>OZ025294.1:98128637-99454137 GCA_964019185.1 Maratus speculifer | reverse complement strand
TGAAGTGCACTTGAAACTGTTTTATATCATCATAATATAACGAAATACTTTCGACTGTCATTGTATTGGAAGAATACATTCGATTTTACAAATATTTTAAATGACTCAACGAAAATTTGCAACAAACATATATTTAAATTTCAACCGATAAGACGGGCAGTATTTGTGCTGTTACTTGCGGATAGACAGACAAACAGACAGACGGATCAGAAGACGATTACGTATTTATATAATTACTCTAATGTACCTAAAAACAGTTAAATTTGAAAGTGCACGCTGAAATTAAAAACTCATTTCCAGCAACTAGCACTCAAAGACGTACTGTAACAAATTTCTTTTGTGTGTCCCTGTAAATGAATTAAGAATGCTATGAATGTCCTGTTTCAACAAATAGTAGGAAATTTAGGGATTTATATCAGTTTTAATGCAGTTGAAAAAGCGTAACGTCATTAAAATGCTCTGCAAACAATTTTTCCCATTTACAGTAATGTAATGGAATTATTTTGGGTGCCCCAGTAAATAAACTATTATTCCAACATACATCATATACAATATCTAATATGCTTAGAGAACCCTAAATACGCTTAAAAATTTGATGGAAATCCGAGTTTATTTACGTTAGTATTAGATAAGGAGTCATAGCGTGGAAAGACAAATGGACATACCGAGTATATAAATACTTTTAAAATTTGTTGAAAAGTGTTAAAATATGTATCATTACATAACTTATCGGTCGTACTTATTTTCATTCATAAATGATCACTTAAATAAAATTATATACAGTTATGTAAAAGCTTCTACCTGTTCAAGTCAGTTAATCCACGAAGCTATCGAAATATGCATTTTCGCAGCATCTAATCTATTTTACAAGGGACTTTTTTTATTTATTCTAAAGATGTAAAACATTCATCCTAATTTGCTAAAAAATAAGATGTATTTTAGGTTTGTATAGATAGATATTTTTAGACGGAGAGAATCCATTATAAGTTATTTAAATTATTATATAGAAATCCTTCATCTAACTACAGTACTTATAAGAGCCATAAAAATTAATTGAGTATAAAATTCTTTTATTACGTCAATTAGTTATGATGCAGTTTGGAATGAGTTACAGTTACATAACTTTATTTTGTTCCAAAAGCATTATTCGTTACACAAAACAAAAATATTTGTTAAAGGATGATTTCTTTTGCCTTTGTATCTTTTCAGCTTTTTGGCCCTGAGGGAGATTAATGGGGATTTGTCAATTCAAAAATATTTCTATATTTATATTGTAAGACCATCATATTTACACATTTTGTAATTCTACAAAATACTAAAAAAACAATTTAAAATAAAAGATTTGGGTGAGGTTTAAAATATTGCACAAAACCCTTGTAAATTAAAATTTAATTAACCCTTCAAAATCCATCAATCTTTCTAAAATCCTACAAAAATTTATTAAATGATTATGTAAATCTTTTAATTTAGTTTAAACAATTTGCGTAAAATGCTTTAGAAAGTAAAATTTTCATGAAGTGATAATGCAGTAGATAAAGGGTTAAAATTAATGTTACAGAATACGCTGATGGACTAATGTATTTGGTCTCATTTGTTCTGCGTCTAATTTATTTGGTTACATGTTCCAGAAATGTGTAAAAAAAGGAATGGAGAATTCATGACAAAATTTTGTTTGTAATTAACAGAAATAATCTATGATATACAGGATTGCTCGAGGAATTCGGACACTTTTTATATTGTAGATGCAGACAGTTGAAATTTGGTTTTGAATTGTGTTATGCATTTGCATATCATAAAATTAGATATAATTTTTTAACTTATTAAAGTGTGTAGTTTTATTACATTATCTGAATGTGTTTAAAAATGCTATAGAATCTATAATTCATACATCATTCTTTCTTTCTTTTTTATATATAATCTGAATGTCTGACGATTGTAAAACAAAACTCCATAGAGTAATATTTAAAATAAAAATTAAATAATTTTGTAATCCACTTTATATTTATCGCAGCTGTAAATTGTATACATAAAATAATAAAATAAAATAACGTTACATGGAGTACATATTATTTTGCATAAAATTCAACTAAGAATAACTGCTAAACCATGAACTAAACTTAAATGTTTACAATATCCATACATTATCAAATGTAATAACATATATTTTACACGCAAAATCTAGAATGGGAGTGATTCTCTTTCGAAAATTAATAGGTGTCTTGCGCTTAACTTGAGTTTAACTACTTTGTAGTTAATATTCAAGATAAACTAATATTGAATATATAGCATATAATTTAATAGGCGTTACGGTAATGATAATTTTCAATAGCTTTGGTTTTACACATATTTGCGTATAAATATTGTATTTGCTTCTGTTTTAATATTTAAATGTTATTACACATTAGTGAATGATCGTAATTTGCAGTGTAGAAAATCATAGAGCACAATTTCCTAAAGTAAGATATTTAAATCATACTTTTGAATGATTTTGTTCGTTTTTGTATTAAATTAAAAGAAAATAACGAAAATTAATGGATTAATATACTAACATTCGTATTCATGATGAAAGAATCATTTTTAAAATTTGATATTCTTTATTAATGTATTGTTATTATTATTTGAAACAATAACTGATGTAATTGATTTGACATGAGAATCGATAACTTTATGGCCACAGTCAGCAACTGACGGACCGCGGAAAGTCAAAACTGGGATCGCCGTAAAAAGAAAAAAAAAGTTGCAATTGAAGAATTTATTCATTTTCCAATAACTTTTTAATGTAAAAAGAATTACGAAATACATACTTTAGTCTTTTTATGTTTTATGTCGATCTGGCACAGAAATTTGAAGTAAGATTCCAAGACTGGACAGACATCGGTAATTTGTCTCAATTCTTGAAATCCTTTATGAATTTGCTTCGAATGAACTGATGTGGCTGCACAATTAATCAATCTTAAAAATACCTTTACTTTTATTGGAGATATTTTTATTTGTCAGAATACATTTTCTTGCAAATGTACAAAACCCAATCCCCTGAAAAATTTTTGGAATAAACTTGTCTCAAGAAGTTAGGAAAAGTCGAAAAAAACTAGTTATTAACCTGGCTGCTACGTTTGGCACCACATGTGTTTGTGATTGAAATATCGCCAAATTGAATTTTGAAGAACAAATATAATTTGAAATTAACGGGCGCCCACCATGAAGACACTCTTCTCATTAGCTATTCACCATATGGATTAAACTACAAAAAACTGGCTCAAGACCCTTAGTGTATCCACATGTGTATGTGCAAGAAATTTCTCAAAATTAATTTTTTGAAGAACAAGTATAATATGAGATTAACGGACGCCAACGTGAAGACATTCTATACATTAGATGTTCACCTTATGAATTTAATTATAAAAACTAGATCAAGACGGCAAGTGTATGTGAAAGAAATTTCTCCAACAGAACTTTTTTTAAAGAACAAAAATATAATGTGAGAATAACGGACGCCTATCTTGAATACAGTCTTCTAATCAGCTGTTCATCATATGACACAGAACTATAAAAACTGGTTCCAGACCGCAAGTGTATCCGCATGTGTATGTGAAAGAAATTTTTCCAAAATGAATTTTTTAAAGAACAAATATAATTTGAGATAAACGGACGTCCATCTTGAATATATTCTTCGCATTAGCTGTTAACTATACGAATTAAACCCTAAAAATGGCGGCTCAAGACTGGAAGTGTAATTTTTCGTGTTATTTATTGAATAAGTTTTCAACTTTTCTTTTCCATGGTATATATTTGGAAAAAATCTAAACGTAAGGTATCTGATGCAAATATGGCCAAAGAAGGTAATATGGCCAACTTGCAATATTGCAATTAATTTCAGTGAAATTCAAAAGATGATGCTTGGATCTATCGCCTAAATATCCTACTAACATTGTTTAGCACCGTGTTGGCCGCAAACCTTGATCACGTGCATACGGGGGCAGTCATTGTTGATTTGTTTTTAGTTGCGTTGACATTTTATAAAATTTTCTCTGATAAGTATGTTATTTTTCTTATTTAAACAAAGTATTTGTATTTATTGTTATACAAAATATCTCAGCTGGTTTAAAGTATTTTTTAACTGCAACATTGGATTTTAAAATCTGAGTATTCAGACAGAATTACAAACCCTTCTTCAAAACTCATCATTCTTGATAATATATCTATTGCACATATTACCGAATACTATTATTGTTTTACCAAAATGTTATAAACAATATTGTATACAATACACTGCAATCAATATTAAAAATAATAAAAATTTTATGATAAACGAGCAGGTTTACTATACTTTTCTTCATTGTCCAAGCGTGAAAGCTATTAAAATTTCATTTGCATATTGTGTTAGCTAAATGTATCGACCAAATGGTGTGAGTCTTGAAAATTCTGGAAGTGAACGGCGATAGAATGAGATCAAAATCCGCCCCCCCCCCAAAAAAAAAAAAAAACAGGAGCTGTATCCCTTTATCTATTCATTAATGTTAATATAGAATACACAATATGATATATACTACTATATTTGGATACAATCCCCTCATTTTTCTTGCTTAATTTTGAGAAAATTAATATTTTCACTAATGTTCTGAATATAAAACCATTCAGATTTATTTAACACATTAGTCACCTAGTACTATTTATTTTTTTTAAACATATATGCACTAGAAAACTTTTTTTTTAAAAAAAACTCTATTTTTTTGGTTTGGGATACACCCGAATGATATAAATATACGAAGGACTTCCTGATTTCATTTTTTGTTTTTTAAAAAGGCAAAAAAAAAATTACATAGTTTTTAAAAATAAAAATTGTTTTCAATTATATTTTAATTGAACATTTCTAGAAATGATTATTTTTCATACACACAATCTTAGGGCATTAAAACAGGTTTAACAATTGCGAAAGTAACATAAGGCACATCTAAAACGAAGAAGCTAAAAGTTAAGTACTTATCAGATTTTGGGCAAAAATATTTATTTAAATTATGTGCTTTTTTAAAAAATATCTTGAAATTCTTTTTACTTGCATGTAATTATAACTCATTTTACAAACTGTTTTTAGAACAATTATTCAGTTAATTAAAATGCCTATTGATACACAGTAAATATTCCCAAATTCCCTATGCTATTTTTTACGAAGTGCTTACGGGAATAACTTATAAACTCATGAATATTCGTATCATCAGCTAATAGGTTTTGTTTTATTTGCGTAATTTTTGAAACAATCTATTTTATTACTTACGAAAATAATGCATAATTACTTCAAAAAAATAATAAATAAAAAAACAATGAATAAAATTTTGTACAACATAAAACTTTTCCATTTTTATTTACGATTAAGGATAGTTCATTAAATTTATAAGATTTAGGAGGAAAGAATGTCTAACTTATTAATATCTTTTTAATCGAATTATTTTTAAAAAAGTAATTTTTTCTCGTTAATAAATAAAAATTTACATTCAATTATATATACATATATAATATAACTCGGAATGTACTTTCAAATTACAAAATTTCTAGTTAGAAACCGAAAATATTTTTAAAAATTTATCCCTTTCAAAAAAAAAAAAAAAAAAAACATAATATTATGTACTAGAAAAACTTAATATGACATATCATACACATTTTAAAATTATATGATGTAGTTAATTTTAGTTAATAAAAGAGTACCATTAAATTGCATTTGTTGCTTTAAAAATATGAATATATTTATCAAAAGAAACGGTAAAATCTCTGTGCATATTAAATTTTCTTTAATTATGCATGGTTTCTTAGAAATATAAAATAGTGATATTATTAGTTAAACAATAATATTAGTTATCTATCTATTTTGAGATAATGTCTAATTACACAAATATCAAATGTGATAAATTTGTATTTTTAATATTTGATTTATAACATGACTGAAAATGTTGCCCCTTTCAATAAATTAATTGTTAAATATTTTATCCGTAATAAAAAGAACTTTTTTTACAAAACGCATAAAATGTATCATCATCTAAGATTTAATGTTTAGAATGCTAAATGTTTAAATTTTAACCATTTTAAATTTTTAAAATGTTAAAATTTTATGAAAAATCTTTTTTCTCTAAATAGGAGTAATAGTTAAAATATAAGTTGCTATATTCATTATAAGACTTTAAAAAGACAAGTCTAATATGAAAAATGCAAATAAATACATACTACGAAATTCATCAAAAATTAGATTTGGAAAAGGCTGTAGGAAATGTATTAGAGGAGTCTTTCTTTCTTTGAATTAATTTTTAATCATGATTTTGCAGTTTGATACTTAAAGTTATATAACTATTGAAATATATTTAACTATAATGAATGCTCGTTAATTCTTTATTATCATCGAAAAATGTTTCTTTCCAATAATTTGATTCTCAAAGTCGGAATTTTATATAAAAAAAAAACACTATTTTAGCTAATTTTAACTGATATCATCATTATAATGATACAGTTTAAAAACATTTTAAATTATTAAAAGACACTGCGTTCTAAAATTTAAATTTTTAGTGTCATATTAATCTCAAAATAATTTTATTTTTAAAACATTTAAAATCATTATCTTAAATATAATCATAAATGAAAAAGTGAAAAAGAAGAAATTGAATTACTATGATGAGCTAATTATTTGTGTAAAATATTGCTTTTCAAAAATTTAAAAATCAAGATATAATTGTATTAATTTGCAAGAAAATTAACTCTGTCCATTGTCTCTCTGTATGTATGAAATAAGAATTTCAAGTTTCTGGCATCTCTATTAACCCATATTTGAATAAAATATTTAAATATAATTCGAGCATGATTAAAAATTTCCATAATAGTTTATTGAACATATATTCGGATTTATTTTCGCTTTCTAATCAATTACCATTTTAGATAATAATTTAAAATTAATCTCTACCTAATTTTTTTAAATTTTCAACATCATTCTCTACTATCTAAATATTCGCAGAATGTTCCATTTTCACAGATCTATTTTTCTTTGACTCTCAAAACTGTGTCATCAGCTTCATGTTCTTATTGTAATCTTCTGTTGTAAATTTGAGATTTTTTTTTCTTTTGTATTTAGAAATTTGCAACAAAATATCAAACATTTATACATTTTTTTTTTCATGCCCTATTTAAAAATTTTGCAAAATTTTCGTATCATTCATTCAATGATTGTGAACTTTCTATAAATTAGGGAAATCATTCGTAATTAACCAGCATCATCGTATTTCATTTTTTGAATTGGCCGCTTGAAATTTTAAAATATCCAGTTCGAATTATCGGTTGTATTTAAAACAAATTTCAATTGTCATTCTAACATTTACATATGTTCTAATGGTAATTTATGACTAATTTGAATTATCCCGATATCATTGTATATGTTATCATTCATTCATTCAGTTTGCATATTAGTATATTTTCTTTTATTTCTAATGCCAAGTGAATCGACTAAAAACTATATAAGAGCCATTGCAGAATATTATTATGGTAATGTTTTATATGTGGAAAATGGTTTAATTTTAAATAAATAAAGGGAGACAAAAGTTGGTTTTATTAAAGTTTGAATCGAATTTTTAATATTTTAAAATATCGATTTCGAACTATTGGATGTGTTGAAAATAAATTTGCATTACCATTTTAACATTTACATTTGTTCTAATGACTAGTTTGAATAATTGCGAGACCACCGTATATGTTATTATCTATTGATTCGGTTGGCATATAAATATATATATTTTTTTACTCCGAATGCCAAGGGAATCAATTAAAAACTGTGTAACAGGTGCCACAGGATATCATCATGTAAATGTATTTACATAAAATGTCAGTATTTTTTATTTTAAATAGTAATTAATGGCCGATAAAACTTGGTATTCATTATTTAAAAAAATATTTAAAAACTGTTCCATTGAATAATTATTTTTTTCATGACAAAAGTAAAAGTAGCAAAAGTAATATATATATATATATATATATATATATATATATATATATATATATATATATATATATATATATATATATATATATATATATATATACACAATTTTATTAAAACCATTCAATTAATTTTTAAAAAATGAAGAAACAAATAAACAGTTTTTTACAGACCAATGCGCAAAATGCTACAAAAAGAAATGTAAAAAATGTATATAACAAAACCAAAAGAAATTCCATAGGGGGGCTAAGGATGTAATTTAGCTTATGAGCCTACATCCTTTCAGAAACTTCTCTTTATTTACCCCTACATGGAGGGGCCTCCCTGATGAAGACTTCCATGTATTTTGGGGATATGGAATTTCTTTTGGTTTTGTTATATATATATATATATATACAAGTGATGATCCTTAAATATTGCCTCTAGGCACATGCTTCCATCTGCAAGATTTCATAAAAAAGATGCAAAAATTGGTGACATATGTTGCAATTCCATGGGGAGTCTATTTCAAAAAATATGAAAAGTAAATTTTATAAAGCAATCGTAAAGCAATTTTCCCAATTAGGAAATGATTCTTTATCTATTCTTGAACTAAACAAAGAAAATTCCACCTCCATATCTAAAAATCTCACAAAGATATTAAAATCAAAGTATCTCCGAAATTCGTGACTTATGCCGCTTAACCATGCCTCTAAACAGTTTTGTACTCATTTTGAAAGCCAGTTAGGACTTATCCACAAATTGTCCATTATTAAATGTCGATTTAAGACAGTGCCTTCATAAAGCAAGCAACGTACAAATTTACTGCTAAATCTGTTTTTTTTTTTTTTTTTTTTTTTTTTTTTTTTTTTTTTTTTAATATGCTGATAACCTGCCCTAGAGGTCTGCATGGTTCGAAATATCTAGATTCGGTCTAAAACCGATGCATAGAGAAAAGCGTTCGGCGCAGCCTGAAAAAATGTTGTGATCTGGAAAAAAAGTTTTAATCATAGCCCGGTTCAGCCGTGAATTTCTACATAGTTTTTTACTTCGATATGGTTAAAATTAGTTTCCTATCGAGGATTTCAGAACAAAAATACTTATTATATTTTTTCGTTTTTCGTATTTATACTTTTATTGTTAGAAAAAAATGCAAAAGGCAATGATATTGTTATAGCAATGAATCTCTATTTATATGTAAATGTTTCACTTGTTTAATATCGTTAATCCATATACCATGTGTAGAGACTTTGAAAAATGCTATACAGTAAAATCTTTTAAGATGGTATCACATAGGAAATAAAAAATACCTTATTGACAAATTTCCTACTTAGAAAGTGTAAATGAAGTTTACATTTTTTTCTCAGATATTATATTTATTTTGCATGGATCGATATATTTTCCATTTAAAATAAGATTTTTTCACTGGTTTTATTGAATTATTTATTTATTTTGCCTTTGACTATACTATTCTTTTCTGAAAAAAAAAATGAATTTTTTTGTGAAATAAGGCGATTTTAAAATCTATCTGTTTTTTGTAAAAATTTTGATTGAACCACATTTTACTTATTTTATGCAAGTATGAGGTCAGTCAGCGACTGTTATTTTCATTCGGGTTGGATCGAGACCGGGATTGAAAATTTCGTGTCATGCAGACCTTGGAAGAAGGAAGCAGTTCCTTTTTGTAGGAAAAATACATTAGTACCGGCCAGATGAATCTTAAAAAAATGTAACGCTCGTGTCCTGGCCCAACCTGGGCCAGAATACAGAGCTTTTTAACAGCCTCTCCAGCACAATAAAAAGCTTGAAGTTGTTAAATTTATTAAAATCTCCGTTAAATTTACATAAACCGCATGTTGTGAAAAACAATGTTTTAAATAACTGACGGACACTTAAAGAAACCAGGAAGGAATGTAAAATAGGAGAAGTTAAGCTGAATCGTAAGTTTGAGCTACAGGAAGGAGTTACTTTAGATTTTCAATTTTTTTAAAAACATTTAAACATTTTAATATGAGCCAAACTTTATTTAGATCTTTAATTCCGTCTTTCAGCATCATGAGTTCTCCTGCCCCCTCTCCCTTATTACTCGTCTTTAAATTACTAAAAGTCTAGAATCGTTAAAGAAAATGTACACTCTTGAACCATTTTTTAAAAGTGTTATTTTATATAAGTTTTGTTTTAGAAAATTTGAAAAAATATTTTCTTTTGAAAATATGGTTTTTTTAATAAGTTACATCATTTTTTTTTTAAACAAACAGTTTTAACAGTTTTAAAATTAATATTAAAAAAATATATAGGAAAAAAACTAAAGTTAGATTTTTCTCTTTAATTAAAGGGAAAAGAAATTAAATCCGCTAAATAATGATACGAGCTATAACGATTTTAAATTATTCAATTTAAATAATATACAATCATCTATTTATTTTTATGAGAAATTTTAGAATGTGATTTTTGCCAGCAAATTATGTAGAACCACAAAAAAGCACAAAAACCACCACAAAAAAAGAAAAAAAAAAAAAAAAAAAAAAATTTAGATTCTAACTCAAAAGATATATATTTTGCATATTTCCTAGAACTGCTAAAGTAATTTTTTTTCTAAAATTGTGCTCTTTTCAATTTGTGTCTAATTCCTTAAAACGATGAATTATTTAAACAGCTATAATTCTTTGAGTTTTGCAGATATGAAGATGCAATTTTTTTCGTGGCTAATTCAGGACTAGAAAAAACTAAAAAAAGAAAAGTTTTCCTAATTGGAATTTTTATCGAACGGGGGCCATAAAAAAATTAAATTTCATATTTTTTCAAATACCCCCCCCCCTGTCCTCCCATTCAAAAGACTTCCTCATGAATTTGCAACTTATACCATCATATATGGCACCTTTTTTAATGAATTTTTGCAACTGGAAATATGGGTCTAGGGGCAATACTGAAGGAGATAACTTATTGTTTCAATAATTATGACTCACTCGGTCTATATCTGTATCTACATCTGCATCTATTTCTATCTATCTATCTATCTATCTCTCTATCTATCTATCTATCTATATATATATAACTTTTGCGTAAGAAAAATTAAACTTGGAAATATGAAAAGTCAATTTATTAACAATATTCCACGTAGGCAGACATACCGCGCAACTTTTACTTAAAATCGCAGTGTCCAGAAACTGAAGCGAAGTGAATTGATTTTTCTGTTTTTTACTCTAAAGTTGTTTTTGAGATGTGCGCAGATGAGAATGTGGCAGTGAGCTACTAGTGAATTATTCTACGTAATAAAATAACCATTCGACTGTGGGATAGTTGAGTATGTGTGAAATTAATACAACAAATATTTTGTATAATTTCGAATTCTATTTTATAAGGTGATAAAGGACTATCCAAAAATATTAATAGAAGCTCAAAATGTAAATTTTTTTTTTTTTTTTTTTTTTTTTTTTTTTTTTTTTTTTTTTTTTTAACAATTTTTAAAATTCTTTCCTTTATGGACACAATTACAGATACACTACAGATACAGACTTATAATTTTAGGAACGATACCAGAAGGTTCTTATTTTGTTATTGTAAGTTGTGTAAGTCTTGTATGAGTTATGTGCAAATATCACCATAAGTGTAAAAGAAAACTCCGTGTAATGGTATTTGGATTACTAAAATCTTCCTTACTCGTTTACTGGACTAACTGTGAAATTTTGTCCACATCTTTTCAGTGCAAATTATATTGTAAGTTACGTCCTTATCTCCATAGAAATGTTCGATAAGTACAAGAAATACACACAGAGGCCCTTTTTAATCAAATAAAATTAATATTACGTAAAAACGAATAGTTCATAATTATTATGCACTACTCCATTATATCTGTTATAGTGATTTCCTATCATATCTTTTTTTTTTTTTTTCTCAGCATAAAATTATTAAAAATATTGTTCTTAAAAATCATTAAAACGAATTATTAAAAAAGTATATGTAATTATATTTGTTATTAATTGTTTTTTTAAACTATAGAGTAAGTCAAAAAAGGCCGTAGGAGCACACCCAAATAATAGGGAATAAACTTTTAGAAGGCAAATAATAAAGCCGACAACGCTATTCAGAATACTTCGTTTGTGGAAAATTTATATCGAAATTTTTCCTTTATATAATGTACCAAATGACATCTCTAACTTTATTGACAAAATACAAAACAAACATGTGATATTTTAAAAAAAGAGAACGTAATTATTAAGAACGCATTGTTTAAACTAACAGCTTAATTAAAACTTTTAACGACTTATACAGAACTTGAAAACTTCTGCGATTCTATTTCGCTGAAACCACATTGAAAGATTAAAACCTTTTCCGCCGAGTACATCAAACTACTGAACAAATCTCGAAAACAAGGAAGGAACACAATTAACACACATAGAACTACTTCGAACTACGATTTTTCGAACATAAAAAGAAATTTCCTCGTAACTACAGATGGCGATGACAGCGGTGCGATCTCCTTAATAAACTAGAAAAGGACAGGCACAAAAGTGGATTAAATCCGTTCTAGCATTAGCTTGGAAAGTTGCCAGGGGAATAAATTACAATAAGGGACACAATAATCTGTTGTCTTCGAGTTCTATAAATGATCTGAGTTCAAAGGCGATTGCGGCAGTCTTATACATCAACATGAAAAGACACACAAAGGAACTTCCTTTAGTCGTTAAACACCATAAATTAGTTAATTTTCGTTCTTAAGTTGACGATGGTCGTTAATTTTTGAACGAAAAGTTGTTTTTATTAAATACGCCATTTAAGAAAACGGTATTGGTTTTGCCATATAATTTTTGCGGTGATAATTTGAATTATTTTATATATAGCTATTTCACGATAAACAAATAAAAATGCTGTACAAGGAAATTCCTTTTGCTGCAAGTTGTTATGAATTGTACGTTACATATGAATGAAGTTTATCAACATACTTTGAGTGCTTAGCTGTTTACATTAGTTTTAATTATATATATTTTATCTTATATAAATCTATTTCGTTAAATATACTTGTGAAAACGTGCTTAATAAAAATATTTTAAAAATCTGTTTTAACTTAAAATATATATCACGAACTTCAGAAAGTTCTCTGTTTTACTTCAAAGGCGATTAAAATAATTTTAGTAGACGTTAATAGTTAATTTTATTTAAAAAGTACTTTCAAACGATATACAGGCTTTTTATCAAAGAAAATATATATTTGTAACTAATTGTTTCTTGTATAAGTGCGTTATTTTGTTTTGAAAATGAGCGAGCCAATAATTATTACAGTTCAAATTAGAAGTAATTTCTTGAATTAAACTTAATAAAAGAAGATATATATTATTATTTACTGCAGTTCCATATACTTTTTTATTTGAATCTGTGCACATTCATGCTGTTTTAAATAAAACAGCAAAGTTCATATTACATATTTTATATTTAAAACATGGTGAAAATTGCGTTACTTTATATGTTTTTATTTTTTTTTATCTGTCAGTTGCTTTAAAATCTATAATAAAATAAAAAATTTAATATAAAAATGCTAAATGTACTCTATTGTATTTATATACAATAAAGCGTATATATGGCATTTTTTAATAAATTGGGGGGGGGCATTAAATTTAAAACTAAATTTATTACTTAAATTTAAAACTTTGTTTTAAAACTAAATAACTGATCCGTACTGTTTAGTAAATAATAAAAATGATTCATTACTTTGTAGCAGTAAGTTACTGCTAATTAATTTGTATGGAAATATATTACCTTAATATTACCTAATATACCTTATTAAAGTATTTGGAAGTAGTGAGCAGAAAAGAGTACAATATTTAGTTATCTTCGATCTTTTTCAATGATTTTAAATGATTATAAAAAAATTCTGCAAGACAAACAGAAAAAGAAATATTTTTTTGCCATTAAAACATAAATTAGTTAGTTAAGCTTAAGAAAATGACTGCAAATTAACTTTCAAAGAAAGGAACATTCTCTTGAATATACATAATAAAAAGTTCGGCATTAGACTGTCTAAACAATTAAACTCTGTGAATCTTAGTGAAATATAAATTGATTGAAAGATAAATATTTTATGTTCATTCATTTTAAAATAAGCGAATAATAAATGTTATTAAATAAATATTTTTTCTTTCTATTTTCGAACCTTATGTAGTTCATGGATATATATATATATGGGAAAATACAGAAAATTTCATTCTGACTTTAAAAAACTACTCATAATTAATTTTTAATAAATGAATAAATTTTATTTTTTTTTTAATTTAGATTCTGGAAATTTGATGAATATGTTGCATTATAAAAAGCATTAAAATATGTATACAAATTTGTAAAAAAAGTAATTTTTTTTTACTGTGTATGCATGTAGATATAGAAAGATATAAGCATATCTTTTTCTACTTAGAAAAAGATTTGGTTATTAATACTAAAAACTTAATATTAATTATATTGATATTTATATATAATGAAATTTCAAAATTCTGGCAAATTCAAAAATCCGACAGACTCTCTTTTTTTTTTAAACTTTTAAATTAAGGGGAAATACATATAGCAGGATGAACATGACAAGTGTACTTTTTTTCTTTGAAGTTTTGAGTTTATTTATTGATTATAAGTAGTGTGGAGACTTTCTCAAAATCAGTAAATTTTGATCCTAAAATGATGCAATTAAATTTAGCAGTCGCTAAAATGTGGGGAATTAATAAGTCAAATAGGCTTTTGAAAACGTTGTCTGCTGAGTATGGAATTGGATGAAGACATTTAAAAAAGAAAACAAAAACAAAACTAAGCATACTGTAATATTATACACATTGCCTTCCTAAAACTTTGAGAATTTTTTATTCGATTCATTTTTGTTTTTATTTTATATATATACACATACACACATTTATGTATACGTTACTTATCGTTTAGATAACTAACTCGCACTTCGTACTAGTTTTTTTATATATATATATTTCACAGTTGTTAGTCTTTTATATTTTTAAAAACGCTTAGACATTCACTTATTTATATATCTAAAACCATGCTGCTTTTAAAATACGTCTTAATTAAAAAATATATTTCGTATTAATACAAATCGCGATATAAAATCTACAGATAATACAGTCTAGCATTAAAATTTTTACATCACCGATACAGAGACAGCTTGATTTTTGAAAATTCCAGATTTCTGAAATAATAACAACAATACTTCCGATATTTATAAAAAATAAAATAAAATAAAACAAATAAAATAAAAAATAAAATAAAATAAAGTAAAGTAAAAAAATAAAAATAAAAATAATAATAAAAATAATAATAACCATCATCATAATAATACTAATCAATGAAAGAATTCTCCTCGTTAATGCTTTTTATCTTTATCTCTAGCGGAACGTCATTGTTTAAGTAAAATTGCAGTTTTATATAATGTTTTTCACTCTCATAAACTGTCGTCGTTCTAATTTCATACTCAGAACACATGTCCATGAAGCCTTTTTATTTTCTTATCAAGTCCACTTTATCTGCGATAGACAAATTTAAATGATTTTTTTTAAAGCAACATTCACTGATTTCTTTAAAAATTTCATACTGTCTCTAATAAATAATTAAATGAAAACTTTCAAATCTTTTGAGAAGAAATGTATCTGTTTTCATTCAGCTATTTTCTTTTTCCCTTTAAATTAGAAGTGTTAAAAAAGGAGCGAAAAGATGACTTTGATGCCAAATTTTTTAAAGTGATGTTTTTCTGAATGAGGTTTTTTAAGGTCATACTGAAATCTATTTAATAGATAACAGCTCTATAAAAATGTTGATATTGCGTAATTCCATTACTAACGGTGCCAAATGCAATTTAATAAAATTTTCATTATTATAATTATTTCATTTGTAACTTTTAAACTAAGGCAATATTCACAGCCAAAAATTCAGCGTATTAAAAATGAATTTATTTTAATTACAACTTTAGATATATACTAATTACATTAAAATCATATAAGATATCATTTAGAAACAGTTGAAATAGACGAAGACATGTATTCATTTATTATTTAAAAGCCAATTTTTCCCGTGGGGGAACATAAAATTAAAAATTTAGTAGAAATTAAATTTCAGCAAAATTGACTTAAAATAACTAGCAGAATGTCTTAATTTTTTTAAATAGAAATTTCATTCCTATCATTATTGGGGAAATGTACAGAAAATCTTTAAAATGCCAGTAAATGAGCAATTATAAAAATAATTGTTTGAAATAGATTTTTTAATTTTTTTAATAGAAGTTACATTCCTATCAATAATAAAGGAAAATACAGAAAATCACACAAAGACCAACAGCATCCTCCCCATAATGACCAGTGTTCCTGATTGGGAACATTCTGAAAAGAAAAATCCACCCTATTAATAACTAATATCCCTTAACTAAATAATCAGTGAGCATAATGAGCAAATTAAATAAATAAATAAAACAAAATACACTTGGGTCTGAATTTGGCCTCTAAAAGGTTAACACAGAAAAGAATAATATAACGTAGCAGACAAAATATAGAAAATCTCCTTTCCAACTGCACACAATTTTGAAAAGTCGACCAAAATATAAAATAATTAAAAGTCTGTGCCATAATCAAACAAATATTTTATTTTTCAAGCAGCTTAAAAGGAACAGTGAAAGGATATTCATTTAACGTCATTCCAAGAAAATGAATTTAATTTGACAATATATTTTATTTTCAACTAAATCCCAGAAATGATTGGTAACGATAATACTTATTGATTAATCCTAAATGAGTGAAAAAGCGTCCACCTAGTGAGTGAAACACAGAATCTCTGGTTTAAATATCCCGTCCTCTGCAAATCAAGCTATCTGGATCGACAATTGGCAAACACAATTCTTTCGCACAACTGTTTTGAAAATAATATACCAAATCGTTCCAATCTGCTTTCTTATTTGGAAAAAAAATTCATTTCGTATAATGTACGTATTAACCCCTTAGCAATTACAGCACTTTGCTTGATTTTTACTTTATTCTATCTTTACAAGTATTAGATTCATAAAATTTTCCAATTCCATTTTTTTTTTTTTTTTTTTTTTTTTTTTTTTTGGAGTTTTTGATTTTACATATGACAAAAAATTTTCTGCACTCTATCTCAAGAACTAATGCACGGAATTTAGTAAAAATGTATATTTAGTTATTCCTTCACATAAATTGATGCTGATTAAATTTGGGGGCAAATCGCTAAAAAGGTGGCACTGCTGTGCAAAATTTTTTTCTGTTTGCGTATCAGCTAATATCAGCAACTAAATCACGAATTTCCATAATAGTTCAGATTCATTTAATACTTGACATGAATCGATGCTGTTGATATTTTGGTGTAAATGGCTCAACAGGTGGCAATGCTATGCTCCATTATTCACGATTTTTGCAATAGCTCTACCTCAAGCATTTATGCGCAGAATATCAGCAACTAAATCACGAATTTCCATAATATTTCAGATTCATTTAATACTTGACATGAATCGATGCTGTTTATATTTTGGTGTAAATGGCTCAACAGGTGGCATTGCTATGCTGCATTATTCACGATTTTTGCAATAGCTCTACCTCAAGAATTTATGCGCAGAATTTAATCAAAATTTCTATTCAGGTAGTCATTTGCAGAGATCAGGTACCTCCCTATTTGCTCTGACGGGATAAATTCTTAGTGGATCATGCCGTAGCTGTCGAAAAACGCAAACAGGTATGTCTTCCCCATGGATCTCCTTTTTGGGGGACAGAGAAAGTGGTGCGCAAAGTACCATTATTGCCGTTTTGACCTCGGATTTTACTCGTAGTGGCAGTGCTCATTTCCTGTGACGTTGGTTTGAAGATAGGTTGAATCTTCATCATACGTGTTAACGAAATCTTGAGACGCGCACATTCGTGTCTTCATGGGTTCATCGGACAGTGGGTGGGCATAAAACGGAAACAGATGCTGTGTTTACCCAAATTATTGGCAAAGAATCGTGCTAACACTGTCAATGCTGATTACCATTCCTAAGTTAATAAAGCTCCGACATCATTCTGCACATGTGGCAAAGTACTTCAATTCATTACCTAACTGAATGCACACTGACCTCCTTATTTCACATTCAAAAATCAGGAGCTATACAACTTCTACAGAGGTTCAACATTGTGCAAAAAATTCCAAAATAAAAGAATGTGTCATGAATATAGAAAATAATAAACTTCTTTTTCAATATCCAAACAAAAATTATGAGGATTCTAATCCCGAACAATAATAATTGTAATCTCTACATAACATTTCTACAACTCTCTATTTTTTTATAAAAAGAAATCTCAACAAATTTCTCATAGACTTGTAAATGGAACATTTAACAAATCTTATATAGACTTGTAAATAGAACTTATTATTACTAACTTATAGACTTGAAAATACCTTTTTTAGGATATCATAATTTGAAAACATAACTTTAATCATGCTTGAAAATTACTCTATGCTCAAACTTTGTTAAAATATGTATTTTTTTATAAACTTGCAACGCGGGACCCGGAAGCTTATGCCGATTGGTGGGTTTATTTGTTTAAGACTGTTGACACTTATTTAACAGCATCTGTCGCACCTGCTTTATATTGTCTGCTTCACACTTATCTGAAGGTTGTTGTCAACTACTCTTTTCTTTTCCTCCCAAAAACGTATAAACACCTCGTACATAAATACTTCTGCGTCTATTACATACATTTGGACTAACGTTGCATGTATTTCTATGGAGGTTTTTACAAATTTGTTACAAAACTTGGTGTTTAAATATTGCTCCATTTTTTGTGACGCGAATTTTCTAACATGCATCGTTCAACTGCTAAATAACATGACTGCATCGTCTATAGCAAACTATTCTACCTTGATTTCTTGCGCTTCTCGCTTCGTGTCGTCTCTCCATAAGTATTTGTGCATTCTCAGGGACCATTTTTAACTATATCCATCCATTCACCGAATTTTGTTGACGCACCTTGTATTTTAAAATTCAGAAAGACTGTTCCCAAATGTTATTACAACAATTTTAGTTTTTCTTTCTGTGAAAGCTGTTTTATAACCTCTACACGAAGACTCGGACATCATCATATGTCCAATTTAGCAATAACTCTCGGGCATATGCATTCCGAGACCCCGTGTAAATGTTAAAATGTTTGAAAACTGGTTGTTGTTTTTGGTCGTGAATAGGGATATTTGAGACATATTTGAATTCTTGTGATATCCCCATATTTGCAATACTTCTGTAGCCAAGATGAAAAAAAAGTATTAAAAAGTGAAAAAAAAACTTTACAGGTCAAAGAGAAATTAGGATGCTGCTCTAAAATATGTTGCATTCAAAGGTATATATATATTTTATCTTTATGTTCTTTGTTTATATTAAAAAAATATTTAACCAAATAGATAAAGTACATATTATTACTGATTCATATTTTTAAATTAAAAACATGGAATTAGATTTTATATAATAATTGAAAATATAGTATAAGAGTTTAGTGTATTAAAAAAAATCCTCTCCTCTACGGTAAAATAGTGTCATACATTTTTTTTAATAAACAGTAAAATACGTCACTTTACTGTTTGTTAAAAAACAGTAAAAATCACTATTTTTTAGGTATTCCTAAAATTATTAAAATTCTTTCTACACAAATTTTCATTTCCCTTGAAAAGTGTTGTTTTCTAACTAGCGATAAATAAAACGCAATCAATTTTCATTTCTCAGAACATTCATTTTTTGAATTATTTAACAGTTCTTGTAAACCGATGTTATATTTGTCGAACGTTTTCTCGGAATAAACCTAATACTTCTTAAAACATGAAATAATTAATGCAGGATTGGTAATAAGTATAATCATAGTTGAAAATACTGCAAACAAGAAATTAAATTTTCACAATCTTTCATTCCGATTAACGAATCTGTGGTAAAATATAAACTTTCAATTACATTGAGCTATTTTGTAATCTTTAAAATTTAATCTATTTAATGAGTTAAATGTGTCTAAAGTTTATTTAAATGGAACTAACAAAAGTCATAAAATGTACAATATGCACTCTCTCTACAATTGATATAATTTTCACGCATTCTAAATATAATTTTGCAATATCTGATTAAACTTGCATATTTCATTTAATCTTCTTGGTTAGATGTATGACTTTGCTTTATGCAACTAGAATTGTTGGAAGTTAAATTCAATTCAATTAGAATTTAGTCTATGAAGATTTAGATATTTTAAAGAAATTTCGGAAAGATAGTTTATTGTATATCGTATTACAATTTATGCATTTAATTTTAAATAAACACTAGAATAAAACTACTCAGTTGTGAAAATTGTAAAACTTTCTTTTATCTTACGCATGTTAATTCTTCCTGAAAAATGTAGCATAACACGCCACACTTATGTTGTTTACACCAAACTCTAGTCAGCAATAACTTACGTTAACATCTAACTGAATCTGAAGTTTGATAAAATTCGTTTGAGATAGAGCTATTTGAAAATTCTATATAACAGCATCACCTGTTGAGTAATGTATATAAAAAAATAACAAATTTTTTTTTTTTTCATGTAGTAACTGAATCTAAAATTTGGTGAAAATCCATGCATTAATATTTGAGCTAAATCTTTTAAATCGTGAAAAATTCAGCATGGCAGCTCCACCGGTTGATGGATTTATACCAAAACCAAAACAACACTAATCTATATCACTGACCAATTGAATCTGAAGTGAAAATTCGTGCATTAGCTATTGAGATATTGTGATAATAATGAATCATGTAGTATGGCAGACTATTTGTTGAGCGATATGCACCAAAAAGTAGTAAACACCAAATTATATCAAAAACTAACTAAATCTAAATTTTTATGAAAATCGTGCATTATTTTTTGAGATAAGGCTATAGAGATATTGTGGAAATTGTGAATAAGGTAGCATAGTAGTGCCATCTGTTGAGTGATAAGCATCAAAAACTAATCAGCTCACGTTTACATAAAGTTTATAAAATCTATTTTTTTTATTACGTGCACTAGTTCTTTAAATTGAGCGACCACATTTTTTTTTTTTTTTTTTTTTTTTTTTTTTTTTTGTCAAATACAAAATGAAGACAGATTCTCAGACAGTCTTGTTTTTAAAATCATCAAATCGTGTCTAGATTATGAATGATGATGAAGGACCTTCTAAAACTTTCAATAACGTATAAATACATCGAAAATTGGAAATTGATATTTTTCCCGAATGCAAAAGTGATAATCTTAAGTAATTCAAAGTAATAATCTTAATACTTATGTACAATTAAATATAATTGATTTTAGAACTCCTTATCAGTGTTTATGTATCATTTTCTAATATTTTACGTTTCATCTAAATACGTTTTATTATTTAGATGGAAGCGCAATGGACATTTTATGTAAAAAATCGCTTAAAAAGTACAAGATCCGTATTTAAATTAAAATATCGGCACAGCACAATCAACAGCAATGGATGAAATGTGAATCCAAGGTATACACTTATTTACTAACTGAGTATGGCCAATAGAATGAATAGTAATTTCATATTATAATAATAGTATAGCTTCCTCAGTTTTGATGTCGCCTGTTAGAGACACTAAATAACACAATTTGCATTAATTTACATCCTTCTACAATTGTTGAAATCCCTTTAAATCGTATTAAGAAATACATGCATGTCCAAAGCAATAATATAAGGATTCATACATCTTTGGAAATGCTTTTATAGTAATTTTAACCCCTTGAGGACGAGCGAGTGGTAAAAGCGCCACATAAGGTGTTCAAAATCCTTGATTATTCTCCCCAGAAATTTGTTTTGTAAATTTTACCTTATGAAATCCGCGCATTTTCCTGATTCAAAAATTTCTGTTTTTAAAAACCGGTGATAAAAATTTTAAAACTCTGTAAAAAATGCTCGTCCCGATGGGTTATGGTCTTTTGTAATATTTGCTTTGGGACTAAGAAGGTTAACTGGTACCCGTATACTGCGATTTGAATCTTAATAAAAATCTTAGTAAGTAATTTAAGCTTATATACAGTATAAAATAACATAATATAACAGTTATATTAGTAAATGAACATCCTTAACTCTTTCAGGAGCAAGGCATTTCTATTCGAAAAATATTCAAAGAATTAATACACACCGCAATTGAAGACCAGATTTGTTTTAATATAATCAAAATCTTTTCTTAGTGTTTATTTAGAAATTAAAATGCACTAAACGATTACTGGTGCCTCTTGTCTGTTTGGGTATGAAAATTAATCTTTTCATGCATAAATTTTTATTTATTAATCACAAAAAATCTTTTTGTGATAAATGGCAACCCAATATAAACTAATTTTATTATTGTGCTGCATGCTGGCTAGTATCTGTCCACAAATCAGATCTTTATAAATGAATGCTTCTTCTTTTCTTTATAGAGCACTGCTTATTTTTCTCGTATGAGGCCCGTATGAATGAGAGGGTTACGCATGTGCAGATAACGTTGTGTGTGAAATGATTAAACAGCATAAAAGTATTCTGTAATTTTTGTTCAACACATATGAAATAAAAAAAAAAAAAACAAAAATAATAGATAAGAGGATTGTAATTATAAATAAAAAATAAGAACAAGAATATTTATTATTTTGAAAATATTCATACATCATATTAATATTTGTGCATTATTATTAAAACGTAAATAAAAATAAAATATTATAATTAATTTGTGTTAATAGATATCCTTCACTTTAGACCTATATCAATGTTTATATACAATTTTCTGATATAGTTCTTTGATTGCCTGCGGTATAGTGATTTTGTGTAAACGTGGAATGTCGTCAAATTATAATGAGCATGAAAATTCGAATCAGGTACACTTGAGTACGATTAGCCAAAAGAATGAACAGCGATTTCAAATCATTATCGGTTTCAAGAAAATAACTGTGCCCCGTAACTGCGATTTAAATCATAAAAAAAGATTCAAATAGTTAGCAATTTTTAAGCATCTCTGCCTTATAATAAGCCGTTATATAGCAGTTACAATTGTATAAAAACATCTAATTATCTTTCAATCCGTCCGTCTGTTCTCTTATAACAACGAAAAAACTACACAACCGAAACGTTTTAAATTAAAAATTTATATTTGTTACAAAATTTCGTCAAGTCATTTGAAATTTTATGAAAATCGGATGTATTGTTCAATTACAGGGACAATCAAAAGCATTTCGTTGCATTACGGTCAATGGGGAAAAGGTTTTAAGTGCAATGGTGTTACACTCTTTCAAACATAATTTATCTGATATACATCTATGAAGTATATACTATAATATACATTCTATACAAACTTTGGCGCAAAGAATATTAGTTATTTATAGAGGAACACACAAAAGTATTCAATTACATGATGTCATCGATAGACCGTTGCTTGAGGGGAACATTGCATCTTTTTAAATGTATTAAAATATTTAACATGTTATGAAGTTGATATATGTTACTGAGGATTACTACAAGTTGTTTCCTGTATAATAAAAAGTACATAGTATTTACAACTACAAACAAACAATTTAGACTATTATACTGTATACAAAATACTGCATACTATTATACCAAGATCTGAATATTTTTCAAATTTCGTTGTAGTAGGAACAAGTCTCATTTGCTCTGCTTGACGGACAATGTCCGACTTATTTTTAAGTGGACATGGCTTATTATGGATATGGACCTCTCATGTATTTTTACTGCTTCTTAGCCAAAAAAAGCACATTTATTAAATTATTTTACAAACTAAATGGTAAACAGTATTTATTTTTACTGTTCCCTAGCTTTATTTATACTAATGCTAGTAAAGAAGTGATAAATGAAAAAAAAAAGTAATAAACAAATAAATGGAAGAACCTATCACAAACCTTATAAAGTGTTTTTATCTTATAACCTTCTAAAATACATTTAACAGTTACATTTTTCATTTTGCCGCAAAATGAAATTATAAAAAATCAAATGAAAATTCCAAATAAACTAGATTCTTCGAATTTTTTAACTGAAACAGGAGTATCAAAAATATTTGTGTTATTTAGGAAATGTGTAAAATGGGAAAAATAAAATTGAGGGATTTTTATTCATAGTAAAGTTATATGTATTTATTTCAAAACCATTACAGCTGTTTTAGAAAATATATTTTAACGATCTTTATACCGACTGTAGTTATACTGTGTAATGTGATCCGGTTATTTAACCGAACCATTTTGAACTTACATGATATGAAGTAAAACGCACACAAGCAAGAAAATCATGCGTCAAGCATAAATTATGAAGCACTTTCTAACACTTTCAGAATAACTTAACAAAAGTGCATGGCTTAAAGAATTAAAATATTGTGCCTCAATTCACCATATGGACATGTATAACACATTTGAAAACCAAATTTCTGCTGTTCCTATCTACAATCAGAAATTTATCCGGGTTTTTTTGGCAGTCTTGTATATGATATAGAGATTTGTATCTATTAAAAACATGCATTAAAAATTTAGTTCATTGAAGAGATACATATATTTTAAATAAAAATTCCCTATAATAAAAAGGATGGTATATATATATATATATATATATATATATATATATATATATATATGTATGTATACCGGGTGAGCAAAAAGTCCGTAAAAACTTTAAAAATTCATAAAAACCGAAAAAATAACCGAAATGAATAACGGTTTGCAGGGTTAGTATCTATAGGTCACGGGGATTTTTTTAAGACATGAAAAAAATAATTCAAAAAACAGCCAATAGGTGGCGCTGATGTACCCAAATCAAAGAAAAGATACCCAAATAAAGAACAGAATGTTTCAAATCGTTTATTTGACCTGTATGTGTTCCACATGACCCCCACCACAGGGGATGACACATTGGAGTCGAGTCACGAAGCCAGCAACTGCAGAGTGTAGCAGGTCTGGATGTATACATGACACTTCTCGCCGGATTGTATCTTTCAGCTCCGACATATTAGACAGACTAGATCGATACACTCGGGATTTCAAATATCCCCATAACCAGAAATCTGCCGGGGTCAAATCTGGAGGCCGAGGAGGCCATGAAAACTTGCAACCCCTGCTGATGATATTGCCTTCCCGGATCATCTGTATCAGGTATTCCTTGACAGATGTACCAATGTGGCAAGGTGCTCCATCTTACATGAATGTGACGGTAGAAAGCGCATCTTTTTCACGCAAACATGGCATGACCTTCTCACGCAGAAGCATTAAATAACGCTGAGCGTTTACCGTAATTGTTTTCCACCCATTTATTCGGCAAGGTGTTTCAAAGAAAAAGGGTCCTGTGATAAATGAACTTGTGAATCCACACCACACAGTAACTTTTGGGGAATGCATTGATTTCTGAGTGTATTCATGTGGATTAGATGTCGCCCAGATTCGACAGTTATGGGTATTAACGTCTCCATGAAGCGAAAAATGAGCTTCATCTGTCCAAAAGATGCTAAAGACTCATGTGGGATTCTGATCAATTTTAGAGAAAGCCCACCTCGCAAATGATTCTCTCTGTGCAGTATCTGCCGGTAAACGTTCATGGCATGACTGTAATCTGTGTGGGTAAAGATTGAGTATTCCATGAAGAATATTACGGACAGATGATTGGGGTAAGCCTAAGCGTATGGCTGCTTCACGAGCACTGCTGGTCCCCGCAGCTGAATCGGACACTAACACTTCCATTTCGGCTGCAACACGCGGCGAGCGGACCTTTATTAAAGATGGTCGTCCGGATCTTACACGATCCTCCAACGTTCCTGTTTCCTCAAACCGCCGAACAAGCTTTATGAGGCCTGCCGCTGTTAAAGGCCCCTTTCCCGTCCTCAAATCCTTTTGAAATCGGAATTTACGCAAAGCAATAGTCGTTGATTCCTTGTTCATGTAAAATAACTTCACCAACAAAGCTTTGTCCTTCGCAGTGACCATCCTTGATCAAGTTCACGGCTCACAACGGTGAACTAGTTGTGGATTAGGAGCGCAAGCTCTTATAACCGGTTCATTTGCATATTTCTTCGGAAATCGCAAGTACCAGCGCCATCTGTCGGCTGTTTTTTGAATTATTTTTTATTTCTGTCTTAAAAAAATCCCCGTGACCTATGGATGTTAACCCTGCAACCTGTTTTTCATTATGGTTATTTTTTCGGTTTTTATGAATTTTTAAAGTTTTTACGGACTTTTTGCTCTCCTTGTATATATAAAACATTATTAATGACAAAAAGTTCAAATGGAAGACAAAAGTTCAGATGAAAATATATTCATAACTACTTGCGCTGATACACCAAAATACTTTGAATGATAATAAACCATTAAAATTAATTACAAATTATCACAAAGATGCACAGAAAAAAAGAATTAAGGAATATAATGGGAATTTGTAGAACCAATGAAAAATACTCAGGCCCTAACTACTTTGGCACTACAAATAAAGCATCTGGGATCATCTTCGTACTTGCAGTAAAAAAAGCGAAATAATATGAAAATAGGGCTATCAACATACAATAAAACCAAAGAAATAACTTTGAAGTGCACAAGAGGAAACAATGATAATTCTTAAAGAGGCATATTCCAGATGCCTAGGAAATTTGAGTGAATTAAGAATCAATAATAAAAATGAAGGGTAATCTTTTAGTATATTTATTTATTATATATGACTAATTTGATTTTTCAGATTTTACCAAACATTTCAAGTACCAATCTAGTGTCCCAATTGAACATTAACAATTTTATAAATTAAAAAAAAAGATACTTTGTTAAACATTAAGAAAGGAAAAGTTTATAAGCTATTGCTAATATTTCTCAAGCACACTATACAAACAAGTGTAAACAATATTTATCTCCGCAGTTCCTTTGCAGCATATCTAGTAGTACAAGCAAATCGGCGCTAAAAAGAAAAAAAAGTAATCTAGGAAATCGCTCTTGAAAAATATCAAGAGCAGTAATATGATATCCTTCTGATATGCATTTTCCACTTACCACAAAAGGGAAAGAATAAAATCAAATGAAAATTTAATGTAACTACATTCTTGAGAAATTTCAACTGAAATCCGAAAAAAAAAATAAAAAAAGAATATCGGTTTGCATTGCGACGAAAGTGGGTAGCTCGGGAAAAATCAAATTATAGGAATGTTATACAGCGCAATAGCAAATACATTTATTTTGTTATCGTATGGTTTTCGAAAGAAAATGCAAATTGGAAAAACAGAAAATGCAAAACGATTTGTGTCAGGTTATGTGTTTAGTTAAATCTGTAAAACATATTTAAGTTCTCTCTATCTACTTTCTTTTTTCTTTTGGTCTTTTGCATCAATAAATTTAGAACAGAACGTATCAATCAGTAACACGAAAGATCAATTAATGGTGTAATGGATTTGACTTGTATTTAAATGAATCACTGAGAATTTAATGTAAATTCTAATTTTTAATATTTAGTGATACAACCGGCGTTTATAATTAAAATACTCCACTAAACCAAGATTACTTAAAATGGATACACCTGGTAATACTTAAAATGGATACATACGTAAAATAAATTTAAACGAATACATTATGGTTGCGTGTAAGATTAACCTCTCTATCTAACGTTGATAAGATTTTTATCTCTTAAAAAAATAATGAAAACGTAGTTAAGACAGTTTTTATAGATTATTGGTTTACCTGATTTTAGCATTAAAAGCCGCACTGGTAATTTTCTTTTTGTATTTCACTTTCCATATTTTTATATTATTAATGGAAAATATTTTGTTTATTAGAAATTTTCAGTAAACGAATAAATTTTGATAATAAATTTCTCGTTGAAGGATTTATATTTTTATGGGAAGGAGATTAGAAATAGAAATTTGAAATATACCACTCTTTTTTAATACTTCAATATGTATATTTAAAATATTTAATCATATACATATGACATTCTTAAAATTTCATATAACATCGTCATTCTAAAAATTTTTATTTATTATTAATTAACACATTCCTAAAAACATTTAAAAAATAAATAATTTTAAAAAAAGGTAAAATTGTTTTTTGAAATACACTATACAACGAAATGTAAAATATATTATTACTTTTTTTATACTTTTTCTGCTTGCAATTACGATCTTACAAGAAAAGAGTCTCAGACTGGAAAGATAAAAATCGCCAATAGCCTCTCTCCAATCTTATCACTTGCCGTTATATCACAAACTTTTGAAATACATTTTCCACTTAGCGTTTTCGATTTACCACAAAAGGAGAGGAATAAAAATTCAAATGAAAATTCCAATAAACTCTATTCTTTAGAATGGTGATCTGAAATTCGAGAAATAAAGAATATCGGTTTGCATTACGAAAAAAGTGATTTAGAACAAAAAAAAAAAAAAAAAAAAAAAAAGGAATATGAAGTTAAACGTATTTACTTTGATACCATTAAATATATAAATTGCAAATGAAGAAGAAAAATGTTTACTTTTAATAAAAGAAATTAAATAGCTGAAAGCCTACTTAATGTTATTTTTTAATATTATTATTAGTACGAGGTGGAACCCGTCGAAATTCGATGAAAGAAAATCTTTAAGAAATAACTGTTTCATTGATTTATAATAAAGCTACAAAATTAGTTACAGTATAAATACATCTTATATTAGTCTAATTCCTAAACAAATATTATTTTAAGCTAAAACTAACAAAATACTATAAAACTCAATTATCGAAATAATTAAACGAAATAAAACCGAAATTCACCGGCTTTATAACAGACGATTTTTTTTAAAATACTATAAGCCTTTTAATTTCTATTTTTTTTTCGATTTTAAGAGAAAATAGAGTGATTCGGTTACCACAGTTACAAAATTTAGACCTAAAAATTATAAAAAAAATAATAATAATAACTCAAAAAATTATATACAGCTTTGAAACAAATTGTATTTAAAAGTTCTTTTTCTCTCTATATTACGATGTAAAAAATTAAAATGTATCATGTTTAGAAGTAAAATATTTGCAGTATCGAAAATTGCAAAACCGAAATTGCATAGAAAAGTGTTGCGCAATTTAATTTCTTTTTTTTTTTCAATTTTAAGAGAAAATAGAGTAATTCTGTTGCCACAATTACAAAACTGTTACAAAAACTATAAAAAAATTAATATATCAAAAATGAATTGAGATACAGTTTTCAAACAAATTGTATTTAAAAGCACATTTTTTCTCTATTCGGCGGTATAAAAATTTAAAATGTGCGATGTTTAAAAGTGTAAAATTTGTTATAGCGAAAGTCGGAAAACCGAAATTGCAGGTGAAACGATTGCCATTCGCAATATGCATTATGCACATATACGTTTGGCCTTTATAACATAGGTATGTAATATTTTGCAGTTTTTTTCATTTGAAATATGTCTAATGCACATATTGTTTTGACCTCATTATGTCAAATTAATATTTATATGAAATACACTTTTTCATATAAAAAAACTTAAAAATATCTTTAAAATAAGTTTTGTCATTTGTAGGAATCGACTAATTTATAATCTGCCTTCAGGATGATACATGCTTTATTGGGAGTTTTTATAGCATTAATAGGAAATATTTCGTTTAATAAAAAATATTCAGTAAACCGGTAAATTTTGATAAATAAATTCTGGCTGTATTATTTAAAATTTATGGGAAGGAGATTAGAAATATAAATTTGAATACACTGCTCTTGTTTAAACCCTCAATGTGTAGATTTTGTACTAATTTACTCATATACATATAACATTTTAATGCTTACTCTAATTTATAAGAAAATAATTTAACATCTATTTCACTAAATTTAAACATATAATAAAGTAAAAAATTCCTAAAAACATTAGAAATAAAATAATTTTCAAAAAGTTAGAATTGTTTTTTAAATACACTGTATAACGAAGGATAAAGTATATTATTGTTTAATTTTCCTACTTGAATTATGGTCGTACCAGAAAAGCACTTCCTACTGAAATTAAAACTGCAAGCAATGTTACTCCAAACATATCACTCACAGTTTTATCAAAACTTTTTGAAATACATTTTCCACTTAGCGTTTTCGATTTACCACAAAAAGAGAGGAATAGAAATTCAAATGAAAATTCCAATAAACTCCATTCTTCAAAATGTTAAGCTGAAATTCAAGAGAATATCGGTTTCCATTGCGAAAAAAGTGATTTGGAACTGAAAAAAAATCAAATTATGGGAATACAGAATCAAATGTATTTACTTTGACAACATATGCAAATACCAATTGCAAAAAAAGAAAAAAAGCTTCATTAAAGCCTGCTTTATTAAGTGTTTTTATATCATTAATAGGACATATTTTGTTTATTAAAAAAATTTAAGTGAACGGAAAAATTTTGAAAAAAAAATCTAATTGTATTAATAATATTTTATAGGAAGTGAGATTGTAACGTTAAACACACATTGGGTGTCATTTGTAACGGTTGGTTGGTCGTGGTGGGGGTTAAATGCAGACATACTCAGTAATTAAGATAAAAAAAAACACAGTTTATTAAAATGATTAGGGCTCAAGGAAAGTGGAGCAAGTCTACATTTTCACAACTGAGAATACTACGAAAAAGCTAAACGCATACTCACAGGCTCCGGACTAGCTCAATCGTGGCACCTTCTATTACTTCTCCACTATCTTTCGGCTAAGCTGCTAGATAAAGCTTAATTAGACAGCCCGTGGCTGTGTGTAATTCTTTATTCACTTTCAAATAGTCAAAATGTAATTACTATGAAATTTCTTACCACGGCCAACTCTCAAGTCGAATACCGAAACTCCTTCACCACTCACTGGAGGTTCGATGCTACTCTCAATCTGCTAGATACCAGCGGGACGCTCACTCGCTGGCTAATGCCAGAGATCCTCACTCGCTGGCTAATGCCAGAGATACTCTCTCGCTGGCTAATGCCAGAGAAACTCACTGGCTGGCTAATGCCAGAAATACTCCACTCGCTGGCTAATGCCAGAGATTCTCTCTCGCTGGCTAATGCCAGAGATACACTCTCGCACTCAAACTCCAAGCTTTTATATGCTGCAAACTGAGATACTTCACATTAACATATTACTAATAACCGCGAGCCCTAACTGCAGAACCCGAAAGAGACACACATACTCTAGAAAGTTAAAGTAAAAGAGAGGATAGATGTCGCTTTTACGCTTACACATGTTAAATTATTGACGTCACGATCTCAGAAATACTAGAGTGCCTTTATGCAAAGGTCACTCCCTCACAAGATTAGAAGCATAAATTTGAAATACACTGTTCCTGTTTAAATACTCAATGTGTAGATTTTGTACTAATTTCTCATATAAACATAATATTTTGATGCTTACTCAAGCTTTAAAAAAATTAACATCTTTTTTTCGCGAAATTTAAACTTATAAAAAAGTAACAGATTCCTTAAAACAATAGAAAATAAATAATTTTCAAAAATTTAGAATTCTTTTTTAAGTACACCATTTTACAAGGGATAAAGGATATTATTTTTTTTAATTTTTCTACTTGCATTATAGTCGTACCAGAAAAACGCCTTCTAATGAAAATAAAATCGCAAGCAACCTTTCTCAAAACATATATTTTATAGTTATATCACAATGTTTTGAAATACATTTTCCACTTAGCGTTTTCGATTTTTCACAAAAAGGAGGGAATAGAAATTGAAATGAAAATTTCAATAAACTCCATTTTTCAAAATGTTGAACTGAAATTCGAGAGAATATCGGTTTGCATAGCGAAGAAAGTAATTTGGAACTGAAAAAATAAAATAAATTACAGGAATACAAAATTAAACGTATTTATTTTGATACCATACGCAAATATCAATAGCAAATAATGAAAAAATGTTTAGTTTTAATAAAAGACCTGAATTAATTGAAAGTCTACTTAATTTTTTTTTTAATATTTTTATTAGTAGTAGTAGTATTTTGCAGTTTTTTATTTTTTTTCCACGTGAAATACGCTTAGCAAATATTGTTGTGACCTCATTATTTCAATTTAATATTTATATGAAATACACTTTTTCATATAAAAAGAACTTAAAAACATCTTTAAAATGAGTTTTGTCATTTGTAGTAATCGACTAATTTGTAATCTGTCTTCAAGATGATATCTGCTTTATTAAATTTTTTATAGCATTAATAGGACATATTTTGTTTATTAAAAAAATTCAGTGAACGGGTAAATTTTGAAAAAAAAATCTAGTTGCCGTCAGTGAAGGCTTACTTTTGAGACACGAAATTTTTTGATTTCTGTCTGTCTGTCAGTCAGTCTGTCAGTCTCTCTGTTCCGCGATATCTAACGCAAAAAACAGCTGATTGGCTTGAAATGAAGTGGGTATGTTAGTGAGGCACTGGGATTAAGCTGTATAGTTTTTTGTTAAATTTGAATCATTCGTTCAGAAAATATAGAATATTTTATTTTGCGCAATAATGCTTTTCTATGGCAAATCCAATGATTTTCATTTTTTTCCCCTTGAGAGAAAATGACACATTTCATTAATGGAATTCAATGATAAATGGACACTGAAATTTACCAGTTAAATTATTCGTATTGTTTTGAAATTTGTCTATGTATTTGTCAGATTTTTAAAGTTATTACTGTAAATTTTGGAGATTTTTTATAAATGTGTTCCAATAATATAAACTGATTTGTTTTATAGATTTACTTATTTAAAATGTATTTATTTCATTTTCTTTATTTTCCCTTAATGGTTGCTAAGCAACCATTCATCCTAATCCTTATTATATTTTAATGCTATAAATTTGAAAGTTTAAATGAAGTCAATGTCAAAACTGATGAATTAATTAATGTCTTTGTATCTTTGCGGAAAAATATAACATAGCCCAGAAAAGAATATTGGCTATGTTTTATTAATTTTATTCAAATATTTTCCTTAATAATTCAAAATTTCCTTCTTTTTCATACAGAATCAAGAGAGATTTTTTAGATAAAATTTAACCAATTTCCTTTATCGTTGCCAAAAAAAAAAAAAAAAAAAAAAAAAAAAAAATCTGGAATAATTTTTCAATGGCAATAAGTTTCAATGGATCAATTTCCATTCGAAAAATTAAACTAAGAAAAAAATAAATATGACGTCAGATTTAAAATAAAAATAGAAATAGTATTTTGTTAAATATTAAACACGGAAATTTGTTTCGTTAATAAGAATTTTTCTGACAAAAATGCGGGCATAATTAGAAGTAAAAGAAATAAAAAATAATTATACTTTTAACAAATATTTCAATTGGTAAAATTTGACGTCATAATTGAAATAAAACAGGTATTTTATAGCTGTCGTTAAAAATACAAGAAACATGGACAGCAATAACTCATGAATAAGGACGTCATTGCCAAAACTTCAGTGAAGGCTTATTTTGGCGACGCACAATTTATTGTTTTCCATCTCTCAGTCTGTTCTTTTGTCTATCTGTCAGTCCCTGATAACTTCCACAAAATGCAATCAAAACTTCTTTTTTTCGTAAACAAAATTGTAAAACCCTAGAATACTGAGTTTACACTTTCGAAATTTCCTGATACATCAGATTTAGGCGTTTTTGGTGGGTGGGTATCTAGAATTATGAGGATAATTTAAAATGCTTATTAAAACTGTCACTTATCCTTATAAATCAAAATGTAGAAAGAAATAGAAGGTATACGATAACCGTTAGCAGATTGAAAGAAAGTTAGAAATTTAAATTTAATGAGACTACGGGGGGGGGGGGGTTCAGGGGGCTCCACCCCCCCTGAAGAAGTCTACTGTGGTATAATAAAAAAAAAACAAAAGTAACAGATCATGAATTTTTCAGAATATTCTAACATAGCTAAATGCTTTTGATGGCTTCAAATTTCTTATTCTTATTTTATTCTTATAAATAATTACGTAATTCGAAAAAAAAAAAAAAAAAAAGCTGACGTTGATGCTCTTGATCTGCAGATTTACTAGTTGTATTATTTATATTTTATTGGAATTGAGATTAGAAATATAAATTTTAAATACACTGCTCTTGTTAAAACCCTCAATTTGTAGATTTTGTGCTAATTTACTCACATACGCATGCCATTTTAATGCTTAATCTTATTTTTAAAAAATAATATAAGACCTTTTATCACTAAATCTTAACTTATAACTAAATGAGAGGTTCATAAAACATTAGGAAAACATTAGGAAACCTAGGAAACATTAGGAATATCACAACTTTTTGAAATACATTTTCCACTTAGCGTTTTCGATTTATCACAAAAGAAAGGGAATAGAAATTCAAATGAAAATTCCAATAAATCCCATTCTTCAGAATGTTGAATTGAAATTCAAGAGAATATCGGTTTGCAAAGCGAAGAAAGTGATTTAAAACTGGAAAAAGATCAAATTATGGGAATACAAATCAAACGTATTTACTTTGATACCGTTAAAAATATAAATCGCAAATAAAGAAAGAAAAAAGTTTTACTTTAAATAAAAGAGCTTAAAGATTTGAAAGTCTATTTAATATCAATTTTTAATATTTTTATTAATAGTAGTAGTAATATTTTGCAGTTTTTTTTTTTTTTTTTTTTTTTTTTTTTTTTTTTTTCACGTGAAATATGTCTAATGTACTTATTAATGTGATCTCATTATTTCAAATTAATGTTTACATAAAATATAGTTTTTCATATCAAAAAACTGAAAAAAAAAATCTTTAAAATGAGTTTTGTCCTTTGTAGGAATCGACTAATTTGTAATCTGTCTTCAAGATGATGTCTGTTTTATTAAGTTTTTTTATACCATTAATAGGGCATAATTTGTTTATATGATATTTTCAGTGGATGGATAAATTTTGATAATAAATTTCTGGTGGTAGGATTTATATTTTATGGGAAGAAGATTAGAAATATAAATGTGAAATACACTGCTCTAGTTTAAACCCTCAATGTGTAGATTTTGTACTAATTTACTCATATACATATGACATTTTAATGATTACTTTAATTTTTTAAAAGTAATTCAACATATTTTTTCTCTATATTTAAACTTATAACAAAGTAACAGACTCCTAAAAAAGATTATAAAATAAATAATTTTCAAAAAGTTAGAAAGGTTTTTTAAACACACTATATAACGAAAGACAAAGTGCAATATATATTGGTATTTCTAGGTTATCCCGTCGACCAATTTCGCCAAATTATAGAAATCGCCAAACTAATAGCCAAATTATACATGTTGACATAATTTTTATTTTAAATAACGAAAAAACATATAATTAGTAGAATATTAATAAAAATATTAATAAAAAGTCGAAATAAAAATCACTTAATGACATTTTAAACACATGAATCGCATTTAATGTCATTGAATGTGATATTCACGATCATCCATTATTGGCATTTAATCTTATAATTTGGCGATAATTTTTTGGTCGACGGGATAACCTAGAAGTACCTATATATACACTATATTGCCATTGATTATGGGACACTTGCGATTTTAGACATTTTACTAAATATCTAGAAAAATACATGAGGAATCATCTCGAAACTCTTAGTGTATAAATATAATAGTATAAGTCATACATCTCCGTGAAGATTTTTTCCCGAAACTCCAAAGGGGACCGTCAACAAATTAAAAAAGAATGAATATCTTTTGAATAACCCTGTCAAAACTAATGTAGCAAAAGCGCTCAAACTCTAGATTGTGTTTGAATGCCTTATTGTAATAAGCCTTGTTCATTTTTATGCAAATAACATGCATACTCGCAGAGTAATTAAGGTTTTTATAAAAATGATCCCAAATTTTTTCAAGTTTTTTCCTTATAATTTTCAGAGTTCTTAATATAAAATATTATTTTTTTCAGAAAATATGACAAACAACATTGCACACAGTACCCTGTAATCAGAATTAAAAATTATGAAAATTGTATAAAAAATGAGTTGGTTTACTAAATAATTTTTTACTGCGCATGCGTCAACGATATCAAAATTTCATTTGCATATTATGTTAGCTAAATGTATAGAGCAACTTTTGTGAAAGTCACAAAATCATAACTTGAAAATTCTGACAATAATCGTCAATTGAATAAGTCGAAAATCCGTTATTCTCATAATGAAGCAAAAACAAGAGGGGTTGTATACATATATTCATTGATTAGTGTCAATATAGAATACACAATATGGGATGTACTACTGCATTTGGATAAAATCCCTCATTTTTTTGCTTCATTTTGGAAACAACGGATTTTGTCTTTTTCTATAGACGATTACTTTCAGAATTTTCAAGCTATGATTTTGAGACTTTTACAAAAGTTGCTCTATACATTTAGCTAACATAATATGCAAATGAAATTTTGATATCTTTGACGCATGCGCAGTAAAAAAATTATATAGTAAATCTACTCATTTTTCATACAATTTTTATTATTTTTTAATTCTGATTACAGGGTACTGTGTGCAATGTTGTTTGTCATATTTTCTGAAAAAAATATTATTTTATATTAAGAACTCTGAAAATTATAATGGAAAAACTTGGAAAATTTGGCACCATTTTTATAAAAACCTTAATTACTATGCGAGTGTGCATGCTATTTGGATAAAAATGAACACAGTGTATTACAATAAGGCATTCAATCATAATCTAGAGTTTGAGCGCTTTTGCTACATTAGTTTTGACAGGGTTATTCAAAAGATATTCATTCTTTTTTAATTTGTTGACGGTCCCCTATGGCGTTTCGATAAAAAATCTTCTCGGAGATGTATGACGTATACTATTATATTTATACAGTAAGAGTTTCGAGATGATTCCTCATGTATTTTTCTAGATATTTAGCAAAATGTCTAAAATCGCAAGTGTCCCATAATCAATGGCAATATAGTGTATATATATATATATATATATATATATATATATATATATACAGGGTGTTTCGCTACCAGACCGACAAACTTCTAGGGGTGATAGTAGACATAAAGACAAACATTATTAAATAGGAAACCATGGGGCGCAAACGTCTTCTGTAGGAGCTAGGGGCCATTAAGGTTTAAGGTCCAACAATTCAAACGCTGATAAAAATAAGAAAAAAGGGTCGATTTGTTTGCGGTTTTCTCTAAAATCATTCTTTAAATCACGATTTTGTATTTTTTAATTTTAAAGGTCAAGTTCGAAAATTGTCGGTAGAGGGCGCTTTAAAATTTAGAATAACGAACAAATACTTTTTGCCGTTCTTTTGTGCATGGGGTTGAAATTATTCTAAAGTTTAGACTTTAATTTAAATTCTGAGCCCAAAATCGGAAACATGGGGATCGGTTAACTAACGAAAATTTAATTGTGAACCGAGGCGGAGATTTTAAACGCTCATAAACATTGGACAAACTAATCGATTTTGTTGCGGTTTGCGTGTAGGTCATTCCCTTGGTAATTATTTTATTCAAAATGGCGCACAGCTGTGGTGTCCTCATTTTTTCATAGAGGGCGCTTTCGACATATCTCCGATATTTCAATGGCATTACTCCTGGGTGTTTTACTACCAGACTATCATACTTCCAGGAAGTGTTAGGGATGGAAAAGCGACTCGGAATCACATAGGACAGGAACGTTGAAAATGTCTTTTTTGCGAGTTATGGTTAAAGGAAGCAGAGAAAAAAACAACAGAAACAAGCAGAGGAACAGAAACACGTTAATATGACATAAAACAGTTTGTTTTAAGGTTTTACTAGAAAAGATGTTCGAAATTACGACCAGAAGTAATTCGACATGCTTGATAGTGGCATCGCATGTAACTCCTCACGCTTTGAAAGATTCCTGGAATCTTTGATAGATTTCCGGAAGCTACAGAAATACGAGCTGCTAAGTCTTTAATTGATGGTACGGGATTCTCATGCACCCAACTTTTCATGTGACCCCAGCAGAAGAAGCTCATACTTGATAGGTCCGGTGATCTGGCAGGCCTATAAACCGGGCCACCACGACCTATCCACCGCTGTCCATATGTTATGTTGAGGTATCGGTGAACATCATTGGTAAAATGTGGAAGAGCCCCATCATGCTGCAACCACATTGAGCTGCGCAACGAGAGAGAAACTTTCACACGCATTACTGTTCAGCTCCATCTACCGCAAGAAAATCGCAGCGCCATCTACTGTCGCTGTCAAGCTTGCCGGACTTTTCCTGGTCGTAATTTCGAACACTTTTTGCAGTAAAACCTTTAAATAAACTTTGTTCTGTCACTTTAACATGTTGCTGCTCCTCTGTTTGTTTCTGTTGTTTTTCTCTCTGCCGTTTTTTAAACGTAATATGCAAAAAAGCAATTTTCAACGTTACATTCCTGTGTGATTCTGGTCATCTTCGCATCCCTTACACTTCCTGGAAGTATGGTGGTCTGGTAGTGAAACACCCAGGAGTAATACCATTGAAATATCGGACATGTCTCGGAAGCGCCCTCTATCAAAAAATGAGGACATGAGAGCTGTACGTCATTTTGAATTAAATAATTACCAAGAGAATGACCTACACGCAAACCGCAACAAAATCGATTAGTTTGTCAAATGTTTATGAGCGTTTAAAATCTCCCCTTTGGTTCACAGTTAAATTTTCGCTAATTAACCGATCCCCATGTTTCCGATCTTGGGCTTAAAATTTAAGTTAAATCTAAACTTTAGAATAATTTCAACCCTATGCACAAAAGAACGGCAAAAAGTATTTGTTCGTTACTCTAAAGTCTAAAGCGCCCTCTGTCGACAATTTTTGAGCTTAATCTTTAAAATTAAAAAAATTAAAAATCGTGATATAAAGAATGATTTTAGAGAAAACCGCAAACAAATCGACCCTTTTTTCTAAGTTTTATGAGCGTTTGAATTTTTGGACCCTAAACTTTAATGGCCCCTAGCTCCTACGGAAGACGTTTGCGCCCCATGGTTTCCTATTTAATAATGTTTGTCTTTATGTCTACTATCACCCCTCAAAGTTTGTCGGTCTGGTAGCGAAATACCCTGTATATATATATATTAATTTTCTTACTTGCATTTTGGTCGTACCAGAAAAACGCATCCTACTTAAAATAAAATCGCAAGAAATTTCTCTCCAAACATATCACTTACAGTTATATCACAACCTTTTCAAATACATTTTCCACTTAGCGTTTTTGATTTACCACAAAAGGAGGGGAATTGAAATTCAAATGCAAATTTCAATAAACTCCATTCTTCAAAATTCAAGAGAATATCGGTTTGCGAAGCGAAGAAAGTGATTTGGAAGAGAAAAAAGAAATCGAATTGTGGCAATACAGAATCAAACGTATTTGGTACCGTTAAAATATAAATCACAAATAAAGAAAGACAAAAGTTTTACTTTAAGTAAAAGAACGGAAATATTTGGAAGTCTACTTTATGTTGTTTTTTATATTTTTATTATTAGTAGTAAGTATTTTTGAGAGGTTTTTTACCACATGAAATGTCTGATGCGCGTATTGTTGTGACCTCATTATTTCAAATTAATGTTTATATGAAATAGTCTTTTTTATTAAAAGCATTGATAACATCTTTAAGATGAGTTCTGCCTTCTGTAGGAATCAACTATTTTTTATAATATATTTCCAAAATGATGTCATATTTTTGCTTTCTTTTCGTTTATTATATTCAGAAAAATGATTTCGTCGATCAAATAGTATTTATTCCAAGCTGTGCTATTATACACTTCTGTTTATATGGACTTATATCGTAATGTAAATGTAGCAAGTCATACCTATAAAAAAAAATGCCATTTTTTTCCATCAACAAAAATTAATGTAAACACGAATGAATGATTACAAAAATATACTAGAAGTTACCCGTAATTTCTAAATGCCTTCTTTATCTTTGAAATCAATATAGTGTTAGATTTAAGAAAATATTATTAAAAAAACTTATAACAAAATGTTTGCTTTTCTAAATTTGAATAATATAATGATGACACTTTTGCCACTTACGGCAAAATATCGCGAGATATTTTGACAAACATGAAGCGATGTGAATTAATATGGTGCGGTTTAGTAAACTTCCTTTTAGAATGTGTTCAGAATGGATCTTACCTACAGATGTTTATGTGCTAAAATATTTTTTATTATGAATCTTCAATTTTAGTTAAGCACTTTCTTACGCGAGTTGTGTATGATATTGTAGTTGTTGTGACGTCATTATTAAAATGTGGCAATTTAACATGTATTTAATATTTTATAGCGAACACCTCCATAATCTTCCTTTTTCTGACCTTATTTTGAAAAACGTTTCCTATTACTTTTTAAAGCTTATTAATCGGTCTTCCTTAACTGGAATATCTATTTTAATGGAATATCTAAGCTATCTATTTTCAATTAAATATTTTCAGCTGCGTGGTTGAATTAAAGTGACAAGATTATAAATTAATATTAAGTTTGATGTTAATTTTAATTCTGTTAAATTATAATTTTTCTACTTAATTAAATTTCTCTTTATCATTTTCAATACAGTTTTAATTATACCTTAGTTCCATTTATAGGGTAGTGTGTGAAAAATATTTGACACATTTTTTGGAACCAAAATATTTCATTTTAAGAACTCTGCAAGTTATAAGTAAAACAATTGACTGAATCCGGGATTGTTTTTATGGCAACATTAATTTCTTTAGCAGTATGCATGCTATTCGCATAAAAATGAGTTCATTTTATAACAATAATATTTTTCTTATCATAATCTATAGTTCGACCGTTTTTACTACATTACTTTTGAAAGGTTTATCCAAAATATATTCTCTTCTTTTTCCTTACTGTCTATGATGTCTAATTGCTGGCAGTCATTTGCAGTTGAACCACACTTTTTAAAATTTAAACATTGTTTTCCATACTACTGGGCAATTGCATAAATTTTGTAGAATATGGTCAATGGTACACAAAATATGCAGCATATATTTCAGTTCAATGACGAAAATTGTTGGATTGGGAATTTAAATTTGTGCTTTGCGTTTAATTGAGTTAAATGTTTGCATACAATGTAGTATTAATCTCAGTGTACACATATACAGAAAATTCTATCGTTTTCCCATTTATTGATATTATTCTAAATGTATTGGGAAGTGTTTCACAAACGATGTTGTGCGCATAACTTTTGGCTCTTGTTTTTCTTAAATACAGACTTTTATATTCCATTGAAGAACATTATCATACCTTAACCACATAACTGATTCATAGATTTGGAAAAAAATCGAAAATTGCTTGTATATTACATGCCTTTAACAGAATTGTTAATCTTTTATCACCGGTTTTTCAGATCTAAAATTTTTTCCTAGTTGAATAAGAAAAAAATCGCCAAGTTAAATAATACAAAAATTACAATAAAATTTTATTAGTGTGAATAATAAATCATAATTTAAATATGGTTACCCATACATGGTACGGATAATCATGATTGTCGAAAACACGTTGCACGTATGACGTACGAGCAAATAAGGGAAGTGAATTTTAGCTTTCAATGCTAGCGGTGCCAACTTGTATGGGTGATTCTCTAAATAGGGGACGATTTCAAAAATGAAATCTTAAAAAAATTACTGTTAACAAAATTTCTGAAAAAAATAGGTGTTGTTAATATAGTATTAGGTATACTTTCCATGTAGTCAGCAGAGCTAAATATTTAAAAATTAACTTAAAAAAAAATTAGTATTTTTTGAGCCATGCTAATGACAAAACAAATTGCATGGAATAAATATATTATGAAATTTTTATTTTCTTCCTGTTTAAATATTTTTTTTCTATATTTATTAGCCTTCCTTTTCAGCAAATGGTTTCCATTTTTCATATATACATATAAGGAGAATAAAAACATTACCAAAGAGCAAACTTTGTTACATGAGCAACATTCTGACACTAACAATGTAAAAAGCTGTCTTAGTGATTTTCCTAGAGATTTAATGCATATTTTAGGGATAATAAATGTAATACCTAAATTTATACGTAAAATTAAACTTTATAAAGGATACAATATAAGCACTGGTTACATTTATGTACATAGGAGTCTTTAGCATGGACAGAAAAACCATGCTAATGACACTCATATCTGTCCATGCTAATGACAAATTTTAATTTAAATAAGATTATGAGCCATAATATAATCACAATGCAATAGTCCTTTCTGGGTTTTTTTAAAATACAAAAGTTCTATGCAAATAAATAAAATAAAAATTTTAACTATAAAATAAACATGATAATTATTATCCATTCTAATGACACTAGCAGGGGAGACCGAGCTTAGCTCGGTCAAAATTAACTTTGTGTTCAATTCGATATAGTATTTTCCCTGTATCATTAACTCTGTATTATTACTGTAAAACATGTTTATAATAGTATTATTTAGAAAAAAAATCAATAAGAAAACTATGTTTTTATGCGCATGTTTATAAATTTTACTTTATTTTAAAATTTACAACAAAAGGACATCGATCTAAATCACTTTTTTAGCTCGACTCTGATTGGTTTAACCATGCATCTCGAATCCTCTTAAGAATGTATAAAAAAATTCTTTACATTCTGAAAGACAATATTTTTTGCTAGTTATAGCCAAATTTGGAGGCATTCTTTCATTTGGCTCCAAATACGTGTTTTGGTTTTCGTAATTTTTATAGTCGATTTTTTGGCCATATGTCGCCAATATTTTGTCAAATATCACCAAGTTATAGGCTTTTGCCATATTCTCGCGACCCTGACCCGTATTACCCAAAATGAGCCACGAATCAAATTTGATCAAGCATGTGACATAGCTCAATCGTCTTCAGGTAATCAAAAACAGTAGAATATAAAATTGAATCAAAATCGTTTAAGCCATTTTTTAGGTAAAATTAGTTTGGCAGCATTCAGCAATGAAGCGAAATGAACCACTAATATAATTTTGTTTAACATGCGACTCAGCCCAATGGTCTTCTCGTGACAAAAAACGTTTTGTTTCAAAATTTAGGTAAAATTGATTGAGTCGTTGTTATATATAGTTAGAATGACCCTAGCTCTTTAAGACCCAAAATGACCCACTAATCGAATTTTCGCGAGTATGTGTCCAAGCCAAATGGTTTTCTCTTGCTCAAAAACGATATAATACAAAGTATAGTCAAAATTGTGAGTACCATTTTCTATATAAAATTAGCATGACCCATCATGACCTACAAATGACCCTTATAATCGAAATCTCTCGAACGTGTGGCCTAGCTCATTAGTTTTAGCATGCCGAAAAACATTAGATACAAAATTTAGATAAAATCGATTGAGCCGTTTGTTAGATATAGTTAGTTTGACCCTGACCCCTTATGAACCAAAATGACCCATTGATCGAATTTTCTCAAAAATCTGTCATAACCCAATGATTTTCTTGTGCCTGAAAACGATACAATACAAAATTTAGTCAAAATTGCGCGAAACGTTGTCTAGATAAAATTAGAATGACCCAAAAGTGGCCCACTAATCGAAATTTCTCGAACATTTGACCTACCCCAATGATTTTCTCATTTTCTCTCTTTCTTCAAAATATGTTGTATACAAAATTTCGTTAAAATCGACCCACCCATTCTTTAGATATATCTTGACCTTGACCCATTAAGACCCACAAATGACCCTTATAATCGAAAGCTCTCGAATATGTGACTTAGTCCATTAGTTTTCTCTTTTCTAAAAATTGTTACATACAGAATTTCGTTAAAATTGATCCTGCCGTTCTTTAATTATATATAGCTTGACCCAGACCCTTTATGATCCAAAATGACCTATTAATCGAAAATTTTCGAACATGTAACCTAGTCCAATGATTTTATCGTGTCAAAAAAATGTTGCATACAAAATTTCATTAAAATCGATCCACCTGTTCTTTAGATATAGCTTGACCATGACCCATTATGAACCATCATGACCCACAAATGACCCTCATAGTTGAAATCTCTTAAACATGTGATTTAGCCCATTAGTTTTCTCATGTCAAAAAACTGTTACATACAAAATTTCGTTATAATCCATCACGCCGTTCTTTAAATATAAATAGCTTGACCCAGACTCTTAATGACCCAAAATGACCCATTAATCTAAATATTTCAAACATGTAACCTAGTCCAATGGTTTTATCGTGCCAAAAAAATTTTGCATACAAAATTTCGTTAAAATCGATCCACCTGTTCTTTAGATATAGCTTGACCATGACCCATTATGACCCATCATGATCCACAAATGACCCTCATAGTCGAAATCTCTCAAACATGTGATTTAGCCCACTAGTTTTCTCATGTCAAAAAACTGTTACATACAAAATTTCGTTATAATCCATCACGCCGTTCTTTAAATATAAATAGCTTGACCCAGACTCTTAATGACCCAATATGACCCATTAAAATTTTTTCTCGAACATGTAACATAGCCCAATGTTTTTCTCGTGCCCGAAAACCATAGAATGCAATTTTTGGTCAAAATTGCGTGAGAAAATCTCTAGATAAAAATAGCATGACCCACAATGACCCCAAAAATGACCCACTAACCGAATTTTCTCGAACATGTTACCTAACCCAATGGTCTTCTTGTAATCCAAAACAATAAAATATAAAATTTGGTCAAAATCGTTAGAGCCGTTTTTTAGATAAAATTGGTTTGACCCATAATGACCCAAAAATGTCCTACTAATCGAAATTTTTTGAACATGTGACCCAGCCCAATAGTTTTCTCGTGTCAAAAAACGGTTGGATACAAAATTGCCTTAAAATTCATCCAGCCGTTCTCTAAATATAAATAGCTTGATCCTGACCCATTGTCACCCAAAATGACCCAGTAATCGAATTTTCTCGAACATGTGACCTAGCCCAATGGTCTTCTCGTTCCCGAAAATGGTAAAATCCAAATTTTTGCGAAGATCGTTTGAGCCGTTTTTGAGATAAAATTTACCCACACAGACACACACACACACACACACACAGGTTGGTCTACCCTGTAAAGTGAGGAACCGTGTTTACGCGATACGTTCTGAGTAACCTTAGAAATTATGGTCAAAACCCTAAAAATGCAATTTACTGATACGTATTCACATTAATAAAAGCTATAACTATATTAAAAATTATATTTTTCTTGTAACATTATTTTTTATTAAATAAAACAGCAGGAGATTTTTTGCATGTATATCGAGTAACTGGTTCAGCTTACACACATGGCGTTGTGAGTAACATAACCTCGAACTAAGATAATAAAAATTGTTACTCAGAAGAACGGTAATTTTTACCTGCTGTGTTTAGTGTTGATTGCTATAATGGACTAAGATAATTCTCTTCCTCGTCACTGTAAAATTTAACCTCTTCAGTCTCTGAGTACCCAAATGGGTACATCAGTTTTGTCCCATTTTATTAATGATACTCAAATATAAATGAAATTTCGATATAAGAATAATATGTTTCGAATTCTAAGATTCGAGCTAATGAAAATAAAACAAAAATCTCGCTCTGAAGTCAAACGAGAGAAGAAATAATTCAGTAATAATTAAAAATACTGTAATAATCGCCAGTAGCGAAGAGGTTAAAAAAAAAAAAAGTTATATATATATATATATTCGCACACAATTGCAATATCCGTCTTTGTTTGCATTCAGCGAGTGTTGAGAAAATATTCATTTTCTGTTGTTCTAGACCTTTGCTCAACAATACGATTCATATATAATAGATCGGTTTGATCTCAATTGTTATAAATTCCGAATCAGAGATTTTGCGTTTAATTTAGAGAAATATACAAATCATAACGAATCAACATTTCATTCATAAACCGGTTGAAAAACAAATAAAATAAAACGTAATAAATATAATTATGTATAGAAAATAGAAATTTTTTTTAACTAAGAATAGACATTTACTTCAATACTGATATATAGTGTCAAAATATTTCAGTTACTTCAAGAAATCACTTTTATAGAAAATTATATAAATATGATTTTATGTTGCAATGGAAACACAAATTTCATTTGAAATAATATAGTGAATAATGAAGTTATATAGTATTTAATCTGAAAATGGTGCACTAATCTGAATAATTAATATTTTTAAAAATCTTTAAACACTTTAAATGCATCTTTTGTATTTTACAAGCACATATATACTCTATCAATAATTTGTAAATGCACAGGGGGTGGAAATGACGCCTTATTAAAGACAAGTTGCCAAAAACTTTCGCAATCTATCCGAAGTTGTTATACTTGGTCAATGTAATTTGTATTACTACTTTATATCAAAAGTCCTCGGAATTATTATTATAGTTATTTTTTTTTTCACAAAAGCGTACATATAAGTATATTTAAATGCATATAGAGTGCACTAAATATTTTGTATCTATGCAGTATTTGGCCTTTACGACCAAGTTACGTAATATTCGGGAGTTTGAATGTTTTTAGAATGTTGTTAAGAGAATTAAAATTTGTACTATTTTAAGTTCAAATTAGATTCAGATATAGAAAAAAGAGCTTTTAGTTTAAATTTTTAAAGCGTACACTGAAAATATTGTAATTTATATCTTTGCAAATTAACAATACACGTAATTTTCAAGTAAAAAAATAATAAAAATTTTGTCTGTTTTCCTCTTATTGAAATAGGATAAAAATGACTTCTATTTCATTTTTCATTGAGTCATATCTTTTTGAGCGCAGTAGAATAACAATTTCCATAATGCATTTTTTTTTTCACTTTATAATCTTACTGTTGTCAAAAAATTATTGATACTATTTAGAAAAAAAAAAAAAAAAAAAAAAATGAAAATGCGTCATTTACTTTTCGCCTATTTTAGAAAGCAAATTTAGATAAATATACAGCATATCTGAACTCCTTTATCCTTCATTTTTACTATTTCACTAATAAATCTATAAACAAATTCAAATTATTATTATTAATTGGGCATTGAAAATTTAAAAATGAATAATAAAGAGTATAATAATTTTCAGTAGACGTTCATACTGTGTTCCCCCTCTTTTTTTTTTTTTTTTTTTTTTTTTTTTTTTCGCGTGCCAAATTTATTTGTGTATTCTTCGTATGTTATAAAAATTGTATGTAACTTTTCATTAGGTATAATTTGTGTTTTACCAATGTAATTCAAAGTACATTCAAAACTTTAAAACTGGTTATTTAATAACAACTCTGATTTATTTAAGAACTTTAAAGTTATTAAAATGATATAATCATGTTCTAGTTATTATAATAATATATGTGAATATGTATTGATGTACGATAATAAAGTGAAGATGTAAAATAAACGGAAGTAAATAATTTTTTCCATAAAATGATTAATCATCAGTGGAAAATAAATTAAACTTTATGAACATGAATATATTGAAAAAACAAAGATTTTTAAAAATATATATCAATACAGAAATATACAAAAACTAATTATTTCACATTATGTTATTATGTTTCTCTTTCTAATTAATTAAATAACTAATCAGTATTTTCAATTGAATATTTCTTGCTTAGTATGCATTTTCATGAACTTTCTGTATAATGACTTAATGTATCCTTTATTTTCCATTAACAAAAACCAAATGAAAAAGAAACAACTTTTGAAATACACAGATATAGCAAAGAGAATTTAGTTGTAAAATTCCAGCAATTTGCCTTCTTATTGTGTTGTCCGGAAATGTTAACCCCATCCATCAAAGAACCACACCCCCTGTCTCCGAACCCAACTTACGGGGAAACGGAAATCTTTCCAGCTATCTCGGCTATTACGGGACTCAGGGCATTGGGAGATTTCGGCTATTATGGGATTCAAAGGGTTAAAACTGATTTCAGAAATTGAAAAAAAAAAAAAATCACCGTGAATGTAAAATGATTCTTGATGAGTGTTGAAGTTGAATTCAAACATTTTTCTCTCATGTAATTTTGCAGCTCCGAGGATGGACAATATGGAATTCTAAGGAGAGAGAGAGAGAGAGGAAGGGGGGGGGGATTGCACTTTTTAATACCGATCTAAACAATTAAATTTAAGATCTTTATTTAAATATTTCGATGATCCAATGGTATGTGAGGGAGTCTCCAAGTCGCTTTCTAAATTCATCCTTTTTTGTGACTGCAGTATGTGTACATTTGTTCACCCCGTTTTCTTCTTTATATACAGTGTCTGATTTAGGGCAGGGCCTTCGGGGCACAGACCCAGGGCCCCCAATTTTCAGGGGCCCCCAAATGCTGCTGAAAATTTTTCAACTATTGTCCAAAATCAATACAACTGCTTACAAAATCTTGTGAAATTTCACATTTCATTCTACATTCTACTATGTTCATATTTTATTTTTACAACGTTGTGTATTTTGGTTGAAACATCCGTATTTAATCACTTTATTATATTGAATATTTTCTTTTATCTTTATCACTTTAAAAATACATTCTATTTTTAATTTTTATTTAATCATGTTCTTGTTCTTGTCAAATTATTTGGGGTTGGTGAGTGCAGTTCATAGGCGGCAGAGTCCCACAATATTTTAAATAACTATAGTTTGGTATTGCGGAATATTTATGATTAGTTGTTGCATACTTTATCATTCCAGACATATAAACTTGCGTAACAAAAAATAATTATCAATACACAATTTATTGTACTACTTCTACTTATTTAGATTTCATATTTTGAAATAGTTATTTAAAATCCTAAATAAATGATTATCATATTTAATTTTTTAATTGGTATGTAAAAGTGATTCAATCGTGAAATCTATCGTGGTTATCTTAATAAGTAACTTTTTTTTGGGGGGGGGGGGAGCTCAATCTTTTTGTAAGCAACTTTCCAAGACGGCCCCCTGTAAGCACCTGTGCCCAGGGCCCCCAAATTTATAAATCGGTCCTTGTTTATATGTAATTTAGTTTCATTATTAGTGTTATTGTAAATATCATAATATTATTTCAATTAATTCACTAGCTTCAGATATTGCTGGCGTGTTTAAATTTTTTTTCTACACTGTTAAAAACCACTGTTTTCTGAATCGAAGAAAAATATAACCACGAATAAAAATTTACAATAACCTATTCCAAGTCGCCCATGGCTCCAAAAAATATTTCTTTATCTTTAGAATCCCCAGAAACCAATAGAGTTTCGTGATTTAAGGAAGAATTTATAAAAACAAAATTTCTTTTGCTGCCCGTAAGTTTCGTAAGTGTTTCCTAGTAGATTTTTTAGAATATTAATCAATTTTCTGAAACCGACAAATCTCTTTTATAAATTCTATCGCTACTCAAGTAAACATTTTCCCCCGCGAAACTGGGTTTATACATGAAGGAGTAATAAAATAATATTAAATTTAATATTACTATTAATGCTGATAACTTTGAACGTTTGTCTGTTAAATAAGTTTGTTGAACATGAAATTAATTATTTGAGATAGGATATTAGCCGAAAACCCACATTCCGGTTTGAAAAAATTGTGTAATACACTATGAAATCTATTCGGAAACTTTACAAAACTTATCAGGCAACAAAAGAAACTTTATTTTTATAAATTATTCATATCAAAAATCTATTGGTTTTGGGATTTCTAAAGATAAGGAAAAATTTTTTGGAGTCATGGGTGACATGGAACAGGTCATTGTATATTTTTATTCGTGGATATATTATATTTCCGTAGATTCAGAAAACTTCGGGATTCTTTGAATCACGGAAAAAATCGCCCCTGAAAAAATCACCCCGTTAAAAATCGCCCCGAAATAAAGGTAACCGAAAATTAAGGCTCGTTTTAATCAAGATTGAAAAAGCCCACACATATAAATAACAAAGATTTGATGACTTTGATTATGGCAATTATAATTTCAAGTAAAACAGGTGCTAATCATCTGCATTTGTACTGGAAACAGACTTAAGAGAATAATAGGGTTTAAATATTATTTCTTCTTCTGTTAATACATTAATATCTGAAGATATTAATGTTACTGAGAATCGGAGAAATGAGAATACTACAGAAATAAATTTCCTTTTTTATAAGTACAAAAAGTGTTTTTTTAACCGATGCTTTCTTCCTCCCCCCCCCCCCAAGTTTATTTTTAACAAAGACATCACCGTATTTAGTCTACATTTTAGTTTTGTTCCTTTCTTTTTATATGCCTCACCAGTGGCTGAGAGGTTTTGCTCTCAAGACTGTCAGAAGAGAGATGCTATGTTCGAACAAAATCGTGCCCGTCGGCCTAACCGTTCGGAGTTTTTGTGGCTTTCTTTGAACCTTGCGTAAATATGGGACAAAATTGACATATTTTCTCTGATACAGAACCGGGAAATTTCACACTCTGTTTCTCTTGTTGCAGAGTCAGGATTGATTGATTTTTTTTTTAAGATACTTATTTTTACAAATTAAAACCCACCAAATTAACTTACAATAGGTTGCTCAAACAAAACCATCTTCAATTACTCTAATTCAAAATACACATTAATTTAGCTATAAATTATTTTAAGTAAGTCTAATTCTTCATTTAAATCGCAACAAGTATTTATAAAGCTTATAAATCTATTTTATGATTCCCAAAATCAACTGAAAATCATGAATCTATATCAATAAATTTCAAAGTCATTAAATGACTAATAAATTATCAGTTAGATTCCAAAAAACTCATAAAAATAAATAAAGCTATATTAAAGGATATTCAAAAAATTGTTAGATCTTTTGTATTGATCAATGATCAATCAATCAATCTTATAATATATGTTTCATAATATGAACAATAAAAAGACTGTTTTTTCATTCAATAAGTTATTAGAATTAGTTTATAGTTAGTAAAATATTTGCGTATACATATTGAATTTTAATAAAAATAGAAAACTATTGAATATAAATTTAAAACTTCTCATTTTAAAGGTAACGTATGCGCAGAAATAAATATTTTTCTAAATAGGATATTCTTTTTTCAGTTATTCATTTTCTTTTAACCGTTTTATGGGTATTTCAACATTTACTGCATTCCTAGGTGCAATAAGTTTCATTGATACAGATTACAAACCCCTTTTCTCACTTCAAATACAAAGGGACAGAAATGAAGCTCACATTCTTATTCTAAAGGTCTTGTCAAAATTACAATACAAGTTTACATTCTTGTAACTGAAACTAAATCCCTATTGCTATGCAAACATAATGATTTCTAGTTTGCTTCTCTTGTGCACATTCGACCACCCCTACAGACAATAGATAATAATTTATCTGTTATATTACGCACAGAGACTTATCTAAAAAAGCAGAATAATGGAAAAATTCCTCTTCTCTTCCTCTTTATTTTATTACTGTAAAAGCTCTGTATGTAACCCCCCCCCTTCCTTTCCTAATCACCAAAGTCTTTTCTTGATTAATGTCAAATACTTAAAACATCTTTACTTATACATAAATTAGCAATGAAACACGTTGAAAGAATCTATAAATTGTATTTCTTTAACCCCCCCCCCCCTTCGTACAAAGCTCGACTTCTTTATTGTAGAGATAAAATTTCTTAAAACTCTGCAGCCCTTCCGCCCCCCTCTACGCTTTAAAAAACTGCACCCTTTCCACTTAAGTTAATATGAGCACTTTTTTCTGGGGCGCTTTTTACCGGAGCGATTTTTTCCGAGACGATTTTTTCCGGGGCGATTTTTTCCGTCTATCGGATTTTTTACAGTGTAAAGATTACAAGTTGGATTAGAAGTTAGATCTAAGTTTAGATTGCATGCTTTAAGATTACAAATTACATCTAAGTTGAGATATCGACTTTTAATATATTTTAATTATATATTTAATATACTAGTAATAAATAATAGAGATTCTTTACTTATGGTAGAATGAAACCCATTTAAATAAAAGCTTTTAATTTACATCAATTTTATTAATGTAAATAATGCATAATAATTACTATATTAAATAGAGATCAATCAAAAATATGTTTTTGGCCCAAAATCTGAGTTTTGCTAAAAAAGAGGACGATAATTCGGCCAGATCAAAACACTTAGTATTCCAAAAATCTTGTTTTTTCCTTTGAAAATTTCCAATTTTAGTTATTGATTTGAACTATTTTGGCTCAAATGAATGGATTGCAATGAACTTCATTGTTTATAATTATCAGTCATGATTTATCAATCATCTCATAGAAAATTTTTAGTTTAAACTGCATTAGATTTCAAATATTCTTTGAGAAAGTGCTAGAATAACAAATGATCATTTGCAAAAATCATTATCGAATATCAAGGTGTATGTACCTAAAACTAAAATATCTTTTAATTAAATGAAATTCGTATAATTAGAAAATCTTTCTGTGTCATGGGGATGAATTAATTATGTGTTATTGTATATGAAAATAAAATTTTTGGATTATTAACAGTTTTACATAATTAATAAATACTATACATATAATTAATTTCAATTATGTACATTTATGTATGCATTAATTACTTTAAAACATACAATTTAAATACTTAATTTTTTTTCTGGATATTATAATTTTCGACCAAAAAGTAGGAAAGTCACCTAAATTCAGTTTTGGCTTTAAAAACCTGTTTCGATCTATCCTCAGTATTAAAAAAAGTCCTTACAATCTTAATTTTTCTTAGTATAATGCAACATAGAAGAGCAAAAAAAATTGGTAGCAGTAGGATGCTGCAATCAATTTCTCAATTTAAATTGGATGAAAGCAAAAAATAAAGATTTTTTTTTTCAAGTCCTACACTTCATGGATAGTTTAAAAGCATTTTTATATACCCACTAGCTGACCCGCCCGGCGTTGCTCGGGTCCGTAATAATAATGTTAAACGAACTTGAAAATTTTATGATTTTATCTTTAACTCGAAATACGTGTAAATACACAGTTAAAAATTTGACCCTTTTGCTGCATCGTCACTCCACCGCTTTTATACAAAATGATTACTTCAGCTTATTATGGAGCATTCTCATAGGTCAAAAGAGAGATATTCTATAAAAGTGGGGGAGTGATGATGCAGCAAAAGGGTCAAATTTTTTACAACGTACATTATATTACGTACGTACCCCCTGACTGTGTCAAAAATTGGTTTAAAAAAAACTAATATTTAGCTCCAAAAATACCCAAAATGACTGCAATGGGAAGCGCAGGAGGGAATATGTGTGCAACGATTGCGTGATTTTCGTGTTAAAGTGTTGATATTTATCCTTAAAATTACTGTTAAGTGACTTAACTAAATACTTTTTTCACATAGATATCCCAAGTGAAATATTTTGAATTTCAAACTAATTATATCACTCTTAAATCCGACTATACCGTGAATGAAATCGATTCTCGATGATTAACTAAAATGTTAGTGTATAGTATTATAATTTCAGAGCCATTTTACAAAAATAGGTGTATATTTTTTATTAAACATGCGTAATGTTCAATCTATGAACAAAATCCTAACCGTAACCTAATTGCATTGTAATCATAACTTGTCTGTCACCTAGCTGTATCTTAACAGTAACCTAAAAGTAACTTAAATAAACCATAAATGTAACCTGGCCGTCACCTTATCATAACCTACCCATAATCTAACCACAACCTAACCGCAACTTAACTTTAACCTAACTGTAACTTAACCATGACCTAACTGTAACCTAACCGGAAATTAAATATAACATAAGGCTCCGGAACGTAATTGCAACCTAACTGTTACCTAACAGTAACCTTAACCAAGTTATAATTTAACTCTAACTATAAACGAAATATCTTAACCATCTCGCGCTAAGTACTTAGTTTCACGTTCCACTGCTACGGAGCGCATTATGTTTTGTAGAACATCCGAATTTTAAGTTCAGATTGGATTCATGTTCATGGAAATTATTTTGTCTTCTTCGGATACGGTTATGGTTGTTTGAAATATTTTTGTTCAGTTTTGATTCGGTGCAATTCAGATTTCGTGGGTTTTTTTTTTTTTTTTTTTTTTTTTTTTTTTTTTTTTTTTTCCCTTCAAGTGGGATTTTTAAGTTCGGGTCGGGTTGTACTTCCATGGAAATTATTTTACCTAGTTCCAATGAGGTTATACTAAACTGAAATATTTTTGTTAGGTTCAGATTAGGTTTGGTTCAAATTTCGGGATTTTTTTTTTTTTTTTTTTTTTTTTTTTTTTGAAATTTTTTGGCTCGGATTGGGTTTATGTCCATGGAAATTATATTGTCTTATTCGTATCTGGTTATAGTTATTTGGAATATTTTCGTCGGATTCAGATTTGGTTCGATCAGATTTCAGGTATTTTTTCATATTTAATTTTAAGTTTCTGGTCGGATTCATGCCCAGGGAAATTATTTTGTTTTGCTCGGATCCGGTTTTGGGTCTTTGGAATATTTTTTTCGGGTTCAGATGTCGTTCAATTCAGATTTCGGTTTTTTGATGGAATTTTTAGGCTCAGGTTGGGTTGCGCATCAACGGAAATTATACTGCATTGTTCGAATAAGGATATGCTTCTCTGGAATATTTTTGTCAGATTCAGATTTAGTTCAGTTTTTTAGGTTCGGATTAGGTTCATCTTCATGGAAATTTTTTGTCTTGTTCAGTGCCGGGTATGGTTCTGTGTAATATTTTTGTCAGGTTCATATTTGGTTCGATTCAAATTTCAGGTATTTTTTTCAAATGGAATTTTAGGTTCGGATCGCGTTCATGTCCACGGAAATTATTTTCTCTTATTCGAATCCGGTTATGGTTCTTTCGAATATTTTGATCGGATTCAGATGTAGTTTGCATAAAATTTCAGGTCTTTTTTCAAATGGAATTTTTTAGGTTCGAGTCAGGTTTGTGTTCACGGAAATTATTTTGTCTTGCTCTTATCGGGTTATAGTTGTTTGGAATATTTTTTATCGATTTTAGTTTTCGTTCTGGTCATTTTTCGGGTTTTTTCAAAGAAAATTTTTAGGTTCGGGACGGGTTGCATATACACGAACATTATTTTTCCTTGATCGGATTGGGGCATGCTTCATTTGAATATTTTTGTGGGATTCAGATTTGATTCGGGTCAAATATCAAATCCATATTTTTTTTTTTTTTTTTTTTTCAAATGGAATTTTTAGGTTCGGGTCGGTTTATGCTCATGAAATTTTTGTCTTGCTTGGATCGGAGTATGGTCTGTTTTTTTCTGGTTGGGATCGGGTTATGTGTTAATACGCCTAAAAATTATGTTTTGCTATTATTCTTTTAGTGACTATTTTTGATATATAATTTATTTTGCTATTTGATAATTTATTACTGTGTATGAATCGTCTGCCTATTCGAACAATTGTACGTGAAACAGCCATTTCATTTTTGTTTTAAAAACAAATTAGTCTTAATAAAATATTTACTTAAATAAAATGCATTCAAATTTAATCAATGATTTAAAAAAACTGCTAAAAAAGCCTTATATAGACATATACATGCATTTTCTGCAACATAGATAACCACGCACGCATAGATTCTAATATACGAAATACCAACGATCTGACGTAACAGCTGTATTCAAAAATCCCAAGTTAAACTGACATTTCGCCAGTCTATGAATTTTAAAGGTCTTTGGGAAAAAAAACAGTCACTTTTGAAATGTCAAAATCTAAATTGGTTTTTTTCATAGAATAAAAAGAAATTAATAGAGTGGAAGTATTATCAATGGAGGTGCTGAAAATGTAACTCTACATTAAGTCCAATTAAGTACCAACAAAAGCACGTGATTTCACACGCCTATCAATTGAAACAGGTTTAAATCCGTATTTTTATGCTCTTGTTTCTTAAAAAAAAACTAATCCATCGCTTTACTGGTAAAAATTTATTAATTATTTTATCATATGAGTTTTAAATATCAATATAGAGAATTATTTTAACGTTTTGCTTGAAAATATAACATTCTTTTGTTAATACATAAAAATCGTCTGCAGTCAAAAATCTATATTTTAGATTAATATTTATTACTAAAGTTATCATACATGATTTTAAAAGAATGTTTTCATCATTATATTTTAAATATTTATTTACATGCAATTATTAAGTCATAAACATTTTTCATCTACGTTATAAAGTATTTAAAATTACATTAATGAAGGAAACTTTTAGTTATACAATTCTTAGTTCGTATCAAATGTTTTCAATATCTTATTTAATTTTAATTTGATATTTAATTATTGCTAATTTTCCAATTTTCTTCATTTTAAAAACGAACATTTATTTTAATAAATAATAATAGACCAATTTTAAGAATTCGGTATTTCCTCTTAAAATATGCTTCCCTTGTAATTCATTTCTTTCAATTCGTCTTATAATACAAAATCCCTTCCACGTCCTTTTATTTGGCACATTAAAATTTGAGCGATAAATGGTTTCATATTGCAAACCTTTTTTGAGGCTTAATTGATCTCCACTTATCTCATTCCTCCATGGGTTTCTTTAAATCTGTCTCCGCTTTCTTATAACTTCTGTGAAAATTTTTACGCAACCAACCAACCGTAAACAAATGAAAGAGAATTAAAATGGGTATAAGATGATTTTTTTATGAGAATGACCTCTCGATTTTAATTAATTACTCAGTTAATAATTGGAATTTCAAAATTCTGAAGCTCAGGTGCATCAGGAGAGATTTGGGGCTACTCTCAAAAAAATTTGGAACTTCGTACGTGCTGTAGATTTTGCTAGCCATCGCAGACACACAGACACACACACATACACACAGACAGACAGACAGAGCGTTTTGTTCTTTTATTAGTATAGATTTTACAAATGTAGTACTACATGCTGGACTCGAAAAATGGTCCAATTTACAAAGGTTAGCATTGAAAATCTGACTAACTATAAACACCGGGCTCACTTGCACCTACAGATAAATGCATATCTATGTACTAGGCATGCCAATTTCCCGCGGAAACGCGGATTTCCGCGTTTTCCTTATTTTTATAATCCGCGGATTTCCGGTTTTTTATTTATTTTCAAAACCCGCGGATTTCCACGATCCTTCTTATTTTTTTCGGCCGCGCCGCCATTTTTTACCACGACGAAATAGGTCAAAAATGGCAATTAAACGGGTAAGTAAACTTTTGTTACGACATCTTCTTGGTTGCCTTCAATGATAGGGTAAGTAAAATGATGTACAGTAAAACCCCGATAATTCGGATTAATTGGGATCAGACCCGATCCGGATTGTCGAAAATCCGGATTATCCGGAGAATTAGTAAAAAATTCATTAAAATAAAACATACTTACAGAAAATCACCTTTATGTTAAACTTGTTAAAATATTTACAGACAGTAAAAATGTTTACTTTGTTTAATTCTGCCTAAAATATTTCAGAAAGAGTTTTTTTTTTTTTTTTAAATTCAGAATACGACGATGAAACAAGTTAATGTTATGGAAATTAGCCAATCGCTTCTAAAACTTGAAAAAAAAAAATGACCAAACTGATCCGGAGATCCGGATTAACGGGGTCCGAATTAGCGGAGTTCTACTGTATTTCGAAACTCTGATTCTCGTCCGAAATTTCCGAGAATTTGAAGTTGGGTTATTCTGCATAGTTGCCAACTTGTACGGTTTTGCGCGCGGAAAAAACAATTATGTAGAAATGAAAATTTCGTGAAAGAATCGCCTGAATAGCATACATTTCGTCAATATTTCGTAGAAAAACGACGATTTCGTCAATGTTTTTGTAAACTAACTTTGTCAAAAGATCGATAAAAAACGCGAATTTCCTGTGCGAATCGCGAAAAAAACGGCAATTTCACCAAATATTTCAAGATAAAACACTGATTTCTTCTGAAGACCGCGGGAAAACGCCGATTTTGTCTAAAGATTGCGAATGTAACGCCGATATCGTTAAAAGATCGCGGGAAAAAACGCCGTTTTCGATAAAAGATGGCTTACAAATATTTTGTCAGAGGAATATTTGAACAAATACGCCGATTTCATCAAAAGATCACACAAAAAACGCCGATTTCGTCAAAAGATCGCGGGAATAAAACGCCATTTTCGAGAAAAAATTGCATAAAAATGCAAATTTTGTTTAAAGGTCGTCGAAAAAAACGATGATTTCAATTAAAAAAACATGAGAAAACGCCGATTTCGTCAAAAGATCACGGAAAAACCGCCGATTTCGACAAAAGATCGCAATAAATCGACGATTTTGCAAAATAATTGCTGATTTCGTCTGAAGATAGCGGGAAAACGCCAATTTTGTCCGAAGATCGCTGGATGGGGGGACTCACGACCCCCTCCCCCCTGTGTATAGTGTATTAATAACATATTTATATACTTATTAAATAAAATCCAAACAACATTTTGCTGATTAGTTTTTTCCTTTTTTGGGGGGAGGGGTTATAAAAAAGTTTATATACATATATATATATACTATATAGCCTTACTGTCAAGAAAGTTTGAAGTAATATAGCCGCTACTAACTTTAAAAGCGGCTATTCTAATAAAATTGACTCTACTGCTCAGTTTCTTAGTTTTAACCTATAATATTGAACAACGTAAATTCGTAATTTGCCAAAAATGTAATAACCGAGACTGTAGATTTATCTAAGAAAAGAGAATTTGGAGTTTAAGTTGTTTGGAGAGCCAAATTTGGAGCTTTATGACTGTGCCATAAGTTATTTTGAAACTAGATTTTTAAATGAATTTGCTAATAAAAGTTTTAAAGAATAATTGTGCATTTTTGAAAATTTTTCATATTTATATATTTTATATATCAAAATTATTGAATAAAATTTCATTACCCATTCTTAAATTTGTGTTCTTATTTTATTTTAATGTATTTTTGTATTATATGTGTGTGGGTGCTTCAATTCAAATAATGACAATCTATACTTAATGTACCTTTTTCACTTTGTTTAACTTTTTTAACACGCATCGGTTTAAATTATTTTGTTCTATTTTTACTTTGCGAGTTATATCAACTTTTTTTCACAATTTTTACCTCACGCGTTATTTCCTCTTTATTGTTTTTTTCTCACTCTCATCCCTGATATACTTACTTTGAAGTTTGCACTCATGGATTGTAAATGCTGATTTTAATGCCACAATAGACAAACTTTTTTTTTTTTTTTTTTTTTTTTTTTTGGGGGGGGGGGGGGAAGGGGTTAGGTTGGATTACTTTTAATTATTTGTGTGCCTAATAATTGTTGTAAAGCTTTGTTATTATTTTTTATTAACCTCACTGTTTATGTTAAAAGTTTTGGACAAAAAATTCTAAAAAATACACCGTTATTCATCTAGCATCTCTAGAATACCATTGTTTATAAATGCAATTTGCATCCCACACAAGCACCTAAGTATAAATGTGTGTAAGTGTAATGTTTGTGTCATGGGAAGAGAGAATTCACCCATGGAGGTTGTTAAGGTTATTCCGAAATCCAAACTCGCTCTCATATGATGTATTTTTTAAACATTTTTGTTCTATACGTATAAAAACGGCAGATCATTTTATTCGAAAACTTTCAAATCGAACTGTTTTTTTTTCTTTTTGGGCTGAAGATATAAAATATCTTTCTGAAAATATCGCAAAAGTCACCGTTTTGAACACAAGTTCCTGACTTGGCCACCCGAGAAAAGAAAAAACTGTCGTCATGGGAAAAAAAGTGGTTATAACTCGATGTTTATTCAATCGATCAATAATTGATAAAATATTTTTGATTTTAAATCACTTCGGTAATCCTTTCTTCCTGTATTACAATTTTACGTTAAAGTGATTCAGTAAATTTGCCAGAATTCATATTGCTAAGTAACGTTTCTTCTTTTTCTTCTTCTTCTTCTTTCAGAACCATCTTAAACTCACCGTACATTTAAAATGATTTGAGGTCATTGTTGAATAAAGACATTTTTCTCTCGGATGTAACTTTGCAGGTCCGTGGCGGGCAATATGGAATTCTGAATAGTGTGTGTTTGGGAGGAGGATTGTAACTTATTAACACTGATTACAAAACTAAATTTAAAAATTTTATTTTAACATATCGATGCTTCAGTTGTAAAGAGGAGAAATCTTCACAAAAATGTAAAAAAGAAAAAAAAAAGAAATATGAAAATCTAAATATTAGCTCTAAAAATTATCCGCAAACAATATAGTTCTCTTGAAGAAAAAAAAAAAAAAAAAAAAAAAAAAAACGCAGCTTGTCTGAATAGAATCATTTCAGTTGACAAACCTGGAGGCTACTACAAACCATTCCATCACTGTCATCAAACAAAGCGATCGCGGACTATAACGACAAATTCCGCATGCTGAGTAGAAAAGTATCTCTTTCTTCTACCTTCCATTCTTATTTCTACGCCAACAAGCCGCATCAGAAACTAAATGACAGAGCCGGAACGGGCCAGATTAGTTTTAAAAGGTTTAAACATATCGCTCAGAAATTAGATAAATATATAAACTACCCCACTGGTCGGGCACATGTGAACAATTTTTGAATTTATAACATGATAAAAAAATTTAAGAAGAACTATTCAGGTGTTTAGAAAAAGAATCTATCATGTGTAAAAAAAAAGTTCTGTTTACTATATTGAGTAGTTTTTGTTTAAAGAAATTAAATCAGTTAAGAAAAAATATATTTATGTAAACTATTTACATGTCTCCCAGTCTTTCCTGGGTTATGGACATAATCCCCTCGGACAAAATCCCCACGGACAAAATCTCCTCGGACAAAATCCCCTCCGGACAAAATAATCTCTTTGCTGAATAAAGGCTCTATTTTGAGCAAGTTTCTTTTACAAAAAGGACCTCCAAACATTTAAAAAATATTAAGCTTAGTTGAAAAATGAAAGTGAAAATTGGAAGTTATAACATACGCGATAAGTATTTTATATTTTTTTAAAGATACATGTACATTTTAAAGTCTGAAATAAAATACTATAGTCTTTTATACTAAATATGAAACATTAGGCAGACTTGAATACATTTAAAAAGCATTTAAGTTTTAGAATTGATTATTTTTTAATTGATATTTTTTAACTGATCATTTTATTTTTTTTATTTTTTTTTAATTTGGTTGCTTTTTAAATGTATTAAAGTCTGTCTAATGTTTCACATTTAGTTTAAAATTTAGACCTCGTTTCTACAAGTATTAAAATTTAAAAAATTATATGGGGTTTTCTTTTCAAAAATATAATGATTGTTTTAACTTGTCCTCCTTTCATTCACCGAGGAGAGGGAATATAAATCTATAATAGCCTTTCTGGCAAAATTTTAGAAAAAGCAGATTTTTAGTAAATAACATCACCTGAGAATGATTTTAAATTTATTTCGGCATTTTTGGTACTCTGTGGAGAGAAAGGGGGGGGGGGAGAGCGGAAAATATATTTCTGAGTTTGGGGAAGCGGTGGGAGGGGGAGGGGCAAGGATTATTCGGGATGAATGATAGAATTTTTTGTGAATAATGTTGCTTCATACCTATATGTATATGTATGAATAAATTGGTATGCGGAAAAAAGTGACAGGAAAAAGGTTACCGGAAAATAAGTGACGCGGAAAAGAAGTTACCGGAAAATAAGTGACAAGGAATTTGTTTTGGGATTCATTGGGTAAGTCGGGATTCAGTGATCGGGGGAGGCTCTTAATTTAGGTAAATGAGTTTTTCATGCTGAATTAATCGTTTTAGTTCGATTTTTGGGTATACGTTCATAATGAAAAGACGCTTGCCTGATTAGTTTTGCAAACGGACGATTATTTTCCATTGCCAAACCGCTCTTAATTAGATAAATGAGTTTTTATTCAGAATTATCAAGTGTGTCAAATTTTGGATATACGTTCTTTCTGATAAAACTTATATAATGCCTTGCTTATATCAATCCTTATATATTGGCTTAAATAATGCTTTCTGAAATATTTGAAGAGTTTGGGGTGTTTAATGGTTAAGTATAGAGGGAAAAGGGGGGATAGTCTCTCTTAAATTAAATTAATAGCTTTTTACGCAGAATTATCCGATTTGCTTGGAATTTTGGACATATGTTCATTATGATAAGACGTATCTCTGATTAGTTATGGGGTCCCTTTGCTTGTTATTAAGGGGGGACGGGCAATTATCTCCCTCTTAAATTAAATAAATCGGTATTTTATGCAGAATTATCCGATGTATTTCAAACTTTAGATATAGATTCTTTCAGATAAGGTAAATCCCTGAATAGCTTTAAGGGTTTAATGACTAAGTATAAGGGGGGGGGGAGTGTAAAACCTCTCTTAAATTAAATAAATGTTTTTTACGAAGAATTAACCGATTTGCTTGGAAATCTGGTCATAGGTTCATTTTGATAAAGCGTATCCTGATAAGTTATGGTAATATTTTGCTAATTAAAAAGGGAGGGGGGAGTAGGTAATTATTCTCTCCTCTTAAATTAGATAATTTTTTAAGCACAATTACCCGATGTATTTCTAATTTTGGACGCAGGTTCTTTCTGATGAAGTTAATCCCTGAATAGTTTTAAGGGTTTAATGGCTAAATATAGAGGGGGGGGGGGTTGGGGGATAATTCCTCCTTAAATTAAATAAGTAGTTTTTTACGCAGAATTATCCGATTTGCTTTTAATCTTAGTAATAGGTACATTATAATAAGACGAATCTATATTTTGAATATAAATTATTTTAATATTATTTATAATTTAATTTTTTTTAAATTTTAACTATATAAAAAATAAATGTTATATTATAAGCATTATTATTTTTAAGTTATATATTAATGTTTTATTTTATACTTTTACATTTTCACAATATATATATAATGTAATAAAAAGTAAAAATAGTAATAATAATAATAACTCAAAATAGTAATTATAATTGATAACTAATAAAAATTAAATGTAAATAAATAAAAAATAAATATATAAATAAATATAATTAAATGTTAAAAGTTATTAATAATAACTCATAATAATAATAACAATTAATATAAATTAAATATAAATTAAATTAAAAATAAATGTGTCAATAAATATAATTAGATATTAAAAATTATACTCATTACAAGGAACCTATTTAAAAAATTATAATAATTCTATTAATTCTAGCAAATCAATTAAAATGAATGCATAAATAAATATTAAAAATTAGTTTCATGAACAAGAATTCAATTAAAAATTGATAATATTTAATAACTCATAATAAATCAATTCTTATATGTGCATAAAGTGAAATTAAATATATTCAAAATTAGTTTCAATAACATGAATTGAATATTTAATGAAATCAATAATTAATTAATTAATATTTTATTAAATGATAATATTTAATTAAATGATAGGACATTAATAAAAATTATATAAATAAATAGAATTAAATATTAAAAACTAGGACTTCCCTCAGAGGGATTAGTCTGAGCGATATTGCTAAGAATGCACATTTAATAACTTGCGATAAGTAAAGAAAATGAGATGTTACCTTTAATTGGTCATTCATTTTGATAAAATATGATGAAAATAAGCATATTGAATCATAGAATTTCAAAATCTTATATATAAAGTTGCGTATACTATTTTTATAAAAGAAAAGCAAACCATGCATGGATATAAAATTGGAAATATGCAAAATGTTAAAAGTAATACAGAAAATAAAACACCAAATTTTCCTATATTGGAAATATAACTCTTTAAAATGATATCATGAGCATAAACAGAAGCTTCGCACCGATTTGAGAAACTATAAATGATATAAACTATTATGTTTGAAGATAATGGAGTGTATTTTATATGGTGTGAAACCCGTCCGAATAGTTTATAATGTTGAATATCTGTTTTCCACGGATGCAATGAGGTTGTCGATAAGAGTTAAGGAATATCCTTTTTTTTTAAATTTGTCCTAAACGAGCACTTACATCTTATAAGTTACGGTGATGTCAAAGTTATAGTTTCTGACCCCAACAGTTTCCTAGAAATTGCAGTATTCTCAATAAATTGGGTTTAAAACTTTTTCTAGAAAAAAAAATTTAATTTGTGAAATTAAATTGTGGAATGTTTTAGAAATCGTTCATAACGAGAATATTATATCTTTAAAGTTGCCCCCCAAAAAAAGATTTTAAATTTTTAGTCATATCAACATCGAAGAATTCTCAATTTTAGAACTTGTTTTGCTCGTGCATTGGTGGTGATTATTGTTCCTATGCAAAATATAGTATATTTTGCAGCAAAGATGGTTACTAACATTTTTTGCCCACATTATTTTTTAAATCGGCTACGTACTCCCAATGATAACGAAAAACACACAAACGTTAATGCTTTATAGCATAGAAATACAGAATCAAAAGCTATTTATCTCCTATTATATACACATAAATCATCTAATTAGTGCTAGCAGATGCATTTTTAAATATACATAGATCAATATAATGCTTCATTTTTCTTTTATTAGTATTTCTTATTCATTTTTCATTTATTTGTATTATTCAGTAAAAAACTCACTTTCTTAAGCCCGAATTACGTCAAACTTTTTATAAAAGAGCCTAAGTCCATATAACAGCGAAGTATTGTGAAGAGTATTAAATACAAGGTAGTAAGACACTTAGCCAAACGCAGGTAATAAATCGCCAAATATTGTTCTTTTCGCCCTCTCTCGAAATGAATTTTTTCCGTACATTTAAAAAACACGATTTTGAGTCATCTTATTTAAAATTCAAATAAATAAATAAGAGGAAGCAATAATAGCATAAGTCAAAACATTTTATTTCAGCATCAAGGAATTGTATCGTAGTTACATATGTGGAAAAAAACTGCTTTTGGCCAAATCTTCACTAAATTTGAATCCGATTTAAAAAAGTACTGTGATTAATTAAAATGTTATAGGCAGAGCTGCCAAGTCTCCGGCATTTTGGATACCGGTACTTTAATACAGAAAGTGTTTTATTAAATTGGAACATTTTGCGGATTTAAAAAATAACTTTTCCTATAAGAAAATTCTGCTGTGCAATAAGCGTGGGCTTGGCATCCCTGTATAGGTATATTTCGTAATCTACTTTTTAACCTTAAAAAAAGCAACGACCATTTTTCGGGTACAAAAAGTATTGCTAATTGTTCCATTTTGCATACAAAGTACTGATTATAATATTGACACATCTATGGTGATAAATTTCCAATAATTTTTCAAATCCCATTTATTTCATTAAAAAAATAAATCTTTTATTCATTTAGTTTAAAATAAATGTTTTTTAACTAATTTCATAATACTTTTGAAATATCACTTTTCATTGCCCATTTTTTTTAAAGCATTTAGAAAATGGTTGTTGTTTTCAGTCAAATATAGACTTTGGTCTGTCCGCATTTTATTTTATTATATTATTATTTATAAATGGTGGAGAAATATTCATACTTAATCCAAAACGTACACAATATATGACTCTGTTACTACATAAGTCACCTTTTTATTATCATAAAAATTATGTTTTTACTGATTTTTATTAACTCAATAGGAAAAATTTTGTGCTTTGAGCAATAGATGTCCGCATTTCATTTATTTATTTATTTTAACAAAATTATCTGTATTTAGAAGAATTTTTATTTAAATAGGAAATCCAAATGTCGCTGTTAATAAAGAAGAAAGTTACAAAACGAGTAGACGAATACTATCAAATATTGAAAAACGACGAATCCAAAAAAGACGTCGTATGAAATATCATCTTTTAAAGCAAAAAAACGAGGTCTGATTATCGAGCCTACTGATTACAAAATGTGCATTACAATTGAAAAAAAAAAAAAAAAAAAAAAAAAAAAACTGCAAATATTGATTTTTTTTTCTTTTGTGCAGTTTTGGCTTCGAAAGGTGCGCTATGTTGCAAAAAGATATAAGCGGCTATGAAAACACACTTGGTAAACGTTCATGCTCAGTTTTACAAATAAATATGTCACATGTATGCCCTATACACACCGAGGTACCTAACTGGTGCCAAAATGGCGTTCAGTTGCCTAACATGCTGGTTATCATATAAATGTTATAATAAATTGTTTGTTCTAAAAATATTATCATTTATTGATTGTTATTTCTTTTTTTTTAATAACAGAAAATGTTTCGTTTATTCCTTTTTTTTTTCATTTGGAAATAAATAAATAACGTGTTATTATAGCATGCTATATGTATCTGGTAATCAAAACGATGTTTTCGCCTAGTTGGCATAAAAAATCTCGCCAAACCCGGTGCTTATATCTCTAGTATATTATCTCAGGCATTTTATTTATGTATACTATAATTGTTTTTACATACCACTTACTTCTTCTTGTATATAGAAATAGGTAAGTGGCTCCTTTATGCAGTATAAATTGTATAAATCTTTAAAAAATAGCCCCCGTTGCCTCTTTTTGGATCGAATTAAAAAAAAATCAATGTCTAATTCCAGTATTGCTTCCAGGTATGCATACATATTCCGAATTTCAAAGTTGTATGCCAACAGGAAATGGATGAAAAATGGGAAAAGATGTCACATATGCACCAATGTCAAAAACGTCAAAATGGCATTATTTTACCTGAGATGGTAACCTGGCTTTATTTATTTATTATTTCTTTATTTACTCATAAAATATTTATTTACTTTCATTTCCTTTTGTTAATAATATAAAATATTTCTTTATATAGTTATTAATTATTATTATTATTTTATTTAATGCAAGTTCTTTTTGAAAATAGAAAATAATTTAAAAATGTGTATGTAAGCGTTATTTGAAAACGGAATTTTCGCCAAATGGGCTTTGAAAAAAATTGCGCCAAATATGATGCGCTTGTGGTATCCGTGTCGAAAAATTAGTGACCAGAATTGACTTCCACACACAAACAAAATACAAGTTAGAAGAAAACACGAAATATATAAAATATTCTTTTAGCGATCAAAAAATGCTAAGAGATTATCACAAAATCTCAAAATCAAAATTTTTACGACATTTTTTTTTAATATGAAAAAATAACAGTTTTATTTTCCTGCATGATTAAATTTTAAAATGTTTTATTGCATTCAATATTTCGGAATGCGTGAATGATTACTATTTACTCCATGTACTGATTCGGTTATCTACGAAAATATCCAGCCGGTGGAAATCACGCGCACCAAATTTCTGTGACGTATGCAAATAAATTGTGCTTTTTTATCAATTTTTTTAATATAACTTTTAAACTATTTGGAATTATTTTTTAAAAGTAGGTGCATTCACCAGATTACCTTCATAGGTACCTTCTGGTACAAACAGAATCGAAATCCGACAAGTACTTTTTGAGATTTGCTTGACGAAAGAATTTTTTTGACTTTTAATATCTTTACGTAACTCTGAGTATAAGACTTCGCTACGCTCAGGCAATTATACTCATTTACAAAAAATTGTTAAAAAAAATAATATTTATTATTCACAATTATTGATACAATTCTCATGTAATGACACTATTGTAATGATACGTAGCGAGTCTGATGGAGGTACATGACAATAATGTCAGTAATGGGGTATAATAAAATATTATCATTTTTAAAATAAATACACTGCTCAAAACAATTAAAGGATATTGCAGTTTTAGGTGGATTTTGTATCTGAGCAACTTTTTAGCTGATTGATACATGGTCGACAGACATAGTAGGTTATATGAGAATAAATTACACATGTTTGGCAGAAAAAACATGCATTTTATTGCGCATTTGTGTACAAAAGGAAAAAAACACAATTTGTGCATATGAGAAAAAAAGAATAAGAAAAGGTGTTTTCTTCAAAGAAAATCAGTAGGGGGTATATGATTTCCATGGGCGGCCAGCAACGTTGAACACCTTTGAGGCATGGTCTCAATGAGGCTATTAATGACGGGGTATTCTGCTCCACTCTTCCAGAAGAGCTCTTTCCAGTTCTTGGAGAGTTTGTGGGGGTTGTTGGCGGCCAGAAAATCGTCTTCCTAGAGCGTCCCAAACGTGCTCGATTGGATTCATGTCTGGAGAACACGCTGGCCATTCCATTCAAACGATTCCTTCCTCGAAAAGGAAATCCTCCACCAGGTTTGCACGATGTGGCCTGCAGTTATCGTCCATTAAAACGAAGTTATCTCTGATTGCTGTAGCGTAAGGGACTACAATAGGTCTGAGGATCTCATCCCTATATCGGCGACCAGTCAGAGCTCCATCTCGAATGATGTAAAGGTCAGTACGCCCGTCAATGGAGATGCCACCATACACCAACACTCCTCCACCGCCAAATCTGACACTTCCGTGCACGAACGCAGGATTATTCCTACTGCCACGGTCCCTCCAGATGAAAATACGCCTATTATCCGGATGCACAGAAAAACGGGACTCGTCAGAAAACAGAATATTGCTCCATTCATTTCTCCTCCAGTTGACATGCTCGGTTGCCCACTCCCTGCGGTCGCGACGATGCCTTGATGTTAATCTAACACATACCATCGGTCGGCGAGCATACAGACCTACAGCATGGAGCCGGTTTCGGATAGTCTGAGTTGAAATCGTGTTGCCTGTAGCCGAGCGAAGGTGTTGTTCGAGAAGAGTAGCGTTCATGTTTCGGTGTCTCCGAGCTGTTAACGCTAAATACCGATCTTCATTGGACGTTGTTGCCCGTCTACGACCTTGCCCTGGTCTTCGGCCTGCACATCCACTCTCCAAAAAAACGGTTCCAGATCCTGGAAATGACACTTTGTGACACTCCAATGGCTTGCGCTACTTCGGCTTGAGTTTGGCCCCCTTCTAACCTACCAACAATTCTCCAAGCTTCTGAATCTGTCAAATGACTTCGCTGAGACATCGTATTCATCGAAACAAAGCAATCACTGAATGCCGATCATCCTTGTCTTCATTCTCTTTTATCCAGTTGAAAGTCAAATTTCATTCGCTGCAGCTGAAGCTACGTTTTTGACGTCGAACTCAAAATTTGCATACTCCACAGTTTGAAAACCAGAAAAATTTGCATTTGTGATTCTCTTCTTCTATTTTCGGCAAAAAAAATTTCGTTTATATCTTTATTTTATATAAAACTTCAAATATCCTTTAATTGTTTTGAGCAGTGTATTTGATAATCAGTATAATTTTCTATATTTTATCTATATTTTAGTTTACTAATTTAATTTTAATTTTATTTATATTTAATTTTCTATTTAATTTATATTTATGTACTACCAATTCATTCTTAATTTATTATAAAATATTTATTTAATAATAATTATTATAATATATTAATATATTGTATTATATATATTGTAATATGAAATATTATTATTATTCATTAAACCTTTAAAACTATTCAGGGATTCATTTTACGTGAAAGAACTTCTATCCAAAATTTGACAAATATCGGGTAATTGTGCATAAAAAACAATTTATCTAATTTAAAGGGAGAGTAGTAATTGTTCGTCCCCTCTTTTTAATTAACAAAAGAACCCTATAACTAATCAGGGATACGCCTTGTTATAATAAGACTACATCCAAAATTTGAAGCAAGTTAGATCATTCTGCGTAAAAAAGCCATGTATTTAATTTAAGGAGGTTATCTCCCACTTCCCCCCCCCCTTTATGATTATCCGTTATACCCTTAAAACTTTTCTGAGATCCACTTTATGAGAAAGAACCTGCGTCCAAAATTGATCGTCCGTTTGCAAAACTAAAGGGTAATTGTCCGTTTGGAAAACTAATCAGGCAAGCGTCTTTTCATTATGAACGTACACCCCAATATTGAACTAAAATGATTAATTCAGCATGAAAAACTCATTTACGGAAATTAAGAGCCCCCCCCCCCCCCCCCCCGATCGCTGAATCCCGACTTACTCAATGAATCCCGAAAATCAATTCCTTGTCACTTTTTTTTCGGTAACTTTTTTCCGTGTCACTATTTTCCGGTAACTTTTTTCCGCGTCACTTTTTTCCGCTTTTGTAATTTAGGTCACTTTTTTCTGGTAACTTTTTTCCGCGTCACTTTTTTCCAAGATTCGCATAAATTATGCATCCAGCACTAATCACATCTATATACAGAAAATAAATAAATAAATAAAAAATGGTCACAACTTCAAATGGCACTGGAATTGTAAAAGTTAATGGTATATTGAAAAAAATATTTTGTCCAACCTCAACAGCTTGAAATTTTCTTCTACATTTCCAGACTCATTTTTAAAAGTAAAAACATAAAACTTCCTGAAGGGATTTTAGAAGCGATGACCGTGTAATTTCATTTTTCGTTCCGTTCATTAGAATTTGATTTATAAATAAATGTTTTTCCAGTATGACATTTTTTTTCTCCAGCTTCGGAAAATTCTGTTCATAGCGCCAACTTTGACAGCATTTTTTTGCGATATTTTCCACATTTATGAAAAAATTGACAAGAACGTTACATTTTATAGTCTCTAAAGAAGGAAATTTGCCAATACCGGCACTATTGTCATGTACTGGCATTATTGCAATGATATGTAGCGAGTTTGATGGAGGTACATGTCAATATTGCCAATCTATTATATTATTATTTATTTATAATTATATATATATATATATATATATTATATTTATATATATTATATTAATATATTAATTACTATATATTATATATATTATATATAATATTATTGTTAGTCATTAAACCATTAAAACTATTCAGGGATTCAACTTATCAGAAAGAACCTATATTTAAAATTTGAAATACATCAGAGAATTTTGCATAAAAACCGATTTATCTAATTTGAGGGGGGTGGGGGGGATAATCGCCCGTTCATAATTAGCAAAAAAAACCTCATATCTAATCAGAGATATGCTTTACCATAATGAATCTATATCCAAAATTTCAAGCAAATCGGTTAATTTTGTGAAAAAAACCATTTATTTAATTTAAGAGAGGTTATTTCTCGTTCTATATTTAACCTCTAAACTCTCAAAAGTCATCAGGCATTATAGATTATATATAAGTCTTATCAGAAAGAACGTATATCCGAAATTTGACACATTTTGGATAATTCTGAATAAAAACTCATTTATCTAATTTAGAGTGGATGAGCACGTGATATAGAATCAGATATAGTTTTTACATATAGTTATATTCACATATAAAAGAATTTCAGAAAAAAAAAACTGATAAAGTAGCCTTTGAAACCCGAAATCCCGGCGTGGCATCTCGAGAAAGGGGAAGCATAACCTGTCATAGCATTACAGACTAACTTCTAACTCGATAAGAAATATATTTATCAAAAAATTGCTAATTTTATTAAATTCCAAATCTATTTAACAATCAGGCCTGCCAATTTTATGCCTTTATGTTTAAAAAGAAAGCTTCTAATTGTTGACCAGAGATTTTGAAAAACCCGCCTTAATGCAATCAGTATTCAAACTTTACATTTCTTTAAGACAAACACTACTTTATAATGTAAAATTTTTAAAACTAAAATCCGATTTCATGTTTAGAAAATCAGTCAAGCGTCTTTTCTGTATGAACGTGTATCCAAAAATTTGACAAAAACAGTTAATTTAGCATGAAAAATCTATTTATTTGAATAAAGAGCCTCACCTAGATCAATGAATCCCAATTTAACCAACGAATCAGCAAAATTAATTCATTTGTCACTTTTATTCCTGTAACTTTTTTCGTGTCCTTTTTTTTCCAGTAACATATTTTTCGTGTCATAATTTCATATTATAAGTTGAAATATCTCGATAAAATAACGGGAGTAAATTCTTATATTAAAAACCAAATTACTGCAAAATGCGAGCAAAATGTTTTGGCATTTTAGAAATTTTGATACTCGAAAGCGGGATGGGGGTGGGGGGGAGGGCTAAGTTATCATTTACCTTTTTTGATACAGAGCAAATTAGAGCTGACTGAGAGGTAAATTTCGGCACCTTTGAAATTTCCACATTTGGAGAGGTGGGGCTGAATTAACGCTTGCCCCCTTAATATAAAATGAAATACCCTATAAAAAAATTGGAGAAATTGTATTTTTAGCAAGCAAATTAGAGTTAATCGAGAGCTTAATTTTGGCACATTTGAAATTTTGATACTAGAAAATGGTAATAATTGGTTTTAATAAGTAGAAAGTGGAGAAGAAGGGATGAATTAACGCTTTCTCCCTTAATGTAAATTGAAATATCTCAATGAAATACCGGGCGCAAATTCTAATATTAGAAATCAAATTAGTTCTCAATCAGAACTACATTTTGGCACCTTTGAAATATCTACATTCGAAAGTGGGGGGGGGTGAGTTAATGCTTTCCCCCTTAATCTAAATCGAAATATCTTGATAAAAAAAAGGGAGAAAATTCTAATATTAGAGAGCAAATTAGAGTTAATAGAGAACTATATTTTGGCACCTTTTAAACTTTTATACCTGAATATAGGGTGGGGGGGGGCGGGAACTGAGTTAACGATTGGCCCCTCAATTTAAGCTGTTAATACACGTTTTTGCTATTCTAATAACAATACCTATAGTTTTAAAATATCATTATTTTACAGTCAACATATCAATTAAAGAATAATACACATTACATTTCGAAGGGGAGGGGAAGGATGCATTATTATTAAAAATATCTTGTATTTAAAAAAAACTAATATTTTATAGAAATCGAGTCGAGTCGGGTCGGGCTGTGCTTTTAAAATTTAGAATGAGCACGACCTGAAAATTTCAGCTTGTGCAGACCTTTATTGCTAATGCAGATTTCTAATCACTACTGCTGTAACTTAAAAGAACACAAAAATAATTTTTTCCCCTGTTCAGTATATGTACTATTTATAGTTACAAGATTTTAGTAAATTACCATGTAAGTCAATAGATATTTCATGAGAACAGAGAAATTTAATAAATGTAAGCTTTATGAGATGAAAAACCTCTCTCCTTTGTATTCTTTCATTGTTGTGAGCGGTCAGGAAAAATCACAGTTAAAAACCAGTATTTTGTTAAAGAAAAATTCGCCTTCTTTAATCCCTTTATATTATTCAAAACATTTGCTCTATGAAAATACCGAAAGTGTCTTTTTTTTTTTTTTACTGTTTTTTCTCTCACCCTCGCCACCTGCTCATTATTTTGGAAAGGCTGGCTGGTTGCTGGTTGTTCCGGTTTGATCATTTACAACAAAGCACCACAACCTTTCTATATGTGCTGTCTGAATTCTTCGAATTTCATAATTGGAAGTTCCTTTTTTTTCTTTTCGCTTCAAGCCAGAAGACACCTTCTTTATGTTTTATGAATGAAAACCTATCACATCTATGATGTAATGTAATTTTATCGAACACCATTCGTCGTCCGTTCGAAACTTTTGCCGAATTATTTTTAAAGAAAAGTTGTTGACCTGATAAAAAACAAATTCACTAGAAACTGATAGTGGGTTTTCTAATTACATCCCGTTTGCAATTTTATTATTAAATATCTTGAGTGGTCTCATTTTTTTCCTTTACTATTGTAGACTAAGAAATACGATGGTGGACATTCGGGTCCCGCGACTGGGAAGGGAAAAGGTTTGAAAAGGGCAAGAAAAAAGTTCCATTTCACATTAAAACAGAAAACGATTTTTATCTATGAGTTTTAAAAAAATAACAATGGTGTGTGTTAATTAATCCATGGAATACCTTGAAATAGTTAACAAAATTTGGGCCACCGGTTCCATTTAAAATGGAAATCCTCTGCAAAAATTTTAATCCACTACTTGAGAAATTATGATTCATTTTATTTATTTATTTTGTACGTATATACTGAGTATCTTGTAAGATGTAGTACGAATGCAGACCAGATGTTTATAAGCACTGTGACTATTGTCGCCAAGAGTTACCATGCTTCTATTTGCACACAGAAGAGTTTGTGGGTAAAAAATCATTAAGGTATTCCTCAATGTAATGATATATTACTACCCCTCGAGCACAGATCATAGAGATATGGTCGAAGCTATAAACGCAGTTTATGATCTCCGCCTACCGTAGACGCACTTTTTGTACACCCGTACAAAAAGTATAGCTATCGTTTACCCCATAATTTTTCAAGAATCGGGTAGCTGCGACATGTATCAGGAGAATCTGTACAATCTAAAATCCAGTTACTCCCAAAATTATAAATAATTTTTATGAGTTTCTCTTACTACGGAAATTAATTAATTTCTTTTTTCTTCTTCAAATTATGAAAATTATATAATGCCGTTAAAAATCACATAAAAAAAAAAAAAAAAAAAAAAAAAAAAAAAAAAAAAACATGTTGGGAATAGCAAACCAAATTTCTGAACTCATATTGCGAAAGTTTGAAATTTTACGATACAGATGAAGAGACATACATAAAACAAAGTGATATTATTAGTAAATTATCGAAACCAGTGAAAAATAGTTCTGTTTGATATTAAAAAACAGTAACATTTTTCAAAGATTTATTGAAAAATCGTGTTTCTTTTTCTAAAGAATATCCATTTAACTTTTACAGTTAGTACCTAAAGAAAAGTATATAAGTACTTATTTAATTATTAAGTTCATTGTATAAATAAATCTAATAATTTCATATCATTGTGCTTACTGACATTTTTTATATGAAAATATCATACGGTCTATCATTAATGCTTTCATTTTACATTTAAGAGAAATTAATGTTAATATTAATACAATTATTTTCTTAAAGTACCACCAAAAAATATTAATTCATAATACGATATCAGTTACAAATTTGTTTACAATTGTTCCTTTAATTCACATTTATTCTTATTATTTTGATTTTAAAAAATATTCAAGTTATTGGCTGCAGACCACACTGCGATTTTACACAATACTCAATTCTTGTAAGTGACCCCTCCCCCCCCTTTCAGTTTTTACCATAATAGCTCTGTGTTTTTATCATTAGATAAAATATTGTATGATCTAGTAACTTCGCTTGTAGTGTCTACAGATGGACATAAGAACGCATTATCGAGTAACTGAGATAGTTGAGTGTAGAAATTGGTAATATACCATACCAATGAGTAACGTAAATGTGTACGAATGGATAGAAAATGACTGAGAACTGAGTAACTGAGATAATTGTGTGTAGGAACTGGTGAAATACATTATCATTGAGTAACTATATTGTTGTGCATACAGGCAGAAGATTGCATTATCGAGTAACTGATACAATTGTGTTGTAGGAACTGATGAAATATATCACCATTGAGTAATCTATATTGCTGTGCATTCAGGCTGTTGATTGCATTATCGAGTAACTTAGAAAACTGTGTAATGAGCTGAAAAAATACAGTGAGTCTTCGAGTAACTCTACTCAGTAATCAAAGAAAGAAAACATTTTTAATTGATATTAATATATAGATGATCAAAGTGATATTTTTTAGAGTCAAGTATGTCATGCATTACTTTTTATGCTTTCATTTCACAGTAAAGGTGTTATGAAATGGTAATTTGAGTTTATTTCAAAATTGATCTAAAAGGCGATTCTTTTAATATATTAAATGAAGACTTCTTTTAATTGGAAATATTTTGACACCGAATTTTTACCCATACGGAATGCAATACAATATCGCGAGATATTGTATATTTTGTAAATACGCCCGGTGCAATTACCCATCTAAATTAAAGCTTTTATTGACTTTTTTCCATAGTAATACTTTCGTCGAAATATTTTGACACCGAGTTTTTACCCACACGGAATGCAATACAATATCGCGAGATATTGTATATTTTGTAAATACGCCCGGTGATATTACCCATGTAAATTAAAGCTTTTATTGACTTTTTTTCCATAGTAATACTTTCGTCACTTTACTGTTTTTTGAAAATGCTAATTTTATTTTTTGTTTATTTATTTATTTATTTATTTTTGTGTTTGAAATAGAGATTTAAACACTTCTAATAAATCTACGCATGGGATAAGCCCTCGGGCTTTTTATTAAGTATATAAAGATGCGTTAGATTTTATACTTTTTCACTTTATAATTCAGTAAAAAATGTTACATGAAGCGTAATATTATACGAATCTAAAAACCGACGAGCAGTCTCGTGTAATGCATATTTTAAAAGTTCAAAGGGAAAAAAAAAACCAAAATATTAGTGTTTAAAAATGTAGTAGGAATTTTTTTAAAATGCAATTTTTTTTAAAACATTTTCACAATTTTAATTAATAATGTAGTTTGTTTGCTTATTTTATTAATTCACTGTTAACTGAACATTAAAAGTAGTCAGTTCACTGTTTAATCTATATTTTCAAAAATAAACAAAATTATCGAAAAGATACACTGTCATCTGAAGAGATATTAATTGTATCGCTATTATTTTTATTTTCTTAATTACACTACCAACAAATATCAATATATATTTCATATTGTCTCCAGCTTTTAAATTTTTATAAAATTATTCATCGTAAAAAGTAACAGACAATCCAACAATTTGATAAAATGCTTGTCAAAATTCTTGTAAATAAGCCAACCTTCCCGACATCTTTTTACGGTAATATCTTTGTATTTTTATAACTAGGTCAATTATTGTATTATCGAGTAATTAAACTCCTTGTGTGTGCTGAACATAGTATTATCGAGTAACGGAGATATTTGTGTTTAGGAATTGACAAAATACCGCATCACCGAATAACTTATATTTCCTTATACATAAGGGTAGAATATTGCACAATTCGAGTAACCAATAATGCTGTGTATACATACGGGCTAAAATTCGCACGATCGAGTAACTTATATTGTTGTGTATATATAATAGAAGATTGCATGATCGAGTAACTGAAGTGGCTGTGTAGAATATGACAAAATACTGCATCTTCGAGTAACCTTAGCTTAATTGGTAGAAAACCATTGCATCTGTAAAAGTTTTGGGGTTCGAGGCTATCAAAATACACTCCATAAGATGGCGCTGAAACCAGTGGCAAATAAAATGTTACACACGGTGTGTATTCATGACGGCAATAAATCGCTTCTCCGAGTAACCTCAAAAAACGGCAGATTTAGCATCCTGGTTATTGAAAACGCGTAATTCAGGTCTCAGACACTCCGAGTAACCTCCAAAAGTTACTCGAAGCGTCTGAGGTTACTCACTCTGTTGGTGTTTAAACCGACGAAGTTACTCATTTTACAGGGTAGACCAACGCACAATTTTTGCTCGCATTATAGTATAAGATACAATTGATGTACTCGCCTAATATTCAACTTCTATTCTTAAAATACAATACATGCTTCTATTTTCTGGATGGGATAAAATGGCTACTTATTGCCATGGAGAAACTTTATATTTTCAAACTATTGTCATATGTGAAAATGAAATTTTGATTAATAACCAGCTGTTTTAGTATGACCTTGTTTTGAAAATTGAATATGGAGGACAAACTTTAATTCTTTTTTTATGTACTATAATTTTATTTTTAAAAATAAATTTATTGGATAAATCCTCTCCTTGATTAATATAAAGAAAGAATAAAATTTGTTTATTTTATAAACATGATATTAACTCTTGAAAAATGCTAGTATACACAAGGCACAGCTGCTGTGTACATCCATGCTAATGACATTTTGAATCTTTATTCTGTTATTTTAAGGTGTTTTTAACTAAAAAGTGAGTAATTCCTCAGTGCAAATAATGAATAATATTAAGAAAAACATATCTAAATATAAAAACATGACAGAAAACTTCTCAATTTTTTTTGTATGCCGAAAGACATAAATTGTCCCCTGTTTTGAGAATCACCCGTATGGGCCTATGGGGCACGAGCCCACCCAGTAATTTGATCTCTCAGCACAGCCAATTTAAGTTGATTTAATTTTTATTTTATTATTGAAATGGTACTTCTAGGTTATCTCGTCGACCAAAAAATTATCGCCAAACTATAAGATTAAATGCCAATAATGGATGATCGTGAATGTCACATTCAATGACATTAAATACGATTCACGTGTTTAAAATGTCATTAAATGATTTTTATTTTGACTTTTTATTTGTATTTTTATTAATATTCCACTAATTTCTTTCTTTTTTTTTCTTTTCTTTTTTTTTTTTTTTTTTTTGTTATTTAAAATATAAATTATGTCAATATGTATAATTTGGCTATTAGTTTGGTGATTTGTAAAATTTGGCGAAATTGGTCGACGGGATAACAGAGAAGTACCATTGATATATATTTAATCGCTGAAATGAAATTTAGACTTATTAACATTCTCGGAATAGTTTGTTTTTAAAAGTATAAGGGCATCAGTTGGACTTACAGGAATTCTGAAAAGTCCTTCGGCGAATGTATTAGTTAAAATTATCACATAAACTAAATTCCTTTATTCCCGTGTATTTTGTCATCTCTTTAGATGTCTTGAATTTATATATAAATCATTTAGGTGACTAAAATGAATCCTTTTATTAGTATTTAGTTTATTGCATTTTAAATAATTGTATATTCGAATGCTATTTAAAATAAATATTAAGTATACATTGGGAAGAACTTAAAAGAGTATAATTTAATAAAATTATAATTAGATTATAATAATTTAAAAAATTACTTATGAAAAACATAATGTAGTTTCTTGTTATTATCTTCAGTCATTCGCTCCTCTCCTGTCTCTCTTTACACACATATAGACTAAAGGAAAAAATATATATGTGTGTTATTCTATTCAACCTTCTTTTAAACTCCCAATATTTTTGAAATCCACATTTTTCATCCACCCAATATTTTTGAAAAGTTGTCGCTGCTGTTCAATGCATATTAAAATTAAGAAAATAATAAAATAGACAGGCAATAAATCGCAATGAAAAATGCTAAAAAAAATTGTTTGCAAATTTTTTGAAGTACACTTTAAAGAAAAATAAGAGTAAATCTTTTCTATTTTAAAAATTCCCTAAATATTTATTTCGTTAGAATGACAATGCAGTATTCATTTTAAAATAAATATATAATGACAATCTCTATAAAGCTCTATCAATTGTAGTTATATCATGACATTTTGAAATACATTTTTGAATAATCTCAGAAGAAAAGGAATAAAAAGTAAAACGAAAAGTATAGTAAACTTCAATCTTGAGAAATCTGAATTGAAATTCGAGGAAGAAGAAAATTTGTTTACATTACAATATAAGTGGGTGTAAGGTAAACAGATCAAATTATTTTTTTTTAAAGAAAAATATGTACCATACAATGCAAAAGTAAGTCTATTTTTATTTGTAATTTATTGTTCGTGCGCGAAAATATATACTAGAAAAAGAGAAAAACAAATATCCAAAACGATTTTGGTATGCTTAGAGTTTGATCAACGAGATTAAATCGGAGAAATTTTATTTAATTTTGTGTTTTCTTACTGTTTTGTATGAGTGTTTAAATTTCAATATGCGATGAAAGCTGATAATATAATCACCAGTATATAGTAGTTATTTTTAAAAATCATATTTTTACTTAAATAAGAATAATTTCAATAAAGTGAAAATAATATTAATCATGAATTGGAAAAACAACGTTTTATTATTGCACACCACAATAACAATAGTTTTATTGTGATTAGATTGATTTTTATTATTTAAATATTAAAAATGAATTATTGTATTATACATTTATAACATACAAGCTTCATAAGCTCATATTTCGTTGTTATACGTCATTTAATTCAGCATGTATGTAAATAAATTAATATTTTCCCCATTTTTCATCTGAGAAAAACTTGAAAGAATAAAAAATATGATAGTGAATATAAAATATGATAGTGATAATTAAAATATATAATATACATGGATGAATCAACAATTATTGTCCCTTGTGTGTATGACAAATTTCTACTACTATAGTTGATGCAGAATAGCGAAGTCTAATTATTTTTTAAAAGGAGGAGAGGGGGGAAAGTAGGTTTGGAAGTTATGTGGCCAGATTTGTGAGAGTGGATGAGAAATGGCAACATAATTATGATCCCGAGTTTAAACGACAGTGGTCACGTCTCATCCACTCTCACAAACCTAGCCCTCTAAGATTTAAACCAGATTTTTAACACCCTTCCAACTCTTTCACTCCATCTTCCAAAAATAAATTAATGTACCAGGTCCGGCTCAGAAATTGAGCATACAGGAAAAACATTGTTAAACAATATTCCACGTCAACCATTGCAGTAGAAATAATTTATACCCTTTATGGACAATAATTGTTGATCTACCCACGTAGAAGATTAACAATGTAGAGATTTACAATTAACCACTGAAATGATCAATATTTCTGAAAAAACTTTTAAATAATTCCTGTTTTTTGCGTCTTTTACAGAATTTTTAATCTTTTATCACCGGATTTTCAAAACAGAATTTTTTGTCGAACTGAATCAGAAAAACTCTCGGATTAAATAATACAAAATTTACAATATATATTTACTGGTTAGGATAAAAAAATGTTATTTAAAATCATTTACAAATCATGATTAACAAAAGCATGTAGCTTGTATAACGTACGGGCAAGTTAGAAAAGCATATTTTTTATTTTATTTTTTTAATTTTTTTAATTTTTTTTAAATTTATATATATTATGGTGAAAGCATCATAATAATAATATTTTATTAATATAATCCATATTTATTTATTATAGTTCTCAACCCTTTAAACCAACTTTATTTATAATAAAACTTATATCTAATAATAATTTTAAAAAAAGATTTTGAAAACTGTGAATTGATTTTTTAAATTGTATGGTTTACAGGCAAGGCTAATTACTATTTATTTTTATTTTTTTATGGCTGCAGTTTCAGTTGATTTCTGCAACATCCTTTCAAAAATAAATGAATAAATGCTATCTTTAATAACGTCAAATATAATATATGGCATCTTTCTGAAATATATTTACCACTTACAGTTTTCGTTTTTCCACGAAATGTAAGGAGTAAATACTTAAATGGAAACTCCATTAAAAGGAAAATCCTTTAAAAAAATTAAACTAAAATTCTAGAAACATAGATATTGGTTTCCATTGTGATGAAACTGATTAGGAGAACTAAACGAAAATTATAGATATTTTATGCAACGAATAAGAAAATACATTAATTTTATAAACTTATGGTCAAAATACATACTGAAGAAAAAAGAAAATAATTAAAAAAATCAGACAAATGTTATTTTAAAATAAAATTATTGTATGTAAAAACTTATATATTTTGATACGGTGATTCAGTTTTTTTCAGTTGAATTGTGGGATCAAATTTTCTTAGGTAATGCCTGCTGATTAGAAGTATTTTATTTTAAGAACTAGTGTAGCATATATTTTTGTATTTATCAAAAATATGGATAAGGCATTGCAAGTCATTTTCATCATAAATGCTAACTAGCTAATTTCATAATATATATTCACGGAAATATCAATTTATGGTAAATAGTAAATAAATAAAATTGTTTTAAAAGTTTAAGAGGAGTTACTTCATTACATTTGTAACATTATGGATGTATACGAGTTATATTTTAATGGCATATGAGAAAATGTTTCATTTATTAACTGCAGTTCACTCTTAGAGTAACACGTATGCAACAATTAAAAATCACTTTTACCATTCTGAAATATAAGCAATTTTAACAGGTATTGTAACATATATGTGCAAATAGTAAAAAAAAGAAGAAATGAGTGAGAAAAATTATTCAAGTGCGCCATTGAAATAGTAAACAAAAATATTATTAGCATTTTCTATGTGCATTTTAGACGAAAAGGGCAATAAAGTGTTAGAAAAAAATATAAATATAAATATATAAAAATAAATGTAGGCAATATTTCTCGAATCCTATAAAACGCAGTTATATCATAATCTTCTGAAATACTTACGCTTTTCGATTTACCACGTTAAAAGAAAAACTGAAATGATATTCCCGATAAACTGCGTTCTTTGGAGATTTTGCAATGAAAATGAAGAAAAAGAATCGGTAACGTATGTGGTTGGAAGGAGGAAAAAACAAAACAAATTATAGTAATGTTATACAACAAAAACGGAAAAGCATTTATTTTGGTACCACTTCGTTCTTCCAAGAATTATATATCGCAGTTGAAAAAGAAAAAATCCAAAACTATTTATAGCATCTTTTGTATATGGTAAACGAAATTAAATCCATGGAAATGCATTTAATAATGTGTTTTTATCGAGTTTTCTTCCGCGCTTTTAAAAATATGCAAAAAAAAAAAAGAGAAAAGATAATATTAATATTTCTGTTTCGAATAAATGTTAAAACAAGAAAATTGTTTTTGAATGGAAAATATTTTATTAAGAATTGAATAAAATTCAGTTTTTAAGAATATTTGTATCAGCTTATTATATAATTTAAAACACTAATAGTAATTGTATCCCTTTTTTGATGCGTTCCTAGTTAAATAAATACGTAGCATCTATAGTCGTCATTCAGTTCGCCTGTCTGTGCATACATAACATATTAAAAATTAAATTAAAATTTTGACTACTTGTAACGGTTGCTAAGATATGCCCAATTATTGAAAATTTTCGACTCCATTTTAAAATTTAAGGGTTAATATAAAACATCGCTGATGTATATGTTTAATTATTTTATTTGTACATGTTTGTTTAGTAGATTTATACATGTTCATTACATGTTTATTTTATTGAATTATTTTCTTTAATTTTACTCTCCTACCTAAAACGACTCTTGAAATCTGTAACTAATTTAAAAATTTTGAACCCCTTTTAAACCACGTAGGTGGATTTACAAAGATCTTAGTGAATGCTAATGTTATAAGAAGTTTTTTTATCCTCTATTTTCATGTTTGTATGTGCAGTATTTCGGGACAGTCGGGTCTGACATTTATATATATATAAATGGAAGCAATCTCTCTCTCTAATATTATCACGTTCATTTACACCATAAATCATTTACACCTTCTCAAATGCGCTTTTCGATTTACCACATCAGAATGATAATAATAATAAAAAAGATATCAAATGAAATTTCCAATAAACTACATGCTTCAAGATTTTACTATGAAATTTCAGAAATGTTAAATATTGGTTACGTGAAGCTGCTATCAGATTCACCAACATTCCGTAAGACTTTTGAGCCAACACTTGATTTCCTCCATCTTTTCGCGAAATATCCTCCCAACATCCAGTGTGATAGCAAACTGCAATGTCTCCCCAACTTTTTTCCACAGGTTCATAAAAGTCTGGGCTAGCTCAGATTTTTCTTCCAACATCGAACGTTTCAACGAATCAGAGATAAGCGGTTGATACGAACAGGCGATAAATATTAACGCCTGGCACTAGTAGGACTGGTTTTTCGTCTTTTCCTCCAACTTTTTCAAAGACAATTGTAACCTTTTTCTCTCTTTGAATGGGAAAATGTTGGTGTTAAAATCGGCTAAAAAGTTTGTCTCGCCTAAAGTACGTGAATCTGATAACAGCTTCAGAGTGTGAGAAATGAAAATATCAAATTATAGTAATGTTACACAACGGAAAAGAAATGCATTTATTTTGAAACTGCCTTGTTCTTATGAGAAAATGTATATTGAGGTAAGAGAAAAAAAAGTACCAAAACAATTTATAGCACTTCATGCGCTCATAAATGAAATTAAATCCCTGAGAATTTGATGTATGCTGACTATGTTTCAGCGAGGTTTTGATAAATGCATTCTAAATGTTAAAAAGAATTATAATTTTTTAAATTCAGAAATATAGTCAGCTAATTTTATAATTTAAAACATCCATAATACAAGAGGTCTTGTTTTAGCATTTTTAGCTGTTATTTTTTTCGCTATTACTCTCTCTCTCTTTCTCTCTTTTATGTTTCGTAAGAGTTTTTAGCTGATTTTTTGTAATTAGTGGGATTAAAATTTTTGTAACAACGACTTTTATATGCATTGTTTATAAAAGTTAGTTGGATATACATTTTTTTTTATTTTTTTAAATAATATACATGGAAAAATATTGCAAGTTTTATCATATAAAAAAATCTAAATAAATTTATAATATACCAGCAAATCCCACCCGCGGCATTGTTTAAGTAATAGTAGAAATATACCAAGTGATATTTATATGTCTAATTTTTATTAGATTATAATTATTTTTAGGAATTTTTAAAAAATTACTGTTTAGACTACAATCTCATTAAATTTAAAAATTACATCGCATTTGCGACAAATGAGACTTAAATTAATAAGAATTAAAACTAATTCTAAATAAAATATATTTTAGAAGATATTTTTAAACTTTTATGCTCAATTCATAAGTTTTTTTTCAGTATTCTATTAAAGTTTAGATTTCTTTTAGAAACCATATTCTTAGTGAGCATTAAAATAGCAAAATCAACCACCATATCCATTTCCAAGTCGCTTGTCTATCAGCGTACCAATTCTCTAGGGTAAGAGTTATCCGCATAAAATGCCTATGTTAAAATAGGGATTGTTACCATTGATTTAACAACATAAATTTTCAATCGGTTGGGTATCTCCTTTACATTCTGTAGAAACGTAAAATAGGAAGTTTTTTTAAGGCTTTTTTAGAATGTTTATAGTCCTGCCAATCCTAAGGGTTAGAGTCACTGGCATAAATTATACCCTGTGTAGGATCAAAGGTTGTTACCATTGATTTGAAACCATTACTATTATAAAAGATTCGGTTGGCAGTGGGGTAAAAAGGAGTGAGCAAATTGCTCACTGCTGAGACGATCACAACTTTTTTGTTTTTAGATTTTGTTTTTTTATTTGAGTTTTACTGGTTTTTAGATTCCTTTTGAAGTTTGATTGTTTAGCTTCAGTTTTTTATGGCATGAGACTAAGTCTTCTGAATACATTTAGAACATTAAGTTTACATCTATATACATAATTTATGTGGTTATTTGCAGTTATACCGCTTGTCACGTGAATTTTATGTGTTTTTTAAGTTTTAATTTTAAACTGATTTAAAAACTTGTTGGATTATATTTATGTATATATATATCCTATTAAGTTAAGTTTATATCATAATTTTCTGTTTCGCGTATAGTTTTTAATTTACCACGATAGAAGAAAAATTGAAATGAAATGTTCAAAAAACTCCATAATTCAGAATTTAGCACTGAAATTCGACAAACGGAAATATCGGTTATGAATGCAGATAGGATGAGAAAAAAAATATTAATGTTATACACCAAAAGCAAATGCATTTATTTTCATACTGCTTGGTTTTTGCAAGAAATATACATTAAAAAAAGGAAGGAAAACAAATCCAAAAATACTTATTTAATTTTATCTGTATGCTAAATGAAATTAAATCCGTGGAAATTTATTTAATGATGCTTTTTCATCCATTATTCTTCGGCATTTTTAAAAATGCTTGTAGAGAACTGTTTATATGAAGACGTTTGTTTACATTAAATGTTTACATCCATTACACGTATATAATAGCGTTAACCATCGAATAAAATTCATTTTTACTGTTCATTTGAATCAGCTACTTATATAATTTATTAGTGTATATATAAATATTGAAGCGCATTATTGAATTAAGAAAACGCCATATTTTTAATATTTGATTCCTAATTTTTTACAGTATATAGGTACAGCAGCAATATATATATATATATATATATATATATATATATATATATATATATATATATATATATATATATACCGGGTGTCCTGAAAAGGACTGAACGATTTTAAAAATCAATAACTTGCAAACTTTTACAGATATTTAAAAAATTCTTGCACTAGAGTCATCTAAAAGGTCAAAAGTTTTTTTTCCTGCGATTCTGGATTTTAGTTCGAATTACAAACAATAGATGGCGCTGAGAGCGCTAGGTGCTGTATTGAGACGGATATTGACGTCACTTGGCACTGAAGCAAAATAAGGAGGTTAAAGCTATGGAGTGGATCTTATTCAAAAATGAACTTTTGCTTTTACCGTCCGATTTTGAATGCAATCCATATAATTTTGATTTTGCTGGCGTCTGCGCAATAATAGAGAAAAATATTTTCATGGGTACGACTCCTTTGAAATCGAAATGCGTGAAACAACAACGTTCGAATTACCGACTTTTATTTTAAATTTTTTTTTTTTTTTTTTTTTTTTTTTTTTTTTTTTTTTTACATTCTAAGAATGTAATTATTTTGAGAACAGGATATATTATTTATCGATTTATTTATCTGGGTATCTTTTAAACCTTTTTTTATGTCACCTAGTCATGTCCTGTATTGTATTTTAAGTATGTGGGATTAACAGTTAATTTACAGGTACACCCAAAAGATTGCATCATATGATAGTCTATGGGGGAAAATCACTTGCAGTGTATATTAATGAAATACACTATTTCAAATGTATTGAAACTGATATAAATCACTGAATTTCAGTATAAGATGATTATGATAGAATAGAGTATTTGGTATTTATAGCATTTAACGTTCATTTACAGGGGCACACAAAAAGAAACCGGTTACTGTACTGTCTTTAAGTAATAACTGCTGGAAATGCTTTTTCAATTTCGGCATGCGCTTTTAAATTTAGCTGTTTTTTAGATACATTAGTAATTATATAAATGCATATCACCTATACTCGTCTCTGGTGCGTTCGTCCGTCTGTCTGTCCGCATATAACAATGCAAAAATTACTCTGTCGAATCGTTTGAAATTTTAAATACATATTTATTGAAGAATTTTATCCAGTTATTTCAAATTTTATGAATATCGGATGTGTATTTCCAATACAGGGACAGTCAAAAGTATTCCGTTACATTATGGCCGACGGGGAAAAAGTTTCTAGTGCTTTTTGATGACATTACACCCGTCCGAACATAATGAAATTAACATGCATTTATGAATTAAATTGAAATACAAATGATGTAGAATATGCTGCACAAAGAATAGTTATTCATTTACAGGGCCACACAAATTAATTATGTAACATAACGGTATAGAAGGAAACATACTTTGCGGCATATTTTAATTTTGTTACACATATAATAAAATTGTTATAAGTTACTTAGGTTTACTACGAATTTTTTACTATGTAATAGAAAATATAAAATATTTACAGGGACACACAAAAGATTTCGGAAACTATGCTGCATCAAAAATGCTGTACGCTAACGATAATTGCTTGAAGTTTTAAGTTTTGATATGATTTTTTTAAAGTTTCAGTACATTTTTGCATGTTACGCTGTGTATATAATTGGTGCAAATCATATACAGGGCTACACAAAAAGAATTCGCACTCCTTACTAAGTGTGTAAGTAAATATATTAGGTGGTTTGTAAATGAGTTATGCATTTTTTTACGTTGAACAGCTTTAAGTATATTACGATATGTTTAAAGAATAGAAATGAAATGATATACAGAGGCACTCAAAAATTGGATTAATAGCCGGCTCTGGATGGTAATCTGTGGAAGTGTGATTTCATTAGTTTAAAGCATGTTTCGGTTTTAAATAGATTTTAGCTAGATAAATGGCGTGTATTTAAAGATAGTAGGAAAAGTACAGGGCTATACAAAAGAGTTCAAATATGCTTCCGTCTATTTAAATAAATTGCTAAATGTCAAATTTCAACTTAACATGTGTTTTTAACGCTTTCCAACATAGTTAAAAAATTTTATGATTTCTTTTTAGTTAGCCGTCAGCCTGTCTGTCTTTCCAAACTCTAACTTGCGTTGAAATAATTGAATTGGTCTGTAAGTGATATATGTTAATAAGATTTATTATGCCGTGATGTTGAGTATTGTAAACAAACTATGCATAATTCATGATTCATTTACACAGACATTCAGAACTATGCCATTACATTATGTTCTGTGAGGATAATTATATATGTAGCTCCTATATTCGTCATCTGGTATGTTCATTTATCTGTCCGCACATAATAGCGCAGAAACTACCCAACAGAATGCTTTGAATTATAATATATATACTCGTTGCAGAATTTTCGTTACTCATTTAAAGTTTTATGAAAAGCGAATTAAAGCTTAAAAGGACATTAATAAATGTTTTCTTCATTCTATTAAAACCTATTCTGCGTGACTAATTCAATGATATCCAGTGATAGGTGATGATTCTAGGTTGTCAATATGATTATAGCTCATTTAAGGTGGAGGTAGTATTATTTCCCTATTACCATGAATTTAATATACATAATCGTAATAAATTTTGTATTTGGGTATTTTTACAAAAGAGTACAACAGCTATTGAACCAAATTTTCAATGTTTATACTATGAATACTCTTTGTTCTAAAGAATAAACCTTTTCCGCAATTTTTTTACAACATACATAAAACTCTACTAAAGAACTTCTTTAAAACAAACTAGCATTTCTTAGAATATAACAAATTTTTTTAAATAGCAAAATTGATTAATTTTTAACAAAAAAAAAAAAAAAAAAAAAAAAAAAAAACTACTAAATCGTTTTACTTTATTTTAAAATATGATGCACAAAGTATTCTTTAAATTAGATGATAAAAAGTAATTTAATCGGAGAAAATACGGCTTTTTTAAATGTAAAATCGTCTGCAAAACTGGTATGCTGCTCGTTAAATTCATTTCCAGTTTCCAATAGCTGCTATTATATAAAAGGATTTATTATTTCCATGACAACAACACATTTCATTGAAGTTATACCGACTGAGTCCAAAATCGGGCTTTATGTCGAGTGCACAGGTCAAATGTATGTTGTTCAATAAAAACAAATAAACAAAAGTTCAAAATCGGGCCCTAAGAGCAAGATTGCATTGTCAAACGGGACCCACTCCACAGCCTTAAACTCCTTATTTTGCTTCAGTACCAAGTGACGTCAATATCCATATCAACACCGCACTTAGCGCTCTCAGCGCCATCTATTGTTTGTAATTCGAACTAAAATCCAGAATCGCAGGAAAAAAACTTTTGACCTTTGAGATGATTCTCGTGCAAGAATTTTTTAAATATCTGTAAAAGTTTGCAAGTTATTGATTTTTAAAATCGTTCAGTCCTTTTCAGGACACCCGGTATATATATTAAGTAAATATCAAACACGATTAAGAGCAGTTATCTCATAAAATATTTTCCACTTACCGTTTTATCAAACATATACAGACTCTTCAACAAAGAAATAAAAGGATAAAATCCGAAATGAAAATTCCAACAACTATGTTCTATAGAATTTGGAACAAAAATCCGAAAAAAAGGAGAATATCTGTTTACATTGCAAAGAATGTGGCGGAAGGTGAAAATCAAATTACAGCGATGTTATAACACAAAACAAATGCATTTATTTTGATGCCGTATGGTTCTTGTGTGAAAATATATATCGGAAAATATGGAAACATTGTTAAATATTTAAGGGGATATTTCGCATTTAATAAACCCAAAAATTACTTTATGTTATATGACGCTTTTGCAATTTTTAAAGTTACAATTTAGAATTCGTTGAATTTCGATGAAAGAAAATATTTAAGAAGAAAATCTTTCATTGATTTTCAATAAGCCTACAAAATTAGTTACAACAAAAAATGTATCTCACATTATTAAGTCTAATACTTAAAAAAAAAATTATATTTAAACTAAAGTTAACAACCATTTCCATTATTAAAATTAAACTTTAATCTTAATGTAAGAAGTTAAATATTATAACGATTTGTTATTATGACATAGTTATAAATTAAGGCTCTTATGCTTGGCATTCCAAAATGAAAAAAAAGTAAAATCTATTCCACTTTGACTCAATCATAGAATTTTTCCCTGTGAAATCTAATCCCGATATCATTTCACCATTTCAAAATTTACATATGCACTTCTCTTATCTGTTTTTATTTATTTACATGTTTTTATTTATTCATTTAATGGTAATTTGATTTGATCACTTTAAAATCATTTAAATTCAAAGCTTGAAGTCTCGATTGCTATTGACTGGAAACAGATACTGAACTCTTTATATTATTTTAGCTATAAATGAAAATTTATGAAACAATCTGCATACAATAAATACGATAGACAATATTCCTGTGACATCACTTAACGTAAAATAACGATTTTTATAGGCTGGAACTTAAATTAGTTTAAAGAACTTCTGTATCTGCTTGTAAAACTCGCCGAAGTGAATTCATCCAGTCGAGGCATATCAAGGTCTGTAACATAATTTGTAAAAAAGAAAATATTGAGTGGAATTTTCATTAAATTTGCATTTAATCAATAATAATTATATTTCGGTAAAACTAGTTTATCTCTAGAATACAGCATATAAGAAGAAAATCTTTTAAAATTCAATACGAAAAAAGAAAAAAAAAAGAATATTTCATAGTCGTTTGTGCACTTAGTTCATTTTTTTCATTTTTTTCATTTTTACCCCTCGACTTCTGGTGCCCTCAATTATAAAAGTATAATGTTGTTTAATTTGAAATTTAATTATTTTTCTTTACTCAGTGTTTTAATTTTTTTTAAACACCTAGAATATAAAACTACTGAATGCATATTTTGGGGGCAATAGATAATCCAAAACAATTTTATTGCATAAACTTTGTAAATAATGTCACTGGTTTTGGTTAATGTTATTCGATGAGACAAAATAAGTTAAATTTAGCTACATGAGTTGTAACGTGAGAGTAATTTGATGCTAAAAATAAATGGCATTTTAGAAGTTTTATGCATTTATTTTATTTTAATATTTTTTAACTTCTTTCTTTTAAAGCTCGGGATGAATGTCTAAAATCTTCTGTAGTAGTATGTAAGAAGTTCAATTGATATAAAGAGCAATCAGCTTCTTTCTGCATCAATTGAAAGCTATTTTCTAAATTTGAAATCCCGTTTGAATGTAACATCATTTCTCAAGTAATTTCTTTTTCTTTTTCGTAAAGAATTATTTTGAAGTGATGTGCATATAATGAAATAGCCTATTTGAATTCAAATAATCATTTCATTATCTTTGTAACAGTTGATTTCCTTTACAAGTTTATATTTACAAAGAACAGCACAAGAATAGTTGGTCATTACATTTTTTAAAAGTTACTTCTTTGCAAATATTTGCAATAAGAAAAACAAACAAATTCGCTGACACGTTTACATTTTGACGAATTTGATGCAATTTTATCACAACATATATTGTATAGATGCAAATCTGCATTCTTTATCTGGAAAATAAAAGATTTTTGAACCAGACATATTATATAATTAAAAAAAAACACAATTAAAATTTCATAGAAAAAAAAATTATATTAAACGCATTGTCTGATTCAAATTGTATGAAATTTGAAATGAAAAAATAATCAGGTAACCAGCTATACTTTTTGTATGTCATTGCCAATGTTTGAATTTAAATTTAAATTTTCAAGAAAATGGCATTTTTGAAATTTTATGCATTCTATTTATTTTAATATTTTTTTAACCTATTTCTTTTAAAGCTTGGAAAGATTCTCTAAAATCTTCTGTAGTAGTATATAAAAAGTTGAATTGAGACAAAATACACTCAGCTGCTTTCTGCATCGGTTGAAAGCCATTCTCTAAATTTGAAAACCCGATTGAATGGAACATCATTTCAACGGGTAATTCTTTTTTTGTTTGGTAAAGGAATCTTTTGAAGTGAAGTGAATAAACTGAAATACCCTATTTGAATTCAAATAATCATTTCATTTTCTTTTTAACAGTTGATTTCCTTTACAATTTTATATTTACAAAGATTTCAAATTATGGGTTTTTATTTTATGCTTAGTATTCTTAAAGCACAACATTATACGGGCATTACATTTTTATTAGTTACTTCTTTGCAAATATTTGCGATAATAAGAATAAATAAATTCGTTGGCACATTTACTTTTTGACAAATTTGATGAAATTTTAGATCATCGTATTTTGTATAAATCCAAATTTACAATTCTTTATCAGTAGAAAAAATGATTTTGAATTTGATATTTTATTTGATATTTTGATATTTTATGTATCGATTTTTATGAAATTTAAACATTATTATACAGCGTTTAAAATTAATGCTAGATGCATAGCTTTAAAATCTCTAAATGGTGTATTTTTAAAAATTTGACAGCGTACAAATAATCCCAGTGTAAGAATCATTTGTGTTTTTGAAATACCATGCAATGAATTAATAATTAATATCTCAGGTTGTAAATGAAAGACTATGAAGTCATTTACATATTTGAAATCAGCTAAAAAATCTTCATGTGGATGTATAAAAATTAAATTTTTACATTTAATGTTTGGAAATATTTGCAGGTCGTCTATAAATGACACTACTCGCTCGAGACCATCTGTCTGTTGTAAAACACCTGCTCCCGTTATGAAAGATTTCTGGATAATCTGTTTCTTCGAATAGAAATAAAATGAGATTTTATAAATGGGTTTTGAATGATTTTTTAACTATTTACAGGCATATGATTATTTTTCCATTTCTGAAAGGATTTTTTTTTTTGTATATATAAAACATTCAGTTGAAAACATGTGAATATTTTCAACTAAAAAGCTAACATCTATACAAACAGAAAAAGTTTTATTTTTCCCATGAAAAATATTCAAAAACGTGTAATCCACCTTTTTTTAACATTAAAAATCGGACTACATGATTTCGTAGAGAAATTATCAAATAGACTAATTGTAAATACCAGCGATATTTGAAGAAAATTTCTTGCAAACTAAAAAGCTTTAGTAGTTTAAGTGGACATAGTTGCTTAAAATTGGTCAAAAATCGACTTTCCCTTTTTTAATATTAACCTTTTATGCGGCCTCACCGGGTTTTTCCGTCATGTAACTTTTAGAAACAATGGCTGATTTAACACAAAATCAATATTAAAATTAGTTTTTTGAAGTGAATAAGATAAATATATATGTAAGTTTGTGAAATAAAAATTTTCATACCAATATATTTTATAAATATTATTTTATGAATTGTTAAACATAAATGGAATATTTTGCAGGCCGCTGAAAGGGTTAACTGAAGGCTTCTTTTACAATGATATTGTGACATCTCATTTTTAATTATACAACTATTGTATCTTAAGATATTGTAAATTTTGTTAAAATATCCAGCGCAATTTCCCATGCAAATAAAAATATAAACCTGATTTTTCTCATGGCACATATTTCTGAAATTTGCTTTTTATAAAAATACTAAAATTTTTTTACTAATTTATATAGAGGTTTGATTTTCTTTTTTACTTGTTCTCCTTGGTGCATTTAATGTTTTTGATCATGGATTTAACATCCAAGTTTCTAGTTATTATTTTTTAAATATTTAAATTGAGAGTTTGATGATTTTATTTCCTTTTTTTAATATACATCAGACAAAAAATCATACTAAATGTAGAATCCCACATATCTAAAAATCAATGCGCAGATTTATAATGTATGATCTAATGAATGTGGAAAAAAATCGAAGCAAATATATTCTCATAAAAAAAATTAGAGATTTTTTTTTAAGTTATTATTTTCTTTGAATAAATCTAAGTAAAATAATCTTTTCTACAAGATTTTTTTAATTTTATTTTAAAAAATTAAAAAAAAGAGACGAATGTTATCATTTAATATCTTAAAAAGTACATAATTTTAAAACGGTATTTTCATTGAAATAAAAAATATAAATACTTTTTTTTTAAATCTAAAAATTTGCAAGATGCAGAATTAACATTTACAAGGGGCTTCAAATTGTCACATATTTGACGAGAAGAAAATTGGTAAAACTGCTTTCGTGCACGACAATAAAATAAACATTACAGAAGTAACAAAAATAAAATTTTCCTGTCTGCGTATACTTTTCAGTATTATAATTTCCATGAACCGAAATGAATCTGTTTTTAGAATATTTTTATATTTTCATATGCTGTTTTAACTAAAAGGAATTTTGAAAATTTCAACAACATATTTTCCTAAAAAAGAAATTTTAAGTTCTGTATAGTAAGAATAACATAAAACATGTGAATGGAAAAAAACTATGAAAACAAATTAATAAATTTTCGAAATATCCTGCTCGTTGTGCCCAAAAACATCGCTTGGAGAAAAATGATAACTAAATTTAGGAAACACCCTTTTAGTTATTGAATGGATATAATTCTAAAAGCTTTAACTTTTTTTCTAATGCAAATTTCAAAGGTACAATTGCAGTAAAATGTTTAAAAAGTATTTAACATCTAAAATAATTTAAATTTAACAAATTTTGAAGCATTAAGGTATGTGAACATTTTGTTTGTTGAGCAAATTACAACATATAAGTATATATTTTTATTTTTTGAGCTATCATGTTTTGTAAAAATGTCAATTTTTGACATAAATTTGAGTATTTTTCTGCCAAAAAATGATTTTGTGATAATTGGTAAAGTTTATATATATATATATATTAATTCTAAACATTTTTTTAAAAATTAAATAAATAAATAAACACTTCTGAAGGCACGTGGATACCTTAAGAGTCCTGATACCCTATTATAAAATTTGATAAATCTCGATGTTAAAGGAAATTTCATAACAATAACCTAATATAAATATTAATGATTTTCAAAACAAATCACGTGTCAAAAATTTCAAATCTAACCAAATTGCACTTGCATTTACATTAACCGGAATTTATTAAATAGAACAATATGTCGAGTCATTATTCAAAAATCATTACTAGAATTCTTTTTATCTCGTCTTCAAAAAACAGGAAAGAGGGAAAAAAAATAACACACAAATTTAAATCCGCCAGTTCCTTGTTAATGCGATGAAAAAAAAACTCCTGAAATTTGCCTAATGATTTCGTGATGTTCAATTTTAAAAACGTTTAGTCTGACAATAGTAGTCATAAAAATGATTAATTACATAGTTAAATGCACTTTTGAGTATTCCCATAACTTATTAAGAACTGAAAATACTAGAATAGAAATGTCTTGAATGTAACCTAACATGACAAAAGCTTGTTTGCCCAAATGAACTTCTTTTCTTTGTCTATTACTCGATCGGTTTAGCATAAAACGGAGCCAATTTACTTGTCCGGTGTCAAAAATATTTCCTGCTTTCCTCTAATTAGAATGCCTGGCTCCAAGCCAAGATCGCGAATCGGTCTCGCCTAATGAAACGCATCATTCTTCTTATATTTGCGCGTAAAAATTTTATAAGATATAAACGAGTGTTTTCATCACAATGAAATGTTAAAGTAACATAATTACGTTTTCAGAAATCAACAAAATAAAATGTAATGTATTTTTAGTGCATCTGCGATATTTGTAATATAAGATTACTAGATGTAATATATATACATGCAAAATTTAAAGCATTTTTATTGTTATATATTAGTTATAATAAAAGAAACACATGTATATGTTAAATAGTTAACAATTGTGTTTATAAAACTGATACAATGGGTATTGTATACGGGAATGCTTTTTTATGAATATTTCTATGAAACAACAGGAATTTAGCTGGTGGCATTAATCTTAACCCTTAAATGTCGAAATGCGAAAGCAAAATTTTGTTTTATTAATTCTGAAATATCGCTATGAGAGCTTAATTTCAGATAAACGGTATTTATAAATAAATAAATTTATTAATTCATGTGCATAAGAAATCAAAAATTTTCTATAAAAATGCTGGTGTCAATGTGATATTTGCGAACTAAAATGAAATACCCCCCCCCCCCTTCCTGTATTTGCATCGACAAGAAAACTATTTATATAACAACATACCATGAACTTGAAACTATGCTCTGTTATTCTGAAACTATAAACTACGCTATAGCTTCACTGTATACTCTACATAATAAAATTGTACAACGCCGAAAACCATTTAACTTTGTATTCATACATGATTTTCAATCTTATTATTACCATTTTTAACTTATTAATCTTAACATTCTTAATTAATCTTAACATTTTAACTTCTGACAGAAATCATTTATAGAAATTTATGATAAATACTCTAATAATTAAAATGTATGAAAAGGAATTTTGAATTAAAGTTGACCATATGTGGAAGATCTATGAAATGGGCTTTTTCCTGATGTCGGTAAAAAGAGCACGATGACATAGATTTTAATTTTAAACGAAAATTTTTATTAATATAGGAGATCTTTGTGCTCTCACTGAAGTTATATGTTAAACAAAACCAATCAAATATGAATTTCAACTTAATTTCAACTTACAGTTATGCAAAAATTCCAATTTAAAAATAGCATGAAAAAGCCAAATTTTTTATTATACAACTAGCGTTGTTCAATTGTCAAAAATAAATAAAAGAATAAATAAATAAATGAAATAAATTTCTAAGAAGAATAAATATAAAAGGAGCTTTTAGGAAAATATACTTTTAAATGCATTTAAAGTTCATCTTGAATATCCATCATAATTGTTCGACTACAAATCGTGTTTTTTTTTTTTTTTTTTTTTTTTTTTTTTTTTTTTTTTTTATCCTCCAAAATACTATTTTTCTCCACATCAATATATTAACGTAGGAAGAGAACTTGGTTAACTGCTTGTATACACCCAGTAGGAAATGCAAGCAATTGAATATAATAAAAAATCTGTAATTTTCGCACATTTTTTAGATAGGACAACAGCAAAGAAAAAAAATAAACTACACTTTTACTATTTCTAATATGATTTGATAATGTATAATCATAATTTAAATTATGTTAAAGTATTAATTGATAAAAGCACATTTTGAAAAATCTTAATTTTCATTCTATTAGGTATGACTTTTCTTTATACATAGATTTTGAAGCATTTCATTGCTGCAGCTTCGAGATTTCTCTTATTTTGACGAGCTTTTTTGGACCCATAATTAAATTCATTGTTGTTTCAACTCATATACAAGTGTACACGTTACAGACGATGCATTAATTGCGGTGGTCATGGAAAATTCTTTTAAAATTATGATTTAATTTTAGTTAAGTTTTAAATCTAATAAAATATTGTATTGTCATTAGTAACTCTCCCATGAATACAATTTTCTTTTAATTCTAACTTATCAGAATTTGAATTGAACATCACTTATAAAATTATACCTTTACATTCAGAAACTAATTTAAGTAAAATAAAATAGATTAAAATCGGTTCACTATCAAGCAAATTCAATATTTCTATTTTATTTTTGACTAAAGGACACCATAACCCAGGAACCGTTGTTTTTCGAATATATTTTGTTTCGAAAGCAATGAAACACTCTCTTACCAGGTAAATGTCTGTCCAAAATGATGTAATACTTTTTTTTCAATGTTTTTGACCTCCTCCCCCTATTTGTCACAATGTGTCACACTACACCATACACCCTTCTTAACTCTTTTACGCTATTTTAGGTAAATGTATACTTGTAAAATTATATTTTTAAACTTTAAATATGTGTTTAAGAACAATTGTGAGTATAACAGAAAAAATGCTTATGCAATTATTTTGTGTGAAATAAGATTAATATTTACAACAAAACACATAATATACAATATGAATAGAATTTTAATATGAAAGAGCAATTTAAACAGTAGTATTTTAGAATTTGAAATGGAGCTTTACATTATATGGCTTTAAAGAATTAAAAACCGTATTTCAAATTTTATTTTTAAACTTTAACTATGTGTTTTAATGACAAATCTGAGCAGAACAACAAAAAAAAAAAATATTAACGCGTTTATTTTGTATGAAATAAAACTAAGGTTTATAACACACACACAAAAAAATATATACATCATTAATGAAATTTAATATGAACAAGCGCTTGAAAACAACAGTATTTAAGAAATTGAAATGGGATTTAACATTAATCGTCTTTAAATCTTATCTTTACATCAGCAACACAAAACTTTTTAATTTCAAAATAGCTTCAACATTTAATCTGCTGAATTTTAATGCTTTTATTTTAACCAACATGTCTTATGCCACATTTTATCATGCCTCCTCTTAGCCCACTGTCAATAACTGTCACAAATTCACGAGCACCCCACCATCTCTCGCCTTCGAAGTGTGACATCATTTGTGGGTGGCCCCTCATATTTCTTTCCGTAGAACAAGACGTAAAGTTACAAACACTTATCAGCGAAGCTAATAATTAAAATTCGTCGTTGGCAAAGTGATCCTACTGAATTTTTTTTGAGGGAGAACACAATGCCTCTCATACAAACTTTCACTCAGATATTTCTACTTGTTACAATTTTAATCACCGCGATTTAATTTACAAAAAACTGTAGGAGAAATCTAAAAAGTCGGATTTATGGAGTCGAAATACAAATTGTAAATGTAAAAAAAAAAAAAAAAAAAAAAAAAAAAAAAAAAAAAAAGAATGGATGAAATTATCACACATACGTGTTATCATACAAAAAACTCTCGCACCCGAAAAGCATTCATTGTTTATTATCAGTCCGTCAATAGCTCTTGTTATGCATATACCAGTAATGAATGTCTATTTTATAACCAAACTCCCGTGAGCTAAAATTTTTAATTGTTCATACAAAGCAATGATTGTTTTTATTTAAAGATTTTTGTTTTTTACTTCTAATAAAAAATATTGGTGGACATTTTTTTATTTAATATCTAAATGCTGGTTTATAAAAAAAATCTGATTATTTTAAAGACTACTGTCTTGTTTCTTAAAAACCTCCCTTGTATTAGAAAACATAAAAGATTTTTGCGATTGCAAAAATCTTCTAGCAATTGATTTTTTGTGTTCTAAAGCTTTTCGATGGTTCTCCATGTAAGCATCTAAAACCGAAGAATTTATTAGAGAATATAAAAAATGTTCGCGATTGCCAAATCTTTTAGGAATTGATTTCTTTGTGTTATAAAACTTTTCGATAATGCTTGGTATAAGCATCTAAGTCCACCTTATTTTATCTCAGTATGTAACTTAATATAAAATATATCGTAAAAGTTTACTGGAAATTAACGAAAAAGTCTTTTCTTTATTCAGTTTAAATGAAAGCTGAGAGATATTCTTATTAATGATGGTTATATTTAGGATCATAGATGCATATAACCTGTTTCAAATTCAATTAATCGACCATCAAAGTCTTTGTTATTAATAGAAGATTGTATTGTTATGATTTATTAAAAAAATCGTCATGCTACAGTCTATATTTTTAAAATAATCTTTTTTGTTGTCTTCTTTTTTTAATACATATATTTCCTTGTACTTAAGCTTCCTTAGCTATTATAAAATTATGTAGTTGTCTCTCCTGTCACATTGTTCTATTTAAAAAAAACACCCAGCTTATTGTTGTCTACTTATAAATCAAATTAATGGGAATTAAATAACTTATATTAAATGTATTAAGACATATTAATTACACGTATTCCTTTATTTTCTGTCTCTAAATTTTTAATGTACAAATTTTCCTACACCTTTGGCAAATACTCCATAATATATACATATGTATATATTTATAAGTGTATATAAAATGTATCTAAAATTCCTCATTCATTTTATCGTAAATTACCAATCATCATTCTCACATTTTCAAAATTTTATCTCAGTGATTGTCTCACATATTCATCATCAATTTAAGTTAAATTTTGTATCTATTTTTTAAAGTATTCCTTAAAAGAATAAAATAAATAAATAGATAAATAACTGCATTTCTTAAAAGCAGCAGATTAATGCATAATACACAAATATATGTAAGTGTAGTGAAATTGTAAGTAACTATAATCGAAAGTAATAATGGACTATAAGTAGAATGAAAAATAGTAACTGTTTTAACATACATGTTTTAAAAGGAATGTTTGACATTTATTTCTAGTATTTGATGGAAAAGTTTTAGGGGGCAAAATAAGAATAAGTCAAGTCTTTACTTATATCTTGGTGTAGTCAAATATGTGTCTTGGGAATTTATTTTACATTCAAATATTTGTATGTTATAAAAATAAAAGTGTATTATGAATATATATTGCTGTTGTGATAAATGTTGAAAATATTATTGCTGATTCTTTTGTAAAAGGATGCATACTACCTTTAAGTAATACACTTGTAACTTCCTATGTTTCTTTTCTTCTACAAATAAAATAAATGTGGAATATATACAGTAAAACGGTTAACCGGGGTTCCATAGGAATTTTCAGATAACCGGGTTCCATAAGAATTTTCGAATAAATGGAAGCTTGTGGTGAAAATTTGTTTTATGAAAAGCTGTGATCGTAAGATTTTAGAACATCGATTTAGATTTCAGAGCATCGTTCTAATAAATTTTTGTGGTACCATATTCAAAGCACATTGATTAACAAACCAAAATTACAGATAGCTCCAACAGCAAGGTGATAATTTATTGGTTAAAACCGAAGTCCAGCGCCGATAGTGACGTAGCAGTAGTTCGCTTTTTAACATGGGGAATAGAGGATTTTCTGTGCCGAGGCGAGACATGTACGCGCAACACAGGGCCGCGGGAAGCAAATACGAATAGCAAATTTTATGTGTATTGAATAAAAAGATATATTCACCGTTTTTTAAAAAAGCCACATCGCAAGTTGGAAGAAAAAATACCGATCCTGAAGGTTATAAAAACACATAAGTTGAGTCTGTTTATTTATTTCGCTTCAAAAAATAGATAAAAAAATAAAACATGTTTTTCTAACACTATTTCCACCAATGTCCAATAGCAACTTTTAAATTTTTGTTTTTAACTCATTTTGCTTCCGATTTTTAAAACTAATAAGTATTAAATTAACGCTTCAATGTACCAGAAACGATTTGAAATTGCTGTGATCCAAAACTTACAAATAAATTACCTTTCATCAAAGTATGTTTCGTCAAAGATGTAATTTGACATCGGTAAAAATAATGTTGACAATACAATTTTTCACACTTAAAAATGGCTAAAATCAATTTTAAGGTCTTTCGGTTAAGCCGATTTTCGGATAATCAGGGATCTACTGCATTTCCAAATATTTCTGGTTATAAAATGCTTAATCACATAAAAAAATGTTCACAAAATTCCACATGTTAAATTTTAATTTGAATATCACGGCCAAAAAAGTAAGATTTATATACCCAATTACCACTTCCTATGAATTGCCTTAACGAAACATATATTTCATTTTTTCTTTAAGGCATTTTTATATTATTTTTTATATAATTAAGAATACTAAATATTCCAATAATATATTTCGAAAGGTTTTGTTATGAAATGTAAGATGAGTTAAATAATGCATCTAACATTTCTCACTCGTGCTTAAAATATATATTACTGAACATTAATGATAGAACAGAGAAGATTTCCATTTACAGTCGGATGGTCAGGGAGTATATCATTAAAGTTTTTTTCATTCTTTAATAGTTTATCACAACATTACTAAGCTTTATTCTCATACATAAGAAATTAAGCATTTTTTCATAATTTTACCTGACTGTATGTTTTCTCTATCAATGTGAAGTAATATTACTTCAATTCTTTTTAAAATAAAAATCCTCTTCCGCATAAAATTTTATTTTTGAAAGATACCGAACATTTTTATAGGTATGTAATGAGGAAATGATCAATTATTTGTAAAATAAGCTTTTTGAAAATTTAAAACACATTTCTGTCCAAAAATTGATTACTTCGTAAATCGCATTCCGCTTAATCTGCAAATTTAAAGAAATTTGTAATTTAAAGAATACTGCTTGAAACTTTTTTTATAAAAAGGTCAAAATAGAGTTTTATGTGTAAAATAAGCTTTTTGAAAATTTAAAACACATTTCTGTCCAAAAATTGATTACTTCGTAAATCGCATTCCGCTTAATCTGCAAATTTAAAGAAATTTGTAATTTAAAGAATACTGCTTGAAACTTTTTTTATAAAAAGGTCAAAATAGAGTTTTATGTTTGGATTGCACAGCACTGTATTTATATTTCTGATAGCTAATGCTTACTTCTGTATTTGTTTACGAATACAACACATGTTTAACATAAACATGCAGATTTTTTAAAATAAAAATTCTACGTAATAAACTTAAAATCCTTTCTACTTAAATTTGAATTTAATATCCATGGCAACAAAAAATTAAGAAAAAAAGAATACTTTAATGCCCAGTTAACAACTTTTTTTTGTTACATTACTCAAACATACATTTAGTTTTATTTTATATTTAAACAAAATACTGTTTTAGATAGTCATGAATATTAAAATATTCAGTAGCATATTTTGTAAAGTTATGTTATGAAATATATGATAAGTTAAGTAATACATCTAACATTTCTCACTCATACCGGCAATATGTTACTAAACATCAATGATAAAGTAGAGATGACTTTCATTTACCGCTGGATGGTCAAACACTACATTCGAAATATATGTATATATATATATATATATATATATATATATACTTTAGCAGTTTATCACACCATCAATAAGTATTATTCTCATACATAAAAGCACAGGCATTTTTTCATTATTTTACCTCACTGACTAACTAATATATTTTCCTTCTATATAAGATAATTTTTCTTCTATTCTTTGCAAATATTTCCTCTATGAAATCAGTTACATTTCACAAACATAACGGGAAAAAGTTATTTGTAAGCAGGGGATACGGACAAATGCATCGAGAAAAAGCAAATTCTTGAAAAACGGTAAGATATTTTCTATGAATATGTAGATTTTTCGCTCGGCCTTTTTTTTTCTACGATATTTTCTCCATATTAGAATGCAAGTATTTTTTTGGCTATTCTTTAATCGATAAAATATTGTCGTGCATATTATTCTAAAAGAAATAAAGCCATTCTTAAAAGTCTGTATAAAGTAACTTGAAAAATCTTTAATAATATTTCATAAACATTCATTCGGATATTTTTATTAATTTAGATTAAACAAATATTATTTAAATAGCTGCAAGGAAAACTTTATTTTTAAAGAAATATTTTAAGAATATATAATATGGAATGCATATGAGACACACTCGATGGGTTTAAAAAAAAGTTCAAATAATTTGAGGTATCATTTCGCATCACTCTCTTATATATATAAATATATATATATACGTATAGGTTTAACTGGTACTGATTTCATTTATTGCATTTATACATATTATAACCAATACGGATTTTTACATTTGTTTACGAATAAAATGCAGGTTTTACATAGATATGCCGATTTTTTAAAATAAATTCTTACGTAATAAACTTAAAACACCTTCTATTAAAATTTTAATTTAATATTCATAACAACGAAAAAGAAAAAAAAATAATGCCCATTTATCCCTTCTTCTCAATTCCATTACTCAAACATATTTTTAGTTTTATTTTATATTTATAAACAATTCTGTTTCATATAATCATGGATATAAAATTATTTAGTAATATATTTTAGGAAATCTATGTTATGAAATATACGATAAGTTAAATTATGCATCTAATATTTCTCACTCATATGTTGTGTTTGTAATACACATCACTGAACATCTGAACATCAATGATAAGAAGAAATGATTTCCATTTACAGCCGAATAGTCAAACACAACATTCGGAATATATACACATATACTTAAGCAATTTATCACAACATCAATAAGCATTATTCTCATACATAACGGCACAGGCATTTTTTCATTATTTTGCCTCGCTGACTAACTAATATATTTTCCATCTATGTAAGATAATATTTCTTTTATTTTTTGCAAATATTTCGTTCTATGATATCAGATAACAATTCTTAAACATAACAGAAAAAAATTATTTGTAAACAGGGGATACGGACAGATGCATCGAGAAAAAACAAATACTTGAAAAACGCTAAGATGTTTTCTATGAATATGTAGATTTTTCCACATCTGCTTTTTTCCCGACGGTATGTTTCTTTATATTGGAATGCAAGATGTTTTTTATTTGTTATTCTTTAATCAATAAAATATTGTCTTGCATATTATTCAAGAAGAAATAAAGCCATTCTTAAAAATATGTATAACATAACTTTTAAAAAATGCTTAATATTATTTCAAAAACATTACAGATTAAATTAATGTTATTTCATTAACTATAAAGAAAATTTTATTTTTCAAAAATATTTTTAAAACAATAAGTAAGTTGTGACGTACATGAAAAATACACGAGGTGTAATTTGGTGCATTTTTTAAGCTTTTAATTTCTTTTTAAATCATCTAAAATAGCCAGTAATAAATTTTGATAAATTGTATTGTGAAGTATATGATAAGAGATGTTAATACATCAAATATTTCTCACTCATGCTTACCATATATATTACTGAACATCAAGGATAAAACTAAAATGATTTCCATTTACAGCCGAATAATGAAAAACTACATTCGTAATAAATATATACATACTTTAGCAGTTTATCATAACGTCAATAGGCAATAGTCTCATTCATAACGGCACAGTCATTTTTTTCATTATTTTACCTCACAGATTCATATCTTTTCTATCTATATGAGATACTATTTCTTCTATTCTTTGAAAATATTTCCTCTGTGATATCAGATTACATTTCATAAGCTTAACGGAAAAAAGTTATTTGTAAGCAGGTGATACGGACAAATGCATAGAGAAAAAACAAATTCTTGAAAAAACGTTAAGATGTTTTCCATGAATTTGTAGCTTTTTCCATACCTGTTTTTTTTTTTTCGAAAATTTTTTTCTTCATGTTGGAATGCAAGATATTTTTTCTTTGTCATTCTTTAAGTAATAAAATATTGTCGTGCATATTATTCTAGAAAAAAATCTCGAATTATTTCATTAACATCAAGCTAAACGTTATTATTCAAATCTGTTTTAAAAACATTAAGTAAGTTAAGACGTACATGAAATGTACATGAAATGTACATGAAATGTAATTTGGTGCATTTTTTGCGTGTTGATTTTTTTTCTACTTTTTTTAAATAATCTAAATTATTCAGCAATAAATTTTAATAAATTATGTTGTAAAATATATGATAAGATATTACATCTAATATTTCTCACTCGTGCTTACAATATATATCACTGAACATGGATGATAAAACAGAAATTATTTCCATTTACAGCGGAATGTTGAAACACTATATTCGAAATAAATATACATATACTTTTACATCAATAAGCAATATTCTCATTCATAACGGCACAGGCATTTTTTTCATTATTTTACCCCACTGACGACTAATATGTTTTTCCATCTGTATAAGATAATATTTCTTCTATTCATTGCAAACATTTTTTCAAATATATCAGATTACATTTCGTAAACATAACGGAAAAAATGTTGGTTGTAAGCAGGGGATACGGACATATATATATATATATATATATATATTATTATTTCAAAAACAATACAGCGGATTTATTTTATTAATATATATTAGATTAATGTTATTTAATTGATTACAGAGAAAATTGTTTTTCAAAATTATTTTTAAAATAATACAAAAATTGAAGTGTACATGGCATGTACATGTAACTTACTTTAGCGCATTTTCGACGATTAGAAAAAAAAATCAAATTAGTCTTGTACTTGAAAGCTGCTCGTCAGTTTGCTTATTTTAATACTGGATGTGGTTGTAGAATTTCTTCTTTAAAAAAACTAAGTAAAAGGGAGACATCTTTTAAGAAGAGCGCACATAAATAATAAGTTAGAATTTTGATTTCCCCAAGAGATAGTTTAAATATACGTATTCATCAAATGTCCATATACTTAGCATTAGGTAGAAAAATTCCGAAGATGAGTGATCAACTCCTTAAGTATATTTGAAGTTATATTCAAGGACCTGGTACCGCCAGGTGGGTCATCCAATATTTAGTAAAATTTGCAGCTTCTCGTTAAAAGAAACTAGAAAATTTATGGCTTTGATTTGACATGTTAGGGAAATCGCGGCCTCCACATAAGAATGCAAAATGATTTTTGTAAATAAACTTAATTTATACAAAAGTTTAAATATATTTAAACTTTTTTTTACTGTTGTACTGTTTTTTATTTAATTTATTTATTCTTTTTTAAGAGCAGTCTATTTTTTGCGCATAAGTAACATTAAAATTAAGAATAAATTACACGATTTTATATATATATATATGTATATATATATATATATATATAATTTTAATTACTAAAGTGAATACCGCTTTCAAAAAAGTAATTAATAAAAAATGTTTACAATAAGAAAAAAAAATCTATTTTTTCTAAAATAATTATTTGTAATATACTTGGCAATTTTCTTTATTTTAAGATTTTATCTAAACATATTTTGTCACATAATCAGAAAAAAAGATAAAATTATTATTAACCATCCCCAAGATTTTTTTTTCCACAGAATGATAAAAATAATCTCTGTCGTTTCATCCTAATTTATACAACACGCAATTTTTTTCAATGTACCATTTTATTTTTATTTCTTGTGCACGCAAAATTGCATGCAGGAAATCTGAGCATCCAGAATATATATATATTTTTATCATAATTTTCTTTTGCAATATCATGAATGTGAAAATCTCCCAATCACAAAGTGAAACATGAATCTTTGGATCTTTTTTTCTATTTTTTCTGGTAACCTTTTCCCGAAAGTTATTTTCTGTTTCTTTATGTCATTCTTTTTTTTATGTTACAAGATACGGAGTCGCATTTAATTAGTCTGATTGAATGAAAGATGCTCTTAAAATCGCTAAAAACTGAGCTATCTTTTAATTTTTTTTTTCTAAACGCATTGAAAAGAATCCAAAATTAGAATTAAAATTAAAATTAAAATTAGCATAGGTATCATTACATTTAATGATAATGATGTTTATTTGAATTTAGATTCATTCAATATAGAAAAGCCATTACTGGATTAAAAGGAAGAATTCCAACATTTCCAACATTTTTGTAGCGTTAATTATCAGTGACTAAGTAAACAAAATATGTATATTTTTATTAAAAAGATCTTATTTAATAATTTTCCTGTTTATTTTATTTCCATATAGATAGAGATAGCAAGAGAGTGATTTCTTCCTGTTATTTCCTTATTTGTGTGCATTTTTACTTTTTTATGTCATGTTTAAATATAGATAAGATATTTAATATCAAAGTTTTCTTACAAAGACCTATAATTTTATTGCAAACCTGATACAATGTAATACACTGTAAAAAAGAAAAAAAATATGTAACCCTACAGATGAAAAGTTGCCGAAATCTGTATGCTTACTAACATTTTACCTGTGCACCTTACAAGGAGAGATGTAAATCAACAGAATTAATTTTTGTAAAGCTACATAAATCTGTAACTTTATAAATGAATCTACTAAAATTACAGTAACCTTACTCAAATTTTATCTGTAACATGGGTTGTAGCTAAATAAAGAAAAAAATTGGAATCCCGTTTTCCTAAAAAAATCTTGTGTAACCTTACAGAATTTTCGATTTTCAGTGCAAATCTGTATCTGTTACATGCACATTTGCTTTTGCCGTTAGATAAAAAGTTCTAGGAATCCCAGTTTCCTAGAAAACTTTTAGTAAATTTACAGACTTTTTTATGGTGTACTTATTTTATTGATTAATTTTATAATATTGTGAGTTTTATAAATAATTTTTATTTTAAAAACATTCCATGCCGAATGCACAGATATTTTTCCTGAGGGAGGGCACATTAATATTTCTGTATTGTGTGGGCCAGATTTTTTACTGATCATTCTATTATGTGGGTGTAATATGAGCGGTCAGCTCTTTAATATTGAAAGAAGGAGATATATTTATATCCATTGCTTATTTGGGATTACATCTCGGCTTCACTGGCATTACCACTACAAATCACAGCGAAAGCCGTTAAGTTTTAGTATTTTTCGATAGTTTCTATTAGGCATATAGAATTCATGCTGATTCATTGGCAGCAACAACGTGCACACATATAACTTACATACCATCTACGTACCAACAGTTTCAATTATTTTTGACAGATTTTTCATGATTACTACAGTATAATTTCTTCTTTTTCGAATTTCTCAATAAAAGATAAATTCTTAATGTGGATTCAGATCAATGACCTAAGATACCTAGACACCACACCGGCAACCTTTTCTTAGGCCGACATGTTTGCCTTCCGTCACGTGACGGAGGGCAGATTTAGGGCTCCAAACCGATTTTCTCCCGCGGAAACTCATATTGTTATGTTTGTCTTGAGTTAACCGCACTTCTGCTTTTCTCTTTGTAAAATCTGAAAGATGCCAATAAAGCGATCACCGCCAAAAAACGGCATATTTCCGCCAAAGATGTTGGATTCGTAATCCATGTCGAGAGAACAATGGGATGTGGCGTCTATCTATATTAGTAAGTCAATGATTCAGATTTTGTCTAATGATGAAATTTTTTTAAGAATTTCAATAAATTTTAAACGCGTAGGGCATTTTAAAAGATTTATATACAGACAGCAAAAAATTTCTTAAAATCAAATTCTCTTTCTTTGCTTACATTTCAAAAGTATGAAGACACACTTTAAACTACATACATGCAATATACAATGTCATATATATATATATATATATATATATACATATATATATATATATATATATATATATATATATATATATATATATATATATATGTATGTATATATATATATATATATATATATATATATATATATATGTATGTATGTATATATATAATACCATTAAAAGTAGACATGATTCAACAATGGATTTTATCAATAAAACAATGAACCAAAACGAAGAATTAAATTGAATTATAGTAAACAATATTATCCATTTGAAATTAACCATTAAATTTAATAACTTATAGCACATTGAACATGGAAGGAAAAAAGAATAATATGAATACAAATGAAATTTGTAGAACCAAAACAGAATCTTCAGGTCCCAAATATTTTGGAACTACAAATGGAGTGTGTGGTTTCATCTTCGTATTTGCCATGAAAAAGCAAAACAATACGAATTTGGGACTACCATCACACAAAAACCAAATTATTAAACAAGGAACACATATATATAAAGTTAATAACACTGTGTAAAATTGCCCTCCTGAACTGTTTTTGCAACCTCCTGAATTTTTTTTTTTTTTTTTTTTTTTTTTTTTAACATATTAACAGTTTGGTATGCAAATAGAAGAGCGGAAATATATATATATATATATATATTTCGGAATGCGTAGGAAGATTTTAAATTGAGTTCTTTTGCATTCTGAGTAGCACAATGAAAGGACCACGGACTGAACGTTTCCGTGACGTAAGCTTCAAATCAAAAAGAATCCGAGAGATCACCAGATTACGCTACAATTAATCTTCATTAAGTTTAAAAATAGATAATAATTTTTGACGATTCAAGCACTCTGAAGTTTAAAAGTTGTAAATCAACAAAATGACAGTCTATTGAAATGAAAAATGTCTATTTCTCCCCCTCGCCCACTTTTTGTTCTTCATTTGGCTTGCTTCTATAAATTTTTATTATTTATTTATGTATTTATTTATTTTTTAAAAAATCATGAAAGTGGTCTGAGATACAATGAATAAATGAGGCTTAAATATAGGGATGTAAATCGGTACCTTGGAATATTGCTTTCGCAAGAGATTCGGAAAGTAAATAGAGCGAAAGGACCGCGGACAGAACGTTTGTGCGACAAGCATTTAAAATCGTAAGATTTCCAATGGGTCGCTAGATAGTCTATAATCAATTTATGTTAAGTATTGTAAAAGTATATAATAGTGTTTGGAAATTCAAATACTTTGAAGCTAAAAGGTTTAAAATCAACAAAATGACAGGCACTGATAAAATAATCTATTGCTTCTATAAATGATTATTTCTCATACGATAAAAAGTTGAAACACAATAAGTCAAAGTAATTTGAAAGTGGTGCAAGTGGGGTCTCCGTGGCCGAGTGGTTAAGACACCGCACTACTAATCGCTTGCGAGTATAGGACATTGTGGTTAAGAATCCCAATGGTTCAATTGCGCACACTCTTTGTGTGGAGCTCCCGGTTGAACTTCTCTTGTGTTGTAAAATGTCCTTCTGCTATCTCGTCCCTGTAAAATTGTCGATGACTTATAAGCAGGCTTCATGTGGAGCACACAAGTCAGATGTATGTTGTTACAATAAATAAATAAAGGGGTACAAGCTTCGATAAATAAATATGGCTTAAATTAAAAAAAAATATATGAAAACACTTAGCATATTAGTGTTTTAATAGTTTTTACAATCTAATCCTGCGCAGTTTGATAAAACGCACTTTTCTTTAGAACATGTTTATATTGCTTCGAAAACGGACGTACTGCACTGATGCACAGAGAGTATAGGGGAGATATTTAGGTAAGAGATACACACACACACTGGTTTCGATCATCCATTTTTTAATTTACCTTCGATATATTGTTCTACAATCTCATAGATACTAGGAATAATTCAAGTCACGGGAAAGCTAAGGATAACTTATATTTAATGACGTGAACATGCAATCTATGTACAGTTTACTTGAAAAATATAGTTTTTTAATATTATTAGTATTACAGCGTTTGGAGTTTGAGAAAAAATATTAAAAATTCAAATGATCGGTAGGTCAAACAAACGAAATCGATTAGGAAAAGCAATATGCTTTTTGTTTTCTTTGACTTTTTTTTTTAAAATAACGTTCAAATATATTAAATTAACACTTAATATTAAATTAACATTTAGTATAATTAACATTTCAAATAATTATTACACAAGGCTGTCGTAACAAATAAAAAATAATAATGATTTTTTTTTTTTTTTTATAATGATAGTAAATACATTTTTTACTACTATAAAGTTATCCATTGTAATTTAATAAACATAAAAAATGCCTTAAAAATTACTGCAGCATTTCAAATTAAACAAAAATTCCTACGGGTTAAATTCTTTTCTTTAATAGTTATGCAAGTTTGCAAAATATATATTTCTCAGAGAATGTTCTGCCATTTTTTTAATTGAAACATACTAAAAAATATGTTATATTTTCTAAGAAAATGTATTTTTTTTATAACTAAAAAATATATTTTATTTCAGAGAGTTATCAGCATTTTATAAAGGTTTGATCTATCTTTAATAATTTATTCACAGGTATTCTTTTAAAATATATCTTATTCTAGTGACATTCAAAAATTTCCTGATATACTGTTTTGAATGATTTACAAATTAAAATTTTGTTTTTGTTACAATAGATATACACTAGATAAATAAATAAAAATTGTATATACGGAATATCGAAGACATTTCCACTTTAAATTGAAAAACAATATTTTTTCATTTTGCCATTTAAAAAGCACCTCGTTGCCACTATCAAGTAATTCAAGAAGTACTTCGAACGAAATTTTTAATTTTAAGATGCAAAACTTTCAAAATTCTTCTTCCAAGTGATTTAGTATGTTAGTATTCCCTTCATTTGTTTAGTAGAAAGAAAATATCTAAAAAAGAGATTATGTGAGAGCGTTTTAAATATAAACGAAAAAGTTTTTTATCTTTAAAGAAAAAGAGATTTAGAAAATATACAAATTTTTAAAAATATACATATAATAACACAGAATCTGTACAGTACTATATTTTTATTCTCAATGTGGTTGAAATTTAATAACAGAAATAGTTTTAACTAAAAACTTTCATTCGCGTGTATGCTAACATATTTATTTGCCGCTATTTAAATTAAAAATTGTTTCGAATGTTTCGCGTTTAATCTTCATTTTACCCACACACAGGATTAGGAAAATCCATGTGGCAAAAAAAAGATCTTTTTTTTTTTTTTTTGTATTCTTTTTGGATACAAAATGGAAAGCATTAAAAAAATCTCAAAAAACGCATCTTTTCTAACAAATAAACAAATGTTAAAAAAATAAAAAGAAATAATAATAATAATAATAATGTGATTTTTAAATTTGAAATGGAATTTAAAATGTGTATGTATAATCGTGATAGATTTTTTATTTATTGATTTTGGCATAAGAATGGAATATTATTACATAAAAATAGGAATATTTATAAAATCACTTACAATACGAACGATATAAATTTGCCTCATATGACGTACAATGTCCGATTTTTTTTTCTTTTTTTTTTTTTTCATGTCTTCTACATATAAAAATTATAAGAACCTTAAAAAACGCATCTTTTCTAACAAATAAACAAATGTAAAAAAAAAATTAATTATGTGATATTCATATTTAAAATGGAATTTAAAATGTATATGTATAATCGTGATAGATTTTTTATTTGTCGATTTTGGCATAAGAATGGAATATTGTTGCATGGAAATACGAATATTTATAAAATCACTTACATAACGAACGAAATACATTTGCCTCATATGACGTACAATGTCCGATTTTTTATTTTTATTTATTTTTTTTCATGTCTTCTACATATAAAAATTATAAGAACCTTAAATATAATCAATAATAACATCTATGTTTTATAGCGTATTAGATTAGCTGCAAAAGTTTTTCCTAGGGAACGAAGTAAACTATTATTTTGTCAAGTTATTTAGAAACTCCAAAAAGTTAAAATGTGTTACGAATTATGTTCAGTTCAATTGAAACAGAATCAAAATACATATTCATTGGGTTCAACATTAAATACTCCTTGGTGATGCGAGCTCTAATGTTAAATTTCTAGAATATTAATTTTCAAAAGTTTATTTATATTAGTTTATTCCTAAATTAATTTCATGTTATTTTCAGCAGTAATTTACTCATGTGATGTATCATGGGTTAATAACGCGACGTTCAGATTCTACCAAAATTCGTGGCTTAGTTTTATTTTTTTTTCAAACAAATATAGAATTTGATACAATGACTAATTGACTATGTATAGGGGGAACTGGGGTACATTGATACATGGGGCACATTGATACACCCCCTCTACCGCTCACAGGGTCATTACAGGAAGTTTCACAACAGCTCCAAAAGGTGATGCTAGTCTATTCAACTACATACAGAAAATCTTGGAATGATTCAGCAGTTTGATGAAATGGGACGGGTGATTTATTGTTTTTGTTGTTCAAAAGTAAATTTTAGTTGTACAATCGAAATGCTATTATACAACTCTTCCAGTATTTTCAACCAAAATGAATACTCTCCCTGGTAAGTACAGCTACTCTTTATCAGTTCCTCATTATTTATTTTTAGATATATTGTGAAGTGTTGGATTTGAGACTCATTTTATTCAAAATCGCTGTATGGGGCACATTGATACAGTTTATTACGGGGCACATTGATACAGCCTAAGTCCTTTAATAGTTAATATTTTCATTATCTTTTATTATTTTTTTTACCATACACTCCTTAATCCAACCTCTTTTTCACGAAAAATTTCTAATATTAGTTTTTATTGAAGTGAAATAGCTCTAATTTCTTTATATTAGAACATTTTATAGTATTTTTGAAAACAGAAGACGTAGGAACTTACCCAGCATCTTGTGCTAGTAGAACTAATAAAAGAAAAGGACGGCATTCTGGCAAATCTCGAATTTATATCGATTCTCCAGAGAAAAAAGTATTTTCGACATGAGAAATGTTAAATAAGAGAAACAAACTGCAGAACAGAAAATGATACTTATATTATAAACAGAATTTTTAATATAATTATCCTTTATTTTCTGTTTATGAACCTATTTATAAACAGAAAAACTGGTAATTTTTTCATCTTTCATAAGAAAGAAGATAATGCTGGGGTTGAAGTGCTAGATATGACAAAGTTACCACAGCCAACAATCAGACAAGAAACAGCCAGAACATCAGGTCATAATATATTTAATTTTGATTGCTTTAATATTGCTTAAAAATAAATTGTGGGTGATTTGAATTTTTATAAATAAATATAAAATGGTTTTCTAACTCATTTTTTATGAAAAATGCATTGGTATTATTTTGTCGTCATTTTTCTTAAACGTATCAATCTGCCCCGTGGATGGGGCACATTGATACAAATGACTTTTTTTGATTTTTTTAAAATTACATGCAAAAATACTATATAAAACAATGATTGTACATTTTTATAACATACTACACAAGTTTTGCTGTCACCTCATGGAAAAAAAATTTGAATTTTTTCCTTTCTTGACACCAAAAAAAATCTTAGAAAAAAACTGTATCAATGTACCCCAGTTCCCCCTACACGAAGACTCTTTTAGCATATATGTATTAATAAATTGTTATGATATGCTTTTTCCATGCATACTATTTGGAATTATTATGCACGTATGTGTATAATAACACCATAAAAAACTATAAAATAAGGTAGAATAAAGTTCCAATTGCCCCCTTGTCCCCCACTGTCCAATTCTAAAAATAAAAACACGATTGCCCTACAAATCGACAAAATTATCTTATTTATCATTAATTGTGATATAAGGACGCAGTTATGTTCATTTGATATTTGACATTTTGACTTTAAAAAAAGTATTTGAGACACATAAATATTTCTTTATCCTTTTTGGATTTTATCAGTAAATAAAATAATCCCTCGTGCACAAAGAAAAAAAAAATATCAGATGCGGTTTTGCCATTGAAAATAATCAACCGGTGTAATAAAGCAAGTGTACTGCGTTATTACCCCAATATACTTATTGCGCATTATTATTAATTGCAAGCTATATCACAAACAGATTCAAAATTACCATAAGATTTTCAGCGGACATGAAATACGTTACAAATTTATGCTATAAGCAAAGTGTTTCCTAATAAATATGTAGTTTTCACATCACATAACTGTAAAGTGAAACTGTAAAGTATGTCTCAAATAATGGCAAAATTTTTATCTTCTGCTAAATGTAATATTCTTCATTCAACGATAAAGTCTACAAATCAAACAAATAGTAATTAACTTTTATTAGAACACTTATTGTCACATTTTAGGATACTTTCATAATTACGAATAACATTTTCACTGGGAGTATTAACACAGGTCACCTTATACAGGGTGATTCATAAAAGATGGGCAGAACTTTAAGGGGTTATAGTACACTTAAAGACAAATAATATTAAATAGGAGACTAAGGGTCCCAGACGTATTCCCAAGGAGATAGGGGGCATTAAAGTTTAGGGTCCGAAATTTCAAATGATTATAAAAAATGGAAAAATTGGTCGATTCGTTTGCGGTTTTTGCAAAAAATTTTCTTTATGCCAGTATTTTCTTGAAATAAAATTTTAAAGTTCAATTTCAAAAAATGCCGATAGGGGGCGCTTTAGACTTTGGAGTAACAAACAACTATTTTTTAACGTTATTTTTTGTATTTCTTTAAATGATTTCGAAAGCTTAGACTTAAACTTAAATTTTGATCTAAAAATCTGAGTCCTAACGAGTAGTTAAGTAGCGTAAACTGAAATTTGAAATTTGAAACCCTTCTCCCCCCAGAACAAAAATCAGTTATTCCCGATCTTTGTGTCGTAGATTAGGCTCTAACTACTGCCGCGTTTTGCTAAAATTATTCTTTATGTCAGTTTTTTCTTGAAAATAAATTTTAAAGAAAAGTTTCAAAAAATTCCGATAGAGGGCGCTTTAGACTTTGGAGTAACGAACAACTATTTTATACCGTTATTTTTTGTGTCTCATTAAATGCTTTCTAAAGCTTAGACTTAAACTTAAATTTTCAGCTCAAAATCTGAATCGCTGAGCGTGGTTCAGTAGCGAGGTGAGGGGGTTCAAATTTCAACTTCTGAACAGAGTTTAGTTTGCACTACTTAACCATGCCCAACGATTCTGTGCTGTGATACGAGGCAAAAATACAACTTTCGTCAAAGACTGCATAGTCGGAATTCACTCATAAAGGCACTGGCACAGTTGGAAACGTCGCTCATGCAAACGTTAAAGCTCCATTCCTGACGCTAGTCACCGGGTGAAGAAGGAGACAGAAAGTATGCAAATGTCAAATGGGGAAGAAAAAGAACACGTATGCAAAATTTCGACACGATTCAGGCATAAAAACCACTGAACAGTGAGTCAAGTGTAAGTCGCTGTAGTAATGAATCGGAAGATGGTGCCCTTCACGAATAAGGAAAAGGCTGAGATGCATTTAATTTACGGAGCGGCAGATGGAAATGGTGCAGAGGCACAACGAATGTACGGAGAGCGATTTCCCAACAGGCGGTTACCTAACCGCAAAACTTTCGAGCGCTTGCACAGACAGTTGTGTGAGACGGGATCATTTCTCGCTTCCCGGTCGAATGCAGGTCGTTCAAAAAAGGACGAATCAGTAGTTGTTGCAGAAGCCATTCTGGATGTAGTAGCGGCGCAGCCAAGTACAAGTACACGAACAGTGGCTAGGCAGGTGGATACCTCACAGTCCATGACTTGGAGGGTACTGAAGGATGAACATTTGCTCCCGTTTCATGTGCAACGAGTCCAGAAACTGTCTCCAGGGGATTATCCAAATCGTATTGAATTCGCCCGCTGGTTTCTGCAGCAGAACGCGCTAAATCCACATTTTGGACGAACTGTGCTTTTCACCGTTGAATGTACCTTCACACGTGAAGGTACATTTAACACACACAATGCACATGTATGGGCGGATGTCAATCCACATGCTACGTATCCACATGCTCATCAGAGACGATTTTCCATCAATGTTTGGGCAGGAATCCTCGGAGGCCACCTAATCGGACCGTACCTTCTTCCTGAACGCCTCAACGGTAAAACATACCTCACATTTCTGCAATATGTGCTGCCAGACCTGTTAAACGTTGTTCCTCCACGCATCCGGCGGGTCATGTGGTTCCAGCACGATGGAGCGCCAGCCCATTACGTACGAGACGTCCGCAACTATCTGGACATCACATTTCCGAACAGATGGATTGGTCGACGTGGTCCTGTTGCTTGGCCTGCTCGCTCGCCAGATCTTTCACCCCTCGATTTCTTTTTTTGGGGACAATTGAAGGCTCTTATGTATGAGACCCCCATTGAATCCCCCGAGGAACTGGTCGCCAGACTTTCCGCCGCTGTAGGGGAAGTGCTCGAAAAGCCTGATGTTTTCGCGAATGTTCGCCGTTCCATTCTTCGCCGTTGTTCTGCGCGCATAACCTCTGGTGGTCACAATTTTGAACATTTATTGTAATTACATGTTAATAAATATGCTTTGGTAACATAATCCTAATTTGTGTCTTTTTACCTCGTATCACAGCACACAATGTGTGGACATGGTAAACTGAACTGTGCTCACGAGTAGAAATTTCAAACCCCTCTCCCCAGAAACTTAACCACGTCTAACGATTCAGATTTTGGGCTGAAAATTTAAGTCTAAACTTTAGAAAGCATTTAATGAGACACAAAAAATAACGGTATAAAATAGTTGTTCGTTACTCCAAAGTCTAAAGCGCCCTCTATCGGAATTTTTTGAAACTTTTCTTTAAAATTTATTTTCAAGAAAATACTGACATAAAGAATAATTTTAGCAAAACGCGGAAGTAGTTAGAGCCTAATCTACGACACAAAGATCGGGAATAACTGATTTTTGTTCTGGGGGGAGAAGGGTTTCAAATTTCAAATTTCAGTTTACGCTACTTAACTACTCGTTAGGACTCAGATTTTTAGATCAAAATTTAAGTTTAAGTCTAAGCTTTCGAAATCATTTAAAGAAATACAAAAAATAACGTTAAAAAATAGTTGTTTGTTACTCCAAAGTCTAAAGCGCCCCCTATCGGCATTTTTTGAAATTGAACTTTAAAATTTTATTTCAAGAAAATAATGGCATAAATAAAATTTTTTGCAAAAACCGCAAACGAATCGACCATTTTTTCCATTTTTTATAATCATTTGAAATTTCGGACCCTAAATTTTAATGCCCCCTATCTCCTTGGGAATACATCTGGGACCCTTAGTCTCCTATTTAATATTATTTGTCTTTAAGTGTACTATAACCCCTTAAAGTTCTGCCCATCTTTTATGAATCACCCTGTATAGACGAAGCTCAGCTATTATGGAATGATTGTAAAATTTGGAATACTTCAAAATCTGACGTATACCGTGTGAATTATATAAACAGAAATTAAATATGTTAGAAAACTAGAGTAAAAAAAAATTATTGTAATGGCTTAAAACAAAATTATTTATCTATATTTTCTGGCATTAATTTTTTATACATTTTTTTCTCTCTTTCTTTATTTATTTTAAGTATAATGAAATATAGTTAAGAAACGCCTTTTTTAAACTAAAATTTCATAAACCCTTAGGAATGAGAACATAAATTCCAAAATATATTCTACAATAACAGCATTTTTATACTGAGTTTTGAAATATATCAGAGGAATGTTTGTCATAAATTTTAAAAATCAAATAGTTTGTCATTTTCGAAAAATTAAATTATACTCATTAAAAAATAAATACATTTAGTTTTAAGGAGTCCAAGACACAAAAATGTTGGTTTGCATTAAAAAAGGTTTCTTTTTTAAATATTAAAATAACAATAAAACCAGTTTTTTAATTTAATAAAAAGAGGCGACAATATTTATTTTGTTTTGGTTTGTTTTCAAAATCTAGCTTTCAAACAACTGATATGATGGAAAGAAATTCTTGTGAAAATGGGTTTTTGATCATGAATTTTTTTCACAATTTTTCGTATTATTGAATTTGTTATCATTCAAGGACGGATAACGATAAAAGCTCCAAGCTTAGAATAAGTATTTTTTGATTGTCTTAATTTACTTTTAATTCAGCAAATTTGAAAAATATACTTACTTTTGTAAATAAGATTTTTTTAATTCAAATTTAGATATTTATATTTATTTAAATGCCAAATAATAATAACAATAATAATAATAATAATAATAATAATAATAATAATAATAATAAAATTCTTCAAGTAATATTTTCAGTTATGTTGTTGTTAAATTACCTACATTTCAAGTAAATAAGTTTTATCATGTAATCGTGCATAAAAATGACATAGTCAACCATCACAAAAAAAGAAAATAAAAATCGGAATTTTTACTCTATATATAAAATTTATTTTCCCGGATCCCGTTGAAGAAGATGACGATAAAATTCACTGAACCAGGAATGTAAAAGTAAATTTAATTTGTAGAATATAATAAACATTCTTTCGTATGACAGCTTATGAGTTTCATTTAATATTTCCTTAAAACACTATTCTGAAACATGATGAATTCTGTTTAATAAGTTACAGAAAAGATCGCAGAAAACACGTTGTCTAGACAATAATTTACTGTAAATATATTAATTATGCAACAAGGAAAACATCAGTATTTCAAATAATTATTAGCTACTTAATTTTACAAGAAAATGTGAACATAATTACTGCCAGGAGAAACATAGGAATGTTTGGGACATTTAAACTAAAACGGATTTCAAATAAATAATTCTTAAAATAGGAGCTGAATGGAATCTTTAGAAGTTTCATTTCGATTTTATTGCGGAAAATCCTGAAAAGAAAATCTTTAAAAGTCTTACTTGTAGAAAATGCTGATTTCATCTATACGAGGATTTATAATTTTGAAACTAAAAGTAAAATTCGCAAAAGTTTAAGGAATATGTAATCTCTGTAAAAATTAATAGTTTTGTGCATTGTATAAAGTTCGATGATATATTTAATTTATACTATAAAGTCTCGAAACATTATTGAGAAAATAACAAGCGTATTACATCTATTAAATTGGCAATATAACTTTGTAAAATGTAAAATGTAAAAATGATTATGGACAAAAATATTTCAACAATTTTCAAATAACAACACCAAACAATATTAAAAATATATTATTATCGATATTTGGAGTTTTTTAAGTTATTAAACTCTCTGTTATTTTTTTATTCTTCCTTTCACAATATCATAATAATATTATCAATATAAGAGAAACTTCACTCTTTTTCGTGACGTAATGGTTTTATGTTGAAAACTGAGATATCCCAGAGACTTTTATTATTTTTCAGTAGGGTGCAAAATATATATTGGAATTTTTAGAATGCTGAAGAATAATCATTCTAAATCATCTTTCAGTTTCATAAATGTAAAAAAAAAAAAAAAAAAAAAATTACTTAATATAGCTCCATCCAGAATCTTTAGTTGGACTGAACAAATATTGATTCCACTGATAAAGTGATTGTGTTTGATCAGTAAAATTTTATTAAACTAACGAAATAATTTTATCAGTCAAACACAAAATATTTGCATGAGGCAGGATTTGGTTAGCACAACTATTATTTATTTATTTATCTATTTTTTTTTAACAAAAATGTACTTACCGTAGACGACAACGATGCAAATACCTCTACATAGAAATGTGAAAATAAACTTGATTCAGTAGATCGTAATTAATTTTGCGCAGAATACCATTATACGTCTTACTCTATTTATCCATAAAGCTCTATTCCGGAATATGATGGAAATTTCTTAATTAAGTGCGGAAATAAAGAATGCTCCAAAGACCATTTCTAGCAATGTTTATAAATAAATTAATTATGAAGCAAAAAAAAAAAAAAAAAAAAAAAAAAAAAAAAACGCTTTGATTCCAAATTTACTTAACTTAATATTAGTATAAAGATTGGGCACAAAATTGATGCAGTAAAGTCAATTTCGTTTTTTTTAAGTTTAAACAAAAATCAATTTCAAAAATTTAATATGTAAAATATCAAATATATCGGAAATTTCAAGTATTTTAGTTTAGCTTCAGTTCTGATAAATTGTAAAACTGAGTTTTTAAGCGTTTCTCTCAAAATTTGTGTTTGAAGAAAGTTCCCGACAATGAACCTTTAAAATTAAAAAACTAGTTGAAATATTTGAAGTATTTCTTCGAACTGTAAAAATCCGTAACGTGTACTTTACAAAGTTCTGTGATGTATTTGATTTTCAGCATATAGTTTTAAAACAGCATTAAACAGTGAATAAATTATTTTAGGTTTATGAAAGCAGTTATATAAAATTCTTTTCGTGATTAAATTTGTATTATTTGTAACTATAATTTTAAAAATAACCAAAATAATTTTCATATATATTTGGTTTATTACCACATTCTATGCAAATACACGTTTCACATATTATGCTTAGTTTATTTAAGTGAATGAACACTTGTTTCATTATATTCAACAATCCGTGTGACTTAAGGAATTCAGGCTCTTGAATTCCAAAGTTTTAGTAAAGTCACGGTAACCGTAGTTAAACATAGGTTTTTTTACAGGTACATAAATAAGGCAAGTATACAGCGAAGACGCAAATACTTCTATATATAAATTAGAAAATAAACTTAATTCAGTAATTAATAAATTTTATGTCGGAATACCCTTGTATGTTTCGCTCTATTTATCCATTAAACTCTATTACGGAATATGATGGAATGCCTTAATTAAGTGCGGAAAAAAGAACGCTCCAAAGACCGTGTCTAGCAATGTTTATTGATTAATTAATAATTATAATTAATTATTAATATTAATTAATATTACTTAATTATGTATTATTTAATAATTATAGATAAATTAGAAGATAAACTAAAAATTTTGCTTATAGCAAAACTTCAATCTTTGATTTTTTTTTTCTTAACTGAATAATACTATAAAAGAATGTACTCGTAATTATTACTGAACGGTTCATATCAATTTTTTATTTTTAACCCTTCACTGCACACCTTATGTGCACAACCTGCATTCCGCATCATGAATTTAGCTAATATGATAACTGTAATTTTTTAAGAATTATCCGAAAACATTTAATAAGTTTTAGTAAGCATTTAGTTAGATATATAAAAAAAAAGGTTAAAATTAGTTGTTGGTTACTCTGAAGTTTAAGGCGCCCTCTAGCGGAATTTATTGAAATTTATCTTTAAAATTTATTTTCAATAAGATACTGACGTAAAGAATAGTTTTATTTTAAATCGCAAACGAATCGAACAATTTTTCCGTTTTTTTTATAATCATTTGAAATTTGAACCCTCTGAACACAGTTCAGTTTGTGCTACTTAGCGACTCCCAACTATTCAGATTTTGAGCTCAAAATTTAAGTTAGATTCTAAGTTTACGAAAACATTTAATCAGATGCAAAAAATAACGTAAAAAGTAGTTGTTCTTTACTCCAAAATCTAAATCGCCCTCTATCGGCATTTTTTGAAATTTATCTTTATAATTCATTTTTAATAAAATACCCACATAAAGAATAGTTTTAATGAAAACCGCAAATCAATCGACCAATTTTTCCGTTTTTTTATAATCATTTGAAATCTAAACCCTCTGAACACAGTTAAGTTTGTCTACTTAACCACTCTCAACTATTCATATTTTGAGCACAAAATTTAAGTTTAAGTCTAAGCTTACGAAACCATTTAATGAGATGCAAAAAATAACGGCAAAAAATAGTTTTTCATTACTTCAAAGTGCCCTCTATCGGCAGTTTTCGAAATTTATCTTTATAATATACTTTCATGAAAATGCCAGCATAAGGAATAGTTTTAGTGAAAACCGCAAACCAATCGACCAATTTTTCTATTTTTTATGTGTATTTGAAATTTTGGACCCCAAACTTTAATGGCGGCTATCTCCTTTGGAAAACGTTTGGGAACCTTGGTTCCCCATTTACTATTACTCATCTGGATGTGTTCTATCACCCCTAGCGTATACACCATTTTTCATTGATACCCTGTATATATATATATATATATATATATATATATATATATATATATATATATATATACACACACATGTATATACACTGTTAAAAATCTTGCAGCATTTTGTAGAGTCATTTCGCCGTTTTCTGAAAAACCAGTAACATAACCGTAATTTAACTCTATTCTGACCATAAAATTGGTAATAATATGTTCAGAATAACGTAAAAAGACGGTTGTTTTACTTTTTTTGTAGAAAACGGTCAAATAACTGGATAAAATGCTGCAGATTTTTAACAGTGTAGGTTCAACTGATGCTGATTTCTTTTATTGCATTTATACTTATTATAATCGATATTCACTTTTGTATTTCTTTACGTATAAAAAGCAGATTTTACGTAGACATGCTGATTTTTTAATAAATTCTTACGTAATAAACTTAAAATTAAATTCTTTCTATTAAAATTTGAATTTAATATCCATAACAAAAAAAAAGGCACATTATATTCTTTTTTTTTTCAATTGAATTATTCAAACATGTATTTAGATTTATTTTATATTTATAAAGAATTCCGTTTCATATAATCACGAATATAAAATTATTCCGCAATATATATTTGAAAAGCTATGTTATGCAATATACGATAAGTTAAATTATGCATCTAATATTTCTCACTCATATATTGTATTTATAATATATATTACTGAACATCAATGATAAGAAGAAATGATTTCCATTTACAGCCGGATAGTCAAACACAACATTCGGAATATATACATATATATTTGAACAATTTATTATAACATCAATAAGCATTATTCTCACACATAACAGCGCAAGCATTTTTTTTTTCATTATTTTACCTCGCTGACTAACTAATATATTTTTCATCTTTATAAGATAGCATTTCGTCTAGTGTTTGCAAAAATTTCCTTCTATGATATCAGATTACAAATCGTAAGCATAACGGGAAAAATTATTTGCAAACGGGGGATACGAAAAGATGCATTGAATAAAAAATCTTGAAAAAGCTTAGATGTTTTCAATGAATATGTAGATTGTTTCACCCCTAATCTTTTTTCGACGATATTTTTCTTTAAATTAGAATGCAAGATATTTTTTCTTTGCTATTTTTAATCAAAAAATATTGTCATGCATATTATTATAGAAGAAATAAAGTCTTTCTTAAAAATATGTATAACACAGCTTTAAAAAAATTAATATTATTTCAAAAAACATTATAAATTAAATTGATATTATTTCTTTAACTACTAGGAAAACATTATTATGCAAAACTTTTAAAAAAATAATAAGTAAGTTGAGACTTACATGAAAATATAAATGAGATGTAATTTGGTGCATCTTTTGACGCGTTTAATTTTTTTTAATAATCTAAATTAATATGTAAGAAATTTTAATAATCAATGTTGTGAAATATATGATAAGTTAATACATCTAATATTTCTACTCGTGATTACCATATATATTACTGAACATCAATGATAAAACAGAAACGATTCCAATTTACAGCCGAATGGTGAAACACTACATTCTATTTTAAGTATATACTTTTGCAGCTTATCATAACATCAATAAGCAATATCCTCATTCATAACGGCACAGGCATTTTATCATTTTACCCCACTTACGAACAAATATGTTTTTCCATCTATATAAGATAATATATATTTCTTCTATTCTTTGCAAATATTTCCTTCTATGTTATCAGATTACAATTCGTAAGCATAATGAAAAAAAGTTATTTGTAAACAGGGGATACGGACAAATGCATCGAGGAAAAATAATTCTTGAAAACGGTAAGATGTTTTCTATGAATATGTAGATTTATTCGCTCCTGCTTTTTTTCGAAATTTTTTCTCCATATTGGAATGCAAGATATCTTTTCTTTGTTGTTCTTTTAGCAATAAAATATTGTCGTGCATATTATTTGAAAAGAAATAAAGCCATTCTTAAAAAATATGTATAACGTAGATTTAAAAAATTTTAATATTATTTCAAAAAACAATATTAAAATAATGTTTTTTTCATTAAATATAAAGGAAAACTTTATCATTCAAAACTATTTTTAAAACAATAAGTAACCCGTAAGACATGGTGACGTCACGGTGACGTCGTTGTGAAGTCACACTGTGACTTTGTGACCGTCGATGTGACGTCACGTGACGTCGATGTGAAGTCACAGTGACTAAAATGTGAAGTCGTTATGAGCCCACAATAGTCACAGAAAAAATACACAAAAAGACCCGGATGATCATGTAAAGTCTATGGGAGCGTTCTTTTCTAATATCTCGCTCAAATTTTAATATTTTTGCATGATTTTTTTTGCACAAGATAGCTGAGGGCAATCCACAACCGGGCTAGTTTTTACTTTTTCGATTTTGGTTATATATTTTTTATATTACGATAGTTTCAGTTTCAGAACCGGTTTAAACCGGTTTCGAAAGTTAAAGTAATTTTTTAAAGAAAATCTGAAACAAAAATTGAAAAAGTAAAAACTAGCCCGGTTGTGGATCGCCCTCAGCTATCTTGTGCAAAAAAATCATGCAAAAATATTAAAATTTGAGCGAGATATTAGAAAAGAACGCGCGTTCTTTTCTAATATCTCGCTCAAATTTTAATATTTTTGCATGATTTTTTTTGCACAAGATAGCTTAGGACGATCTACAACCGGGCTAGTTTTTACTTTTTTGATTTTGCTCATACATTTTTTATATTACGATAGTTTCAGTTTCAGAACCGGTTTAAACCGGTTTCGAAAGTTAAAGTAATTTTTTAAAGAAAATCTGAAACAAAAATTGAAAAAGTAAAAACTAGCCCGGTTGTGGATTGCCCTCAGCTATCTTGTGCAAAAAAATCATGCAAAAATATTAAAATTTGAGCGAGATATTAGAAAAGAACGCTCCCATAGACTTTACATGGTCATCCGGGTCTTTTTGAGAAATTTTTCTGTGACTATTGTGGGCTCTTAAGGCCGTTTTAGAGCTTGTTTGTGACGTCACATTGTGACCACTTTGTGACGTCACAATGGGACCAATTTGTGAAAAGTGTGTCATTTGTGATGATTTTGTCATTAACATTGTGACGTAATTGTGACAAAAGTGACAATGCTTTCAAGTCACATTGTGACCAAATTGTGAAATACAGGGTGAGTCCAAAATCATGGAACAAACTTTGAGGAGGCAGTAGACTCACTATAACAAATAATGATGGCACAGAAATATATGACCGGAAGTGACCCGTCAAGACGCTACATTAGTCACCAAAAAAAAAGACCCGGATGATAATGTTAAGTCTATGGGGGGGGGCGTTGTTTTCAAATATCTTGCTCAAATTTCAATATTTTACATGATATTTTTTCCATAGGATAGCTGAGGACGATCCACAACCGGGCTAATTTTTACTTTTTCGATTTTGGTTATATATATTTTTTTTTTATATTACAATAGTTTCAGTTTTAGAACCGGTTTAAACTGGTTCTGAAAATTAAAGTATTTTTCTTTTAATATGTAACCAAAATCAAAAAAGTAAAAACCAGCCCAGTTGCAGGTCATCCTCAGCTATCTTATGGAAAAAAAATATGCGAAAATATTAAAATTTTAGCGAGATATTTGAAAATAGCGCTCCCATACACTTAACATTATAATCCGTCTCTTTTGCAGTGACTAGTGTGGCGTTTAAACACGTCACTTCCAGTCATACATTTCTATGCCATAATTATTTATTATAGTGAGCTCTACTACCTCCCTTAAAGTTTGCCCCATCATTTTAGACTCATGCTGCAGATCATTTGTGACAAAACTTTCGTTAACACTGTGATGATTCTGTGACGATTTAACTTTTCTTAACGATTCTCTAACAATTTAAAAGAAACAGGATCTGATGAAACTATAACTCCATGTCATGTTCCTGTTAAAATAGGGTTTAAGTCTTAAAATCATATATTGACAATTTATGAACAAATACTGTATATTATATAAAAATAGTTACCTCAAGTAAGGAGACTTTCTTCTAAATTAAAGTTAAAAATTCGATTTACCTCACATGCCTTACAACTCTGATGTTGTATTCAAAATTTGAAAAATATTACCTTTCAAAAATATTTATATATTTTTCCCCACATGCTGAAAATTGCATAGCTTCAATTTTATTTCTAACTGACACACATTTTGTAGTATGTTGTTCAAACTGTTTAACCTTTTTGAACTTTTTTTAAGAAACTTTTACTCGCTTTAATATCCACAATTCCCAGAATATATCTAAAACTGTACAGCTTGCCAATATTTCTGACCATCCAGATGTCTATAAATATATAGGGTGGATGCTCCAGTTTTGGCCACATTAAGAGAAAAGTTTAAATGGAAATTTTATAATTTTAGACTGAATAAAGCATATGAAATCGCAATAACAGTATTCTTTAGTAAATTTAGTTGTCTTTCTGTTAATTATAATAACTTTCTATCAAATATTTTAGATTATGAGTAATAACTCGTTAAGTAATTTCTTTCAATTTGCACCAGTTTTGGCCACCCCTGCACGAGTTTTGGCCACCCTAATATCTTGTAATTTTGCAAACATTTTAACTGATAATAAGTAAAAATAAAGCATTTTTGTGCAAAATCTGTTTTACCACACACATATTTGTTTGCTTTATAAAAAAGATTTGCATTTTTTTAAATGAAATCATAAAAGCATCAAATAAAATATACTTAAGCTGATTTTAACTGAACACTTAAATTTAAAAACAAAAAATATATTTAATTCATAAAAAAGACTTATAGGACATAAAAAGCTTATTTTAACATTTTGCATATTTTCATTTATATATATCATATGTTATACTATACCAATATTTACAGTTATATGACTAGAATCTTGAAATTATTCCATTTTTTCATGAAATAGTATTTTGACAATCTCTAAAATCCATTTTTTTTCAACTGATTTTTAACTTTAATTCCTCGTACTTAGCTGCTTGTCAGCCTAATCATTTTGAGTTAGTTTTCTTCAAACCTTAGATTTCCTTGTGTAAATATGGGCTAGGATCTTAGAAAGACCTTCACAGAGGACATCCCCCTTCTCTTCGGCCCATATCTCTCATATAGATAATTGGCCATCATAAATAGCACAACCCTATTACTTGAGATTCAAAAATAGTAGAAACTGGTCTCCATTCTGTAAACTTGTGTTGCAAGGTAGAACGAGATACTACAAAACGTAACCATCTTGAAAAGCTAACAATGAATTTTGAAAAGCCATAATTTTACTTTCTATCTTATAACAGTGTTTAATCTACACCATTTTTAAGAGTACAGAATTGTCTTTTTTAAACTTGTTAAAATGAATCCTATTTATAGTATAAAGATTTTCACATTATTTGTTATTTCTAAATTCATGTGCTTGAAATTTTGCAAAAGTTATGCAACTTCCTCACTTTGTTTTGAAAAAAATACAAGAAACCACTAAATCATGCTGTAATTTTATTGAACTTTTAAATTTATAAGTCATAAAACATTTCTAAATATATTGCTGAAATTTTCACTATAATTAGTCTTGTAGCCAAAAGTAGAGCATAATGTTGTGCCCTTTTTGGCCACACCATGGCCATAACTGGCACACATAGCAAATTTAAAGTATCAGTTTTGGCCACCCTTACTTTAAGCTGTAAAGATAATTTAGATATGAAATTACAACAGAAAGTCTACTTCATAAAGCTTCATAGCAATTTGTTTCAGAACAAATAAAGTTCGATAAATGCTTAATATTGAAAGATTATGAAAACTTGTTACCTAAGCAAAAACCTTAATATATGTGAGTGCACACTATAGTTTTACACATTTTTTTTTTTTTTTTTTTTTTTTTTTTTTTTTTTGCAAGTCATTTTTTATCAAAAAATAAACAAATAGGATTGGAAATGATAAAAGAGTGTTAGGTTAGGGAGTAAGAATGCATATAATTTGTTAATTCAATTTACAGCCTAAATAGAGGGTAAATCATTCCAGTGTGGCCAAAACTTATGCAGTTGCCAAAACTGGAGCATCCACCCTATATCTTTTAATTATCTTTTGTTGTAATTTTCCAACTGATTGAAAAAGTGTCCATATCAGGATTCGAACTAAGCAGTCTTTCGCACAAATTGTCAATACTTTGTCGACTGAACTATCCTGGAAGAATCTGACGCCCACAATTCACACAGTGAATACGAACGCATACTTATCATTATTATACATAACCCTATGTAATAATACTTTAAATTTTTTTCAAACTACCCGTATGATAAATGCATACTATTCGTATGAGTATATAATGATATTTCTCCCGGTGAATTGTGCGTGCTAAGTTGCTCTGTTGGATTGTAGTGGCAGCATACATCGAGGGTCTCTAGTTCGAATCCTAACCTAAACACTTTTTTACTCATTTTGGAAAATTAATATTCGTTTGATTAATTTACCAATTAAAATCATTCTGTTAAATATAATATAGAATTATCTTTTGATAAAACTACGTGAAGTTTATGCGCAATATTCGTAATATACAGATTTTATTTGAAAATCGAGTACAAATGAAGATGAGGCAATTAGTTCTAGTATTACGGTTAGTTATTTTCTTACTATAGTGGCCTGTGCGCATGTATGATTACATCATGGTTTAAATTCGTAGTTAAACTCATATATATGTATATTGACATATTGTGTATGTCATATAGTATAGATGTGCCGGTAAAGGACATCCTTAAGGAATTTTTTTTTAAGTTTCCTTATTAATAGGTATAATTATAAGAATTAATTTTTTTTTATTAGATGAATCTATTAATAGTATTTAAGTATTCTCAGTCTCACTTTCCAATATTAGACAAAATTTTATTGAAAATAATAAAAATACACCAAACACTAAAAATTTCAGCAATGCACATCCCACAAAAGTGTACATGTAACTGTTTTTATGACTATTTAGAACCAGAATTTAATGAACACATACTAATGAAACAAAATTATTATTTTCAACACAATTTAACAATTAAGATATCAAAAATTAATAAAGTAATGTGATAATTACTCATTTTTTAAAATCAATAATTGATATTACCACAAAATCAATATCTTAATTATTTTAGATACATGGTTTAAAATAATAAATGTCATGGAATTACAATTATCAAATTTTTGGGATTATGAGAAATTCAGAAAGGTAATAAAAAAGTTTTACAAAAGTATTTTTGCAATATTAGTGCATAAATTAGTATATTTATCACTATTTTCAACAATTAAACAACCCCAAACTCCTTTATATATTAATTATAACGTTAACTTTTGATTATGTGTATATTTTTTAATTTATTAAAATGTGATTTTAACCATGTAATTAAAAAAATGTGATTAAAGTGCATTTTAAAAATAATAATATTAACTATTTTCAAATCGTTGAAATGCTGTTCCGTATTTCAACAAAATAAATGTTAAATTTATTGAATTTACTAAGGTAAGTGAATTCAAAAAAGTTAAATTAATATGATACTTATTCCTTTTATAACATGTTTTTTACGAAATTAACAGAAATCATCATAAAAAAAAGCAGGAAAAATAACATTTTATTACCTCTTTCTTATCTTCATTATCCTTTAATTCCAGTTTCATAATCCAAATAGGGAAGATAATTTCGAAGTCGGAATGTCCGAATGAAGTACAATGACATTGGCGCGCTCATATTAACGAAACGCCACTGAGATTGTATTTTTTCGGAACGACATTTTATATAAAATGTCACCTGATTGCATTTTTGCATAACCTTTTAAAAATTTTCAACTTACGTACTAAATATACACATATAACATCATAACAAAGTTACTAGAGCAGCTGCATAATATTCTAAAGAATAAATACACTAATGTCAACTATTCTGGTCGTTGCCAAACGATATTTTTTAAGCAGGTGTTTTTTTGTTGTTATTGGTTGTTTGAGCTTCGAAGATTTATAAGTTGAATGCGCATGCGCATTAGTTTTATGAGGGTATCCCTAATTAAAATTTTGAGTTAAAAAATATTTTTCACGCATTTCTATTTTACTTTTAATTAGTTTCGAAATACAGTGGAACTTTCATTTAACGAAGCCCATATTTAATGAGATTATCTACTTTTTTAATTTTCTGATGAACCTTAATTTAGAACGCAATTAACATTTAAATTAATATTCATATTAAAAAAAATTCTACTTAGCAAAATTTGTTGGACTTCCGTGCGTGCACAATATTCAAAAGGATAGATTGCTGTAAAGATTGATTGGTGAATATATTTCAGCGGATTGTATGAATTGAAATTATGTATTTATTTTATTTTTTAAATAAAAAGGGAAAAATGCGAAAATTTTTTGATATGCTAAGAAAGGGATTCTAGTTCCACGAAAATATTATGAATCCATTTTCTGATTACTTAAAAAAAATGCGAAAGTTTTTATGAGTATCTTTCATAAGAGATCGCACACAAAATAATATTCCAATTTTTTTTTTTTTTTTTTTTTTTTTTTTTTTTTTCGATTTGAAATACAAGAGAAAACGAGAAATAGAACGCTACGATTCAGTTTTTGTTTCTCTTCCTTTATTACGTGGTTTTTTTAGATATTATACTAATGATTTTTTTATTTGGCTATATTGCATAACAAAAATTACTATCCAAATTAAAACACAGTTTTATAATATTTCCATTTTTATTTATAGCTTATTATACAAATTTCATGAATTTTCGTGGGTTTCTATTCAACGATATTTTTTTCATAACAAAGCATTTAAGTGTAACGAGAAATTTTTTTAAATGGAAGTTTCACTGATAGGTTCATTGCTGGGGGCTTAGTTTCATATGATGGGAGGTTTATCTCACATATGTGATATGACGTACACGTTACACGCAGTGCATGTAACGTGTGACATAACAGCGATTGCACAATATTCTTCTGAAATGCCAGAAAACACGTTTTTTGCCAGTAAATAATATGGTTTGAAGAATTTTTGTAATTTTCTAAAGTTTTCTAAGAAAGTCACATCTGAGTCACAATGTGACGTCCCTGAGTGATGGTAATTTGGTCACAGATGTGATGTGACCCCAGCGACTCGCAGTGACGTCATTGTGACCATGCATGCTATGAGGGTCACATCTTCACATCTTCACACTATCTTTTGAAGAATTTTTGTATATATTTTTTAATTTTCTAAGAAGGTCGCATTTCAGTCACAATGTGACGTCACTGAGGGGTTTCATTTTGGTCACAGGTGTGACGTTACATTTCAGTCACAATGTGACGTCACTGAGCGGTGGCATTTTGGTCACAGATGTGACGTGACCACAGTGACTCACAGTGACGTCACTGTGACGCCACTGTGACCATGCATGCTATGTGGGAAGTTAAGACATACATGAGATGTAATTTGGAGCATATACTGACACGTTTAATTTTTGTTTTAATAATCTAAATTATTCAGTAGTAAATTTTGATAAATTATGTTGTGAAATATATGATAAGTTTATACATCTTATATATCTGCATGCGTCAACTCTATTAAAAATTCATTTGCATATTGTGTTAGATAATTACAGGGTGGTCATAAAAAGAACTTTGCCGATATACGGAGCTCTAGCGGCCAGTCCGCTCAACCGATCGAAATGAAATTTCAGATATAGCTATTCAGAGGTATGAGCTCGAGATTCTGTGAACGACAACAAAATGACGCTCACGGTTACGGTTATAGTTACAGAAACTCGAAAGTTTCCAATGGCAACACCCATTTTTTTCATCGCAAAATGCTCAGTGCATGCGAAAACCCTATATAGCGTTGGAACCGTACGTGTATCGCAAAAAACGGACATGTTATGCACGCACAAAAAAGCGTTCTGCGAATCCTCCCCCCCCATAAAAAAAACTCGATTGGGGTGCAAGGAGGAAATTTGCATATGACACAGAGTCAGTACACTAATCTCTGATTACAATACAGATCGGAGAAACTAAAACTTTCATTTTGATTACATATTTTCCACATGGGTGTCATCACAGGCAATTAATGGTGATGGCACCCATGTTGAAAATGTGTAATCAAAATAAAAGTTTTAATTTCTCCGGTCTGTATTGTAATCAGAGATTAGTGTACTGACTCTGTGTCATATGCAGATTTCCTCCTTGCGCCCCAATCGAGTTTTTTATATGGGGGGGGGAGGATTCGCAGAACAGTTTTTGTCCATGCATAACATGTCCGTTTCTTGCGATACACGTACGGTTCCAACGCCCTTTAGGGTTTTCGCATGCGCTGAGCATTTTGCGATGAAAAAAAATGGGTGTTGCCATTGGAAATTTTCAAGTTTCTGTAACTATAACCGTAACCGTGAGCGCTATTCTGTTACCGTTCTCAGAATCTTGAGCTCATACCTCTGAATAGCTACATCTGAAATTTCATCTCGATCTGTTGAGCGGACTGGCCACTAGAGCTCCATATATCGGCAAAGTTTTTTTATGACCACCCTGTATATAGAGAAACTTTTGTTAAAGTTTGAAAATGATAGCTTGAAAATTCTGAAAATTATCGTCCATAGAAGAAGGTTAAAATTCGTTATTCCCTAAATGAAGCAAAAAGATGAGGAGCTGTATCCAAATATAGTAGTACGTGCAATATAGACACTAATCAATGGAATATGGATACATCCCCTCTTTTTTTTAGGTAGTTTTCAAAACAAAAAGTAAAAAGCTACCTATTGCAGCCGTCCGGAGGAGAACACTTCCGGAAAGTTTTGGTATATTTTCACTGATCATGACGCAAAGACCCCAAAACAACCCTCCGTTCAAATGTTGACATATATATATATATATATCTGATTTTTGTCATGCGATAACTATCGTATTTATAAATCGATTTGAATGAACATAGTACGTACAAATATCTCAACCGAGTTCGTTGGCCAGCATCATCCGCCATCTTTTTCAAAATGGCAGACATATTTTTTTTTTAATTTAAAATTTAAAATTAAATTTCAAAAAAATTAAAAGTTGAAAAATATTTTTTTATGTGTTAGAACTTAAAACAACGATTCCAGAACACTTTTTGTTTTGTCTATATCTTAAAAAATGACCGAGTTATAGCAATTTGAATTTCTAGTTTGGCTGCCATTTTGGAACGATCTGATATTTGTCACATGATAACACGCGTATTTATGGATCGATTTGAATATAACTTGGTGTGCACATAGTACATAATGAGGCCTGCACCGAGTTCGTTAGCCAGTTCCATCTGCCATCTTGTTTCAAAATGGCGGCCATTTAAAGCATTTAAAAAAATTAAAACTTAAAATTAGATACAAAAAAGTGAGAAATTGAAAAAGATTTTTCTTTTACGCATTTGACCTTGATACAAAGATTGCAGTGCATTGTTTGTTTCGCCTGTATCTTAAAAAATGGCTATGTTATCGTAATTTTAATTTCTAGTGTTGCTCATAATTTGAAATGACCTGATTGTCGTCACGTTATAACACGCGTATATTTATAAACCGATTTGGATGAAACTTGATGGGTACATAGTACATATCGATGTCTGGACCGAGTTCGTTGGCCAGTTCCATCCGTCATTTTGTTTCAAAATGGCGGCATATTAAATTAAAAAAATTAAATTTTAAAATTAGATACAAAATGTAAGAAATTAAAAAAGATTTTTCTTTTATGTGTTTGACCTTGATACTAAGATTCCAGAGCATTTTTTGTTTCATCTATATCCTGAAAAATGGCTGAGTTATAGCACTTTCAGTTTCCAGTGTGGTTGACATTTTGAAACGGTCTGAAATTTGTCACGCGAAAATATGAATATTTATAAACTGATTTGGATATAACTCCGTGTGTACATAGTAGAAAACAATTTCTTGACCGAGTTCACCTGCCAACTTCATCTGCCCTCTTATTCCAAAATGGTGGCCATTTAAGTTTGTCAAAAAAATTTTATGTATAATGATGTACATTAAAAGTAATTAGAAATTGAAAAATGGTTCTTTACAAAGTATTTATCTTAATAATAAATTCCGAAGTATTTTTTGCTATGTATTTACCTTAAAAAACGCCTGAGATATATAGCAGTTTGAATTTCTAATGTGGGTGACATATAAAAAAAATCAAGTTGCCCGCGACAGCACATGTGTACATAAATTAAGATTTCGACCAAGCTCATTGGTTTGTTTTATCCATCATGTTGCTTTAAAATGACATACACTTCATGATATCGTGAAATTTGGTGACTCTCTAAATCGCTTAAAATAAAACCAGGTTGAATAAAAGATGACTAATTACTAAAAATTCCTATTAATATTCTATATTGACAAAAACTAGTATCCAATCTTATAAAATCGGGTTCATGTAATTTCAGGTTCGTATGTTTGAATAATATAACTTAATTTAAAATAAATAAATAAATAAGTATATGAAAGCTATCTCTTTCTCCCGGCACTGCCGGAAGGACTTTTTTGTTTCATTTTGGTAATATCGGATTTTGATCTGATTCCTTAGACGATAATTTCGAGAATTTTCAAGCTATGATTTTGAAACTTTAACAAAAATTGCCCTATATATTTAGCAAACATAATATACAAATGAAATTTTTATAGAGTTGACGCATGCGCAGTGAAAAATTATTTAGTAAACCAGCTCATTTTTCAACCAATTATTAATAATTTTTAAATTTTGAATACAGGATATTATGAATAATATTATTTCTCATATTTTCTGTAAAGAACATTATTTTTTATTAAGAACTCTGCAAATGATAAGCAAAAAACTTGGCAAAATTTGGTTTTTTTATAAAAACCTTAATTTCTCTACGAGTATACATGCTATCCGCATAAAAATGAACACAGTTTATTACCATAAGCCACACAATCATAATCTGTAGTTTGAACGCTTTTGCTACATTAGTTTTGACAGGATTATTCAAAAGATATTCGTTCTTTTTCAATTTGTTGACGGTCCCCTATTGGATTTTGGAAAAATATCTTCTAGAAAATATATTACTTGTACTATATTGTTTATGCATCTGGAGTTTTGGAGTTATTCCTAATGTACATTTTTAGAGATTTAACAAAACGTCTAAAATTGCGAGTGTCAAGATTTTCTTTTTTTGCGGTCACTGTACATGAGATGTAATTTGGTGCATTTTTGACGTGTCTATTTTTTTTTATTTTTTAAATAATCTAAATTATTCAGTAATAAATTTTGATAAATAATGTTGCGCAATATATGATAAGATATTACATCTAATATTTCTCACTCGTGCTTACAAGCTATATTACTGAACATCAATGATAAAACAGAAAAGATTTCCATTTACGGCCGAATGGAGAAACACTATATTCGAAATAAATAAATATATATATATACATTAGCATCAATAAGCAATATTCTTATTCATAACGGCACTGGCGTTTTTCATTATTTTACCCCACTGACGAACTAATATGTTTTTCCATCTATATAGGGTGTATCTAAACTACTGGGCAAAACTTTAAGGGATGCTAGTACACATCAAGACAAATAATATTAAATGTGAAACTAAGAGTCCCGAACGTCTTCCGAAGGAGATAGGCGCCATCAAAGTTTAGGGTCCAAAATTTGAAATGATATTTAAAAACGAAAAAATTGGTCGATTCGTTTGCGGTTTTCATGAAAACTATTCTTTATGTCAGTATTGTTTTGAAAATAAATTATAAAGATAAATTTCAAATTTAATTTTTAAAAATGTCGACAGAGGGTGCTCTAGACTTTGGAGTAACGAACAACTATTTTTTCCCGTTATTTTTTGCACCTCATTAATTTTTTTTTAGAAGTTTAGACATAAACTTAAATTTTCAGTTCAAAATCTGTGGTTAGTTAGCGCAAACTGAACTGTGTTCAATGGTAGTGGGTAGGTTAAAATTTCAAATGATTATAATAAACAGAAAAATTGGTCAATTGATTTGCGATTTCACTAAAATTATTCTTTATGCCAGTATTGTCTTGAAAATAAATTATACAGATAAATTTCAAAAAATGTCGATAGAGGGCACTTTAGACTTTGGAGTAACGTACAACTATTTTTTACCGTTATTTTTTGCATCTTATTCATTTTTTTTAGAAGCTTAGACATAAACTTAAATTTTGAGCTGAAAATCTGAATCTTTGAGAGTGGTTAAGTAGCGCAAACTGAACTGTGTTCAATGGGGGTGGGGAGGTTCAAATTTCTAATGATTATAAAAAACGGAAAAATTGGTCGATTCGTTTGCGGTTTTCTCCAAAACCATTCTTTTTATCAGTATTTCCTTGAAAATAATTTTAAAGATAAATTTCAAAAAATTCTTTTAGAGGGCGCCTTAAACTTTAGAGTAACCAACAATAATTTTTAACCGTTATTTTTATTTATTTATTTTTTTAGCTGAATAAATGTTTGAAAGCTTAGACTTAAATTTTGAGCTCAAAATCTGAATCGTTGTGAGTAATTAAGTAGCGAAAAATTGAACTGTGTTCGTAGGGTGGGCAGGGTAACATTTCTACTCCTGAACACAGTCCAGTTTGCGCTTCTTAACCCCTCCAAACCATTCAGAATTTGAGCTCAAAATTTAAGTCTAAGCATTTGCAAGCATTTAATTAGATACAAAAAATAATAGTTAAAAATAATTGTTGGTTACTCTAAAGTTTAAGGCGACCTCTAACGGAATTTTTTGAAATTTATCTTTAAAATTTATTTTCAAGGAAACACTGACATAAAGAATTGTTTTACAGAAAACCACAAACGAATCGACCAGTTTTTCCGTTTTTTAGAATCATTTGAAATTTGAACCTCCCTACCCCCATTTAACACAGTTCAGTTTGTGCTACATATCAACTCTCAACGATTCAGATTTTGAGCTCAAAATTTAAGTTTATGTCTAAGCTTTTAAAAAAAATTAATGAGATACAAAAAATAACTGTAAAAAATAGTTGTACGCTACTCCAAAGTCTAAAGCGTCCTCTATCGTCATTTTTTGAAATTTATCTGTATAATTTATTTTCAGGACAATACTGACATAAAGGATAATTTTGGTGAAAACCGCAAATCAATTGACCAATTTTTCTGTTTATTATAATAATTTTAAATTTGAACCTACACACTCCCATTGAACACAGTTCAGTTTGCGCTAATTAATCACAGATTTTGAGCGCAAAATTTAAGTTTATGTCTAAACTTCTAAAAAAAAATTAATGAAATGCAAAAAAATAACGGTAAAAAATAGTTGTTCGTTGCTCCAAAGTCTAAAGCGCCCTCTATTGCCCTTTTTTAAAATTTATCTTTATAACTTATTTTCAAGACAATACTGACATAAAGAATGGTTTTCGTCAAAACCGCAAACGAATCGACTAATTTTTATGTTTTTTATAATCATTTCAAATTTTGACCCTAAACTTTGATGGCGCCTATCTCCTTCGGAAGACGTTTGGGACCCTTAGTCTCCCATTTAATATTATTTGCCTTGATGTATACTTTCACCCCTTAAAGTTTTGCCCAGTAGTTTAGATACACCCTGTAAAAGATAGTATTTCTTCTATTGTTTGCAAATATCTCCTCAAATATATCAGTTTACATTTTGTAGAAATAACGGAGAAATGTTATTTGTGAGCAGGGGATACGGAAAAACCCATCGATATAAAAAACAAATTCTTGAAAAACGCTAAGATGTTTTCTGTGAATATGTAGATTTTTCTACTCCTGCATTTTTCGAAGATATTTTTCTTCATATTAAAATGCAAGAATTTTTTTTTTCTACGTTTTAATTGATAAAATACTGTCGTGTATATTATTCTAGAAGAAATAAGGCCATTAATAAAAATATGTATAAAGAAAAATATATATATATCATTGTTATTTCAAAAACAATACAGCGGATTTAATTTATTAATTTATATCCGATTAAAGTTATTAATTAATTAATGCGAAAAAATTTTCAAAATTGATTTTAAAATAATACATAAATTGAAATGTACATGATATGTACATGTAACTTACTTCACTTAATTTTACGCGCATTTTACGACGGTTTAAAAAAATCAAAGAAGTCTTGTACTTGAAACTAATTAAAAACTGTTCATCAGTTTGCTTTTTTTTTAAATAATGAATATGCTTGTCGAATTTATTCTTTAAGAAAAACTAAGTAAAAGGAGACATCTTTTAAGAAGAGCGCACAGAAATAATAAATTAAAATTTTGATTTCCCCAAGAGATAGTTTAAATATACGTATTCATCAAATGTCCATATACGTAACATTAGGTAGAAAAATTCCGAAGGTGAGTGATCAACTTCTTAAGTAAATTTGAAGTTATTATCAAGGACCTGGTAACGTCGGTTGGGTTATCTAATATTTAGCAAAATTTCCAGTTTCTCGTTAAAAGAACTAGAAAATTTATAGCTATGATTTAACATGTTAGGGAAATTGCGGCCTCCACATAAGACTGCAAAATGATTTTAGTAATTAAATTAAGTTTATTTAAAAGATAAAATGTATTTAACCTTTTTTTCTGTTTTATTTTATTTTATTTATTTATTCTTTTTTAAGAGCAAGCTATTTTTTGCGTATCAGTAACGTAGTATGAATTACATAAAAAATGTGTTTATAATTTTAATTAATAGAGTAAATACATTTTTTTTTTTTTTTTTTTTTTTTTAAGTAGTAAAAGATGTTTTCCTTAAAATGATATAATAAGATAAAAATTCTATTTTTTGTAAAATAATTATTTGTAATATACCAGGCAATTTTCTTTATTTAGAGATTTTTTCTAAACATATTTTGTATCACATAATCATAAAAAAAGATAAAATTATTAATAACCATCCCCAAGATTTTTTTTCCCACAGAATGATAAAAATAATCCCTGTCGTTTCATCCTGATTTGTACAACACGCAATTTTTTTCAATACACCATTTCATTTTTATTTCTTGTGCAAGCAATATTGCATGCAGGAAATCCGAGCATCCAGAATGTATATTTTTTCATAATAATTTTCTTTTGCAATACCATAAATGTGAAAATCTCCCAATCACAAAGTGAAACATGAATCTTTGTATATTTTTTTCTATTTTTTCTCGTAACCTTTTCCCGAAAAGTATTTTCTGTTTCTTTATGTCATTCTTTTTTTATGTTACAAGATACTGAGTCGCATTTAATTAATCAGATTGAATGAAACATGCTTTTAAGATCGCTAATCGCTAAAAAACTGAGCTATCTTTTAAATAAGTTTTTTTTTTTTTTTTTCCTAGATGCATTGAAAAGTTCCAAAATTAGATTTAAAATTAAAATGAGAATTAGCTTTGGTATCTTTATATTTAATGATAATGATATTTGTACGATTTTAGCTTTATACAATGTAGGAAAGCCATTAATGGTTTAAAACAAACAATTCCAACAATTTAGCAGCGTTAGTTATCAGTGGCAAAAATAACCGAATGTACATATATATTTTTTTAATTAAAAAGAGCGTTTTTTTTTTAATAATATCCTACATATTTTTACTTTTTTCTATCTTCAATAGAAGAAAGTATTGTAATTGAAATTTTTTCGATTTCCGGTTTTTGACGGATTTACACGTTTTAGGGGTCAGTTTTTACAAAATGTCTGTCTGTCCGTGTGTGTGTGTCTGTGTGTATGTCGCCATTCTACCATCTAAAAGTGTATGAAGTTATGCATAGAATTGAACCAAACTTTTTTTGAATGTTTTTGGTTGTGGCAAGCAGGTGCTCCATCAGTTTTGAAATATTCAGCCGGAAGGGGGCGCTGCAATCGCGATTTTTGTGCCATTTTCAATATTGTACCGACCAAAAGTATATGAATTTATGCATCGAATTGAACCAAATTTTTTGTGTAAGTGTAAGACTATGGCTAATTGGTCCTCCCTGAATTTGAAACGAATCCGCTGGAAGGGGGCGCTGAAATCGCAATTTTTGTGCCATTTTCAATATTGTACCAACCAAAGTATATGAAGTTATGCATCAAATTGAACCAATTCTTTTGTGTATGTGTATGACTACGGCTGGTTGGTCTTCCCTGAATTTGGAAAAAAATTCGTCGGAAGGGGGGCGCTGCAATCGCGATTTTTGTGCCATTTTCAATATTGTACCGACCAAAAGTACATGAAGTTATGCATCGAATTGAACGAAATTTTTTGTATACGATTTTTTTTTTGGTGAGGCAAGTAGGTCCTCCTGAATTTGAAAAAAATTGCTTATCATTCTATTGTCCATCGGCTCGTGCAGAGACGGAAATTCGTTTTTACTTCGATTAATTGATTGAAGCATCAATTTAAGATGAAATTTAAAGTTGGTATTAAAATTATTAAAGCATTAAAATGAGTAGCAATTTTTTTTTAATAATAAAATGTACGTACGAGGTAGAATAAAGTTTTTGGGATTGGCTCATCCAACTAGTTTCCAAATTGATACTGATTGTAGAAGAGTAATTTCTTTCTGTTGTTTTCTAATTTATGTTATTTTTATGCTATTTTTAATACATTTATACCTTGTATTCATTTATATATTTATAAAATGTGTATATATGCATAATAAATTTTGTATTTATCGATTTAAACATAAGATTGTAACAATATTGCACCATTTGTAACCGATTCAAAAAGCATTGCAATTTGATTTGGGCTTTCTGATAGGAGCTCTAATTTCAAATTTCTATACTAATAATTTCTGTTGTTGTAATAAATTATTTCTGTTTTTTTATTCCTATATTGATTTTCATACGATTTTTTTCAGTCATAATTTGCTGATTTAAGGTATGTTTCTGTAATAACGCCACGTCAAAATTCTACCAGTTTTCACCGCTTAGTTTTATTTTATATATTTATTTATTTTTTGAACGTAGGATTTGATGCAACAACTAGTTAACTATATATATATGCAAGAATAAAAGTTTTAGTAAACATGTGTTCATAAAAATAATGACGTGTTTTTTCTTAACCATACTATATGGCGTTATTACGCACCTATGTGAACAATAATGACATGAAAACTAATTAGTAAAACAAATGGAATAATTACACATAAATTGTGCAATTTAAAAAAATTCTCCTATCTACACATAAATAGCTTTCATTAAAAACAATAGTTATCAAAATCGGTCTAGTAGAACGTCCAAAACTGATGACTATAAAAACAGCCTGATATTTTAAAGATATAGATTGTTGGAGAGATAAGATAAACTAAAATTCAACTATCAATGTTTAAGTTTTTTGCATCTAAATTGGATAAGATTCGCATTAATTATAAAATCGCATTGTCAGTGATATTAATGTACATTAGTTCAATAAACACGAGGAGCACATATACTTAGTTATGTGTTAGTTTTCCTCTTTGCTAAATTTTTGGCGAGTGAAAAAACTAATTTTTTCAAGCTAGTGTGCTTATCAATATTGCATATGATCTAGATAGTTGTTTAATTAATAATAATAGTAATAATGATAATAATAATAATAATAACAATAATAACAATAATAATAATACACTTTTTCAAAGAATTTGAATATTTATAGATGATATGAGAAGATTTAATCTTTAAATAATTTTAGTTATTCTTTTATATCATGATTTTTCTCAAAATTTTTATACCCCTTGTGATATCAGCCACTCAAGAAATTCAACTTATCTATTTTATCTTTTTTTTTAAGATAAAAATTAAACAAAATGAGTTTCAAAATCCTTGTATTAGAGTAAAACTTTTAAGGTAAAAAAAATATATACATATATTTATTTAAAATTTTTTATTTATTTGCACCCCTTTAAAAAATAATAACAATAATGGCCTCCAATTTAAAACAAAACGGAGATAAAGAAGACCAATGAACTGAATCGAGACTTTGGCATGAAATATGCACAAAATTAATGTCATCCAAATCTGTTTATAAATAAAAAAGGCAAAAAGTCATATTGTATCCTAATGTCAGACAACCTGTAAATTGAAAGTGATATATCTCAGCCATTTTTCAAGATAAAGACAAGTGAAACTATTCTGTGGAATCTTTGCATAAAAGTCAAATTGTAAGAAGATAGTAGTTCCCAGTTTTTAATTTATTTGCGATTCTTTTTAAATTAAAAAAATATGTAATTGGAAATCTTTTTGAAACGCGAAAGTGTATGATTCTGATCAACGAACTCGTTCGAGACAGTGACATGTACTACGTATACCTTGTATCTTAACTAAATTGGTTTATAATTACAAGAGTACACATATAGATAATCATATAAATAAACAATGAGGATGATACTTTGACTAAATAGTTTAACACACTTTCAAGTATTATGCATTTTAATAGACGAACTTAAACTTGATGCAATAAAAACCTGTAGAAAAAGTATGAGGGGAATAATTTGGTTGAGTTGTTTATCACTGTTGACATGTTTCCTTTTGAAGAAATAAATTAAAAATTAACACATGCTTATAACAGTAAAGAACTTTTCATGTATGAAAGCATTAAAATAACAGAATTAAAACCTAATTCAAACTTTAACAGTACTTTATTTCTCTGTATCTTCCCATCATACACTTCTGTAGGTATTTTTCAAACTCTAAACACAACAATACGTTGTTATTTTCAATACATTTATTCGTATCAGCCATCTTTCAAAAAGGGGAATTAAATAAAGAGAAATCAAATATCTTAGAAAACTCGAGTAAAATAAATTATTGTAATGTCTTAAGACAAAATGAATCATATACATATTATGGTATTAAAGTTTCATACATTTATTTATTTTTTAAGTATAATACAATATAGCTAAGAAATGCTTTTTTAAAATAAAATTTCATAAATCCTCTCGATATTAAAACTATAAATTTCAAACTATATTCTACAGTAACTGCGTTTTTGTATTGAGTTTTGAAATATATCAGAGATTCCTAGATGATATTTGTCATAAATTTTCAAAATCAAACTTTCTCTACTTTTTTAAAAGTTAAATAGCAGTCATTAAAAAAATTAAATATTTTTAGTTTTAAAAGGATTCGGGGCACAAAAAGCTTAAATTGCATTAAAAAATTCTCTTTTTTTAAATATTAAAATAACGTTAAAACCATATTTTAAATTTAATAAAAAGAGAAAGCAATATTTTTTTGGTTTATGTTTGTTTTCTAAATCCAGCTTCCAAGCAATATTTATCATGGAAAAGATTTTTTGTAAAAATGCGTTTTTCTTCATGATGATTTTTTCACAATTTCTCGGATCTAATTTGTCATAACCCAAGTATGGATAACGATAAATGATTCAAATTTGGACTATGTCTTTTTTTATTGCTGTACTTTAATTTTGATTCAACAAATTTTAAAAAATATATTTACTTTTAAAAGTATGTTTTTTTAAGGTTTACTGTAAATACTATTATTATTATTATTTTATTATTTTTAAAAAATACTTTATTAGAAATTAAATTTAGACATTTCTATTTATTTAAATTTAAAATAACAATAATAATTATAATAATATATTCTATAACTACTATTTTGAGTTATACAATTGTTAAATTACCCTACATGTTAAAGAAATTGTATATTTAAAAAATATACGTATGATAAGTTTTATCATGTAAGTTTTATCATTATACAGTCAGCCATCACAAAAAAAAAAATGAAATTTAAACCATATAATTAAAATTTGTTTTCCCGGACCTCTTTAAGGAAGATGACGATAAAATTCACCCAACCAGGTAAGTAAAAATAGATTGAATTCATAGAATCTAATTAACGTTCATTCGCTTAACACACTTATGAGTTTCATTTTATATTTACTTTAAACACTATTCTGAAACATGACGAATTTTGATTAATTAGTTACATAAAAGATTACTGCAAACACCGTGTCTAGACAGTACTTTACTGTAAATATATTAATTATGGAACAAGGAAAACATCAGTATTTCAAATAATTATTAGCTACTTAATTTTACAAGAAAATGTGAACATAATTACTTCCAGGAGAAACATAGGAATGTTTGGGATATTTAATCTTAAACGGATTTCAAATAAATAATTCTTAAAATAGTAGCTGAATGGAATCTTTAGAAGTTTCATTTTGATTTTATTGCGGAAAATCCTAAAAAGAAAATCTTAAAAATTCTTACTTGTAGAAAATGCAGATTTCATCTATACGAGGATTTATAATTTTGGAACTAAAAGTAAAATTCGCGAAATTTTATGGAGTATGTAATTTTTGTCAAAAATAATAATTTTGTGAATTGTATAAAGTTCGACGATGAATTTAATTTATACTATAAAGTTTCAAAACATTACTGAGAACATAACAAACCTATTACATCTGTTAAATTGCCAATATAACTTTGTAAAATGCAAAATCGACAATTAACAATTTTGAAATAACAATACCAAACACTATAAAAAATATAATATTATCAATATTTGGAATTTTTTTCAGTTAATAAACTCTACGGTTTTCTTTAGGTGGATTTCACTGCAAAAAGTAAAAAAGCTATCTATAGCAGCCGTCCGGCGGAAAGAACTTCCGGAAAATTTTGTTATATTTTCACCGATCACGAAACCCAGACCCCAAAACCACCCTCCGTTCAAATGATGACAAATATATATATATATATATATATATAGAACCATTAGATAATACTACAAATCAACTTCAATTACTGTAAAAATTTGTTAATGCCAAACCATATCACACAGACCAGCTGTCAGAATTAGAAATAAAATTGAAAATGTGGTATTTAGCTCGTTATCAAGGGCAATACTAAATAGCCACATTAATTGCGATTAATTTCTGAATGGAAAACAGGATAGACCTAAAAATAATTTCCACATTGCCCGATTAATCGCAAATGAGAACTCATTTACACATCTGATTTTTGTCATGCTGTAACTATCATATTTATGCATCGATTTGAATGAAACTTGGTATGTATATAGTATGTACAAATGTCTCGACCGAGTTCGTTGGCCAGAATCATCCGTCATCTTGTATCAAAATGGCGGCCATTTAAACTTTAAAAAATTAAAATTAAATGCAGCAAAATAAAATTTGAAAAATATTAAAACCCCTATTACAGAACACTTTTTATTTTGCCTAGATCTTAAAAAAGGATTGAGTTATAGCACTTTGAATTTCTCTTATGGCTGACATTTTGAAACGATCTGATTTTTGTCACATGATAGCACGAGAATTTAGAAATCGATTTGGATGTAACTTGGTGTGTACACAGCACTTAATGAGGCCTGGACCGAGTTCGTTAGCCAGTTCCATCCGCCATCTTGTTTCAAAATGGCAGTCATTTAAATTAAAAAAAATAAATATTAAATTAGATACAAAAAACAGCGATATCGAAAAGATTCCAGTTGATACAAAGATTCCAGAGCATTTTTTGTTTCGTTTGCATCTTAAAAAATGGCCGAGTTATGGCACTTTTAATTTCTAGTGTTGCTCACATTTTGAAATGATCTTATTTTCGTCACGTGTTAATACGCGCATTTATAAGCCAATTTGGATGAAACTTGGTGAGTAAATAGTACATACCTATGTCGGGACCGAGTTTGGTATGTATTAATTAAAAAAAATTGATTTTAAAATTAGGTGCAAAAAGTTAGAAATTGAAAAGGATTTTTCTTTTGTGTGTTTGACCTTGATACAAAGATTCCAGAGCATTTTTTTTTGTTTCATATATATCTAAAAAATGGCTGATTTATAGCCCTTTCAATATCCAGTGTGGTTGACATTTTGAAATGGTCTGAAATTTGTCATGAGATAAAACGCATATTTAAAAACTGGTTTGGATATAACTCCGTGTGTACATAGTGCATACCAATGTCTTGACCGATTTCTCTAGCCTGCTTCATCCGCCATCTTGTTTCAAAATGGCGGCCATTTAAGTTTGTCAAAAATCATTTAAATGTATAATAATTTACAAACAAAAAAATTAGAAATTGAAGAAGGGTTCTTTCTAAAGTATTTATCTTAATAATGAACTCCGGATTATATTTGCTTTGTCTTTACCTTAAAAAAACGCTGAGATATAACAGTTTGAATTTCTAATGTTGTGTACGTTTTCTAAGAAATCAATTTGCCCGCGAAAGTACTCGTATATATTAATCGATTTCGATGTGAGTGTGCATGTGCACATGAATTAAGATTTCGACTAAGCTCATTGATTTACTTTATTCATCATGCTGCCTTAAAATGGCATACACTTCATGATATCGTGGAATTTGGCGATCCTATAAATCACTTAACATAAAACCATGTTGAATAAAAGATGATTAATTTCTAAAACTCCTATTAATATTCAGTAATGACAAAAATTGTATTCTTATCTAATCTTATCTAATCCGGTTCTACTAATTTGAGCTTCGCGTGTTTGAATAATATAACTTAATTTAAAATAAAAAATAAATAATTATATGAAAGCTACCTCTTCCTCCGGATACTGCCGGAAGGACTTTTTTATTCTTCCATTCAAAATATGATAATCATTGTTATTAGTATAACAGAAACCTCACTCTTTGTCGTGACGTATTGGTTTTATGTTGAAATTTGAAATATTCCAGAGACTTTCATTATTTTTCAGTAGGGTGCAAAATATATATTGAAAGCTTTAAAATGCTGAATAATAATCGTTCTAAAGCATATTTCAGTTTCATACATGAAAAAAAAACCATTTATTTAATAAAAAGCTCCATCCAAAATGTTTAGTTGGACTGAACAAATATTGGTAACACTGATCAAGTGCTTTTGTTTGATCAATAAAATTTTATTAAACTAACGAAATAATTTTATCAGTCAAACACAAAATGTTTGCATGAGGCTGTATTTGGTTAGCACAACGTTTATGTATTTATTTATCTACTTTTTTTTAACACATGTGTACTTGCCGTACATGCCGAAGACGCAAAAACTTCTACACAGAAATTTGAAAATTAACTTGATTCAGTAGATCGTAATGAATTTTGTGGCGGAATACCCTTATACATTTCACTCTATTCATCCTCTAAGCTCTATTCCGAAATATAATGGGAATTTCTTATTATGTTCGGAAAAAAGGACGCTATGAAGACCGTTTCTAGAAATGTTTATAAATAACTTAATTGTGAAGCAAAACAAAAATCATTGGTTTCAAATTTCACTTAACTAAATAATACTATAAGGGAGTGTGCACAAAATTATAGCTGTAAAGTTTATTTCATTTTAACATTAAACAAAAACTAATTTCTAAACTTTAATACGTAAAATATCAGTTATATGGGAAATTTCAAATATTTGAGTTTAGCTTGAGTTGTGATAAATTGTAAAACCAAGTTTTTAAGCTTTTCTCTCAAAACTTGTGTTTGTAGAAAGTACCCGACAATGAACTTTAAATTTTTAAAACTAGTTGATATATTTGAAGTATTTCTTCGAACTGTAAAAATCCGTATCGTGTTCTTTACAAAGTTCTGTGATGTATTTGATTTTCAGCATATACTTTAAAAACAGCATTAAACTATGAATAAATTAGTTTAGATTTATGAAAACAGTTATATAACTTTAGAAAATGATAAAAATTCTTTTTGTGATTACATTTGTATTATTTCTAGGTATAATTAAAGCAATAACCCAATTAGTATTCATATATATTTGGTTTATTACCACATACTATGCAAATACACGTTTCACGTATTATGCTTAGTTTATTTAAATGAATGAACACATGTTACATCACATTTAAGAGTCCATGTGCCTCAAGGAATTCAGGCTCTTGAATTCCAAAGTTTTAGTAAAGTAACGGTAAACATAGTTAAACATAGATTTTTTAAAGGTACATATATAAGGGAAATATGCGGAGACGACGCAAATACTTCTATATAGAAATTAGAAAATCAACTTGATTCAGTAGAACGTAATCAATTTTACGTCGGAATATTCTTGTATGTTTAATTCTATTTATCCATTAAACTCAATTCCGAAATATGATGGAATGTCTTAATTAAGTGCGGAAAAAAGAACGTTCCAAAGACCGTGTCTAGCAATGTTTATTGATAAATTAATAATTATAGTTAATTATTAATATTAATTAATTATAGACAAATTAATAATTTTACTTATAGCATAACTTAAATCATAGATTCAATTTTTTTTTAACTAAATAATACTATAAAAGAAAGTACACATAAATATTGAACGGTTTACATAAATTTTTTATATTTAACCCTCCATTGCACTCCTTACGTGCGCATAACTGGCAGTTATTTCTCATTATGTGCTGTGAATTTGGCCAATATGATTACTGTAATTGTTTAAGAATAGTCCGAAAATGGAATAAAACCTGATTTGCTCGCTTCAGATGGCTGCATTTGACAAAAAATTAGAATTTGTTCTTCGGGCGGGGGAGGCCAAATTTTTAAGGCAAAATTTATTTTTATAATTTTTACTGAATTTTTACTACATAAAAATGTTAATATAAAGAAAGTTGCAAAGAGGTAAACATGTAAAATTAATTGATTTCAGACCATTTAATTGCGAAATGTAGCAATATAATATTTAATCACCTTACTTGTGTATATACACTATATTGCCATTGATTATGGGACACATGCGATTTTAGACATTTTACTAAATATCTAGAAAAATACATGAGGAATCATCTCGAAACTCTTAGTGTATAAATATAATAGTATACGTCATACATCTCCGTGAAGATTTTTTACCGAAACGCCATAGGGAACCGTCAACAAATTAAAAAAGAATGAATATCTTTTGAATAACCCTGTCAAAACTAATGTAGCAAAAGCGCTCAAACTCTAGATTATGATTGAATGCCTTATTGTAATATACTGTGTTCATTTTTATGCAAATAGCATGCACACTCGCAGAGTAATTAAGGTTTTTATAAAAATGGTCCCAAATTTTTCGAAGTTTTTCCATTATAATTTTCAGAGTTCTTAATATAAAATAATATTTTTTTCAGAAAATATGACAAACAACATTGCACACAGTACCCTGTATTCAGAATTAAAAAATAATAAAAAATGTATGAAAAATGAGTAGGTTTACTATATAATTTTTTACTGCGCATGCGTCAAAGATATCAAAATTTCATTTGCATATTATGTTAGCTAAATGTATAGAGCAACTTTTGTAAAAACCTCAAAATCATAGCTTGAAAATTCTGAAAGTAATCGTCTATAGAAAAAGGACAAAATCCGTTGTTTCCAAAATGAAGCAAAAAAATGAGGGATTTTATCCAAATATCCCATATTGTGTATTCTATATTGACACTAATCAATGAATATATGGATACAACCCCTCTTGTTTTTGCTTCATTTTGAGAATAACGGATTTTCGACTTATTCATTTGACGATTATTGTCAGAATTTTCAAGTTATGATTTTGTGACTTTCACAAAAGTTGCTCTATACATTTAGCTAACATAATATGCAAATGAAATTTTGATATCGTTGACGCATGCGCAGTAAAAAATTATTTAGTAAACCAACTCATTTTTTATACAATTTTCATTATTTTTTAATTCTGATTACAGGGTACTGTGTGCAATGTTGTTTGTCATATTTTCTGAAAAAAATAATATTTTATATTAAGAACTCTGAAAATTATAAGGAAAAAACTTGGAAAAATTTGGGATCATTTTCATAAAAACCTTAATTACTCTGCGAGTATGCATGCTATTTGCCTAAAAATGAACAAGGCTTATTACAATAAGGCATTCAATTACAATCTAGAGTTTGAGCTCTTTTGCTACATTAGTTTTGACAGGGTTATTCAAAAGATATTCATTCTTTTTTAATTTGTTGACGGTCCCCTTTGGAGTTTCGGGAAAAAATCTTCACGGAGATGTATGACTTATACTATTATATTTATACACTAAAAGTTTCGAGATGATTCCTCGTGTATTTTTCTAGATATTTAGTAAAATGTCTAAAATCGCAAGTGTCCCATAATCAATGGCAATATAGTGTAGTTTACACGCCATAAAATATCAAATTTTATTTGAAAATTTCAAATTTATCTTTTTTATCATTTTTTCCATTAGTAGACTGAAATATAGATTTCATTTTTTTTTTCATGAAAATAGAAAAAAAAAACGCTTGCTGAAGGGTGAAAAAAAATTAATTGAAATAATTAATAATAAATAAATATCAGTAATATATCAGTTATATATCGTAAAATATCAGCTATATGTAAATTTTTAAAACTCTCAGTTTAGCTTGAGTTTTGATAAATTGTAAAACCATGTTTTTAAACTTTCCTCTCAAAATTTGTATTTGAAGAAAGTACCCGGCAATGAATTTTTAAAATTTTAAAACTAGTTGAAATATTTGAAGTATAACTTGGAATTGTAAAAATCCGTTTCGTGTACTTTACAAAGTTCTGAGAGGTATTTGATTTTCAGCATATGGTTTCAAAACAGAATTAAACTCTAAATAAATTATTTTAAACTTATGAAAGCAGTTATTTAGCTTTTGAAAAGATAAAAATTCCTTTTGTAATTAACTTTATATTTTTTGTAGCTATAATTTTCTCAGTAGCCAAAATAGTTATCATAAATATTTGGTTTATTAGCACATACTAAGCAAATACACGTTTCACATAATATGCGTACTTTACTTAACCCTGTCCGGTGCACTGTGTCCAGTATTGGTACACCTAATTTTACTAATGCTCATATAAATGCTTATAAAGAGCAGAATCATTTCATGTCAAAATTAATTGGGTTTATTGAGCGCTTCTTAGTAAAAAATTAATTCAAAGACGTAAAAACGGCAAAAATGCAGAAAAAAGCCAAAACACTCTACTTTCGGGCTATAATTTCCATGACTTACTGTTTTATTTATCACGTAAAACTTATATTAAACAAAAATATATATCTTTAACTATACAAAGCCATAGAACAATCATCTGAATTCGAAACTTTTTTTTCCCGGGTATATGATGGGCGAAAAATAGCCCTTATTGACCCACCTCCTTTGTTAATATCTTTATAAATGAATTTAATTTTTAATTATGCGGTTACATGTAATTCTGGATTATAAATTTTAATAATTAACATAAATCTTTTTTTGAAAATATGAATTGAATGTCTCCTTCTTTGTTATCACATTTCTTGCTGCACTAGTCTTCGTTGAGTATCTCCCTTCACCAATTGTCCAATTTTGCAGTAGGAAACCGAGACTAACGAAAAAGACAGACTATCGCGGTATAGTCCAAGTCCTTTTTTTACAGACCGCTCAAGTCATGTAATATTCTAATGCATCAATCGGGATTTACGAAAAGAGTGTCACGTCACTCTAGCGGTGTGTAAAAAAAGCCATGTGAGATACACCGCGGTAGCCTGTCTTTTTCGTTAGACTCGCAGGAAACCATATTGTCGTTACATGCACATCATAATATTTTTATAGGTAATCAAGCGCATTTGACCATTTCCTAAACATGTCCCAAAAATTCAACTTGTTTTTTAAATAAATCAATAGGAGCATTATTATAGTTCAATTAATTATATTTATTTCGAAATCTATTTTAACCTGAGATTTTTCGAATTTCCTGAGTATTTGTCCTTTTTCGTGATGAAAAGATTTCCAGATGAAAAGTAAAATAAAATTGTTTTTGTGAATTTATTTACATTTTTGAGGTTGCATGCTGCTATGTATCAATTTCGCTATTTTTAAATCACCATTTCAGAAAATGATTTTTTTTAATTAAATAATTAAAGAAATGTTCTCTGGAAATATTGTGACTACTCACGTTTGTAAATTCAATAAGTATGGGTAAAGTAAAAATTGAAGTTTGTAATAAATAACAAATAGAAGAAAATATATACGTAATTATTGCCAGAAAACCCACAATAAAATCCGAAGCAATTAAAATAAAATTTATTGAAAATAATTTATTTTTAAAGTAAAAATTGAAGTTCATTATTATAAATAATTTAATTCTTATAAATTCTAAAATAGAATCTGCAAAACTTTCTCTCGCTAATTTTTCAGGAAAATGCCTTATGTTGACTTTAAGAACTTTACAATTTTAAAAGTATTGGTAATATTTACAGAACGACGCAGAATGGGAAATAGTTCTTAAGAGTGGTTTTAATCATCGTATAAGGGAATATTTGGTTTTAAAATACATGGTTTTAAAACAGTACTTAAAAAATATAAATTATATATATGAAAACAGTCATTCAATTTTGTATAATTTAAGAATTACCTTTTATGGTTAATTTTAAATTAAAACGACCTTCTGTTTAGGATTTATTAAAATGCATGTACACAGATGAGATAAATGAATTTTTCGCTGGGTTTTAGTAGTTATACTTGTTGTAATTAAAGTTGTAATGGTAAACAGTTCTTCGGATACTGTATAGTGGCAGAAATCATTTGAGCGTCCCTGCAAATACTGTCTGTTTTCTATTATACAGAAAGTAACTTATAGTAAACCTCAATAATTTATATCAATTTCATAAAATGTGAAATAGTTTAATTGCCTTAAACGCACCCCAAACAATGGTTCCCCCTATATCATTATGCAATGGAATACTTTTGTGTGGCCCTCTAAATTAATAACAAATACTATTTGCATCACAGATTGTGCAGAATGTATTTATTTAGAGTATACTTCATAGATGCTTATCAATTTTACTATGCTCAAAAGAGGAAATGATCATTAAAATGAACTTGAAACTTTTTTTCCTTTGACTACAATATATGGAGGTGCTTTTGATTGTCCCTGTAATGAAACTATACATCCGAGTTTCATAAAATTTGAAATGACTTGATAAAATTATGCATCAATTATGTATTTTAAATTTATAAAGATTCAGTTCGGTAGATTTTGCTCTATTGTATGCAGAAAGACGGATGGACGGAGGGATAGAAAGACGACAGAGTGAGAGACAGACGACGGACGGATAAACAGACAAACGGACGGACGGACTAAATGATTACTATATGTTCTACGTGTTTTCATAAATAAATATGAAACTAAAAACGAATTTGAGTACATAAATTGTAATTAAGCACCTTTCGTAACACATTCAAAGATTGATTTTACTTGTCCCTAAAAATATACTCTAAAATATGGTGAATTTTTATTAATTAGTTATAGAAAGATAGTTTCTAGCCATGTCTTTAAAGAAAATAATTATGGAGCAAATGAGTCTCTCACTTAATGCTTTTCTACGTAATGCTAAAAGGAAGTGCGCATGGAATTGTCACAATAAAACTCCCGGGAAAACTTGGGATATTTAAATTGAAACTGATTAAAATAAGTAAGCCATTAAATAACTTTTGACTGAAATCTTTCAAAATTTTAATTTGATTTTATATCTTATTTATTTCTAAAAAGAGAGATTTTAAACTTTTGTCTCAAAGCATGCTATTCAAAGAGAGTGTTTGATGTATTTAAATTAAAGAAGTTTTATAGTTTTGTAAATAGTTGTAATACATCTGATATTGGTTTGTAGAACTTTACTAAATATATAATTTTTGTAAAAAAAAAAAAAAAAAAAAAAAAAAAAAAAAAAAAACTGCTTTTTGCATTGCATAAAGTTTTAATTAAGTGCTGTTTTGAAATGTAAAATTTTGCAATGACCAAAGTATATTTTCTATGCATACAAAGTTTTGAAAAAATACTTGATAAATATAAATTTAATTTAAATATATAACAATTGCCTTTAAAAATGCTTATCAGTGATCATTGTTCACACATGATATATTTTCTTGATTTGTAGAAGTCCTATGATGACATGCTTATCTTCATTTCGTTCCCTCTGCTATTTTCTGTCTTCAAGATTAACAAAAATAAGATTTATCTTTTACATTCCGTCATTTTTATGGGGATTCTGTACTATTTAATTCTAATTTTATAATTGTTACAAAATAGTCTTTTGTAACTATTGATGCAGTACTGTGATTGAGATAAGTAATTAAAGCAGCTTTAATCTTCTTTCGTTAGTATTGACGCTATATTGTGATTTAAATAAGTAATTAAAGCAGCTTTTATCTTCTTTTCTATCTATTGATGCTGTTATGTGATTTAGATAAGTAATTAAAAAAGCTTATTATTTCTTTATCCTTAAAATGTATTGTAAAAGTACGCATCCTTTTTGCAATAATTAATATACGGTTTTCGACAAAAAATTAGTCAAGATTGTATGAAACTCATTACTCGAAATATACTTAACAAATTAAGTTCGAATGCAATAATATTAAACCTTCATCAACTGGTAACTTTGTTTACAAAGTTTAAGGACAAGCTTTTTAACGCATACATACTTATTACTGTTTCAATGCTAGCGACGCATAAAGTACTTCACCGTATATAAATAAAATTTACCATTATTCACTAGAACGTAAACAACTTTGCTTTGGAACACGTTTATTTAATATATACATGAAACTCAGTAGCAAAACGTGATGAAAATATATTAATTAATTACAGAAAATGACGTTACGAACACTGTGTCTAGCCATGTCTATAAATAAATTAATTATGAAGCAAATAAATGAATCAGTGTTTCAATATTTTACTTAATATTTAATACCGCAGGGAAATGGGAGTTTCACGAAGAGATTCACTGTATATTTAATGCTGTTTAAACTAAAACAAATTTCAAATACTTAATATTAAAAATATCTTGAATCAAACTTTTCAAAAGTTTCCGTTTTGCTTCAATTCTGATAAATTCTAAAAATTTCTCGAACTTACCTCTTGACAGTTTATATTTGAAGAAAAGTCATCTTGCTGATTTTGAACTTTTAAAATTTTGAAATTAGGGGTAATGTTTGTACAGCTTTAAGGAATTTGTAACTTTTGTACAAAACAGTTTCTTGTATTATACGGAGTTTTATAATAGATTTGATTTGATAGTCAATATTTAAACACACTATAGTTTTATCAAATAGGGTTGTTGTATGTATGTCGGCCAATTACCTACACTATGGGATATAGGCCGTAAGGGGTGGGATGCCCTCCATGGGGGTCTTTCTAAGGGAGCCTAAACCGTATTTACGCAAGGTTCGAAGAAAACCACGGAAAACTCCGAACGGTTAGGCCGACGGTCGCGATTGGGTTCGAACCCAGCACCTACCGTCTACCAGTTTGAGGTCAGAACCTCTCGGCCACTGGTGGGGTTTTATCAAATAGGAAAAATACTATTTTACGAAAAATCTGGTATTCAGGTGTACCATGCCATTGAAAATTTATATTTAAATTTAAAATATGCTACAGATTTTGCGACTACCCGTGCGTTTGTCGTTAATGTACAATATAAATGCAAGTATTGTTATAATATTGAAGGACAAATCTTTTAAAATATATAATTAGGATGAGCGAAGCGAATCCTCTACTAGCCCACTCAAATTACATTTTGTCGTACGCTTTACAAAAAAACTATTCAATATTTTGATTTGAAATTAAACACAAATATAAATTAAGATCTGTAGATTTGCACAATATAATTTTTAACAGAATAACTTAAAAAAAAATTATTATTTTAATTAATTTATTTTACATGTTTTTCCATTACGGACGCACTTTTAGAAATAAGAAATAAAACATGCAAATTTTCAGAAGAATGAATAATTCATGGAGTTAACAATTGTAGATAGAATCATGATTAATTAAAGAAATAAAATGTATTTTCTTTATTCCGACAAAATCATTTACGCTGATGTCACTTACGCATATTAAAAGAATTATATTGTGTTTTATTTATTTTTTTTTTCGTAAAGTGGCAACAAAAAAATTGTAAACAAATAAAATTAATTGTTAAATTTATTATATAAAGAGTTATTTGAATTCGAAGATTGAAAATTAAACCAAATAAAACATACATATTATTATTTTGGTATATGTAGTACTATTATTAAATAGTTTGCCGTTTAAAGACAATTTATAGAATGTATTAGTGCTATTATAAAAAATGCCAAGGAAACATATACATACTGGATGAAAAGAATGCGAATTTGATATAGCTTTAAGGCAAGAGGTTAGATACCAGCGTAAAAAACGACGGCATAGATGACATATACACACCATATCGGCGCGATTTTTCCGACGCCAATTTGGCAAAAACCTGGTTTTCGAATACCAGTTACTATAAATATATTTGGTACTACTCTGTTATCCCGTCGACCAATTTCGCCAAATTATACGAATCGCCAAACTAATAGCCAAATTATACATGTTGACATAATTTTTATTTTAAATAACGAAAAAACAAATAATTAGTAGAATATTAATAAAAATATTAATAAAAAGTCGAAATAAAAATCACTTAATGACATTTTAAACACGTGAATCGTATTTAAAGTCATTGAATGTGAATGTCAAAAGAATGCGAATATGATATAGCTTTAAGGCAAGGGGTTAGATACAGCGTAAAAAACGACGGCATAGTTGTCATATACACACCATATCGGCGCGATTTTTCCGACGCCAATTTGGCAAAAACCTGGTTTTCGAATACCATTTACCATAAATATATTTGGTACTACTCTGTTATCCCATCGACCAATTTCACCAAATTACACAAATTGCCAAACTAATAGCCAAATTATACATGTTGACATAATTTTTATTTTAAATAACGAAAAAACAAATAGTAGAATATTAATAAAAATATTAATAAAAAGTCTAAATAAAAACCACTTAATAACATTTTAAACACGTGAATCGTTTTTAAAGTCATTGAATGTGGCATTCACGATCATCGATTACTGGCATTTAATCTTATAGTTTGGCGATAATTTTTCGGTTGCCGGGATAACCTAGTAGTATCATATATTTTAAAAAGGGAATAACAATAAATTTTAAAAAGTTTAATTAATATCTGTGAAACAAAACAATTTATATAATTAAAAAAAAAAAGAAAATAAAAGTAAATAAACAATTTATTAATAAATTAACAACATCCGGGTTACCATGTCAAGCAAAATAACTACACTTTGTCGCCAATTAAGTACTCCGGTGCATATATGACATTGGCGTCTGAAAAAAAAAAGCGCCTATGTGGTGCGTTTATGACATCTGTGCCAAAAGAACGACATGACGAATCTCTTCTAATAGAGAATGCATGTGCTCGGAAAAATGCTTTAAATTTCAAAGATGCACAAAAAAATTTTAAATTATATTTTTGTAAAATTTTTCATCATCGTTGGCTTGGCATTCACTCTGACGGATCTCAAAAGACTTGCCATGAATGTACAGTAAATAATGAACTAAATTTTTTCTATCGCTAATAATATGGATTCTGCTCCACGTCCCTAAATATTAAAGGGCTTAACTTTCCTCGAGGAGAAATTAATTGCCCAAGTTCGTACAGTTATTACTGTTTATCGCATTAAAAGTGGTCAGCTTGAATACAGTAGGCAAATTATTAATTTTCATCAAGATATTATAGGATTTTGTGCTTTATTACCTCATTCCATAAATACTATAACACAGTACATTTTTGGGTGCTACTTGATTATCCCGTCGACCAAAAATATAATTCCAAATTTCAGGATTAAATGCCAATAATGGATTATCATAAATGTCACATTACATGACATTAAACATAATACACGTGATTGTTATGTCATCAAGTGATATTTAATTCGGGTACTATTTGGTTATCCCGTCGACCAATTTCGTCAAATAATACAAATAGCCAAACTATTAGCACAATTGCACAAATTGAAGCATTTTTTTTAAATAACGAAAAATCAAATAAATTAGTAAAACATTAATAAAAATCCAAATAAAAAGTCGAATTAAAGTATTACTAGATTATCCCGTCAATCAATTTCGCCAAATAATACAAATCGCCAAAAAATTGGCCAAATTAAACAGATCGACATAGTTTTTTTTTAAATAACGAAAGAACAAATAAATTAATGAAACATTACTAAGAATACAAATAAAACTTCATAATAAAAATAACTTGATGATATAACGAACACGTGATACGAGTTTAATGCTATGTGAATGTGATATTTATTACCATCATCATTAGCATTTAATTTTTTAGTTTGGCGGTACCTATTTGGTCGACAGGATAATCAAGTAGTACCAAATAATATAAAGAAAACGGTTACTTTCCAATAAATAACTAATGAAATAATGCTTCGCGAATTCAAACAAAGCATGGCTTTTGCTAGTGTACTTATATTTTCCAAGATGATAGTATAACGACTGTGAAATGCATATCAAAAGAAAGTAAAACTAAACATTGTTCACAGCAATGTAATTAAAATTATTTGGGATCATGCTACTGGTTTTTTTTTTTCATTATGGGATTCATTTTAATATAATCTGGGATACAATTTAAATAATTTGTATATATTAACTTTCAAATTTTAATTATTTTCTGTTCATTAGCCATATTAATTGTAAACGAAAATATATACAAAAAAAAAACACCTTTTTTTTTATTTAAAATTGAAAAATCTTTAAAAATGTGGAGTCGTTAAACACTTCATTAAAAAAATTATTATAAAGACAATTTATTATAAACACAAAGTTATTATAACACGAAGTATTATTTACAGAATTTCGTTCTTTTTTCATTTAAATAAACAAAATCAGATTTTAATTTTTTTTAATAAATAATATTTTTTTTTATTTTAAATAAAAATTTAAAATATTTAAATAAAAAAATAAAAAAATGATGTAATTAAAAAATACCATATATATATATATATATATATATACTAATTTGCTGAATCAAAATTAAAATAAAACAACTGAAAACGACAAGTTTGAAGATTGAACCATTTTTCTTTAACGGTTCTTGAGTTATAACAATTTAAGTAAAAGATATGGGGAAAAACTTATTATGTAGAAAAACGTATTTTCAAAAGAATGTGCTTTTATAACAGTAATTGAATAAACACACTAGATCTTGAAAAAAACCAAAACAGGGGAAAATGATATTTCCTGTTCCAATAAACATAGAAACATGATTTAAAGGTGATTTTAAAGAATTATAATAATAATAGTTTTTTTTTCTTTTGAAGATTTTTGTGTCCCGGACCCCTTTAAACCTCTACTTCGAAATAGAATGATTTATTATTAATTAGCTATAGAAAGGATCTCTCCAAAGATTGATTCAAATCATGTCTACAAACTAATTAATTAAAGATTATGGCAAAAAGTAATGTTTCATCATTCATAACTACTTAGTTCAAAAACAAAGTATGCTCGTAATTATTGACAGAAGATTCATAGGGAATTTCGAAGTATTTAAACTAAATTTAGTAATTCAATAAAAATAATTATTTTTTAAAATAAAAGCTGAATGAAATCTTTCAAAATTTTAGTTTGAATTGAATTTCTACGAACTAAGAAAATAAAGATTTAAAACTTTTCTCTCGGCAGTTCTATTTGATGATAATAAATGTATTCTGTTTGCTTTAAGAACCTTTACAATTTTGAAAGTGATGGTAATATTTGTAGAACTTCACGAAATGTGTAAATTTTGTTAGAAGAGGTTTAACGTGTTGTATAAAGTTTTGGGTGACAGTTGGTTTCGAGCATGTAGTTTTGAAACAGTATTTTTTGTTATAAAAAGATAATTTCCAGTGCATGAATGAAACCATTTAATTCATTTTATAAATTGTTAAAACTGCCTTTTATATTTAATTTTGAATTTAATCCACCCTTAAGTTAGCAATTAACTATACACTTTCTATAGATATCTCATTATTAAAGAACATTTTAAGCAATTGCACGTTTAAAATATTATATCAAACACCTTTAAACAAATTTTTAAATCTACATTCATATGATAGTTTAAACAGAACTTCTATGAATCATTGCACATAGAAATTTTAAATGTTTTAGAAATATTTCAGATGGCATTAAGTTTGGTACAAAATAAATAGAGAATACTTTTATAAAGTTTAAAAACAATCATGATTAAAGAAAATCTCTACAAAAATAAGTTACTTGTTTATCATCTTATTGTTGTTCCATAAATAGCATCTAATATGAGTAATAAAATATGACACTATAGCCTGAGTAACCGTTGCTTAATTCTCAAAGTCACTAAAGTAGTTCAAATGAGTCCCCTGGTTCGAAATTTTTGAGGAGTATGCGTTATTCGTTTAATGTTGTTTAAATTAAACATAGATATACTGAACGTGTTGCATTCAGGTCCTTAAGAAGTGAAAATTTAAAGATACAAGTTTCTTCAGAAAATTTGAATTTGTCTTTTAAATGAATATGTTTAAATACGGAAAAATGTAAATAACATTTATCTTTTCTGCGAATTACAAAATATTTTTTCGTTAAAATACAAAAATGGTACTCCAGAAGGATCAACGGATTTGTATTAATTAATTAATTTTATTTATTCTACAAAGAATATGCCCAGCGCAATGTCCGCAAGTAAATTAATTACGAAAATTGGCAAAATTTAACATTTAAAGAAATCCTTGATTACTTAGATATGCATGGAAATGTGATTGAAATTATTGACCGAATATACGAATTAATGTTTGAGTGTGACAAGCTAGTTAAAATTACTTTTACGCAGAGGTTTCATTTATTGAAATATTACTTACTTTTGTGTTAGCTAACAGAAAATAATTTACAAAGGTTTGACATATCGAAATAAAAAATTCTCGGGGCGATGATCTTCTTTAAAAAATTATTTTCTTCTTGATTTTTCTTGATCATCTTCTTTGTTTTTTCAGACGGCACATCACAAATATAACAGCACACAAACATAAAATATTTACATAATAGCACATTTTACATATTCTAGTGCACACAACCAGAACAACTGGAGTAACTCTCTAACTCATAACCAATGTACTACTCCGAATCGAAATGTACAAATTTCTAATTCAGCAGAGCTCAGGTTACGTGACGCGGGAGAGTACATTTTTGTAAAGAGTCTAATTAAAAAGAGAGTTTATTTAAATGGTTTACAATTTTGAAATTAATATTAATATTGGTTTTGAAGTAAAAAAATTTGTAATTTTTATAAACTGTGCATTCGCGTTTTCTATAAAATTATGAGAGATATTTTTTTCAAAGTATATGGTTTCTACATACCCCCCTTCTGAGGAAATCTTTCAAAATTTTAGTTTGAATTGAATTTCTACGAACTCTAAAAATAAATATTTAAAACTTTTCTCTCGACAGTTCTATTTTGAGGATAATAAAAGGGTTCGGTTTGCTTTAAGAACCTTTACAATTTTGAAAGTGATGGTAATATTTGTAGAACGTCACGAAATGTGTAACTTTTGTTAGAGGAGGTTTAACGTATTGTATAAAGTTTTGGGAGACAGTTGTTTCGAATATATAGTTTTGAAACAGTATTTTTTAAAAAAAAAGATGAATAAATCCAAGTAATAAATAATAAAACCAAGTTTATGAATAAAACCAATTAATTATTTTTGTAAATTGTTAAAATTGTCTTTTACATTCAATTTTGAATTTAATTCACCTTCATTTTAGCACTTAAAAATATACTTTCTAATGATATTTCATTATTAAAGAACATTTTAATCTATAACACGTTTGAATGCCTAAGAGGGACTGCTCAGACAAGGAAGCTTTGTCTGTAGAGCATGGTTTCAGTTACAATATTTTTTCAGTTACAATAAAATAGATAAAATTTACATGCTAAACGCTGAAGCACAGACTGCCCTCTCGTGACAGAGAGCGGGAGATCAAATTCTCCATATTTATCTGAGATGTCCGCTGGGGCCAGTGCCCACTTTTGATAATCAACTGGTGAAATATTATATAAAACACCTCTAAACAAATTATGATATCTACATTCATATCATGATAGTACAAACAGCACTTCTATAAATCATTGCATATTGAAATTTAATATGTTTTAGAAATATTTTAGAAGGAATTAAGTTTGATACACAATAAACTTTTATAAAGTTTAAAAACTGTCTGGATTAAAAAAAGAATCTCTACAAAAATAAGTTATTTGTTTATCATCTTGTCCTTGCTTCATAAATAGCATCTAACATGAGTAAAAAAATATGTCATTGCAGCCTGAGTAACCGTTGCCCAATTATCTAAGTCACTAAAATGGCAGAAGACAGTCCCCTAGTTTGAATTTCGTCAGACGTACGCGTTATTTGTTTACTATCGTTTGAATTAATTACATATATACTGAACTTGTTGTCTTCAGGTAATTTAAAAGTGAAAAAATTAAAGATAGAAGTTTGTTCGAAAAAATTAAAATTTGTCTTTTAAATGTATATGTTTAAATACGGAAAAATGTAAATGATATTTTTTCTATGAATTACAAAATATTTCTTCGTTGAAATACGGAAATGGTACTCTGGATAGATCAACGAATTTTTATTTATTTGTTTCTTCAGTAATAAGAATTCTGCCAAGAAAGTGCCCAGCACAATGTCCGCAAGTAAATTATCTAAGAATTTTGCAAAATTTGCCATTTAATTAAATCCTTGATTGCTTAGATATACATGGAAATGTGATTGAAATTATTGACCAAATATGCGTATTATTATTTAAGTGTGTCAGGCTAGCTCAAATTATTTACAGCAGAAATTTTACTTATTGAAGTATTGCTTCCATTTGTGTCAGCTAGCTGAAAATAATTCACAAAGGCTTGACAATTTGAAATATAAATTTCCTGGGGCGATGATGTCCTTTAAATTTTTTCTTTCATTTTTTTAGACGGCGGATGACAAATGTAACATCACACAAGCATAAAATATTTAGAAAATAGCACTTTTTACATGTTCTAGTTGCACACAACCAAAAAAACTGGAGTGACTTACTAACTCATAACCAACTTCGTATTTCGAAAAGAACTAAATAAATTTCTAATTAATCAGATCATTGGTCACGTGACGCGAAAGAATCTATTTTTCGAACGACTCTATTTAAAGAGTGAGTCTATTTAAATAGTTTTAAAATATTGAAGTAACAAAATTTGTGATTTTTATAATATATGCATCGGTGTTTTCCATAAAATTTTTATATATATTTGTTTCAATGCATATGGTTCCTGCATGCTTCTGAGGAAAAGCGAAATTCAATTCATAAAGGGAATTGTTTACTTGAATAATATACATGAATATTATTACATGAAAATAAATATTGTTTGGACATAGATGTTCGCTGTTGCACGTAGTTTCAAACATAAACTAGCTATGCTTTAGAAATAATCTTTATATATTTCATGAAATTTGTTTTCTCAAATATTATAAATCCAAAATATTTTTTTTTAAAGAAATGTGTATATGTTTTTTGTTATGTCCAAAATATATTTGCAAATAGTATTTAAGGAATTCGTCATGAACATCAAATACAGAACGAGTCATTATGCGCCAATTATGGATTTTATATTGAAATTTAAACAAAAAATGATGAATACTTTCTGGTTACCTTTTATTGAACATTAAGGAACAAAATATGCAATGAGATTTTTCACAAAGTTTAAAAACAGTCTTTTTAAAGCATCTGAGACGTTTATAGTAACGTTGACAACAATGATGAAATGTTTCTGTGTAGAAAAGAAAAATTAAATAAATTCGATTCACCAGAATTTAATTAAGCTTGCTTCAAATCACGCACATACATTCCATTTTATTTAGCCTTGAAATCCTATTCAGAAACATGTTGAATTTTTATTAATTAGTTGTAAAACACAAATGTATAAAGACCTTTGCTAGCCATGTCTACAAATTAAATAATTATGGAGCAAGATATTATTTCATTTCTGCATAATTCTACAAGTAAAATTTGCACGGAATTATCGGCAGAAAGACTGTTGAAATTCCAATGTATTTGCACAAAAACTAATTAAAATAATTAATGTTTAAAATAATTGTTGAGGAAAATCTTTCGATATTCCGGTTTGATTTTAACAACTTATTTAATTCTAAAATAGGAGATTTCAAACTTCTTTCACGGAAATTTCTATTCGACGAGAATGTTTGATGTCGTTGAATTTAAGACCTTTTCCCTTTTGTACTTGAGATTTTGTTTAGTTAGAGCGTAAATGAATGTGTAATACTTTTTAAAAAGTTATTTCTTATGTTATGCAGTGTATAATGTTTTAATAGCTATTTCAGTGCAAACTGATTTAACTTTCGTAATCTGTGAAATGTGATTAAAATAATTGAGCGAATATCTGCATTAATGTTTGAGGATTTTAAAATGAAAAAAAAAAAAAATAGAATAATTAATCATAAAAGAAATATTTGAATGAAGTATTATAATTTGATTCTAATTCTTTAAAATTCTAAACGGTGATGTTTAAATCTTTCTTTCGACAATTTATATTTGAGAAAAAGTTTGAAGTTGAATTGAAATAATTTTGCAATTTTCAAACTAATATTAAATTGGTTTGGAAGTAACAAAATGTACAATTGTTATAAAATGTGCATTCACGTTTTCTGTAAAATTTTGATAGATATTTCTTTCATAATATAAGGTTTCTACTTACTTCTAAGAAAAAGAGATATTCAATATCAATAATGGGAATTGTTTGAAATAAACATTGTTTCACATGGATATTCGCTGTTAAGCGTAGTTTCCAGCAAAAACCAACCTTTTTTTTTTTTTTTTTTTTTTTTTTTTTTTTTTTTTTTTTTTTTTTTTTTTTACTTTTTATGTATTTTTATGGAATTTATTTTTTTAAATATTATAGATCCTAAATGTATTTTTAAAGAAATGTATATGTTTTTCGTTATGCCCAAAATATGTTTGGAAATAATCTTTAAATAATTCATAGTGAATACCAAATAAAGAACGAGTCATTATGCGCGAAATATGGATTTTACATTGAAATTTAAACAAAAAAATTATAAATACTTTCTTGTAACCTTTTATTGAACATTAAGGTACAAAATATACAATGAGATTTTTTACAAAGTTTAAAATCAGTCTTTTTAAATCATTTAAGACGTTTATAATATCGTTGACGACAACGATAAAATGTATCCTTGAAGAAAAGTAAAATTAAATAAATTCGATTCACTAGAATTTAATTAAGCTTGTTTCAAATAACGCACATACATTCCATTTTATATAGCCTCAAAATCCTTTTCAGAAACATGTTGAATTTTTCTTGTTAGTTGTAGAACACAGATGTATAAAGACCGTGTCTAGCCATGTCTACAAATTAACTAATTAAGGAGCAAGAGATTATTTCATTTCTACGTAACGCTACAAGTAAAATTTACACGGAATTATCACCAGAAATTCTCTAGAAATTCCAATGCATTTGAACAAAAACTAATTAAAATAATTAATGCTTAAAATAATAGTTGAGAGAAGTCTTTCAAAATTCCAGCTTGATTTTAACATCTTATTTAATTCTAAAATAGGAGATTTCAAACTTCTTTCTCGGAAATTTCTATTCGAAGAGAATGTTTGATGATGAATTTAAGATCTTTTCAGTTTTTTACTTGAGATTTCGCTTAGTTAGAGCGTAAATGAATGTGTAATACTTTTAAAAAGTTATTTTTTTCTGTATGCTGTGTATAATGTTTTAATAGATGTCTCAGGGACAACTGATTAAACTTTTGTAATCTGTTTTTACATAAAATAATTTGATAAATAAATTTCTTCTTAAAAATTTATTTCAAAATAATGAAAAATGCGTGTAGTGCGATGCAGTTTTCAAATTAACTGTATTTAAAAGAATAGATTATTTTCCAGGCTTTCGGTGAAAAAATTGAATTCAGACAATATTTTACGGCTAACGAAAACAAAATCAAAAAATATAAAATTAAAGAAAAATTTTAATTTAAATAATTACAACGACAAGACTTGTAAATAAATTCTATATTTAAATTAATTATAATAATTAATATCATTTTAGTATGATTACAACGAATCATATATTACGTAAACCGTGCATTAAACATTAATACCTAGATTTGAATCCTAGTTAAGTCTATTAGTTCAAATTATTTCCAATTATTACAATTTCTGATTTACATTCTAGTCTAATAATATTAAAAAAAAACATTAATTTATAGCCAAACAACTTTAACTGTTTAAAATGTGCAATTTTATTTGATGGTGTTAATCAACTTGACTTCTGAATCCTCATATTACGTACGAGATGGATTAAACATGAATATTCCTAAACCCATAAGAAAAAAATTTTAAATGAAATTTAAACTTTACAATTTTTGGAATTGCACATTTTTAAAATTTTAATCATCGCACATTTTAAATTTTTACACTGTTGCATAGAGCAAAAAAATGCACTTTTTGCTGAAATTTGTTAGAAATCGTTATCATAATTTGTTTTCAAATTATTATTATTTTAAAGTTTTTATTGCTCTTTTTGTAATTGTGGCAACAGAAGTATTCCATTTTTGGACATTGTAATGGACCAATGGATTAATTTTGGACCAATTTGAAAACGAATAAAATAAAATAAATTGCGAAATTCAACCAATAAAATGATTCAGGTGTACCTCGGATTTTCAAATTCTCTACCGAGAACAACAACTATTTTCCAGAAAGTTAGTAAAACGAAATATACTATTCAGGGGTTTTCTACTCTCAGTAATATGACAGCGTAATTCATGAATATGATTTTTACTTATAGGTTAACTTGAGGTGAGATTCCATGTTGTAAAAGATGCCGTATTACGTAGTTTTCGTATGGGCAGGAGGCACTGTAGAAAAAACTCGCTTTGCTCATTAAGCAAGAAGAATTCTTACCGATACTTATGGATGATAATTATAATTTTTAGTGGTGCTTTTTTATTGGTATTTCGTCCTAACGCTTCTGATAAGTGTGTAAAATTATTATCTGAATTCTTTATTTATTTTATAAGTCTTAATTCAAATACAAGAGAAATAAATATGTTCTTAAATAATACTATTAATTGTCCTTTTTGAAAAACATAAACGCAATGTAAAAAAAAAGATTCGTTAAAGTTACAGAAAAAACTGTTTGCAATAATGTTGACAGACGTTTTTGTCGTAAAAAATGCAGTAAAATTAGATCTAATAAAGCTATACATATAAATTTACTGCAGTTTTTGCCGTAAAAATAACGGATTTTTTTTTTTTTTAATTGCGGGCGCCGGATCCAGCTTCTTCAAGAAATTGGAGGGCCCGGGGTCCTCTTGCTAGCAATCTTCCTTATACCTTGGGGTAAGATACAGAAATGCTAGATAATGCCGAAGGAAAGAAAACCGAAACTAAGGAAAAATACCGAAATTTTAGCGGATAAGATGTCGAACAAAATTTTCCGTGCTTTCAACAGTATTTGAAAAATAAAATAAATATACTTTTTTTTAAATCATACATAAGAGTATAAGTTTTAACAAGAAATAAATGAATAACAATTCAAATTAACAGAGAATTTTTAAAACAATGAAATCTAAAATTATTAATTAAAATTTAAATTAAAAACATTACGGCATCTTCACCCTAATTTACACTAAGAAGCACACACACGCACACACACACATATACAGGGTGTCCCCTCTCAACGGTGGCCAATAGCTAATTTCTAAACCGTTGGTCATAGACATACAGTTCCAATTGCAAAAATGCTTTAAAAAAGGCAAAGAATTGTTTTTTAAGCGATTTTGGTCAAAAAAATGTTTTATTAAAAAATTACGAAAATTAAATTTTTATACGGTCCCCCGGTACTATAAGTGATATTTAGTAAAATTTTTTCCACACTCTAGCAAGTTATACAGAAAAGGTCCCATTCATGTAACATTAAAATTGACCGAGTTATGAAACTTTAAATTTCATGACTTAAACCACTTTTCTATAGCTGAAAACGGATGAGTTCGATTAAGCATTGAGGGAACGTACACTAAATTCTTAAAGTATTATAAAGGGAGTCGATTTCCAACGCTGTTCAAAGGCTACTTCCTAAACTATTTGTCACAGACATATAGTTCCAATTACAAAATGTTTTAAATGAGCGATTTAACTGAAGGCGCTGTCACCGTATAAGTTTTACGGTAGTGTTAATTATAATTAATTAACTTCTAGATTGGTTATTAAAATAACTGAAGACATGAATTTCAAAATTCTCTTTATCGAAAAAATCAAATTTTGGGAAATAGCGAAAAAACTTTAAATGCATCTATAGGTTTTCATTATAAATTTCGAGATTGCATTGTTACAATAGTGGAGGTTTGTATAGACTGATAGACAAATCAAAAAGCGATAAGTCGAATTTTGAAATTCATATCCTCAATTGTATTTTTACGTATGTTTTATTTTGTAAGCAAATGAAGCTAATTCTTTTCGTGATTTTATTTTAAAAAGGTATCTTATTTTGATAAGCTTTTATTTTATGCATAGTTTTCGTATGTGAATTTTCCTAGTTCAAAACTTATATTCAAATTTTAACTCACTTCCAAATATCTGATTGAGGTTCAATTCCCATACTTATTTAAACCCAATGACAATGTAATATTAATACGATTTTAGGTGCGTTCCATTTAATTATTTTATAGGAGTGCATCAAATTCTATTAGGTTGAGTAATCTAATCGAGCTTTAAATATGTATCATTTTGTAACGATTTGTGACTGTTGCTTTTCATAGTTTAATTTAACAAAATTTCTGTTATTTTTTTACTTATATTTTAGCACAAATTGGATATTTTACTTTAACATGTAAATGTCAACATAAATTCAGAAACAACATTGTAAAAATTTTTTTACTCTCAATGTTTAAAGTTAATTTTCTATCTGATGTTTATTTTTATTTCCAGTAAATTTGTGACTGACCCCTATTTTGCAGCAAAAACTGTGCTTCAACTTTGAACAGCTATAACTCGGTCAATTTTAATCGCAGAGGAATGGGACTTTTTTTGTCTTACTTGTTAGAGTAGTGGTAAAAATTTTCTAAATATCACTTATAGGACCGGGGGACCGTATAAAAATTTAATTTCCGTAATTTTTTAGTAAAACATTTTTTTGGCCTAAATCGCTTAAAAAATAATTCTTTACCTTTTTTAAAGCATTTTTGCAATTGGAACTATATGTCTATGACCAACGGTTTAGAAAATAGCCATTGGCCACCGTTGAGAGGGGACACCCTGTATATAATACCATTAAAAGTAGACAGGATTCACCAATGATATTTAATTGATATCTTTTCATTTTGAATAGTCATAATAAATTTTTTCCTTTTGTGGTATCTTATATATAATTTATATATAACATCCGTTGCTAATTAGCAATTTTATAAATAAATATATATATATTAGGGTGGAGCGAAAACAATTATTTTTTAAAAATGAAAAACGGGTAGGAGCCAAAAGTTGCCTTTATACTAGTACATCAGCTGCGTTAAATTTTACCGCTGAAAAAAAAATGGCTTGAGTCTGCGCTTTTGCTCCAAAAATCGAAATTTTCGGTAAAATTTGTCATTTTTTCAAAAAAATTAAAAAATTCCTGCAGAGCTGGTTATTATTTAAAAGTGTTACTTAAACCTTTATATTTATCTGCTTAACATATTTAAACTATAAAATAATATGTGTAGTCTGTGTAATTGTAGCAAATCTGACAACTTTTGGTAAAATCCAGCGTTATCTCTCTATTGGAGCATACAACGAAATGTTGTTTTGAATGCATTTCTTACCTATCTGCATTCAAAACTATTCTGTATATAACTCGTAGATGTGGCTGAATTTCCTATCCCACCCGTCTCAGCCACCCAACAATCTAGGCCCAATGTTTTATTCATGTATTGAATTGTATTTTTTTTTCCGAAGAAGGGCATAAGTTTTCTATGTATCAAAGTATTTTACCTCTTCTTTGTTTTCACTGACATTGGATGCTACTGGTGTGACCTGCTGCAACGTATATTTTTATACATTGTATAACAGAAGAGAAAGCTGCGTAATGTATTAGGTATGTTGTTATTTGAACCTATTCTGAAGTCTATTTTCATTAAATTTTCATACAATTAATACATTATGATTGGGAGTTCTGTTACCACAGTATTTTTTTCAATCAATTACATTATATATATCATGATATACCTAAAAATTGATTGTATGAATTCAATTTCTAATATGTCACCATTTACTGTGCCTATTACATTGAATATATTTTGAGAGGCTATCAGTTTAATATTATGACGATCGTCACGGAGGATTGCAAACAAAATTTGCGTGTAAAGCAACAATATTTCGAAAGAAGTTTTAGTATTTGTTTTACGTCATTTCCTGTGTTGTTTCGTAGTCGAGTAATTTCTAATAAGTTTTTAGACCTATTCTTTAGGTGTGTATTACATTTGGTATAAAATATCCCGCGGTATAAACTTTGATTATATATATTGTGAGTGAATCTATAGACTCTGATTGCCAATCTATGCTTATATAAAGCGGAAAATTTTATTCGCTTTATGAGCTGTTTTTTTTTGTGCGAGATGTTTTCTAAATTCCTATTCCCAATTTCTTCAGAGAAATGGCTTTCCTGATGAATTAGCTTTGCAATCTCCGACAGAAATTTCTAGTCTGTTCTGAGTATCTTTTACTTAATTTGAGAAAATAATTTTTTTAAATTGTTATCTATTTTATAAAAAAATTGCAATTTGAAGTGAATAGTACGTAGACAAAGATTTTCTTATTGATCCAGTGAATCCATGTAGATTATAACGACTTTACATCTACTTCTCTAATAATTAACGCAGAGGAAATTCACTGGAGTTGAAGTAGCATATGATCCATTATTATACACAATTCTAAACTTAACCAATGCAAAATGGTTCACAGCGACAAATAGAATTCTCCTAAATTTAAATGAGTACTTATAGTCGATTAGAGTCTGAACATTATATCAAAAAGTACTATGTATTATAAGTTTATGTCCAGAACAGTTCACCATCAAATATTGTTCACTTATAAAATGGGGATCTAAAAGTTAATGGGAAATTGCCTAACTACGAAAACACTTAGAAAATGGCATAAAACTAATGCAAAAAAAAAGTTATTTACAACAACGGTTGTTCTGCATGTGCAGGACAAATTCCCATTGCAATTCTCTCTGACGATCACCAGAAATCACATTAAACAGCTTGCTTCACGACATATGAAAAATACAAAAGCAGAATAAATGATGGCATACTTATTGTTGAAATACCTGAAATCATCTTTGAAGCAGGTCATTACGTAAAAAAATATAATTGACTGAAAAAACGTTGTGTAACAAAACTTTCAATCACTTTCATCAACTGGATGTAAGTTTCATAAAAATAATAGATGGCCTTAGATCCATTTAATAATATTCCCGTACAATACTCTGCTTGTCATTTTTTGTAAAAACTGTAAAAATATACATTAAGGTAGTCACAGTAATACGTGGATACAAAGAACAGATAAACTAGGTGGATGCACCGAAAACATGCCAAATTTTGATAAAGAAAATCACAAATAAATATATAAATAAAACACTGTACTAAGATGATCGAAAAGTTGGGACGGGTGGTATATGAAATATAGCCACCTCCACGACGTATGTCCAAGATAGTTTTGAAAAGAAAAGCTGTATTAAAACAACAATTCATTGTATGTACCAATAGAGTGGTAATGCCGTTTTCTTACCAAAAGTTATCTGCTTTGCTCCATCTATACGGAGTAAAGATATTGTTTTATAGTTTAATTATATTCAGCAGATAAATATAAAGGTTTAAGAAACTCTTTTAAATAATAACCAGCTCTATAGGAATTTTTTACTTTTTTTGAAAAAATGTCAAAAAAGGACAAATTTTACCCAAAATTGCGATTTTTGGAGCAAAAGCGCAGATTCGAGGCTTTTTTTTCAGCGGTAAAATTTCACACAGTTGAAGTACTAGTGTAAAGGCAACTTTTGGCACCTAACCGTTTTTGATTTTTAAAAAATATTTTTTTTCGCTCCACACTAATATATATATATATATATATATATATATATATATATATATATATATACATATAATTTAGATCCTTTGAAATAGCATGGAGTAACATATCTGAAATGCATGAAATTGTTGCCCTTGCGAATGTTCATTGAGTACTTATATATATTGAATACTTATTTATATTTGCGAATGTTTATTGAATACTTATATATATTTAAATATATTTAAATAAAATGGTCTAAAAAAAACCAATTGTTTTTTTTTTCTTTTGTTAAAAGTCATCTTAACAGACGTTTTAACAATTTTCTATCTTTGGGCAATGAAGTGATTTGTTAAACTTGGAAAGCACGATAGATTTATTTCTGAATTTTGTAAGTTTGAAATTCGAAAATACATAGCACCTTCAAATAAGCATGGACTTTTTCAGGCTCACCGTTACAAATTTCTGTAAAACACAGAAAAAGAAAGCTAGATTCTGTAAATTTACATTAGTTCTCTGCATTCGATGGAGTTTCTCTGTCATTATCTAACGGACATTTTCCTTAACTAATTTTCTGTAGGAATTTCCATGTCTACATTTAAAGGGTTTTTTTTTTTTTTTAATTTTATTAAAAATATTAAAAAAGAAAATTTAGAAGTTAGTAAAATTTAAAAAGGGAAAATAGTTTTCTATATAAATAGATGGAGGCTTTATCGACCATTAATTTGCAAATTTTTCTTTACTATAAGACAGAGGTCTTATATTGGTAACATAAAAAAAAAATCATTAAAAAATAAGCAGTGTACAACAAGTTGAAAAATTCCCATAAACATTATTGCTGCACAAATATAATTAGATTTAAATTTTTTCATTGAAAAAAAGAATTCATTGATTTTTTTTTCCTTTATTAGATAAAGTAGTTAAAAAAGTAAAATTGATAAAAAATATATATAGTAGTCATTATGTATCGGTCTAAAATGAATTAAAATAAACCATTTGCGAATTTGTTAACAAATACAATCGAATTGCAAATTTTTAAAATCACAAAAATTTTTCCTCGTTTAATCATAAAGCACATACTTTGTATAAAGTAACTACAGCACCTATAGATTATTAGGTTTTACTCCAATACCTAGAGGCGCCTAGTGTTCAAATCATGGGACGATTAGAAACAAACTGTGCAAAAAATAAATAATATATACAACAATTCAAATGTACTAAAAAAAATCTTCGACCTTTACTAACTATTTTGTAGTTTACTTAATTTGAAAACTAAATTAAATTATTATCATTAAAACTAAATTTACAGAGTCTTGCGTATTTTTAATAATCTATTGCAAATCTATTGTAAATTTACCGAAAATATCTCGGTAAAAACAATTTCTTAACATTGTACTTTACTTTACATTTTTATTTACAAATTCCGTGTTTATTTATTTCTGGCACATGGCTTCAACTACAGGTTGAATTATGTTGTATTTCTTAAGTTTGTGTTATTTATATTACTAATGAGGAACTTTAAATAAGTTTTAAACATTTAATTTTTTATTCTAAAATGATTTTTATATGTTTTCTAGCTATTGTATTAAACTGTCTGTATTTTTGTAATTGTTTTTAATGCATTATAAATAGACGCAATATTTTTTTTCACTTTAAAAACATGTTTGTTATTTAACAAAATCTCAGTGTTTCTTATCTCTATAATTTTACATATAGTCCAAAAGTCGACCGCATAAAACCCTAAGCCATCGAGTATAATAAAAATGCTTTATATTATGGAAGATTAGTCATAGGAGAATCTAATGATCCATGCCTGCCGGAAGTGAAGTATTGCATAGCTAAAAATTAATACCACCAGTGGCTCACTGGTAGGTCTATCATTGTGTTTGCCGTACTATCGAAAGTTTGAAAACACGTAAAACTGGGTGCAGAAAAACATAATGCTATGTCTACGAGTCAACCAGAATTGGTATTCATTTTCGGCTTATGTATCACTTATCATCCGGCAGACATAGATCATTAGATTCCACTATGACTACTCTTTCATAATATAAAGGATTTTTTCTTGTGCAGTCGGCTCTTGGACACAAGACTTAAGATGGATTACCCGCAGTGGTGTAGTCATAAAAGAAAAAAAACTGTCATAATCTCTAAGCAGAGGGTATACCCTCGAGTGCGCATAATATAGTTTTCTTGAGAAACAGACGGTATACGGTGTTCCTTAAAAAAATCCGGAAGTTATACGCCGTATAACTCCGTATACTCTCCACTACATTTCTGATTACCCATAGATTCTCTGTAATTTTATATTTTTTCTTCTTTAACAATGTTATTAAAAATGAACTCTTTAAAAAAATGAATTAGTTATTCTTTATTGCAACGATAACCTCTAAAACACAAATATTGACTCGTTCGAATTAAACATGGTTAATCAATAGCGTGATTATTATGCTATTTTGCTTTAAGTAAGAAAGCATAAAAGTTTGCATTTCAAGAAACAAAACAGCGTGCTTAGAGTCATTATATCTGCATTGCGTGATGTCACATTAACTGAAATCTCTTAACTTTAGGTTATAATTATTTGTCTTGATCGATATTAATTACACTAATTTGCCCTGCAGGTAAAATTGCATTAATTATTTTCATCCTACTTCGCTTAAGGATGAAACTTTATTATCAAAACATAATTTTTCTATACATTGCTTATATAAAGTAATTCAATGTCGAATTACTATAAATCAGCAAAAATTCGATTTCTTTAGATGTTGAAATAAATACTATTGATATTCGTTTTGTGGCAATACTCGAACACAAATAACAAACACTTACGAGATAAAACAAGGTAACTACACTAAAAATCATAAATAATAATAATACTTATAATAACCTGTAAATTAACTAAAACTTTTCTTGAAAACTGGGATTCCTAGAACTTTTTATGTAACGGTAACGAAATTCTTGTAACACATAGACGTTTGACTGAAAATCAAAAAAAAAAAAAAAAAAAAAAAAAAAAAAAAGAAGGAAAAAACTGTAAGGTTACTAAGAATCTTTTAGAAAATTGGGATTCCTAAATTTTTTTTATGTAACTGCAACTCATATTACAGAAAAAAGTTTAGTAAGATAACTGTAATTTTGGCAGATACATTTGTAAAATTTCAGATTTCTGTAGCTTTACAAAAATTAGTTTTGTAGATTTCCATCTTTTCTTGTTCAGTGTACAGATAAAATGTTCGTAAGCATACAGATTCCGGCAACTTTACATCTGTAAGATTACGGCAACTTAAGTAGCATAAGAATTAAATTTCAGCCTGTTTTCTGCATATTAAATATTTTTAATTTTGTAATACGTATATTTTTCGCTTTTAATTATTATGAGTTCACCTTTATCTTGTTTTTACACTTATTTCTATTTTTGCCTCAACTAGCCGCCACAAAAGATTTTGGAATTTTTGCTAATCATAATAGATCTAATGTTTTTTTAAATTTTAAATGCTGAGAAAAATTTAATAACGATTAAAAGATCAAAAAGCTAAAGAAAAAAATAATTATATTCAAATTGTAATCAACGTAGTATTTAAAATTTTAAATTGAGATTATTCAATGGTAATTAGAAGTATATTTATTAAATAATTAGGAAGAAAATAACTGTTGCACTTTTCGATCGTCCGTATTTTGATGTTATTCATTTCCTTTATAAAGAAAATACATGAAGGAATTTCTCTAAAATCACAAATTGACACAATTATTCAGTATCTTTACATTAAGGAATAATAATTGAAAAAAAAAATAACTGTTTTATATAACGATTTAGTAACAAAGAAAAAATAATAATCGTTAATGTTAACGCTGATACACATTTTTTTAATTTACAATGCGTTTATTGACTTTCAATTACAACTCTATTTATGAAATAAAAAATTAAAAAAGTAAGTAAATAAATACGTGCAGTGCTTCGGAATTGAACCGAAGGACCCCGTTTTAGCGACCTAACGCTCTATTGATTGAGCTACATCAATATAGAAATCACATTACAAAGTAAATACTTAAGCTGCATTATAATATTAGATCCCCCTGATTCTTGAAAATTAAGGAGCGTTGTATAAAATCCGTTGGATCTTAGATTAAGGGGCCTCTACCCTTCAACATATATATAAAAAAAATCAAAATCTGTGATTATCAAAGTTGGCCCTCTCCTTGTCAGTTGTTTAATGTTTTGCCATGAGCGGGCAGTGAGTGAGATTTTGAGTTTCAAACTGAATTAATTATCTAAAACATAAAAGAATCCAATTTAATTGTTTTCTGGAAGGACCTAAAGGAATTGATTACTAGCAGAGACTTAATGTCCAATCCGCACCTTACACCAGTGCGGCCTGCTAATACCCTTGCCTGACCCATGGAAAGGCGGAAGACCTTCTTCAAACCCGGTGTAGAGGAATTTCCCCTCCTTTCCTTATTTTACTATGAATTCATACAAAAAATCACAGCCTAAATTTTTCTGCTGCCTGAATATATATACATATGTGCTGGCTGATTTGCACGTAAAGCGTCCAACATAAATCAGTCGATACATATAAAACTTGCTACTCTCTGCCTTTGGGTCGAAAACTTTCATTCATGAAATTTGTTTTCTCAGTACCAAACAGTTCGAACTTCCATTTATTCTTTGATTCTGTAGAAAAGATTTCTTATAAGGTTTTCCTCGTGAAATTTTTAATAATCCCACTATTTATTATTATTCATAATTTATTATTATTATTTAAACATTTGTACAGAAATTAGAATTCTAAATGCAACATTTGGTCCAATAAATATTCATAATTTGATCAAAGCATTTCATAAAAGCTATAATAGGAAATTAACTTACATAAACGAAGCTTTTAATTTTTATTGTTTATTTATGACATCTTTAAGGATATTGCTTTATTTTACAAAGATATCTTATTCACATTTTTTCATTAACAGTATTAAAAAAAATATGCAACACGTTATAAAAAATTACATTTAGTATTTACATAAGATTAAATTACTATATTATTATCGTCATCGATGTAATAGTTAAGCTCCAGCTATAATATTTTGAAACTTAGTTTCAAAAACAAACGTATTATGCATATATATATACCAAACGACACTTTAGTGATAAAAAAAGCATGTATGTTTTAAAAATATTTATTACATTACTAAGATGATCCTATTATCTTAAAAACGAAATTTTTTATACATATTACTAATAGAATGAAAAGGAAAACAATATGCATTATTCACATTCAAAAAGACATACTTGTCTTTCAAACAAAATACTAAAATAAAGATTAAATTTTAATAAAAAAGGGCAATAAATCAATTTAATTCCCTATCACAACATAAACAAAATGATTTGCCTTAATTTCCCCAAAGGTACATCATTAGCTAAAAAGACACAAAAGTAATTTACATTTATCTTTTATTTCTTATTTACATAAAGTGATTGCATTGTGTAACAAATTGGGTTTTTCATTCAGAATAATGTAAAAGAACAATCTGCATTCCTTTTATCAGAAAAACAATTATTCTCCTATCTCCCTAAATGCCATTGTGCGTGCAGGCCACTTTAGTGTAAAGGATGGCTAAATAATATTATTTGGCATAAATCACTTTATGATTAAATACGAAATAGCCTCTAACCACAAAACGATAGAGGCATTTGCCTTATAATGACATTTCCCTCATTAAGTATAGAATTCCCAACTGAGGCAATAGGCATAGAGGTAACTAATCTAATTTACATTAGCGCGGCAATTAAGTTAGTATTGTTAAGATAAAACGAGATGTCGAATGTATGGTGTGATATTATCGAGTAATAGACATTTACGTAGAAACATTTTAGCAATACAATGAAAGCATATTTATATATAAATATCAATTAACTTCCATTGTATATTAAACCTCATAACATAATTCAAATATGTTTATAGATATTAATTCATCTATAACTAGAATATTCAGAAAATGCATCCGTATATTTAAAGAAAAAAATATACTTATTTTTATTCCGCTGTTAACTTTTATGCCTTGTCTCTATATGTTCTTTATTCGAAGCTCTTTTTCTGCACTTTAAATTAAAAGCAATGCTATAATTCATAAAAAAATGCAAATAAGTTTACATGTTTAAGAGAAACGATGTTTTTTTTTTTTACATCTGTAAAATTTAATACACATGCGTATACTGAAATTAAATGCAATTCAAATGTTGATTTATCCTTTTTATGAAATTTAATGAAAAAATAGTAAACATGAAGGACGCATTTTGAATGAAGAGAAGACAATATATATTTTTTATAAATATAGAAACATACCTTTTTTATTCACTTGATTGTAAAGCATTTTTGTTTACAATACGATTATTAAAAAGAACTAATAAAAAAAGCACTTATAAAAATGACAAATTCGTTGTTTTTTTTTTTTTTTAATATTTTTGAATAATATAAGAATAATCAGAAGGAAACGAAACAAAAAATGAGTTATAGTGGGGGATTAAAATGAGTACTACTCAATTTATTTACTGCTGCTAATATTTAGTAGAAATTCATTTTTTTTCTTTTCATATACGCTCAACTGTTTTAGAGATTTTTACTACAATTTTTATTTCATAAAAATATTCTACCCTTTCTCTATATTCTACATAAATTTCCTTCGATTTTTTTACTACTTCTTATATGCATGTATAACCTGCGGTTATCTAAATTAAAAAAATATGTATAGTTACAACCTGAATTCAGAAAATAATTGTCTGCCAAACTGATTTAACTGATATCCATTATGTTCTACGTTGAAAACATATTTCATTTTGTACGAAAAGCAAAAGTATATGTAACTAATATATTTTGGAATAATTTCAAAACATAATTGAGGCTGTGACATCCATAATCATAAAAGTGAAGTCTAACACACACTGAGGAAATCAACAAAAAATTAATACGTTTTGCCCTACAATACTATTACATTTAGCAGCTTATAAAAATCTGTTAGACTAATTTAACTAATCCCCATTATGTTTCGTATAAAAAAATATGTCACGTTTTGCATGAAAAAACAAAAATACATGTAACAACGGTAACATTTTAGACTAATTACAGAATGTAATTGAGGCCGTGATCTCTAAAAACACACAGGTCCATCTCAATACAAGTTGAGGAAATTAAGAAAAACTGAACATTTCATGGACATTTGAACTTAGAAATGAAGTTTTTTTATAACTAAATTTTGCTGAATTACAAATGTCACTATTAATTAAAAGCATTAAATATAAGTTGCGTGGAATAAAATAATGAAAATACTAGACTTATGTTATTATAGAATACATCAGTTTGTTTAATTAGGTAGAGATACTATAAATCTAATTTTAAATAGGAATGTACTTAGGTATAAGCAATAAAGTCTAAAATGAAACAAAATACATCCTCTGTGCATAAATACAATATCTATTTTCTGAATACTATAATACAACAAACAACAAATTTAGTTCACTCATAACTTTTCTTCGCTTATTAATTAGAAGTCCACACTTCACTTCCCTATTTTTCGGCACAGGGAGTGTGATCTTTGGTATACTAGTTCAGAAGCCTTTGAAAGTAATACTGCTTTGCAAATAAGAATGAGGGCAGCTAATTTTAATACCTCTTGTTTTAGCAGCTTTGGAAGAATTTCGGCTCTATATGATCTCCCATTTTTGTTCATCAAATTTTGCTTTTCCTGAGCTCATGAATTTTTCTGTAAGTAACCTTCTTGATGTTTTGCTTACAATTATGGTTTTTTATATGTTTCAATTATTTAATAAAATGAAACTTTTATTTCTTTTGTTTATTAGTAAGTGGAGGCGGCTCTTTGTTTTTTTGGGAAAACTGTGTTATATTCTTTTATTAGACGTTATTTAACTTTAAAAACATTAATTTTTCTTGATTCATTTCATGTGCTTTTTATCCAGACAGTGGAATGATGCGTTGTCATATTTCACATTCACACTAAATTCGTTTTGGCTGTTTCCTTTCCAAAACGACACAGCACCACCATGGGTTTGTATGCTAAAAGACACTTAATTCATCAGTAGCATGCAAATGATACCAGAAATTGTGTTGTTTTGAAAGTCAAACGATAGAGCTCTACTGAAATATGTATATAATTGATACAATGCAAAAAAGTGAACACGTGCTATTATGGAATGCACGTCATCTATTATTAAGACAGTAAATTAATAAAGAAAAGTTAAAAAAAAGTCCTTCTAGTACACTTTCGAAAATATTTTTCAACATAGCATGAAAAATTCATCATTAAATTTAATAATCTAATATATAATATATAAGCAGAAAATTTGAAAAAACCCTTAGACATTTGAAAATTCAATTTCAACAATTATCTATCGTATCAAGGGAATATGTAAATGCAAACTGTAAAAAAAAAAAAAAAAATGTAAATAAAACCTGCATATACTGATAAAATTAAGAGAATAATTTATTTATTGGATTGGAAAATTTGCAATTACCTAGCATGTGTTTTCAAACTTAAATGAAAAATATGCTATTGAAAACGGGACTTAATAAAGATATTAAAACTTAATAGAAATATATGTTAAAATATTGAATTGTAAATTTATTAATTAAGGTGAATTTTCAAATCAAATAAATAAAAGGGCATATTAAATCAACTAAAAAGGCATATTATCAAAATATCATTTTATAAAACTTGAAAATATGTCCGACCTATATAAAACAGTGCTTTTATATAAACCGATTACTCTGGAGTAAACATTTGCTCATAATCAGAGTTACAGACGAATACAAATAATCAATGATAAAATGAGTGAAATATACCTATTAACTGTTGAAGAATGTGGCATGAAAATAAAAGAGGCTGCGTAAGGAGGGCTATCATTGTTAAATATTACTTTATATGGGAAGGAATATTTATTTTAGATATTAGTCTGTATTATAAGATGTATCTGAATACTTCGAGTGTGCTTTTATAAGCTCCACGTTTTTAACAAGATTTTGAAAAGTGTTATTATATAAATTCAAAATAATACCTTTAACGTTTTAAAAAAAATCCGTAGTCCTCATTAAATAATCCGGTCGTACTTTTTATCTCACTTCAAAACAATTTTAAATTAAATATTCATCAAATCTCTTTGATTTCTTTTTTTTTTTAACTTAGCATACAAGTAAAAAAAAAAAAAAAAAAAAAAAAAAAAAAAAAAAAAAAATCATGACAAATAAATAAATAAATAAATAAAAATTATAAGACAAGTTGATCCGGGTATTAAATCTTTAAATCAAAATTTAAAGATTATTTTAGACTCTTTTAAATTTATCTGTAAATATCTAGGTAGATTTTTTAGATACTAAAAATGCTGTCATGAAATATTTTTCGACTAACCATACCTTATTATTGATTTTAGACCCCCCCCCCCATAAAATTAAAAAAAGAAAAAAGACTGAAATTGAAATTAGCAAATTCTAAATGATGAAAAAAGTAAATGATGGTTTAAATAAAGTAATTTTATACAAAGGAAAAGGTGTGGTTTCCTTATACCACGAGGTTTATATGGAGTATACTTAAACAAATAAATAAAATATTTAATTATTTATTTCTTTACATAATAATGTGTCAATGCTTAGGAAACAATGCGTGACTATACTATTATTTAAACACAATATACTGAATGGTGTACATTTGTTATAAAAATTGAATAATTTCCAGCTGAGCGAAAAACTGCCTAGGCCGGGAATCAAATACAGATCTTTGGCTTACACGTCCAATGGTTTTATTGACTTTTAAATTTATTTCGAAATCTTTTTATAAAAGCGTTGATATTGTAAGATAAGGATCGGCGTTCTATTCTCAGCCTGTGCAATTTCCCCATCAGTTGGAATTTATTCAATTCATATGATAAATTTACCAATCAGTTTTTTAGTGTTAAAATAATAGTATATGTACTTACTCATCGTTATATGGAATTCCATTACATGCGGTTTATTCTGTCGAGCTGCCTAAACGACAAACAAGATGTTATGACCGGTAAAGTTATCTCAGCGAAAAATGCCCGCCTGTTATCGCCCACTTATCATAAATAACAAAAGCTTTGGCCTTGTAAGCCAAAGATTTCGGTTAAGTTCCCGGCCTGAGCAATTTTTTTCTCAGTTGGAAATTATTCAACTCGTGCATACATGACTGTCCGAAAATTTCGGACGATACACAAGGATATAAAAAAAAAATAGATTTTTTTAAATACATTCTTAGAAAGTAAAGAAATTTAAAAGACAGAAAATTTTCTTCACTTTTAAATGTAAAATTTGGCAACCACAGTGTGTTTTAATTGGTACATCCGTTTTTAATTAAGAATAATGGGGATCTGTAATATCGATTGTTATCAAAACAATCCATTTGGTATAGCTGAAAAAATGTCAATAATTAATTTCTTTATAAATTACAAATTAATAAAGAAAAAGAATATATGAAAAAATAATTTTATGTATTTCGATTCTTATTAATTTTAATTTGAGTAATTTTAATTAGTCATAAGCTTTGCGGAATTTTATTTTTTATGTATATCTTGATTTAGAAGAGGGAAGTTTAATCGATAAATATAATTATTTCTAAGCATTTAATTAAATAAATGAAATCAGTAAATAATTATTTAAATCGGAGAAACTGAAAGAAATAATGAAGTATCCAATTAAGTAATGCGCATCTTATAATTAGATTTTTTTAAAATCAGAAAAACAACAAGAACAAAAAAATATATATATCCATACATAATTGTGCATTTTTTTCTAACAGAAAAACAAAAGTGTCAAATAATATTAAAGTAATTTATTTTGAGTGGGTTAATATCTGAGTATCAATATTAATTGATATTTGTTCACTTTTGTTGCACAGCACTCCAGCTTTATATATTTATAATGGTAGTACATCAAACTGTTTAATCATTTTTTTTTTTTTTTTTTTTTTTTTTTTTTTTTTTGAAAAATTTCTTGCAAGAAAACCTAGTGCAGCAGGCATAGTGAAAAGATAAACATTATGCAAACGGTGCGTTCAAGATTATCTGTAGAGATTAAATTCCTAACATTTTAAGTCTTATTCAAGCATACAGTTTGTAACAAATGCAATTTTTTGACAGCAGTATAGTTACATAACATAACTTTATTTTAATTCTTGCAGACCAACATTCTTTGTAACATTAAAATCATCTTAATTTTTCTTTTAAAGTTAGGTATTATCAACGTTTGAAACCCTGAATTAAATGTAAAACAAGAAAATAAAAGAAAATAATATTATTGATCATGTCTCACATTTACAGTAGACTGTGTAGTGTGTATGTGCTAAAATTGGAAACAATATAAATCTGAATTTATTAAAATTCATTACAACAATACAGTTCCTTTTTCCAAACAGTTCAGTGTTTTAAGAAATTAAATTGTCATGGAATATTAGTTGATTCCATTATCCAAACAAATATTATTAAAACTTTTCTAATATTCAGTACATATATGAAATAATTAATTTGCCAAGATAAGACACTATAAAATGTTATTACTAGAATTATAAGTAATACACCTGTAAATTTTGGGTAGGAACTTTCTAGACTCAAATAACTTAATAAATAAATTTTTAAAAAATGAATAAATTTAGAAAATACAATAAAATTGCATAGTTGAAATACTTTTGTTCATACCTATCTAAATTTACGTTTTAATGCTAATGTTTAATACTCAGTGAAAAAAGAAACAGAGTGATTTAGTTTTTTTTTTTTTTTTTTTTTTTTAAAATTTTAATTAATAATTAAGGAACATATGATTATTTGATTTGCTAATAAAAATGGGAGGTATATGAATATTCGTACAGGGTGTCCAGCAAATAGCAATATGATTTCAAAATTAAATTTCTCAAAAACGAAGATCTAGAAAATAATGCGGTAAACGGTTTGTTTATTAGGAGAGTTGTAAATATCTTATATAGAAGTTTTGAAAGGTGAATATTTTAAAAAAATTGTGTTCTAATTAAAAAAATGCCAGATTTGACATTTTTCTTGCTTTTTTTTTTTTTTTTTTTTTTTTTTTTTTTTTTTTTTTTTTTAGAACAAAAATTTTGGCGTACAGTGCCATATTTTAGCGATTTTTGGGGAAAATATTTCGAAATTTCAAAAATTAAGTTCGAAAAATCGTTAAGTATGGCACTGTACACTGAAAAACTCATTCTCTACAAACAATCGTAAACAAGAAAAATGTCAACTCCAGTATTCTTTGCAATCAGAATACAATCTTTTCAAAATATTCACTTCTCGAATCTTTTGCATAATATTTTTACAGCTTACCTAATAAACAAACCGTTTATCGCATAATTCTACGATCTTAGTTTTTGAGAAATTTAATTTTGAAATCAGGGTGTTATTTGTTGGACACCTTGTAAATGCATAACTAAAAGCATTACGTAATTATGAATAGCTGAGGCAATTGGTTTAAACGCTGCTTAGTTTGTAAATTTTGTTACTCAATTATTCAAAGTGATAGAAGGACACTCTAAAAAAGATATCAAAGAAAAAATGATTTAAATTAATGAAGTTTTTAACAAATCTACAAAATAAAAACATTGATTATTAAATTTATAATAGTACTTTTTTTTAAATCTAGAAATATCAGTATTATTTTTAGAATTTGGCAATAATTGTAAGTTAAAAAAAAGTTTCTCAAAATGGCAGCTATGCAACTATCTGCTTATTCCTATGATATACACTGCTCAAAAATATTAAAGGATATTGCAGTTCTAGGTGGATTTTGTATCTGGGAAACTTTTTAGCTGATTGATACATGGTCGACAGACATAGTAGGTTATATGAGAATAAACTACACATGTTTGGCAGAAAAAAATGCATTTTATTGCGCATTTGTGTACAAAAGGAAAAAAACACAATTTGTGCATATGAGAAAAAAAGAATAAGAAAAGGTGTTTTCTTCAAAGAAAATCATTTTCAGTAGGGGATATGGTTTCCACGGGCGGCCAGCAACGTTCAACACATTTCAGGCATGGAATCAATGAGGCGATTTATGATGAGTTGGGGTATTCTGCCCCACTCTTCCAGAAGAGCTCGTTCCAGTTCTTGGAGAGTTTGTGGGAGTTGTTGGCGGCCAGAAACTCGACTTCCTAGAGCGTCCCAAACGTGCTCGATTGGATTCATGTCTGGAGAACACACTGGCCATTCCATTCGAACGATTCTTTCCTCGAAAAGAAATCCTCCACCAGGTTTGCACAATGTGGCCTGGAGTTATCGTCCATTAAAATGAAATTAACTCCGATTGCTGCAGCGTAAGGGACTACAATAGGTCTGAGGATATGATCCCTATATCGGCGACCAGTCAGAGCTCCATCTCAAATGATGTAGAGGTCAGTGCGCCCGTCAATGGAGATGCCAGCATACACCAACACTCCTCCACCGCCAAATCTGACACTTTCGTGCACGAACGCAGAATTATTCCTACTGCCACGGTCCCTCCAGATGAAAATACGCCTATTATCCGGATGCACAGAAAAACGGGACTCGTCAGAAAACAGAATATTGCTCCATTCATTTCTCCTCCAGTTGACATGCTCGGTTGCCCACTCCTTGCGGTCGCGATGATGCCTTGATGTTAATCTAACACATACCATCGGTCGGCGAGCATACAGACCTACAGCATTGAGCCGGTTTCGGACAGTCTGAGTTGAAATCGTGGTGCCTGTAGCCGAGCGAAGATGTTGTTGGAGAAGAGTAGAGTTCATGTTTCGGTGTCTCCGAGCTGTTAATGCTAAATACCGATCTTCATTGGGCGTTGTTGCCCATCTACGACCTTGCCCTGGTCTTCGACCTGCACATCCACTCTCTAAAAAACGGTTCCAGATCCTGGAAATGACACTTTGTGACACTCCAATGGCTTGCGCTACTTCGGCTTGAGTTTGGCCCCCTTCTAACCTACCAACAATTCTCCAGGCTTCTGAATCTGTCAAATGACTTCGCTGAGACATCGTACTCACCGAAACAAAGCAATCACTGAATGCCGATCACCCTTGTCTTCATTCTCTTTTATCCAGTTGAAAGTCAAATTTCATTCACTGCCGCTGAAACGACGTTTTTGACGTCAAACTCAAAATTTACATACTCCACAGTTTGAAAACTAGAAAAATTTGCATTTGTGATTCTCTTCTTCTATTTTCGGCAAAAAAATTTCGTTTATATTTTTATTTTATATAAAACTTCAAATATCCTTTAATTGTTTTGAGCAGTGTATATTTTTCATCATTATTTACATGATTAGTAGAACAATTTGAAAGGAAATAAAAGCAAAAAATTTTTGAGATTTATAAACTATCCGAGGACAAATTCATGCTTAAGGGTAGAAAAACTTCAACGTAAAATCGCTATGTACCAAATGCTGCAAAAAAAATTATAGACTAAATAATAACTGTGAATAAGGAATTAAAACACTGAAAAAAAATGTTTCAATATATTCATTTGAATGCTTTTATTCAAAATCCTAACGGTAGACGGCGGGCGTACTAAATAAATAAATAATAAAAAAAAAATCATCTGAAAGGAAAGAAAGCTTTAGTCTCGAAATCAAACCCTTTGTAACTATAACCATTATGAAAATAGTCACAATGTACCCGATATATAACTAATTAATGTAAACCAAAAGACTTCATTGTGTTATTTCGCCAAACTTTAACAAAATCTAGTTAAAATTAATCTAATTATTCAATAGATTGCAACAGAAGTTAAAAGAGCATTAAAATAAACAAAACTACTCGAACTCATAAGATTTTCGATAAAGCTGAGAAATAAATACATTGGACTTAAGCATTAAACGGAAAATCGTTATACACGTAACGCAACTAAAAGTGTTTTCAATAGATTGATAATAAGAATGTTTCACGAAGGAAAACGCTTCAAAAACTTTCGGCATACTTTTTACTAAATTCTTTTGAAAAGACAACGGAGAACAGCGACACTAAAAGGAAAAGAAAGAAAAAACTTTTTATGCTCTTCCCATCTGAAGAGTAAGTAAACTTTGGGCTACAATTTGAAGTTTAAAACCCTTTGCCACTATTAGATGTACCCACGGGTCCCATAAAATGAATGATACAAGACGCACGTCAAATTCGAAAGTGAAGAAAGAAATCTTCATTGAAAATCTCAACTAAAGTGCTTCTCGAAATAGCCAAAAACAGAGAGACGTTTAGAATGGAAAATTCTATATCATGTCATTTTACTTATATTGCAATTTTTTATAGTCTACTTCTACTTTCATTTTGAAATTAAATATTTGTTGAGATATTATCCATTCTAAAGAAAAAAAAAACTCGTTTAAAATTATCATCTTCATAAAATATTCTAATACATTCATTTTTTAAAATATTTTGATAAAAAACAAAACTTAATATTTATTTTCATTTTTTCAGGCATGTGTGCGCTTTTATTTGTATTGCTGAAAAATAATTGTTACTGCGTATGAAAAACTCTATCGATTTCTGTATTTGCAATTTTTAGTGGGATATGGGTTGAAAAATAAATCAAAATGTTCCAAAATGTAATATATATATATATTTTTTTTCGTAAAGAACATTAAAGTTAATTTTTATAATTTGCTTAATTTATTTTTTTTACTGTATTCTAACTTTTTGTGCAGTTTCTTATTGGTAATTTTATTGGTAAAAAATCTCCGTTTTTGATTTGTTGCTGCCTCTCTAAGCAGATTTTGTATACATCATTTATAAATAATTTTATTTTTAATCATTTTGCACCTATAATGTTTTTTTTCCTGATATAGTCCATTGCAAAGTTAGGAAGATGTGATTATTTTTTTCACCATGTTGAAGCATCAGTGTTTAACTTTATAAATTGAAAATTCAAGACACCTGTTGTAGAGTGTCAAGAAAAATAAGTTAAATACATTTTATCAAATTTAGCTCAAAATGGTATGCAGCAATCTCAGATAAAGTATCAGATTTTTGCAGTCATATCCCTTATGAGAACACGTCATTTGTATTTCATCGCAATATTTTTGCATGTTATTACATAATCCTAATTTGGAATCACCATAATATTTTTTAGTGATGATAAAAAATGAATGATATCGATATCATAGTTATGTCGATTCAGCTCAATTTCTATGTCAACGTACGACAATGTAATAATTAAGAGATTTATATTGGCCAGAACGCCATTAGAGGATGTTCAGTCGCAAAAAATATTGAGTAATATAGTAAATCGGTACAAGTTACAGCAATTTACACAATAATAATAATAAATTGTGAAAGTATTTGCAAAAACAAACATCATACTGATACCTGCATTGAAACATTTTACCAACTTAATTTTTAAACTTTCATATTTAAAAAAAAGATAATAGTATTCGTTTTCTAAGAGCATTATATCCTCTGAACGTGCTATTTTATGGTTACAAAAACATTCAAATATTTAAAAAAAATTTCAGAAATGTAATGTATTTTAATAATTTTCTAAACTACTTTCATGTGAATTTTTTTGTCAGAAACGCATTTAGTCCTACTAAACTCATATTATGATTAATAGTATCTGAATAATAAAATTTTGAAAATTTTCTATTATCTTTACATTCAAGTGCAATCTTTTGTAAAATAAATTGAATTTGAAACATTTAGAAAATTGTTTTCATAACCGAAAAGGACGAAAAAGTTTGCTATTATTCATAAATGCTTAATGTCAACGAATTCATGCATATAAAAACCCTGAGAAAAAGAAATGGAAGAAGAAAAAAAAGAATAAATTACTTGGCGGCGTATTTATTATTCATGCACGACAGTGTAAGAATGAGAAAAACTTTTCTTATAAGCCAAACAGATAATATTTTATTTTTTCATACTGCTAGACCTATAAATAAACGCTGGCCAAAGAAATAATTCCGCTTTGGATCGATAAGTGCATTGAAGTTAAAATTTTATAATTACATTCTGCGAAATAATTTCCGGAAAACATGCTGTTAGAAGGGATTTTAAAAACTAGTGAGTTGAATATTCTGAAAGAATTCACTATGAATTTAAAATATTGTACCAGAAATAATTCATAGATCTGACGTTTAATTGAATGCAGAATAGAAATATTTATCAATTAAAAAATGTTCAGAAAGAGGAAAAATAATTTAATACATTTTGGAGGATATGTTTAGAGAAAATGTAAAAAGAGAAAAAAATAAAAGGAATAGTTTAACGCATATTTCTATGATATAATATATTTTTTTTTATTTACGCTGCGTATGTATATTATTAAGACTTTATTAAAATTCTGGTATGAATGTCATGTTTGACTACTTAGCTCATTCATTTTATTAAAAGTGTACATGTTTAAAGATTCAGAACTACAGAAAATGTAAATTTAGGTTATATTTTTAAGAAAAATATAATTTCTGAACTAGATGTATTTTAGAATAAAGAAATACATCTAGTGTATATATATATATATATATATATATATATATATATATATATATATATATATATATATATATATATATATATACAGGGTTGTTATAATTAAAGTTCGCCTATTCAGAAGGCTCTGGAGCCGGTTCTATTGCTCCAAACGAAACAAAATTTCACTCTGCGAAACTCTCCGAGATGCGCTCTGCGAAAATCGAAAAAAATAGTCAAATTTTTTATCACTAGGAGGCGTTGTGCCAATATTTAAGGCGATGTTTCCAGATTCATTATATCTCCAGACGAAACACACAAATTTAGAAGTTTCAACAAACTTCGCGAAATGTTATAAATGCTGCTGCGAATTGTTATAATTAAGTTTACCTAATGAGACAGCTCTAGAGCCTGACCTATAACTCCAAACAATACAGAAAAATGAATATCATTTCATGTGATGTAATCTGCATCAACAAAAATAAAACATGTCGCTCGAAGTAAGGAAATAACGAAGAATAACATGACGCATGCTCAATGAATCATCCGCCATTTTTAATAATGCATTCCATTCTCAGAATTGTGCTTTCTACAGCATTGCGTAAACTGTCCTGTAAGATTGAGCGAATGTGAAGTCTAATGCTCTGTTTCAGATCAGAGATTGTCTGACATCTGTTTTTAAATGCAGAATCTTTCAAAAATCTCCCCAAAATAAAGGAACCTGCAAATATTGACTTAAATATTGGCGCAACGCCACCTACTGACAAAAATGTTAACAATTTTTTTTTCGATTTTCGCAGAGCGCATGTCTTCAATTACGTACTAGTGAAATTCTGATTCGTTTGGAGCCATAGAACCGGCTCTAGAGCCTCCTGAATAGGCGAACTTTAATTATAACAACCCTGTATATGTACCCCTTCTGTTCTAATGATTCAATTAGTGAAGAAAGTTTAAAATGTAATTAGTTTAATTAAGATTTAATCAAAATTATAGCCATTTAAGTTAGTCATGTTTTTAAAAACTATGTACCTACCAGGTTTATTTTCCTAAAATGCAATGTATATGTGATTTGAGTTAGAGTTTATTTTCTGGGAACATGATTGCGTGTAACATATATACGTGTGTAGGGGAGAGTGGGGATACTTGAGCCAACCCTATTATTTCTACAGTTGGTTAATTTTTCTGTCTAAAACTGGCAATAAGGTAACATACTTATTGTTCTGAACATGTAAAAAAGAAATCACATACCTTGGTACCATTTTGAAAGTATGGTGATTAATAGTTGTTTTTCCTTCTCTAAAGTAAATATTTAGGTGCATTAATTAATTAATTAATTTATTTATTTTTTGTTATCAAAAGTTCGTTTAAAGTTGCAACAATATATATGAATTTAATAAGTATAATCTCAATTGTATTTTGAATCTAAAATAGCTCTAATAGCTGCATGCTTTACGTAGTAAAACTCTGATAAACAAAAATAGTGGTAATGGGGATACTTGAGCTAGTTTGATTGGGGATATTTGAGCCATGGCTCAACCATCTCCACTAGGAAATTAAACATGGGTAAAATAAACAAAAAATAAAATTACGTTCTTATATTCACTAATAAATTTTTTTCTAAATAAAATGGAGCATATTTTTTTATTTTATTTTTTTTTTCTTTAAATAATAATGACTTAGAAAAAAAGTTTAAAAATGTATTTTTTTAATTAAAATATCCATTTTATTTTTTATTTTGACTAACAAAATAGCCTGTCTAGATAAATGTAAAATAATCTCTAATGCTTTAATTAGTTAGGTCCAACATATTAAATATTTTTTATTTAATATAACATATTAAGATTAATATTTTATACCTCTGTTACTGTAACTTTTTTTTAAAAATCAAGCAAATGACTTCTATTGTCCCGAACAGAGTTCACTACTGAGTTACCAAGTAGGTAAAAAAAAAAAAAAAAAAAAAAATGTGTGGTTTTACAACCATTCTGAATTTGTTCTTCATACAAGTTGCCAAAGTGCTGAAACATCTGAATTTTAATCTCAATTGATTTTGAAGGAGTTTATGCATCATAATTTATCATTCTGTAAAATATTTGTTAAAAAAGCGAAAAAAATTACTTTTGTAGGTATTTTTCCATACTGGCTCAAGTATCCCCTCCATGGGGATACTTGAGTCACGATGTAAAAAAAAAAGTAAAAATTAATTAGACATAGAAAAATAGTTCAAAATTAATTGAAAGTGGTTTTCCGTTAAAGAAAAATTATAAAAATTTTATTTTCAATATTTTATTTTGTTCTAAGAAATTATATAAAATTAAAAAAAATAAAATTTAAAAAGTGACTCAAGTATCCCCATCTTCCCCTACATCATAAAAATATATAAAAAAAAAAAATGAAAACAAAATATGACTAAACACAGATTACGATAAACTTTCCAACACTTTCAGAAAATTGAAAAAAAAAACTTCGTCATTTAATAAGTTTAAATGTGATGCCTAATAGGATTTTTTTTTTGGAAACACATAAGAAATTTGTAAACCCAATTTCTACAATTGCTTGTTACATCATCAGATGATATTTATTTCGATGTTTCACTTGTATTCTTATTAATATTTTACTAATGTTGTTCCGTTATTTAAAATAAAACCTATTCCAATTTGTATAATTTACGAGTAAATTGGATAATCGTATAGTTTGTCGAAATGGGTCGACGGAATATTCAAGTAATACACGCAATTCCGTAATTGATCATTATTATGTATTAAAAATATTTAAGTTTAAATTTTATTTTGGAATTGTGATGCATTATTATGGATTATTATGGATATTCATGTGTTTTTTCTTTTTTATATTATGAATATCCACGAAGTGTAAGTATTACGGTGGCCCGCAACGACTAGTCTTTTTTTTCTTTTTTTTATGTAATTATATTATTAACTTTTTATACTTTAGAGCCCAGTTTATTCACATAAAATGTGTAGCTATATTCTATATATAAGCTAAAATATTTTAAAATATATTGCAGCTGTTTTTCACAGTTAATTTTATATTTCTAGGACTATATAAAAAAAATAATGAGTAAATACATTAATCTTTAAGCCATATAAAATCTTTTACTGCTTTAGTAAAATTCGAAAATGTAAGAAACGCATTTCAACTAGTGCAACTAAAACTACAAGAAAAAAATAAAAGTAAATTATGACGATGTAGAAGAATTTCAATCATTATTATAAATGAAACTCTTCCACACTTAAATAAAAAATAAATGTTAAAAGTGCTACGATTTCTGTACCAGAAAATATAACTATACTCATTCACTGCTATAAAAGATAACAGTAGAAAACTATAAACGTATTTCATGTTTAATGTGGATGGCATTTCTCTTTTCTGACTTCGAATTGCATTTATTTGTCTCACAGCTTAATGTTTTTTTCATTTGTAACATCGCATTTTTTTTTTAATTTGTATCGCGATTCACTTGATATAAAACTGCAAATGGATCTGCTTATATAAAATATTCAGAAAAATTTTAAATACATTTTTGCTGCTAAAAATTATTTTAACATTTCTTTTTCTTTACATAAAATTATATTTTCACTCATATAAGCGGCATGGCTTTCAGAAATAAACTGTACAATATGACCAAATGACAATTCATTATGTGAAATATTTTTTAAATATATAAATACAAAAAACTGTTGTAACTCAACGCGATTTTACATGAAATATATGGAATAAAATAGTAACATTTTAGGCGCATTCGTATTTACATGAATACGGAACACCTATACTCGTCGTTCACGCCGTCCGTTTGTTTGCATATAACATAGCAAATCTATACAACCGAATCGTTTGAAGTTCTACAATATGCAATTATTGCATAATTTTGTCGATTCATTTCAAATTTAATGAAAATAGGATGCATAGTTAAATTACAGGGAAAATCAAAATTATTCCGTTACATTACGGTCAATGGAAAAAAATATTTCAAGTACATTTTGATAATGTTACATTCTTTCGATCATAATAAAATTGATATACATCTATGAAGTATGTGCTAAACTATACATTGTGTACAATCTGTGGTCTTAGAATATTCGTTATTAATTTACAGGATCACACAAAAGTATTCTTTAATTAATAAAATAGGAAGAAACGATACTTCGAGCGCGTTTTAATACTATTAAATTATTTCACATTTTATGAAATTGGTATATATTGTGGAAATTTATTACAAGTTACTTACTATATAATAGAAAGCAATATTTTCGGGGACACAGAAAAGATTTTTGCCTTTATACTGTAATCGATTTACTGTATACTATTACACAAAGGTGTGAATATTTTTAAAAATTTGTTATAGTACGAACGCACCTCATTTGCTATGTTTGAACTACAATTTCCAACTTTTTTACTATGTCATTCCCTTGCTATACAAAAATGATTATAAAATGATTTATAAAATGATCTTTTTACTAAATTATATGCGCAATACGGTTACATCATTTATTCAGCAAGATTGATAGTAGTAGGAATATATATTTACTTTTTTCTATTTCAATAAAAGAAAACATTATAATCAAAATTTCTTTCAATTTCAGGTATTCTACGTAAATCCTCGTTTCAGGAGTCAGAGATCTTTAAATACATATTTACTCAAAATATTTGTCTGTCCATGTGTTGCTATTTTAATTTTGAAAATTGTATGCAGTTAATCATAGAATTGAACTAAATTTTTGGGTATGTTTTACACTATTGCCAACAGGTCCTGCCTCAATTTTAAAATGTTTCGACAGAAGGTGATATTGAAGTAGTGATTTTTGTGTCATTTTTATTTATGTGCACTAGAAAAGTATATGAAGTTATTCACCGAACGAAAGCAATTTTTTGCAATAGTTAATGGCTATGGAAAACATATCCTCCTTGAATTTCGATCTACACTGGATAAAAGAGACCCTGTAATTGCGACTTCTGCATAATTATTTAAATTTTTCACAGTGTTTATGTACATTGGTGGCTTGTACAAGGATGGGAACTTGACATTCTTATTAGCTATTTGTATGCAACATATGTATAACAGAATAACCAAAATTTATTGATTCTAATAAATATCATGATCAAGATTAACTAATTTTTACTTCAATTAATTAACTGAAGCAGAAATTTCAAATGAAATTCAAATTTGGTGCAGTATTGAAAGGATTGTTTGTTAAGTATTAACATTTATATTTACTTTTTGAAGTGTTAAGCTGCACTAGACAGAAAAAGTATTAGTGTTGGCACATCCAACGAATTTGAAAAGAAGATTTAACTTTAAACCATATTATAAAATATATTTAAGTCGTTTTTTATAAAATGTTACAAGCCCATTTTATAGAACAATCTCAATATAATAAATAAAAAGTAAAATATCATGTAGAAGCAGAATGCCAATATTTAATATAAACGAAACGCTTCTGCACTTAAATAAAGAATAAATTTTAACCATAGTATGATTCTTATTTCCACAAAAGTAACTCTACTCATTCTCAGCAATAAAAGATAACAGTAATAAAGCTATAATAATATTTTTTATTTGGTGTAAATGTTTGGTGTTCACTTTTCATTTTTTATTGTTATTTTACAATCTTTACTTTTTTCCGCGTTGAATTACGTCTTATTTCCTTACATTTACGTCCTTTTTGATAACATTTACAAATTACGTCCGATTTTATTTTAGATTAATATGTATAAAAAGCTTTATAACTTATTTACATGCATTTTATGTTATTTTTCTTACTTTGTGAAAAAAAAATTATATCATTATTATTTTCATAAAAAAATAAAACCCTTTTCTCCGATGAAAGACATTTAGAAACCGTGTGTATTCAAGCATATAACATGTAATAGGGGCTAGAAAATCTATACATAAAATAAAAACATTTATAATTGATTATAAATACCTTACTTGAAAATTTTGAATAGATTAATAACTGAATACTGTATATTCCTAGGTCCTACTATATATTTAATAAATACAATTTTATTTTCTAAATTCTGAGAAAATAATACACAAAATATTTTTTTTCAAAAAACTTCAAAATGTAAGAAAAATATATAAAAAAATCTTATAAATTAACGTAGTAATTGTATTGCGAAATATGCCGCTGTTTTTGAAAACATTGCAAATACGCCTCATTTCATAGCTTCAAATGAAATCCTAAGAAGAAAATAAAAGTAAATTATCATGATTAAGCAAAATGTCAATCTTTATTTAAAAACTGAAACTCTTATGCAGTTAAATAAAGAATAAATTTGGCACGTTAGCATTTTAAAATTGTTTCTATTTTGCAAAGTATAACTATACGTCCGTTCCTTTCAATCTAAGATAAAGTAAATTGTTGGGATAAATTATTCTTTCAACTGTGTATAGTCCTTCTTATTATACATTTATTAAATACAATTTAACTTTCTAAACAGTAAGGATATAACATACAAAACACTTTTCTCCGAAAACTTCATACTGTAAGGAATACAAATATATATACATGCATACACACACACACACACACACACACACGTATATATATATATATATATAGAGAGAGAGAGATAGATAGATAGATAGATAGATAGATAGATATAGATATAGATATATATATAGAACCATTAGATAATACTAGAAATCAACAACAAAATATGGAATAACTCGTTAAATAACATAGGAGTTGGAAAAAATTGGAAAATATTGGAAATGCGGTATTTAGCTCGTTCTCAAGGGCAATGCTAAATAGACACATTAATTGCAATTAATTTCTGATTAGAAATCAGGATAAACCTAAAAATGATTTCTAAATTGCCCGATTAATCGCAATGGAAAAATAGTTTAAAAAATATATATATATATATATATATATATACCATATAAATTAAAAAAGAATTTTTTTTTTTAATTTTTTCAGAGTTTTTGGAGACTTTGTCAATCTTTATTATTATTTTTTAATGAACTCTTTTGCAGTTAAATAAAGATTAAATTTGGCACGTTACTATTTTCAAGTTATTTCTGTTTGAGAAAACGTAACTGTATTCATTCCTGGCAATATAAGATTTAATTTACAAAAATATTTTAGGTTTAATGTGGATATGACTTATCTTTTCTCACTTCATTTTCTTTCCCTTGTAACTAAGTACCTAAATTCTTGTTTCTATTCAAATTATTTTTTGTTTTATGTACAAGTGTTTTTTAAGCTTAAATTGCATACGAAGCTGATTTAATGCAAATATTTTTGATAATTTTACATACAAATTTTGTCTGTGAAATGTATTATAGTGCAGTTGTTTTTATAAAAATGTTTTTTATCAGATAAAGTGGATCAAGAAACTTTCTGCATAGACATTTTATTCAGAAACAATTTTTTGATTATTATTGTTTTAAAAATATTTCTTATATAATCTTACAGTAGATCAAGAGACTTTACACGACATTAAAAAAAATGTCGTGTAAAATCATTTTTTAATGAATAAGTGACAATTATTTTATAATTCCATATTCTATGTTCTTGTTAAATATTTAATAAATACAGCTTTATTTGCATTAAAGCGTATGTGCACAGGTGCCACACATATTATTTCGTAAACTTTATACAGCTGTTACTTTTTATTTAATATTATTATTATTTATGAATATATTAAAATACTAATAATATATAAAAATCTGTATCTTTAATGGTATTCGAAAGTGTGAAAAACGATTGCAACAGCTCAAACTATTTATTTAAAGTAAGCTTTTCCACATTTAAATAAATAATAAACTATAAAGGCACTAATATTTCTTTTCAAAAAACTGAAACCGTTGTCATGTACTTTAACAAACGTATAAGTTTTCAAATCATTTTTAATTAATAAGTTAAAATTTTGAATTTTTCTGTGGTGGTTAACCATATAACCATAATAATAATAATAATAATAATAATAATAATAATAATAATAATAATAATAATAATAATAATAATAATAATAATAATAATAATAATTTTAAAATTTCATAAAAACATGTGGTAACTTAAAATCATTTCAGCTCGAAATATTATTTGTAGAATTTATTTTTTCTATCCATTTAAATAAACAGAAATAAAGATTAATTTTAATTCAATATTGGAAAAAATATTAGTTTAAAAATATTTAATTTAAAAATGAAAACAAAACGATGTAACTTTTGAAAAAAAATCCTTTTTTCAAAAGTATTTTTTTTTTTTTCAATTTTGCTGAAACAAAATTATTGGAAAAGACATGTTCGATGTTTGAACCCTTTATCTATAACTGTTTAAGGATTTTAACATTTCAATATAAAATGGAGGAAAATCATATCATGTAGAAAAATTCCTTTTCACAAAAAGTCGTCTAAACGACAACCACTGCTTGAAAGCAAATGGTTATTTTAAAATTCATTTTTCTTTTAATAAGTTGATTCTAAAATCATAATGACGCAAAAAGAAACAACATTAATGCGTAAGTGAAAGTAAATTGCTATAGTCAATAACATAGTAAATGTTTTTTTAATGGTATAGTTTAACACGAAAATGAATGGTAACATACGCAAATAATACAGTTCTATATATAATATTTTTATGTCAAGTGATACACAGGGAGGGGCATAAAAATCTCACCATTTTATGAGGCCAATAAAAATATACAGGACATTGAAAACAAATGTTTTATGTTTACATTCGAAAAAAGAATCTTTGCCATTTATTAATTTTTACAATCTGTAACAATTTTTGCTATTGATTTCTAGGTATTTCTGTACGAAAAATGATATCGTCTAAATGTTTTTATCCGATCTCTATACACTTGTGAAGTCTCTCTCGGAAATTCAGCATAACCTTTTCCACTATTGCCGGAAGAAATGCCGCGTTTTCAAATCGAATATTTCCTTCAGTTCGTCGAGTCTCTTAAGACTTAGGTTTATGTGTGTAAATTTCAGCCTTCAGGTAACCCCACAGGAATAACTCACTTGCTGCTGCATGTAACGATATCATTTTTTGTGCAACAAAATCTTGAAATTAATTGCAAAAATAGTTACAGATTGAAAAAAGAAATAAATGGAAAACATTACTCTTTCCGATTGTAAACATAAAATATTTGTTTTCAAAGTGCTATACATTTTCATTAACCTTTTAAAATGGAGAGATCTTTATGCCCCGCCCTGTATAATAACACAGTTTTGGACATTTATAATATCTATAAAACTTGCAAAATTACTATAAAAATTTCCTTCAAAATTCTGGATAAATAATTTATTGAATTTAAGTCCTCTGTTTTATATTTACTTTTTTATGAACACTTGCCCCACGTTTACAAAACAGATATTTATTCAATAAACCATATTTCCATACATCCTACATTCTCTATTCCGCATACTTTATATACCTATGAATAATTTTATGAAATATTAATGCTTAAATTATTCCTCGAAATGTTTCTTCTCTTTAAAAGTTTCTTTCCTTTAATGTTGGAATCTAAAAAAATAAAGGAAAAGAAAAAAATGCATCTCAAGTTATATCCTACAGACGAAAGAAAAAACATATTTTCATAATGATAAAAATAATGCCGATTTTGATTTAAACTTAAACATCTATTCCATGTTTTAATACATAGTAAATTTAAAAAATGTTTTATTCCTGAAAAAGTAACAGTACTTATTCACATCAATAAAAGATGACAGTCAAAATACTACAAATATTTTACAGTTAAAAGGAGATTTTATCATTTAACCGTTTTCTTTCTCTATTTAACAATGGTTTTTTGAGATATTCTTAAATAATCTTATGAATGAAAATCATTAAATGAATAAATGGTGAAAACGAAAATTGGAATAATAAAAAGTTTATGCAGTATATGCATATATATGTGTGTGTGTAGAACCTGAAGATTCACCTTTGGTTTAACAAATTCCATTTGCATTCATATTAATTTATTTTTTCCTTCCATGTTTAATGTGCTATAAGTTATTAAATTCAATGGTTCATATATTGTAATACTAATGGTTATATATATATATATATATATATGTATATTTATATGTATATCAATTATTAGATAATTTTTTAAATGCTCCTTCTATTGGGATTATGAGCGTTTTTAAAATTAGAGAATATGGAATTTTAAAAATTTTTAATATGCAATTTTGTTAAAACAAAATTATTGGATAATACATATTCAAAGTCTGAACCATTTATCTATAATTGTTTAAGGATTTTAACAATTTAAATATGAAATGTAGGAAAATCATACCATGAAGAAAAATTCATTTTCACAAGAAGGCGTCTAAAGGACAACCAATGCTTGAAAGCATATGGTTATTTTAAAATTCCTTATTCCATTAATAATTGACTCGAAAATTATAATGACGCAAAAAGAAGCAACTTTAATACGTATGTGAAAGTAAATTACTACAATGAAATACATTGTAAATGTTCCTTTCTTAATAGTATAATTTAACCGAAAATAAACGGTAACATAAACAAATAATACATTCTATGTATCATATTCTTATATCAAGTGTTACATAATAACACAGTTTTGGACATTTATAATCACTTCAAAAAAGCTGCAGCAGAGATTCCAGACAATGTACTTAAAAAAAAAGGACTTTGTCATTACATTAACGGATTTTTCCCGTAAAATACAAAAAATAAGAAAATTGACGGTTTATGTGAAAATGGTGACATATTCCGTAAATATACTGGATAATTTACGGTTAAGAACCGAAAATTTACAATTTTATTTTACAGTGAATCCGTAAAACTTCTAAATTACTATAAAAGTTTCCCTCAAAATGCTGGATAAATAATATATTGAATTTAAGTCCTCTATTTTATATTTACATTTTTTCCGAACTCTTGTTCCACGTTTAGAAGGCAGATATTTATTCAATAAACCATATTTCCATACATCCCACATTCGTCATTCCGCATACTTTATATCGCAATGAATGATTTTATGAAACATTAATGCTTAAATTATTCCTCGAAATGTTTCTTCCTTTTAAAAGTTTATTTCCTTTAATGTTGGAGCCAATAAATAAATAAATAAATAAAATAATATAAAAATAAAAATAAATAAATAAATAAAAGGAAAGAAAAAATGCATCTCAAGTTATATCCTACAGACAAAAGGAAAATGTATTTTCATAATGGTAAAAATAATGTCGATTTTGATTTAAACTTAAAAATCTATTCCACGTTTAAATAAATAGTCAATTTAAAAATGTTTTATTCCTGAAAAAGTAACAGTAGGTATTCACATCAATAAAAGATGACAGTCAAAATATTACAAATATTTTACAGTTAAAAGGATATTTTATCATTTAACCATTTTTTTTTCTATGCTTAACAATTCTTTTTTCTGAGATATTCTTAAGTAATTTTATGAATGAAAATCATTAAAAGAATAAATGTTGAAAAAAAAAAAATTGGAAGAATAAAATATAATTCTTCAGATTGGATTTCCAAATGTATCAAATAATTTAAACATAAAAATAATAAATGTCATAGCATATGTAAAAAGATAAAAATAAAAATGCACAATATTTACTTCAAAATATTATTTTTTAAATAATTAATTTATAAGCAAGCGTAGCAAATGAGGCGCGTTCTTACTATAAGGAAGTTTTAAATATATTCATATCTTAGTGTAATAGTATAAAGTACTTTAGGTACAGCAAAAAAGCCAAAAAAATTTGTGTGTCACTGCAAATACTGTCTGTTTTCTATTATACAGAAAATAATCTGTAGCAAATATCAGTGACGCAAATCAACTTCATAAAATGTAAAACAGTTTAATGTAATTAAAACGCGCTTCAAACAATGTTTCCACCTTTACCATTATGTAATGAATTACGTTAAATAATACTGTGGTCGTGTAAAGGATAAAACATATTCTTTTCAAGACAGGTTATGCAGAATGTATATTGCAGTACGTACTTCATAGATGCACATAAATTTTATTATGTTCAAAAGAGTGAAAGATCATTTAAAAGCATTGAAACTATTTTTGCTATTAGCCATAATGTAACGAAAAACTTTTGATTGACCTGTAATCAAACTGTACGTTCATTCTTCATAAAATTTTCAATGATTCGATAAAATCATGCAAAAATTATATTAAATTTTAGATTTCAAATGATTTGATTAAGTGACCTTGATCTTGTTCTGTTATATGTGTACGGACAAGTGGACGAACAGATTGAACGACGACTATAGGTGCTATGTATTTACACAGTTAACAAGGCAATAAAAAATAAATAAATGAAGATTAGAACTTTGAATCACTTAATTAAAAATGGATTCATTAAAAAGTATTTTATTAGTTTTAATCATGAAATCTTTACGAAATTTCACCACTTTTCAAGGATGTCTAAATGCTTGTTATGAGAAGAAAAAATTGAAAATTAATATTTTCTGCATTTTTGCAATATAAAAGACAGTGAGTCGCTTTAAAATGAATCAAATCTCGCTGCTACCTACATTTACAGTTGTTAATATTATTTATTTAAATTAATTTTTATTTATTTTAATTTCTTTTATGATATTTTCTATTTTGTTTTATTTTGCTAATTTCTTAATACAATATTATTAGTAAAATTTTTATAAAGAAACACTGTACAATAATTTGCACTTTTTATTTTCTTTTTTACATTCAATAGGAAAAAAATGTCCCAATTTTTTTTTCCTAAAGTAATATATTTTATCAAATATCAAATCTCGGAGCGACATAAAGCTTTATGCGGCGTCAAAATTTGTTTTAATTGCCATTGCATTATAATTTCTATTTAGGAAGAAGTTCGTATTTCCAAAAAGTCCCTATCTCAATATATATATATATATATATATGTGTGTGACGATTTAAGGAGAACTCGAATTATTTCCACTGGTTAAAAAGAAACACACAGTCTTGGCAAGCGAGGGAAAAAACAAAATAAATAAATAAATGTAGAAGATCCAATAATTAGTCATTGGCTGCTGTAAGTTTATTTATTTTATTCGTAATAATGAGAACGGGAAAAGCTCCTTTTGCAAAAATTCCATCATTATTTCCACGAGCCGTCCTCATCGAAGAAGCAACCCAAGAATCTTCTTTTTTTTTCATCTCGAGACTTCCACCTTTTAAAACTAAAAAGAAAGTTCTGGAACATTCTGTAACCTCAAACCATCATTCTTTTATGTAAACAGAATTCTTGTCCAGCTACGAGATTATTTTCCACAAACGATAAATTTATTAAAAAAATATATTATTTAACCAATTTATAATTGAATCGGGATTTTTTAGGCAGACGACTTTTATAAATGATTAATTTTAAGAGAAAAAGAAAAGAAATGAATTTATTAATATGCACACTATCGAAGGTTGACGGCGAAAAAATAAATAAATAGATAAAATAAAATAATGATATTTTTTGAAAGGTATGGTTTTGGAATAAATTTAATAAGACTTACTTAAAAAGGGTTGATAAAAACATAGAAGAAATCAGTTTTATTTGGAATATTAAGAAATAAAGTTTTAATTAAGAATATTTTTAATTTAGAGCCATCTTTTTTTTAAATTTACGCTAAATTTACGCATACTGGAATAATGTTTTTTAAGGCAAATTAAGAATTTATATCGTCTGCATACAGATTAACAGATTAGATCTAGAAACAAGATTTTAATTTAATAATTTGAAGTAAGTACGGAAAATTAAGATAGTATAAAGGTTAGTTTTGGCGAAAAAATTTTAAATTTGTAATATATATATATATATATATATGTGTGTGTGTGTGTGTGTGTGTGTGTGTGTGCACATCACATTTTTAGGTAGATTTCGTATGAAATACTACCTATTGCAATCACACCAGTTTATATACATATATATATCTCACTTTTTGTGGACACGATAACTTCTATAATCCTTCACCAATCTCCACCAAACTAGTACATAAAATCAAAAGGGATAAAATCTCGGCTAAGTTCGTTAATGGGCAAAATCGGAGCAAGGGGGTCGGAATAGAGGGCGTTTTTTTTGAAAACCGAAAAAACGCCATATTATCTTTGTTAAAGTAGATATCGAATCGGTTTACAGTTTATATTACTTCTTAAAAATGGGCCAAAAGTTTATGCATGACAGATTTTTGATAAATTTAGAAGTGGGCTCAAGGGACGAAAAAAAATATATATTGTTTTGAGAGAAAAAAAATCAGAACTTCGTCAGTTTTCAAGATCTCAAGTCCAACTAAAATTTTTGTAAATGTTCTTAAAATTATATAAAACTTTTGTATTTACAAGTTTTTGATAGTATCAATTTTTACCCATGAAAAAAATTAAAAACGAAAAGAAAAAGGACGGTGAAAAAAGAAAGAAATCCATAACTCCGTCAATTTTTACGATATCAAATCTGATTAAATTTATTTTACATCTTCTCAAAAATATCTACAACTTTTATATTGACAAGTTTTTCGTAGGGCCAATTCGTATAGCAAAAAGAAATTAAACAAAAATAGGAGTTGGAGAAAAAACCTCAAATCCAAACTGCTTATATTCTGACTCATTTTTAAATTCATTTTTGATTTTAAACGCGTCCAAATGGTAAATCCTCTTATTTAGAAACTGTATAAAGTAACGCACTGGTCAATTTTCTGATAAAAACAGAATATATTTTTAAAAAGGCTACCAAAAAGGGTAATTTGAACAAAATTTCCCAAAGTTATCGGGACTGAAAATTTAAGGAAGTGTTCAAATAAGAAATTGCGTTTTTTTCTGACTCGTTTTTAAATCCATTTTTGTTCTCAAACGCATCCATTTTACAGATCCTCTTATTTAGGAAGAATATAACGTGATGCGTTGGTCAGTTGTTTGGTAAGACGGAATATATTTCAAAAAAGGCTACCAAAAAGGGTATTTTGAATAGAATTTTCCGAAATCATCGCGATTGAAAATTTAAGGAAGTGTTCAAATAAGAAATTGCGTTTTTTTCTGACTCGTTTTAATATCCATTTTTTGCTCTCAAACGCATCCAATTTACAGATCCTCTTATTTAGGAACTATATAATGTGATGCATTGATCGGTTTTTTGATAAAGACAGAATATATTTCGAAAAAGGCTACCAAAAAGGGTATTTTGAATAGAATTTCCCGAAGTCTTCGTGATTTGAAAATTTACGGAAGTTTTCACATATCGCATTGCGTTTTTTATGACTCGTTTTAAAATCCATTTTCGCTCTCAAAAGCATCCAATTTACAGAAGCTCTTATTTAGGAACTATATACTGTGACGCATTGGCCAATTTTTTGATAAAGATAGAATATATTCTTAAAAATGCTGTCAAACTGAGTATTTCGCACAAAATTTTCCGAAGCAATCATGATTAAAGAATTAAGGATGTATTCAAACAACAAATCGGTTATTTTATGACTCATTTTTAAATTCAGTTTTTTTTTTTCTCAAATGCATTCAACTGACATTTTCTTGTTATTTAGGAACTGTATAATGTACTGTTTTGGTCGATTTTTTGAAATAAATTCAGAATTTATTTCAAAATATGTTGTCAAAATGGGCATTTGAGCTCAATTTTTTTTAAGATGATTCTGATAAAACCAGTTTTTGCAGAAAAATGAAATTAAAATTTTTTCATAAACGGCCAAATAAAGTTATTAAACTGGGTTTATATCTAATCACATATATATATATATATATATATATATATATATATATATATATATATATATATATTTTGTTGAAATGAGCACTCTTCGAAATCTACCTCCGCCTATAGGCCCAGCCGACAGGGATTTTTTTTTATGCACTAGACATTTTTTTACGACTTCTAGTTTAATCAAATTAAAAAAAAAAAAAAAAAAAAAAAAAAAAAAAAAAAAAAATCAAACAAACAGAAAAGCATTTGTTTTCGATGCTTTAAAGCTAACATTATATTTGTTTTCTTTTTTCTTCTTTACTCTGACTGCTTCTTAGATCATAGGCTACCAAAAACTGAGAACTAATGTACAAATAATTATGCGTGTATGTACATACGTGTGTATGCATGTACATAACGCTATAATTCTCGACAGAAATATCCGATTTATTTAATTTTTTGGGTTCATTCTGATAAATGACTTCCCCGAATAGATTTTATGGTTAATTGGATTAGTATATAAAAGGGCTAGTCTGCCCCCCCCCCTTTACTTTTTATAAATGTATTTCTCATGGAGAATTAATCGATTTGATTCAAGTTGAGCATTTCGGTTCATCCTATTTCGGATCTACAGCTCATATTCAAAATATTAGAATAATTGAGAAAAAGTAATAAGAAAAATTTATTTGTCATTTATTTATTTTTTATACTAAGTAAATGCAATTAAATTTCTTATAAATTAAATCTGGAATGTTTAGATAAGATTTTAACATTTATAAAATATAAAATACAGCACAATAAATTAGGTATACAGCTTCCTTAAACGCACCAGAATATTAGAATAAAATTTAGATTTTTTCAAAATATTAGAATATTTTATTTTACGCAACAATATTATCTTATGAATATGAAGTAAATGGTAGTTAATATTTTGTAGCATCCCCTTTAGCTGTCATAACAGCGTACAATCGATCTTGCATACTAAATACAAGGTGTTTACAAACATTTCTATCAATATTAGCCGAAATAAACTTTATACGTGCCACTAACTCAGTTTTACTTGAAGGAGGATTTTCTTGAAGTTTTTTCTTCATTATACACCATAAGTTTTCGATGGGATAAAGATCTGGTGAATTTGGTGGCCAAGGAAGTACCTTAATGTTGCGTTGGCGGAATCAATTCTTAGTTGACACCGAGGTATGCGGGGACGCTAAATCTTGTTGAAAGATGAAATCATCTTCAAATACATCTTCTGATGATGAAATCATGTAATATTCTAAAATTTTTTGTATATCAGAGAGTTAACCTTTTCGTAGACGATGCATAACTTTCCAGGTCCTTCTGCACTCATACAACCCCAAACCATGACACTAGCAGCAAATTTTACGGAACGTTTAAGGCATTCTTTATCAAATGCTTCTTGCTTCATTCTCCAAACTCGAATACCTTGATTACCCTATGAAACACAAAACATACTTTCATCACTAAATAATATATTTTTCCAATCTTCATTGCTCCATAAACGTCTTGATTTACACCAATTCAATCTTATACGCTTTTGTCTTGCAGTCATGAGAGGTTTTGTTTTCGGTACACGAGATTCAAATTTAAATTTATGGAGACGTCTTAATGTTGTCGATGTAGAAACTTCAACTCCTTCTTCTTTCCATTTTCGGTGCAAGAATCGCACACTTTTAAAACGGTTTTTCTTAACTAGACGCTTCAGTTTCCTGTCATCTCTAGCAGATGTTTTTGGTTTTCGGCCACCATTTCGGCGATTATTTTGAAATTTTCCAATTTTTGAATATTGTGTTAGTATTTTACTAAAGCTCGATTGCGAACAATGTAAATAATTCGCTATAAAACATTGATTTTTACCGTGCCGATACAAATCAACCATACGAAGTTTAGTAGATTCAGGAATATCACCCACACGGCCCATTTTAAGACGAAAAAGAAACAAACTGCAAAAAAGAATACTGATTTTAAATAAAATAGTCTGAATTTAATCAATGATGCCACCATTTAAGAATTGGTAATAATTAAAGGAGAATTAATGTGAAATATTCTAATATTTTGAACCACTTGAATAAATATTCTAATATTTTGACTTTTCAAAATAATTTTTTTTTGCAATTAATCTTTTCAAAAATGATATTAAATTTAAGATAACAAGTAAGTTTAATCAACAATAAGTTCTTAATAAAAATATCGTTTGCATATTTTCATTAAAAGACATTAAATTACCAAACGATATTTTCAATTTCTAAAAAAAAGGTAATTATTCTAATATTTTGAATATGAGTTGTACATTGATTTGATTTCGCGGTTCTTGAGTTAAAATCTTTGTGAGTAGCTTGTGAACTCAATGAGATCAGTTTAACTTGACACTTTATTAGTTATTTTATTTTATACGTTTCCGTTTCCATTTAATTAAATAATCTATATTTTTATAAGACTTTTTAAATATAAAATTGCATCATATATAAGATGTTTTGTTTAATCATTCTTAAGCATTTGTTTACGAGAGAAAAAAAATCATAATTGGATTATTTTATACAGACGATATATGATTAAAAATATTTTCACTGATTAATTTTCATTAAAGATGCAAGTAGACAATGCATATTTTTCACTAAATAATCTATGCATAATTTTTAGCATTCAAGAAGTGTATTTTTAATCCACATTCTAACGCTGAACAATTTATTAAAGATTTTTGAAGTTCTCTGTTAATGCATACATTTTTAAAAATCATGAACCAGGCAAATCAACTTATTTTTGTTTTTAAATGGCAGATCCAATTCTCAATTAGATTAACTATAATTCTTAGTAAAATTTAATATTTATAAATAGAAATGCTTTTTATTTAAGATATGTATTTTGATTATGCACTATCACATATAAATTAAATTAACGCATTGTTAAGATTTATTTTGTTAAAAATTTTATATTTGCGCGTGTTCGTTTCATAAGAATTCCATACTTTTTTAAAGCTGTATTACAAATCATTTGCTCTATGCCAGATAAATTTCAAAATAAAATTCGAAAAAAAAGGGAAAGAAAAGGAGCTTAAATGTCTCTTGTAATCAAAATTGCTTATTCTCTCTCTTTTTTAAGTAATCAACTTAGTCAAGAATGTCGCCGGATACTAGTAAATGCTATTTCTTACTAGTGAATCTCAGTAATAATATTTATTGCATCTAATACATTTAGGAGAGATATACCATATATAATATATTATTATTACTAATTGCTAAAACTATGTAAGGAAAATTATAAAAACCAAAAATTTTTTTTATTTTGTTGACATGTTTCAACTCATCACAGAGTCATTTTCAGAACAAATTAAGAATGATATCCTAAAGTTGCACGATCTAAGGTGCATTGAACCGAAACTCCATCATTCAGTTTTTAACGCGTCGCACGCATATTTTTTTTTTTTTTTTTTTTTTTTTTAATTTCTTTTTTTTTATTAAATCATTGAACAACTCGTGTCACAGTTTTAGGATAGTAAAAATTATGTATTGTTCCGATGACTAAGAGACCATTATCCGTTATCGAAACATATTTCTTTGGTCTCTCGAACATTAAACATCCGCCACAACAAAATATACCTATTATTCCATAAAAGTCGTTATGGTATTTCGATGTCTCCTCTGTTAGTCAACTCTTCACCCTTCTTCACTACATTATTAAGAACTGTTAATTCAGATGGTCTTTGTTATTCCGATAACAATGAAGTGATTTTTACTGCAATGCAAAGGCAACGAGTGGGATCTGGAAAAATTCTCTATTCTATAACAGGAAAAGGAAAATGGAGAAAACCGTTCTTGCATAAAACCGCGTAAAGGGGGAGGCTTTTAAAATACAAATAAAATACAAAAAACAAATAATAATAATAAAGGTAAAGTCATATAAAATTAGAAAGGCACATAAATTAACTTAAATGGAATTCATATCGGCATTTCAGATTGCAATAAAAATCAAAGAACCTTGAAACAAAATCAATAAAACGCGAAGTGTTTTACAAAAGAAAATAAAAGAGAAATAAAATATTAATATACGAATTCAGATCGTTAAAAAATTAAACAAAATGTATGTTGGGAAAGTTTTAAGGCAAAAAGTAATAGATGTACTAGGGTTTTAAAATTAGTTTAAATATGATTAATTTACAGAATACATTTAATGTACTGCGGAAATTAAATTTTCGTTATAAAGTACCTGTACCCAATATGGACACCCTAAGGAAAATGCATTTTTTTCACCGCCATGTACAAGTCATAGGGCTCCAATGCGTCCACTATTCTTGGACCGTTGACTATCATTATTGAAATTAGCGACTTTGTAATTATTCTGTTTTTATTTAAATGATAAAAACAAAAAAAAGTTTACAAGTGTCCATATAAGGAACTACCTGTCCCTATTATGGACATGTATTTCCTTATTGACTTTCTACACAGTGGGAATGGAAGAGCCACTTTTCCAAGGGATTTTAGAGGATGGGGAATAAAAAAATGTATTCGGAGGAGGAGGGGGGACAGTAAATATCTTCAGAACATCCATTTAAAAAAAGGGGGGGGGGTCATTCGCGGTTTCTACCTTCGGAGACCCATGCAAGCCCCTTAGTTACTAATAAATATTATGAAGTAATATTTTGGTTTTGCTTAGCTTTATAGCATCTGTCTGCGAAATTACATCTGTTATTACTCAATCCTCACAGCATGGACAAATAGAAACCTTTTCACCATGGACAGCAAGTCCCACATAATCCTCAAGAACATATCTGCCACATGTGATGCATCACCGCATGTTTGAAAAAGCTTCAATGCTGCAAAAGAAGCAGCACCAGATCTCCTTTGTTGAGGAAGTCATACCATAGGTACCTACGATTTCGCCAACAGATATCCTATTGGCGAGAGGGGGCTTCTTTTTATTTTTCTGTAAGGGTTTTTTGGAGGAAGGTTTTGGGGGGATTGTTCAAATGGCATCTTGTTGAACAAAGATTTTACCACTTTGATGCCTTTTCAATTTATTGCTTAGCAACGTTGAATTATTTTCTTTCTTACAGTTGTAGTCGATGGGGACATAAGCCGTCCATATTGGGAACCGGGCGTAGCTTTACTAATCTTGTAACAAATGAATAAGGAAAATATTTTGAAGCAAAATATGCAATAGCAATCGAAAATATGTTTTATTAGATTTCTAAAATATTCCACTTTTCAACTTTTAGTGTAATTTCATCATATCTAATAAGAATTTAAGCTTACAAGTAATTAAGATCAGTACATCTCAAAACAACAAGTTTCCTTTAAAATGGCGAACAGTGCGCTTTTTTACACTTTCCAACCTTAATTATCTTTTCAACTGCTTTTCTTCGCAAAAATGTTTAGTCATTTCTCGATTAAAATTATTACCTTTAAAAATATTAGGGGTGTCCATATAAAGTACAAATACCTTATACACTTTTATATTAATACGTCTTTGCGCTTTTCGCGTTAGAATGAAACAACAGCATTTCCCCGAGTTTCTTCATTTTGAAATGGATTGCTTTATATAGGCTTCATTAATCAGCGGCTACATTAATCTTATTTAGATATTTTGTTTGAATTATTTAAGTTACATTTTGCAGAAAATATATACTTAAATATATTCCACTTATATAAATTTCCTTATAATCAGAGGTAGAAAAATATGTACAAAATTGCATATAACATTTGATAAACATTTTGTGTATTAGAAGTAGTCTCCCAGCGCTACTAAAAAAGTTTAAAAAAAATTACAATCTTTCACGATGACGTCTGTATTTTTAAAGAGATCGTGAAATAAATCTCGGTGATCGTGAGATAAAGTTAAAATTTGGTTTGCATCAGTAATGAGTATTTACCAATTAGAGGCAATATTTATTAAAAGTGTTTAATGAAACCGTATATTTTACACAATGAAGCATTAATGTTAATATAGGATTACATTTCTGAACAGAAGTGGAACCATGTAACTATATAAGATATATTTGTAAATTATAATTAAACATTTTTAAATTCTTTTATCGTCAATTTCGAATGTAAATAGTTATAAATATTAACGTTGTGTAACAAAATTATTAATTTGGTGGCGATATTTAAATTCATTACACGTATGGTATTATAAGACAGCTTACAAAAGGTTAATAAAGAATTTTTAATTGGTATTATACTAGATTTTAAAAGAAAACTTTGAGACAATATAGCAGCAAATACCGAACAATTCAATCGCATCTAGTATTTGACGACAGCATTTCTGGATGTAATAAATACGCCAGAAAAAAAATATTCCATATACGATTTAATATATATATTATGTAAGATATGTAAAATAATGCAAATAGAAACGTACATTGAAATCCACGCTTTCATTATCTTTTAAAAAACTTACTTGTATGCGTTTCGTTCTGAATTTAAATGAAGCAAAAATGTTAGTCGGGATTATGTTTTTAATAGAACTATATCATGTATAACAGTTTTTGCTCTTTGCTGTTTACGACTATGAACATACTTAATTAAATTATCTTGTGCAAAATATGCATGATTTGAGACGTTTCCTCTAATTATTTTCCATCATGTTTAGTATTTAGGAAAAACAGAGTTATTAATAAATTGTATTATGTTAGTACTTTTTTGTGATAAGCATTATGTTATAAAACTTATTAATTAAAATTTCATTCTTACCAGATTATACATGCATATTTAAGGCATTCGAGACAAATGTAAGCTTTTTTATGTGAATATAATTAAATATAACGAACTCAATTCATTAATATTTTTCGTGATATAAACACAATACAGATGCATAACTTTTGTTAAAAAAGTTCACGCATATTTTATCATCAAATAAAATATCAGTCTTCGGAAAATATTATATGTATATATATATACATATATATATATATAAATGTATGTTTAAAACATATATATATAAAATTAACAAATTATCAGTTTTCATTTAAGATTATACAGTTTTTATAAAAAAAAATTTATCATGGCATATGTATAGAATGCCTTTTCGTACAGCATGAACTTTGTCATTCTATGGCTCTGTAGCTTACTATGGTATACTGGTTACTTTGTACATTTTTAAGGTAATTTTAGTGAAGCATACACATTTTTTAAAACATTTTCTGAAATCTTTGTATCATATGAATTGCTTGTTATTTATGGACATATAACGGCTTAATTTTATTCTAATATTATTTAATCTTGTTAATTAATGTGTGTGTGTGATAGAAGTTATTAAATTTCATATTTTGTAATGCAATTAATGGTTTTATATTAGCATTCAAATTCTTATGCTACTTTTAGTGCAAATAATTATGAATGTATGTACACCTTGATATTTGATAATATAGTATTTTTTCATTTTGAATAAAATATGCATCATGACTTTTTCTTATTTATGGTATTTATTATATATCTTTAATATGTAGCAAAGGTAGATAAAAATATTTTTAGCAATATTATATATATATATATATATATATATATATATATATATATATATATATGCAGTTTGTAAATTAAATGATTAAAAATCTTAACATAAAAAACGACGCTACAAAAATTCTCTAAATAAGTTGATTATAAATGTTTCAGTATATGCATTAAGTGCATTATAGTATTTAATAACAAAACGACAAAGTACTATAATTTATTTTATTTAACCTCTTCGCCATCAGCTCTGAATTTTTTTAAAAATATTACCATTAATTTCGAATATTATTTTTTCATTGTTGTGCACTCTGTGTTTAAATAAGCTAAAATATCCATATCAAAATTACTCATAGGAATACTCAAGGATTCTGAGCAATCTATAATACACGATTTCGCGAAGTTGCTAAAACGCTTTGATATTAATTACTTTAAAATCTTCCACAGAATAATGTAATTTTTTAATGTTATTTTTTGATACTGAATAGACGGTCTATTTTATATTTAAACATGAATGTGGAGATTTTCTTAAATCCACGACTATGTAAAAATAGACCTTGTTTTCGTATTCCTCGCGGTTATCAGAATAAAGTAAAAATTACTTAGAAAAACCTTTAAAAAACTATTATTTTATCCGTGACAAATGAAAATTGCCAAAATTGTACAGATATAATATATCTAGAGTGGAATTATTATCTCGGATTAGTGTTGAGATTCGTGATTTTCATTCTAAACACACTTTTTACTTACATCAGTTACATACATTATAGAATGTCGAAAATTGTTTATCTAAGGACGATTTCGCAATAATATATATATTTTTTTCGCGGACAAAATGCAGACGACATTAAAAATATGTTAAAAATAATTAGATTTTTACTTCGAATTTTGAAATTTTATATTAATTAATTGACTGGATTTAATTATGCATTAATCACTGTCTCTAAAGTTAGAAAATACTCATTTGTTTGTTAAGTATTCACGAAGGTAAGCATTATTGGTTAATTCATGTTTGTACCGAGATTTGATAAAATAATAATAATAATAATAATGATAATAATAATAATAATAATATTTGATATTAAATTTAACAAACATGTCTATTTACAGGTTATGTTAAAAGTAACACTACAAAAATGGTAATATTAATTATTACGAAACACTTTTAGAATATATCTATCAATTCATTTAAAATACTCCTTTATGAGAAGCATTTATTTTTTGCAATAATTTTAATATTTATTTGCGAAGCAATATTTTTCTTGCCCTACATTTAAAATAAAAGTATTTTATTTAACATTACTTTGTATATATTACGAATATGTAAATTTAAATTCTGCAATTAAATCCTTTTTAATTTTAATGGGATGTTAAAATGTTGGACATTAAACTGGCAGCTAAAATAAGCATTTGAGATCAAACTTTTGATAAATTACCATTAAAAAGAAGGTTCTCTTAATCTCTTTAGACCGAATCTTTTTTGCAGATTTTTTCAACTTTTGCTACTGATTTTGCCCAATACAATCTGAAAAATGGTCGGATTTTAAAAGTCAAAATTAAATATATATATATATATATATATATATATATATATATATATATATATATATATGGGAGAATAAGCAAAGGTTCTGAGCGTCTTATGCGGCACGTATAGTAGCCACCTGTTCTTAAGCGTTTAATCTTGCAGCAATCATTGTTGCCTCTAGGTTGCAGTCTTTGGGAAGAGATGTAGACTTAGATATTAAATAAATATGTTCAATGTCGACATTATTGAAAATTAAATTAGCATCTAAATTGCATCTAATGAAATGAGTGGAAATCCGATATATCCCTCTATGGTTCATTTATAGAATTATCTATCATATTACTATAACCTTTCAATGCTTTACGGTTTCTTTAAATAAAACTGAAAAATAGCTTTTCCTGAGATAAAAATATCATAAAAGCGGTAATTTGTTTCATAAATTATAATGTTGAGTAAATGTTTAGTGGTATAAACGGAAGTACTTGCTAAGCCGTTATACGTAGAAATGTAGTTCCAATTACAAAGTTGTTTTAAACGAAATTAGAAAATAATCTGAAAATTGGTTAAATAAATAAATTGATTTAATAAAAAAGTTAAAAAAATTATTTATTTTATTTTATTTTATATTATTTATTTATTTGCCTTTTTCCCGGTTCTGTAAATTTCCATTCTTATTCATTAAAAAGAAACGTTAAAAAATACCCTGTTCATCTAACAATAAAAATGACTGAAAGAAGAAACTTTGAAAAACAAGATCACTTTTCCGCTTTAGAGTAATTATCAACTGATGGCCGTGCTTAGAGGGGTCGTATATAAAATATTTCAAATGTTAGAAGAACTTATTTCAAGTATAGCGAGCTTTAAATGAAGCATTCCGGAAAATATTTAACATCCTTAAAATTAACTTTTTTTAAAATTACATTTAAGATTGATTAAAATAATTGCATTTTAACATATGTGTTATCTTGAAACATTTGCAGTTATGTGTTTTCAAAATTTACCTTAACAAAAATTATCGCATTTCAAGCTCAAAATTTGTTTTTGAACTTTAACTGACATTTAAATATCGGATAAATGTTTAATTTTACATACTGACTTCGATCCAGATGTAATATGCTTATGATATTTGGTGCTTTCCATATATACAATACATATTTTAATGTATATTATTATTGTAAAACAAATTTAAATTATTATTGTTAACAATAAAAAATTTGTAAGAAAAACCTGTTTTTTTAAAGAATTATTTTTTTTTTTACAATATTTTAGTATTTAAATTGTTAAATATTGCCAGTACCCAGTGATGTTTCATTACAGCCAAAAAAAATTAATTAGGTAACACAAACCTGTGTTGAATGTTCGAGCTGACTGTTGTGCCTTTTATAAATGATTTATATGTATTGTTTGTCCCTGAAACCGAACACCGTCTTCCTTCTTAGTCATCATATCACAATTTTTCTCAAACCGTAAATGTGTTGGACATTGTTGAGTCTGGAGACTACATATATAGGATTGCAAATGTTTGATTAATATATGTAACTGGTTTGATCAATACTGGTAAGAAATTCAAGATCTAATAAAGATCTTGAATTTGTATATCCAACCCTTCTTTGCATGTTTTTTTTTAGAAAATTTGTTTTTTAATATCATACATGTTTAAGTGAATGCAATACAGTATATAGCTATGAGTTTTCTATACGTTAATGTATTGTATGCGAGTTTAGTTATTTGAATAGGAGTAAAGAAAATTTAAACTATATATATGTATCTATATCTATCTATCTATCTATATATAAATATATATATATATATATATATTAGATAATCAATATACTATTATTTCTAATAAATTATAGAAAACTGTTAGAAAAATATAATAATAAAAATATACAGAATGTAAACGAATGATTTCAAAAGAGGAAATATCTAGGTACGCTACAAGTACATTCGCTATATAGTAGTACTACTTGTATAATTACAACAATAATGCAAAAATAATTTCCACGATATAAGAGGTATCATTTTTTCGTTTCGAAAAATATCTTACTTCATTTGCGAAACAGCACATACTTATTTATATCAGTATCAAATATTTTATTCAGTATACTTCATGTCCCTATGAATAAATTCATAGGACATTGTGACTAAATCATACTCCAAATTCTGTTCTCGCTTTAATGGAATGTTAAAACGTGAGAAGTGAGACAGATAACTCAAATTAACATTTTAGATCAATATAAAAGTAAAAAAAATAATTCCAAATATAAAAAATAAATTCTCAAAAAACTAACGTTTTTATTCTTGAAAATGTAACTACACTTATTCGCTGCAATAAAAGATAACAGCAAAAAGCTATAAAAATATATCATGTTTATAGTGGTTGATCTTTTTTTTTTTTTTCGTTTGATTTAGATTTTCACTTTTTTTTTTTTTTTTTCTCAAGTTTATATTTTAATTTATTTCGTCTTGCAATTCCTTTTCGTTTTTACATCATAATTTTGTTTTAGCTGGAAAAATATATGGAAATCTTTAAAACAAAATATTTATGTTCCTTTTCTAATGACTTTTCTTGTACATTTGTTAGTAAAATATATCAATGACTATTATTTATAAGAGGTATTTATTTCTTATTATTATTATATTTTTATCAAACAAAACTTTTTTTGATACGATCGTGATATATTTTTTGTTACAAATTCCATAAATAAAACGTAATTATATTTATTTCGAATATCATAATATAGCTAAAAATTTTATTTTATTTTACTTGGTTTTTCATTTTTTTAAAAACTAATATTTTCAAAATTATATATATCAAATTATATATCAAAATATTTTGATATATATTATATATCAAAATATTATATTATAGATATATAAGTCATTCTCAGCCGCCGTGTTACTTATAAAAAACTTTCAATATTTGACCAATTTTGCCGAAATTTGATATATATAAGTCTCGGAGCATGTCTAGAGCCATTTTCAACTCTAATATTTCCCAGACCACTATTTTCCACCTTTTCCTTCCAATTGCCTAATTTAAACTTATATATATATATATATATATATATATATATATATATATATATATATATATATATATATATATACCGGGTGTCCCAAGAATGACTGATGGATTTTAAAATTCAATAACTTGCAAACGGTGACAGCTATTAAAAAAAAAAAAAATTGCAGGAGGGTTATGTATAATGTCAGGAGTTTTTTTAAAGTAATTTTTTGTTTTAGTTCGCATCTCAAACAATAGGTGGCGCTGACGGCTATTGAAGGCCAAGTCGACGCTTCAGTAAGCACTGATCGCCAGGTCTTCAATCGCCGTCAGCGCCACCTATTGTTTGAGATGAGAACTAAAATAAAAGATTACGGTTAAAAAGTCTCCCGAATTTATACATAACCCTTCTGCAAAATTTTTTTAAATAGCTGTCACCGTTTCCAAGTTATTGAATTCTAAAATCCACCAGTCAATTTTGGGACACCTGGTATATATATATATATATGATGAAATTATTTATTTTGTTATTGTGGCAGCCGGAAAATTGGTTTAAAATTTAAAACAAAATTGATAGCTCGTTAATTTGTTTTATCGTTTTATTTCAGCAACTCAAAATTAACATCATTTATAATAATAATAATAATAATAATAATAATAATAATAATAATAATAATAATAAAAAACTTAAATTTGTATTTAAAAAAATTACAATCAGTCATCTATAATAATATTGTACATATACTTAAACAAAATTGAAGTTATAACACATACTAAGGCTAACAGTTTTATTTTAATATACAGTTCTGAAAACATACTACCACTATTTAATTAAATATTACCTCACTTTCTAGTACATTAATTCAATATGACGATTATATTTAATTGGTTCTTCGGCTATCATGTTTTATTTTCGATTACATTTTCTATTTTTAGGGGCTGGGCAAACGTTATCAAATTTTTGGTAATTTTGGACCCTCCCTTCACCTTCCGATATCATACGTTGTAATTCCTCGAACCCCTTTCCCCCATTAACAATATCGTTCTTCATTTTTTGAAATTTATTATTATTATTTGTTTGAAGTGATATACAAAACTGGTTACATTTATTTTTCGCAAACTTTTATGATTCAAAAAAAGAAAAGTCAATAAAATCAAACTATATATCAAAAAACACTAAAAATAAATAGTTGCTATATAAAAGTATTTTATTATAGCTTTTTGTTACATAAAGCATTCAACAGTAGTGAAATCCTATTGCACTTGTCGGAAACAAGGAGCTGGGGGGCGTAAATAAAATTTCTTATCAATAAACCAAGTGGACAACATTAGATCTCTTTTTCTTTTACTTATTAATAAACAAAAAAACATTATTTGAAATGTACTTCAATTATGGTATCTCGATCTGTGATTGCATATACATATGAAGAAGATTAGGTATATCAAACGCTGGGGTAATACATATTTTAGAATTAAACAATTTTATAATAATCAAGCTTATCTGAAAAATTACCGATTTTTTGTTTAATGAGTAAGTAAAGAAAGTTAGATATTGTCAGATATGTAAATTGAGATACATCGGTAGGGTGTGTTCAAATCTAAAACCCAACGTTGGTGGAATTGTTCAATACTCCATTTTGTATTATTGTTGCATCTTATTTACAACCCACTTAATTTCTATCTGTTGGTTAGAAATATATCATGAAAGATTCACTTCTCCCTTTCTAGAATAATAATAATAATAAAAACGTACTTAAAAGTACGGGTTCGTTCGTTTTTCTTTTCTTTTCTTTTTTATATTTTTTACTTTTCTATTAAGCCTAAAAAATATAAAGAAAAAAACAATTGTGATCTTTTACATAGAAAATACGAATAGTTTGCATGCTATACATTTTTTAGCAAGGAAATTGATATATATATATATATAAATGAGTTTTTAATATTTCAGATCTAAATTAATATTAAGCCAATATATCTATGTGAACAAATAATATTTGATTCGTTGTAATGGTGTATGTTTTTCAGGCATTATATGTTTCACTATCAATACACTCATTTCATTAAAGGAATAAGTTTAATAATTTTAATAATAATTTTGCATTTTCATAAAAATAGATAATAAGCTAAAAAAAGTTAACATGCTATTTTGTACCAAAAAACATATTATAAAAAAAGAGAGAAAATTTTGAGCGGATCGAAAATGATATCAATATCAAAACGCAATGCCTTCTGCCACTAATGATATCTTACGATATCATATGCCAGCCATCCCCTTAACCTCACCCCCCCCCCCCTAAAATGATAATGTTATTTTTTCACTGTCCCTTTACAGATGATCAGGCAATTTCTACGATTTATTTTAAATTGTAATCAAAATAAAAGATTTTTTTTTTCAAATAAAAGTTTGTGACCGACTTCAGAATGCTTCATGTCGCTACTTAATATTGAGTTTTTTTTACTGCATATGAAAAAAAGAACTATAATAATATGTAATATATATATACATAGATAATTAGATTTATTGCTATGTTAAATAATACATTAGATAGTACGTTCCAAGCGTCGAACGACTGTTTTTCTACATCGCAATCCACGCAAAATTAACGTTTTCTTTAAGACAAGTTTTATAAAAACACAAATTCAAGTCCTGAAATTAAACATTATTTTGAAGTAAAATTATAAATATTTCTCAGAGTTATTTTCTATTTATTAAAAATTTTTTGTTTAAATATTATTATATTTTTTACAACTTATTCATAATTTTCTGTTATTGGTATCTTCGTGTTCGTAAGATATTCCATTTATTTATTTTATAGAGAAATATACTTTACAAGATCAAAATAAATCTTTAAGCTAGTTATGTATAAAGTAGTTGTAATCATTCTGCTTGCAGTTTGTGTAAAAAAATTAGACAAAATTTTCTGTCACGTTATAAAAATTGCACCTCACAGGACGGTATAATAAATGAACAGTTTATTTTTTCATATAGCTTGAGAACTCATTTTTTTTTTAACCGACTTTAAAAGAGAAGGTTAGGAATTCGACCTGTATGTGTTTTTTGTTCACGCATAACTTTCTTAAATTTTGATAGTTCTTTTTTTGTTTGAAAGCGTTAGACCCATTCTAATTTCATCAAAATCTGACGATTAGTATTCAAATTCAAATTCATTTTGAAGCAATCGCCCAATTAAATAATGTTCCTTTTTCATGCTTTTAAGTTGCTCTTACACAAACACATGATCTTTTCAAAGTGGGAAATCCTGAATGGACAAAAGGTTGAGACTCAAATAAATTTTGTGGAGTTAGAGAAATGAAGTTGATAAATAAGAAAATTTACTTAAAACAAAGAATTTTTCCCAAAAATGCAAATGTTTGATTGGTGAATGTATTGTAGTTTATCTAACAGCGCATTCTCTAACTTGATTCCGGTCAAGTTCTTTTACTCACTAAACTGGAAGGCCTACTTCGATATCAATGATATCGTAAGTAGGTGTCGAAAAGCCAAAAATCAATCATTAGGCGCGCCGCACAGGAGTGAGACATTAAGCAAAAAAAAAAAAAAAAAAAAAAAGAGAGAGAGAGAGAGAGACATGCGGCAAATTTATCCTGATAACAAAGAAAAAAATGGTTTGGCCAGCAGATATTGCCTCCTGTCTCACAAATTTTGACGCATATCTCCCTGGTGTGCAGTTTCTCTATGTTCCGGATAACTGTGCAAGACCTTACCTGTTGCCCTGTTATAAAACGTCGTGAAAAATTTACTCATTTTTAAGGACTATCTACTTTTTAACCAATTAGGATGTTTGATCAATGTCTACGGAACAGTCTCATTAGTCAAAAAATAGATTGCCGTTGAAATCACTGCTGCAGATATTTGAATTCTTTTCAAAATATGAAATCTTAGGTGAACCAATTTTCGCATTAGCCAAAATGAAAAATCTATATCCATACCTACGGACATGAGGAATAGAAAAAGCTGAGTAAGAAAAGTACCCTTATGTGTCACAGCACAATTACCTGTGTATTAGTGTGCCTGTTAAGCTGGATGCACAAAGTGACTAAAGTGCATGGCTATGTGTACAGATGCAATCTTCTTCAGATTAAATTAAGTTATCGGATTAGATACGGAATAATTTCAGTTTTACTTCTGACAGAACTCCTTGATAAGAAAGCCGCATAATATGGGGATATTTAATCGTTTGAGATGAGTCAGGAGAAATGAAAATGACAAAATGTTTTGATAAGCTTGCCATTAAAGTGACGATATTTAACTTTTTGCACTCGTATAATAAAACACATTCTGGTGACTAATGCCAAGTTCTAGAATAGAAATTCTAAGATTTTTTGTAGTTTGGAAAACAGCGCCTGTCAAAGAACAGTGTAAACATCGAATGGTGCCACTGCCTCATAGAAAGACAGTGAAATTCAGGTTATCAGATAGAAACACCAACATAGAAACACTCAACCTACAAACACCAATTATCATTTACGATATCATTGCCGATGAATTAGATGATTGCAGATTATTTATTGAATCAAGGTGTGTTTTTAAAACATCTTCCTATTTAATTTTTGATTGATAGCTGAGCATTTTAATACATACTAACATATGGAGTTAATTTGCTTTGTATTGCCAGAAGCAAAACCTTCACAGAAGCTCTATAACGCGACTCCTGTTGCCTTCATGGAAGCTCTTTAACGCGATGTGAGTTTTTCTGGCACTTTACTCTGCTAGAGATATCAGAAAAATTATCTTTGTTATGCATGTTAGCTTATGTTTGTACTATATCTATTTTCTAATCAATAAAAGTGCTCCGTAGCCGTTTTAGATCGACTGATATTTTTATAATATTAACAGTATGCTGTTGTATTGTCAGCATTCCAGTGCCAATTTGCAATGTCCGCAGATTTCAGTGTCGTAAGGTTTTCTCGATGCAGTAAGTTTCCTAAGTGCGAGATTATTCAAAAATGCTAAATTCTAACTGGGCAAATTCTCACATACACTAACCTTGAAACTCACATCGGTACCAACCGACATCGGAAATAGATGTTAAAACAAGTTTAAAAAAAAACATGCGTTAAGCATAGATTATGAAGCACTTTCCAACACTTAATGAAATCTTTAACAAAACTTTGTTATTTAGGGAAATAATAATGCATAGCCAAATATACCCAAATATGTATTCTTATACTTTTGAACAGCCCTGTAATTCATATGTCAGTTGATATAATGGGAAAATTTACTTTAGCAAGAAAATACCCATTAGCTTGAAATTTCTTTTTCAGCAATTCATCTATTAGATGGAAACATACTTGAATACTTTTGTTCAGCCCTGTAGTTTACATTGTACTTTTATTACACGTCAGCATTAGGTTAAAATTTATTGTAAACTAAAACACTTTTAAAACAACTGAAATCACATTCTCATAAATAATCTTTCATAGGCGTCCATGTACCGAATTCTTTGCGTGGCCCTGTATATCCTTTTATCTATATTCTGAAAACATTTCTCAGTAAATTGAATGAAGCTCAGCGTAAAAATGCATAGCTTATTTAAGAACCACGTTTAAATAATTTACGCTCATATTCAGTAACGTTCGTGAGCTATTTTTGGTAGCCCTGTATATAAACAATAACATTTATACACACCATATAATGTGCATATATTTAGCGAAATATAAACGCGCATATCATAATTAAAAACATTTCATCCCTCCATCAGCTATCATCGGACACATATACGGTATTTCGGAAAGAATATACTATTTGAAATCTTTTGTGTGGCCCTGTAAATGCTATGTACTTCATATTATGCAAGACAGTAGCGTATAACTTATATTAAGCTTCAGTGACATGTATCAATTTATACATGAAAAAGCTTAATATATTTAAAATATGTCACACACAATTCCCCCGTTTACCATTATCTAATAGAATTCTTTTGTGTGGCCCTGTAAATGAATAATAGCTACATTTTCACCTTATATTTTATAAAATGCATATTTTAATATGTTTGACAGGGTATAACATCTTTAAAATTCCTTTGAAAAGAAATTTATCACTATAGGCCGTAATGTAATGGGAAAATTTTGATTCGCCCTGTAGATAAACTAATCATGGCAGAAACTTCATTTTCCATAAGACTTGTGCTACGGTAAACGTCAATAACGTCCTAAAATTTCATGGAAATCTGAGTATATTAACAATTTTTCTCCATGGGCCGTAATGTAATGAAAAATTTTGATTCGCCCTGTAGACAAACTAATCATGGTAGAAACTTCATTTTCAATAGGGTTCGTGCTAGAGTAAACGTCAATAACGTCCTGAAATTTCATGGAAATCTGAATATATTAACGATTTTTCCCCCTTGCCCGTAATGCAATGGAAAACTTTTGATTCGCCCTGTAGATAAACTAATCATGGTAGAAACTTCATTTTCAATAGGGTTCGTGCTAGGGTAAACCTCAATAACGTCCTAAAATTTCATGGACATACCGGCCATCCGGACACATGGCCATCCGGCCAGACGGAAAGGCAGCCAGACAAACCAAATACATAAGCACTTTTCAACTTTGTTGGAAAGTGCTAACAACTTTGTTGGAAAGTGCTGAAAATGAAAATCCTCTCTTATTGATGTTGGTCTAGAGGAAAAAATTATCTTCACATATCAGTGCAGAATAAAACGCATTGTTATGGGTAGCAAAATTTTATTAGATGCAAATTTGCTTACCGGATTAGACATTAGAATGATTTCAAAATTTGTTAAGATAAGATTTCTCGATATGCATATGACGTCACACGGAGTGCAGTATTTGATTAGTTGTAGTGGTTCCAGACAAAAGCGAATCAGCAAGCATCTTGTTGAGCTCGTCATTATCGTCAAAGTTGCTAACATCTCACACACAAACAATCTAATTCTTTAAGGAAAACATCATCAAATGATGTAATAGTAAATGCCTAGTAATAGGAATTGCAATAGTTTGGACAAAAGCATCTGTCAAAGAAAATGTCTGGGCATTGAAGGTTCTTACTCTCACATAGAGGCAGCAACGTATAGATTATGAGTTTCGAATTCCTTGTCCAATCATCACCGCTGATTTCCGGTGTCATTACTGCCTTTATCGGAATTAGATTGTTGTTGTTTATCTATTGAAACATAGCGCGATTTTTACTAAAAATTTTGCTTTTTGCTTTTTCTGACTGAAGGAGAATATTATTGACTACGCAAGGAAACAAAAAATACTACGTATTTAAATAAGGAGGAATGTTGTTGCATACTTATATATTTTCCTTGCTCTGATGTGCAAGGACATTTTACTTGATTCATCGTTAGCTTTTTGACACCCACTTCTGACGTTCATAGGAATCGATTCGCACTTTAATGTTTCATTAATGCGGTAACTTTTCAAAGTGCCAGATGTAATCTGAACAACTTACCACATCGAAAAAACCTAAAGATTCACAACGATACTAACCAAGATTGTTAGTAGCTTTTGAAAAGCTGACAATCGAGCAGTGATCAACAAACTGAATACATCAGAAGCAAAGTGCTTCCATTAGTCAATGCATTGCAAAAAGCCATCATATTTCAGTACACATAATTATGTGTTATGGTGTAAATAACTAAAAAATAGGAAATAAAATAAACTTTTTCAAAAAAAAATATATATATATATATATATATGGGTGATTCTCAAAATAGGGGACAATTTATGTCTTTCGGCATACAAAAAAAATTGAGAGGTTTTTTGTCATGTTTTTGTATTTAGATATGTTTTTCTTAATATTATTCATTATTTGCACTCAAGAATTATTCACTTTTTAGTTAAAAACACCTTAAAAGAACAGAATAAAGATTCAAAATGTCATTAGCATGGATGTCCACAGCAGCTGTGCCTTGTGTATACTAGCATTTTTCAAGAGTTAATGTGATTTTTATAAAATAAACAAATGTTATTCTTTCTTTATATTAATCAAGGAGAGGATTTATCCAATAAATTTCTTTTAAAAATAAAATTATAGTACATAAAAAAAGAATTAAAGTTTGTCCTCCATATTCGATTTTCAAAACAAGGTCATACTAAAACAGCTGGTTATTAATCAAAATTTCATTTTCACATATGACAATAGTTTGAAAATATAAAGTTTCTCCATGGCAACAAGTGGCCATTTTATCCAAGCCAGAAAATAGAAGCATGTATTGTATTTTAAGAATAGAAGTTGAATATTAGGGGCGTACATCAATTGTATGTCATTAGAATGGATAATAATTTTCATGTTTATTTTATAGTTAAAATTTTTATTTTATTTATTTGTACAGAACTTTTGTGTTTTAAAAAGCCCCAGAAAGGAATATTGCATTGTGATTATATTATGGCTGATAATCTTATTTAAATTAAAATTTGTCATTAGCATGGACAGATATCAGTGTCATTAGCATGGTTTTTCTGTCCATGCTAAAAACTCCTATGTACATAAATGTAACCAGTGGTTATATTGTATCTTTTATAAAGTTTAATTTTACATATAAATTTAGGTATTACATTTATTATCCCTAAAATATGCATTAAATCTGTAGAAAAACCACTAAGACAGCTTCTTACATTGTTAGTGTCAGAATGTTGCTCATGTAGCAAAGTTTGCTCTTTGGTAATGTTTTTATTCTCCTTATATGTATATATGTAAAAATGGAAACCATTTGCTGAAAAGGAAGGCTAATAAATATAGGAATAAATATATAAACAGGAAGAAAATAAAAATTTCATAATATATTTATTCCATGCAATTCGTTTTGTCATTAGCATGGCTCAAAAAATACTAATTATTTTTTTAAGTTAATTTTTAAATATTTAGCTCTGCTGACTACATGGAAAGTATACCTAATACTATATTAACAACACCTATTTTTTCAGAAATTTTGCTAACAGTAATTTTTTTAAGATTTCATTTTTGAAATCGTCCCCTATTTTGAGAATCACCCATATATATATATATATATATATAACTAATTTTAAGAAACGCGCTAAAAAGACTTAAATATTTATTTAAAGTTCCCTAATGACGAATCTTTATCCAATACCCAAACATCGAATATCATGTTTCGGCATAAAAACAGTTAAATTTAATAAACAGAATGTAATATCTTTCAAATGATCTAAATTAATTGAATCATTTTTAGTCAAAAAATATTTAGGTAAATAAAATTATATGTTTACAGAATGTAATTTTAATGATACTTCGAATTAAACCTGTGAATCTCAATAATTAACATTTTCCAAAATTCTACAACTCACAATGAGAGCAATTTTCTTCTCATTAAAAGTTATAACTAATAAGTGCTTGAGAATTCAGTAACATGCATCAATTAAGGTTCTTTGAAATCACATTAACATTTACTTCCAACAATTAAATGAAATATCCATTATAATTTCTCCTATTAAACACTATTCATGAACTTTTTGCTATTTGAAATTTTTACTATTTAGATTGTTATTTGTCATATTCTAAACTAATTAAGTATGATTATTATAAAGATGTTTGTAGAATATATTTTAATATATATGAGAAAGATTTAATAAATCTATATTAATTAAATCAGCTTTTAACAAGGAATAATTATGTGAATAAAATAATATATGAACAAAATGTAATATTAATCATGCTACGAATTAAACGTAATGCACATTTATTCCCTGTTAATTTCAGTGATTAACATTTTCCAAAATTCTAAACCTAACAATGAGAGTTATTTTCTTCTCATTAAAAGTAATATAAAATATCTGCTTGCGAATTTAATAACGCATATCAATTAACAATTCTTTGTAATTATATTAACTTTTACTCTCAAGAATAAAATGAAACATCCATTATATTTTCTCCTATTAAATATTATTCATGAAATTTTTGCTATTTGAAACCATAGTTAATAAATACTTTTCTTTTGTTTGATTTTATTCATTGGTTTCAGATGTTGATTTTCCTTCGTTATATGAAGTCGAGAAGGTAAAATAATGAAGCCTTCTACAGTGTCATTTCGCGTTCTAATGATTTATTCTGAATTTGGATTACCTTGTTCTAAATGAATATTTAAAAGAAAACTCTCATGAAATTAATTGCATGACTTGTAATCACTGGAGAGGATTTTTACTGATATATTGATTTATCATATGCGATCAGTTTTGCTTTCGAATGCATTATTTAAGTGTATTTTTATTTTATTTTTTTAATTATGATAGAAATAAATAAGTAGCTATAATATGTAGTAAAACTAAATAAGGTTTTTATAAAACAATACGAAATTTTTGCAAATGTGATAAACAAAATCATATGCAAAACTCTGTAATCAGACTTAAAGAAATAATAAAAATTGTATGAAAAATGAGCAGGTTTAATAAATAATGTTTCATTGCGCATGCGTTAACTCCATCAAAATTTGATATGTACATTGTGTTTCCTAAATGTATAGAGTAACTTTTGTGAAAGTCTCAAAAACATGCTTGAAAAATCTGAAAGTTATTGTTTAAAGAATAAGATCATAATCCGTTGCTCCCAAAATAAATCAAGAAAATGAGGGGTTGTATCTTAATACAGTAGTACATGCCATATTACGTATTTTACATTAATACTAATCAATGGACAAATAAATACAGCCCTATCTTTTTTACTTCATTTTGGAAACGACGGGTTTTTAGCTTATTCTATAGACGATCACTTTCGGAGTTTTCACGCTATATTTCTTAGAAGGGCACCATCAAACATAGTGCTCACAGATTTTGATGATTTCCAAGTATGTTGTAGGGTTCATACCACTAATTATTCTGGTGAAAAGGTTTCTTCAAATGGGCCTTGGTTTTTGAGAAATTGGTGGTTAAATTTCAGAGTATATGTCAAATACTTATTAGTGCAAGCTCCTCATCCGAATCAGTGGCGCCGTGGCAACACGCGAACTTGAGAGTCGAAAGGTGCGGGTTCGAATCAACCCTCCGATTTTTACTTATATTTATATTTTTACACTTCGCAAATTATAAGCAGAATTGAAAATTCTACAGCTTTGAACCTTTTGATATTTTCTGAAAAGGACAGTTTACTTTGTCAACATTTTTTTATTATTATTTAGTTTTGAATATGGTGAAATGACTGCACTTCAGGGTTTAACTAAAAGTACATTTTGCAATAAATAAATAAATAAATAAAAATTCGTATTTAATTAAAATTTTGAAAAATTATAAGAAATTTCAATATTCAAAAATCTCCGCTACTTTAAATATTAATATTTTTAGATTAATCAGTCACTTTTTTCTTTTCAAATGTGTATTACACAATATTTTGCATGGATTTTTAGATAATTTAATACTGCATTTAATATAATTTATATTACTTAAATACTTAATTTGTGACAAATATGTTTAAAAATATTTTAAAAGTAAAAAAAAGTTTAATCATCATTTGTACAAGTGCAAATATAAGATCAATAAAAAGAAATCTTCATTTATTCCGATATTAAGGATTAAAGCAGACGATTTTTAAAAAAATGCATTGTAAATTTTATCTCATCAACAGACGATTTCAGTTGGATGCATTAAAAATAGATGTAATCTGTCATTTCTTATTTGTGCAAACGATAACTTATGTTGAAGTTGAACTTTCGAGATAAATGTATTTACAGAAAATTGGAAAATGAAAATTTAGATAACTGGTAACAACTTGCATTTTAACATTACTGCATTAATATTTTATTATTCTTCCGAAGATACGCATTACTTGAATAATCTATTCCTAAAGACATTTAAAAAATTGCACCCGAAAATTATTTTGTATTATTTATACAAAAAAGGGCAAGTTTTTATTTAAAATGCTATAAAAAAAATAATAATAAAAAAAAAACCGATAGGAAAAAGAAAAATCATTATTTCAGGATTGTGCTCAAAATACAAAACACAAATCAAACAGTTCTAGACGTAAATTAGTTTTGCAGTTTTGTAAACAGAAATATTAGTTTAAAAATTGCAGAAAAAAATAAATTTTCATGAGAAAATTTTAAAATGTAAATGTAATTTATTAAAAAAATATCAAAAGCTATAGCAATTATGTAGTAAAAATTTTTGAAATTTGTAACGTGTAAAAATACAAAAAATAAAATAAAAAATAAAATAAAATCCCTGTCGGCTGTCCTATAGGCGGAGGTAGATTTCGAAGAGTGCTCATTTCAACAAACAAAAATATATGTATATATGTATGATTAAAGATAAACCCAGTTTAATAACTTCATTTGGCCGTTTATGAAAAAATTTTAATTTCATTTTTCTGCAAAAACTGGTTTTATCAGAATCATCTTTTAAAAAAATTCAGCTCAAATGCCCATTTTGACAACATATTTTGAAATAAATTCTGAATTTATTAAAAAATTGACCAAAACAGTACATTATACAGTTCCTAAATAAGAAAAAAAATGTCAGTTGAATGCATTTGAGAAAAAAATTGAATTTAAAAATGAGTCATAAAGTAACCGGTTTGTTGTTTGAATACATCGTTAATTCTTTAATCATGTTTGCTTCGGAAAATTTTGTGCGAAATACTCACATTGACAGCATTTTAAAAAATATATTCTATCTTTATCAAAAAAAACTGGCCAATGCATCACAGTATATAGTTCCTAAATAAAAGGATCTGTAAATTGGATGCGTTTGAGAACGAAAATGGATTTTAAAACGAGTCATAAAAAACGCAATTTGCTATGTGAAAACTTACTGAAATTTTCAAATCACGAAGACCGGGAAATTCTGTTAAAAATACCCCTTTTGGTAGCCTTTTTCGAAATATGTTCTGTTTTTATCAAAAAACCGATGAATGCATCACATTATATAGTACTTAAATAAGATGATCTGTGAATTGGATGCGTTTGGGAATAAAAATGTATTTAAAAACGAGTCAGAAAGAAACGCAATTTCTTATTTGAACACTTCCTTAAATTTTCAGTCACGATGATTTCGGAAAATTCTGATCAAAATACCTTTTTTGGTAGCCTTTTCTGAAATATATTCCGTCTTTACCAAAAAACTGACTAATGCATCACATTATATAGTTCCTAAATAAGAGGATCTGTAAATTGGATGCGTTTGAGAACAAAAATGGATTTAAAAACGAGTCAGAAAGAAACGCAATTTCTTATTTGAATACTTCCTTAAATTTTCAGTCCAGATGACTTTAGGAAATTCTGTTCAAAATACCCTTTTTGGTAACCTTTTTTGAAATATACTCTGTCTTTATCAGAAAATTGACCAATGCGTCACTTAATACAGTTTCTAAATAAGAGGATCTACCATTTGGACGCGTTTAAAATCAAAAATGAATTTAAAATGAGTCAGAATGTATGAAGTTTGGATTTGAGGTTTTTTCTCCAACTCCTATTTTTGTTCAATTTCTTTTTGCTATACGAATTGGTCTTATGAAAACATTGTCAATATAAAAGTTGTAGATATTTTTGAGAAGATGTAAAATAAATTTAATCAGATTTGATATCGTAAAAATTGATGGAGTTATGGATTTTTCTCATTTTCACCGCCTTTTTTCTTTTCGTTTTTAATTTTTTTCATGGGTAAAAATTAATACTATCAAAACTTGTAAATACAAAAGTTTTAGATAATTTTAAGAACATTTACAAAATTTTAGTTGGACTTGAGATCTTGAAAATTGACGAAGTTCTGAATTTTTTTCTCTCAAAACCCTATTTTTTTTCGCTCTTTGAGCCCACTTCTAAATTTATAAAAAATCTGTCATGCATAAACTTTTGGCCTATTTTTCAGAAGTAATCTAAACTTTAAACCGATTCGATATCTACTTTAACAAAGAAGTTATGGCATTTTTTCGGTTTTCACAAAAACGCCCCCTATTCCGACCCCTTTGGTCCGATTTTGCCCATTAACGAACTTTATACCCTTTGATTTTGTGTACCAGTTTGGTGGAGATTGGTGAAGAATTATAGAAGGTATCGTGTCCATAAAAAAGTGATATATATATATATATATATATATATATATATAAACTGGTGCGATCGCAATAGGTAGTATTTCATACGAAATCTACCTAATAAATAATTTAAAAAAAAACAAAGGCCGAGGACAGATTTAAACCAGCAACCTTTCGACTCGAAAGCACGCGTGCTACCACGGCACCACGGACACACATGCGAATCTTGTACTAATAAGTATTTAACATATACGCTGAACTTTGACCCCCAATTTCTTTAAAACCAAGGCCCATTTGAAGAAACCTTTTCAACAGAATAATTAGAGGTATGGCCCCTACATACTTGGAAATTATTAAAATCTGTGTGAAACATGTTTGGTGGTGCCCTTGTTAGACTTTTACAAAAGTTTCTCGATACGTTTAGCTAAACTAAGATGCAAATGAAAATTTAGTAGCGTTAACGCATGCGCAGTGAAAAAACATTTAGAAACATATTCATTTTGTAAAAAAATCATCAATGTAAAAAAATCTACAATTTTTAATAATTAAAAACTTATTTACAATTTAAATAATATTAATATTTAAAATTTATTTTTAAAGTTTTAATAATAAAAATCTTGTAAAAATTTTTAAAATTTTTACAGGGCAATATGTATAATATCGTTTGTCATATATTTTTTTAAAAAATAACGTTATTTTATATTAAGAACTCTAAAAATTATAAGCATGAAACTTTAAAAAAAATGGGACTTTTTTTATAAAAACCTTAATTTTTTCTACGAGTATACATGCTATCTTCATATAAACGAACACAGTTTATTACAAGAAGCCATATAATTATAATAGACAGTTTGAATGCTTTTGCTATATTAGTTTTGACATGGTTATCCAAAAGATATTCGTTATTTTTCAATTTGTTGACGGTCTCCTAGCGTGTTTCTGGAAAAAAAAATTCCGGAAATGTATAACTTATACTGTTATGTTTACGCACTTGGAATTTCAAGATAATTGTTTATGTGTTTTTCTAGATATTTAGGAAAATGGCTAAAACCGCAAGTGGCCGGTCACCTTTGGCCATATAGTGTATATACGTAATATATAGTTGCAGTTATTCCTTATTCTGAACGTTTTGTAAAGCAACTAAAACGACAGAAATTAGTAGAAGATAACTTTTTTTAGAAAAAGCCATATTGTAACAATACGAAAATAAATTGCTACATATATGCAATTATATGCGTATATATATATGCGTATTTTATATATTTTGAGTGGAATGCTTTCTTTGTTTAAAGGTGTTTTACGTTATATTCTTTTTAAATAATGATTCTTTATCTAAAATCGTTACTTTATGACAAGTCGAGTATTATGTACTTGTAAATGATTTGAAATATTATATTACACCATATTCATTAAAAATATCTTTTTAGTATTGAAATTATCCTTCAATATAATTAAGAACTAAAATTGTCTTTTTTTATAAATATTAGCTTGATGTTCTTCTATTATAAAAAATCAAAAGAAACTAATAAACTAATTTATATACACGACGTATATGTATATGTACTTATTATATAGTTGCAGTTGTTCCTTATTCCTGAAGTGTTTTTTTTTTCTTTTTAAAGAAAGCAATAACAAAGTAATATTTACAAAATATCTGAAAAAAAATTCTACTGTAGCTGTACAAAAAAGAAAATCGCTAAATATATGTGGATCTCAAATATATTGAGTGGAATATTATCTTGGATTAATGATGTGTTACGTGACGTTCATTTTAAGCATCGATTCTTTATTTATATCTGTTACTTTGTAACAAGTCGAGCATTATATATCTGGGAATAATTTGAAACGTTGCATTGCAACATGCACATTAAAACAAATTTACACAAAAAAAATCTCTTTAGCATTGAAATATTTCTTTTAATATAATGTACAACTAATTTTTTTATACATATAAATAATAGTTTCATATATATATATATATCTGTATATATATCTATCTATATATGTATATATATGTGTGTGTGTGTGTATCTGCGTATGTGCATAAATCCATAGAAATGCAATATGTAGTGGCAATTATTTATTATTCTTAAGGATTTTGTAAAGAATGTATAACAACATAAATCATTAAGAAATAGCTTAAAAAGGGATATTTTAGAGATATAAAGAGAAAATCGCTAAATACAGGGTTGTTATAATTAAAGTTCACCTATTCAGAAGGCTCTAGAGCCGGTTCTATGGCTCTAAACGAATCAGAATTTCACTAGTACGTAGTTGAAGTGATGCGCTCTGCGAAAATCGAAAAAAAATAGTTAAAATTTTTGTCAGTAGGTGGCGCTGCGCCAATATTTAAGCCGTCATTTGAAGCTTCCTTTATTTTCTGGAGATTTTTGAAAGATTCTGTATCTAAAGACAGATGTCAGACAATTTCTGATCTGAAAGACAGTATTAGACTTCACATTCGCTCAATCTAACAGGACAATTTACGCAATGTTGTAGAAAGTACAATTCTTAGAATGGAATGCTTTATTAAAAATGGCGGAGGATTCATTGAGCATGCGTAATGTTATTCTTCGTTATTTCCTCATTGCCGAGCGACATGTTTTATTTTTGTTCCATCACATGAAATGATATTCATTTTTCTGTATTGTTTGGAGTCATAGGTCAGGCTCTAGATCTGTCTGATTAGGTGAGCCTAATTATATCAATTCGCAGTTCGTCGAAGCTTGTTGAAACTTTTAAATTTCTGTGTTTCGTCTGGATTGACTGATATTGATATAATGAATCTGCATACATCACTTTAAATATTGGCACAGCGCCACCTAGTGACAAAAATTTTCACAATTTTTTTTTTCGATTTTCACAGAGCGCATCTGTTCAACTACGTACTAGTGAAATTTCGTTTCCTTTGGAGCCATAGAACCGGCTCTAGAGCCTTCTGAATAGGCGAACTTTAATTATAACAACCCTGTATATATAAATACCAAAATATCTTGAGTGGAATAACATCTTCGATGAATGGTGTGTTATGTGACGTTACTTTTAAACACGGATTCTTTACTTAAGTATTTTACTGTGTAACAAGTCGATGATCATCTGTATGGAAATTATACAAATATGTTCTTAAAATACAGTATCACGTATTAAATCTCAGATATGAATATTATCTCTGCATTTTACTCAGAATTTTATTTTAGTAATGCCGTGTATTGCTAAACCTAGAGTTCACGTTGTGAAGTCATACCATCTTTTTTTCTCTATATTTACATTAACATAATTCAATAGAGGCGTGTTTAGGAATCTTAGCATCTTTGGAAGATAAATGAAGCTCTTAATATTTAGTAAATAAGGTGTACTGGTTCAATAACGCCACTTTAATGATCCACCAATTTTTGCTGCTGAGTTTTTGATTTTTTTTTCTTTTCAAATAAATTATTTGATATACATAAAATTCATTAACTATGTGTACAAAAAAAAGTACTTTTGGAAATATGCATTCATAAAATGTCCTGGTGTGATTTCATGTAGTATGTTGCAACAACCTATTTAAGCAATAAAGCCATGCAAACAAAACTATAAAATGAGATGGAATAATGACATATCGATGGTCTAATTCAAAAGATACCACATCTACAGCTTTGTACATTGACAACTTGCTTTTACTTTTCATTAATTGCTATATCAATTTGAAATATTGCATGACGCCATTATCAGAAGATTTATTTGAAGATGATTTCATCCTTCAACGAAGCCCCACCAGTGGCCTAGAGGTTTGGACCTCTCAACTGGTAGACGGCAGGTGCTGGGTTCAAACCCAATCGCGGCCGTCGGCCTAACCGTTCGGAGTTTTCGTGGTTTTCTTCGAGCCTTGCATAAATACGGGTTAGGTTCCCTTAGAAAGATTCCCACGAAGGGCACTCCCTCCTGGGCCTATCTCCCTGGCGTAGATAATCGGCCGACAAAAATACACCACGCCACCATCCTTCAACGAAAATTTATCATAACGGCATACCTCAGTCTCGACTAAGAATTGGCTCCTCCAAATGCAAAATTAAGGTTACTTCCTTGCCACCAAACTCCCTAGACCTTAATCCAATCGAAAACTTATAGTGTATAGTAATAAAAAAAATAAAAACTGCAAGAAAATCCTCCTTCAAGTAAAACTATGTTAGTGGCACATATCCCCTTCAGTCCTGATGTCACATGGAGAATATATTAAAAAACGCCATTTAAGTTAATTTAAATGCTTCTTAAATTGTTAAAATTGCATCTAGACTTTTTAAATAAATGTGTTCATGTTAGAAGTATAGATATATAGATTAATGCATCTTTGGAGGTTTTCTATCATAATTTTAAAACTCATTCTTGAAGTTTTACTTAAAATTTGTCTTAGGACTGAAGAGGGTAATATTGATAAAATCTATTATTTGGGTTAATAGTGATAGAAATGTTTGTAAAAACCTTGTATATACTATACAAAATCGATTGACCTTTGTTATGATAGCTAAAGGGGATGCTACAAAATGTTAATTATCATTTATTTCATATTCAGGATATAACACTGTTAAATAAAATAAAATATTTTAATATTTTTAAGCCGACTAAATTTTATCCGAATATTTTGATGTGTTTTAGAAAGCTGTAAACCTAATTTATTATACTTATTTTATATTTTATAAACGTTAAAATCGTATCTAAACATTACAGAATTAACTTATAATAAATTTGATTGCATTTACTTAGTATTAAAAAAATAAATGAAAAGTGTTTTTTTGATTACTTTTTTTTTCAAATATTTTGATATTTTGACTATGATTACAAATCTATACTATGATTAAATTTTGTTTATAAATGAATGCTTCTCATTCGTAAGATAGATCTTATATATGTTTATGTTTAAATTCGATACCGATGCAAACGAAATTCTAACTTGAACCCTAAAATATTTATTTTCTTTAATACAATTTTTTACAGCTAAATAGATTATTATTGCAAGCGTACTAAAATATTTTTTTCTGCATTGTTATAAGGAAAAATTAAAGTCAGAATCTCAACAAGAATAAAAAAAGCATTTTATGAACAAGACAATATATATATATATATATATATATATATATATATATATATATATATATATATATATATATATATATACATATATTGTTATATATTATGTGGTTAGATAAAGTGAATGATAAGTCTATTCGAATTAAACAAGATTATTACAGGATGAAAATTAAGTCATGTCAATATTTTCATTAGAAATTAATTCAAATGTCTTAAGAAAGAAATTAGCAGGATATTTTAAAATATAAAATAAAAATGTCAGATATTAATTAATTAAAAGTTATGATCTACATATCAGGGTTTCTCAAACAATGTATAATGCGTAGATGTTAAATTCCCCTTGTTTTTATTTTTTATTTTTTGTCTTTTATTACAGACTAGCTGTTACCCGTGACGTCATTCACGTAGCATTTAAAAAAAAAAAAAAAAAAAAAAAAAAAAAAAAAAAAAAAAAAAAAAAAAAAGATAAACGCTTTAATTAAACAAAACGGTTCATTAACAGTAATTTAAAAAATATATAACATTTATCTTATAGAAGGCTATGCAGTAGTTTTTTTATAGGGGACTTTAAGAACTCAGTCAAATAAAAGGAAAATGTGTTAGATAATATGAACAATCGCGAAAATGAAATTGTAACCATGCACTTATACTGTAGAACAACTGTAACGCACCCCAATTGTACAGAAATCATGTTGTAGTGCATTTCAGAATTCCATATCAAAGAAAGAAAAATCATGTGTTAAACCTAGGTAATAAAGAAAAAATATCCAACATTTCCATAATGCATAACTTCACCGGGACATTCTTTTCTGCAGCTGTGTATATGATCTATGTGTTTGTAAATATTCTAAATACAATGTTAAAATTTTGATTAGTGAGAAAAAGTATAACGAATATTAAAATTCAATTCCTTTAGCAATTTCTAATTGTAGACAGAAACTTACTTGAATTCTTTTTTACAGTCCTGTATATTACGTGCAAATATGTATACGATCGCATATTTAGCTTAAATTATTCAAACAAAAAACCCGATTCAAATTATTGAATTCATATTTTCGGGAATCGCTATTGCACTGGTGACCAATCCAGTTTATTGTATAGTCCGATACATGATTTATTTATATTCTACAAACATGTCTTATTATATCAAATGTAGCTGAACTTCAGGATGCATTAGTTTTCCAAATACATACGATAATTGAAAAAGCTTTTCAGCAATCTTTTCTAATAGACCATACTTTGGATACAATATCTGAGATCTGGACAAGGGTCCAAAATCTTTTATGCGTCTCTGTAAATGAACAACAAATGTGATGCAAATGGTACTTAACTGCAAGCTTATTGTAGTAAATTTCAGTATTTATCATTGTATTGATTATCTCAGTATATTAATTTCATCATGTTTGGAATAGCACAACGCAATTAAAATAAGCTGGGAATATTTTTTTTCTCCGTAGACTATTATATTACCGAACATTTTTCTGCAATCTTGTAAGTGAATGTTAAATCTTTTCACCCCATTTTCTACAGAAATCCTATTTTAGTGCACTTCAGAACCTGATATCAATTTCAATAGTTTTAAAATAACCTTAATAAAATAACATTATTAAAATACGTTGCAAATGGTTTTTCTTCACAGACCATACTATATTGAAATACTTTTGAGCTCCCTGTACGCACACTATAAGTACTACATTTAACATATTCGATAGTAACCATGTTTTTCTGAACCTTAAAAATGCATGTAAATTTCATTACATTTAAAATTATGTAACATTATCAAAATACACCACAAATGATTTTTTCGCCTTAGACCATAATGTAAAGTTTCCTTTTGAGTGCTCCTGTGATTCAGCTATTATTGCTACCTGGTCCATTTTCAATGCCGCATATGCTATGGTAAATCTCAATAACGTATGTTATTTTCGTATGAATTCCACTATATTTACCCAAGTTGAAAAACGGACAGACAGACGGCAGGCCCCAGGCACTCGGCAACAGGTATACCGACAGGTTGAAGTCGTAAACACTTTTAGACCATGTTAGAAAGTGTCAAAAAGCGGGTAGTTTTCCTAAAACGAAAAAAAAACAGTGTTAGGAAAAATGTACTACAAAACTGTGTTTTAGGTGACATTTTTGTATAATTTGTACATATATGCTCTGCATACCATAAAAATTTATAGAAATTTATTATAAAAAACATTCTTAAAAGTGACATCATATTTTTACTTTTTAAGAGCTTAAAAAAATGTGCAATTAATATCCATTTACAAACTTGTTTCCAGTACACTTTGAGCACATTATGCCAAATTGAGATATTGACTGAGGGAATGTATTTTCTCACAATTACATTAAATCTTTAGATTTTAAGCCCGAAAGTGCATTTTTAAACTGATATTTATTTATATTTTCAGAATTGAAAAATTTTCGGAATTAACACACAAAAATACATTTTTTTTTGATTAGTTGAGCTTTTCTTACTTTCTAAAAATGATAAAAAGTTTTTTCATTGATCATTACGTCATTTACGATATGTATAAATTATTAATATTTTCTAGTCGTTTAATATTTAACCTTTAAAAAAACTTATTTCATTTTAAAATTAAATATTAACCACGCTCAGACGATAAACTTAATTTTCTTTAAATAATAACTTTTGATATCATAATTCAATCTCATTTCATAGTAACATCAGAGATATTTATTTTATTTTCAATATGTGACGTCACAGTCGTCTCTTTTTAGCACTTACTCAAAATTACATAGTGTTATTAAAAATGAAAACTTGAAAACTTGAAAACTTATACTTTGTTTCATATATGACGTTACATTGATATTTTTAAAATTCTTAAGGGAAAGTATTCCTCTGACGTCACAATTGGTAAAAAGTTGAATTTTATAGCCTCGAACCGAAAGAAAGAAAAAGGTTCATTTTGATTATGGATTAATATCTGGAAAAACTATTAAAATATTTATATTCTTGTAAAGTGTGAAGTTATAATCTTGTAAAGTCTTCTAAGTGTAAAAGAAATTTTATATAATCGTTTGCGTGATATAACAAGAAAAACAGTATTCCTCTCACGTCACAATTGGTGAAATTGCGGTTTTTAATCTCGAACCGAAAAACAGAATAGGGTCCATTTATTTATTTCATTTTATTTTATCACGTGAAAATCTTTCAGTTGAAAATTAATTACAGAAGAGAAATAATTATTCCGGTTTTTTTATTTTTTGGCAACGGAAAAAGAAAGATAATTAAATATTATGGAAAATTTTTCAAAATTATTCTGTATGAAAAATAGTGAAATATTGAATTATTAAGAAAAATATTTGAATAAAATAAATAAAAATTAGCCTATGTTCATTTCAGGCCAATAATTTACCTATATACAAAAATTCAAAGACATTAATCCATCCGTTTTGAAGCCAAGTTCATTCCAATTTTCGGACACACTTTCACATTTATAATATATATAAGGATAGCGAAATTTCTTTGTTATTTTTTCTAGTTAAAAACTTTCTACTTTTTATTGCTGAGGGTAGACATATTTTTCCTCGTTTCTCATTCTGAGCTTATAAATTCGTCTCTTTTTCATCCAGTATTAGAATTAAAAAAGAATAATTCATAGAAATATTTTCTTGTCAAGTTAATTTAATTGGCTTTAGAAAGAAATAGATAGGATACTTTAATCGAACAAAATGAAATTGAAAATAAAAATATAAGAAATAATTTAATAAAAAAATATTATCTACATATCTATAACATCCGCATATCAGAGTTTCTCAAACTGTATAACACGTATGTATGAGTTCGTTATATGTAATTTTATACATATATACTGTATAATAAAAACAAATACTTTCAAATTAATGATTCTCATTCGGAAGTTAAATCTGATATATATTCATATTTAAATTTGATGCCTGTACATACGAAGTTCTAATTCGAACACGAAAATAGTTTTTTGGAGTAATATAAGTTTTATCGCTAATCACATTATTATTGCACATGCAAAAAATTTCCAACTTTTCTATAAGGAAAAATTAAAATTATGATCTCAACAAGAATTAAAAAAAAACATTTATAAGAGCAAAACAATGCATAAATGTACATTTATTGTTATATAATGCGTGGTTAGATAACGTGGATAAAACATGTAATCTTTTTTTTTCTTGTTTTTGTATTTCATTGCAGATCTAAGAATTTATTATTATTTCTTTCCTAGTTAGAAATTTTCCACTTTCGTTTGCTAAGGGTAAACATACTTTTCCACTTCGCTGAATCAGCGCTTATCAATTCTTTTCTTTTTTTGTCCAGTATTAGAATTAAACAAGGTTAATACATAATGAAAAATAAGGCATGTCAGTATTTTTCTACGAAAATTCAATCATTCAATCTTTTTACTCAATATATTCAATCTTTTTAAGAAAGAAATGGGTAGGATACTTTAAACTATTAAAAAATTGAAAATGTAAGTTTTAGATATAAATGAATAAAAAAATATTATCTACATATCTATGATATATGTATTTCAGGGTTTCTGAAACTGCCTGACGCATATGTGCTGAAATTTCTTAAAGTATATGTGACAAGACTGTGTAAACAGTCAACTTACGACATTCTGCAGTTAAATGTCCCAGCCAGAGGTTTTTCGTTTTAATGCATAATTAAAACATAACAATAAAATTTAACACCATTGGTAAAACTATATGACTCGTTAAATTACTTTTAGAACAGCATAAATTTGATTTCTAAATCAAAATACAGAGAAATAGTGTGAAATACATTAATCTAGACTTGCTGAGTTTGCCTTAGATAGATTGATTCTATTTGTTGCCGTATATTGATTGTAAAAAATAAACTGAACTTAATGGATTAGCTTTAAACTGGCTCAACATTTTACAAACAAAAAAGCGTTAGACGATTTTCAAAAATGGACTTTATCAAAGCATTATAAAGAAAAATATTGTTGCGTATATAGGGTTCTTTTGATCTTTTGGTTATACAACTTCCAACTCTTGTTTCTTAGAAAAGTAGAAAATAATTTATTTACAGATTTTCAGAACAACAGTCTTCGAAACTCACAAATATTACTAGATATTCAAAAATAACTGTTCAAATCTATCGTACAAGTGCAGATATAGGTCCCAGAGACTCTTTATACAACGTCTCAACACTAAAATCACATTCAAAATAACGTAAATAAGACTCAAGCAAATTTGCTTAAACAATACCCTAGAAGTTCGCTCAATGACTGACTAGTAAATAATAATCACAACAGCTCGCATTGCTCTCCTTATATAGGCTCGTAGCATGCGCCAGAAATTTCTACAACCTTCTAGAAAAATTCAGAAACCAAGGAAAAACATTCAATGTATCAGTAGACCTAAGGGGGGTTACCATAGAGAGGGAAGGGTTACCATCGCCAACAATCCCCAAGTTTGTGGCCAACTTGGCGATATATCGCCAAATGTTGCGACCAAAATTAGTCGCCAAAAGTGACGGCAACTTGGCGATATCTCTAATATTTCGCAAAGCTGCCATAGACAATCACTGAAAATAATAGACAAGTTTGCTTGATAACAGAGACAATGTAACTAAAACTAATATTAGTAAAGAAGTGGAGCTTAATAAGATTATTTACATTATTTTACAGTACAAACACTAACTATTTACAAAATTCGTAACACTACCCCCTCCTCAAAGAATGCACGTCCCGGGCAGTGCAATTCTTGGGTTAGAGGAAAACACTTAAAATAAATAAACAAATAAATAAATAAATAAATAATAATAAGATTTACATAAATAAGAACTTATTAATATTTACATATTTACAAAAAGTGACTTTCATGACCATGGTCTGAAATTCCAGTTTTGAATTTCTAATAACTTTGGCAAAAATAAGGGGCTAGCCGGTTATAGTGTACGACCTTGGGTTTGGCGTGTGGCGATTTTTGTATGCGTACGACGACGTCATTCAGCCTGTTGACAACTGTGTAAGGACCGCCCAGTTTCTTTGTAATTTTGGCGACAGTCCCTTACGACGTATGGGATTCCACAACCAAACTTTGTCACCTTCGTTGAACTCATGTCCAGTTGCCTTTGTGTCGTACTGTGTCTTCATCTTTACCGATGCCAGTCTGATTCGTTTCCTCGCTAGACGATGAATCTCCTCAATCTGTGCCTGGAGTTTATCCACGTACTCCTCGGGCGATGAAGGAGCATCAGGAGGACGGCCAAACAAAAGATCCGCAGGTAGACGAAGATCACGACCAAAAAGCATTTGAGAAGGGGAGTAACCAGTATCCTCATGAATGGAACTCCTGTAGGCAAGCAGGAAAAGAGGAAATATCTTGTCCCAGTCCTGTTAATCTTTAGACACAAGGAGGGAGAGGCTATTTAGGATGGTACGATTGAACCTCTCCACCATGCCGTCCGATTGAGGATGTAGAGGTGTAGCTCGAGTTTTGTCCATGCCGAGTAGTCCGCACATTTCCTTAAACACAGCCGAATCAATGTTTCTTCTTTGATCAGAATGGATTTGAAGAGGAACTCCGTATCTGGAAACCCAGTGTTGAACCAGTATGTCTGCTACGGTTGCCGCCTCTTGATTAGGAATGGCGTAGGCTTCAGGCCACTTAGTGAAGTAGTCCATGACAACGAGGATGTACTTATTGCCATCAGATGTTCTAGGAAGAGGACCCAGGATGTCTAGAGCAATTTGTTCGAAAGGAGCTCCTACATTGTAACGCTGCAATCGTCCACGGGTGCGCCTCTTTGGACCTTTACGTGCTACACAGGTGTCATAAGTTCGACACCACTTCTTTACATCACTGCGAAAATTATTCCAGTAAAAACGCTCTCGAACCTTTTGAAGGGTCTTCATTACATCAAAATGACCTCCTGTGGGACTACCATGAAGTTCTTGAAGGATTATAGAAACTCTCGACTTAGGGAGTAGTAGTTCCCATCTACATGTCTTTCCATCGTCAGACTCCCATTTTCGGTACAAAATACCGTTCTTGAAATGTAGGGAATCCCAGAGGGCCCAATAACGTTTAGTCGAAGGATGGTAATGGGCTATGTCTTGCCAGCTGGGCTTCCTGTTGGACTCTTCTTTCAGTTCTATAATTGGCTTAATTTCAGGATAGGAAGTTGATCTTTACGCAGGCTCTCGTCACTCCCCGGATCTTGCGATGATGTAGACCCAGTTGTAACTTGTCTTACTATAGGACCTTTGACATTAAATTTCTTCTCAACCCGGTCGCAGTATCTACAATTCTCTGAGCAGGGTATTCTTGAGAGAGCATCTGCATTTCCATGTGATGAACCTTTTCGATGGCGTATCTCCATATCGTACTCTTGAAGCTTTTGTATCCACCTGGCTATCTGGCCTTCAGGGTTCTTAAAATTCAATAGCCAAGTTAGAGAAGCATGATCAGTTCGGATCAGGAGTTTTCGACCGTAAAGATAGTGATGAAAATGGTCTATGGCTTTCACTACAGCAAGAAGCCCTTTTCTTGTTACGCAGTAGTTTCGCTCTGCCTTTGATAAGCACTTGCTGAAATAGGAGATACCACGCTCCTGGCCGCCGATTTCCTGGGACAGTACAGCGCCAATGCTTTCGTTACTCGCATCCGTATCAAGTATAAACTGTTTATCGATTTGAGGATATGACAGAATTGGAGTGGATGTTAACTCCTCCTTAAGCTTTTCGAAAGCAGCGTCACATTCCTGTGTCCACATGAATTTTTGATTGGCTTCTGTTAATTTATGAAGTGGTCTTGCAATCATCGGGAAGCCTTTGACAAATTTTCTGTAATAGGTGCATAATCCTAGAAAACTCCGAACCTGTGAACATCTGCTGGACGACTCCAATTTTTCACGGCTGATATCTTCTCCGGATCAGTCCTGACTCCATCCGCCGAAATGATGTGTCCATGGTAGGCGACTTCATTGCGAAACAAACTGCATTTCGAAGGGCTTAACTTCAAATTAGCTTCCTTTAACTTTTGTAGCACCCGCCTGAGGTTATTCAGATGGTCATCAAAAGATTTTCCTATGATTATGATATCGTCTAAATAAACAAGACATGCCTCATATGACAGCCCTTTGAGAACCATTCCCATAAGGCGTTCAAAAGTTGCAGGTGCATTACATAGACCAAAAGGCATTACCTTGAATTGTCATAATCCTTGTCCCGTTGTGAAGGCAGACTTCTCGCGGTCATCGGGATGGATCTCTATCTGCCAAGTAACCACTCTTCAGGTCTAAAGTCGAGAACCAAGTGTTGCCCGCAAGTGTGTCGAGAGTGTCGTCAATCCTTGGCAGAGGGTAACTATCCTTTTTGGTGACGTCATTCAGTCGGCGGTAGTCTACACAAAATCTTGTAGAACCATCCTTCTTTCATACTAATAAAATGGGAGACACCCATGGACTTGTCGATGGTTCGATGACGTCATTTTCTTCCATATCCTTAATTAAATTCTGCACCTCTTCTTGCTTGACAAAAGGTAATCGTCTAGGGTGCTGTTTAATAGGAGAGTGATCTCCCGTGTCAGTTCGGTGTTGTGCCATCTTTAGTTCGTCCAAAGTCTTCAGATGTTTGGGAAAGTTAACTTTGGAATTCACTAATTAAACTTTCTGCAGCATCCCTTTGATTTGGATCTAAGTCCGTATTTTGTAAAAAAACCTTGACTAAATTATCTGAAGATTTCTGAGAGTAATTGGAATTTTGACTTATGCACGTCACAGGAGCACATGATGCTATCACCTCTCCTTTCTTGATAGTCCTCGTCTTATCACCGATGTTAGCAATTCTGACTGGAATGGTCTTCTTCGAGAGGTCCACTACAGATGAAGCCACCAATACTCTTGCCTTGTTTACTATTGTCTTCGGGATAATCTATAAGGCCAAATCGATAATTAGTTTCATTTTTAATTACAGCTGGAACTAAAAATTCTGTTCTTGGACCTAGATGGATGTCTTCTTTGGCTATTACTGTTTGTTTATATTCAATTTCGTTATTTAATCCAAAAAGGCTTATTTCTTCAAATTTAGATAGCATTTCATTATTTTTAAAATCAAGTTTGAAGCCAAACTTCTTCAGAAAATCTAGCCCGATTATGCAAGGATCTGTTATGTCAGCCACATATGCCGTATGATAATATTTGCTTCCTCCAAAGTTGATGGTTAAATTGGCCTTTCCATATATGCCTATCTTGTCGCCGGTCACAGTTTGCAGGGTAACGCAGGGTGAAGTCCAGATGAGTTTACATTTCAGTTTTCGAGCCAAATCTTCTCTTATTATTGTTACATTGGCTCCTGTATCGACAATCATACGGCACTGAATTCCGTTAATAAAGCCTATCACATATAATTCATTATCACCGGCACTCAGTTTTGATATCTGGAGGATCTTCAGGTGGGGCTTTTCATTCTCTGGCAACCTCCGCCCCGCGAGATGGCCAAAATTTAGTTTCCCTGCTGACTGTTTGAATTTATCTCAAGTTTGTGGATTTTGGGGCAATTTCTTCGGAGATGTCCTGTATCACCGCATCCCCAGCACGTGAGATTCTGTCTTCTTGAGCTTGTTCTTCCGTATTTTAAAGCTTCAAGTTCTTGATTTATTTTCCTAATTTCTTTCAAGAAGTCGATCTCAGTGTCTGAGCTTTTGTTCACCGTTTCCTTTCGGACTGAATGACGATCTCTTCGGCTGGCTTGTGTAGCTGCTTCCAACTTTAAGGCATATAGTAATGCAGCCTTTAAATCCTGTACATATGCCATTCGTACTGCTCTCTGCACTTCGGGATCTTTTATTCCGTCTACAAAGTACTGCAGCGAGAGCATTTCCCGTACATTTGTTGGGCAGTCGATGAATGCTAAATTTGCTAGCCGTTCTATTTCTGAGGCAAACTCTTGAAGGGTTTCACTCCATTTTTGATGGCGGCTCTTCATTTGTATTCTCGTATAATCCTTCAAGAATTATTCTCGGAATCACATTTCAAGTGCACAATTTAGAGTCTCAAAATTGAGTTGCATCATATCGGGCAATGTTTTCAGCACTTCGGCGGCTTCTCCTCTCCAAGATGCTGCCAGTTGACAAGCTTTCACCTCGTCACTCCATTTGTTCGCTTCGGCTACAATGGTGAATTGGGTTTTGTAAACTTGCCAGGAACTCTTTCCGTCGTATGTCGACAGCTTAACTTGCACAGGAGAAGCAGGCGGATTCCTAAATTCTTAATAATTACCACTGGACGCTGAAAGTTTCTTCTCAAGATCTTGTACTTTTTTATTTAGCTTTTCATCTACTTCAACTATTTTCTCTTCAATATTACTAACTTCATTCTGAAATTTCTCTTCTACTTCCTCTACTTTTCTTTCCATTTTCTCTTCAACATTACTAACTTCATTCTGAATTTTCTCTTCTACCGAATCTATTCTTCTCTCTACCGACGAGAACTTTTCTTCCAAAGTTTTCTTCATTTCATCTTGGCTTTTATTAACTTCCTCCTTTAATTCTTCCATTCTCTCTTGGCTTCTTCTCATTTCTTCAGTCAACTCTTCTTGGCCTTTATTCATTTTTCCGCCAACTCTTCTTGGCCTTTATTCATTTTTTCCGCCAACTCTTCTTGGCCTTTATTCATCTTTTCCGCCAACTCTTCTTGGCCTTTAATCATCTTTTCCGCCAACTCCTCTTGGCCTTTATTCATTTTATCCGCCAACTCTTCTTGGCCTTTATCCATTTTATTTGATAATCCATTAATAGCTTTCAACAACTCACTCAGTTGCTCTTCCGTTGCTCTCGTTTTCGCCATAAGATCCCACTTCTGACACCAAAAATTGTTGCGTATATAGGGTTCTTTTGATCTTATGGTTATATAACTTCCAACTCTTGTTTCTTAGAAAAGTAGAAAATAATTTATTTACAGATTTTCAGAACAACAGAGTCTTCGAAACTCACAAATATTACTAGATATTCAAAAATAACTGTTCAAATCTATCGTATAAGTGCAGATATAGGTCACAGAGACTCTTTATACAACGTCTCAACACTAAAATCACATTCAAAATAACGTAAATAAGACTCAAGCAAACTTGCTTAAACAATACACTAGAAATTAACTCAATGACTGACTGGTAAATAATAATCACAAGAGCTCGCATTGCTCTCCTTATATAGGCTCGTAACATGCGCCGAAAATTTCTACAACCTTCTAGAAAAATCCAGAAACCAAGGAAAAACATTCAATGTATCAGTAGACCTAAGGGGGGTTACCATAGAGAGAGAAGGGTTACCATCGCCAACAATCCCCAAGTTTGTAGCCAACTTGGCGATATATCGCCAAATTTGGCGACCAAAATTAGTCGCCAAAAGTGACGCCAACTTGGCGATATCTCTAATATTTCGCAAAGCTGCCATAGACATTCACTGAAAATAATAGACAAGTTTGCTTGATAACAGAGACAATGTAACTAAAACTAATATTAGTAAAGAAATGGAGCTTCATGAAATTATTTACATTATTTTACAGTACAAACACTAACTATTTACAAAATTCGTAACAATATCATTAACAATGAATACGATTGACAACTTCACTACAAAGTCCTTATTAGGAGACTCCAATGTATCTTAAATTCTCTTTAAAATGTACCAAGTATGACCACATTTAAAATCATCTTAAAATTATTTAAAGCAATCGCTGCTTTCTTCAGATGTTCATCAGAAGAATTTTTGCAGATTTAGCTTTACCTTAATAATATCTGCAGATTTTTTTAAGACATCTTTAAAATTATATGAAGTTTTTCAGATTTCTTTCAGTGTGGGAAACTGATATTAATTATTTGTCATCTTAGATAAATTAGCAGGGTTTTTTTTTTTTTTTTTTTTTAAATTTATTTCTAACTTATTTCAGTAAAAGTTACACACACTTTTATATTTTTAAAATGAGAAAAAAAAGTAAGTTTTAAAAATCGTTCTTTGGTTATTGGCTCATCAAAATCAAGTAAATTGTTTATTTTGAAAAAAAATTGCCACATGTATAAAAAACGATTCGCCATACTTGCACTCAATGTGAAATACTAGATGTTAATGCTGACGAATGAATTTAACTTATGTATGACGTAATCAGCATGACAAGATAAAATAATTATTTATAATGGGATATCACTGAATGAATTACGCATGATAAGATTTAAAGACTAAAGGAAACTTTTATTAGTATCTTTTTAAGTTTTCATTCGGTTTTTGTATAATTCGAAATAAATTGGGAATATTCTGAAATTAATTTATATATTTAATCTGAAACTTTTGCGTTACTATATGTTTACAATAAGATCAGAAGAAAAAGATACAATGTGTTTAAAAGTTTATAAAAGCTTAACTAATTAAAAATGTTAAAGAATAGGCTTAGACACTTTAAAAATGATTCAATTATTTTCAACACTTTACTCCCATTTTTTTCAAAGTATCTGTAAAAACCTACAAATAGTTAAAAAAAAAAAAAAAAAAAAAAAAAAAAATATTTTTATATTGCTATTTAAACTTTTCAATTCTGGTGTATTATAATTAGTATATGGATTTTAATTCAATAATATTTTGTTTTAACAAATACTTTCGTTACTGTTTACTGGTAGCAATGTTAGTATTTTTCTGTGCATTTACTTTATGACTTCATTAACGCTTAGGCATTTAGTAATAATAATAATAAATATTTGCAATAATTATAATTCACTTAGCAACATCTGCGATTATTTTATTTTGAACATACATTTCACTTTTATATATTTAAAATAATAGTTACTTTACTGAAAGAATCATGTGATATAAAATATAAAAAGTATTAGAAAGCGTTATCAATTAAATCTTGTTGCAGTATAATATTTTTTAAATATCTCCTATAACTCTTCTGTAGCCTATTGCCACAAGAAAATGAAAAGAATAGTAACAAAGACACAACATTTATTATGTTTCAGACAACGAAATTTTTTTAAAACTCCAATTAATCTATTCGGATAACTTGTGTTAATGTTATTAGCGTAAAAGTATTTATTTTTTTTAAAAAGTTTTGAAAAAATCGGACCCGAAAGGGTTAAGTATGTCACATTATTATTATTATTATCATTTTAATAAATAGGATATTTTGCAATTTCAAAACATCCCAGACATGGCAAAACAAATTTAAAAACGCACCTAAAAATGCAAAGAAAGCATTGTATAAGGAAAAAAAAAAAAACGATTGCGTTATAAATGAACCTGGCTGATAAATCTAGGTCATGTCCTTTGAGTTCTTGTTTCGGTTTTTTATTAGTTTTCAAAGAATTATTTTCTTACTAGTTTTCTTACTAGTCAGAAATTCTCCTTTTTTGTTTGCTAAGGGTAAACATATTCTTCCGCGTTTCTGATTCAGCGCTTATAAAATTTATCTCTCCGTTATTCAGTACAAGAATTTAATAAGATTAAAACGAAGACATACTCATGATTCAAGTATCCCAGTCTTTTCAAATGTAACTATATTAAATAATTAAAAAATTGTGATTACGGACTTCAATAGTGATATGAAAATCAAAATCAATAATTGAAAAAAAAAAGCTTTAAATTCGTATTAAAGAGAAATAAACGTAGAAAAATGCTTTTAAGTACCTATCTAAATTAAAATTATTTAAAGTACATTAAGGGCACATGGTACATTTCGGCAAGTAAAATAAAACAGATTTTGAAATTTTTTAACTATGTATTTAACTTTAAAAGAAAGTTATTGGAATGCAAATAGAATTACAGTAAATATGTGCACTACAGCACATATACAAGGTGTTTGTATTAAATTCCAGGACTGGAGCTAATACAACGAATGAATATTAATAAGCAAACATACATTAAATATTTGATTAATTTATCGCACTATTATTCAATCGTTAAATCAATTATTACAGCTCTTGTAATTCATTTACCGATAAAATAATAGTGTTATAAAATAATCTAATATTATTTCGTATGCAACGTTTTATGCAGTTCCATACATTGACCTCCAATTTACTACTTTGAACTGATCCAATGTATCTAACCATATTGTGTGATCGTTAAAGTTAATTAGTTGAATTAACCTTCCAGTATTCGCCCGTGATGGCTCAGATGGAAAAACTTTGGCGGCTTAAACCAATTCGTTGTTTCAATCATGGCCCGCACTTTTTTTTCACCCACATGGAAAATATACATCTACTATAGTACCTTTAATAGTTCTGAAAACAATCACTACCGGTCCTCACACACTTTTTTCTAAGGTGGTACAAATTCTGGAAATACGCTTCATTGTCCTCTAAAGATATTCTCCGAAGTTGAGCATTTATGTTTCGCTTTGTGTCGTCTACATCTAGAAATGAATTTTTTTTTCAGAGCATTCTTAAGTTTTGGGAACAAAAAGCGCGTATACCATTCGAAAGTACGAGAATGGGCATAGTAGCATTTCTATATGCAATTTTCAGTAACTTGTAGGATTAAAAAAAAAAAAAAAAAAAAAAAAAAATTTAGTTGTGGCACCTGCTCTAATGAACCACTTGCGATTTATCTTCTACCAACCGGAAATACTAACTCAGTCAATATGCGTTTGTTCAATTTTCGCACCTCATTAGTTACGCTGTCACATCAACATGATGATGCGTTCCTACGCATTTTCATTCATAAACTACACGAAAAGGCCTGCAATTTAATAGACACACCTTGCATAAATGAAATGAATGTCACTTTAATTAAGTAAATTAAATAACTAATTTAATAACTAATATTAAATAAATAATGTTTTATTAAATAATTTAATAAGTAATATGTAATAAATAATATTTTAATAACTTAATAAATTAGTTTTCAAGAACTAAATATATTTTTTAATGTTTTATTTATTTTTTGTTCCGTACACTTTTCTATAACCTGTTAAATGTACCACCTTAAAACTCGTTTTAGCCTTAGAATTTCAAACTATTTGACATACTATTTCAGAATATTAAGAAGCAATTTTCATATTAGCTTAAAATAAATAAAATTAAAAATCTTTCACAAAAAAAAACAAAAAAACAAAAAAAAACAAAAAAACTTTGAAAATGCTAAAAGTAATACGATATATATTTTAGTGTATTTTTTTTTTTTTTTTTTTTTTTTTTTTTTTTTTTTTTTTTTTTTTTTATCACAGAGCTATCATGTTAAATATATATAAATAAACAAATTAGTTGCACAATTCTGGAAAGTTTCAACTGTTTATCTAAAACAAAGCACAAAACACAGGTTTGGCAAACAAAAGAAAAACTAAATACATACACGCTGGCCATGCTTAAAATATAGTATTTTAAAACCTTCTTGACCTATAAACTTTCAGGTCCATAATCTTTTAGCTCTATATTTTAGGTCGGTAATTAAAATCTGAAAAATCTGAATTATTTTACATTCAACACTGTTACAAATGTATCTCGGAAATTACAGATAATTTATGGGTAATTCATTATTTTAAGTCTTATGTAATATTACATAAATTAGAAAAACAGAGATATCCAATCAAACATTTTTGGGAACAAATTATTTAGAAAACATACACAAGGAAAAACTATCTAATGTTTTACATGTGTAACATACATTTTAATCTGATAAAACGCACCATACCAAACCCCGAATTCCCAAGACATGTAGATGACATATAGACCCAAGACATGTAGATAGACATGTCCCAAGACATATTTCATTTGCAAGGAAACTGAATTTAAGCCTTTGTTCCCCATCAGTTTTTAATTTTAATGGGAAAATATAAAGTCTACCCTTAATCAGCTAAATTCACAGAAAAAAAGTTTTATCAAAAGTTAGCTTTAACAAAAATGTGGCTTTCAAACGTAGATAAATGCAAAGCTCGTAGATTTTCACCCCTTCAAATACTAACCATGCACGATAATGCTTCATTTGTATTTTTGAGTAGGAACAAGTACATTATAGCAATATTTGCTATCTGATCAAGAGTATTTCCAAAAATAAGTGTAATAGATTACTTACAAAACTTAGTGGCTTCTTAATAATCACAAAAAACGCTTCACTACGAAATATTACACTTATATAATATTTTGTCTCTATTTTTTTTCTTTGTTCTAGTATTATTTAATTTAAACCTAAAACATTTTAATTATAAATAAAATAAATAAATAATAACAATTATTATTATTATCATTGATGTTCAAATCCAGGGATTTCAGAATGCATCAAGCAGTATCTTTACGTTCTTCAACTCGCTAACTGGTTGTTGTAGATTAATAATTATGTAATCTCGAGTTCATAATAAACAAAAGTAATCCAATAAGTCCGTTAATGAAGTTGTTTTTCTCGTTTCGATTTCTTACCATCCAATATTCATTAAAGAATCTCCGCAATTTTTTTATGCTACAAATGTTTGCTTGTGTATATGTATTTTCCTGTCCTAAACTGAATTTGTAACAGACAAAAACATTATTAAGGCTACCTAAAAAGTGGGGGAAATGTAAAAAGAGCACGGAAAGCATATGTTTAAACATTTCAACGAATGCAAAATTTTTATTTTTTGCTTTTTTTAAATTTTTGATTATATTCATTTACGTAATTGACTCACTTCATTTTTTTGTTTATTTCAATACATCGAGCGTTACAAAATACTGTTTATAATAGTCAGATCATCAATGATAGGCAAACACATAAATATCTAAACTAAATATTAATAATAACTGCATAATAATAACTGCATGTTTCGTGACATAAGATTTCCATTCATTATTTTACAATAATGAATTAACTTGTTCTCTAAATTAATCAAAAGTCGAAATAAACTGAATAATAAAGTTTACAGTATAAAAATATAATAAGTTATTTTTAACCAACGAGAAAATTACGAAACAAGATACAATTTGAAAATTTAATTAAAAAACTTTTTTCATTCTCAAATTACATTCATTTCTGATAACGCTTGACATAAAAGTTAATACATATGTTATGAAATACAGAATTTTGCATTATAAATCCTTCCTTAATTACTATTTTTTTAAGTTGATAATATTTTTCTTAACTTAAGCCAGAAGAGAAGAAAAAAAACACTTATGTAATATGCTAACATATTACACATTCAGTGTTAAATTGTTATTTAAACCGAGAATTTGAAATGATGTTGATAAAAATTATCATTATCATTATTATTATTATTATTATTTATAAGGACTTTCAATTTTAAATTAGAAAGAAATATCTATATTGTGAAACCGAACAATGTCTCCAAGAGAGCAAACATCGTGTGCAATTTAACAGGAAATTTTCATATAAAATATTATTTTAAGCAATCACTCAAATTACATAGAAAGAAAGAATTTGTACTTAGATGTGTTGAGAGAAGAAATGGAATAAATTATCCTCTCAGAAAAAAAAATCTGTCCTTAAATAAATTTTCCGAATTTCGATTTTTTCCATTTTTTTATTAGATTTATTAAATTTTATTTTTATTAAAGTTAAGTTTGAAAGAACTGTTCACTGATAATTTTACATTATTTTCAGAATTAAATAAATAATTATATAAGTAAATTACAAAAAAAAAAAAAAAAAAAAAAAAAAAAAAAAGTGGCATAGACTTTCAGTAAATGTGAGATTTTAATTTTTATTAAGACTAATATTTGTTGAAATGAAGTTTTTTTTTTTCTTTTATGTAGACACTAATGTCATTTCGTATCTTTTCTGTAAAATACATATGCATAAACATTTCACAGGAGAGTTGCTTTATTTGCAATACAGACATACAAGATTTTACATATTTAATATGTTCATTTATTTGAATTGAATGTTCATGTCGTAAGTTGAAAAAAATAAAAAATAAAATTTTAGATAACAAAATAATAAAGCAGCAAGTAAATTATGATATTTATTAAAATGTTTTCGCTTTCCTCAATTACGTTTGTCCATTTCAAGCTCAGATTCATATCCGGAACCCTTTTTAACTTACAAAAGACGAACTGAAACGACCAGGATTAATTTTAACTCCCATAACTCCTTTCCATACAATCAACCATTTACTATTTCAGAGTTGAACAAGTGTTTATGTGATACTCATTTGTCAGCCCCGGGTCATGATGGGATTACCTACATTATGCTGAAGCACCTGTCACCACTCCCTTTAGATAACATTCTTTCTTTCTACAATAGGATTTGGGAGGAACAAACTTTCCCCCATGCTTGGTGCAGAGCTATTATTATTCCGTTTCCTAAACCAGGAAAAGATTCTGGCAATCCCAATAATTACAGGCCTATCGCACTCTCTAGTAATCTTTGCAAACTTCTTGAGAAGATGGTTAACTGTCGCCTTGTACATATATTAGAAACTAACAATCACCTTGCGGCTTTCCAAAGTGGTTTCCGACGAGGTAGGTCTACTATCGATAATTTAATCCATTTGGAAAATCAAATCCGGACAACCTTTTTAAAACGCAACCATTTGGTGTCAGTGTTTTTTGACATGGCAAAAGCCTATGACAGAACCTGGCGTTATGGGATTCTTCGCGATCTTTTTAACCTGGGCTTTCGTGGGTATCTCCCAATTTTTATTAAAAACTTTCTTAACATTCGACTATTTCAAGTTCGAATTGGTGGTACACTGTCTAGTTTTTATGTACAAGAAGAGGGTGTTCCCCAGGGCAGTGTCCTGAGTGTCACCCTCTTTGCTATTAAAATAAATGACATTCTTAACCAACTTCCTCGTACAGTCAAAGGCGCTTTATATGTCGACGACTTTCGCATCATGTGCATGGGACAGGATATTCGTTTTATAGAAAGACAGATACAAATTGCTATTAATCGCATACTGACTTGGACAAATAAAAATGGTTTTATAATCTCTCATGACAAAACTTCTTGTGTGCATTTTTGTAGACGTAGGGATCTGCATCCAGACCCTGAAATTTTTATTGGTTCAACCCAAATACCTGTTATGGACAACGTTCGTTATTTAGGTTTAATTTTTGACAAGAAACTTACTTTTTTACCTCATATTTTAAACTTGCGGACGAAATGTGAAAAATCACTGAATATACTTAAAGTACTTTCTAACACTTCTTGGGGAGCAGACCGTACTTCTCTTATTAAAATATACAGGGCTGTGATCCGGTCAAAGATCGACTATGCCTGCCAGGTCTATGGCTCAGCTAGAAAATCTGTTCTTGAAAAACTTGACACAGTGCACCATAGCGCACTTCGTGTTTGCTCTGGTGCATTTCGTACATCACCTGTTTTAAGTTTATATGTTGACTGTAATGAACCTTCATTACATTATACCCGTGAAAAACTTTCTTTGGGGTTGTTTTACCGTCTCCCTTCACATCCTAGTCATCCACTTCATACATATATTTTAAACTCTGACAATGATATTCTTTATCAAAATCGTCCATCTTGCGTCCCGTCTTTTGGAGTCAGAATGAGAACCATAATCAGCAATAGCTCTTTGAGTAATATTGAGGTGAGCACATGTCCATTGCATATGTATCCTCCCTGGAATCCACCTGTTATCACAACCCTCCATCCTTTCAAAGGTTATGACAGAAAGAACTTAGCCCCTACAGCCTTTAAACAATTATTTGCTGCGCATCGTGCAATTTTTAGCGATCACTTGGACATTTATACGGATGGCTCAAAAAATGGTAATATTTTAGGTTGTGATAGTATGACTCTTAGTTATCGACTTCATCCTTCTACATCTATATTTACAGCCGAATTGATTGCAATTGAGAGAGCCATGGTACACATATCTAATCATCAAAACACCTCCTTCATAATTTATACTGACTCAAATAGCTCTATTGACGCATTAAAATCTTTTAAAAAGCATTCTCATGTCTCAGACATCCTGGATCTTTATACTAAATTGACTAGACGTGGCTGCAAAATTTTATTTTGCTGGGTTCCTGGACACATGGGCATTCCTGGTAATGAAAAAGCTGATCAAGCGGCAAAACTTGCTCGTAATCCATTGCATCATAAAATACCATTCTCAGACGTTAAACTAATTATAAAACATTTTATTCATAATAAATGGCAAGAGAGCTGGAATTTAGAAATCAATAATAAATTACATTATATCAAAACAATTATCATGACCTGGCCTCCGAACTATCCAAGAAAAACTGATGTTCTTCTGACTCGTCTGAGAATTGGACACTCTAGAATGACTCATAAACATCTTTTACTACGGGAGGATGCACCCATGTGTCCACACTGCCATTTTGATTATCTAACCATTCGTCATATTCTGATCTACTGTCCGGGCCTCCGGCACTTGTATCGTTTCTATTTTAATTCATCATCACCAGTCTTGACGAACCTCATTGGGGAAACACCTCATGGGGCACTCTTTGCTTTTTTAAAACATTTTATGATTTGGGATTTCACTATTTTCATCTTTGACATTCCTTTTTGGCATTCTGGATGGAAACCCCATCCAAATGCCTTCTTGAAATTAGCAATTTTGGATTTCATTGTCTTTAATTTTATAATTGTTTTTTCACAATTTTATGACTATATCTACCTCATCCAGATAGCTTTTTGTTTTTAAATATTCGTTTAATTCCATGTTTTTTATATATTTTGTCTTTATTTGGCGCAGCATGTCCCAGAAGGGATTTTGCGCTATTAAACCCTGTACAACCAACCAACCAACTTCAATTACGTTTATAATTTATACTGCATTAGATTTATTAATTATATTACATTGAAATATATATTAAATGACATTTTAAATATACTAATTGAACAGTGTAAAACTTCTTTTAATGTATTTTTTATACGTTAATAATAAATTTCATATATAAACAATCACAAAAAAAAATTGGTTAAGATATTAGTCATTCTTATTGAGAAACACCGAAAATACTGGCGATAAATATGTATCAATAAATATAAAAACTTTGTTAAATCACCATAAAAAAGAAAAATTATACAGGACGCGTTTCGAGCTGCAAAATTACCGCTCGTCTTCAGCTGGTCCAAACACGTGTCACAACGGACAGAGTCTGTCCGTGTTTGGACCAGCTGAAGACGAGCGGTAATTTTGCAGCTCGAAACGCGTCCTGTATAATTTTTCTTTTTTATGGTGATTTAACAAAGTTTTTATATTTATTGATATATATTAGTCATTCGTTATTCTATTGTTTTATAGCCTAAGTATACAAAATGACACTGAAAAAAAGTTTCTGTCTCGTAAATAAATTTGTCTCCATAATTTTTCGTGAGATAAATTTTTCCATCCATTATTTTCCGCTAGTGGCTTAATTTCTTCTCTGATTTAAATTAAAATTGAAACAAACTAAAAAATTATGTTACAATTTACTACTGTTAAATTAGATAGAAAAAAATTCAATTGTTAAACAGAACAACTATCCAGCAGAAAAATGTTTCCAAAAGAGAAAATATCGTGGCTAATTCTACTGCAGATTTTTACATAAAATATTATCTTATGAAATCAAAAAAATTACTTACAAAGTAAACCGTGTACTCATATGTGCTAAAAGAAAAGGTGGAATAATAAATTAACCAATTCAGAAAAATTGTGTCTTTAAATAAATTTTCTGCAATTCATTTTTTTTCATTTTTCTTATTAAAATCTTAGAGAGTTAATTCTGAATCAGCTGTTTACTGATTATTTAACATCATTTGCAGAACTTAGAAATAATAAAAAAAAATACTAAAAGTGTGACATACACTTTCATTAAATGTGAGATTTTAATTGTTACTAAGACAAATGTTTGTTGCAATAAAGATTTATTATTTTTTTTTATTTAAATATTAATCTAATTATTTTGTATCTATTATGATATATACATAAGTGTATATCCTTCGCATAAAATTTGCTATTATTTACATCGCAGACAAATAACAATTTAGCAAATCTAATTTAAAATATTTTTTTCATTCTAAAAATTCATTCATTTGTAATAAATGTCGACATAAAAGTTAATATATCATGTTGCGGAAAAGAGAATTTCACATTATAAATCCTTCCTTAATAACCATTTTTTATGTTGATAATAATTTTCCAATTTAAGTCAGATGCGAAGATAAATTTACTTATATAACAGAAATGCTAAACTATTACACATACAGTGCTAAATTGTATAATGCCAAAGAATTCAAAATGATGATTATAAAAATTATTTACTTTTTTTCGTAGGGACATTTAACTTTAAATTAGAAAGAAAAAAATCAAATATTCAACAGGACTACACTCCTGCAGAAAAATATCTCCAAACGAGAAAATATCGTGTCCATCTTAACAAGAGATTCCTATATAATAGATTATCTTAAAAAATAACACATATTATTTAGAAGGAAAACTTTGCACTTAGATGAGTTAAGAGAAAAATGAATTAATAAATTATCCACTTAGAAAAGATCTGTTCTTAAATAAATTTTCTATAGTTCAATTTTTTTCTATTATTCCTATTAAAAATCTTAGATAGTTAATTTTGAAACAGCTGTTTACTGATTATTTCACGTTATTAACATAACGATAATAATAATAATAATAATAATAATAATAATAATAATAATAATAATAATAATAATAATAATAAATTTTTTTTAAGAAAAATGTTTGTTGCTGGACGTAAAAGGAAGCCGAGGTTTTGATCTCCACGGCAATCGCTAACCACCTACACAAAAGTGATTTTATTTTATCGTTTGCCGTTGCAAAGTTTTGATTTGGGAAAATGATTTTGGCATCAGACAGATGCTTAATTCTGTTGATTATTCTATTCTAGTCGGCTTGGAAAAACTGATTCTATTCTTCTTGGATTAAAACCAACGTTTATTCGTTGTATAAAATTCATTCGATTCTATTCTAGTTATTCTATTCAATGTACTGAACCATTATATTCGCAAAATTTTCATTTTAAAAGGATCCAAGCTTGTGATGGTAATGTGATATAACCAGATTATTACTGTTTTGAAAATTTCTTCGTTTCGTCTGTATTCGTTATATGAAGTATTAAGTGTTCATAATGACCAGTCTTGATATGGCAAACTTTTCGTTTGTTGATGTCATTATTTAGAATAGATACTGTGTTGTATAAGAATTCAAGCCCATTATTTCAGTTTTCTTGTTTAATTAATGGGAGACTGGTAAGTACCTTCACACCCTGATAATATTCTAGTTATCTTATTCGGTTTCATTAAAATTCTGATATTCATGTTTTTAAATTCGAAATTGTTAATTTTACAATTGATTCTTATTCGTACATTTTATAACCTATCCATAATTCTTCTATCCAATTGCAATAAAGATCTTTCCTTTTATGTAGGCACTGATAACATTAATTACTATTTACTATTAATTACTATTGTTGCCAATAATTTTTTACTATTACTATTATTATTAATTATTACAGTAAATAATATTATACATTATGACACTAAAATTATTATTATGTATTATAGTAATTAAGTGTAAATAGTATTATTAATTACTATTTAATATTAATTTCTAACCTTAATTAATGTTTTGTTTTTTTAAATGATAATAATTTTCCTAAATTAAGTCAGATGAGAAGAAAAAATTCTTTATGTAACACATATGCAACATATTGTACATGCAGTGCTAAAATGTAATAAAATCCAAAAATTTGTAATAATGCTGATTTTTTTTTTTTTAAGGGATTTTCAACTTTAAATCAGAAAGAAAAAATTAGATTGTTAAACAGAACAACAATGCTGCAGAAAAATGTTTCCAAACTAGAAAATATCGTGTGCAATTTAACATTAGATTCTTATATAAAATGTTATCTTAATATATCATGCAAATTACTTAGAAAAAAATCTTTGTACTTAGATATGTTAAGAGAAGAAATTGAATAATAAATTATCCTTTCAGAAGAATTCTGTCCTCATATAAATTTTCTGCAATTCGATTTTATTTTCTGTTTTCGTTATTAAAAATCTTAGATAGTTAATTTTGGAACAGCTGTTCACAGATTATTTAACATGTTTTGCAGAATTTAAAAAATGGTTTTTAATAATAATAATAATCCCATGTTTACAAGCTATTACACTTGTTTTAATGTTTTGTCGCCATTTTGTTTTTAGTTCTAGAATTATTAAATTTAAACCTGAAACGTCGTAATTCAATAACAATAAAAAAATAAATTATTATTATTATTACTATCATTGGTGTCCAACTCCAGCGATTTGAAACTTCACCTATCAATATCTATGCGTGCTACAAATCGCTAAGAGACATAATCAATATACATTATAGATACATTACATATACCGGGTGTCCCAAAAATGACTGATGAATTTTAAAATTCAATAACTAGCAAACGGTGACAGCTATTTAAAAAATATTTGCAGGAGTGTTATGTATAATGTCAAGAGTTTTTTTTTTCTTTTTTACCGTAATTGTTTATTTTAGTTCGAATTTCAAACAATAGGTGGCGCTGACGGCGAATGAAGGCCAGGTGATCAGTGCTGAGTGAAGCGTCGACTTAGCCTTCAATCGCCGTCAGCTTCACTTATTGTTTGAAATTCGAACTAAAATAAAAAATTACTGTAATAAACTCCCGACATTATACACAACACTCCTGCAAAAAATTTTTAAATAGCTGTCACCATTTGCAAGTTATTGAATTTTAAATTCCATCAGTCATTTTTGGGACACCCAGTATATATTATACATTAATCAATATGTAATACGCCAACTACATCATAACAAAGGAATCCGATTCGTACCTTAATAAAGTAGTTTTTCTTGTTTTATTTATTTATTTATTTATTTATTTATTTCACCATTGAATATTCTTTAAAAAAAAATTAGCAAAATTTTTTATGTTATAAATGATTGCTGGTGTATATGTATATTCCTGTACTAAACTGAATTTCAACACAAAAAAAAAAATATTACTAAGACTATCTAAAAAAGAAAAACTATAAAAAGAGCATGAAGAGCATATATGTTTTCAAGAGTAAATAATTGACTTTTTTTTAATTTTAGTTTTTTATTTTTATTTCAGTACATCTAGCTTTTAAAGTACTGTATATAATTGTCAGTTATCGATGATAGGCAAACACTTAAAAAATCATCCAAAATATTAATAATTTTATAAGTTTTCATGACATAAATTTTCCATTTATTATATTTCCGTAATGAATTAACTTGTCCTTTGACTTAAATAAAAACCGAAACAAACTAAAAAATAAGGTTACAATACATGTTATTTTTAACGAGAGAGAAAATAGCGAAACAACATACAATTTAGCAATTCTAATTTAAAATCCTTTTTCGTTCTCAAATTACATTCATTTATAATAACTGTCGACATAAAAGTTAATACATTATGTTGCGAACTACAGAATTTTAATTTATAAATGCTTCCATAATTATTTTTTTTAAGTTGATAATAATTTTCCGAACTTAAGTCAGATGAGAAGAAAAAATCCCTATGTACATACTACGCATGCTGGGGTAAATTGTAATGTAGCCCAAGTATTTGAAATGACGCTGATAAAATTTTTCTTATTTCGTTCCAGGACATTCATCTTAAAATTAGAAACAAAAAAATTCAATTGCTAAACAAAGCAATGCTCCTGCAGAAAAAAATTTCCAAGCCAGAAAATATCATGTTTAATTTAACAAGAGATTTTTATATAAAAGATTATCTTAAGAAATCACACAAATTTGTTAGAAAAAAAATTGTACTTAGATATGTTAAAAGAAGAAATGGAATAATAAATTATCCACTTAGAAAAATTCTGTTCTTAAATAAATTTTCTGCAGTTCATGCAGTTCATTTTTTTTTCATTATTCTTTTTTTAAATCTTAGCGAGTTAATTTTTGCACAGATGTCCGCAGATTATTTAACATTATTTGCAGATTAAAAAAAAAAAAGTGTGACTTACACTTTCATTGAAAGTGAGATTTTTATTCTTATTAAGTCAAGTGTTTGTTCCAATAAAACATTTATCTTTTATATAGACACTTATAGTATTTCTTAAAAATTCCGAAGTACATTAGAGTATATATTATTCACAGGAAAGATACTATTATTTCCAACACATAAAAACAATTGTATCCATAGGTAATATGTTCATTTATTTGAGTAGAATGTTCCTGTCATAGGAAGAAAAATCAATATGATATTTAAATATTTCCGCTCTTTTTTTAGAACAATAAAATAAATCAGCATGTAATTTATCATATTTTTAAAAATATCTTTACTTTCCTAAGTTACGCTTATAATTTATAGTATATTACATTTATTAATTATATTACATTAAAATATACATTAAATGAGGAGTTAAATTATCTAACTGAACAGTGTAAAACGTCTTTAAATGTATTTTTTATGTTAATGATATATTTCGTATATAAACACAATTAGAAAAGTCTTTCACTAAAAATATTGGGTAAGATATAAAGCAGACACATTTCTGTTGTTGTAATGCACAATAATATAAAATGACACCGATAGAAAATTTTGTCTCGTAAATAAATTTGCTTTCATAACGTGTCGCGACATAATTTTTTCCATTTATTATTTTCCAAAATGGATTAACTTCAACTCTGTCTTAAATTAAAATCAAAGCAAACTAAAAAATAAAGTTTCAGTACAAGATAATTTTTTAACGATTGAGGAAATAACGAAACAACATATAATTTAGCAAATCTAATTAAAATTGTTTTTTACATCCTCAAATTACATTCATTTATAATAACGGTTGACACAAAAATTAATTCATCATGTTGAAAAATACAGAATTTCACATCACAAATAATTCCTTAATTACTATTTTTTTAAAGTTGATAATAATTTTACCGACTTCAGTCAGATGAGAAGAAAAATTCCCTTATGTAACAGATATGCTTACATATTACACATGCATTGCTGAATTGTAATATAGCGCAAAATTTCGAAAACGATGCTGATAATTTTTTTTAAGACTTTCAACTTTAAATTAAAAAGAGAAAAAACGAATTGTTAAACAGAACAACGCTCCTAAAGAAAAATGTTTCCAAACGAGAAAATATCGCGTGCAATTTAATAGGAGAACAAGAATACACTTTGTTATATAAAAGATTATTTTAAGAAATCAAACAAATTACTCAGAAAGAAAATACTGTAATTAGATGTGTTATAGAAGAAATGGAATAATAAATTATCCTCTCAGAAGAATTCTCACCTTAAATAAATTTTCTGCAGTTTGAATTTTTTTTCATTTGTCTTATTAAAGATCTTAGAGAGTTATTTTGGAACAGCTGTTCATAAAATTATTTGCCAAATAATAAATAAATAAATAAATAAATAAATAAATAAATAAATATTGTAACATACATTTTCATTTATGTTTATTTCAACATAGCTTTTTTTTTTCCTTTTACATGGATAATAATATTGCTACGCATTACTTCTGAAAAATACTTATGCATAAATCTTTCACAAGAAAGTTGCTATTATCTGCAACACAGAGAAATAATATTATACATAGATAATATGTTTATTTATTTGAATAGAATACACCTTACATAGGAAGAAAAAGCAAAATAAAAAGTAAATGGTTTTTTTTTTTTTTTTTTTTTTTTTTTTTTTTTTTTACTCTTGTTTTGTTTTAGAGAACAAAATAACAAAACCGCATGTAATTTATCTAATTTATTAAAATATTTTTTCTTAGGTAATTTAATCATTTATATTGTATTGCATTTATTAATTATATTACATTAAAATATATATTACATGATGCTTTAAATTATCATATTGAACACTGGAAAACTTCTTTCAATGTAATTTTTTTATGTTAATAATAAATTTCGTATATAAACTCAATTAGAAAAGTCTTTCACTAAAAGTATTGGGTGAGGTATTACGCAGGTAGTTTTCTACTGTTGTATAGCCCAAGAATACAAAATGACACTTTGTTTTGTTTCGTTAATGCATTTTTTTCCATACTGTTTCATGGCATGCATTTTTCCACTTATTATTTTCCAATAATGAATTAACTTGTTTTCTGACTTAAATTAAAGTCGAAGGAAATTGTAAAATAAGGTTGCAGTATAAGATATTTTTAATCTAGCAGAAAATAACGAAACAACTTATAATTTAGCAAATCTAATTAAAAATCTTTTTTTAATTCTCAAATTACATTCATTTATAATAACTGTCGACGTAAAAGTTAATACAGAATTTTGAAAAATACATTATTTCACATTATAAATCCTTTCTTAATTACTATTTTTTTTAAATTGATAATAATTTTCCTAATTAAATCGGATGAGAATAAAAAATCTTATGTAACATATATACTAACGTATTACACATGCAGTGCTCAATTGTAATGTAGCCCAAGAATTTGAAATGCCACTGATAAAAATTATTAACTTTTTTTTGCAAGGACATTCAACTTTAAATTAGAAAGAAAAAAAAACCACTTGTTAAATTGAGCAACGCTCCTGCAGAAAAATGTTTTCAAACGAAGAAATATCGCGTGCAGTTTAACATGAGACTCGTATATAAAAGATTTTCTTAAGAAGTCCCACAAATTACGTAGAAAGAAAACATTGTACTTAGATGTGTTAACAGAAGAAATGGAATAATAATTTATCATCTCATAAAAATTCTGTCCTGAATTAAATTTACTGCATTTCGATTTTCTTCCATTATTCTTATTGAAAATCTTAGGGTTAATACTGAAACAGCTGTTCACACCTCATTTAACATCATTTGCAGAATTAAAGAAAATAACTAATAAATGTAACATGCACTTTCATTGAATGTGAAATTTTAATTCATATTAAGACAAATATTTGTTGCAGCAAAGATTTTTCCTTTTTTACATAGACACTAATATTATTTCGTATCACATTTGAAAAACATATGTGCATAAATCTTTCACAGGAAAGTTGCTATTATCTGAAACACACAGAAATAAGATTATACATAGGTAATATGTTCATTTATTTGAATGGAATGTTCATGACATAAGAAGAAAATGCAAAATGAAAAGTAAATATTTTCCACTCTTGTTTTGTTTTAGAGAACAAAACAATAAATCTGCATGTAATTTATCATATTTATTAAAATATATTTTCTTTCCAAAGTTACGTTTATTATTAATATTATATTACATTTATTAATTATATTACATTAAAATATATATTGTATGGTGTTTCAAACTATCCAATTGAGCATTGTAAAACTTTTTTTAATGTAGTTTTTTATGGTGATGATAAATTTCATATATAAACACAGTTAGAAAATATTTTTTTTTCTAAAAATATTGTGTAAGATACTAGACAGATAGCTTTATATTGTTGCACAGCCGAAGAATACGCGCTGTAAAACATTTGAGTAACGTTACACCATAATATGTGTGGCAGCATTACTGCCTCCCATTTTATGGAATAACATTGCTTCCTCCAATTTTAAGCAGTATTTTAACCGGTATAACCGGTGTAACATTGTAATGTTACATCAGTAATATATGTTTACATTATACCATTATATAGGTGCAAAAATATCACTCAATAATATTGGAGGTAGCAAAGTTGGCATCTTTTTTATTGTGTAACGTTACACCAATGTTTTACAGTGCAAAATGACGCTGAGAAAAATTTTGTCTCGTAAATAAATTTGTCATCATAATTTTTTTTATTTATTAATTTACAATAATGGATTAACTTGTTCTCTGAGTTAAATTAAAATCGAAGCAAAATAAAAAATTAGGTTACAGTATAAAATAATTTTAACCCGGGAGAAAATAACGGAACAGCATATAATTTAGCAAATCTAATTAAAGTACTTTTTTTATTCTCAAATTACATTCCTTTATAATAACGGTCGAAATAAAAATTAATACAACATCTTGAGAAATACAGAATTTCACATTATAAACCCTTCCTTAATTACTATTTTTTTTTAAATTGATAGTAATTTTGCTCACTTAAGTCAGATGGGAAATAAAATCTCTTATGTAACAGTTATGCTAACATATTATACATGCAGTATTGAATTGTAATATAGCCCAAGAATACGAAATGAAGCTGATAAAAATTATTTTCTTTTTTCGTTAGGACTTTAAACTTTAAATTAAAAAGAAAAAAAATCAGTTGTTAAGCAGAACAACGCTTTTGCATAAAAATGTTTCCAAACGAGAAAATATCCCGTGCAATTTTACAGGAGATTCTTATATAAAAGATTATTTTAAGAAATCAAACAAATTAATTAGTAAGTAAACTTTGTGCTTAGAAGTGTTAAGAAAAGAAATGGAACAATAAATTATCCTCTCAGAGAAATTCTCTCCTTAAATAGATTTTCTGTAATTCGATTTCTTTTTTTTAAATTTTTCTTATTAAAAATCTTAGAGAGTTAATTTTGGAACTGCTGTTCCCAGATTATTTATCACTAGCTAATCTGCCCGGCGTTACTCGGATTCGTCAAAAAACAGCAATAATTGGGAAAGAAAACTTTAAAATCAAAATAAAAAGACCCTCGAAATATTGAAAAATTGTTGCACGAATTTCGTTTAACGTTCATCGAAAAGAGAAGGTCTAGAAAACTGAAACTGCTTTTTACTAATGTGGAAAAATCTTTATAAAATGCGAAAGCATTAAAAAGTTTATAAAAATATAAAACAAAATTCAAAAATTGTATTTCGAAATTCGAATAAACGTAGAAGGAAAGAGGGCAGAATTTACTACATTCGGTCTAAAATTGAACGTCCAAAAAATCGAAGCGGAAAGCGAAGAAACGTAAGCATTGCATTAAAAGTGCCAAAATTTTCAAAAATGAAGGAACTAAAAATTTACTCTATTTTGATAGAAATTTTGAATCTAATTAGTGTAATAAAATGACAAGCAGTGCAATGAGAATAAAAAAGCTAAAAAATCGCAATAAAAAGCTTTAATATAGCAAAAACGCACAGGAGAATTTTTTTTTTAATAGAAAGAAGTTTAAAACCGAATTCCTTTTCCGTATCAAAAAAATCGCCGTGAACTCAAACAAAAAAAAAAAAAAAAAAAAAAAAAAAAAAAAAAAAATCCAAAAAATTGCATTAAAAATTGCTTGAGATCAAAATAGAGAGCAAAACAACTATCATAAAGACTAAAAGTTTGAAACCAAATTCCTGTAACGCTAAAAATTTTAAATCGAATTCCTTTTAAAAAGTCAAAAAATGACTGTGAAAGTCCGAAAATTGCACTGTGAAATATTATTAAAAATCGCAAAATATAAAAAATCTCTAGGGTAAAAAAATTACTGTTAAAAAATAAATACTTCAATCAAAAAATTAACTATATTAAACAAAATTTTTGCATTCGAAATCAGGTTTCGAATGTCAAAGAATCGTCACGAAACTTGAAGAATTGCTAAAAATCACATTGAAAATTGCATTAAAAATTGCTAAATATTTGGAAGTCAATGCCTAAAAATTTATATGAAGGGGTTGGGGGTTGTAATCAGAAATTATTCATGAATAACAAAATGTGGATATGGAACGCCGAAAATCCTATTAAATGATAAAACAGTGCAATCTAAAAAATAACTATATTAGGCAAAAAGTTTGAAATCAAAATAGGTTTCCGAATGGCAAAATATCGCCAGGAAACGAAACAAATGGCTAATTGTCACAGATGTCATATATGCACCACATTGGCGCGCTATTTTTCAGGCGGCAATTTGGCGAAAACCAGTTACGTGCATATTACTTAATTAATTTCTATTATTTTAAAAGGGAATAATCATAAAAAAAAGCTTAGTTAATAATTATAGAGTAAAACAATTTATATCATTTTAAAAAAGAAAATAAAAATAAACAAACAGTTTATTAATAAATAAGTAACAATTGGAGGTATACCGTGTGAAGCGCATATAATTGCTATTTTTTGCAATCGCACCAATGTGGTGCGTATATGACATCTTGTGTCTATTTCTCTGGCAGAATCTTCTAATTTAGCAAAAAATTAAGCAATTAAAATAAATTATAACTAAAAGAAATATGATTTTGGTTAGTTTACATTCAAGAGAGACCAATCTGATCGCCCAGGGCGGCTAGTTTACTGTACTTGGGTAAAACATTGTATTAAGAAATAATTCACGAATGATTAAAAAATCGGTGCAAAGTGTAGAAAATCTCGAAAAGTCGTATTAAATATAGATACATAGAAAAATCACATACATTAGGCTAGGGTATATTAAGCGTAAAACAATGCAATTGGAAAACATTCACGAATGGCAAAAAAAATTGACGCAAAATGTTAAAAAAAAAAAAAAAAAAAAAAAAAAAAATCGCATTACAAATTGCTAAATTTCAAAATTCGTGAAAGGCAAAAATTTTTAAAAGAGTACGGATAAAAATTTGAAATTAAATTCCTTTTACAAAATTTAAAAAAATAGCCGTGAAATTCTAAAACCACTAAAAAAAAACATTGAAAAATTCATTAAAAACCGCTAAATGTAAATGCATCCGGAGAATAAAAATTTATTGTAGTCGGGTAAAACATAGCAATCACATTTTTCATGAGTTACAAAAAAGTCGACGCAGGACACAAAATGTACCCAAAAATCGCATTGAAAATAGACAAAATTTTAAAAATGTAGATGGTAAAATTTACTAAATTAGTCTAAAAATTTGAAACCAAATTCCTTTTTTAATTGTTTAAACATTATTGTGGGGATCGAAAAAAATGGTACTAATCGCATTAAAAAGTTAATTATAAATAGCATTGAAAACTGCAATAAAAACGCACTGAAAATGCACTAAAAATCGGTAGTTAATTTTAAAATCCCTGTAATCAAAGTTTTCTCAACTGGATAAAACATTCTAATTGCCAATCAGTACTATTTGATTATCTGGTCGGTCAAAAATCGAATTGCCAAACTATAAGATTAATAAGATAATGGCTGATCGTAAATGTCACATTCACTTGCCATTAAACAAGTTACACATGTTTGTTACGTCATCAAGTGATTTTTACATCGTTGTTATATTTGTAGTTTTATGTATGTTTTCCTAATTTATTTCTCCTGTCATTATTTAACATAAAAATTACATTAATTTGCATACTTTGGCGAGTCGTTTGATGACTTATATAATTTGGCAAAATTGATCGACAGCATAATCAAGTGTTACACGGAAATCTTTTATGGATGTAAAAAATCGACGCGGCACGTGAAAAATCTTTTAAAAGATGCATTGAAAATCTCTAAAATTACATACGATTAAAAGTTTAATAATCAATTTTTATTTCGAATATAAAAAATTACCATAGAACTCGAAAAAAAAATCCGTTAAAATTCTCGTTGAAAAATGCATAAAAAATCACGAATATTAAAAACTAGCTGGGTTTAAAATTTATTCTAATAGGGTAAGATATTGTAATTGGAAATATTTCATGAATGACGAAAATTCGATATCAAGCGCAACAAGTGTCGAAAAATCACATTAAAAATCGCTGAAATTCATGAATTTTAGCAAACAGCACCATATAAAAGGGGAGGGGGGGAAAGGATCGATTGCCCCGGGCACGGAAATTTGGTTTGCGCCAAATTCATACTATAAACGTCATTTTTGGTCTATCACAAAGAAAAAAGTTCGCGGGGGGGGGGGGGGGGTGCCAAATGGAAACTTCGGGTCGGATGCAGTTTTTTCTTCGCATGCCCCTGTTAGTAGACAAAATTTAGTACATTAAACTAAAAGATTGAGCCTAAAGTCCTTTTACTAATATCAAAATACAGCGCAAAATACGAAAAAACATCAAAAATTGCACTAAAAAATTCACTAAAAATACAAAAGTCATTACGCGAAATCCAAATAAATTGTATTGAAAATAGAACAAAACTCATTACATTAGGTTAAAAGGATGAAACCACATTCTTTTCGCTAATGGGGAAAAACCACCTCGAAACATTATAAAAACCTGCAAAAAATCAAATAAAAATTATATTAAAATATCAAAAATCGGCCTTCGAGGTGCTGAACTTCATATTTAGAGGAACTTTCTGCCAAAATTTTGTAGCTCTTCGTGCAACAGCCTCTCCAGGACATCGTCGGCGTTTAAAATTTTTAAAATGTATTATAAGCTATCTTAGATTATCAAACAGGCCTTCTTGTTACATTTCCTAATTTTGTACGCGCCCCTCTCTTTTTGCACCCTGAAATATGTTACACCATTTTTTTTATCATGTATTATACACAATCTTACAGTTTAAAACAAATCATATTGTAAGATTTTTTTCATTTTTTAAAGTCATTATTACAATTTTTTTCAACTCTTCGATAATCGTTACAAATAGCAAAATGTAAATTATTAAAATAGTTTTTCTTGATTTTCAAATTAATTTAGTGTGATGGGTTATTGGAGGATCGGAGATCAGCTAATTCATTAAGGGTATTACTCTCTGAGATTCCGAATTTATCTGGGTAAAGTTGAGTCGAAGGACATTTGATGTATTTTTATATTCAAAATATCTCTTTAAGCACTTAATATTTTTAAACTTGCTTTCAGTTTTAAATTCTTAAAAGGTGTTATTTTTTTCTTTGATTTCAAAATATATGTTAAATTTCTGCTTAACTATATATGAAGAGATAAATTGTTACTCACAGTTCGTGAGTTTTTAAAATCTAAAGTATTAATTTCAGCTTATACTTTAGAAATATTATGAGAACTAAGAAAAAAGTGACATCCTTTAAAAAAACTGAAAACAGGATTAGAACATTTTATTTCCCGAGATGATATTGTGAATAAAAAGATGCATCAAACAAAAATAGACCTAATATTGCCGAGGGAAATTCGTAAACTAAGTGACTAGCAGCGTTATTGATAAATATATAATAATTTCTACAAAAGATTCGTCTTCAGTGAGGAGTTTTGTAAGGAATGCAACCCCAATTATCAGTATAGTACAACGAATCCTCTGAAAACCATGTAAAGGGACTGCGTTGTTTTCTATCACGTGATAACTAGCTGAAGAATCTTTTTCTTTTCCGAATTCTAATCACAAAGGAATACTCTACGAAACTTCCACAGTTACTGCACTGTTTTAGAACACATGACTGTCAGCTTATTTATTTATTTATTTATTTATTTATTTTTTTTGTATTTAGAATTCTAACTACCAAGTGGTATACACATATATAGTCAGAGCAGTGGTATCGAACAACTCACCATAAGGCTCAATATATATATATATATATATACATATATATATATATATATATATATATATATATATATAAAGTGTTCTGGTTTAAAATCGCCAGGCGGGGTAATAACGCCAAGTGCTAATATTATGCATAATTATGAAATAATCTGGTAAATGCACACATGTGCTCTGCACAAAAGATTTTGAGTCATATAAATCGTAAAAAACAGCTGAAAGTTAATTAGTTCTATTTGTAGGCTTTATTGCTTTTACAAGCAGCTAAAATTAACGCTTGATCTAAAATTTGTGATCTACGTTTTGTGATGTGAAGATTTTTTTTTTCATCCGGGAAAACTTTGTTTATTACATAAATTTGTAGTGCTTTTCATGTACTTTCAAAATGTTGTAGAAGATTTTGGATATCTTTTCGAGATAATTTGTAATTTAAAATGCACAGCACAATAACTATAACGGGTAATAACGCCAATCCTTGACATTGATACCGCGGTTGATTCCCTACAGTGGCCGAGCTATACCCTAAATACTGATTTAAATAAACACAGTTAAAACTGTGCAATGTTTCTAAGAATTTTGTTTAAACGGTCCTTTTTAAGCAAAAAGTAGCTTAGAATCTGATATTCTTTTACCTCCTCCCCCCACACCATTACTTTTCTTGCACTTTTACAAAAAATTGAACATTTTCAATAGCTTAGAATCCAATTTGTCAATTTCTAGAAAGGTAGAGTTTATATTTTTAGAATTGGGCAATCTACATGCCATTATTTCATCTTATTTTATAGTTTTATTTGCATGGCGTTATTACCCACATGGGTGGGTAATGACGCCAAATAGCACTGGTCAAGAAATAACGCCATTACATTTTATGAATACATATCTGTTATATTATTTTTTATATATAGTCAATGAGTAGCTGTATCAAATTCTATATTTGTTTGAAATATACAATCTAAAACTAAGCCGTGAAAATTGGTAGAACCTTAACGTGGCGTTATTACCCCAGGATACCTTATATATATATATACATATATATATATATTTGTCTTAATCAGAATGCCAATAGCTAAGGTATAAACTGAAACATTAAACAATGAAGGCGCAGATATCAAAAACTCAACTACTAGCCCAAGAATCAAATTTTGTTTCCAGAATAGTACGCCTAAGGAATAAAACTATGAAAAATCTTGTAAAGTCATTGCCCTGCTTTCAAACATATTACTATTAATTTAAAAAAAATGTTTTGTTTTGTTTTGTTTCCAACAAGTTACTGAGAAAAATGACACTTTTAAATCTAACTAAATCGATGTTTTTATTTTTTATGAAAGTTTTGTTTAAAATTTGACGGTTCAATGCTATCAATTCTGAAATATTATATAATACACGGTTACAACAAAATTAGTTTTCATTTGTTAAACAGCAAATTTCCCTGGTTAGTTGAATTTATTCATATTACACTGCTGGTCACCCAAATTGCAACACCAAGAAAAACAAGAGATATCACAACAAAATTTATTGTGTAGGTAACATGTTGACCAAGTAACAAATGATTAAATTTACAGCATTCTATGAAGCGTAATTCCTGCCAAAATCAGTACCCAGAGTAGCCGCCGTTGTTGGAGAATACAGCCGCCACACGCCTCGGCATTGATTCAAAGAGACTTTGGATGTGTTCTTGGGGTACAACAGACCAAGCAGCTTCCACACGTTGCCAAGTTGATCTGGTGTGACAACTGGGGATGAGCTCTGGGTCAGTCGTTGAGCAACCATGGACCACATGTTTTCTATCGGCGAAAGATCCGGAGAGCGCGCCGGTCAGGGAAGCAATTCAATCTGGTGATTGACGAAGAACCCTTGGACAATGCGTGTCACGTGTGGCCGTGCATTATCCTGCTGAAATATGGCTGTTGGCAAGCCCTGAAGGTAAGGAAGGACAACTGGCTCCAACACCTCGGAGATATAGCGCTGGCTGGTTAAAGTACCGGCAATGCGTACTAGAGGAGTGCGAGAGAGATATCCGATACCGCCCCATACCATAATACCCGGTGCAGGACCAGTGTGACGGTGCATAATGCAGCTGTTCAGCATCCTCTCTCCACGGTGTCTCCAGACTCGAATCCGACCGTCGTGGTGTTGCATACAGAAGCGTGACTCGTCAGTAAAGAGAATTTCATTCCATTCTGTCGTCCACATCCTTCTTTCATCGCACCATTGGCGGCGGAGACGTCTGTGGTTCCGCGTCAGAGGTAGACAAAGCAACGGACGTCTTGCGGACAGACCATTCTGCTGTAAACGACGTCGAATGGTACGCGCAGACACTGGATGATGCGTTACAGACTGAATCTGCTGTGATATGGTTCGTGATGTGACTGAGCGGTCCGTCACTGCCATGCGTACAATCTGCCTGTCATCACGTGACGTAGTGCACTGAGGTCGATGCGGTCGATCACGTCTGTCCGTCGTACCCTGTTGCACCCAACGATCACATATTCGCATCACAGTTGTTTGGTTTCGTCCAACACGACGACCGATTTCCCTGAAAGATAACCCACAATCTCGGTATGCCACTATCCTTCCTCTGTCAAGCTCGGATACTTGATCAAAAGATGATCGTTGTTTCCTACGAGGCATAATTTATCGTTTTTTTTTTGAAAAAAAAGCAAGAAAAACACAATTGCTGTACTTGAAACCGTCGAAATCTCCAAGCCTTAAATAGCGCTTTGAGGTGGCGCCACAGGCGCGCTTGATATGCGTATGCGCTGAAATTCTAATCATTTGCATATCTCACCTCAGCTAATGCATGTTGTAAATTTCATATTATTTGCATGCGTTCTTCAGGGTGTTGCATTTACGATGGCCAGCAGTGTATTTAAATTTCGGAGATTTTGAAAGAAAAGCTCCTTTTTTTTAATAATTTGTAAAAGGAAATTAGGTGAACTTCGTTTTTTTCATGCTCATTTAAGCACATTTAAAAGCCGCCATAATATCAATACAAAAGCTTTTTCAAAAATGATTTATAATGGATGAATTTGTAATAAGATAGGCTTTGCATGTAGATTTTGACAAACATTAACAAAATTAAGTAGAAACATCATGTATAATCGTGAATAAAATTATGAATAAAGTGTCATGTGTTCGTACGTCCATGTTTTCAGAAATGAGTATTATTACGAATTTTGTAGTACAGTCTAGTCTCTATATAACGAATTTCATCGTTCATTTAAAAATTTCATTATGTATAGAAAAATTCGTTGAAAAGAGAACGACATTTTTTTTTTCATTTAATGTTTAATTTTTTTAATAGAATTTTTTCGGGGGTATTTAATTAAGTTTTTGAAATATTTCATTGAATTTTTAAATAATTTCAAAAATTTTTGCCACATTCTTTTTTTCCCGTGTTTTATTGTTTATTTTGAAAATTATTTACTTTATCAGAAAGCGTTATGCTTATCCCAAAAGAGATTTTATGAAGATGCAGTAGCAGATAACACCAGCATAAATGACGTTTAGTAACAATTCTTCGTTCAAATGATCTCTCACAACAAAAAATGTCCCAAGTCGCCCCAAACAACAAGCACCCACTCTAAACTCTAAAAGTTATGAGAGTTAGTTTAGGTAGAAGAAAACCTGCTGAAAAAAAACGACCTTTTCTGCAAGTATCCCCTCACCCCCTTCCTTATTGCTGACTTACTATCCAAACCAAGAAATAAACAACATTTTCAAGACGACAATGGAATAGTTTTATCTTTAGGATACTTTGCGATTATTGCGAATCGCTCTAGTAGCATGCAAATATTTCAGTCATTTCCAAGAACGCATGCTCATCTTAGGTAAAACAAAGCAAGTGTAACCATGCCAAAAGGATTTTTTTTTTGGGGGGGGGGGGTATTGAATGCCTTTTTTGCACATAAGGAATAAGATAAATGAATGTAGCTATGACTTATAAACCAGAAATCAACGAAAAAATTTTATTCTAAAAATAATTTGAAGCGTTTTCTGAACATATAAAAGAACATTTTTGAAAAGAATTCGTTAAATGGAGACTATATTTCGCTATATGGAGATTATTTTTAATGTAATTCTGATAAAAATTTGCCGTTCCTACAAAAAACTCGTTAAATAGAGAAATTCGCTGGATAGAGTTTCGTTGTAGAGAGACTCGACTGTAGTTAGTATTTATACTCTAAAATAATCTAAAAAATCTTATTAAGCTCTATTCATTTGCTAATATTAGTTTTTGTTATATTGTCTCTTTTTGCTAACTTTTTACCAGGCAAACCTGTCTATTGAATTTCAATGAATGTCCATGGCAATTTGGCGATATATTACAGTTATCGTCAAGCTGCCGTTACTTTTGACGATTAATTTTGGTCGCAAAATTTAGCTATACATCACGAAGTTGGCGACAAACTTGGCGATTGTTGGCGATGGTACCCTCCCCACTCTGTTGTAATCTATTCCCCTTATTACCCCCAGTTAGACAGATACGTTAAATGCTGTTCCGGTGTTTTCAGGATTTTTCTAGAAACATGTAGAATATCTAGTGCATGCCCCGCGCCTATATATAGGAGAGCACTGCAGAGCTATTACTATTATAATGCAACTATTATTTGTCAGTCAGTCATTGAGTGAGCTAGTAGACGATTCTTGAATGCAATGCGTTTTAAGCAGGTTTGATTGACTATTGTGATTTATCTACGCTGTTTTAAATTTGATACAGTGTTGAGACGTTGTGTAAAGAGTCTCCGTGGGATACATCTGTACTTATACGTTGGATTTGTACAATTATATCTGAAAATCTGGTAATATTTGTGAGTTCAAAGACTCTGTAGCTTTGAAAATTTCTTAATAAATGACTTTCCGATTTTTTAAGGGACTGTGACGCACCATAAGATCGGAACCCTTATATACGCAACAGGATGATATTTCCAACTTGACTAATTTTAATCCGGAGTCATTAAAACTAAGTGATATTCTCTGATTTGAGTATTTTTATTTATTTTGAAAATGTCGTTTTTAAAATGATGGAATACTCTAAAAATCTTCTTCAATCAACGTTCTGGATTAAACAATCGACTATTAGACCAAATATTCCTAAATGTTTTAGAATGCTTATCACTGAATTGAAAGGTTTCTAAAAAGTTTACAAAATTTTATCTGGATGCAAATTATTTCCTAATTAATATAGAAATTATTGCGGTGCAATATTCATTTTAAAACTTTCGTAATTGTTAACGCTTGTTATTTAAAATTAGTTAAAAAATTAGAAAATTTATGGATTTATAATAATACAGCAAAGAAATTATGACGCATCATTTTTAATTTCAATTAATAGTTCATGAATTAAAATTAAAAATTAGAAATCTAAAGTATATATATTCCAACTCACTTTCAAAAACAAAAACTAGAATAACACTCAATTTGTCATACGTAAATTAAATGCATATTTCTATTCTCAGACTACATTCATTAAATTAATTATAACGGCCAACATAAACATATAATATTTGTTTTTAAAAGATTCATAAATTTAGAAAAAGGAACTTTTATTAGTGTTATTTTTTAATTTGATAATAATCTTCCTCATTTGAGCACAATGGGAAGAATCTCACAAATATAAGACATTCTAACATATTACTCACGCAGTTTCTTAATGCTGAACAGTTTAAGGAAGGGAAATGATACTGGTAAAAATTGCTTTTTCTTTTATAAACAGCATCTTTGAACTTCAAATTAGAAAGAAAAGTCAATTACTAAGCATTACACGATTCCACCAGAAAAATTCTGTCAAATGAGGAACAATCATGTGTTAAGATAACTTCTTACATAAAAAGATTATCTTGCGAAATCAGATAAACTATTTGAAAAAGGAAATCTTGCAGTTACAACAATAAAACAGATAAAATAATTAATTCGTTTGAATAATTGTTCCTCTATTTTTTCCCCCAGAATTCGATGCTGTTTTACCATTTATTAAACATTCATTTTAAGTTCATTTTAAAAAAATAACTTAGACAAAATGAAATGATTCAGTAATAATAGATACAATAATATATTGCAAAGTAGATGTCGCATTACAACTAAAGTGTAATATCAGTTTTACTGTTTCAATTTTTGTCGTACAGAAGTCAAAATTATATGCAAAAATCTCAAATTTTGAAATTTAGTAACTATTTCAATTTCCGTTGTACATATGTGAAAAATTTTCTATTATACATTTATTATGATATGGGAAAACAAATACAGTATATAACTATAGCGATTGACGAAACACATATATAATTAGAATTCATTTTTTTTATAAAAATGATGTCACAACATTAATATTTACCAATCTTGAAACGTTTTTGCAATTCGGACTACCAACGATTTGTAAATTAAGCTCGGCGATAGATAACATATTGTATCCTGTATATTATTTATATGTTACGTTAAAAATTGAATCGAGGGAATGATCAAGAGTTCCAAGGAACTTGAGAAAATGAAATGACACCGATAAAAATTATTTAGTCTTTCACAAATTTCGGATAAATTGCATGGTAAACAAATATTTTTATTAAATGGAGAAGAAAAATAAAATATTAAACAAAAAAACATTGAAAATTTTGATTAGTAAAAATGAATTTAAGTATAAGATTTTGCCAAATCTATATTTTTTAATTTTATGTATATTTCTTTAATAAGCGCATTTATTTTGGAAAGAAATTGGGGTAAAAAAAAACGAGTAAACGTTGTGGATATTATTGAAGATAGCCATTTCGTAGGGTAGATTCTCAATGTAATACAATTTGACACAGATATAATTTCTTTCTGTTTTGTCAAAAAGACTCTTCATTAACTATCACGTGGAAGCAAAAAAATACAATTGAAATATTGTTGTTTACCTTCATATTTCTGTCTTTCTTTTACTAATGTCAACTTTATTTATCATAAATATTCTGCGTTTACACAATACAAATATTTTTCTATAAAAACAGTGATATTAAAAATTGGGACATTAACAACTATGTACGTAATTATGTTATGAAAGAATATGTGGAAGTGAAAAAATTATGTGTGTTATTTGACAGAAGTATATTATGTATAAGAATCAATAAGAAAATAAGATCCACCGATACCTCACAGAAAAATAATGATGAAATAGTAAATTGCGTACTTTAATTAAGTCAGTTTTTTTAAGTTTTCTGAAATTTGAAGCATTATCTTGAAATATTTAATTTAAAATAATGGAGAATTTTTTCAACTCCAGATTTTAGATGATTAATGTTAAATCAGTAAATAAATAAATAAATAGAAAACTTACAAAGGTGGTAACATAATTAGTTTAAATGGAAATTCAATGTGTAAAGATAAAGGAAAAATGATATTACTTAAAATACGATGCATGAGAAATTATTAAACGGTAATTCCCCTTTCGGATCCCTTTATTTTTTTTTCATTTTGAGAATGAAATTATTAATACGTTAATAATGTTAAATATAGCAATCCAAATAGACATACTGATGTTTACAAATTATATCGTTGTCTGAAAACCAACGGAGGTTCTTATTTTTCATACTATTCAATTCTTATTTATCTGATATTAGGCTAAGGAAGAGGGTTTGGAGATGTTTTGAAAATATCATATTACAATAGGGGTTTTACAAATATTACAACTTTTTTTTTTTTTTTTTTTTTTTTTGCGTTTTTTCACGCAATATTCGTTCAGAAAAGTAACCTATATTTTAAATTTAAAAAATGAAATATGCATTACAAATTATGGAATCGCAAGCTGTGCAAAGAGAATTAATTAAACTTTTATTATTATTGTCAAAAAATGTGTCTAAATGTCAAAACATAACTGAAATCATAATAAGAAATGCATAAACATAACTATCATTTTTATATGTAAAAAAAAATAACGAAATAATTATTAAAACAAAATAATATTCAATAAAAAAGGCACGTACTATTAATAGTATATCAAACCTGGAATGATTAAAGAAATGTAAATACATTATTTTGGATTTAAAAAAATATAATTATAATTGTATGAATAAATTTTGTTCTTAAATGAAAATAAGAATTTAACATACAATTTATCATGTCTAATTAAAATATGTTTGCATTCTTAAGTTACATTCATTAATGATAACAGCTAACATAAAAATGCAACATATCATCTTGCAAATTACATTACTTAACAATGCGACTTTTCCGTTAATGAGCATTTTTAAAGTTGATAATAAATTTCTAACTTAAGCACAGTTAGATAAATGCTGCACGTAAGATATATGCCAACGTATTAGGCACGCAATTTTGTATCGTTCTACAGATTAAGAATGCGGAATTGCACAAACAAAAATTCCTTTTTCCTTTTGTAAGTAGCTTCCTTCAACTTCAAATTAGAAAGAAAAAAGTCAATTGCCAAACATAACAAGATTCTGCTAGAAAAATATTTCCAAACGAGAAAATGCTGTGTGTTGTTTAGTAAAAGATTCTTATATAAAAGGTTATCTTACGAAATCACACAAATTACTCGAAAAGAAAATCTTGTACTTAGATATGTTTTAGTAACGAAAAGGAACAATAAATTATCTACTCTGAATTATTATCCTCCAGCATAAAGTTTCTTGGTAAGAAATGTTTTTCACTATTTATTTTATTAAAAATTATGGAGAATTACTTCTGAAAGAACAAAATGTTTATCATTTAAAAGGATTTGTAGCGTTTATAAACAAATGTACGCATAGGTTTGATACAAATGTTATTTTGTAATGTTATTTTTCTTTCTAATTAATATAAAACGATAAATAAAAATTGTGGTAAAAGATTCTTTCCATAAACACAATGGTGATCAATGATAATTAAAGATCTTTTAATAATCAACATTATGTTCATTAATAACAGTCGAAATGGATATTAATTATATTACAAACCGAGTTTAAAAATTAACTTTATGAGAATTTATCAAATCACTTATAAAATTATTCTTTATAAGTTGCTAATAATGATTTTTTTTGACAGACTATAAAAATACAGAAAAAATCTGCGTATTACATCATGTAGTAAATACTACCTCTGACAATAAAGTTCGGTGAAGAAATTCAGAACGATCGATCTGGAAACACTGGGAAACAAAACGCTGCACCTGCATAGAGGCAAGTGTAGACCATCTCCCCCCACCGTTCTTCAGTTGAGCGTCGTTTATGTTCTGCGTAAGACGTGCTTTACTAAGTGCTTGTTCAGTGTGTTGATTCTTAACTGAAAACAGGAAAATGAACAAATAAAAGATCAGTTTAAAGTTGGTTTTAAGCTTTGCAAGACACCGGAAGAAATTCACGAGGAATGGTGCAAATTGAACGCATACCATACTCGCCAGATCTCAGTCCTCCAGACTTCTTCCTAATTTTACGACTCAAACGCGCTTTAAAAGAGATTTGACAATATTGTTGACATCCAACGAAACGTGACGAAGCTTTTGAACTTCATCCCAAAAGAAGACTTCTTACACATTTACCAGGACATGTATAGAAGATCTCAGCGGTGCATAGTTATAGGAGATAACTATTTTGAAGGATGGTATGGTGACTTTCATTAATATTTCATCTACATTAGTGCTACAGGACTATTCACCGAACTTTATTGTCAGAGGTAGTACATAAAATATGCATATTAAAAATTTATTTTAATGTAGATAATTGCATTTTGTTTATTGTACTCTAAATTAAAAAAAGACTTTAAACCTTATTTTTGACAATTTTTATTAATATGCATCGTTATTGGAAACAATTATGCTATTACTTACTCTAATAATTTCGTTATTATTTTTTGTTTTCAACATACTCTCCTCAATTACATATTACATATTACACATTACATTGTATGAAAGCTATGAACTTTGTTTCAGGTCAGACATATCACAACTTTTAATTTGAATGGGGGGAAAATGTAAAAATTTATGTCAGATATATCAATTTCTAATATTTATCTTAACTTTCATATGTAGAACATTTACCGTAAACCTTTGCCACCTAATCAAAATGTATATCATGCAGGCATAAAACGAGACCCTTTAGTCGATATCCGTAATCAAAGCCTGTTAAGCAGCTTCACTTGTGAAATGCACGCATTCTTTTCTGTGTATGAAAGCGATATTTTGTGTAAACTTTTTTGCGGAAATTTTTGATTCCTCATTGAAAACCTCGTACAACAATATTGAGAATTTTTCCAAGATTTTGTTTATAATTTACAGAGTTGTTAATTTGAAATAATGTTATTTTCCGAAAATATGGCCAAAAACATTATACACCATACCCTGTAATCAGAATTAAAAATTGATCGTCGATAGAATAAGGTCACTATCCACTATTTCTCAAAATGAAGGAAAAAGATGAGGGGTTTTGTCCATTTATTCATTGATTAGTGTTAATATAGAATACACAATATGGCAAATACTACACTATTTGGATACAACCCTTCATTTTCTGCCTCATTTTGGGAACAACGGATTTTGACTTTATTCTCAGAATTTCTCAGAATTTTCAAACTATGCTTCTGAGGCTTTCACAAAAGTTGCTCTATACATTTAGCTATCACAATATACAAATTAAAATTTGATAGCGTTTATGCATGTGCAATGAAAAAATATTTAGTAATCCTGCTCTTTTTTTATACAATTTTTATTATTTTTTAGTTCTTATTACACAGTAACACATACAGTGTTGTTTATCATATTTTCAGAAAAGAACATTATTTGATATTAAGATTTTTGCAAATTATAAGCAAAAAATTGGGAAAACTTTGGACTGTTTTTATAAAAACATTAATTTCCCTACGAGTATACATGCTATCCTCATAAAAATGAACACGGTGTATTACAATAAGACACTCACTTCATCAAAATTCATTATAGGTAGGTAAAGGATTATTATTATTTTATTGTCACTTTTTAAAGAAATTTGAAAAAGAAAATCTAGTAAGATACATGCTATCAAATTTTGCCCGCAGTTTAGTTTGGTTGCATAGACTAACTTTGAACAACGCTGATATAATTACTTTTTTCTTTTGCTTATAAATAGCTTACGTTATTTTTGACTTTTGAAAAGAAATTCAATTGCTGTAAACTAAAATACATCGTCAAATAGAGGAAAGCTCATGAGATTTTTTTTTATGAAAAAATTCCTAAAATTAAAAGTATATCGTATAAACAAAAATAAATTAATAAAAAAGAGAATGTTACATTTAGATAGATATAAGTAAAAAATAAAATACGAAATTATTTAGTTCGAGTAAATATTTCCATAATTAAATTTTGCTGAATACAAAATATATGTTAAATCATTTTACTTTTAAAGAATGTGAAGATTAATTAAGGAATATATTAAGAGATAAATAAAGAGAGAAACTTTTAAAAATGTAAGCCACATATTGTATAAAGTGATTTTTTGTCATTATAAAAAAGAGATTATACTCCTAACTGAAATTCATAAATTGATATTTGGATGCGATTTATTTCATTTATTTAAACTTTTTATTGAAAATCATAAATAGACATGTAGGAAGGTAATTATAGTGAATACCTATTCCAATAATAACACTTAAATAAAATAAATTAAATTAGGAAATATCAATTATAATGAAAAATATTTTTAAACTGAAAATATTTTGAAAGCCAAAATGATGTCATATTTAATATGAAGAAATTAAGCTTCTATTATGCAAAATAAATACGAAAAAAACTTATATAAAATAATGTATTATGCTGATGTTATGTTAATTAATTCTTGATTTGTTATTTAAAAAATAAGATTTCAGCTATACACATACTCCATTTTAATAACGAAATAACTTTTTAAATTATTAATTTATCCTAATTAATCGTCTCTATATATCCGCATGTAGCAACAATCTGAAAGGTAATTTATGCGTCACGATTAAAATCGAATAAGTCAAAATCTAATAAACCACATACCTTATTATTATTTGATTCATTGAGTTATAATTTAGAAAATAATATAATGCATCGTTATGTGCATATTATGTAATTTACCGTGCAATAAAATATTTTTGAAATATATTATTACAAGTTTAAATAAATAAACTTCGTTAGTATGCGTACATATCTAAGTATATTATTATTTTGTCACATTTGAAATATATCATTATTGCATCTAAATTTTGTTAATAATTTTGTTTATATATAAAATATTTAACTAACGATTCTGACACCCCCGGTGACGGTAGGAAAGAATGGACCATCGAAACAGAGATGTATGTTATGTTCATCTTGTACGTAGTGAAAAAAAAATAATTTGATTTATAGCTTTAACTGAGGAAATATACAAATAACACCTTATTTTAAGCCAAATGAATTTATATTTAATGGTAAAATGTTTTCTATCTTTATATAATTTTAAGAAATTTTTAAATAAAATATTAACATAGTTCAAGTTATATTAAATTTATAATCAATATTGTTCATGTAGTTTCATTTAATTTTCATTTTTACAGATACGTAAGTTATGGCATTCATGCATCCATTTCATTCCAAACGTCGGAAAAACGGATTTACCATAAGAGAATAGGGAATCGGATAGTAACGTATATAATTACTTATTTTAATGCTAACAACATTTCCATTTAGAGGAAATGTCTTTATTGAATGTGCTGCAGAGAAAAATATTAAAGAAAATCAGAAACTACATATGTATTTATTTTTACAAATTTAGAAAAGTTGAAAAAATATAAGGAATATTTTTAAATACAGGAATTACATGTCTGGTAGTTTGAAAATATCTTAATGGTGAATTAATTGCCTTGTTTTATCCATTACTTGATAGAAAGCAATTCATATTCGGTCGAAATTACGATAAAAGTTTTCACTTATGTGTTACATTTTGCACAGTTTCCCCTTAACTTAGCATTCTTAGTCCTCCTCTAATAAATGCTTTTTAACTCGATAAAAAACTTCCTAAGTGCATTTAGGAAAAATCACATAAAAATTATCCACGCAATTTCATATTTTGATACTTCTAAAGAATACGAAATTACATTGATAACTATTGTTTTCCGTTTTGTATAAGGAGTTTATGTAATTCCGAAAAAAAAAAAAAAAGATTACATATTTTGGCTTCTGAAAGAAACTGTTTTCAAACGAGAAACTTTCGTGTGTCATGCAGTAAGATTCTTATGTATAAGATTTATCTCGTGAATCAGATAAATTATTCGAGAGAAAAAAGGATTTATTTAAGGGAAGAAATGAAATATATTTTTTTTCTATTTTTTAAAACGATATCTTAAATTTAATACCTATTTTTTTCAAGCAATCTCGGGAATAATGTGCGAATCGCTGCATATACGAACGTTCCAGGAAAAAATAGTCGGATGTGTCAATCCAAAAACTTACTTCTATCTCAAGCATGTTCATACTTCGAAATTCGTTAGCTCAGTGCCAAAAGTAAATGGCGATATATGCCCCCCATGTAGATTCTAATGATATGAAATTCCGTGCATTAGTTATCCACTTAACCGTCTGCCCCGAGATAAGTCGGGGGTAAAAGCACTGTTTCCCCATACCCGTCGCCGGTTAAGTGGTTATAGATATTTCACCATCGTTAAATTCACGTAAGTCATGCAAAATGCAGGATAGAAGCGCCACTTGTTAACTTATTTACAAGAAAACTCAATCAGAAATAACTTATTTCAACATCTAATCTAATCTGAAGACTGGTAAAAATCCGTGCATTTGTTCTTTGACACAGCTTATGCAAAAATCGTGAAAAAAAAATGACCATAATAGTGCAACTTGTTAGGCAATATACACCAAAGTAGAAAACCTTACCAAGTCACATGAAGGTCTAATTTAATCTGAAGTTTGATAAATATCAGTGCATTAATTCTCGAGGTAGAACTATTGTTTAAATCGAAACAAAAGCACCATAGCAGTGCAATCTGTCCAGAGATTTACTCCCCCCCCCCCAAAAAAAAAAAATAAAAAATATCAGTATATGTAAAGGGCAAACTGTATCTAAAGTTTGTTGAAAATCCATGCATTAGTTCTGGAGATTGAGCTTTTGCGGAAATTGTGAAAGCTGCTGCATAGTAACTCCTCAAGTTGAGTGATTTACCCCCAACAATTATTAAGCACCACTCTATATCAGAAACTGAATATACATTTTTATTAAATTCTATGCATTAGTTAGTCAGATAAAATGCCCGCAAATTTTGTTTCACATACAAACAGACATTTAGAAAAAAACATGAATTTCGGTATCTCAGATCCAAAAAATTTGTGAATCCGTCGAAAACCGGAAGTAAAAATTTTCACGAATGTAACTCTTTCTTCTTGTTAAGATAGAATAAAGTAAAAAAAAAAATTAAACATTTTATGAGACAATTTTATCAGGTATTTAACGGATTATTTTTCCATATATGTTCATCTTAATTAATTCTCTCGCGCAATAGAACTTGTAGTTACGTAGTTATCTAGCTTTTGTTAAGTAACATTAAATTACTTACTTGAAATTACAGTTGACGAATAGAAAAGAAAGTTAAATATTTTCTTCTTTTAAAAATACGTAATCAATAAAATTACTTCTGAAATAGAAAACCATACGTTAATTAAAATTATTTGCATTTCCTTAAAAACAGAATAAATTAAACCGACTGAAAAACAAATTGTGCTTTTAGAAAAAAAATAAAGTTTTTCTTTCCAAATATTGTGAAACAGATAAATTACGCGATAAAAAAAGATTTATTTAAGGAAATAAATGAAAACATAAATTATTTATTTTAATTTTTTCTTTTTCTAAAAAAGCTTTTTTCAATTTAATGTTTTTCCTTTTTTTTTTTTTTTTTTTTTCTCCCAGCAATTTTGCAAAAATAGTGCTAACTGCTGTACATACGAACGCTCTATTAGAAAAAAAAAATCAAGAAAGAAAATTTCGCGACACAGATTATTTTTAACAAATTATTTTTCTATATCTGTTTATCTTACAAGATCATAAATTACTCGCGAAGAAAGGCTTCTAGTTATATATCTTAGCTTTAAAAATGGAATATTAAATTACTGACTTGAAATTACTCTTGACGAAAATGAAAAAAATGTATATACTCTTCTTTTAATAAGTAAATAATCTATAAAATTGCTTCTGAAATAGAAAACCATACGATAGTTAAAATTGTCTGTATTTTCTTAAGAAACAAAATAAATTAAACTGTGATTGAAAAACAAATTATGCTTTTAGAAAGGAAATGGCATTCTTGCTCGTAATTCTCTAACATTTAACTAGAAATGTTTTTGCATTCTATTATTATTATTTTTTTTTTAATATTAGAAAATTAATTTATGATTTTCGATTGTGAATTACACGTTGAAACATCTTAATCTTTTTTTTATTAAAAAAATTTAGCAGATAATAAATTTCTTAATTTCAGACTTATTCTGAAAAGCATTTTCCGAAAAAGATATGCAGACAAATCGTACACTTATTTTTGTATTGTAATACGAAATTAAACTGAAGAAAAAATGATTTTCTTTTTTATGCCTTTTTTAAGGAGACAGTTAATTTTTTTTCATTTTTTTTATAACATTGGAATCGTTAACTCACTGAATTTCTTGTTCAAATAATAGCGATTTTTTTTAAAGCTTCATATTTAATTTTTATTTATTTATTTATTTTTATTAATTCATTTTTTAAATATTGATTTTTTTGCTCAATATTTTATTTTAGATTCTCAAATAGATACTGCAGAAGATTACGTGTGGATTTTAGATACATCTAAAGTTACATTTAATATAAATTTTTACTGATATATATAGTAAAAAATGACGAAATCTAACGTATCTTCATATATATATATATATATATATTTATATATATATATATAACAATAAATAAATAATAATAAATCTTGAAGGATAGTTGCAAATATGAATTTACCTTATATGTAATAAAGAACATACACAAAAGAGTTTAAATATCTATCCCAAATACTAAAGCAGCCATATCATTTTTAAAATAGGAAAGTGAAGAAAATATTAACATAGAGAAAAAGCTACATGAGATCTAAAATACTAAAGCAGCCATAGCATTTTTAAAATAGGAAAGTGAAAAAAACATTTATTTATAAACTTTTAATACGCGTATTACGTAAAAATGTATTTAGCTATTTAACAAAACAGATTTGAAGCGTGAAAAAAAGTAGAAAGATACGACCAATGCATTGTGACATATTTTTAAAATGAAAAAGATATTTCTTTCGCAATAATGACTCTGCAAAAAATAAAAGGTCCATCGCAGTCATTCTCTATTGAGTTCTTTTTTCTGACATGAAATATTGTTATGACACACGCTTCTTGTGGAATTTACATATACCCCATGCTTCCAAATGTCACTTGTAATACAGTTCAGTGTTTTAAATTTAAACAGGAATTGTTCAGAAAGACTTTTGTCCTAGTTTTTTTCTATACTTATTTAAATTACCTGTTTTATATTGTGGAATAGAATTTACAGAAGCACTCAATTAAATAAACCGAGCTCATTAACATATATACTTTATAGAGCAGTGTGCCCAATTACACGAAAAGGGCGAGAAAAATTCTCATCATGCAAAAAAAAAAAAAAAAAAAAAAAAAAAAAAGCTACGGAAATCCATATGATTATCTAATTTTTGTTTTTGCTCTGTACGCCATAGAAATCTGTAGCTTTACAAAGAGTCTTCTAAAATTATTGTAATCTTACTAAACTTTTAACTGCAACCATTGTATTACATAATTATTTCAAATCGCCCCAGTTTTCTTAAACAAATTTAGTAAACTTACAGATATTATGGTTTACAGTGCAAACGTGCATCTGATAAATGATTATTTGTAGTTTTCGTTACACAAAATGTAAGAGAAATATCAGTTTTCTATAAAAAAAAAAAAATGTAATAATTTTAGACTTTTTTTTCTTTTGTTGTTCTTGTTCTTTCAGTGCAGTATATAAAAATATATTTTTACTCATTCATAATTTACAATGTACAATTCATAATGTACAATTATAAGTAAATTTAACTGGGGTATCTACAATTTAATTTATACTTTTATAGTTAAATTCATTTATTTACCCCAAATTATGAATTAATATAATGTAATTATTTGTACTGTCAATATAAAATGAATATTTTGGGCAGTCCAAAGAGGTCAGGATAAAAAATTGTTTAGATACAAATTTCGGTTCTCAAAAAGATATACGGAAATAAAATAAGAAAAAGCTGTAAAAGATATGTCCTGCTAAAGTCTCCATTCGCAGTCGGTAAAGAATTAAACGATGTAAGTTTGGAGTGTAGTAGATTTTTCAATGTCCTGTTTGAATATCAGAACTCTAAAACCTATGCGATACTATATAGACCAATAAAATGAAAATGAAATAATACGTAGACTGTTCGTTTTTTTATGGATTACCTGTTTTAAAAAATGCATAAAAGAATGAAACTTCAATTTGTGTCATTTTATTGTTTGAACACTGAATTATTTCTCGACCAAATTCTGCCAGTTTATCATTCTTGCATCTTCAACATACACGCAAATTACTGTGTAAATAATTTTATAAAATGACGTCATTACACCAGGTATTCAGTGAAAAGTTATTTCACAATCTATTAAATCCACATTCCAAAAATTATCCTACTCGATTGTGCAAATTCATTAGTAAAACAGCATTCAATTTACAATTACATATTTAAATTCAAAATTTAAAATCTCTATAGTTTTTAAGTTAGTTAAAACTTATATTTTGTCCGAAATCTGCTCAATCAATAACAATTTAAAATCTATCGCAAATACTTAAGAAATTGCAATTTACAAATGGAAGATTAATGTTAGTGGCAGGCTTGCTATTTTTGGCACATTCAAAACCAAATTTTATCGGCTGATTATCTCTCTTCACTATTAAAGTATTTCTATTTTTGTATAGCCTAATACTACAACAACTGAAATTTTTTGCAGCTGAGTGAACAAATCCTATCCCTACCAAGTAATTCGTTTGGTTAAGTGGATAGGAGCTATCATGATCAAATTTTAAATTTTGTGATAATTATATCTGGTATAAGAGTTTTCCAGGTTAACATTTGAAATATAACATCGATAAATTTATTGGATAGAACTTTCATTTTCGTTAAAAGAATACACTATGTGTAAGGTAATTTTGTTTTAGATTATTTGAATGATTTAAAAACTTAAAAAACTTTTTTAATCGAAAAATTCCTGAAATATATATTTACATGTTTACACATAGCAATTGTGCTATTACATGCAGATTGCGAGGATAGACACTACACAGGAATGGAGCTAATCACAATATTTACGGTTTTAGAAAATGTGAATTTCTGACACAGATGCCATATAAGCACCGGGTTTGGTGAAACCTCATTTTCGAATGCCAGTTATATATAAAAAAAGAAAAGAAGCAATTTATTAATAAGTAAACAACATTAACCGGGTTACCATACCAAGCAAAATAATGCCATTTTCGTACAAGTATGGCATCTGAGTCGAAATCTTTATGACGCCATTTCATATAATTACAAATTCCTATAACAGCAATATTTATGGCTTTTCACTCATGAATTGTTAATTTCATAAACCGATATTTAAAGCTCCGTCCTGGAAAATACATTTATTGACTGCCATTAATTTTAAAAAGCACGCTTAAATATAGATAAAATTCTAAAATAAAAGAGAAAGCATTTCATTTATATAATACATTAATTTTACTTCCATTCCACTGAATAAAAGCACTAAATAACTGAATACCTCTATTGCACCTAATAAAAACAACTAAAATGAATTTACATACTTCATTTCTAGAAATGCTGTATATAGTAAGTCTTTAGCAGATCTGTTGAGAGCATTTATATTTCGCTTTAGCTACAAATAGTTGAAGCCATAAAATGCATTATTATTCTCACAAGTCCCTTAATCCCAGATCAATTACATTCTATTTTGCGAAAAACAGCATCGATGAAAAGTAATTAAATGGATTTCTAATTTTCTAGAGGATAGAAGAGAAGTCGATTAAATTGCTTGTGTGGGTTGAAAAAATTCTAAAAAATATCTTTTTTTTATTTTTATTTATTAGAGACATACATTGCACAGAAGGTTCATATATATTTCAGATAATTTTGGAATTCCCTGGAGTGAAGGTGTTAGCAACTATAATAGTTGCAAGAGTTAAAAGAATGTCGGTTTTACATCCAAGTAAATATGTTGATGGAAAATAGTAATATATAAATTATTTTTTAAGTTAAAACAATTACACAGGGCAATTTTATGGGTTGAAGGAATTGAAATTTTCACAGAAGACGATAATACTACTCATTTGCTAGAAAAATCATAGAATATTTAAGAAAAATAAATCCTTCTGAAAACGTGGACATAGAAACAGCAGAACAATGAATTAACAAAGCTTTGAAATTGGAATGTTATGAAATTCAAAGTGGCGACGATATGGTGTCACTTGTGTGCAGACGAAACAAGGAGTTTCGCAAATGTTACTTCACACTGGAGTGTTACATACTTACTTAGAACAAAAAGATGTAAGCAAACATGCTGAAAAGATGATGGTCAGAAATTTGAGTAGTAAAATTAGTCGAATTACAAATAAAAACTAAAACTGACCTTTAACATTTCATTATTTACAAAACAGTATGTTAAACTACATTGTTAATTCTCTATATTGAACTTATTGTAAATCTAAATAACATTAAAGTTTATTAATGTTTAATAAGTGAAAATTTCAAGCGTAATTTCGCTGCTGAAGTTTATTTGATAATTTAATTAAAATCACATTAAAATATATGTTTATTCCCGTTCTCTTGTATTAATTAAATCATTAATGTCCTATTAAACGATAACTTGACATTTTGCATACTTTTCTAAAACTTGGACAAATTCACTTTATGTATTCGAAATATTTGGTTATCTAGACTGAGGCATTTCCTGATCACCCCGATCGAGTGTCTGCTACATGATTTTTTTGTTGTTGTTGTTCTTTTACATATCATATAGCCTCTTTTTCCCCAACTACATATCCAAAGATTTGTTTTTTTTACATTTGTTTGTGAAAATGTGGATTTGTTATTTATAAGCTACATAGAAGATTTCATTTCAAAAATAAAAATCCCTCTCGGCGGAGGTAGATTTAGTGTGCTCATTTCAACAACATAAAATTAAATATGATTATAGATAAATCCAGTTTAACAACTTCATTTGCCCGCTTTTGAAGAATTTTTAATTTCTTTTAAGTGTTGGTTTTATCAGGAACCCCTTAAGTGAAATTCGGCTCAGATGCCCAATTTGACAGCGTTTTTCGAAATATATTCCGACTTTAGGGACAAGTCGACCAATATGACACATTATATAGTTCCTATGTAAGAGAAACTGTCAATTGAATGCGCTTGATAGCAAAAATGAATTTTAAAATTTGTCATAAAATAAGCAATTTGTTATTTAAATACTTCCTCAATTTTTCAATCCCAATCGGGAAATTTTGTTCAAAATGCCTATTTTGAACCCATTGTTTTGAAATACATTCTGCCTTTATCACATAACTGACCAATACTTCACATTATGTAGTTCCTAAATAAAACAACCGGACAATTAGATATGTCTGAGAGCAAAATGAATTTACAAACGCGTCAGAATATAAGCAGTTGGAATTTGTCATTTTTTTGTCAACTCCTATTTTTGTTTATTTTTTCTATAAGAATCAGTCCTATAAAAATTTATCAACATAAAAGTTACAAAGATTATTCAGAAAATGTACAATGAATTTAATTGGATTTCGTGTCTTAAGAATGGACGAAGTTATGATTTTTTTTCCAACCCACATTTTGTTTTCGTTTTTATATTATTTATTTATTTACTTGCAATAAGAGTGTCTCCTATCTAAAACTCGTCAAAACAAATATTTTAGATAATATTAAGAAAATTTATAATATATTTTCGTTGGATTTGATATTTTGAGAATTGACGACGTTACGATTTTTCCCCCAAAACTTATTTTTTTCGCCCCTTGAGTTTATTTTTAATTTTATCAAAATTCTGTGATGAGTAAACTTTAGCCCAATTTTTTAAAATCAATATAAACTTCAACCTGATTCAATATCTCTTTTAATCAAGATGTTATATGTGGTTTTTTTTTCGGTTTATACGAAACTCCTTCCTGTTTGTACGCCCCTATTGGTCCGATTTTTACTATTAACGAACTTGATCGAGATTTTATGCCCCTTGATTTTATGAATGAGTTTGGAAGAGATTTGAGCGAAATCATAGAATTTATTGTGTCCATATAAAGGTAATGTAGATAGATAGATAGAGATTTTTACTGATGGTAGTTTTGGGGTCTAGGAGTCATGATCGGTAGAGATTTGAAAACATTTTTCTTATATTCAAACACAGAGGCGGTCGCAAAAGTTTTTATTTCATTCGAAATCTATCTAATAGTTAAAATTTGCAGTCTGCATATGAAAATTAATTATATAGTCGGTTTTGTATGCGTTGTTTTAATTTACACATTTTATAGTTTATTTATTTATTTTTATTGGTAGAATTTTATTAAAAATTACATATATTTTGCATTTGTTAAAAAGGTAATCATATGGCTCTTATTTCGCTTATTTACTACTTAAAGTTAAAATTTTGTTAATTTTTTTAAGTCAAAAAAATATTAGCAATACGAAGAAAATCTTGGCAAACAAAGGAGTTTTATTACTGTAATATAATTTAAGAAAATACAGTCAATATTTAATTTTCCAGAAAAGAATGGTTGTTTTAGAAATCATTTTATGTTTCATTCGTGTTTCAAACTTTCCCAGTACTTGGCGCTTAAGATTATGTCAAGGAAATATAACTAAATTAGCTGAGAGAAAATTAGGTAAATTAAAGAAAACTGCGTCGTTCAGCCTAACTATTAAGAGGGCTCTTTACATGCCGCTGAATACTGTATCTGTATATGTTTACTCAGAAAGATACGTGTTTCCAAAGCAATCTTTCGTGGAGATGCACACGAAATTTGCTCATTTGCGAACTTTTCGAAGATGATGCATGCTAAAGCAATAACACATCCAATTTGCGAGAATGGCGGAATTACCTAAAACTAGAACAGAATAACCGTTTCTAACAATAAGTGTGTGGAAGGTTTAACAGGATTTTTAAATGAATAAGCTTTCGGGAGATTGTAACAAGAGAAACTCAGCGTAGGAAATTAGCTTTAACTTTTGTAGTTGTGTTTCTCTTTTAACTTTATACGTGTTTGAATTGCTAAAAAGTTTTGAATAGTTTTCGATGGGATGATATTGAATGTTCTGCTTCTTTTGTTTACGTCATTTCACTAGAATAAAATAGGCTGATTTAAATTAAAATATTTAACTCAAAGTATACAATGTTCACAGCGAAATAAAAATTAACAATTCTCATTAGTAAAATCAACCAGAGCTATGTTAAATGACGAAACACTGTATGCGTTATATGGTATGTTTCTAAATATAAAATTCATATGAGTATATCATCTTTTCGTGTTATGCAATTTTATTATGTCTACGGTCGTTTTAAATTTAATGTACAAAATGTTTGAAACATTTATAAACTTTATGTTAGAAAATTTAAAATGTTTTGTGTATGAATTTACACACTTAAATTATATGGAGCACAAAATTCCGAGCAAAAAAAAAAAAAAAAAAAAAAAAAATCGATATAGGTTTTTTAGAAGGGTGACCCCGTTTAGAATGCAATGAACTAACTTATTTTTTCTTGTGTTTATCAATATAATAGCAAACAGAACGACGTGAAATACCAATTGAATAGCAGTTTCTCTCTGAGACATTGGAAATGCGGAATAATAAAGAGATACAATTTGACGTGCTACTTCTTCATTGACTAGATTCATCAAAAACGAATTTTTTCTTTAGTTTAAACGCTTTTTTATAGACTCTGAGAAAAAGGAAATGCATTTTAACAATAAAATTTTATGGATGTCTCGTTTTAACTGCCAGATTACGAAACTAGTCATTGGGAGCCACCGTAATACTTGCCCATCATAGATATGCATTGTATAATATGTGAAAATAAAATATGTGAAAACTATTTATAAAATGCAAATATTCAATATGTAAATATGCAATATACAATTCCAAGACAAAATTTAAACGTATATTTAAATATTCTTAATATACATAGTAATGCTCCATTAATGAATTGCCCCATTTCGACAAAATATGTAAAATACCAAACTACACAAGTAGTACCGGATTGCGTAAAAGAAACATCCTTATAACTCAAAAAACAATACTCATATTAACTAACAGTTTAGTGCGTAAGATTAAGCGTCTCATTTCCAATTAAAACATATCTTTGAATTGAAATTTGGAGAAAATACAGGGTCATGGAAAATCGAAGAATGTGGAAAACAGGTTTACAAATATCTCGGCAACTATTAATCCGATCGACTTCGTTCTTGATGCAAAATTTGTGTTACTTTATTTCCTTTTACGTCCTTTTGTTAAAATAAAAAAATCGAAAATTTTTATATACATTTCATCAGAACTAATTTTTCGAGAGTCCGAAAAAGATAGTTCCGGATAATCGAGGTTACTGATATTAAATAGGCTTCTTCCCATTCTTACTTACTAAATACATAGAAAATTTTAAGTCCCTATCTCCATTTGTTCGTGAGATAGAGCGTTTACAGACCGATAGATAGACAGAGGACGGCAATTTTTTTTTCTAAAAATATGTTTTTCAGAATTTCCAGTATCTGAAACGTGTAAATCCGTCAAAATTTTTTATTTCGATTTTCAAGACGATTGAAAGACTTACCCTATACTGCGTATGATAAGTAAGTAAAAGTGGGCCACAATTTTTGACACGACACTTTTTAGCTTGTCTGAAAGAAATAGCATCGGAGGCTTAAAAAAAATTAATTTAATTTTTACTATGACATTATTTTCACTAACTGAAGTCATCCGAAAGTAAAATCTCAATCTCAGTGTCCATAATGAAAAGAAATATTGAAATGTAATATCGTTATGAGTAAAAATGCGATGTTTTAAATAGTGATGTCATTTTCTCTTCAAATGTTTTTTAAAAGTTACTGTTATTAGTAATATGAAAAAGGCGTCCGTAATAATATTGTAAATCCCATTTATCTGGCTGCTGAATGACACATTTTCCTCATTTGAAAATTTTCTTATTTTGCTCTCGACATTAATTTTTATCATAAATTATTTTCTGTTACTTTATTTACATTATTAATATTATTTCTTAGTAAATATATATATTTTTTATCTCTGTTAGTGCATAATTATACGCAATCCTTTTATTGTGGTTAAATATTACGAAAAAAATTAACTTCTTTCTTTTAAATGCGAAGACATGTTCACTGATGAGATCAAGCTTCTGATTATGGAAAATAAATTTTTATTATCGAGAGAAAAGCTAAACTGAGTTGCCAGCATTTGAAGAAATATCATAAAAAAGCATTTAAAATTAAAAATAAAATATAAAAATGGAAATAAATTAAAAAATAGCTAAAATGAGCACTAGGGTTGATCGAAAAATCGAAATTCGGATAATCGAATCGGCGCGGGGTGCAAAAGTTGCCTTTTATGCATACTAATTCACATATGTTTTTTTATTGAAATCCATTCATATCTTCCGGTGCCCCAAACGCCTCAAAAATAGTTAAAAATTGAAATTTTTATAAATTTTATAATTTTTTTTTCGCTTTTTAATATTTTTAAAATTATTTTTCTCGCAGGTTGCGAAAGTTGCCTTATATAGATATTAGTTCAATCTTTTTTTTTTTTTTTTTATTTAAATCCATCCATATCTTCCGGTGCTCCCAAGGGCCCCCAAAATATTAAAAAAATTGAAATTTTATAAAAATTTATGATTTTTGGTTTTTTTTTTAAATTTATTTTAAATTATTTTATCAGGGGGGTAAAAAAGATGCATTTTATAGTATATTAGCATGCATCCAAATAATTTTCGACTTTTTGCCATTCTGAAAATTTGCTATTTTCAATGCTCATGGATAACACAGAGCATATCAGATCTTTAGCAATGCGAAAGCTAATTTAAGCTAGAAATAAAAAGAGAAAATTACCAGAAGTGAGAATTTTCAAAGTACCCCAAATAAACTTCAAAGCGAAGGATTATTTTGAACTTATTGACTGGCAACCAGTTGGACGTTTTGAACCACCTCTTTTTATGAATGTGCCTTGCAAAGAAATTGAGAATATGATAAAAGTTGTAAAAACTAATGAATGGTCAAAATATCCATGCCATACCCAAGCGGTTGAAAGATGCGTTCGACTATTGTCTGAGGCATCAGAAACTGTATCTGGACAAGAAAAGAGACACGAATTTATATTGAATAGAATAAAATCAAGAAGCAATATAAAACACTTTGATACCGAAAAAGATTACAAACTTTAAAAATATGTAAATTTCCAAATTGAAGGATGTAAAACTTTTCCCTACGTAAGTCTGATTTTTGTATTTTTTACGATTTTAGGCTTTGATTTTTAAATTTATATGTCGCTTATTATTGTAAAATTAATGTTATTTATAACCTTATACGTTATTAATTAAACTGTTTTCAAAATTTGTAAGTATTTTTCGTAAATTATAATTCTTAATACATTTTTGTAAAAATTTCAGTTTTTAATTATAATTGGTGCATCAAAGATGTGAATGGATTTTGATTTAAAAAAATATATCGGAACTGCAGAGTTATGTAGTATTGTAATAACAACTTTCCAATCCAGTGCCAAACGAATTTCAAAAAGTAAAATAAAACAAAAAAAAAAAAAAAATCAAGAAGATTTCAATTTTAAACTATTTTTGGGGCGTTTGGGGCACCGGAAGATATGAATGAATTTTATTTTTAAAAAATATGTTAGCTAAGATAGATAAAAAATAGCTTTTGCACCCCGCTCCAAAAGTAATTAAGAAAAAATAATAAAACAAAAAAATATAAAGAAATCATTAAAAACTCAATTTTTAATTATTTTTGGTGCGCTTGGGGCACCGGAAGATATGAATGGATTTTAATAAAAAAAAAAAAAAAACCTGTAAACTAGTATACATAAAAGGCAACTTTTGCACGCCGCGCCAATAGTGATTTCTAAAAAAAAAAAAAAAATTCTTATACTTTTCGATCCACCCTAATGGGCACAACTACAAATAAATAGCTTTCATTTAAAAAAATAATTATCAAAATCGGTTGAGTAGAAAATTCAGGGATGATGACACGACATTTTTAGCTTGTCTGAAAGAAATAGCATCGGAGACAAAAAAAAAAAAAAAAATATATTAAGGGTGTATTTCGATTAAAACTGCTCATTTTCAGATTTATTTTTAAATTCCTTTTTTCTCTCAAATGCATCAAACTGGCAAATATTATTTAGAAAGTACACAAGGTGCCGTGATTGTCGATTCTATGATAAAGGCAGAAAATATTCCAAAAAAAGCAATCAAAAACGGCATTTTGAACAGATTTTTCCGAAGCGAGAGATTTGGGAACGAAAAAAAGGATCATACTGAGAAAGTAATTGTTTATAAATCAAATTCTAATAAATTGAGCGTAAAAATACATCACACGGCACTTTGTACATCTTTTCAAAAATCCTCTCAGCAAGTTTCATGTTTCTACTTTTAAAAATGCATCTGAAATTGTATCGGAAAATTTTGAGCTCTTGAAGATGGAAAACCATTTTTTCGAATACACCCTTAATTGGATTGGATTGCTATTTGTATCAGAACTTTTATATTATAACTCGTTAGCTCTTATGTCATTATAAATAGCACAAATCTCGCAGGATATTATGATCATGTTATGAGAGTATTAATTTCAGATTATCGTAAAGTAGAAAAAGATAGCTTTCCTTTAACAGACTGGCAATTCTAATTATTTTAAGGGGGATTTATTATTGGGACTTTTATGAAAAGGAATAGAGGAACTAGGAGGGCAGAGGGTATCGTATTTGGAATATAAGAAATTTCACGGAATTTTTACAATTTGGTTTTGAAATGTTTATTCGTATAAGTGAGATAGTTTCCATTAATAATAAATAATAAATTTATGTTTAAAATTTACATTAAATAATTAATATATAAAAGAGACTATGGACTAAAATTATAAATGTTAAGCTTATTACAAATATCTATTAATTCTTTGTGCATAAAAATAAAGAAAAACATAAATAATATTCATCAAAAGAAACATTCCTTTCAAAATTCTGGTGGCGCACATAGCAGCGCAGATGTTAGCACGAAGTATGACTTTTTGATATGCAAATAAACTAAAAGATGTAAACCATAAATATGTATTCGTTCGAAAGAAATAATGTAAAAAAAATCTAAGGAAATTTTTGAAAAAAAAAGCAGTAGGATTTAAAGTTTCAGAATATAAAACTTTAAGGGGAGGTCTTAAAAAAAACTTTTTCTCAAGAAATGAAATGTTAAAATTTATGAGGGGGAGAGCTTATATTGGAAGTTGGGTTAGTTCTGATTCTTTACGGTATATATTAAGATTCATATTAAATAAAATATAAATGTACTATGATATTTTAAAATTATGATTTTTGAAGAAAATATATTACATGAAAACAACAATATTTTTGATAAAAATGTACTTAATATATTTTTTTAAAAAATATGCATTTTACCGAATAATCCAGACGATATCAACTTTTATTTTCACATGCAGTTTTTTTCATAAAACAATAATTTAAATTCATGTCATTCATTAATTTAATGCAGACCATTTTTTTAAATGTATAAAGCTTGAAACAAGGCTTACATATAATCATTTAAAATTTTATGTTTTAAAAGCATTATATTAGGAAATATTATTTTTTCGTTTATTTCATCATAAATTTTTGTTATTAAATAAACAATATTTTTCTATTTAGAAATAGTGAAACGCACAATACGGGATTCTTGGCAGGTTTCTAACCTTTTGAATAGAGAAATTTGAAAAAAAAAATATATATATATATATATATATATATATATACATATCATAAGGGACTATGCAAATATAACGCTATTATTTTACGGGGGGGGGGGGGGAGACGGAGCTCGCATATGATACCGAAATATATCTTTCGGGGGATGGCGGTAGTTTTTTTTATATCGATATCATTTGTCATCCATCAAAATTTTCTCTTTTATATTTTTGACATGGTCTTTTTTTTTATAGAACTCTCCAAATTTGATTTTATATTTTAGAGATTTATATTATATGGTTTTCCGTTGTGTTTTATTAAAAAAAAAGTTCCATTTTTTTAAAATGTAAACAAAACTTAATCTCTGATGACAATAAAAATTATAATACTTAATACGGTTTTTCTGATTTTTTTTTACGCGGAATAATGTAAAGTCACAGATATGTAAAATAATATTGAAAATAATAAACCACTGATTTTATCTATCATGTTTTTTTCTTTTAAGTAATATTTTAAAATTAGTAATGGTAAGACATTTTTAAAGATTTTTAAACATATCTCTTATATGTTTCCATAAAGATTTCCGAGATAAAATAATTGTTGCCAACTAGATATTCTTTAACAAGGAAAATTCAATGTGTACTTCTCACTGACATAAGAATTTAAATTCGGGAAATTCGTACACACAAAAAAGTAGTAATAATAAATAACATATATTAAATAAATAAATAAAGTTACAAGGGTAAATTTAAGCATCTAAGTGCTGTCATCTATATATATTTTATTGAAAAAATTATTTTCAAAATCGAAGTGACATTAGATTAGTAAGAAAAGTGACGTTTACCAAATATTTATATGCACTTTATTTTGACAACTTTTCGAATGATATAGCATGGCCAGGCCAGTCAGGGGAAAATATTTCAACGGGTCAGCAAATATATATACATTTTAATGTTAAAAGCCGATTTGTGTGGGTGTTACTATTAGATTTCGAAATGTTTGAAAATCACGTTTGATATATTCGATTTTATTCGTATTGAAAGACGTCGTTTAATATACAAAATTAAGTTTATGTTACTGAAAATATATTTTAAACATTTTTGTAAAATAAATAAATAAATAAATCTTTGAGAAAAGAATAGAAAGTGTCATGTTTTATTAAATACTCAAAAACAGGCGTAAACACACACATATAAAAGGTAAATAATGATTTGTAATACTATATACACTATCTACCAAAAAGTATTTGTACACTTTCAGTTTTTGACATTTTGTCAAATATTTAAAAATATACTGGTCGGATTCTTCTGGAACTTCAGAAATATAAAGATTATGTTTCACTTTATATTTATTTACATTCATTTGTTAAGCGGGTAATTAGGGGGCCGGCAAAAAAACAAAGAATAATAGAAATATTTGGGATCGCCCTGTACATGAAAATGCACGAAACGACTTATCGCTTTAGAATACAAATATATGAATACAGTAGAATATGCACACTAATTTGTGTGAGAATAGCATGTATATTTATGGCGATAGAGCGATTTTTTTGAAAAATTCAAAAAATTCTGGTATGTTTTTTGTTTATATCATGCTGGGTTTTTGACCAAATTTAACGCAAATTTCAGAAAAATTGGCAAAATGCAGTAGAAAAAATGTAGCGCAATTGGAATATAAATATATTAAATATTTTATGAAATATGAGTAGTTGTATAAAATAATTTTTATCTGCGCATGCGCGAACTAGAAAAACATTTTTTTTACATCATTTAATAGTCAATTCTATGGAGTGACTTATAAAAAAAATCCAATCAAATATCGTGAAAATTCAAAAAGATATCATTATTTTAGTGAGATGTTTTTACTCTGCTCTCTAAAAACGGCTGAATCTTAAGGGATTCTCCACAAATTGACATTTTTTATTAACTGACTTAAAAAAAAACTAGTATTGAATTAATACAATATCTAATACAATATTGCTGCTAATAAGTACTTGACAATTGTGATAGAAAAGAAAAAGAGCTTTATTCGCATTCAGGGGCAAAACTAAGAGAGGGGGGGGAGAAGGCCATGTGCTCCGGGCGCTAGGATGAAAGTGTTCCAAATGTATCTTTCGTTTGGCGATTTTTTTCATGGCTATGCTTAGCATAATATTGTTAAAATTATTATATCTGGGCTATGCTAAAGCATAAAAAAATCTAATGATGATGGCTTAAGGTCCCTGCCCCTACCCGCGAAGATGCTCACGAGCTAATACTATTCCTATGGGGATGCATTTTTCTAACTCTTTTGCATTTGGACATTTTTAAATAATATGTTTTGCATTGGATAGCGGAAGTCCTTTTCAAGATCGCTCCGTGATTACTTTTTCAATTTTGGTGTAGATATTTTTATAATGTTTCTTTCACTTCCAAAAGCGGTTCTGAAAGTGAAACTAACTTTATAAAAAATATCTATGACTCAAATCGAAAAAGTAGTCAAGGAGCAATTTTGAGAGGGACTTCCGCTATTCAATGCAAAAAAAAAAAAAAAAAAAAAAAAAAAAAATTGAAAATTTCAAAATGCGAAAGAGTTATTAGAAAAATGCCTCCCCACAGGAATAGCATTAGCTCAGCAGTGTCTTCGTGGGCAGGGACAAGGGCCTTAAAGATCCTGTTGAAAGTAGAATTTTTTTGATTCGGTTTAAAGTATCAAATTGGAGTATTTTAATAAAGCAGAATACGTTATTTTATATTAAATATTTTAAGTTTTAAAATAAGTCAGCTATTAATAAATTGGAGAAATTTTCTTTATAAATATGCTTTGCGAAGGAGGGGGAAAGGGGTACCTTCAAAATCCACGTTTGCCTCGGGAAAAAAAGACTGGTTTTGGCCCTGTTCACATTTAATAATTTGTAGATCCTCCTCGAGAGGCAATTACAGCTGCGACTCTCCTGGGCATGCTCTCAACTAGTCCTTGTATTACATTTAATGGTATTTTATTCCACTCTGTTTGCACAAGGCAGGTAAGCTCTTTTACTGATTTTGGGCGTGTGTCACCCGCCTTAATTCGACGATCCAACTCGTCCCAGAGGTTCTCTATTGGGTTCAGGTCTGGGCTCTGGGATGGCCACTCGAGTCGATGCACTCCATTATCAGCATACCAATCCATGCTGGACCTCGCTACATGGCAGCTTGCGTTGTTATCCTGGAAATAACATGGGTCCAATCCATAGTATTGCCACAACGTAGGAAGTACACTGTTGTCCAGTATATTACAGTAGGCATCGGCATTGAGCTTACCATGAATTGGTACCAGGGGTCCTAGTCCGAACCAGGAAAAACAACCCCAGAACATAATTCCCCCTCCGCCAAATTTAACTGTGGGCACAATACATTCTGGTAGGAGGCGTTCTCCAGGCAGACGCCAGACGCAGACCCTACCATCAGAACGGTAGAGGGTGAACCTTGATTCATCACTCCAGAGAACATGTTTCCATTGCTGTACAGTCCATTGCTGGCGTGTTTTGCACCAACTTAACTGAGCTGCGCGGTTGGACTTTGTGATTAAAGGATTATGGGCGGCAGCACGGCCATGAAAATTAAGCAGATGAGCTTCCTTACGGATGGTATTCTTGGAAACAACACATCCTGAAGCTTGTTGAAATTCTTGGCGTATGTGTAACATTGGTTGGTTGCGGTTCTTCCGAATTTCTCTAGACAGAACCCGTCGGTCTCTATCTTCTAGTTTCGTCGGTCTGCCTACTCTGGCCACATTCTGACAATCACCATTCAGCTTCCATTTTCTAATCACACAAGCCACAGTCGTTTTGGGGTAATTAAGCTCGCTAGATATGTCGATTAAAGATCGGCCATTTCGGTGGTACCCGATGATCACACCTTTCTCAAAATCAGACAGCTCTGTTCTTCTTGGCATCATGCATGCGATTGATGTCAGTGTGTTTTCGACACCACATTTAACAGTGGAGAACTTGACGTATTTCAGGATCGCAGATATCGGCATTTGCATAAGAGCCATTATCAATTATGTATCAATGGGTAGATTTGACACAAATGCTTCGATTTTTTACAATTATTTTTATCCTGAAATAGGTTCGTTCTGGTAATTATCTAAGAAAAGAAGTAAATCACCAGTAAAAAACGTAAATGGAGATGTGGCAATTTGCGTAAAATCTGACGTAATTCAACTGCTTTCAGAGACCAATTGAAAATCAGTTCACTCCTATCCACAATAACTTTCTGAATTTCCACGAAATTCGATCGGATTTTTTTATGGGTAGCTCCATAGAGTTGAATATTAAATTATATAAAATGATAAACTTTATTGTTCACGCATACGCTGATTAAAAAATATTTCATACAAATACTCATATTTTAGAAAACTTTTAATATATTTATATTTCAATAGCACCTTATTCTTTCTACTACATTTTGCGAATTTTTCTGAATGTGGCTTTATATTTGGTTGAAAATATTGCATGACATAGAACATTTTAGAAAATATTTAATATATTTATATTTCAATGAATTTTGGTGAACTCCCCCCCCCCTCCCTTTTCTTCTTTGCAAAGCATCTGCAAAAGTATTTGCGAAGAAAAATTTTCTAATTTATTAATAGCCGACTTATTTTAAAACTTAAAATATGTAATATTGATTAAAGTAGTCTGCTTTGTTTAAAAAAAATGATACCTTAAAATCGAGAAACCGAATCAAAACGAAAAAAAAAATCTGCTTTATGCGGGATCTTTATGCCATTATCATTAGATTCTTCTATGCTTTGATATAGGAGAAATGCTTTGAATGAGACGATTTTGACAATATCATGCTAAACATAGACATGGAAAAAATCGCCAAACAAAATGTACATTTGGGACACTTTCATCCTAGCGCCCGGGGCACATGCCCTTTTCCCCCAACCCTCTCTTAGTTTTGGCCCTGAATGTGAATAAAGCTCTTTTTCTTTTCTATCACAATTGTCAAGTACTTATTAGCAGCAATATTGTATTAGATATTGTATTAATTCAATACTAGTTTTTTTAAATTCAGTTATTAAAAAATGTCAATTTGTGGAGAATCCCTTAAGATTCAGCCGTTTTTAGAGAGCAGAGTAAAAACATCTCACTAAAATAATGATATCTTTTTGAATTTTCACGATATTTGATTGGATTTTTTTTATAAGTCACTCCATAAAATTGACTATTAAATGATGTAAAAAAAAATGTTTTTCTAGTTCGCGCATGCGCAGATAAAAATTATTTCATACAACTACTCATATTTCATAAAATATTTAATATATTTATATTCCAATTGCGCTACATTTTTTCTACTGCATTTTGCCAATTTTTCTGAAATTTGCGTTAAATTTGGTAAAAAACCCAGCATGATATAAACAAAAAACACACCAGAATTTTCTGAATTCTTCAAAAAAATCGCTCTATCGCCATAAATATGCATGCTATTCTCACAAAAATTAGTGTACATATTCTACTGTATTCATATATTTGTATTCTAAAGCGATAAGTCGTTTCGTGCATTTTCATGTACAGGGCGATCCCAAATATTTCTATTATTCTTTGTTTTTTTGCCGGCCCCCTAATTATCCGCTTAACAAATGAATGTAAATAAATATAAAGTGAAACATAATCTTTATATTTCTGAAGTTCCAGAAGAATCCGACTAGTATATTTTTAAATATTTGACAAAATGTCAAAAACTGAAAGTGTACAAATACTTTTTGGTAGATAGTGTATAATGGTTATACATATACACTACATGGCCATTTATGAATGTCCACTTGCAATTTTAGACATTTTGTTAAAGAGCTAGAAAAATGCATGAGGAATCACCCTGAAACTCTCAGTGCATAAATATAATAGTAAAAACCATACATTTCCGTGAAGATTTTCCATAGGGGAACTCCATAGGGGACCACCAACAAATTAAAAAAGAATGAATATCTTTTGGATAACCCTGTCAAAAGTAATGTAGCAAAAGCGGTGAAACTGTAGATACATATTCTACTGTATTCATATATTTGTATTCTAAAGCGATAAGTCGTTTCGTGCATTTTCATGTACAGGGCGATCCCAAATATTTCTATTATTCTTTGTTTTTTTTGCCGGCCCCCTAATTATCCGCTTAACAAATGAATGTAAATAAATATAAAGTGAAACATAATCTTTATATTTCTGAAGTTCCAGAAGAATCCGACTAGTATATTTTTAAATATTTGACAAAATGTCAAAAACTGAAAGTGTACAAATACTTTTTGGTAGATAGTGTATAATGGTTATACATATACACTACATGGCCATTTATGAATGTCCACTTGCAATTTTAGACATTTTGTTAAAGAGCTAGAAAAATGCATGAGGAATCACCCTGAAACTCTCAGTGCATAAATATAATAGTAAAAACCATACATTTCCGTGAAGATTTTCCATAGGGGAACTCCATAGGGGACCACCAACAAATTAAAAAAGAATGAATATCTTTTGGATAACCCTGTCAAAAGTAATGTAGCAAAAGCGGTGAAACTGTAGATTATGATTAAGGGGCTTATTGTCAATTATGAGTATACATCGATAGGATGTATACTCATAGAAAAAATATGTTTTTTATAAAAACAGTCCCAAATTTTTCCAAGATTTTTGCTTATAATTAGCAGAGTTCTTAATATAAAATAAAATCATTTTCTGAAAACATGACAAACAACACTGTGCATCCTATAGTCAAAATTAAAAAATAATTAAAATTGCATAAAAATGAATAGGTTTACTAAATATTTTTTCACTGCGCATGCGTTAACGAAATTTCATTTGCATATTATGATAGCTAAATGTATAGAGCAACTTTTGCGAATGTCTCAAAATTATAATTTGAAAATTCTGAAAGTGATCGTCTAGAGAATAAACACAAAATCAGTTGTTCCTAAAATAAACCAAAAAAATGAGGGGTTTTATCCAAATGTAGTAGTACGTCTCATATTGTGTATTCTATATTAACACTAATCAAAGAATATATGGATACAACCCCTCTTGTTTTTGCTTCATTTTGGAAATAACGGATTTTCAACTTACTTAATTGATGATTATTTTCAGAATTTCCAAGCTATGATTTGGAGACTTTCAGAAATTTGCTCCATACAGTTAGCTAACATAATATGAAAATGAAATTTTAATATCGTTGACGCATGCGTAGTGAAAAATCATTTAATAAACTTACTCATTTTTCATACAATTTTTATTATTTTTAAATTCTCGTTATAGGATATTGTGTACAATGTTTGTCATATCTACAGAAAATAATAATATTTAATATTAAAAACTCCGCTAATTATAAGCAAAAATCTTGGAAAGTTTTGAAACTGTTTTTTATAAAAGAAAAACCTTATTTTTTCTACAGGGATACACGCTTTCGACATAAAAATGAACACAGTTTATTACAATAAGCTATTTAATCATAATCTTTAGTTTGAGCGCATTTGCTACTTTAGTTTTTACAGGATTATCCGAAAGATATTCATTCTCTTTTAATTTGTTGACTGTCCCCTATGGAGTTTCGGAAAAATATCTTCACGGAAATGTATGACTTGCACTATTATATTTATATGCTTAGAGTTTCAGGGTAATTCCTCATGTATTTTTCTAGATATTTAATGAAATGTCTAAAATTGCAAGTTGACGTTCATCAATGGCCATGTGGTCTACAAACATATATACATATAATAAAATTGAAATCACAAATATAAATATAAATAAATGAGGATAATAATAAATTGATATATAGAGAAATAGGAGGAACAATAATGTAGAAGCCTTAAAACTATGAATAGCATCCAGATTCTTCAGAAGTGCTATGCAATATAGTTCATTGAAAATATATGTTATTTTGTCGAATTTTGTTAGAAAAATGCTCAAAAAGACAAAATAAGCAGCTTACAACATATTGGTTGTCAAAATTTGTTAAAAGAATTGTAGAAGACGAAATAATTCAATGAATAAATGAAATTAAATAGTACATACGAAATCCAATGCTTGAAACTCACCAGAAAAAAAGTGTCATTCTCTTGATAATGAGAGTTATACATAAGCTAAGATGAAGTATCGATATTGAATTGTACGAGAAACGATGAATGGCGATATTTTAGTGCGGCCTTCTGTTAGGGAAAAACCGAAATACAAAGCTGCGACAATATTGCAATACCATATTATGCGACTTATATTGTGATGCATGAAAAACAGGTAAAATAAAATTCGTATGAAGGAACTGTTGAAATGTAGAACAATAAAAAATATGCAATACCCTAAGAAAATCAGGCTGTAATTAAGAAATAATAAAGAAAAAATATTAAAGGATGGGTTATCATATTACAGAAAAAGCTAATTTCAACCCCTTCGGGACGAGCAACCGTGTTACGTGCCGTCGTGAAGATGAAATGAAATTTTCCCGCTTCAGCTGCGCTCTTCGAAATGCGCGCGCCGCGCCGTCGCGAACGGTTTAATTAAATCCAATAGAGAATTCCATATATCTATGCTTTATTAATATTATCATTGGTGAAAAAAAAACAGTGAAACAACAAACAACAACAAAAAGTTTAAATTTCTGAAAAGTAATATCTGTATTTTGTTCATACAAACGCGTACAAATATATAACTGTTAATATGTCAAAAATTGAAGTAAAGTAAATTGTTAAAGCATACTTCCTTTTTTTAAGTGCTATACGCTACGCATAGAATACTCTAAAGTATATATTACCTTTAAAATGATTCTGTAGAATAATAACGCCTATACGCAACCGCCACACACACACAAAGTAATACGAGTAATAATAAAATAGAAAAGAAGTAACGTAACATTTAACTCTTCAATCAAATTTATTACAAAAAAATCCATTTTATTTCAATTTTATTTTCTCATATTTTCAATTTATTTTCTATTTGAAGTATCACGTGTCTAGCTCAGATGCAGATAAATATGTTTACGGCTCAGGAAATTCAGAAGTTATTTACTGAACTGCTGAATTAAGAATTTGTTGCCATCAGATATCAACAATGTGAAGTAAAAAAAAGAATTTGGATTTAATAAAAATTATGCAGAAGACAAAGAAAATATAAATTGAAGAAGATAAAAATTAGCTTATCTATATCTAATTTGCTTTAAAATAATTGTTTACTTCAAAAAGAAAGATAACACGAGATTTGAAAAAAAAGGAGAAATGATTTTTTTCAAAAAATGTTTTTGATTAGATTTTTTACAATTTTTTCAACTCTTTTCACATTTACACAATTGTATCATATTCTTAGTGCAGCCGGATGGCTTTTTTATTATTTAGCTAATTCATGATTTTTTCTAATATTTTTAATTAGCAAATTGTTACAAACCCTCTTCAACAATATGGAAAGACGTAATATTAATGCATTAGGTTTATTTTCAATTCCAGATTTCGCTTTGACACGAGAAACCGGTTTATTTTACTCAATTGTTTCTTTCAGCTTTTAAGAAAAAGCTGTAAAAAAGACAAAAATGATAATTTGATTAAAATAAGGGAAAGAAAATAGTATCATCATGCTTTATTTAATATTTGTAAAAAGAGTCAGGAGTTTAAAGAAATAGTGATCCTTGAATGATTAAAACTAAAAATTATTGTGGGTTTAAACCTTTCAGTCAAAAAATGTATTTTATCTAACATAATTTGAAAAATTAAAAATAATAAGTGTTGACACCTCTAAAATTAATATGCCTACTTACACATTAAAATGAATCGATTGCTTTTCAAATTCGCATAATTTTCAACTTATTTTTTCTGCCTTAACTCTATGTGAAAATCCTTATACCCTTATATCCTTATATATATTATAAATGTGAAAGTGTGTCCGAAAAATTGGAATGAACTTGGCTTCAAAACGGATGGATTAATGTCTTTGAATCTTTGCATATGGATAGGTTATAGGAGTGGGATGAACATAGGCTAATTTTTATTTATTTTATTCAAATATTTTCCTTAATAATTCAAAATTTGATTATTTTTCATACAAAATCATTAGGCATTTTTCATATAAAATTTAACCATTTTCCTTTCCTGCGGCCAAGAAAATAAAAAAATGGAATAATAATTTTTCAGCGGCAATGAATTTTTAATAAAAAACTTCCACGCTAAAAACTATAATAAAATAATTTAAAAGAAAATAAATATGACGTCATGTTTGAAATAAAAATAAAAGGTGTATTTTTTATAATATATTTAACAAGGTTATTTGTATAGTTAATGCGAATTTTTGTGTAAAATATGGCGACATAAATTAAAAGTAAAAAGAATGAAAAAGAATTATATTTTTAGTAAAATGGTTCACTTATGAAAATGTGACGTCATAGTTGAAATAAAACAGGTACTTTATAGCAGTCGTTAAAAATTCAAGGGGTATGAATATCAGTAGCTAATGAAGCGAGATAAATAATGACGTCATATTTAAAATGAATCAGAAATATTTTTTACTTATATTAATTAATAAGTTATAAGTTACATACAAATGAATATTTTTATTCAAAACTCATAATTATCAATGGAAGAATTTTTTTTGTGTGGAAAAGGCGGAAAATAAAAACACTGATTAATATATTTTTGGCTCGATTTTTTAATACTTTCGAAAAAAGTTGAAAAGATATTATGCTTTCGGTTTGTCTGTCTGTCTGGTCGCTTTCTAACTTTAGTAAATATACTCCGATTTACATGAAATTTTTGGACGTTCTTAACGTTTACCTAGCACGAATACCTATTGAAAATAAAGTTTCTACCATGATTATTTTATTTACAGGGATTGTCAAAAAATTTCCTTACATTACGGCATTATGGGGAAAATCGTTTTAGTTAAATTTAAACATATTCAAATTTATATGCATTTACAAAGAGCATTAAAATATGCATTTTGTAAAGTATGTAGTGAAAAGGACACTTATTATTCATTTACAGGGTTACACAGAAGAATTCCAATAAAAATAAAGGGAGGAACAGTTTCCGACATATTTTAATTATGGTAAACGATTTCATGTATAATCAAGTTGATATACGTTGCTGAGGCTTAATGTGAGTTATTTCATGCATAATACGAAGTGCATAGCATTTACAGGGACACACAAAAGATTTCAAATATTATATATTCTATTCGAAGTACTGTATATGATGGATGATGACTGTTGCATGGATGAAATGCATTTTGAATTATGATATGTGCTTTTAAGTTTCGCTAAATGTATGCATATTAAATGGAGAGTATAAATGGTAATAGTATAAATAGTTAAATTTAGATATACAGGGTTACACAAAAGATCTCGGAAAGGTTACTGAATATGAGCGTAATTTACTTAAAGGTGGTTTTTAAATAAAATATGCATTTTTATTTTGAACTGCATTTAGTAAACTAAGAAATGTTTGTAGTATATATATATAAAATGATATACAGGGTCCCGCAAAGGACTGGATACAAGGTTGTATTCAGATGATAATTACTGAAAATGTAATTTAGATAGTAATAATTGATAGTATATTTTTGTTTGAACTAAATTTTAGAAAGATACCTTCGTGTATTAAAGGCACTTGGAAAACTACAGGGCTGAACAAAAGAATTCAAGAATGTTTCTATGCATTAGTATTAATCGCTGAAAGGAAAATTTTAGCCAGCAAACAAATTAGCAAATAGGGATTATCAGAAGTTTTTTACCAAAAATTCGCGATAAAAAGTTAATTACACATGATTTTCATCATCGAAATTTTTGCTTGATTGATCAATTATTTCTTCTTTGAATGTTATGTAAACGAAGTCACGGGTAACTTCTAGTATATTATAAATGTGAAAGTGTGTCCGAAAAATTGGAATGAACTTGGCTTCAAAACGGATGGATTAATGTCTTTGAATTTTTGTATATAGATAGCTTATTGGTCTGAAATGAACATAGGCAAATTTTTATTTTTTTATTCAAATAGTTTTCTTAATAATCAACATTTCACTATTTTTCATACAGAATAAATTGAAAAAATTTCCATAATATTTAATCATTTTTCTTTTTTCGTTGCCAAAAAATTAAAAAAAACGGAATAATTATTTCTCTTCTGTAATTAATTTTCAACTGAAAGATTTTCACGTGATAAAACAGAATGAAATAAATAAATGGACCCCATTCTGTTTTTCGGTTCGAGGTTAAAAACTGCGATTTTTCTAATTGTGACGTCAGAGGAATACTGTTTTTCTTCTTATATCTCGCAGACGATTACATAAAATTTCTTTTAAACTTAGAAGACTTCACAAGAATATAACTTCACACTTTACAAGAATATAAATATTTTAGTAGTTTTTCCAGATATTAATTCGTAATAAAAATGAACCTTTTTTTTTTTCTTTCGGTTCGAGGCTATAAAATTCAACTTTTTACCATTGTGACGTCACAGGAATACTTTCCATTAAGAATTTAAAAAATATCAATGTAACGTCATATCTCAAACAAAGTATAAGTTTTGAAATTTTCAAAAATTCTGTTTTTTTTTTTTTTTTTTTTTTTTTTTTTTTTTTCCGTTTTACGGAAATTACCCCCTTTATGACACTTTCTAGCATGGTCTAAAAGTGTTTACGACTTCAACCGGTCTGTATACGGATGCCGAGTGCCTGGGTTCTGCCGTTTGTTTGTCCGTGTTTCAACTTGTGTAAATATAGTGGAATTCATACGAAAACAACATACGTTATTGAGATTTGCCATAGCATTTATGGCACTGAAAATGAACCAGGTAGCAATTATAGCTGAATCACAGGAGCACTCAAAAGGAGACTTTACATTATGGTCTACGGCGAAAAAAATCATCTGTGGTGTATTTTGATAATGTTACATAATTTTAAATGTAATGAAATTTACATGCATTTTTAAGGTTCACAAGAACATGGTTACTATCGAATATGTTAAGTATAGTACTTATAGTGTGCGGACAGGGAGCTCAAAAGAATTTCAATATATCATGGTCTGTGAAGAAAAACCATTTGCAGCGTATTTTAATAATGTTATTTTATTAAGGTTATTTTAATAATATTGAAATTAATATCAGTTTCTGAAGTGCACTAAAACAGGATTTCTGTAGAAAACGGGGTGAAAAGGTTTAACATTCATTTACAAGATCACAGAAAAATGTTCGGTAATATAATAGTCTACTTGGAAAAATATTCCCAGCGTATTTTAATTGCGTTGCACTATTTCAAACATGATGAAATTAATATACTGAGATAATCAATATAATGATAAATACTGAAATTTACTACAATATGCTTGCAGTTAAGTATGATTTGCATCACATTTGTTGTTCATTTACAGAGACGCATAAAAGATTTTGGATCTGTTTCTAGATCTCAGATAATATTGTATCCAAAGTATGGTCTATAAGAAAAGATTGCTGAAGAGCTTTTTCAATTATCGTATGTATTTTAAGGAAAACTAATGAATCCTGAAGTTCAGCTACATTTGGTATAATAAGAGATGTTTGTAGAATTTAAATAAATCATATATCGGACTATACAATAAACTGGATATATGATCACCTGTGTAATAGCGATTCCCGGAAATATTAATTCAATAATTTGAATCGGGTTTTTTGCTTAAATAATTTAAGCTAAATATGCGGTCGTATAAATATTTGCGCGTAATATACAGGACTGTACAAAAGAATTCAAGTACGTTTCTGTCTATTATTAGAAATTGCTAAAGGTGATTTTAATCTTCGTTATACTTTTTCTAACTAAGCAAAATTTTAACATTGTATTTAGAATATTTACAAACACATAGATCATATACACAGCTGCAGAAAAGAATGGGCCGGCGAAGTTATGTATTATGGAAATGTTGGATATTTTTTTTCATGACCTAGGTTTAACACATGATTTTTCTTTCTTTGATATGGAATTCTGAAATGCACTACAACATGATTTCTGTACAATTGGGGAGCGTTACAGTTATTCTACAGTATAAATGGTTGCAATTTCATTTTCGCGATTGTTCATATTATCTAACACATTTTTCATTTATTTGACTGAGTTCTTTAAATCCCCTATAAAAAAAGAACTACTGCATAGCCTGGTATAAGATATGTGTTATATATTTTTTAAATTATTGTTAATGAAATTTTTTGTTTGATTAAAGCGTTTATCTTTTTTTAATGCTACGTGAACAATGTCACGGGTAACAGCTAGTTACTTAATATTTTTATTGCATTATTTAATACTTAGATATTGATTTAAAGGAATACTATATTTAAATTTACAAAAATGTGAAGATCAAAGCCGTTCATTATTACCTCTAGTTATTTATTACACATAAAAATAAATTGATTGCTTTTCGAATTCTCATAGCATTTAACTATTTTTTTTATTATAACTGAAATATTATGTATGTCAATATTACTTAACAATTTTACTGTATTATACAGTATTAAAATATACAGTGTATACAGTGTATATTACAGAAATTACAGTATTTAAATACTGATTTGAAAGAAATTGTGTATTTAATTTCACAAAATATATGGATGTGAAACCGCTCATATTTACCTCTAGTTATACTGATTCGTATGGCAACTACCGAAGAGAATGTGAACAAAAGAACTAATTGCCAAATAATATCGTCACCTGAGAATAAGAAGGTTCTATCTGTGTTTTTGAAAAAAATAACTTGTCGATATAGAACTGTTCTATTTTTATCTATGAAGCCATTTCGGTATTAAAATAATGTCATAATATAATTGTAATATCATATTTTAATTATATATAACATCGTTTTCATGTAAAAATGCCTTCATAGATATAAAAAAATCTTTTTATATCGATAAGTCAATTTTTGCAAAAACACAGATAGAATCACAGATATTCTCAGATGACGACATAGCATGAAAATGACCAAACAATACGCCACGCCCGAACGATTCTAAAGCACAATTTTAAGAGGAAACTACCAATATTTTCTTATTGATAATTCTTGGAATGATATAAATAGGATAAAGAAGGCAAATATCTATTTAACAAAATACTGGTATTTATCACCTTGTTTTGACTGTGTTTTTTCCCTGAACACTCGGCCATTCTGTTAATAAATTTCTGTACAATCTCATCTATTCCCACCAAAATAGAAAGAAAGAAAAAAAGAAGTGGAGGAAAATCTTACACTTAGATCAGATTTTTTGTCAGAAAAAGTTTCCATTTTGATTAAATTTTATGTTGTCACATTTTTGAATCCATTTTCCCTACGATGCATCACATGTCGAACTAAAGAGAAATATTTTTATAGTTCAGTGAGTTCATAAGATACTCTCTGAACATCTGAATTGAGAGCGTGTTTCCATCAGATGTCAGCAATGTTGAAAAAAGAAAAATATTGTATTCCATTTAATTTTTAGAGGAATACCTGAGCAGTTATACAGAGTTCTTTTATATAGCTGGGGTAGTCATCTAAAAACTTTAAATAAAAGTTAAAAATTGAAAAAGATGTATTTTAAATAACATTTAATGAGCATAAAGCTTTATTTAACGTATGGGAGAAAACAAGTGTTTATTAGAAAAACTAGTTCATTAAACTTAAAATCAAATTTCAAAATCATTTTAATGTTCAAAATTTGATCCTATAATATACATTTTTAGAATAATACAGTAATTTTGAATAATATATTTATGTTTTTAAATTTAGACATGCTTATATTTCAAGGAGAAAAAAGATTGAAAATTTTGCAAACGCATAGTTCTATTCCTACCTTTACATAAATAACTTTATATAATATGAAATAAAAATTGAAATCACTGACTAAAAAGTGTCTTAAATTACATAAAAGCATATTTTTTTTAATGAAAATTTAGAACTTTTTTGAAAATCATACTAAGTTCGATTTTTTACATTCCATTTGATTTTTAGAGGAATACCTAACTTTATATACAAAGTTTTTTTCTTGTATAAATGTAGAAACCATTTAGGCACTTTAAGTAAAAGTTATAAAGTGGAAAAGGATGTATTTTAAATAAAAATGAGCCAGTATAAAACATTGTACAATATATGGTAGAAAGTTAAGTGTTTTATAGAAAGAATAGCTCTTTAAATCTAAAATCGAATTTCGAAATAGCTTTATATTTCAAAATTTCGACCCAATAATATATATTTTTTAGCATTATTCAGTAATTTTGAATAATATGCTCATGTTTTTAAACTTATATAAATTTATATTTCAAAGAGATAAAAGGTTTAAAATTTTCTAAATGTAGAAAATTATTTCTAACTTTACACAAATAACTTACATAAATAATTTGTAATAAGAATTGATAATTGCAATCACTGATTAAAATGTCTCAAATTAACATAAAGCATAATAAATCAAAATCTAAATTTGGTACATGTTTTTTAAAATCATAATATTATTCTTATTAAAATACAGCATAATGCACTGTTAAGAATTTTCTTATCGACACATATGCGCAAAAATATTGAAGTTTTTAGTTAAGTATCATAATTGTAAATTCAAATATTATTTAATCGTGTGGTTTTTTTAAAATTTAAATTCAAGAAATTCCATTTGGCGTTATTTACATGTTATTTTAATGATTGTGGTTACATACAGTAGTTCGATTTGTTACGTTTTATACGTTAAAAAAAATACGCGTGGTACTCGGGGACTGCCGCGGTAAAGCTATTGCATAACATTTTTTATCAACTTATGCAATTATATTTATTTATTTATTTTTTATTTATGCAGTTTTTTTTTGTCTTTGATATTAATTCAAGTTACACTTTTTGAGCGTGATGAACGATAACAATTTTTTTCTTTTATTGAATAAATGAAAAGTTAATATCGTTTAAAAAAATATTTTTATTATCTTACATTACATGTAGGTTAATCAGGAATTTTTATCATTGGAACTATACGTTTATGGTAGCTTAAATAAAAAACATAAGTTTGAGACTTGATATTCTCAAAATATCTGAAAAACACCGCGTCAATGTCTGCCGAAGTCTGCCAAACTGAAGCGACGTTGGTCGGAGTGTTAGGTTTTTTCTCGTTATTCCTCTCTCGTTTCTAAACTGTTTCGCCGCGCTCAAAGCCCGCGATTAAAGCTACGCAATACCTTAATAAATTACCAAACAAAATTTGCCGCGCTACGAAAATTAGATCGCGAGTTATTAGCATTTTATTTTTTCCGAACCTAACCGTGGGTATCTCTTGTCACCAAAAATTAACACAGTCTCATAATAAATTACCAAACAAAATTTTACCGCGCTACGAAAATTAGACCGCGATTGATAAGCATTTTAACTTTTTCGACCTTCACCGTGAGGGGGGGGGGGGGTTCCTGTCACCAAAAATTAACACCGTTTCATAATAAATCACCAAACAAAATTTGGCCGCGCTACGAAAATTAGATCGCGAGTTATAAGCATTTTAAATTTTTCGACCCTAACCGTGGGGGGTCTCCTGTCACCAAAAGTAACACTGTCTCATAATAAATTACCAAACAAAACTTGGCCGCACTACGAAAATTACATCGCGAGTTATAAGCATTTTAAATTTTTCGACCCTCCCCATGGGGGATCTCCTGTCACTTAAAATTAACACTCTCTCATAATAAATTACCAAACAAAATTTGGCCGCGCTACGAAAATTGATCTCGAGTTATAAGCATTTTAAAATTTTCGACCCTCACAGTGGGGAGTCTCCTGTCACCAAAAATTAACACTCTCTCATAATAAATTACCAAACAAAATTTGGCCGCGCTACGAAAATTAGATCGCAAGTATAAGCATTTTAAATTTTTCGACCTTCACCATGGGGGGGGGGGGTTCCTGTCACCAAAAATTAACACTGTTTCATAATAAATCACCAAACAAAACTTGGCCGCGCTACGAAAATTAGATCGCGAGTTATAAGCATTTTAAATTTTTTTACCCTCACCATGGGGGGAGGGGTCTCCTTTCACCAAAAATTAACACTGTCTCAAAATAAATTACGTCACCAAAAGTAACACTGTCTCATAATAAATTACCAAACAATATTTGCCGCGCTACGAAAATTAGATCGCCAGTTATAAGCATTTAAAATTTTTCGACCCTTACCATGGGGATCACCTGTCTACCAAAAGTAACACTGTCTCATAATAAATTACCAAACAAAATTTGGCCGCGCTACGAAAATTTTTCTACGACCGCGATTTATAAGCATTTTAACTTTTTCGACCTTCACCGTGGGGGGGGGGGGGGTCCTGTCACGAAAAATTAACACTGTTTCATAATAAATCACGAAACAAAATTTGGCCGCGCTACGAAAATTAGATCGCGAGTTATAAGCATTTTAAATTTTTCGACCCTCACCGTGGGGGGTCTCCTGTCACCAAAAGTAACACTGTCTCATAATAAATTACCAAACAAAATTTGGCCGCGCTACGAAAATTAGATCACTATTTACAAGCATTTTAAATTTTTCAACCCTCACCATGGGGGGAGGGGTCTCCTATCACCAAAAATTAACACTGTCTCAAAATAAATTATGTCACCAAAAGTAACACTGTCTCATAATAAATTACCAAACAAAATTTGGCCGCGCTACGAAAATTAGATCGCGAGTTATAAGCATTTTAAATTTTTCGATCCTCACCATTGGGCGGGTCTCCAATCACCAAAAGCTACATTATCCTACCTTGTTTTATCTTAAGACGATTCTTTTCTATACACATTCTATCAGGAATTTTTATTATTGAAACTATAGATTTATAGTAACTGAAATAAGAAATATAAGTTTGAGACTTGATATCCTTTAAATATCTGAAAAATACCGCGTCAATGTCTGCCGAAGTCTACAGAAAGATACCATGCCGAAGTCTGCCGAACTGAAACGATGGTTATCTGAGTGTTAGTTTTTTTTTTTTTTTTTTTTTTTTTCGTTACGGAATTTCTAAATTTTTCTCATTACGGAATTTCTACATTCGGTCACCGCGCTCAAAGCCTGCGATAAAAGCTATGCAATAGCTTAAAAATCATTTACTAATTTTGAGTTAGTTGTTTAGGATTTTGTATTTGAATATAATACACTAATGTAGTGTATGGGTTGACTATACCTTGCGAAACTTGTGAGGACACATTTATTTGTTTGATGCTTTATAGCTACTCTCATCTTCCGTAGAGCTCAAATTTATGTTTATTGCTCTTGTTTCATTTGTTTAATACTTTTACAGTTATCATGATTTGTATTCTGTGCATCCCACATTGGTTAAATGTTCCATAAAATTTCATACTTTTTGGCTGAAAACTAAAATATTTTATTGCATATAAGAACTGCTTTACACCGGTTGCTTCTAAGCTTCTTTTATTTTACACCTTTTTAAAACACTATATATATGTATACACATCCTATTTACTTTAAAAACTTATAAATAATAACGAAAAAAATCAAGAAGGAAAAAAGCAAAGAAATTTAAAAAGTGAAAATTTAGCTGATATTGATAAGAATTATTAATAAGAGTTGATTTTATTTTCAAAAACACAGCGATATTAGGTTATCTTGAAAAATACAATTTACTAAATGTTTTTTTTCGTTTTTTGCAGGTTTTTTTTTTTTTTTTCTCAAATTTTGCAATTCAATTTCCTAGTGATAAATCACATACATTCTCCGGCGGAGAGACGCATCTTTACGTTTCAACGAGTTCACCAGATTTTTTTTTTTTTTTTTGGTCTGTCAATTAAATTGATCGTGTGTTGCCGTCAGATGTCAACACTGTTAAACAGCTTTTTTGTAGAGCTTGATTTGATTTTTTTGAGGAGTACATTTGATACAAAAAATATTTTGTAGTTTTTATTTTTTATTTATTAAACTATTTTTTGCGTGTATTTTTTAAGCAAGCAATTTAAAAGTACGTATAAGGAAAAACAAATTTTTGAGTTAAACAGAACAAATTATGTGTTTCACTTATAGCTTACATAATGTATATAATTGATTTTTTTAACTTTTTTTTAATGTGAAACGTAGCATAATTATTTGTTTTTAAAATCATATTCGATAATATTTTCAGAATTAAAATACAGATTATTTTAGCCATTAAAAATTTCCAGTGCGGAACCTCTAAAATTCGAATCTCATGAGCTTTTTTCATCTTATAAAATGGAATTTCGCAATATATTTTATTTCTGGATCTTATATTATTAATTTATTTCAGGGTACTCTAATATTACCTATAAAAGACTAAAATATCGCCTGTCTTATTTAAAATTACGTATTTTTTTTTTTTTTTTTTTTTACAATATTGTCCATAAAGGTATCCAAATAAAATATCTCATTCATTTATATTTATATTATTTATAGTTTAAGTTATTAACTTTAATTGTCTCAATTTGTATTTTCATATATTTATAAATATCATTGTGATCAAGGAAAAATAAATTTTATATTATTGTCTAAGGTAGTTAAAATTTCAACATGTATTTTAAAATTGATAAAGTAATTTAAATAGATTCTTATAATGAATTTCAAACGACAAATTATTAGAATTTAAATTTTTTTTTCTAGTTCTAGTTTATATATATATATATACATATATATACAGGGTGGTCATAAAAAAAAAGTTTGCCGATATATGGAGCTCTAGCGGCCAGTCCGCTCAACCGATCGAGGTGAAATTTCAAATATAGCTTTTCAGAGCTATGAGCAAGAGATTCTGTGAACGGCAACAAAATGGCGAGCATGGTTACGGTTTTAGTTACAGAAACTCGAAAATTTCCAATGGCAACACCCATTTTTTTTTATCGCAAAATGCTCAGCGCATGCGAAAACGCTAAGGAGCGTTGGAACCGTGCGTGTATCGCAAGAAACGGGCATGTTATGCACGCACAAAAAACCGTTCTGAGGAATCCTCCCCTTCATTGAAAAAACTCAATTGGGGCGCAAGGAGGAAATTTGCATATGACGCAGAGTCAGTACACTAATCTCTGATTACAATACTGATCGGAGAAACTAAAACTTTTATCTTGATTACACATGGGTGCCATATGGCACCCATGTGGAAACTACAAATTACAAATAATAATCCAGAATTGTCTAAAACTTACAAAGCATCAATCTAAAAACAAACCGTTTTTGGATTATAATATAACAAGAATTAATAAAAGATATTAATTTACAAACGGAGTACGAGATATCAAATGATAGTATAAATTGAAGAAACAAAAACGACAAATGAATATCTAATTGTCAATCATTAGTACATCATGTCGTAAAAAATACATTATTTCATAATTGACTGAAAAAATTGCCAGGAAAAGTCTATAAGTGTATGACTGTCGATATATGGCATTGGAAATAATAAAGCAAAATGAAAATATTAAAAGCAATGTTTCGTCAGAGTAAAAGCGGTAAATATTGCAAATATTTTGATGATGCAAAATAATCCCACATGTTTAATAAATTAAATTATATTATTTGCAGAAATTTTATAGATTATTCACATTATTAAAAATAAATTCAATTATTTTCAGTTATTTAGCAAGTTAATGCCAATTTTAAATACAAAAGAATGAATTGCATAAAAAGAAGAAAAATATGCGAAGCACTTTTTGAAAAGACTACGTTTTTAAAGGTAGGATGTTTTCTTTCAGCATCATAGTTGCTTGATTTCTTATTAACAAATTTTGCTCGAAATTATCCAGAAAAGGATGATGATAAACGAAATGAAATTATCCTGTTAAAATGGAGATATGTTTTCAGTACAGATGCAATATAGAAAATAATAACATTTGCAATTTATTAAGGGAAATAAAGTTAAAGATTTCTTTTTTACTGAAACATTTATTAATGTAAAGAAATATATATTGAAAATGCTAAAACAAAGTTCAAAATGTACACAGTTATTATACAACAGAATTATGCCTGATACATATTCAGTCTACATACACTTTATAAGTATTTAGATAGTCTTAACTTTTTAGTAGAACCATATGCATTGCTCACAAAATTGTCTGAAATATTAAGAAAGAAAATCTGAATTTTAGGGGTTAACAAATAATGTATTACAATTCAAGCAGAAATATCAATAATACTCTTGATGCTTAAACTATATAAACTGAAATGCCGTACTGCAGTACTTAAAAATATAAGTCACAGGTGGTCAGAGATAATTGTATTCTTTTAAATTTAATTTGAAGCTACTCTTTTACCGAATTTGTGATCATTTACTATTTAAGTGCCAGTCTTTCAATGCTAAGTTTACAAGCTGGTGCAAATAGGATGGCGGTAGAGGGGAGGAATTCTTTTTTCAGCATTTAAAATGTGTATTGACATTAAATATCAATATAATCTAAAAATATAATTTCGTTTTTATTTAATCAAGAAAAATTAGGTCAAAGATCGCTATTAAAAATTGAACTTTACAAATTTAATCTACAAAATTTTGTATAATAACAAAAATTTTATCTCTACGCCACTGTAAAAATAAATAAATAAATAAATAAATAAATAAATAAAATAATAATAAAATTTATCTTAGAAAATCAGTTTTTAAAAATATACAGAGATATCTAACTTTACAAAAGAAGCAACTAAAATTACCGTAATCTTATTAAAAAAAATTCTGTAACCCGAATCGTAGTTAGATAAAACGATTTAGGCCTCCAAAGATTCCTAAAAACATTTTTGGTAACCTTACATATATATTTTTTTATATTTATAGTCAAAACTTGTACATGTTACATGACTTTTTCTTGTTGCCGTTACATAAAATTAAAATGCATAATACCGTTACATGTTTAATTCTAAAAATCCTAGATTCATAAATTAAACTTCAGAAATACTCCTTTTAATCAAGAATAATCAACATCGGCTATCACAATATCACTAAATATTTACTTGATATATGTATCATTCATACGTTTAAAATTCTCAATCATTATATCATTTTACTTTGTATAAAATGGTTATTATCGTTTTTCCTCATTTCTTCTTTTTATAGGACGGAAAACACATATTGACGTTGAAGTTCCAAAAAAGTTATTTTCGAAAAATAAAATATACAACAAGAATAGAATAAGGAAGGCGAAAGTTAACTTATCAAGATAAGATTTTTTGTCAGAATTTTTTTTTTTCGGAAGTAATGTGACATTGGATTAGTAAGAAAAAATGAATTTTTCAAAATATTTCGTATACTTTTTTACTGAACTTTCATAGTTCATTTTCTCTGTGATGTATTACATGTCCAGCACAGGCGCAAGAAACTATTTCAATAGTTTAGTGAGATCAGGAGTATTTTTTTTTCTTTTTAAATAATCGAACTGAATGTGTGTTAGCATCAAATGTCAAAAATATTAAAAAAAAAAAAGTTTATGTTGTTATTCATGTAATTTTTAATAGTATTTCGGGAATGACTCGAGAACCTGATTTATTGTACTACGAAAATGTTTAATGTCTTTAAGAGAATTGTAAAAGCTTATAAAAAACACATTTTGTGTGGTTATTTTGAATGGATTTTATATGAAATACTGACGATTGCAGTCGTAGCCATGGTGCGACTTTTGAAAAATTCCTTCAAAAATTTACTTCATGTGGCCCATGGAGCCCACAATTACACCCCTCCAAATCGTTTATATATGTATATATATATATATATATATACGCCCACCAAGCCCTATTCAAGGCGACAATGTACCCTCTTTAGATTATATCCCCAGATTACGGAAGATTGCATCATGTATTATTATTATATCCGTAGCTATCTTCTGTAGTCGTTCTGCCCCTGTTTTTCATTTCAATGGAGCATTTTTCAATTACAATTAGATATAAACGTAAGACTATTAATTAGGCCTTTTTAAGTGTTTGTTAAGGCAAATATCATGAGACAAGGACGCCGGTAAAGAAGACTTTCTTTGTTAAAGATATTCACATTTTCGTGGACTGATATGACGCTTGTTCAAACCTCCAAGACTAGTATGTCTAGTTATTATGTGTTTTGTTTTTCCGTCATGGACTGTTGTGACGCCTATTTAAGCCTCAGGGGCAATACTGTACACCTGTTATGTTTTACAAGTATTATGCCACATTCTTTAAGCATAACATGATGTTACTTTTAAACCACTGGTGAGTCTCACTTTCATTTCCCTACCCTTATATTTTACCGAAAGAATTCTTTAAGCATTTTCATGATAAAATATAAATATTAATAACTATACATAGGGTAACATCCCCAGTAATTGGCATGCATCAGTGATTGACACATCGTACAAACATGTCCTAAAATACAATTTATATCCAGTATTTTAAAAATGCAAGACCATATACCAGTTATATGCTCATTTACGTTAAAGATTATAACTTCGATTTATGCTACTAGATGACAATAGTGCCTAGGAAAGAGAAACAATTATGGCTTGTATGAAATTAGCCATTTTTGTTGCAAATGCTTCTTCTTTCGTTTAAGGAAGGCATGCTTTTCAATTCATTATTATCTGATTTATAATATATTTTAAATTTTAATTGATAACATCAATTTTGTTTAGTTAAAAAGGTTTACTTTAATTGTGAAAAAGTATTTTCGACAAAAATATTTGGATTTCTGAATTAATGGGAGATGCCAATTAATGGTGCTTCAATTTTGCTAGTTCCAAGTAATTGGCACCTATTCCAGTTACAAGGAATTCGCAAGGAATTTCAGATTAAACCACTTATTTTGGAAATACTTTTAAATTTATAGACTAATTTTGTTTACCATTTGTTTTTATTTGAAAATATGAAACATCATCAGTAATTGGAATCCATTAAAGCTTCATATGATAATTACTGGGGACAGCATGACAATTACTGGGTATTAATGCAAGTACATTGTATTGTTTTAAAGTATTCACATTTCAGACTAATATGCTGATTTCTTACTCTCAAAAAACTGACGTATGGCATCTTCATCTACAGTAAATTCATTTAAAACGATTAAACCCAATACAAAATGTAAAGTTTTTTTTTTTAATTTAAACTTGTGCCAATTACTGGATCACAAGGTGTCATACATTCGTGCTCTAGGTGCCAATTACTGGAGATTTAAGCAACTTTTTATAAATATATTTTTATAAAAATACTTTTTCAAATATTTTTGCTTTTAGTGGGCAAAATACATGCACAGATATACATTCTTTGAGTTAAAAATATTTCCAAGTAAATACCCTATTTCTTTGTAATGAAAATTGAAGTAAGTTTAAAGACATATTCTTAAAGTGCCAATTACTGGGAATGTTACCCTACTAGGGAACTGCAAGAAGTGTAAGTCGCCGATTTTGACGAAAGTAATGTCGTTGGAAAGATCTCACCGTGAGCAGTAAAAAACTCAATGGAACAACCCGTCGCAAATGATTCATTTTCGAGATATCCGACAATTTATGTCATTTACCTAGTGCACACTTAATGGGGGACCGCAAAAAAATTTTGTCCGGATTTCAACGAAAGTGATATCATTCAAAAGATATTATCGTGAGGATTAAAAAACTCAATGGAATCACTCGTCGGAAATGAGATATTTTCGAGATATCCGACAATTTGTGTCACATTGCTAATGCACACTGCTGGGAAATTGCATTAAGTGACATTAATTGCCGGATATCTCGAAAACGGCTCATTTCAGATGATTAGTTTCATTGAGTTTTTTACTTCTCACAATGATATCTTTGCAATGGCATCATTTTCATCAAAATTGATAAAACAATTTTTGCGGTCTCCCATTAAGGGTGCACTAAAACATTATGCACTAGCTACGTGACATAAATTATCGGATATCTCGAAAATGACGCTTTTCCATCGGATAATTCTACTGAGTTTTTTCTCCCTCATGATGATATCTTTTAAACGATACCACTTTCATTAAAATCGAGACAGAAATTTTTTGCGGTCCTGTTTGTGTTAGTTATGTGACATAAATTGTCGTATATCTCGAAAACGGCTCATTTGCGACGGGTAGTTCCATTGAGTTTTTTACTGCTCTCGATGAGATCTTTCCAACTATACCACTTTCGTCAAAATCGGTGTCTTACACTTCTTGCAGTTCCCTAGTTAGTGGGAGAAATATCTATCGTTATGTTTTATCCAATGCAATACTAGAATGACAGACATGTACTTAAAACAAAACTGTTTCTGGAAAGATTAAATTAAATCTTAAAAAAAATTAGAATTTTTAAATATAAAATTTTTGTGCTTCATAACATAATTTCGAACTTTTACTGTAATAGTTGACAATTTCTCTAAAGTTAAAATATTGTTAATTATATACAGTAAAACATAGTACGACAAAATCTTAAGAGACAAGTGAATGAATTATCTGTCCTGAAAGAGAATTAGTTTAATTTTTTTGAAGAAAGTCTTTAATCATTTCACTAAAATTGGTAAAGAAGTACAAAGGCTATATTTTGAGTTTAAAAAATGCTTTATTATTATTATTATTATTATTTTCGGAGAATACAAATTTGTGTAAAAGTCGGCATTACTTTAATCAATAAGCCGTATTACGAAATTAATATGCGCAGAAAAGGTGAAATCCTGGTTTATGCATGCAAAATTTATATAGCAATTTTCTGAAACTAAAATATGAACAACGAATGAGTATATTTTAAATTTAAAGTAATCCATATTAATTTATTAGTACATTTGTACAATTAGGGTGCATGTGTGAAATGTTAAAAAAGAAAAATGCTGGAAAAGTAATCATGTATAGTAGCAGAAAAACGTAGCCATTTTCAACATATTTTATATTCTTTTTGTGGAACGGACAAATACTTAAAATAACCAAATTTAAGCATTTATGGAAATTCATTTCATACATTAAAGTTCTTCTCAATAGTATGGCGATATTTCAATAATTATTGTTGTTAGTGTACATAATAATATTGTATTGCGACTATATGTGACATTCGAAACCTCATACCTTAGATGCCTATATGGTCATTTTCAGAACTGAGTTTCTATATTTACATAGCTTTGGAGGGAGGAGTGAAAGGCTGATTTGGAACTTTTAGATTTGTGACAATGGATCATAGTTAACTACTGTCGTTTGGACTTGGGATCATAGTGCTGTAGCCATGGGCCTTCCACTATCACAAATCTAACCTAAAATCTCACCTAAATAAGTTCCAATAAGCCTTTCATCCTCACTTCTCGCTTATCACCCCTCTTCCCCTCAAAAATATTTCTTTAAAACTTAAATCCCCTCTCCAAAACTACGTTAATATTGCAACAATGGTATAGCATATATAAACATATAGGAAACTAAAACTTTAGGTTTATATAATCCACCCAACCGACGCTGTACTTGTAAATATTTAATATATGCTGGGACAATAATAATTGAACCACCCACGTAATGTAAAATATTGTATGTATCTAATCTAATATCTAATGTAAAATATTTTGGATACATAATTTAATAGTTTCTGCTAACAAAAACCCATTTTAAAAACTTATCCATCATTGCAACGTAACTTTTTCTGTTTCTCCGTTTATCTTGGACCTCAAATACATTTTCTATAATCCGCAAATATATATGAATTCAATAGAAATATGAATAAATAAAATAAATAAGAGTTAATGATGATAAATGCAGATCATGTTGATAAAATTTGTTGTCAGAAAAGGAATTTCATTTTAAAAAGTACAGTGACTTTAGATTATCAGAAAAATATTTTTATCAAATATTTTTTTCACATTTTTTACTCTTTTCTTTAAAAAATATATGCATTTCTCTAATGATGAATCAACATGTCTCCTTCAGGAAAAGGGAAATATTTGAGTGTTTTGACGAGTTCAAGAGCTTTTATTTGTTATTATCATTATCATTTTTTTTTGTTCCATTTTTAAAAAACTCAAAATGGAATCATCACCCCTCTGTCGTTTGTTTGTCTGTCACAGACATTTTACTCTGCTTCGAGACGTGAAAGCTGAAATTTAGGATAGAAATAAAGAATATTGACCCACACACTTATAGAATACTAAACATTCACAAATATATTTAGGGAAAATGTAAAGGCGTTAGTTAAGTACCTTGGAAAAAAATTTTGTTTTGTTTGTCGTGTGGAGTATCTGCTAAAACCTTTCATAATGGTGAACTCAAAAATACATTTCTTTTTTTTTAATTTAGGCATTACTTCTTCAGGATTATCGTCGAAAATATAGCACACAACCCCCTCCCCCATTCTATCTCCAAATCCTCTGAAACCAAACATATGAAAAAGCACAGGTAATAGACGTTTGTTTATACCTTGCCGGAAAACTTATAGCCATTATCTTAGGTCACATAAATTTTAAGAAGAGCGCACTTTCCGGTATACATACATATCGATTTGCACGCATTCGGCGAACCTGTTTAGGAGCGCTGGAGATATTTACCATAGCAGAAGGATAAAAGCATAGTTGATAATGATTTTCGAAAAACATCGTCAGTAATTAGCCAAGATATTGAACTTGAAGAAAAGGGCTGATATGGTCATACATAGTGACAGGGGAAGACCATTCTCTGTACCATCAACTTTTATCCCTAGATAACACACTTCAATGATATATTTATGTATGTAATGCAATATCCAATAGCATTATAAAACAATAAATGGCAAATTGTTAGGGATCTTATTAATTTAATTAAAATTAATTACATAATCATCGTTATACAGAACATAATTTTCGTAACATGGAGATTTATTTACATGTTACTGGTATTCAAATTCAAGGTTCGGCAGAAACTTTTGTTAAGTAGAAAACTTCGAAAAATACTGACTTCATAAAAGGGAAGTTTCACTGTATTTGATATTTTTTAGGTGTCATATCTCTTTATTTCACGGCATACTTATTCATATTTTTCTAGTATAAGCTGATATATTCTATTCTACATTCTATAGTTTTTTTTTTAATAGTCTTTTATTCTTCTAGCAGCTGTCTTTGAGAAATAAATTTAATAATTAATATATATTTATACTGGGAAACTCTTCGAGCGCGTGTAATACTCGCATTTGATCATTTATTTTAAATACGGATTTGAGTTAATAGTAAGATTACATTTCAACAATATTAAAATGTGCTCCATTTCTTTCGCAAAAAAAATTCTTGATATAATGAATTAATTTAACAAAGCATATATTCCTTTTTTTTTTAATTTTCAGGATTAAAAGTAGCTATTAAAATCCAAGAAGTTAAGTTGCCTTACTGCAACTTAACGAACGTCTTATTTGCCGAATCGTAACGAAGGTAGCTATTTTACGTACTTTTAATACACTGCGGAAAATTTTGAAAGTCATTTGACAAATGCCGTATAACATACTTAATAAACCAACACAAACATTTACTACTATTTTTTATTCTTTATCAAAAATTTAAACAGTGAAACATGTGTTTTAAATAAAAGAACCGCAAATAGTTTGCTAAAAATAAAAAAACCCGTTATTATTATAGTTTTATCATTATATTGTATATTTTATCTTTACTTAAAGCTGAAACGTAAATTAAGTCATAATATTAAAAGTCTACACATACTCTATCACTATTAGGGGCTAGAATTAAAAAAATAACATTTAAGATGAAATTATACTAAACGGAAGACATGTTTTATTAATGGAATATAAATTCCAAAGGGATTAATTTAAATTAAAAATGTATTTATGTTATATTTATTAATTTATTTAAGAAGCAATCCATGCCATGTTTCACAATGAACGTGGAGAAACTTGTATTAAATATCTAAAAAAGTTATTTAACCAGCAAATGCATTTATTTTCAAAAAGGGAAGTGGCTTTAGATTATTCGGAAAAATGGAAAAATGTTTTTATCAAATATTTTTATTCATATTTTTCTCTTTTTTTTTTAAATAAATTTTCCCAATGATGAATAGCATGTCTCCATCAGACGGAGAGAAATCTTTTAACGGTTCAAGGAGCTCAAGAGGTTTTATTTATTATATATTTTTTTATGTGGAATTGAGTGAATGTTACATTTCAGCAATGTTAAAATAAAAAAAAGAAAGGAAATAAAACTTTTTTTGATATGCTCGATTTATATACGAATAAGTCGCTTGATATGATAAATTTATTCATTAAACAAGAAATGTTTGTCATTATGCATAAAGCAAGTAACAGACATGTATTAAAGATCTAAAAATATGCTTAAATGCTTAAATTAAATCAAAAACTATATATTTGATGGTTAGTAATTTATTTAACATGGAATGAATGTCATGTTTTTTCTCAGAATGGGAAAAATACCTATCCTATACATTTATAAAAATCACTTAAATTAATGTGTATTAAAATAAAATTAATATAAATAAAATTAAATGTTGTATTTTTAAATTCAATGTCTATAAACATGTTTTAAAATGTTATTTTGGATATTTTAAATAACATTTTTATAAAAACTTTGTTTTATAATAATATCTATAAAAAATTAGTAAAACAATTAGTCTTTCGGTTGTGACCGTGATAAAATGAAACATGTATTAAATACCTTTAAAAAATACTTTATAGATTAAATTAATTAAAAATAAGTGTTTTATTGTTGAATACAGTGTCTATAAGTATGCCTTAAAGTATTATTTTAGATTATTTAAGTAAAATTTCTCTAAATATTTCGTTTCTCAATAATAATTATAAAAATAAAAATAGATAAGCAAAACAAGCAATCTGTAGATAATGAAGAAATAAAAACTTCTTTAACCCCTTAACGGGCTGTGTTACCGGGTCGGCAACACCTAAAGTTCCCCCTATTTAGAGACACAAAAACTCCGTGAATATTTCAAAAACTACTTTAATGGCTACTTTAAATCTTTCTTATGAGTTCTAGATGGCAGCACCACAGAGATTAAACTCTGCTGTTTTTAAATAACAGGTCAAATGTTTTACTGTAATACGCGCTTCACAGCAATGCTCTTCTCACTGCGCTTATCAATGCTTTGCTTATGGGCGGTTACCACTTCGGCAACAGCTGTATAATGAAATTGTTAGTCCAATCTTTACAAAACAATACCTGTGTACTCTTCTAGGCCTAAATAGATTGCCTAATTTTTTTCTTTAAATTCCAACTTTAAAGAGTAGTGCGCCGGAAAGGGTTAACACCCCCCCCCCCAAAAAAAAAAATGCTTGTCTTTTCATAAGAATCACTTGTCGTAGCACTGCTTTTATAGTATACTCCTGACGAAGAAAGACTCTGTTCTTTTGAATTGCCTAGCAAATTTAATATTTTTATGGTGTGCTAAGAAGTTTTTATCTCGTCATAATCGACACCATTTTCAACTTATTTTCTTTATTCTCTAGATTGTGATTCTAATAACATATAGTTTTTAGTATCGCAATCATTAATATCAATATCACTTGTAAGTTTTACCAGTACTTTTAATCTCTGTAAATAAATTTGTGTGTAATAATAAGAGGTATGAATCACATTCTCAGTCAGTTAAGATACCATTAATTAACACTGCATTGCATTTGACAATAATAAAATACCTTTATTCAAGCTTTATTCATACCTTTATTCACGAATAATGCTAATCAATGCAAACGTAAAAATAAAATTAAATAAAGTAAAATAAAATAAATAATTTGTTATCTACTGTCTAAACGAATCTATTCGATAGTAATAAATGGAATACAAAGGGATACAAAAATAAGCAACGTTAAAAAGCACCAAATATAATATATAAGCAGCAGACCGGTTTCGGTAGCATTTAGCGTACCGTCGACAGTGCTAGGGGAGGTAGAAATTTGCTCATATATACTGACGACGGCAGTACGACTACCGTCACTGACGATGGTACGCTAGATGTTACCGAAACCGGTCTGCTGCTTATTTATTGTATTTGGTGCTTTTTAACGTTGCTCATTTTTGCATTCCATTGCATTGCACCAAGTATATGCTCTATCTGTATATTAATTAAGTAATAAATGGTAAAAATATTTATACAAATATATATATTTAATTATGATGACTTTCATTAACAGATCCCATTCTAATGATTTTTTTTTCTCTTATTTATGTCATTCAATATGTTTGGAATGTGCTGACACCCCATGCTCGTCCTGGTGTTATATTTCATGTCGGCCGCCCTTTCGGGCTAAATATATTAGGCTTTCGTATGAATAAAATAGATTTACATATTTAAAAAACATCACATTGTGCGATCTTCCACCAAAATATTTGTGTGTCATCATTTACATTCCTCAATGTAAAGCATGCATATTTTTTTTTCAAAATAATAATAATAATAATAATAATAAAAGATATAAATAAATAAATAATAAAATAAATAAAAATAAAATAAATGTAATGTGTAAGATATTAATGTTTATTTTGTTCTTTCAAAAAAAGCAAAACATCACATCTTTTTAATTTTCTAAAATGAATTTGCTGAACAATATATATCACATGTTTTCGACTCATGAAGATATCTTACGATTCTGAGAATTTGAAAGTATATTTATTTATTTATTTATTTGATGCTGAATTGTAAAATTTTGCCACCATATTTAAACATTGTTGCAAAGAGTGGATTTAATTCTTTTAATTTAATTTTTAAAACATTATTTATTCAACATACAATGTAGTAAGAAATGTGGTAAAAATACAAAAAAATAAAATAAATAAATAAAATTAAGCGTTTAAAGTTACGTAATTTAGATAAAATTTCTTGCCACGTAAAAAAAAAAAAAAAAAAAAAAAAAAAAAAAAAAAAAAAAAACATGCTTTGAAACGAAATAACATTAGATAAGTAAAAAAAAAAAAAAAAAAAAAGGAACCTTGGAAAATAAGTTTATTCATTTTTACTTTTTAACTCACTTTCCCAAAGATATATCAGATTTCTACCTTAGATGTGGGGAAATACACACACACATATATATATATATATATGTAACATTTAAGCGAGTTTACGAGATTTCTTTCTAAAAAGCTTATTTGAGAATACTTTACCATCAAATTTCAACAATGTAGAATTGTTAGTACTTCATGAGCACCATGTGATTTTTGGAAGACCTCGTTTTATATGAAAAATCTTTAGGATTGTAGTACGACATTTTTGTGATAGGAGCCATTAATATTATTTGTAGGTTCCCTCATGTTATGTCACAGGAGTCGAGACGAGATAAAAATTAAGTAAAATAATAAACGTAGAAAGTTCATTAAATTCCACAATTGTTGCTCAAAAAGTTTTATTAAATGCAATCATATGAAAAAGGAGAATGCTCTTTTCCTTCGGAAGCAATATTCCATTAAAAAAAAGAAAAAAGAAAAAAAAAACATTCGTCTAGCATTTAAATCGTTCCGTACACAAAAACATCGAATAAAAGATTTCATCCATCTCTGGGCCTCTTCACTCAAGTCAATAATACAAAGCTTTTAAAACTTTCTCTAATCTCTAACCATGATTTTCTCATATAAACAGAATTCATATCCATCGTTGAGATTTATTCATTCAGACGATAATTTTTAATTTAAGAAATTATTATTTAACTAATTTATAATCCAACACTGACTTGAGATATCTTGCAGACGATATTTTGAAACAAAAAAAGAAAATAAACGAATTTATTGATACGCACATTATCAAACGTTGAAGGGGGGGGGGGAATAAATAAAAAGAATGATATTTTTTGAAAGGTATGGTTTTGGAATACATTTAACAAGACTTTCTTAAAAAAGGTTGATATAAACAGTTAAAAAATCAGTTTTATTTGGAATATTAAGAAATAAAGTTTAATTAAGAATATTTTAATTTAAAACCACCTTTTTTTTGTTAATCTACACATATTGGAAATAACGTTTTTTTAAGACGAATTAAGAATTTATATCGTTTTCATGAAGATTAATAGATTAGATCTAGTAACAAGATTTTAATTTAATAAGTTGAACTAATAAGTAGTATTGTTAAAAAGAAATTAATATAGTATAAAGGTTAATTTTGGCGAAAAAAAAATTAATTTGTGATATTATCCACCCTACCCAAAACTTTGTATGAAATTGATAGTTAAATAAAATTATAAATTCAGACAACAGAAATCTAATAACTTAGAAAAATTAAATTTTGGGAAAAACTGTCAAACCCAGAAAGCTAAGAGATGGAAGAAAAAGAAAAATAACGCAATATAAAAAAAAACAGTGATTAAAAAAATAGTTAAGAGCAAATTAAATAGAGTTAAAATTAGGTAAGAGCATTTCCCTGAAAGAAATACAGTAATATTATATTATCACTTACCATTTGTAAGTGCATAGGAGATAATACATACAATAACAAAAAATAAGTTATAAATATTAATAATCAAGAAATATTACAAATATAATAAAAACAATAAAAACTCTTTTTCATAGGAGTTATAATAATGTAATAACTTAAAGAATAGTTTATTTTATTTTTATTTATCTATTTATTTTTTCAAAAATTAAATTTATTAGATGTAGTCCTTCTAACAAATAAAATCCTTCAAATGAAAAAAAGTCTTTAAATAGTTTATATAAGAGTATATTCCAAAGTTTATTGAATACAGTCATTTTAATATTTAACTAAATCTTTTCATTAGTTTTCTAGCTCAAATATCTATATTAGGAAGATTATCATGAAAATACTGCATTCAGAGAATAATTCTTTAAAACTAATATCAATAAATTAGAAAATGTACTTTTTTGAAATAAACATGAGCTTCTAAGTTCTTTTATACTTCGTTATTATTACAAACTTAATTTTAATCGTGCATAAAATTTTCATAACAGTCTTTAATAAGCAACAGTGTCTTAAGAACATCATACTCCTCAATTAAATCCTTAAGAAATAACATGTTTTCTCTCCAACAAGTAATAATAATAATAATAATACTCATAAATAGATAGGCAAATAAGAATCACAGACAAATAATCAAATAAATAAACCTGACAAACAAAGAATAATTAATCTAAATAAATATATTAAAAAGTACACAAATAATAATCAAAACACTACGAAAAAATTCTCACAGGCAATCCTAGTGGGCACAAATATCTCGAAAAATACCTGTGTATTCACCAATTTACAAGCAATTGTCTCGTAATTTTTTTCTTCTTTTTCATCATTAGTCATAAAAAAAAATAGAAATAATAATCAAAATATTTAAAAAAATGACTTACATTTCAAGAAAATATCTTCATAAAAATCCAGGAAATCGATCTCAGGCATAAATTTATCAAAGTCGGTGAACACATTGTGGAGGGATTTGATGATATGTTTGTTTTCTCCTCTTTATTAACAGGAAATGGAAAATAAAAACTTGCAATAAATGAGCGCCGAAATTTTGTGACAAAAACATAAATTCTAACGCTAATTCTCAGTGACTGTCATGCAGATTGTCGTCACTCGTCATGTCGTCACTCGTCAGTCAAAAAATAATTCTGTTTCGTTTTCGTTGTCTACCATTCCATTCCACGGCGGACTCCATTAGCAGTTCCATTGTAAATTCCTTTCAAAATCAACATTAGCATGCTAATAGCTTCCGTCATTTGATGAATCCTGTGCGACTTCTTTAATTTATTGTGACATTTTTGAGATAGGAGCCATTAATATTGTTTGTAGGTTTCCCCATGTTATGTCATATATATATAACTAGCAACCTTCGCCCGCTACGCTGGTCAGTTTTTCTGATGAAACCTTGAATCAAATGAATTATTATCTGTGAATTTTTAATCATGCGGTTTAAACCAATGTGGAGATTTCCATGGATTGTTGATCTGAATTGCTGAAAGCAATATGAACGTTATTAGGCTATTATATATTCTATTGGGTCAGACAGTATTTTGGCTATTAAGAATTAACTTCCTTGGTTGATCATTTACAGTAAAATTTGGTAAAGAAGGATGGAACAATATGTAACATGCTAAAAAAGTTTATGAAAAATAATCAATGCAAGTTTTATCAGTTTCTGTTAATTTGCCTTTTGAAAAGTCTTACCGTACATAATTGGGTTCTTCTCATTCTAGATCTTAAATCCATAATTTTATAACCAAGCAAATTGGTGATGAAGCAACGAAAGCAAATAATATGAGTTTTATACTAAATGATTCACTGAAAAATTAATTAACCAATAAAGTTCCATTGAAATCCCTTTAGCAGAATCTTTTAAACAGATAATGTATCAAATTAAACTAAACTAAACAATCCATGAAGTATCTCGGCCGACAGTGTCCATCGCTGTTTTCTTGTCCTTGAATGCCGAGGTCCTATGCAGCATATGTTGCGGCTATGTGGTCAGCCTAAAGCAAGACCATCAGTCTTTAGTTCCAGAGCAAGCTTAGCACTCATTTTATCGACACCGAAAGGATCAAAGACGGAGTGAACCTTGTCCAGTCGGGAGTTGAAATATCGACCGGCAGAACAGAAGTCAGATGCTCTGACTACTACGCCGCTGAGCTTAAAATTTACCGAAATCTAACCTAAAATTATTTAATTAACAGTTAAATCTATTCAAAATTCATTTACCAGAAACTTTTTTAAAAAATCACATCTTTCGAAATCGTGTTTAATTGATTTAGAACTTTCCCCTTAATTGTTCAATTGCTCAACGTAGAACGTTAAATTTCATACAAGCATATTTTCTGAAAAATTATCTAAATAACATAATAAGTCCCATCAAAATTCATTCAGCAGAACTCGAGGTAAAAACGACCATAATGAAATTCCTGTTTTCGTTTGTTTAAATTGCGATAGTTACATATAGCTTTCATAATCGCATTAACTTGATTATTGAACTCTCAAGTATTAAGGTGCTGTTAAAGAGTTCATGCGTAGTTATATGACCTCTGGATTTTTTTAAAAGCTCTGTACAACTATAATTATGATACATATATTATCTAGTGTATATCCTCTGTCTGTAGCGGAGGATTTTTTTTTACTCTATGACTGAGAACTTTCCCGCATAACTGTGTAGCTAAAAAATTTAGAGTGATATGATAAATATTGATACATCCCTTAATTATTATTTAACTTTGTAACTGTCATCAAAATCAATTTATTAACATTTTAAATCTTTCATAATCATGTTCACCTAATTTTAGAATACTCTAAATATTGCTAAGTATCGAAAACGATGATTTTTTCTTTAAAAAATTTATAAACCGAACATTGTAAGATCTAGAAAATTACGTTCAGTAAAGTCTGAGTTATAATCGGAATGAAATAAGAATTTGAATTTTACATGCGTAATAAATGATAATGCGTAAAAATGTTACTACTGCTATTTACGATTTAAAAAACAATATTGGCGAGATTTACCTGAGGCTAACATAAAAAATACCTATTTCTTTTACATAATCTAGGAGCAAACGACAAATCACCAAGGTACTACTTAGTTTTCCCGTCAACCAATTTCGCCAAATCACACAAATCGCCAAACTAATAGCCACATTATGCATATTTACATAATTTAAATTTTAAATAACAAAATAATAAATAAATTAGTGAAAATAATAAAAATACAAATAAAAAGTCAAAATAAAAATTACTTGATGACGTTTTAAATACGTATTTCGGATGGCGAGTGGTCAGAGAAAAACAGAGTAAAAAAGGTGTTAAATTCCTGTATTTTATTATAGAGAAATTTGCCTTCTTTAATCCCTTTATATTATCTGAAGTATTTTCTATAAATAAATATTAGTAGAATGCTCTTTTTTTTTTACTAGTATTTCGCTATATAAAACATCACAAAAAGCCCGGTACATTTACGACATGTGTGCCACATATTTCATTTAATCAGGCTGTTGCTGTTTATTTATTAAGGCTTTTTTAATTTCATTTTTTATAATGACATATATTATTTTGTTCTAATAGTTAATGTACAAAATATCGTTTACTCATCGTTTCTTCTTTCAAATAATAGAAAATAATTCAAAAATATTTGTGTAACTGATATTCAAAAATTAAGTTATCGTCAAATTGTCATTTTAAAAAAATCGCGCCAAACCCGATGCATATACGATATCTGTGCCAAATATTTTATGTAGACATCAAACGTTGTTGTTTCTAGATTACATTCTAGTAAACATATATTCTACGATAACTTCAATTGAAATTAAGTTGACAACTTACTATCCGACTTCATGAAGAAAACAAATGCAAGAGATTTATTCACATGAACGGTGAAAAAATATTAAACCACGTAGATAATTTGTTCTAATAGCTATAGTATGAATTATCGTTTACTCATTATTTCCTCTTTCAAATAATAGAAAATAATTTTAAAATATGTGTGTAACTGATATTCAAAATTTAAATTATCGCAAAATTGTTATTAAAAAAATCGCGCCAAACCCGGTGCAAAACACTTCAACAATGAATGGGCAGGGCATGGACGATAATTCAAATGACGTCATAGCATTTAAATTGGAGGCGTTATCGTTTGTTTACAGTTTGCTTTCACGATGAGTGTGGGCCACTTTTATCACTTAGGGTTATAAAAAAGTAGATAACAACCTATTCTCATACCTACTGTGTATACAGATAAAATTTCATCACAACCGGTTTAGACGTTTCGGAGAAGTATGGCAACTGACACTGTGACACGAGAATTTTATATATATATATAATATGAATTAAGTGTTTTAGGCTTCTATATTCATATAAATAATACACAATTAAATAAACAAATGTTCAATTTAGGTGTTTTGTCTTTAAAACGTAAATGATTTTAATAGATTATTTCTGTTTATCACTTTATATAGTAATGTAAAGTTTTTGATGTAAATCTGTAAACTAGCAAAAAAGAAAAAAGTTTAAAAAATAACTAAATTTGTGATTTATCTAGACCATATTAACGTGAATTGAACGAAAATAATAGTAAGTGAATTAGGAAAAAAAGGTTTGATATTTAAAAAGTTTTTTTTTTTTTTTTTTTTTTTTTTTTTTTTTTTTTTTTACTTAAATATTAACTATTTTAATAATACTTCTCTTATATCTGAAAGTACATATTTATATTTTAAGAAACACTCCGATTTCCCTTTCTTATTCCATACAAATAAATTCTTTTAGTTTTCCTAAAAACATAACAAATGTGTGTAATAATACGCAAAAACTGATTAAATGATTTTACATTAAGGTTAAAATATAATTGTTTTGTATTAAGCTTTTTTAAGTTTTTTTCGAACAATCGAAGTAATATTACTTCAAATATAAAAGATTATACTACGCAATAATGTTACTTTTTTAGGTACATCGTATTTATAAAATAATCCGACCATATATTTTTTTGCTAAATAAATAATACTGTGATACAAATAAATATGCATTTTTAACAGTGATTTATCGCACCGTTTAATTTTTCTAAGATGCCAGTTTTTACTTTTGTTGATTTATTTATTTATTTCATCTAAAATGTATTTACCATATTCAAAAAAAAATTCTTGAAAGAACTGGAAATATAGCGAAAACATAACTGGGAAATTTAGTTCATTCAAATATTATTTGTTGTCAAAATATATATTTTATAAATATTACATTCAAAATTCGAAGTGACGTAAGAATGTTAAATGTATCTTACGAAATATTTTTATTTACATTTCTCGCTTTTAAAATGTTTCCTTTAATACATAGCCCATAACTATCTTAGACAGAGTAAAATATACTTAAAAGTTTAGTGTGTTCACTAAATTTTCCGAAAATCTCTGTGTGTTAGATTTCAAAAATATATGCGTATTTTTTATGCCTTTAATGATAAAATATATTTCACGCCTTCGGTTTCATTTTTAAAAAGTCTAGTTTAATATTGGAAAGTTTTATTTCAGCATTTGAAATGAATTTTATAAACATGAATAAAAAATAGTTAAGCCGTATTTTGTAATTTGCTAAGTAAAAAAAAAAAAATAATAATAATTGACTGAGAAGAAATATTAAATATTTAAAGTGTTTTAACTGTCACAATATTATTACAAATTCATTTATTTATAACCGACATTTTCGGAGTTAATACCGTCATTTCAAAACAGAATATTTTTAATATAAAAAAATCAAACAATTATCCATTAAAAATCACTTACTTTTTATAAAATTTAAATATGGATTTATTTTTGTCGCTAATTTATTAAAAAAATGAGAATATAAATCAGCTCAAATAATTCTTTACAATTTTTTTTTCCTTTAAAGGAAGAAGAAAATTACGATTAACTAATTCTCTCGATGATTTTTCGCAATATCAAAATAATTTAGTGTGAATTGTAATTAGATTTTAGAAAATTGTGTCAGAGAAATATAATATTTTCAGCTATTTACTTCAAAATTTTTACTTCTTTATATATCAGTGTGAATATCTGAAAATGTCAGATTTTGATCATCTGCGATATTAAAAGTATCTATTGAAATCAATTGAAAATTTTAAAAAGGGTAAATTTATTTTCTATTAAATAATAAAGGATTTTCCATGTAACGTCGCTAAAGTTTGAAGAACTTAAATAACAAGCTAATATTTATGTAATTATGTGTCATTTCTTGGCTTAGGTATGACAGGATAATGACAATGTCATTCTAAAACATTTTTTACATTAATGTCTTTTCAATATAGTGGCTCAAATTCCATGTAATGTTCATTTTTATTTGTTAATTTATTGGAGTCAAGAACATGACACAATAAAAAATTATTCAATTTTTATAAAAACTTTAATCACATTATTTTCAAAGAGATATCTAAAAGAGCTTCAGGTACCCAGGTACTGACTTGAACTATGCCAAAAATAAGAAGAATTACTCTGCACTGCCATAATTATACCTAATAAAGAGGAAAAGTACAAGTCAGGAAAATGACATTAATTTTCAGTGGCAAGCAAATATTAATTATGAAAAATTGTTTTGCAAAATACAGAATTTGTTCCTGTACTAATCAATTTGTTTTTTAAGGTACAAATATTAATAAAAAAACTAGAAAAAGATATTTATACAGTATAGCAGAAGGCCCTTTATTTTGCACAAATCGCTGTGTGACATGCCAGGAAAATGACAAATTCAAATTTTAAGTCTTTTAATTGCTTTATTTGTGATATTAGAAATATAATGTCTCTGGAAAAAACATCTAAGCATATTTTTTATCATAATGTAACAAAAGAAATTGAACTGTATAACATTTAATAGGAGTTTTACTGTGCGGACTGCAATTTCCGCATTTTTTATATTCATCCATAAGTAATTAAAAAAGTAATTATATATTTTAAGATATTTTATAGTGATTTAGGATAGCTGTATCTTTAACTAATTCCATAATTTAAACATATAAAAATTACAGATATGTAATTTAAGCATTCTTATTGTTTACATTCAAATGTTAAAATATTTAACATCAGAGACCAGTACTTAGATTGAAGACTAGAGATGTATACTTGTGAAAAGGAAAAAATACAGAAAATAGAACTGACAAATATGAGAGAAAAATGCATTTAAAGAGAAGGTTTTAAGTTATGCACAAAACTTTAAATTGCATAGATGAATATGGAAATAACTTTTTATGTATATTTCCAAAATGTTTCGCTTATTAAAATTTTAAATGTGTTGAGCTATATTTTCTTGATGTTCTATTAACAAAACAGATGAAAAATTAAATTAAAGAAGAAACAGCGAAGTGAACTATGCGAGAGGGCATGTTTTTAAACTATTTTTAATGTAATACGAATTGGCATCGTTATAATGTTTTTTTTTTCTATTTATCAAATAAATTATACATTACTATTCAGTATATAATAAAATGAATGCTGATGTCGAATCTCATATTTCTTTAAAATAATACTTATTTATAAAGACAAAATTCCTTAGATTGAATTGTGTATAAATCTAAATATAGAAAAACTATAAAAATCTAAAAATATGTAAATAGAAATATATAATTTATGTAATGTAAATTGTATTCTAAATAATATTAACATATTACTATATTAATAATAATAACAATAATAATATACTTATTCAGAATTTAAAATAAAATGCAACTATTAATATATCAATACTTTTATAAATACATCCAAAGTAATTCAGACAATACCATTCTATAAACCAATGAAACCAGTATTTTAACAATCATATTATTGAAAACAGTTGAAGTTTGAAGTGAAATAGAAGGCAGATTACCTATCTATATAGATTTGTATACATCTGAAGATAGAAATCCAAAAGGATCAATGCGAATAAGCAATATATTAATTATCATTTTTTTTTCGCCAATAAATGCTAAATATAATACAATGTATACCGCGTACAATAAGGTTGATTTTTTCTCTTAAATTTTTTAACTAAAATGAGAATTAGTAATTTGTTACCCATTTCACTTAGCATAATTCTTCAAAATTACGATGAATTTTAAAATCAAAGCTATAATCATATTCGCCAGAATGAATCCTGTTCTTGTGTTGGGCAGCTGTGTCTAAATTAGTAGAGCATCAGATTTGTAGCTGATAGTCACATGGCCCAGGTTAACTGCCGGCTGAAATTCCACCAATCACGCTATTAGCACCTGGTGCATTTAAAATCCAGGTGAAACTTTTGTCATCTAATCAAAGTTCTAAATGACGATATGAAATAGGAGTTTCAACGTATAACTGCCAAAAAACAAGATATGAACCTTAAATAACCGGCAAAAGAAAACTTAGCAGTACACGCTGCAGATAGAATGAAGATTTAGCCAATACATCAAGATTATTGCCGCAAACATGGTGATTAGATGGTGACCCAAACAGGTAACAGGAATTAAATATGTTCTGTTGGGCAACTAGGTTGGTAGAGGCCTGGTAGAAAACTAATTCCTGGTAGGAACTAAAAAGAAAGAAAAGTATCGTCTGGTACTTGCTTTTTTACTGAAAATGGATGATTATTAAAATATGATGATTATTAAAATATTCTAAGCATGATTCTTAAAATATCCTATAACTCCTTTTTCCCTTTTCTTCTGCATAATTTCGATAATAATAATAATAATAATAATAATAATAACAATAATAATAAAACATTTTGTGGTATGCAACCATTACACAAGAAACTTTAGGAAAATTATTTTTGCTAGAATCCAAAATTTACATTGATAATCATGTAAAATTAATGTGTGGTGGAACGTAAGTTAGAAAAAAAAATATGAAACTTTGACAAAAAAAAGTTTTGTTGCTGTAAATATGCTGATTATAAATAACAAATGAAATTTATTAATAAATTTTAACTATAAGATCAAGCTGCATTAATTTTACATCATTGTTTATAATTAATGTTCGAGATTTGAAATCAATAATTTAGCACAGTTTTGTGCTCGCGATAATTAAAATAAGTAAATAAATAAATGAACGCTAAACATTAAACGTCAAAAAAGAAATATAACACTTATAAAATTGTTAAATTAATTGATCTTAGAACAGATACTAAGCAGTAATCGTTAAAATAATATATGCATGTGTTTTTTAGAAGACATTAAAAATAAAATTAGACGTTTCATGCTGCTAAGTAGCACAGTAAAAAACTAAAGATTACTTAATTAATTCCAGATAAAAAAAAAATTAAATAAGGTTAAAGTGATTACAAGAACATTGATATTGTAATAAACTTATGATATTAATATTTCAAATAGTGTAAGTCTGTTAACCTTTTGAAGAAAATTTATCACTTAAATTTATCCGTATTTTATCCGATTTTCACGCATTCCGTTTCATGTTTCGTCATAATTTAAAGCCTAAATAAGTCTAAATCAAAGTAACTTTAAGCATTTCAAAATATAAATGCCTGAAGATTTCGCCTATAATCTCAAAGGTGTTCAAAATTTTATCCATATCGATCTGTCACTAACGCAATTTATGAACTTATTGTAATCAATTTTGCAATTCTTAGAAATTAGGCATAAAAAACGATAAAAAATAAGGTAAAAGAGATTACAAGAACATTGATATTCTAATATACTTATAATATTAATATTTCAAATAGTGTAAGTCTTTTAATCTTTTGAAAGAAATTAATCAGTTAAATTGATCCATATTTTATCCACTTTTCACGTGTGCTGTTTCATGTTTCTTCAGAATATGAAACCTAAATAAGTCTAAATCAAATTAACTTTAAGAATTTCAAAATATAAATGCCTTAAGATTTGTCCCATAATCTCACAGGTGGTCAAAATTTTATCCGTATCGATCTGCCACTAATGCAAAATATGAACTTATTGTCATTTAAACAATTTTGGAACTGTTAGAAATTCAGCATAAAAGCAAACTTAATCAATTAAAATTTCTAACTGGGAAAGAAAATGGAAAGTGGCGGTTTAATGGAACATGGAAATAACTTAAGTGTTAATTATTGTCAAAGAACGACCTAATGGCATAGATTTTCATTTGAAAGGAAATAATCTTAAAACGCGTATTTCCTTTCACAACAATTCATTTTCAAATTATGTGGAATATTAGAAGATTATTTTCTAAATTAATCAGAAATATTTATATTGAACTTAATGAAAATTCTTTATTATTGGGACGTTGTACACTCTGGGCATTTTTTATTTAAGCATTTTAGGGTACATTTTTGGTATAATAATAAAGGACATAATGGAAGGAAATGATTCTATCAAGAAATTTCACGATTTGGTTGACAATTTCCCAATTTTGTCAATTTTCGTTTTGTAAAATCTTTGGCATTTTTTTTTTTTCAAAATTTTAAGTAAATTTTAAAATGTACAACTTTTGTATAGTTTTAAACATTCTGAGTTTTTTTCTTTTTAACTATTTGTACACTGTAAAAAATACCTTAAATTTATGGCAAAAACTGAAGCCAGCAATGTTGCCAGCAGATTTTTCCTTAAATATTGGAATAAAATAATTAGATGTAATAAAGAAATTTACTTGTAATTTTATTGCATTTTTTTTAACAGCAAAACTACTGAAAACACTGCTGCTAGCATTCTGTGCCGTAAATTTACATTTTTTTTTCAGCGTAAAGTTGTACTGTAAAATTTTAAATATCTGATAAAATACAAAAACAATAAAATGCCCAACATTTTATTGTAATATAAATCTGATACTTATTTTTATTAAATAAACCATAAATAATAACTGACAAAAAAAAAGGTCAAATAATCTATATATATATACACACACACTGTGAAAAAAAAAAAAAAAAAAAAAAAAAAAAAAAAAAAAAAAGAGCTAAATTTACGGCAAAAACTGCTGTCAGCAAAGTTGTCACTAGTTTTTGCCGTAAAAATTGCAGTAAAATCGCAGGTAATTTTTTTTTATTTCATCTAATTTTACTTACTACGATTTTTATGGCAAAAACTGCTGGCAACATTGCTGCGCCGTACATTTAACAGTTTTATTTATTTTATTTATTTATTTATTTATTTTTTTTTACAGTGTATATAAATGTTTTACCTCTTTTAATATTTCTATTCATCTAAAAAGTACAAACTGAAAAAAAAATCTTTTAAGTAATGTGTAATATGGCATTTAAAGGAACTGAGATGTAATAAAATAGTTTTATGTCCAACTGTGTAAAGTGAACAGTTAGTCTGACCTTGTCAATGTTAATTTAACATGTGAAATGCTAAAACCCATTTTTTTGCATGCTGAAAATTTTCAAACTAAAGTGGAAAGACTAATGAGGTCGTTGTCTAAAATTTTATTTTTATCCATTAAAAATGTTGTGGAATTTATCTACTAAAGTAACTATTTGCTTAATGTATAAAGTGACCAATGTCTATTGTTGTATAGATAAAGTAATTTATAGTGAAAAAGTTATTATTGCCTACTAGAAACGTTTTCATTATCCAATTACAATGAAAATAAAAATGTACCTTGTAGTTATATGTTACTTAAATAAAATACTAATCGCTATCAACTGTATTAAAAAGAAATAATGTGAATTTTACGTAAATTTTCTTCTTTGTAGTATGTTTAATACAAATAATTCAATAATTATAGTTGTTAATTAATTTTCATTACTTAATATAGAGCACTTTTCCTTTTTACGATTTGTATTTTCTTTTATATATAAAAAATATATATTATATTATTTTGAATAGTACTCTGTAAAGTGACCACCTCTATATAGTGACTATTTTAGACGATCTCAAAAGTGATCACTTCAGACAGGTTCCACTGTATATACATAAGTTTAATCTCTTTGAAGATTTTTATTCGTGAAAAAAAAAAAAAAAAATCACTTTTAAATGAAGTGGATTGGGGAATTTAAAATTAGCGGTTAATAAAATCGCTTTTAACTTTTTTTATAATACTCGGATATTTACGAAAGTTTATCAGAATGCACATGTTATAATGAAGAATAATTTAAACAAAAAATTAGAGCATCCATGCTTTAGACGTCCTACGCCGAATAAAGGATTCGCTGAGTCCCATAAAGGGGACATAGCACCTTGAAGTTAGACAAAATATAGATTCCCCTTTTTTTAATGTTAACTGAAAGATTATTTAATTGTGAGTATTTTGATACATTATTTTTGCCTACACGACTATTGCATCTCGAAATATTGTAAATTTTGTTAACAGATCCAATTAATAGTAAATCACAAAATAGTTAACATAAGTTTTGTTAATAGATCCAGCGCAATCACCCATAAAAATGAAAACATTAAACTGATTTTTCTCCTTATTCATATTATCATAACTTACTTTTTCGAAAAATACTAAGGTTTTTTAGCTAATTTAGATATAGGTTTGATTTTTTTTTATTTGTTCTTCTTGATGTATTTAATATTCAACTGTATAATTCTTATTTTTTAAATATTTAAATTGACAGTTTGATTAATTTACAATTTCCTTCACGTTTTTATGCACACACATACATCTACAAAAAAAAGAAAAAAAAACATTCTTAATGTAAAATTTTATGTATCATCTAAAAATCCATACATAATTCTGTGTGGTATATTTTAATGAATGTTAAAAAAAAAAATCGAAAATAAATCTTCATATTAATTAAAAGTAGTAGGGAACTTTAAATGTTATTTGTTTTATTTAAGTTTTAGAAAAATATAATCTACAAGATTTTTATATTTTTTTTAAATTTAACTTTTAGTACAAATTTATTGTGCCACTACATACATTACCCATTACAGGATTATTTAAAATTGAAGAGATGATATCAAAAGTACCGTGTCTCCTTAAAAAGAAAAAAAATCTATCATTTGTTGAAACATTAAGACCAAATTATCTGATAAGTAAATTTTTTGTCCCAGATCTGCATTTCTTCAGCGAAACAAATTCGATGCTTAGATGTACAGTCTTTGTAATATTACTATTGAAAATCGATGATTTAAAAAAATTATAATATAAATTTCAACAGTTTTGGAGAAAAAATCTAATATCATGTATAATAATTTTATTTTCCTAATATCAAAAGATTGACGTTTGAATGTTTCAAAATTATTTTAGATAATATTGAGTAAAATCACTGTAGAAAAATTCTCATAAAAAAATCAAAAGAAAAAATACTGCCACTGCTCTTTGTAGAAAATATTTACTTGTTTATTTCATTTAGTTTTTTTTCCAGAATGATTGATTTTTTTTTAAAGATTTTTTTTGCTACAGAAATTGTTACTAGTAGAAAGTTCTAAGTTGAAATGCATTATTCAACATGTATATTTAATTTTTCTTTTCTTTAGAGTTTTTAGAGAATATTATGTATTATATTGCTTAATAATAAAATATGTTACTAAAAATTATATATTTAGTTCTATTAGATTTCTCAATTCAGATGTATATTAATCATCGTATTTTTTTTTCATTTAAATTGTTTCCCTACCACCACTTTTTATTCTAAAATAATGGCAGATAAAATGACACATGAAAAAAATCAATCATACTCTCTTAAAGAAAAAAAAATAAACAAAGAAACCCCATACAAAATAAATAGCTAGACCACCCGTCAAATTCGCTGGCGCAAGAACGAGTTGAAACATCCAGTTTTACTTGCGATCTGTCAAATTACAGTCACATAATTCGATTTGGGAAATAGTGTGAAATTATTATATTTTATCGGTTATTGATGTACATACATAATGATATCTGACGACTTCGATTATGTCTTCTACTGTCTTATCAGTTGATTTCACACGAAAATTGTTCCGGCTGGCATTACATTTTATTTTATTTTATTTTGATAATTTTTACATTTAACATTTTTAACTTATATAAATAAGTTTATTTTATTAAGTTATTTTATTAGGTTATGAATTTTATTTTTCAATAGACACATTGATTGTTAAACATATTACCATTCGGCGGGTATGATCCTCGATCATGGAAAAAGGGGGACAGACACAAAAGTAAGAAAGGTAAACTTGTCTCAAATGTAGATATTTTTTCATAGAAAAAAAGGGGTAATATATTTTTTACAATGCACTCTCTCTCTCTCACACACACGCATAAACATATATGATTAAGTGAGTTTCATAATTCGTTTTTTCAAAATTTAAAATAAAATCGTGTTTTCTCATCTAATCTATTCCACTGACAACCAAACACACACACACAATAAATGCATTTTTGGATTTGCAAAATGTTGGTGTGCAATGAAAACCAACTAAGGCAGTCAGATGTTTTTGTCATTTTTTCCGAAATTTGGTTTTATTGCTAAGAAGAGTTTTGATATACATATATATATATGTGCGTGTGTGTGTGTGTGTATACATATACAGTAGAACTCCGTAAATTAGGACCAAGTTAATCCGGATCTCCGCATAATCTGAATCAGTCCGGTCAGTTTTTTTTTCAAAGTTTGAGAAACGATTGGCAAAATATCGAAAATATCAATTCATTTCATTTTCTTATTCTGAATAAAAAAGCTTTTTCTAAAATGTGTTTGGAAGAATACCTAAATCTTTTTAATTTAAACTCCTTGATGTCACCTTTCAAATAATCAAAAATGCATCACTTAAAGTTTGCGAGCAGGTTGCTGAGAGTAATCTCCGAAAGTCGGTTACTAAGATGTTGATATGACCGACATTAGAAATTGAATGAAGAAAAAAATAATGAAGTTTGCGTCGGATTTACAATGATGAAATAATTATTTTATGTACAGCTGGAGATGTTGAAAATGAAGACGATTCAGACGAAAACTCTATTATCAATGATAATCAACCAAAAGTTATTTTACATTTGTTTAACATTTAAAAAAAATAGCGTTTTATTTTGAGCATAAGGTGGAGACTACATCCAACAATTTAACTATGCTCAAGCGGAAGAGTGACCGTGCAGCCAGTAAAAGTTATACAAAGCTGGCCAGCAAAATATTATATAATTGAAAAAGAAACATTTTTACCGTCTTTAAATACTCAGTATGTTTAACATAAAGGGGAATTTCTGTAAGTATGTTTTATTCAATGTTTTTCTCACTCTTACCATAATCCACACACACACACACACACATATATATATATATATATATATATATATATATATTGATATGTATATACCATTTTTCTTCTTTTAGTTTCTATCAAGATGTGTAAGTTTTATTTAATTCCGTTCTTCACGTTCACAATTATTGCGTCAGCTTCTTACATTATTTTTATTTAACCATTTAAGTTCTCGACTGCTAAACCTCAAAAGTATAGTTTTCTTTATGATTTTCTCATCATTTCTCTAGGTAGGGAATGAAAAATCAAATAATCATTCCTTTATCATTTCCTTCGTCATATTATTACTGTAATTGGAAAACATATGTTTATACAAGGAAAAAAAAAGAATATTGTTGTTTTATTAACAGAGCTCTGTTTTCAGACACTGTGCTTATATAAGTAGTATATGGTACCTACTATGGAACACTTTTTATATTCCACTAAACGCAAATATTTAACGATTTTTGTAAGATTTTCATCAAAAAGTTTGTCTGTCTAAATATAGAGGATGTAACTATTTTAGTACGATTTATCGAGTAAATGATGATAAAAAATGCATGATTTGCATTGGTTGGATATTTTATTTTTTCTACTAAATTATGTAAAGACGAAGTTTTAAGAAAGGGTTATGGAATAAAGAATCATGATTATAAATAATAACGTAATCAATTGAGATGAAATATTTATCAATTTTAAATGCTAATATTTAATTATTGTAGTGATGAAAAAATTTTGCCTGACGCCCTTAGTTTACGAAATGCTAATAAACAATCTTCCTTTAGGATAGTCTTGATAGGAAAAGCAAAGAGCTGCATTGTATAATATTATTATCAATTGCATTACATTGAAGTCTGAAATAAAAGTTAAATGCTTTTTATCCTATGTTTTAATAGATAACCAATTCTTTTTACTTATAGTTATAAATACTAATCTGGTAGTTTGATATTTTCATAGTTCGATAAAATTAAAAAAAATAGTTTGTGTCGAAATGAACACATCTTTGACAGCAAGAAATTTATTTTGAATTTCAGTAAATTTTATTTAGGGGTTTGAAATTTTCATAGATCGATAAATGGCCCATTCGATTATTGTAAGATTTAAAACAAATTTTAGGATTAAGCTTTTTCTAATTCATAATCTTAAAAGCCATCATTATTTTTTCCTTTAAAATGAAAGATATAACCACCTTCATTCAGTTTTGTTATTGCATTTTCAGATATTTTTCCATGACTCTTTTTAAGAAAATAATCTTTTTCTACATCATTAACTTCTAATCTTGCAATAGTCGTATTTCCAAATTTAGTTTGAATTTTCTTCAACGAAATCAGCTTGTATTTCCCTGTCTCTAAATCTTTTAGCTTATGAGTTACAGGGAATGATCTGAGACTGTTGAATTCTTCCATTTATTAAGAAAGAATTTTTGAAAGACAATTTTTATAGTACAGACATCTGTACATAGAGCAGCCAGGTCCTAGGATTCTTACGCATCTCGGTACTTCTAATATTTTTATAGGAATTCCCCATTCTTCAAAGGTACTTTTCGGAAAAACTCCTCCTTTAAAAGCAAATGTGCCGCCGTATATCTGATGCAATTGTAAGAGATAATCTTTTACATTGTCACTACTAATCCATAAGCCTGTATTATCTGAATATCTTTTAAATCTTAAACCATGGATATCGTTAGTACATCTACGAACTATTCCATGGTCTTGATCACTTAATTCATAGTTAGGTGTAAATACAGAAATAGTTTCACCTATTCCTTCTTTTAAATGAACCCAGCTTATTTCTCTCGCTATAGATTTGAACGGAAGTATAAAACCTTGAACATTTATGATAAGGGTGACATCGTCCATTTTATTAGAAAACAATTTTTATAAACTAAAAAATTCGGCTTAAAATCCAAATGGTACAGTATCAAAGTTATCTAAAATTCTTCTTTTATCATATCCAAACATATATCTTTTATTCATTTTATTCACCTTAATATTTCTGTCTTTTTGTATCTGAAATTGATTTATTTCTACATGTATATGGTCAATTTCCCCAGTTATTATTTTCATTCTCTCGTCAAAATTCAGCTTAGTTTCACTCTCATAACTCATTTTAAATCCTTTTACTTTTCCTTTTACAGAACCGTCGTTCAGAATATAACCATAATCTTTACTTGCTCCAGATATCCATGATTTCATATATTTATCTTCTCCTAATTCATCAGTCCATTCCCCTAACATACAACCTGTTTTTACTTTATTTGATCCATCATCGATATAAACAATACTATCTGTATCGTAATACATTACTTTATCTCCTAATTTATCTAGCATTTTATATAATCTTATTCTAGCCGAACTGGTAGTAAAAGCCGCTATATAAATATTCGTATTAAAGTTATTCTTGGCATATTCATCTTTCATCTTATAATCCATTTGCACACACTCATCATTTAAAAATATCATATTCAAGTCTTTAATGCGGTCGTTCAGTATAATTCTATAAAAATCTGCCAATTCTGTTACATTCTCTGTTTGTTTCATATTTTTTCTCTGTCCGAACTTACCCCATAAAGAGTTTAAACAAATTTTGGATATAAATCTCATTCCTGGGTTTTCTTTGATTTCTCCTAACTTTATACCCAATTTCTTTTCTACGCAACTTTTATATTCTTTTTCAGTTTTGAAATTTTCAGACCATTTATCATCTGTTTCTAATTTGATTTTCAAAAACATTTTAACATAATCCTTAAATAATGTATTAGATTTTTTTTCAAAATACCAAACTTCATAGATATTTAAAATCTTATAACCTTTTTCAATAGCCAGTTCAACTTCGGTAGTTGTCCACGTACCTGTAAGACTTCTCTCCTCATCCGTATGATTACATTCTTTATTCTGTATTTCATAACATTGTTTCTTTTCGCATTTTATAGGTTTTGAACATAATTTACACAAACTAAATATTAATTTTTCTCCTTTATAAGGTAAAACAGGATGATAGAGCTTTCTAGGTGGAAGTACTTTGCATTGTATCAAACCATACCAATTCTTATCATATTTTTCCGGATTATAAATTTTTATCGGATGACCAACAGGATAGTAATCAAAGTAATTCACTGTTGGATAAAGTGAACAAACATCGATATATCTAACCTTTTCGTTTTCTTTCATTTCGTATATTAATTTGGTAGGTTCACACCTACCTCCGCTGAATGCGTTTCTAGGATTTAATGGTTCTACAAAATCTCTTTTCTATTCATTTTTCATATATTTTTTAATTTCTTTGTCACTATCAAAATCACATTCCCATATTTCAATCAATTCAAATCCTTTATCTTTTATTTTTTTATTTATTTTTTGAGTTCTTTCATACAAATCTTTCATACATATCTGATTTTGAAGATTGACAGTGGATTCTGTAAAACAGCGAGGACAACCGTGCCAATGACATCCTTGAAACTGATAAACGGTATTTTTATAAAAACCGTCTACTTTATAAGTTTTATCACCTAATTTCATTTTTTTCTCACCACCGTTTAAAGCATGCTGTATTTTGATATTGTGTTTTTTGGACAGATAGTCTAACCAAATGATCGATTTCTTACTGTATTGATCCTTTTGAATACACTCCTCATCTATCGCTATTGTATTCACTGGAATGAATTTATCTCTGTATATAGCCATACAAACGCCAGCTAAAGTGATATATTTAAAAGGATCAATATCAGCAATATTTAGAAATAATCTTCGCAATTCTAAACATCCTTTTCTTAAAATATCAACATCAGATCTGCAATATTTTATAATTTCTTTTTGAAAATCAAATGTTTCGTTTTTTACCGATTTATACCATTTATCAAACGTTTTTCTTTGATCTAAAGTCATAGTATCATAACCATAATGGTATTTTCAGGATATTTTCCTACATAATTTTGATTTTCCATAGTGTTAAACAAATGAGGAAAATACCCTTTTGCTAATTCCGTTAGTCCAAACGTTTTAGGAAATTTTCTTAACGGAATCAATGTAAAATTTATAGAATCGATAAACCTTATATTAAATGCGGTTGCTTGCATATATATGAGTTTATTTCCTTGATATATTGTAAACACTTTAATTTTATTTTTAAAGCAGTATTTAGCTAGAAATTGAAAATCGAATCCTTTTCCATAATGCGCTAATACAGTATAACCGCAATGTTTCTTTTGGAATAACCATTTACAATATTCATTTTCATTCTGAAATATTTTTTCATTTCCGTTCAAATCATGATTTATAACTAGATTGACTTGGTGATTTCCTGTCTCTTGATTCGTTTCAACGTCAAAAAACATATATTTTTCTGTAAATTCTGATCTTTTACATTTCTCACACCATTCCTTTCTATCTTTTATATTTTTGGGACAGATATTTTTACAAATTCCCCCCTTAGATTCTTTCCTACGTATAAAACATTTATGATCTTCCAAAACCCACTTTCTGCAGTTTTTACTTTGTTTTTCTCCGCATTTATGATCTTTCGGTTCTCTTTGGCTTCTACTGATATTTCTCTTACATTTTAAACATTTCCACAGTGTTTCACAGACTGCTTTATTTTTATGATTTTCGAAGCAGTTTTTTCCTTTAAAAGATCTAAAACAATCATTACACTGAATATCATCGCCTTCGCAATTACTCTCTTTCCTAAAACATCTATTGCATTTTAAAGAACATTTATGTTGATCACTTCTACTATAACTTACTTTACAATATTCACAAAAATGTTTTTTTCCTAAAAATCCTGTTACCGTTGTAATGACATCAAAATGATTTCTATTTTTTAAAATGTAAACACAATTAGATTTATAGGCTCCGCTGTATATTCTTTCGTTAAAATTTTCTCTGCAAAATATAGTTATTTGAATATCTAAAAAAATTTCGAATTGTTTAACATGCTCTAAATTACACATTTCTAACGGAATATCACACATTTCATGCAATTTTATCGCTAAACTTTTTTGTAATTTTCTACCCATTCTTATGTATTTAACATCTAAATCTGTAAGTTTTTCTAGATTCAATTTTTCGCTTAAAATTTTACGATTTTGAATAGCCAGGGCTGTAACGATGGATCTAGCCAAACAGATATTATCGTCATTTTTAATTTGAATTATACTTCTTTTATCGACAACATCGTTATCGTTCAGTAATTTCAAATGTTTACCACTTTTAGGCAAATCAACGACTGTAAAAATAAATTCACAGTCTTTAATATCCAACTCTTTGTATTCAATTTTATGCGTTAAAACATCTAAATAGGTCTCATAGGCTTCTTTTGTTGACATCATTTTAGGGTGAAAGGGCTGTGTCAAATAGGGATTGAATACAATTATATCTACCTTTCCTTCGATTTTTCCAATTGCTCTCCTGAATAAATCTTTTAAGATACTATAATACTGGCCAGGTGTGAGTTTGTTTATTTGTCTTATTTTATAAACATATCTATAAGTATTAAATTTTTTTACAAATTTTTTATCTTTCTCAACAATTTCATAATCGGGTCTAAACAGATTTTCCAAATTTGCTTGTAATTTGACTTTTTTTTCTGTCTTTTTGATCAATTTTTCATCTTTATATTTCAAGCCGTAATAATCAAAGAGTTTTTTAAGTTTTGGACGGTTTTTCGGTTCATTTATAAATTGTTTCAATTTTTCATTCAAATCAGGAAATAATTTTTTAAGGTTTACCACTGTTTTTATCTTTTTTTCTTCGTTATTTTTTGGATTAAATTCTGCTGTGTTATTGTTAAATTTTAAATCAAAAGAATCGAATATTTTTTTCAACTTATTTCTTTTCTTAGGATTTTTGATAAATTCTCTCTTCATTTCATTTAAATAATCTGTGACGTCTAAATTTAATAAATCTACCAAAACATATTTATATTCGCCTGTTCTTTTTATGTATCTCATTATCAATCTAATTAATTCATCTTTTTTACAACCTTTGGGTTGTTTTATATTTAAAACTTTTGCAGTGTGTCTCAATTTTGAAACAGATATCAATCTTAGAGTTTCCTCCATTTATATAGAAGAAATTTTATGAATACTTTTTGCTACACATTTTTAATAGCTATCTATAAATCCAAATTCGGTAGCAGGTAATTTTAGATTAAGCGATTTAAAATGAATTGAAGAATTTCTGAAAACGACTATTAAAAAATATATTTCAAAAATAAGATCGTTTACTCAAAAGGACTAATTGCAGTCCATTGAAAGAAATCTAAATTTTTTTCTACAGGTTCGCCATTCAATTTTAAACATTCAAATCGAAATCCGTTTTTATCTATTTCTGTTATTCTAACGAAAAATGGTTCGCTGTATTTACATACAGGTGTTATATGAACATTGGGATGAACATTAAAGGTATGATTCCAATCAACATTTATTCTTTCAGTTGTACAGTTACCTGTCAAAATCTTTGTACTTTTTGAATTACCCATTTATTTAGCCTAAAAATCACTGTCATAATCAGGCACTTCTATTTTACCTTTAAATTCTAAATAAAATTTTTCTGATAGATTTGAATATAAAATGCCAATCTACTCTGTCTTGGAACTTTTCTATAAATGGTTCTGATAGCAATTTTATGAGCACTTTTCCCCCCACAATTCTAATTTTGAAACTATCAAGGTCCAATTGAATAATATTTCTGAAAATGCAACATTCAATATAATATTTTAAACAAGAAAAAACTATATCGTGTTCTATTTTTGAAACGAGTAAAAAAACTACATCGTGTTCTATTTTTGAAACGAGTAAAAAAACTACATCGTGTTCTATTTTTGAAACGAGTAAAAAAACTACATCGTGTTCTATTTTTGAAACGAGTACAATATCATAAATTTATTTTGATGTTCGTTTGATATGATAATTGCTTTTTAAATGTCTTTTTTATGAGCTAGAGTGTATGTTTTGCCACATTCGCAATCAATTTTTTTATTTTTCATAGCTAAATGACAACTTTTGCAATTAGCGTAATGTTCTGTTTTGCCGTAACGAAATCGAGCATAAAATTGGTCTAAAGGTTTAGTCATCTGACAATGCTTGCAAACTTTAGACAGCTCCATTTATTAAGAAATAATTTTTAGAAAGCTATTCCAAATGTCTTCGTTTTTCTTATTAGATTTTACTTTCAAATTATTATCAATATTATAATAATCTAATATTTTCTTTATGAAATATAGGTAATTTATCGACTTTTTATAGTACACTAAATCTAAAAACTGAATAAACATTTCTTCAGCTTTATATGGAATATTTAACTTCAATTTCCATTTCAATGCTTTAAAACGACTTATTCGGGATTTGCGTCTTTCGCTTAAAAAACCATCTATATTTTTATATGTAAAATATTCACCATCCGAATCGTACATTATTTCACATTTTTTCATCTGGTCATAAATTTTGAGATATTTTTCGGGTATTTGACATTTGTTTTCTTTTTTAAAAGAATCCATTAAGTTAGAATCAGAATCATCTATTAAAATGTCGTTAAAAAAGTCACAATTCATTTATTTAAACTTATTTTGAGTTTTGATGAGTTATTTTAATAACATAATAATATTTGAAAAAGTCCCGTCTAGGCGGGAGTTTTGACATTATAGCTTGTTTATATTTTAATATTTGAAAAAGTCCCGTCTAGACGGGAGTTTTGATGAGTTATTTTAATAACATAATAATATTTGAAAAAGTCCCGTCTAGGCGGGAGTTTTGACATTATAGCTTGTTTATATTTTAATATTTGAAAAAGTCCCGTCTAGACGGGTGTTTTGATGAATTATTTTAATAACATAATAATATTTGAAAAAGTCCCGTCTAGACGGGAGTATCGATGAATTATTTTAATAACATAATAATATTTGAAAGTCCCATCTAGACGGGAGTTTTGATGAATTATTTTAATAACATAATAATATTTGAAAGTCCCATCTAGACGGGAGTTTTGACATTATAGCTTGTTTATATTTTAATATTTGAAAAAAGACCCATCTAGACGGGAGTTTTGATGAATTATTTTAATAACATAATAATATTTGAAAGTCCCATCTAGACGGGAGTTTTGACATTATAGCTTGTTTATATTTTAATATTTGAAAAAGTCCCGTCTAGGCGGGAGTATTGATATTATAGCGGAAAAATTAAATTGACTTGATATATTTTTCGTCAACCCAAGAGTTAAATTCGTCGGAATAATTTAACCATTTAACTAGACATTTCTTTCCTTTCTTTTTTATTATTTTTTCAATTTTAAACATCTTATCTTCCTTATTATATTTAACTAATTCTGGTTCATAATAAGTTCCTTTTATTTCGTTTCCATTCAAATCCTTTATTCTGTAAGTAATTGGGTCAGTGTTTAATATTTCTGAAACGATGAAAATTTCTTCAGTAAAAGTAGGCTGGTATCCGCGGGTGAAAGCAGTCTGGTATTTCGAAATTCTTATTCTATCGCCAACCTTGAATTTCGGTTTTCTTATTATTTTTTCTTCGTATAAATTTTTATAAACTTCAGATTCGTTTTCTTCTCTACTCGCCTCGGTAGGTGTCATTTTGATAGACCTATGCCTGGTATTATTATAATTTTTAACTAATTGATCCAAAACATCTATATATCTTTTAGTATTGTTGGCCGCTAGATAGGTTCTAATTTTTTTATTAATTGTCCTGTTAAATCGTTCGACTACAGAACATTTTATTTCAACATTTTCAGTTGTAAACCATTGAATATCATGATCTTTAAATAATTTTAAAGTCCATTTATTTAAAAATTCGGTTCCTTTGTCACATTGTAATCTTTCAGGAATTCTTTCTTTAAATATCTTTTTAAATGCTTCCGTTACTTCTTGTCCAGTTTTTCTTTTTATCGGAATAGCCCAAGCATATTTACTAAATACATCTATCACTGTCAATAAGTAATTAGTTCCGTTATTATATTTACTAAAAGGTCTGATAAACAATAAATCTGCTTGCCATTGGTCATCGATATGACTGACATAAATGCGTCTTCTTTTAAATTTACGAATTAAAGGCTTATGTCTGGTATAAACATCTTGACTGTGTAAAAAATCTGTAATTTGCTTTTGACTGAAACCTGTTTTCAGTTTTAATTCATTGATCCCACAGTAACCACTTTCAGGATGATAATATATTTTTTCTAAGATATTTTTAGGATCTTTCATCCCTAAGGTTTTCCTAAAAAAACACTCTTTTTAGAACCACAATCTAGACAAATACCTTTCATCATTGGCCTGTTATTTTTAGACATTGTATTTTTAATATCTTTTGTTTCTGTATGGTTTTTACATTTTAAACAATAGATCTGTGTATTTCCCATACCAAAAGATTTTTTAGCTTTAATAATCGGTTTTACAATTCCTCTTTCAATTCTTTCTCTAAGAGTAGGATTTTCAAGATTATCTAGTTCATCAATCATATTCTTATCGCATACTTCATTTCTACTTTTTGTATCTTTATTTTCTAAATAACATTTGTCATGTTTATATGCAATTTCATCCACTCTGTTAACAGGTTTAGACGAATTTTTATACGTTAAATCTGGATTTAATCGTGTTTTCCCCCATAATAATTGGGTTCCTGGGCCTGTAAAATTATGGCCTGGTAAATGCATTTCGAAAGGTAAATTACTAATGACTTTATTCAGAAAACCCGATCCCGTTTGTCCGCATTTTAAACAAACGCCTTTAAAATTACCCTTTTTAGTTAAAGACGTAATAACAAATTTTTTACATTTACAACTCATTTATTAGACAGCAAAAAGTTGAAGCTTTCTAAGAAGAATATTTATATCCATTCAACTGTACTTTTTTCACATACTTTTCGATTGGGAAGTATACTAAATTATTTATAAAATCTTGTTCTCTAACATACACTTCTTCTTCTGAAATTTTTTTAGCTTTCAACAAATTTAATTGTTGTTTATAAAAATTATAACATTGCTTGTATTCTTCTTTTCGTTCTAAAATATTTAAAGATTTCTCAATAACTTCTACAATTCCAGCACTCAAACTCAAAGCAGCCAGTGGTATGAAAGCAAATGCTGTTAGACTCGAGGCACTCAGCATAAATTTGCTAACAGATAAGGAAACACTTATCTTTTGATACAAATTGTAACTTTTCCGATAAACATATAATCTCTTTTCTAAATATTCTTCCATTTATAGAGGTTCAAAATTTCTTCTGTATCTCATTTCAGAATTTACTAAGTCTAACATAAAGAAATTACCCGTACAAGATTTATATTTTTCTAGAAATTCCTTTTTCGTTAGATTTCCGTCTATTTTTCTGATTATCTGACTGATTTCTCTAGGCTGTAGCTTAAAAAATATGAAATAATTGCAATTTTTTCTAATGTCTTTAGGAGTTGAGTAATAAGACTGCGTTAAATAAATAATGGATGCATTTTTCTTTCGACCTCTTATAAACAAATCCTCTATAACTTTCTGATCTTTTTCTGTAACACAATCGTCGAACACAACGAGGTTTTTTTCTGAGGAATCTAAATCATCGACAGTAATAAATTCACTCAAATCTGAAGAAAATAATACTTTCTTTTTATATTTATCATACAAATTTAATAATTCCGTTTTTTTATTTTTATTTATTTTTTTACATTTTAAAATATCGTCTCTTTCAAAGCCTTCAAACAGTGTGTAATTTTCTTGTAATTTAGAATACTTTGGCTCGAAAATGTCTTTTGCGCATAAATATAAAGCATCGAAATCTAATCTTAAATTACTTGGATTCTCAAAACCGTTTAATAAATTTATTAGTAAATTTGTCTTTCCACAACCTGATGGGCCGATTATTAATAATCTGAAAGGATGTCTGGGTAAAAAACAGTTTTGTTTGGGATCCGGCAATTCTTCCGGTTCTGTATAATTTTTAATTTTTATCATTTATTTACTGTTAAAATTTACAGCTAGTAAAAAATAAAATTGCTACCAGTAAAAACATATTAGCTGACAGTAAAAATAGGCGTCTAAGCTATCGCTTCTAATTAGCGGTCAGTAAAAAATTTAAACTAGAAAGCGACAGCTTTTCGCTGTCTATAAATGGATAAAATAAACGATTTAGAAAAAGATCGAAATAAGAAACAAAAAGAAGAATTAAAAAATGCAATAAAACTGGTCAAATTACAAGCAGATATTAGAAAAAATAATGAAGCACAGCGTGACAGAAAGCTAGGCATAGACAAAAGTTTAACTGAATTTCATAAACCTGTCACTAAAAAATTAGAACAACAGGATAAAAGTAGAAAAGAAAATATTAAAGCTATCAATGATAAATTGGACGAATTAAATATATCTTTACAGCCCATTGCAGAATCTTCTAGAATTATTCCTGAAGCGATCGAAGATGTCCAAGGATTATATAAAGAACCGCTATTTACTTATAATGTTGATCAATATTTAGATACAGATTATTTAAAATCTGTACAATTATACAGACCTTCGAAACTCCTAGACAATCAAGAAAAATTAGATGAAATGTATACAAAGGCAAAGCAGTTAAAAGAAGAATTATCGAGGAAAAAAGGCAACTTACAAAGTACAATTAATAGGGCTAGAAATCTTTCAGAGGAGGAATTAAGTCAGAAAAAGGATGAATTAAACGCTGTTAAATTAAACGAAGGGGAGCTACAAAAATATATGGCTAGATTAACTACAATTCGAGGTAGCGAAGTAATGAAAGTGGGGAAAGGATTAGGTTTACTGTCTGAATTATTGGATAAAGTTTGTCAAGGTAGCAAGTCGAAAAAATTAAGAAATGAAATCAAACTACTAATAGACAAACTCATTAAAGCTAAAAAAATAACTAACGGAGATAAAGAACGATTACACAACCAATTTCTTCTTTGAAAGCGTCAGCTTTTTGCTGCCTAATAAATGAGTTATGTAAAAAAGAAGATTCATTTGAGTGACGGGCAGATTAGTAAATTGAAATCAGCTCTCAGAAAAAAAGAAGAACTGACACTGCAGATAGACAATTCTAAAACTCCTAATTATGAGATGTATTTAACTAAAACACAGATTAATCAGATTCGTAAAGGTAAAAGAATAAATATAAGCAAAACTCAATTAGATAAAAACGGTGGATTTTTACCCTTTTTAATTCCTATATTAACATCACTAGGACTCGGTGCTGCGAGTGGTGCGGCGGGTTGGAGAACTAAAAAAATCCTGGATAAAATTTCAGGATCTGGAGTTTTTCAACCTTGGGAAAACAAAGGATCTGGTCTTAAAAAAAGGCCAGCTTTCCTGTCTAAAAAAAAAATCCCGATAACAAAATTGGGTATATCGGATAAAACGATTAAAGAAAATATGAAAGATGAAAAAGGATTCAGAGGTGTTTTCTCTTCCGATTTACTTCCTAAAAAGATTGGAAATTTTGAAAGTGGGATTATTAATTTAGATATTTCGAGGGGTCCTGGAACACATTGGGTTTGTTACTATAATGACCCGAAATATAATTATGTAGAATATTTCGATCCTTTTGGGGAATATATATATAAAAATATTAAACTCAAAGAAAAATATATTCCTGAAAATATTATGAAATTTCTTAAACATTCCAATAAAAAAATTAATATAGCTCACAATGACAGCTTTTTACAAAAACCTACATCTGTAAACTGTGGATTATTTTGTATGAAATATATAAAGGAAAGAAATAAAGGTAAATGCCCAGAATGTGTACTTAATTCATTTACTCAACAGCCTAGCGATTATAACGAAGAGCTTGTTTTTCATCTTTAAATCGCCAGCTTTTTTTCTGTCTAATAAATGATCAAATTGAAACCAAAAAGTCATGAAAAATCAGAGGATTTCACTGTTGAATTTCCTAAACCTCTTAAATTAAAAAAATTAGCATTGCAATCTTTTACTATGACAGTTTCATGGTTTAACATAACAGATAAAACTAATACGTTTGACGTGTACACAGATGAGAATAATGTTAAATCTATCACTATTCCTTATGGTAATAAAAATGTTGAAGATTTAAATATAGATGTAATGAAAGCGTTTGCTTCAGACGATCCTCCGGTAAAATTTGGTAGAATACAATCTAGACTAAAAATGCTTATTAAATTAACTAAAGGTTGGAATATCGACTTAACAAAAAGCGATTTTCATAAGTTAATAGGCTTTGAAAAAAAAAGTTTATAAAAGTCTAGATGAAGAGACTGTAATAGAAGGTGAAAATATAGCGGATATAACAAACGGAAACGACATTATATATATCCATTGTGATGTAGTGAATGGATCTTTAATCAACCAGAATAATTCAGAAGTTATTTATTCTTTTACACCGAGGGATGTACCGGGTGTTATCATTTCGAAAGAATTCAATAATTTAATATATTATCCTGTGAAAAATAGGGATTCAATTCGTAGAATAAGGATGACAGTTACGAATCAAAATGGCGAATTAATTGATTTAAATAAAGGTTTAATTGAGTATAATTTTAGAGTCGTAGAGGAAAAAGAAGACTATGTTGAAAAAATATATCAATTGATATTAACTAAATTTTCACAATAAATAAATGAATCAACACAGATTATATAGGAAAAGTAAAAGAATTCAAGGAAAAGTATTTTTTAAATCTAAAAAAGTAGATTTGAATGAAAAAGCAGTTGTTGACAAATTGACTGATGCTGACATATTGAAAGAAATATTTTCAAAAAAGATGAAAGGAACAGGTCTAAAAATTCTTCCTAAATAAATGGAAAAAATTTATGATCTGAGAGATACTCATTATTATTATAATAACGATATAAAAAGTAGCGAATTAAAAAAAATAAGATTGCCTAGTACAAGCCATAATGACAAAAAAGAAAATACGACGTTTCATTTCGAAATTACTGATACCAATGATCCTATTTCACTATCGGAGAGTTATCTGGAGACAAAGTGGAAAATTATAAAATCCAATGGCGATTCTATAAACGACGATAATGTCGCAGCTGTATGTTCTATGAAAGGCGTAAAACTTCAGATAGGTAAACAAATAATCGAATCAGTTGGAGACTATCACTCTTACATTCTGCAGGTTAAGAGACTGAAGGATTATACCAGAGATTATTCAACATCAGAAGCCACCAATATAGGTTTTTATCCAGATACCAGTGATAGTGCTGATAGAAATAAAAGTTTACTTGAAAGCGATGGTACGATAACGGCTACCACCCCTGTAACAGATATCGTCAATAAATTAAAAATTGTAAAAAATGAAAACTACAATAAAGGATTTAAAAAAAGATGGGAATTGTCGAAAAATAGTAATTCAGTTACAACATGGACGCCTTTAAAGGAAATTTTTGATTTCGTCGCAGAATATAAAAAAGCCATTTCTGGTTTCATAATAAGACTGGAATTCCAAAGAGACGATAGTAGAAATATGATTTACACAGACGTTGCAAATCCAGATTATAAAGTAGAAATTGAAGACATAGCTCTGTGGGTGAGATACGTCGACTTTAAAAATGGAGCGGAGATTCTCTATAATGAATTAAAATTATCTAATACGGATATAGAAATAAACTGGAATCAGTATGAAATTAACAGATCTAGTCCTATTAATAAATATAAAAGCGGTTCCGATTCTATATCGGCTACATCCGATGAAGTTTTAAGATTATTCGTCATACCGCAATATTTCGAAAGAAATGAAAATCCTAAAAAAAATAATATGATATTTGATAATTTGAATATGATCGAATGTTGGTTGATGATTAACAGATCGCCATTACCAGCAGAGCGATATACTATGGATTTTGGTAAAAAAGAATATAATAGATTATATGAATCTTTTCTGGAATCAGGTCTCAATAATCTAAACACAGAAACCGGTTGTATGGTAAGCTACTCAGATTTTGGTAAATTATATCCCATAATTCATTTTGATTTGTCAAATCATGTCAACTATACCACTCTTGAAAATTTGAGAATAGAATTCAATTGGAAATTAGAAAATGAAACAACCAAAGAATATGTATTTTACTATATTTTAGAAGTAAGGAAGAAATGTATATTAAATATGAATAAAAAAGAAATTACTATGATTAAAACGTTAGGAGAATAACATTTTTTAGTCTTTATAAATGGCTGTTTATTATCCACCGTATGATAATCCTGTACAAAAAGGCGCTGTAGGACCTCCAGGTATCGGTTTTAAATTAACGCCGGATGGAAATTTCGATATGGATAATAAGATATTAAAAAATGCTTCAAATCCAATCGATGATTTAGATTTAACCACTAAAAGTTTTGTTTTGAATAAAATAGAAAACAATCATTTTGAACTAAAAGATTTTATAGAGAAAAATAATATTAATTACGATAGTAATTTTTTAACCTTCACCGAAGAAACGGGTAAGAGAATTAAAGAATTGGATGAAAACACTTTACATCTTATCGAAGGAAAAGCTTACGACGCCAAAGGAAAAAGAATAGGAAACGTCGCAGATCCAAAAGATGATAAAAATGTTGTGAATAAACGATATTTAGAAAAAAATGCATTAGTATTAAAGAATGATAAATTTGATGCAAAAAATAAAATAATTACCAACATTCCAGAACCCGAAAACGATAAAGACATAGTCAATAAAATATATGTAGACAGTAAAGATATCTGGGTTACAGTGAAGGATTTTCAGACTTTTACAGGAAAAGAATTTACCAAAGTAAATTTCGATATGATGAGTTCTAAATTACTGGATCAAGATATGCGATTATCTACAGATATGCATATGAAAATTACTATATATTTAATATATAATAGTTTAATCGGCAAAAATAGGGCTACAGAGTTAGAACTAAAAATCGAAGATAAAATAATTTTAAGCGGAGAAATGTTTGATGATTATTCCTTAACTCGTTTTGATTATGGAAAAAGTGGTGACATGATTACATTTTTGATAAAATCCAAAAGTAATTTTCCAGTTACCTTAAAACCTTGGATGCATATTGAAAAAATTCCTTTTTAAAAATATTTCATTATTAAATGGATATCAACTGGGACGAATTTTTTAAGACGAAAAATTTATCCGAAGATGTCCTTCGAAATTTGAAGGATAAACTCAATTGGAAGTTAGTTTGTAGATATTCCGTATTATCCGAATGTTTTATGGAAGAACTCATAGATTGTATCGAATGGAATGTTATATGCATTTTTCAAAAACTTTCGGAAAAATTTATAGAAAAATATAAAGAAGAATTAGACTGGAATTTAGTTTGTAAAAATCAGAAGCTGTCTGAGGAATTTATATTAAAACATTCGAATTATATAAATTGGGTTGTTATATCTCAATATCAAACCTTAAGTGACGAATTTATTCAAACCTATCATGAAAAATTAGATTTACATAAAGTATCTCAATTTCAACAGTTGGCAGAAAATACTATGTGCACATTGGAAGAAGGACTTAATTGGCTATTAATAACCCGTTTTCAAACATTTGGTGAAAGATTTTTAGAAAAGTATATGCATAAACTAGATTTTTGTAATCTCATTGAATATAAGTTTGATCAATTACCAGATAATTTTTACAACGATAAATGGAAAAAAATTCTTTCCGTTCAACTGGGTGAATTAAATAAAAAATTTGGTCATTATTATGAAGAAGAACTACCGAACAGAGAAAAATTAATGGATGAAATTTTCGAATTAAAAAATATTTTAATACGATTTATTAATGAATTGAGAGTACTTTTGAATAAAGACGAAAAATAAAAAGGTTTATAAATCTTTCAATTACTCTAACCATTTCTTAAATAGCCTTCCTTTTTCAAACATACTTTAAGAGTATTAAAATACTTATGATAAATTTAAAATCTCCGAATGCTATTATTGTTTGCAAGTATCTTTCAAATTTCCGTTTTCTTTCTCTATTCAGCGCTCTGGTTTTATGACAATCACTGGCGAAGGTCAATGTCGGCAGCGCATTTCCTGTCTGAGATCGCCCTCATTTCTTTTCTAGGAAATGTCAAACCGCTGCCATTTTGTTTCTGAAGAACATTCTAGAGTAAAGCGTAGGCGGATTAGTCGTTTCCTGTTTTCATCATGTTTTTCGTTATTTGCGGATTAGTCGTTTCCTGTTTTCATCATGTTTTTCGTTATTTGCGAGCTGACCACTGCCGAAGAAAGATGTCCGCTTTAATAAGAGATTTCAATAGTATAATTAAAAATTACATAGAAGAATGTGTAAGATGCAGAGAGGATATACCCGTCTACGAAGAATCATATTTCCTAACTGAAGGTAAAGTCGTTTTGATTTATAATCAATTGATGAAAGAAAGAAAGAAAAAAAATTGGATCAAGTTTTGATCCAGATGAATTGAAAGAATTATTACGAAAACTTGAAGAGAATTATAATCGTTTTAATTATAATGTGAAGTTTGATCTGCCTGATAATTTGTCATGGAATGATACTTTAGAAAATGCCAAAAATGCTTTCTTGAATTATTATTTTTCTAAGCAAATTACCGTTTGGAAATGCTTTGAAATGGGATATATATTATGCGATCTAAAAGAAAAACACAGAAAGTTAAAAAAAAGAGAAAACTGGCAGATTTTTCTTGAGAAGTTTTTGGAACAAAACAATATAAAAAAGATGAAAAGCACTTGCGAACAAAATTTAAGAAAGTTTTGTAAAGATGTTGGTGAATATCAGAAATTATTATTCACTGGAGAATCTTATACAGAATTAAGAAGGCTCCTTCCTAAGATATTAGCAGCCTTCGAACTGTATCCTCATGAAAAAGAAAAATGGAAATACAATTCGATTAATGTAAAGATGATTTAAAATCATGGACTTGACAATGGACTCGATTTCTGGAAATATTATTTTAAATAGATCACGGACTTGACTTGAATATGGACTAGATTTCTAGAAAATGGACTGGTAATTCCTATCGCGACTCAACCGCGGTGGGAATTACAGAGGATAAAATATTTATTTAATTTTCAAAAAAATATCCAACTAATGCTAATCATGCAATTATTCTATAACCTTTTGCCCGATAAATCTTACAATAATCGAATGGGCCATTTATCGATCTATGAAAATTTCAAACCCCTAAATAAAATTTACTGAAATTCAAAATAAATTTCTTGCTGTCAAAGATGTGTTCATTTCGACACAAACTATTTTTTTTAATTTTATCGAACTATGAAAATATCAAACTACCAGATTAGTATTTATAACTATAAGTAAAAAGAATTGGTTATCTATTAAAACATAGGATAAAAAGCATTTAACTTTTATTTCAGACTTCAATGTAATGCAATTGATAATAATATTATACAATGCAGCTCTTTGCTTTTCCTATCAAGACTATCCTAAAGGAAGATTGTTTATTAGCATTTCGTAAACTAAGGGCGTCAGGCAAAATTTTTTCATCACTACAATAATTAAATATTAGCATTTAAAATTGATAAATATTTCATCTCAATTGATTACGTTATTATTTATAATCATGATTCTTTATTCCATAACCCTTTCTTAAAACTTCGTCTTTACATAATTTAGTAGAAAAAATAAAATATCCAACCAATGCAAATCATGCATTTTTTATCATCATTTACTCGATAAATCGTACTAAAATAGTTACATCCTCTATATTTAGACAGACAAACTTTTTGATGAAAATCTTACAAAAATCGTTAAATATTTGCGTTTAGTGGAATATAAAAAGTGTTCCATAGTAGGTACCATATACTACTTATATACCTGCAACTTTTAACAACTACTAAACGGATATAAGTATCTTTTATTTTTTTTTAACTGTTGGGTATATGCAAAAGTAAGTTCCGTTATGCCTTAAAAGTACATGTTTTACCGCTAGTATGTAAAATTGGTTCATTAATATAGTGGTATTGTATTACTATAGTTTTAAGATATTCTTGTTGCGTTTGTGGGTTGTCTTACTTCTATAGTGTTTGCAAATCATCTTCAAACTTTTTCGGTCAAACTTCCGATTTTATGTCATCAACATCAAAAAATCTTTTATTAATTTGCGTGAACCACCTTCACACGTACTATCAAAACAAGTTGGAAATAGCACGTCAAACATACCAAACGTGGTGCGTTTGTTCTACAACGAAGTTTATAAAATACACTGTACTTCGGATATTGTACAGTACCCGAAATCTCTGTATGTCTCTCTAAAAACTACATGATTTCTTTTATACAGTAAATAAGTTGTAGTAATCCTCTTCAACGTATATCAATGTCGCAAAATTTAAAATAATTTAATATGCTTAAAATGTATCCCAAACCATGCCTCCCCAATACCATTATGTAATAGAATATGTGTGGCTCTACAAAATAATAATAAAAAATCTATGTTCTTTGCGTCACACATTGTACACATAATACATTTAAATTTTTATTTATCTTATAGATTCATATGATTTTTACTATGTTAGAAAGCGTATAAAATAATTAAAATGCACTTGAAAATATTTTTTTTCTATTTACCATAATGTAACAGAATATTTTTTATTGTCCCTACAATTAAACTATACATCCAGTTTTCATAAAATTTGAAATGACTCGACAAAATTAATTGACTAATATATATATATTTTTTAAGTTTCAAACGATTATGTTCCCTAGTTTTTGCATTGTTATATACGGACTTTTGGACACACAGAATGACGGAGGGAACGATGACTATAGGTACTGCATATTTAGAAACCCACCTAAAAAGCATTTTCACCCTACGATTCTACAAGTCAACAATTACTTTCAACGGCGCTTTTCTTTGAATTAAAATATATAAATATAATTTCCCGAAAATAACGATTATTTGGCACAAAACTTTAGATAAAAAATATTTAGTTTTAATTAAATATTATACATTCATATGGTACGCTTTTAAGGTTGTGGAAAGACATATTAAAAGCCATGTATTACCAGAATTTTGTATTTACTCATTACAATTCTAGTAACCAGAGTAAGTTTTAAGTTGCAAATACCCATTGTTTTTTAATTCGTATATTTACGGAGACTTGCCTTAAGTTTAAATGTAAGAATATCGACTACTTGTTATTTGCATGGTTTGCTGTAAAATTTTATGACATTATAAATAAGAATGCAGTGACACTGAAGTTTATAAAGGATTACATGCTAGTACTTGTCAAAGTTTATTTTATCACCAAAATAAAATAAAATAAAATAAAATAAAATACTTCTCAAAATATCTCAGACTTCAATTTTTTCTAACTGAATATTTACACTGAAAAAAATAAATTGGATAGTTACGAGAATTTTTCAAGGAAAATTGTATTCTAAGAATTTTTATGTAACGGCAACAACAAAAATTAATGTAACAAATACAAATTTGCACAATAAATAATAATAATAATCATGTTAGTAAGATTTTTTTAGTAAAAAAGTTTTTTAGATTTCTAGAACTTTTTAAGCAAAGTTTATGGGGTTGCATATAAAATTTTATTAAAATTAACATGATTTTAGTAGATTCTTTTGTAAATTTACAATATTCTGTACATTGTTTTACAAGTTTTGTACATTGGTAACTTTTTTTTTTGTAGAGGGTACAGATAAACTTTTTAAAAGCATACAAATTTCTATAACTTTAAATTACTTGTGTTACAGGTTTTTGTTCTTTTTTGTTACAGTGTACAAAGTTCTGTCATGTATATTTTTAAATCGTGGACAACATCTTTTATTATAAGTATTCATCTGGTGTATTTTACGACATCGTCTTTTTTTATACAAGCTCTCAAAAAAAAAAAAAAAAAAAAAAAAAAAGGCCAATGTAAAAGCATGAGTGTTTTTTCTTTTGAAAGCTTTGATGATGAAAAACTCTTTAACGTCTTTTATGTTTTATTCTTTCAAAATTATTATGTAACTGAATCATTCTAGCAATGAGTTTTAAAAATTACCGGAATTTTCTTGATATTATCTTAAAGCATTGTAATTAAATTAAGTATTATTCCTCAAAATATAAAGGTGAATGCTGTTCCCATAACAATAATCATTGCATAAATAGATTATTTCCGAATCAAGCATAGCGTCTCTCTTTTTTAACCGACTTCAAAGAGGAGGTTATGATTTCGACCTGTATGTATTTGTTGTTCACGCATAACTTTTGCAAATATGAACCGATTTTTATAACTCTTTTTTTGTTTTAAAGCGTATGAGACCCATGTGGTCCCATTCGAATTTAATAAAAATCTGATAATTATAACTTTTTAAAAATAAAAACTTTAAATTTCAAATTCGTTTTGAAGCAATCGACCAATTAGAAGAGTTCCTTTTGCATGCTTTTATGTTACACTTACATAGACACACGATCTTTTCACTGTTAAAAGTTTGAAGTTTTTGCTGCATCGTCACTCCACCGCTTTTATGGAATATCTCTATTTTGATCAATGAGAATGCACCATAATACAATGAAGTAATCATTTTCTATAAAAGCGATGGATAGACGATAAAGTAAAAGTTTCAAATTTTTAACAGTGTTCAAAGTGCAAAATCCTAACTGGACGAGGGCCAGGATTCACGAAAATTTTGTGCTGTTAGCGAAACCAGATTTATTAACAAGACAATTTATTTAAAACATTGAAAAATTTGCTAAAATTCAGGCTTCTGATTCGTTAATCTGGTTTCGCTAACAGCGCAAATTCTACCTGGATTCCGGACAAGTTCTCTTATGCAAGAAACCGGAAATATAGCATCTAGGGGATATTGTGTGGAAATCGGCTATCTCAGGGCGTGTTCAGAGCAATTTACAAAAGTAACCAATGTTACCGACCGATTGCGAAATTCTAAAATGGAGGGCCAAAATCACAGTCCGGTGAAATCTAAGCGCATTATTGGTCATTGAGCCGCGTCCTTTTCAGAGAATAATCTCTTAGCGGTAGAGGAAATGTCGCCTTACTCTTTTTTCCGACAAAAAATCGTAGCGGCAATTCTGAAGTAAATCTGATCTGTTTTAATTTATAATCAAAATTTTTCACTCTCGTTCTATAAAATGTCATCAAAATATCTTAACTGAGTTAATTTCGATGGTTTATCGTAAATAAGAACAGATGGTAACAAACGCTTGAAAATTACTTTACCCCTCCTCCTTCTTTTTCAAATGGATAAACAAATTCGTGATTTTCGCCCTTTCCCCACGACCAATGAGGTGTCTGGATTTTACTTGACTGTGAATTTGGCCCTCCATTTTAAAATTTCGCCGACCGATTGTAGGGCAGTACGAAAACAAATTGTGGCATCAATGAAAACTATTCTGTTGAATTGTAGCTGACATCACACTTCGCTTTGATTTTTGTTTTGTACTTGCCTACAATCGGTAAGTGGTCGGTAAGTTGTGCTGAACACGCCCTCTGTAACACTTAAAAACAGCACTAAAATGTTCTGTTCCTTAACCTTCCGTCTACCAGACGTTGGACCCGAGAGCAATATTTCTGGTGTCAATGGTAAAATGAGAAATTGTCGATTGACACCGGAATTTATAAAGGACTTGTCTAGATATTACGAATTCCTTAATTTAAGCTTTCATTGTAAAAGCAAAATTATATTAAAATATTACTGGTGCCATTTGCAAGTTTGGAATTAAAATTAGGTGTTGCCGTAGATAAATGGGTGTTTTGTCTGGTAGACGGATGGTTAAATGTGCAACAATGCTAATGAAATTTAAAGATAGAAACGACATCTGCAGGACATTTTCTAAAAACGCAAGAATTATTGCTAGTCTAGATAATGTATCACGAAAATGCCACAGATGTCGCTGTGATCGACACTTTGGAATTCAGTAGCATCGTTGCACATTTAAAGGATACAAACTTTTAGCATCGATTGCATTGTAAAAAATTGAACCCTTTTGCTACATCGTCACTCCATCGCTTTTATAGGAAACTATTACTTCGGTCTATTATGGAGCATTCTCATTGGTCAAAACAAAGAAATTCTATAAAAGCGATGGAGTAACGATGCAGCAAAAGGGTCAAATTTTTTACAGTGTCGATAGCAGATTTTCACTCCATGTATACCAGACTCTCTCCTTCGAACAATGAAAAGTTCTCAAAAATGAAGGCTTCTGATTGGTCAATCTTGTTTTGCTTAACAGAGAATAATCCTTCTGGATCCTAACCACTGTTGCAGAGATGCTAGTTTTTTTTCAAAGTTCGAAATCATAGCTGGAACAACTCTCGTATCCACCAAAGTGAAAGATCCACATCGATCCAGACATAAGAATTCGATATCAAAAAGCTAAAAATTCCTCTCTAAGAGCCTTACACGTTAAAGCATGAGTGTCTGTGCATCAGGGTGCTTGTTATGCCGGATTCACAAAGTGATTAAAGTACATTACACTGTTAAAAAATTGACCCATTTGCTGCAGCGTCACTCCACAGCTTTTACAGAATATCTCTTTTATGAGCAATGAGAATGCTCCATAACACAGTAAAGTAACCGTTTTCTATAAAAGCGGTGGAGTACCGCTGTAGCAAATGAGTCAATTTTTTTTCAGTGAACTACACTGTTAAAAATCTGCTGCATTTTGCTTCAACGCTTTCCCTTGCTTGTATAGAAAACGGTTACTTGGCTGTGAAATGAAGTTTTCTCATTGGTTGGAATAGAGATAATATATACAAGCGGTGGAGTGCGTTGCAGCAAAATGCAGCAGATTTTTAACAGCGTATGTGCTAGATTTAAATTTAGACAAATATAAATGACGAAAAATTTTGATAAGCTTACCAGTAAAGTTAAGCTAGTTAGCTTCTTTCACCCATAAAGCAAACTCGTTCAGGCGACTACCGCCAAGTTCTGGAATAAAAATTCTTAAATTTTCTGTACTTTGGAAAACCGCGTTTATCAAAGAACATACTTAACTTCAAATATTACTACTCCATATAGATGCATGTTGAATCATGTTGTGATTTTGATAATATCTTCCTTTTTAGTTTTTATGACTGAAAAGAGTATTTTAATACATACGAACATTTCGAATTACTTTGCTATGCATTGAATCATAGAAGCAATTTGACGAGCTCTGATTGTGTACGCCTACACTGTTAAGAATCTGCTGCATTTTGCTGCAACGCACTCCACCGCTTGTATATAATATATCTATTCCAACCAATGAGAAAGCTCCATTTCACGGCCATGAAACCGTTTTCTATAAAAGCAGGGGAGTGCGTTGCAGCAAAATGCAGCAGATTTTTAACAGTGTACTTTAAACTGTAAAAAATCTGACCTTTTTGCTGTAACGTCACTACTCCGCTTTTATAGAATATCTCACTTTTGATCCATCAGAATGCTCCATAATAGGCTGAAGTAATCGTTTTCTATATTAGCGGTGGAGGGACGATGCAGCAAAAGGGTCAAATTTTTAACAGTGTACCCTGTTTAAAATATCTTGAAGAATTACTTCTGTTTTTAAAGACTATCTATTTTCTGACCAATGAAAACGCTCCATAGACGTTTTTAGATCGCTCTCATTAGTCAGAAAAGAGATAGTCTTTTGTCTTTAAAAACAAAGGTAATTTTTCACAATAATTTTAACGTGTACTGATGGATTGTCAGCTTTTCAAGGCCCCTTTACGAAGTCTGTAGATTTCAAAGTGGACCGTAAGGCACTACACTAGTTTCAGAAAAAGACCCGGATGTTAGTGTAAAGACTATGGGTGTGTTCTTTTTTTTTAATATCTCGTTAATTGGTTCTCTCGTTAAATCTCGTTAATAATTATTGCTCAAATTTTAATATATTTACATGATTTTTTTGCGCAGGATAGCCGAGGATGATCTACAACCGGCCTAGTTTTTACTTCTTTGATTTTGCTTATGTATGTTTATATAATGATAGTTTCAATTTCAGAACCGTTTAAACCGGTTTTGAAATTTAAAATAATTTTTTTTTTTTTTTAATCTGAAACCAAAACTGAAAAAGTAAAAACTAGGTCGGTTTTGGAATATCCTCAGCTATCCCATGCAAAAAAAAAAAAAAAAAAAAAAAAAAAAAAAAAAAAAAATCACGTAAAAATTTTAAAATTTGAGCGAGATATTTGAAAAGAACGCCCACATAGACTTCACATTATCATCCGGGTCATTTTCTGTGCCTAGTGTGCAGCCTTAAAGTTTGCTGGATGCGATAAATTTCCGAAATGTTAAAGGTCCTCGCATCCTCTAAAGCGGAAATAGACATCGATACCAATCGACATCCTTAAGTTGTTGAAAAGATGAAAATCCTTTAGTATATATTTTGCTCCGGAGGAAGAAATTATCTCTACATATCAATGCAAAATAAGTGCATAGATATGTGTAGAAAAATTATCTTTAGATCCAGATTTGATTACCGGATTAGACACCAGAATGATTTCAGATTTTGTTCATGTAGGATTCCTCGATGTGAATATGACGACACATGTAGCACAGTATACGATTGATTGAAAAGATTCTGGAAAAAAATGAGTCATCAAGGGGGTCCTTGTGGCCGAGTGGTTAAGACACCACGCTACTAATCTCTTGAGAGCGTAGGAGATTGTGGGTTTGAATCCCACTGGCTCTGTTGCACACACTCTTTATGTGTAGCTCCCGGTTGTACTTTTCTTGTGTCGTAATATTTCCTTGTGCTATCTTGTCCTTGTATGTCCACGAATTTGTAAAATAATATGGATTATGTATTTATGTCTGTGTAGAAATAAAGGATCATTCAGCGTACAATCGAATTCTACCAGGAAATCATCATCGAATTTTACATTAGAAAATGCCTAGCATTGCGATACATTGTTAAAAATTTAACTTTTGCTGCATCGTCACTCCATCCCTTTTATGGAATATCTCATACATACACTGTAAAAAATTTTACCCTTTTGCTGCATCGTCACTGCCCCACTTTTATAAAATATTTGTCTTTTGACCCATAAGAATGCTCCATGATAGGCTGAAATAACCTTTTTCCATAAAAGCGGTGTTTCAAATTTTTAACAGTTTAGTTGGGCCAAAAGCGTCCGTGAAAAAAGTATTTGGGCATCGAATGCTGTCATTCTCTTATAGATGCAGCCAAGTACAAGTTATGATTCTCGGATTCCTCGTCGAATCATCACCGCTCATTTCCGATGCCTTTACTGCATTTATAGGAATTAGGTTGTTGTTGTTTATCTATTGAATTATAGCGCGATTTTTGTTAAAATCTTTCTTTTTGCTTTTTCTGACTGAAGGGGGAGTACTTTTGACTACACTAGAAAAGCATTTTACTATTCATTGATACATGGAGTCATTTTGCTTACTCATATTTGGAAGCACTTTGCCGCGCGCTTATGTGTAAGGAAACTTTACTTAAGCATTGTCACCTTTTGATAACCACTTCCGATGTCCGCACCATTAGATGTTGACTTTAGGATTTCATGAATGCGGTAGCTTTTCGTCGTGCCAGATCTGAAGAAGTTACCACAGCCAGAAAACCTAAAGATTCACAACGATACTAACCGATATTGTGTCTTTTGAAAAGTTGAGAATCAAACAGTGACAAGTAAAGCGAATGTCAGAACTCAGCAAAGTGCGTTCATTAGTAATGCGTTGCAAAGAGCTATCATATGTCAGTACACATAATTATGTATTACGGTATAAATAACTAAAAAATAGGAAATAAATTTAACTTTTTCAAAAAAATGTATAACCGACTCCAAAAAAAGCGCTAAAAAGAATTAAATAATTCTATAAAATTCTCTAATGACAAATCGTTATCCAATAACCACACATTGACTATCATGTACCGGTATAAAACGGTTAAATTTAATATATAGAATTTAATATCCACCAAACATAGCTTTTCCAGAGAATATTTTTTACAAGAGATTAATTTACATATTTTTGATTTAATTTTTGAATATATACATAAAAAAGTAAGGAATTACTTTTTGAAGTTGGTGTCAAACTATCTTAAGTATAGTAAGAATTGTGGTTATATTATGTCTAGTACCATAAATAAAATGGGGAAATCATTATCGATGATGATTGTTTGGCACCAACTTCAAAAAGTAATTCCTTACTTTTTATATGCATATATTCAAAAATCAAATAAAAATGTGTAAATTAATCTCTTGTAAAAAATATTCTCTGGAAAATCTATGTTTGGTGGATATTAAATTCTATATATTAAATTTAACCGTTTTATACCGGTACATGATAGTCAATATGTGGTTATTGGATATCGATTTGTCATTAGAGAATTTTATAGAATTATTTAATTCTTTTTAGCGCTTTTTTTGGAGTCGGTTATACATTTTTTTGAAAAAGTTAAATTTATTTATAATGGGTCTTGTATAATTCTGTTAATGCAGAAAGTATTACTAGAGGACGATTATGCTTTTTACAAATTTAAGAAACATGATCATTTTTAATGAATGTTTTAAAATTTATTTTGCATTAATAAGTATATACAAATTATGCATTTTAATTCTAAACAAAATCATTATAAATAAAAATTCGATTTTAATCTTTCAAAATAATAACTGAACGTTTTTGTAATAAACAAAATTAAGCAAAGACTAATATAAACATGATTTATGTTTCACGGACTATTTATTATTAATTCAATCAGGAATAATAATATTGGATAAAAAATAGGGTATTCTTTTGTTTTATATAATACCTATCTATAACAAAATACTATAGTATTGTTTTATGATTTTTAATATCTATAAATCTCTCTCTGATTTTAATGGATTAATTAGGATACATAAACTTTGCTTTAAACTATGATTAAAATTCCGTAATACGTAGCACTACCACACATTTTTTAATATCAGCATATAGAATTAAGATAACGAAAATTAGTAAAATATATAAGATTTTTAGGATCTTTTTTATTTTCTTTTAAAAAGCTTTGCTTTAAGTTCATTCAGATTTTTTTTTTCAAAATAAAAATTATTCTTTTTATCTTTTTTTTTTTAAATAAAGTATATCATCAAAATGGCTAAGGCTATAAAGCTTAATCGTTATTTTAATGCTTTGTGAAGTGGCATTACACTGGATACTCTTTTTTAATATCTTAATTCCCTCTCAAAGAATACAGCTAGATATTAATGAAAGACTGATAGTATAAATCTTAGTACATTTTAGAATATTCGAAACGCATATAAAATGATGTCACGTACGTCATTTTCCAAAATGTAATTTTGAGTGAATTTAATTGAATTGGAATCTTAAATTGATTTAATGCCATAAAACTAACACAAATTTTATTATATCTTTATTATTTTCATCTTCTAAAGAAATTGGTCTTTAATAGCAATTTTATCGTAATATATTAAGATAGAAAAATAATCAGCAATTGCAATTGTTTTAAACTCATCAACATAAATAAGCATAAAATTTTTGAAATATGTTACTTAAATTTGAAATTTAACATTGTATATTTTTCGACAGACTTTTTGAAATAACAACAATAAAAACTAATTAGATTCAGAAATAAAATTTATCGCAAAAGTTTTTCTTGTGCAAAATTTTAAATTTTATTACACACTAGCATTAACTTAAGAATGACATGTTCCATAATTTGAAATTATTTACCAAGGGGAAAAAACAGCTAGTCGAATGTGAGTGGGGTGATTTTTTTTTCTATCTCATGTAAATTAACACTTCAAAATCTGCTTTCATAGTGCCAAAATAAAACAGTAATCTATGCCCAACATCATGATTCAAAATATATGAAATCGTGTTCATTAGTGCTTGAGATATGAGTGTTACTAAAATCATGTAAGTCTTGCATAATTCAGAATAATAGTGCCACCTATTAGGCGATTAAAACTAAAATTTAATCAGCGTAAGCTTGTGCCAACATTGAATGAATGCTAAGTTAGTTGAAAACTCATTTGATTCTTATGATTAAGCTTCTAAGCGTTTGGAACGTAATATTCCGTTCACTAAACTCCAGGTTTCACTGCAATATAAGCCTTATTTAAAATTATATAATTCTACAGATTTAATGAATTTTCACTACATTTCAGAATGATTAATACTCCCAAGGATTATAATCATATTTCTGATTAAGTTTTTTTTTTTTTTATAATATTGAAATAATCATATTTTCTGAGCAGTTATAACAAAATGCAGAGAAAAGAACATTACAATTTTACCCAAAGTTTTTGAAAATACTTAAAACGTGTAAATTCGTCGAAAAACAGAATTATAAATGTTATTCATTCAATATTTTCTGTTATAAATTGAAGATACTAAAAATGAGGTACAGACGTGTTCAGACAATTAACTTTTGACAAATTCCAGAGCTATTTGCAATAACTCATAAAGCCGTATTTTGTATTTAGGGTGGATTGAAAACTATGCATTTTTTGTTTTCGAAATTGCTTTTGGGATGGTGTGCAGCAGTTGCCTTTTAGTATAGTTATTTATTTATTTAAATCCATTCATATTTTCCAGCGAAAATTTATTTTTTTTATGAAAATTTACATATATATAGAGAGAGAGAGAAATTGATAGATAGATAGATAGATAGGTTGATAAATAATATACATAACCATTATATAACATTACAATTCAACATCTACAATGAATATAGAATAACCCAATATATATAATCTTTAAACATGACAAGACAATCAAATGCAGTTAGCAATATTGTAATAATTACAAATATTACTGGAAATTGTGGTACGTGGCTATATACGCATTAGTACTATTATTTTTTTTGTTTTAGATCAAATTAGTTTTGGCGCAGTTTGCAAAAGTTTTATTTGTTTAAAATTGATTTGGCGCCTGGTGAGAAAGTTGTGCTTTGGATACACTTACATATTTCTATAGCTTTCAGGATTTTTTATCAAATCCATTTATATCTTCTGGCCACGCACGACCCAAACATAGTTAAAAACTGAATTTTTCAACAAATTGCATTAATTTTTTTTTTTTAATTTACGAAAGTTAACGAAATTTAGCAAAGGGTTTAGTTAATAAAGATTACATTTATACGAAGAAAACATTTAAAAGTAAAAGCACTAAATCATTTTTTTATTTTTTTGTTTTTATGTCGAATTTTGTCACATCACATCTTCGAATTCTGCGTGGTTTTTTCGATGTAGCATAAAAAAATAATTTTAGACATTTAATAATGAAAAATATTTTTTTTCTCATCTATTACAGCAAATGCATTTTACGCTGAAGAAACAGTTCTTTAACTCTTCATTTTACTTTTATTATTTAGTTCACAATTTCCACAAAAATCGACTGTCGGCAAACACTTAAATGAATCGAACACAAGAAGAAATTTATCGTATTTGATAATTTTTCTTTCACATGCTAGCATGCTAAATAGACAACATTAATGGCCTGCTGGAAAATTAATTTAATAAAAAACAAAAAACAAAGTAAAATAAGAATAAAATTTCATAAAATTTTCAATTTAAAACAAAATTTGGGACATTTGGGGTACCGAAATATATCAATAGATTTCAATAAAAAAAATTATAGTAACATACGTAAAAGACAACTTTCGCGAAAAAAGCAATAGAAAAAAAGAAAAGAAAACCCCAAAAAATCAATAAAAAATCAATTTTTACCTAATTTTGGGGCTCTTGAAACCGAAATATATGAATAATAAAATTTCATGAGAAAAAGATGCTATGAAAAGCAGCATATATTCTAAGGCAAGATGGGGGGGGGGGGGTTCATAATGCTTATTCAGCGTAAATTTAGAATGTCATATTTATCTTCCACATACTAAATATTTATCGAATTACAAGTCTCGAAATTAAATGTCATTTATTAAACAAAATTAAAAACTCTATTCTAAACTTTTCGCACCCATTTGCAAAAATATTTCTATCAACTAATCAACTACAACGAAACAAAACATAAATTTATTATTTCATTCACAGAAGAAAATTTTACGGGAAAAGAATGACCTGAAATAAGAATATGTACGAAGGGCGCAATTCTTATATTGTATAATCAGCTCAAACTTAAGACTTACACATACAAAATATTTATCGAATTCCAAGTCTCGAAATTAAATGTCATTTATTAAACAAAATTAAAGACTCGATTCTAAAGTTTTCACTCTCACGCGCAAAAAAATATTTATTTATAAACTAATCGGATGTTACAAAATGAATCCCAAATCTATTATTTCATTCAAATTCCATGAGAAAAAGATGCTCTGAAAAGAGTATACGTACAAAAGCACAATCTTCATATTGCATATTCAGCGCAAACATAGGACGCACACATACAAAATATTTATCGAATTCCAAGTCCCGAAATTAAATGTCATTTATTAAACAAAATTAAAACTCTATTCTAAAACTTTCGCTGTCACTTTCTAAAATATTTCTTTCAACTAATCGACTGTTGCGAAATGAATCCCAAAACTATTATTTCATGCATAATAGAAAAATTCCACGAGAAAAAGATGCTGTGAAAAGTGAAATAAAAAACTGAATTGTCTATCGCAAATTTTTTAGGGATTTAATGCTCTACTTATTCCATTTTAGCTGAAATAATTTCAAGTTCCTGGAAATAATTTATTTCCTGGCGTTTCTTTTGCGGTTTATTGATTTCCGTTTCTTACGTTAACACTTAATGCGTTATCTCCGTGGCTTCTTTTGTTTAACCATCTATGTGTACCTGCTATCTCCTAATTTATGTGTTCCTTAATGATTTTTTTTCAGCTTATCTGGACACGTATAAATAGTCAAAAGAATATTCTTTATTCATTTCCTGTAACATCGATTTACTATAACGGAAAAAGAAATATTTATGCAAAAGTCAGGAAAGAGAAAATCATCCTTTTTATTGAATTGTTTATTTTCATAAACAATACAAGAGATGTGGGTGTCTGGGTTTATGTGAAAATATCTGACTTAAAAAGTAATAAAATTTTAAAATAACATATTTTTTGGTTGAACTGTGTCAGTTGCGTATTAATTAAATCTAATAATAAAAATTACCAGTTTTAAAACTTTCAAAATAAATTACTTTAAATATAGATAATTGAAGAATAAATCTTAAAACAATACAAAGAATTGGTTTTACATCTATGTATATGCATATCTATCTATCTATATCTATGTATACATATTACATTTTTCTTTCGTTATAATTATGCTGAAACTAATTAACATGATTTTTTTTATGTTTATAAAGAAAGCGAAAATGAGTATCAAAAAGGTACAACAAGAATGAAACCTCTTCTAAACATAATTTAAAATATGATAATTACTTAACAGAAATTTGAAGAGACTTAATTATTATGCGTAATTATGATTAAATTACTATCTCGAGCTATTTTCTTATTTTAAGTTTGATTTTTTGAACACTTTCATTAATTCAACGAGATATAATTAATAAATTAAATGTGTACACCTTTTGATTCATTAATGAGCCAACTATGTTTGTTTGCATTCATTGCATGAATTGTACTTAACAAAATGTTATGATTTGGAGATTATTACATATCTGAAAAAAAATAAATAAAATATGAATAATAATAATATATATATATAAGGTACCCTGGAGTAATAACGCCAGACGGGGTAATAACGCCAAGTGCTTATATTTTGCATAATTATGAAATAATCAGGTAAATGACACCCATGTCCTCTGCGCAGAAGGGTTTTGAGTCATATAAATCGCAAAAAAGAGCTTCAAGTTAATTTGTTTCATTTTTAGGTCTTATTGATTTTACAAACAACTAAAATTAACGCTTGATCTAAAATTTGCGAGATACGTTTTGTGATGTGAAGACTATGTTTTTATCCGGAAATACTTTGTTCATGACATAAATTTGTAGTGCATTTCATGTACTTTTAAAATGTTGTTGAAGATTTTGGATATCTTCTCGAGATAATTTGTAATTTAAAATGTACTGCGCAATAACTATACCGGGGTAATAACGCCAATCCTTGACATTAATACCCCGGTTGATTCCCTACAGTGGCCGAGCTACATCCTAAATACTGATTCAAATAAACACAGTTAAAACTGTGCAATGTTTCTCATATTTTTATTTAAACGGTCTTTTTTAAGCAAAAAGAAGCTCACGGTCTGATATTCTTTTGCCTCATCTCCCCCTCCCACACCACACCTTTATTTTTCTTTCACTTTCACAAAAAATTGAACTATTTCAATAGCTTAGAATGCAATTTTTCAATTTCTAAGTTTGTAGAGTTTGTACTTTTAGAATTGGGCTTTCTACATGCATCTATTCCATCTTATTTCATAGTTTTGTTTGCATGGCGTTATTACCCATATAAGTGGGTAATAACGCCAAATAGCATGGGTCAAGAAAAAACGCCATTACATTTTATGAATACATACCTGTTAAATTAATTTATTTTATATAGATCGTCAATGAGTTGCTGTATCAGATCCTATATTTGTTTGAAAAATACAATCTAAAACTAAGCCGTGAAAATTGGTAGAACCTTAACGTGGCGTTATTACCCCAGGGTACCTTATATATAATCATAAAAAATAAATTAAATACGATGGGTTTTTTATTTATTTATTTTAATTGAAAAATTAAACTTTTAATAATAAAAACTTTTAATAATCATCTTTTAATAATACAAACGTCAACTTTTAATAATAAACCCATTTAATAACTGTCTGAGGGGAAAGAAAGTTTAAAATATTTTTGCGAAAAAAAAAAAAAAAAAAACGTTTAGTTTTCTGAAAAGAGATTGAGTAGTAAGCTAGCTGATTGCTTCAAATGTGTGTTTCAAATATGTTTACATAAAGTGTAAAGTGTAATTTTATTTTAATCTAAATTTTACATTTAAATTTCTAAGACAGTATTAAAACTTTAATTATACTTATTTATTAAGAAATGTGAAATGCACTATTATTTCAAAACAAATGTTTTGCAAATAATTTTGGGGATTCTTAAGGTTTCAATTGCAGGTGAATATTTTTATATCCTATTCACACCACTATTTTTAAAAATATATATTTAATATTATATTTTTCTTGCGAATGATCACAAACAGTATGTAAAAAATTTTTGTTTTGATAAAGTGATATGAGGTAGTAGCATAAAGTTTCAATTACAACAAACATTTGTATTGCTATTTCACATAACTTTTTCAATAGAAAAATAATTTACATACACTTTCAGAACATTTTTTAGAGAAATATAATAAAAAATGTATTTTCATAAAATAGTGATGCACATACAATACAAAATTAGCTGCCTGTAATTTAAACTGTGCGATATCAGCACGTACACACACACACACACACACACACACAAAGGATATAATTCTGTAAATAAATATAAAATATCTGATCAATTTTGAGCTTTTCTTCAGTAAAAATGGTTCCGTATGATAAATGTTTTATTTACTATGTGAAATATTAAAAAAAATGTATAAAAATATTAAGGCATTGTTGAAAATTTTTCAAACATAAATTCCATATGGTCCGAAGAAAATTCACTATTTAATATTATATTTTATATTTTCTAAAACAATTTTTTTATAGAATTTAAACTCTTCCTTATGCTAAGTGTACTTCAAAAGGAAATTATAAAAGTCCTTCCGGCAATGCCGGGAGGAAGAGGTAGCTTTCATATACTTATATATTTATTTATTTATTTTAAGGTAAGTTATATTGTTCAAAAATACTAAGCTCAAATTAGTGGAAATAATCTTATAAAATTATTGATTTTATAAGATTGAAACTAGTTTTTGTCAAGACTGAATATTAATAGGAGTTTTTAGAAATTAGTCATCTTTTATTCAACCTGGTTTTATTTTAAGCGATTTAGAGAGTCACCAAATTCCACGATATCATAAAGTGTATGCCATTTTAAAGCAACATTGTGGATCGTTCAGATCAGATCGTTTCAAAGTGTCAATCATAAGCAAAATTCGAAGTGCTATAACTCAGTCATTTTTTAAGATATAGACAAAATAAAAAGTGTTCTGAAATTGTTGTTTTAAGTTCTAACACGTAAAAGAAAAATATTTTTCCATTTTTAATTTTTTCGCATTTAATTTTAAATTTTAAATTTTTTTAAAAATTTAAAATGGCCACCATTTTAAAACAAAATGGTGGATGATGCTGGCCAACGAACTCGGTCGAGACATTTGTATGTACTATGTACATCCCAAGTTTCATTGAAATCGGTTCATAAATACGCGTGTTATCACGTGACAAAAATCAGATCGTTTCAAAATGTCAGACATAAGAAAAATTCAAAGTGCTATAACTCAATCATTTTGTAAGATATAGACAAAATAAAAAGTGTTCTGGAATCGTTGTTTTAAGTTCTAACACGTGAAAGAAAAATATTTTTCAACTTTTAATTTTTTCGTATTTAATTTTAAATTTTAAATTTTTAAAAAAATTTAAACTGGCCGCCATTTTGAAACAAAATGGCGGATGATACTGGCCAACGAACTCGGTCGAGACATTTGTATGTACTATGTACATACCAAGTTTCATCGAAATCGGTTCATAAATACGCGTGTTATCACGTGACAAAAATCAGGTCGTTTCAAAATGTCAGCCATAAGAAAAATTCAAAGTGCTATAACTCAATCATTTTTTAAGATATAGACAAAATAAAAAGTGTTCTGGAATCTTTGTTTTAAGTTCTAACACGTAAAAGGAAAATATTTTTCAACTTTTAATTTTTTCGTATTTAATTTTAAATTTTAAATTTTTTAAAAAATTTAAAATGGCCGCCATTTTGAAACAAAATGGCGGATGATGCTGACCAACGAACTCGGTCGAGACATTTGTATGTACTATGTACATACCAAGTTTCATTCAAATCGGTTCATAAATACGTTAGTTATCGCATGACAAAAATCAGATATATATATATATATATATATATATGGTTATATATATATATATATATATGTCAACATTTGAACGGAGGGTGGTTTTGGGGTCTGGGGGTCATGATCGGTGAAAATATACCAAAATTTTCCGGAAGTGCTTTCCTCCGGACGGCTGCAATAGGTAGCTTTTTACTTTTTGTAATGAAAGCTACCTAAAATTGCAAAGTCGCTTTGGTCCGTAAATCTTTCTCAAGAAATATATTAATTACTCTCGCCTCCACCTTAAATTTTTTCAACGGCTTATAATCAATAAATATGTGAGGTATTACCGAATATAATTCTTAAAACTAGCAGGGGAGACCGAGCTTAGCTCGGTCAAAATTAACTTTGTGTTCAACTCGATATAATATTTTCACTGTATCATTAGCTCTGTATTATTACTGTAAAACATGTTTATAATAGTATTATTTAGAAAAACAATCAATAAGAAAACTATGTTTTTATGCGCATGTTTATAAATTTTACTTTATTTTAAAATTTACAACGAAAGGACATCGATCTAAATCACTTTTTTACCTCGACTCTGATCGGTTTAACCATGCATCTCGAATCCTCTTAAGAATGTATACAAAAATTCTTTACATTCTGAAAGACAATATTTTTTGCTAGATTATAGCCAAATTTGGAAGCATTCTTTCAATTGGCTCCAAATACGTGTTTTGGTTTTCGTAATTTTTATAGTCGATTTTTTTGCCATATGTCGCCAATATTTTGTCAAATATCACCATGTTATTGGCTTTTGCCATATTCTCGTGACCCTGACCCGTATTACCCAAAATGAGCCACTAATCAAATTTGATCAAGCATGTGACATAGCTCAATCGTCTTCAGGTATTCAAAAACAGTAGAATATAAAATTGAATCAAAATCGTTTAAGTTATTTTTTAGGTAAAACTAGCTTGGCAGCATTCAGCAATGAAGCGAAATGACCCACTAATATAATTTTGTTTAACATGCGACTCAGCCCAATAGTCTTCTCGTGACAAAAAACGTTTTGTTTCAAAATTTAGGTAAAATTGATTGAGTCGTTGTTATATATAATTAGAATGACCCTAGCTCATTAAGACCCAAAATGACCCACTAATCGAATTTTCGCGAGCATGTGTCCTAGCCAAATGGTTTTCTCTTGCTCAAAAACGATACAATACAAAGTACAGTGAAAATGGTGTGTACCTTTTCTATATAAAATTAGCATGGCCCATTATAACAACAAATGACCTTTATAATCGAAATCTCTCGAACGTGTGGCCTAGCTCATTAGTTTTAGCATGCCGAAAAACATTAGATACAAAATTTAGATAAAATCGATTGAGCCCTTTTTTAGATATAGTTAGTTCGACGCTGACTCCTTATGATCCAAAATGACCCATTGATCGAATTTTCTCAAAAATCTGTCATAACCCAATGATTTTTTTGTGACCGAAAACGATAAAATACAAAATTTAGTCAAAATTGCGCGAAACGTTGTCTAGATAAAAATAGAATGACCCAAAAGTGACCCACTAATCGAAATTCCTCGAACATGTGACCTACTCCAATGATTTTTTCATGCCAAAAATATGTTGTATACAAAATTTCGTTAAAATCGACCCATTCATTCTTTAGATATAGCTTGACCTTGACTCATTAAGACCCACAAATGATCCTTAATATCGAAAGCTCTCGAATATGTGACTTAGTCCATTAGTTTTCTCGTTTCTAAAAATTGTTACATACAGAATTTCGTTAAAATTTATCCTGCCGTTCTTTAATTATATATAGCTTGACCGACACCCTTTATGATCCAAAATGACCATTAATCGAAATTTTTCGAACATGTAACCTAGTCCAATGATTTTATCGTGCCAAAAAAATGTTACATACAAAATTTCATTAAAATCGATCCACTTGTTCTTTAGATATAGCTTGACCATGACCCATCATGACCCACAAATGAACCTCATAGTCGAAATCTCTCAAACATGTGATTTAGCCCATTAGTTTTCCGATGTCAAAAAACTGTTACATACAAAATTTCGTTATAATCCATCACACCGTTCTTTAAATATAAATAGCTTGACCCAGACTCTTAATAACCCAAAATGACCCATTAATCGAAATTTTTCGAACATGTAACCTAGTCCAATGATTTTATCGTGCCATAAAAACGTTGCATACAGAATTTCGCTAAAATCAATCCACCTGTTCTTTAGCTATAGCTTGACCATGACCCTTTATGACCCATCATGACCCACAAATGACCCTCATAGTCGAAATCTCTCAAACATTTGATTTAGCCCATTAGTTTTCTCATGTCAAAAAATTGTTACATACAAAATTTTGTTATAATCCATCTCGCCGTTCTTTAAATATAAATAGCTTGACCCAGACTCTTAATGACCCAATATGACCCATTAAAATTTTTTCTCAAACATGTAACCCAGCTCAATGTTTTTCTCGTGCCCGAAAACCATGGAATGCAGTTTTTTGTCAATATTGCGTGAGAAAATCTCTAGATATTAATAGCATGACCCACAATGACCCCAAAAATGTCCCACTAACCGAATTTTCTCGAACATGTTACCTAAACCAATGGTCTTCTTGTAATCCAAAACGATAATAATAAATATAATTTTTGTATATAAATATAATTTTTGTATAAATATAAAATTTGATCAAAATCGTTAGAGCCGTTTTTTAGATAAAAATGGCTTGACCCATAATGACCCAAAATTGACCCACTAATCAAAATTTTTCGAACATGTGACCCAGCCCAATAGTTTTGTTGTGCCAAAAAACGATTGGATAGAAAATTTTCTTAAAATCGATCCAGCCGTTCTCTAGATATAAATAGCTTGATCTTGATCCATTATGACCCAAAATGACCCAATAACGAACATGTGACCTAGCCCAATGGTCTTCTTGTGCCCAAAAATGGTAAAATCCAAATTTTTGCGAAAATCGTTAGAGCCGTTTTTGAGATAAAATGTACAAAAACAGACACACACACACACAATTTTTGCTCGCATTATAGTATAAGATTTGAGCTGTCGAGATTCACAGTTTCGAGAAAAAAAGATCTAAAAAAATGTAAAGACAGACGAAATATCTTATAATTTTTACGCTTTCCTTTTTCAATAACTAAAAAAATTACAAATACACAAAAGTTATAACAAAATCAACAGAGGAAGTAGTCCCAATACCCTGACACCGTTATAACATTTAATAAGATGACGTATTGATATACAAAAAGTTTCACATAAGTAGGAAGTTTTAAACTGAATGTAGTTGTGATACATTAAAAATTACATTTATTTTTTTAAAAGGTGGAGATAAAAAGATTAAAAACAACAGATGTTAAATTTCCCGAGATCTTTCGGACTTACACATGTCCATTTTCAAGGGTAGCCATGAACTGGATGAGAAAGCTAAAATTGACGGAGTTACAAAGCAAAACATTAACACGCATGTGCAAGGATTGAGCCGGTCTATTTTCTTGAAAAGGGGGGGGAGGGAGGAATTCATGTAGAACTTTCAGCAGTTAATCTTCTAGAAATGCCCAGGATATTGTGCCATATTGCAGGAATATTATAAGAAAGGCTGTCGTTACATGTATTATAATTATTACATAAAATTTCTATTGATTCCCGGATTATTGAAAGATAGTAGTTGGAAGCTTAAAAGATAATTTTTGCTTTATCGAAATTTATTTTTATGGTTTTTTTTTCTGATTTAATCTAGATAATGCTGTACTTGGTTTATTGAATTTGATGTCTGATAAATGTTCCCTCAATCTCTCACTAAATCTCCGGGTTGTCATGCCAATGTAAAATAAATTTTCATGATGCTCATTACTTAATGGGACTACATATACACCTGATTTGTCAGAATTCTGTATTGGGTCAATTTTCCTATGAATTAAATCCTTTAACTTAGTTGGAGATTTAGCTAATAAACTTATATTATATTTCATCAATGCGTATTTTAATTTTCATATAGTTCCGGAATATAATCAAATTTACAATGTATAACCTTATCTGAGTAAGATGATTTCTCTTCCTTAGGTTTTTTAATAGGCTTAAGTAATTTATTAATATAATCGGGGGGGGGGGGGGGAACCATTATCGTAAGCAGTGCGTCTAACTATATTAATTTCATTTTGTAGGAATTTGTCCGAACAAATTTAAAAGGCACGTTTTAGGTAAAATCTGTAGGCAGCTATTTTATATGAGAAAGGTGAGTTGCTATCAAACGAATGGATCTAAATTCTTTCCTATAAACAGTACGTTCTATTTTGTTTTCAGATTTCAGACATCAAGAAAATTCAACGTCTCCTCCTTCTCAACTTCTAAGGTAAACTTAATTCTTGAATCCATTTCATTAATTTTCTTCAAAAAATCATTTAGTGATTGTAATCCATGATCCCAAACTATGAAGATGTCGTCCACATACCTTATCCAGACTGATGGCTTAACCACAAAATTATCCATAATTTGCTTTTCCATAGGTCTAAGTTTTAATTCTGCCATGTATCCGCTAATTGGAGACCCCATAGGTGATCCGTTAATTTGCTTATAGTATTTATTGTCAAAAACAAATACATTATTATGTGTAATTAGATTAATAGCTGATTTTAATATTGTACGGATATTTTGATGAAAATTTGGGTTATTATCAATGGAGGTTTCAACTATTTTAACAATTTCTTTAACATCTATGGAGGGATAAAGCGATATAATGTCCAGGCTGGCAAGAATTATTAATATTCCTGCAATATGGCACAATATCCTGGGCATTTCTAGAAGATTAACTGCTGAAAGCTCTACATGAATTCCCCCCCCCCTTCAAGAAAATAGACCGGCTCAATTGTTGCACATGCGTGTCAATGTTTTGCTTTGTAACTCCGTCAATTTTAGTTTTCTCATCCAGTTCATGGCTACCCTTGAAAATGGACATGTGTATGTCCGAAAGATCTCGGGACATTTTACATCTGTTGTTTTTAATCTTTTTATCTTCACCTTTTAAGAAAATAAATGTAATTTTTAATTTAATTATTGCAAGGTGAAAATTCCAACAAGACCTGTTTTAAACAGTGATTTGTCTTAATAGTTGTGATACATACATCAAAGCTGACTTATTATGAAAAAAAAATTAAATTATGTAATTGAAACCGATTAAAAAAATAGTACATTGAATGTTTTGAATCAATATTATTATGATAAAAAGTTACACATTTTATAAACTCCACTTATTTAAAATTACAAAACTAATTGTTCGTAAATATATGTTTATTCATAATGTTTACACTTTATCCGAATTATTCAAAAAAAGATAATCAAAGAATCAACTTTTATATTTAACATTTTTTTTTAAATGGCATCTTCATACGCATGTAAAAGAAATCCTGTTTTTAAACATAAATTAAAATGTGATTGCAGTTCGACAGCAATTTCATCAGATGTAGTAATTATGCATAACATTAATTAGGTTATTATCTCGATTTACTCCATACTTGGTCTTCTTTTAATGATTTTTATATTTTATAATTAAGACTTAAAGTTTGTAATTTTATTTTGAGGCATTAATGAGGGCGTTTTTTGTATTTTATTTATTTGTATATAATAACAGTGAATGGTTTATTAATGAAGTTGGAGATTCAAGAAAAATGCCTTACATTATTTTACTTGGATTATGAAATTACTTAGAAAATTAAAAGAGAAATTTGTTTTGTTATTTTTAGAAATTATGCGTAAAATGTAGAGAAATTTTGAAATAACCGTTAATATTCAAATTTTTTCTGTACAAAATGCATATTTATAGGTATTTAAATAAATTATTCATTAAAATTATAATTAAATAATTTAAATAAAAAATTAAATTATTGTAAAATAAATTAAATAAAACAAATAAAATAAAATTTTAAATAATAATTTTAAAAAACAAGGAAATGTTGCTTTTCTCTAATAGTCCTTGGTTCTAGGAGGTAAGTAGACTTCGAGATAAAGAGACTTCGATGAAAAGAAACTAGAAATATTCGGTGCAATATTAGAATAGATTTTTTAATTTATCTGAATCAGTTACAATAACATTAAAGTTGCTAAATAAATTTTTACAACAGAAACTATTCTGTACATAAGAAACTTCATTTATTTAAAATAACTATCTGATCTTTAATATCAGTTTTTACATTAGTTTTAGCTTTCAACATACTTATTTTAAATGCAATCAATAAATTTCTATTTATAATTATGAAAAAGAGAAAAAGTTAATTTCATTGTTCAGATGCATTTTGGAAGCATAGTTTAAATTATGATAATTATTAAATAGTAGTTTTATTCGATGTGATAATTATGTTTAATTAGATTATTTTCTCAAACTAGTTATTAATCGTGCATGTTTTCTTTACTCTTTCAACAATTTTATACTCTATAATTATGATTTTAAAATTGCACTTTGATTTTAAGTGTTAATGAGCATGATTTTTAAGCTTTATTTCTTTCCCTATGTTGACATAGATTTGAATGCATTGTTAAAGAAGCGGACATATGATATTAACATAATGCTTATGAAACAAAAAATGAAGTGAAAAATAGATATTATTATTTTTAAAGCTCTTCAAAATTATTTAGAAATTACACTCTAATGATTAAATGGATCAGTAATTCAATATTTATTTCTAAAATATACGTGCATTTTTAAATCGTTCGATTATTTATAATAATAATATATAATAGAACATATAATAGAATACATACATGGAGCCTCAATATGTTAAATTTTACAGAACATCCAGTCATACAATATTTCAAGCAGACTGAAAAAAAAAATAAGTATTCAAAATTCAGTTAAAAGTATTCACTTTTAAATACCTCTCATATTCGAAATAGCTCCGATCTACATATACTCAAAGTTGTGAAAAACATGTAATCATTTTTCATTCCATAGTTGTGATGAAATAGATATAGTTATGATAAATAATATAATGAAAATATACTGATGTTTATTTCACACTCAAAAGCATTAAGAAGAAAAGTTTAATTGATTATTTATTAAGAAAAATATAAAATTATTAGCAAGATATCCAAATCAAATATTTATAAGACGAGAGCATTATTTGAAAGCACATTTAAATTATTTCAAAATATTGTGCATAGCTTAAAATCTGCACAAATAAACATCATTTATGCCGGCATAAATGAAATAAAAAATTACAGTGTAAATGAATATTGTTTTGTTTATAGTTAATAACATGTGATCCTGAGAAAGCATAATGTTCATTTGTGATATAAACATACTTAATTTAATTTTAAAGTTAATACAGTCATTTATACAGAATAAAATGTTTATGCTCACCTCATCTAATAAATGCAAGTATTAAAAAGCAAGTTTATGATGCACTAAATAATGGTTTTCCTAAAAAATTCATATGTTCCTTAATATACAATTTGTTATTACATGATCTAAAAAATTATTAACACATTGTGTAAAAAAGTACAAAAAATATTTAAAACATAAAAAAAATAATAAATTTAAAATGCAAAATGTAAAATATATTTAAAATAATTTATATAAAATTATGGCTGGGTGGGTAAATATTGGAGTACGTAGGAGGACGGTGTTGTCTGGATAATACGCAATGGTTAATTAATATTAATAAATGAGAGTGGGAAATGCATTTATTAAATTGAAAAACATTATAATAGATGTTTAATTGACGCTAATGAATGGATAATTGTACATCAGTTAACTCTATTAATATAATTTAATTAATTTACATGATTAATTTATACAAAACTTTTAATAAATTGGAGACATATCATACAATTACTAAGTGTATAGGGTAAATATATAAATTATCTATTTTTAAATCTTAAATCATCTTAAATTAAGATATTGAGTTTAGCTTAGCATAGTCAAATTTGTTTTAAATCTTAATAGGTTAAACCATAGTCTATGGTTTATTTTTTCTGTTATCACATTACTCCGTTTTTAATTAATTTATTTATTTACTATTATCATGTTGACGATGATTATTTTTTTTTCCTTTTCATTTTGCTATCCATGTATATAGATTTATCTGCCTTTTTTATGTTTTCTCTTCATTGGGTTTTGGTTTTGCGTGCGTTTGTAGTCCCAAATTCGTATTGTTTTGCTTTGTCATGGCAAATACAAAGATGAAACCACACACTTCATTCGTTGTTCCAAAGTATTTGGGACCTGAAGATTCTGCTTTGGTTCTACAAAATCCATGTTTTCATTTTAATTATTTATTTTTCCCTCCATGTTTAAAGTTCTATAAGTTATTAAATTCAGTGGTTCATGTATTGTAATACGATAATTTGTTATATATATACCGGGGCGTAAATCCCGGGGGGGGTAGGGGGTGCGGCACCCCCCCCCTGAGAAAATCGGATCAGTCGGAAAATTTCGCGTTTGGTCGGTAAACAATGCACTTAATTGAAAAAAAGGTACTTATTTGTAAAAAACCTATAAATTCGATAAACGAAAAAAATCAGTCGGGAAAATGTTATTTACAATAAGAACTTAGAAATTGGAAAAACGAAAAAATCAGTCGGGAAAATTTCCATTCGATAGGGGAAATGTACGTTTAGTCGGAAAAATGGTATTTACCTATAAGGACTTACAAATTGGAAAAATGAAAAATTCAGTCGGAAAAATGTACGTTTAGTCGGGAAAATGTTATTTACTATAAGAACTTCGAAACTGGATAAGCGAAAAATTCAGCCGGAAAAATTTCCATTCGATAGTGGAAATGTACGTTTAGTCGGAATAATTCCCATTCGATAGGTGAAATTTACGTTTAGTCGGAAAAATGGTATTTACCTATAAGGATTTACAAATTGGAAAAATGAAAAAATCAATCGGAAAAATGTACGTTTAGTCGGGAAAATGTTATTTACTATAAGAACTTAGAAATTAGAAAAATGAAAAAATCAGTCGCGAAAATTCCCATTCAATAGCGGAAATGTACGTTTAGTCGGAAAAATGGTATTTACTATAAGAGCTTACAGATTGGAAAAGGAAAAAATCAGTCGGGAAAATGTACATTTAGTCAATATATATAGAGAGGGAGAGATAAATTATAAAAGCTTGTGAATTGGAGATTTTTTTTTTTTTTTATTGTAGTTTTTAATTAGAAGAAAAGGAAAAGAAAACAATTTTGAACAAAGAAAATTTGCGTAAATTTGTTCTTAGTCGGAAATATTTCAAATTTTCTTCTTTTCATAAAATCTACACAGATGAACTTTGATTTGTCGAATATTGTGAACTCAAAAACCTCGATAAGACGAAAAAATACTTACACACACACACACACACACACACATATATATATATATATATATATATATATGTTCAAGCTATGTTAATATTATATGAAACTTTGATATCTTGATCGAAAACCTTGATATTTCGATTTTTTTTTTCGTGCACTTTGACTTTGAGATATCAAGATTCTGTTCTATAGTCGAATTTTTTTTTTTTTTTTTTTTTTTTTTTTTTTTTTTTTTTTTTTTTTTTTTTTTGGTGCGGTAATTTTAAGACATGCTGATTGAAGTGATGAAACTTCTTCGTTTCCTCTAACTTTAAATTTATTTAGATATGTGTATCACTGAATTTAGGCGATGTCCAATAAAAATTCAAAAATGAATTGCAAATACTTAGTGCTTTTCCTTATCAATCTGGATATTTATGTAAATGTAAAGTCTGGGGAGAATTCTTATCAAATATTTCGCTCAAATTTTAATATTTTTACAGGATTTTTTTGTATAGGATAGATGAGAACGATCCACAACCGGCCTAGTTTTTACTTTTTCAATTTTGGCTTCAGATTAAAAAAAAATATATATTTTAAATTTCGAAACCGGTTTAAACCGGCTCTGATATTGAAACTATCAAAATACAAAATATATATAAGCAAAATTGAAAAGGTAAAAACTAGGTCGGTTGTTGATCGTCTTCAGCTATCCTATGCAAAAAAATCATGCAAACATATTAAAATTTGAAAAGAACGCTCCCATAGACTTTGTATTATCATCCGGGTCTTTTTCTGTGACTATTGTTGCACCTTAAAGGAAATGTTTCTTTGAGAATGTTAATTCTTATCAGAAAAACAAATTGCTAAATTTGAAATTATTGTGATAGAACGAATATTAATTTCTCTTAAATATTCTCATTTATTGCAACAGAACAAAATATATCAAAGATTAAAGTCTGCTCGGCATTACATTTTGATTTAGCAACTTTGTTTTGGTACATTCTTTTTATAGCAGCTCCCAAGTTTTAATTGAGATGTATCGCCAAAGTACAATAAAATTATAAATGTAAGTGATTTTACACTGCATAATAATGTTCATAACTGTATAATTGTGTCCCAGTGTGACTTCACAACGTTGACAATGCTGCCACCATCATAAAGGAAATGACACATTTGTCACAAATCAAAAAATAATCGCAAACTGCTTCACAACCTTGTCACTATCGTCACAAAATAGTCACAGTTTTAATGACAATTTTGTCACAAATGACACATTTTTCACATTTTGGTCACACCGTGACTTCTCAAAGTGGTCACAATCTGACGTCACAAACGAGCTCTAAAACGGCCATAACGACTTCACATTTTAGTCACTGTGACTTCACATCGACGGTCACAAAGTCACAATGTGACTTCACAACGACGTGACATCATCATGTCTTACGGGAAGTCACCGTGTCACGACGAAGTCGCAGTGACGTCACCATGCCTTACGGGTATTCTGGCGGCAATTTTAGGAAATTTAAAATAACAAGCTAATTTAAAAGTAATTTTACATGCATTTCAGAGATTTTTAAAATTTTCCCGCATTTAAGAGGATTAAAGGGAGGATATTGAAACTCTTAGATCATTTCGTAATATATTAAAACATGCTTAAACATATATTTTATTGGTTTTGGAAATTCTCAAGTAAGTAGGTTTAATGGGATGATGGTAAGTTTTAAGTCGTTTTACCATATCTAAACACAATTTTAGGTAGGAGCGTAAAATTCAGTATAACAAACCTACCAAAAAATTATTAATTACAGTACTTTATAAAAATATAGTTTTATTTTTATTTTATCTGTGATATTTTTTTTATTCAATAATCTTTTAGGAAAACTAGCGTATCGGCTGCCAGTATATATATGTGTATGAATGTGTGTGTGTTATATAAACATTTCATTTCGCAATGTTCATCCGGCATATTCTTCATCTCCCTATTTTTTAATAATACCTGTTATTTGTTTCTATTTAATACCCCTTTAATTTTAAAATGCGTAAATTAATAATAATAAATATCTCATTCAAAATCTTAATCTAGAATTTTTAATCCTTTATAAATTTTATCAGCTATCCAATCTATAATATTCTGAGAGAAGCTAGTTACTATTTTCAAATGTTTGAAAAGCCATTTTGTTATTTTTATTTCCAATCTTAATTCCTGTAATCTATGTTCCCACAGTTTTTCGATGCTAAGCTTTTTACCTCAAAAACACCATGCTACAAGGTATGGGGTCCTTAAGCCACTCCCCCTCTCGAGTGATTAGCTTAGCTGCCCATCTCTAGATGTACTCCTTTCACTGATTGGCTCATTTCTGTACTACGTCGATATGTGTCGTCCTCTGCGAATCTAACAAAAAGCAGATGCATTGATTTCGGAGCTTAGATTTCTGCCTTGTTTGAAGTGTTTCGACAAACATTATGTCCTGTCTGCGACACTTGTAGTTTTCTAAATTTTCTTTTTTAAATCATATAGTATGACATAATGATTCGTGCCAAATAATAAAAAGCTTAATAATTTTTTCATATGTGAGACACATTTTAATTTTTCATGTTTGATGAATAAACAACTTAGAAAACAAACTGGCTCTGTTTCTGGTGGAGAAATCACCTGATTAAGGAATCCATTGCTTTGCTACACTTACGCTCTGACCGTATAGATCAGTAGTACGACTGCAAAACAACCACTTTGTGTTCTCAATTTTAATTCTCTGATATCAGCTAGTATCAAGAATTTCATACAAGTTGACAAGATTTGTAGACTGCAGAATAATACATTCTTTCATAAGCCGCCAGGATTCCATGGAATTAATGCATGACTTTTTATATATAATGCATGTATATACAGATACATACATATATGTATGTATACTATAATCGGTATTTTATTTTTCATACAACTCGGGAATTTATCTTCTTGGAGTCAGAAATTTATTTGTCTACACCCCCCTACGCAACAAGGGTGGTTTACGCCCCTGTATATATATATATATATATATTTAAATAATACAATTTGTATTTTTGCATTTTCACATTACTCAGTATTATATATGTGTTTAGTCCATTTTTAAGAATGAATATATCTGAGTTAATTACATTGAAAATTAAAGAAATTCGATTTGAAAAATTTTTTATTAAGTTTAGATCTCAAGGTGCAAAATCCTAATAATGCTTTCCATTAGACTATGTTCTTTACCAATGTTACTACTAATGCTTTCCATTAATAGTATGTTCCTTTTAAGCTATTGTTGGAACACATTACAAGCCAAAAACTTCGAACTGGATTACGATCAGGACTATTCGGATGTCGGACTAATACTTTTTTTAATGAATTTATTTTACGTTGCAGAAAAATAGAACTTATGAACAATACAATAGAATAATTTATGAATAAATTATATTCTACATCTTAATTTCGCAGTATGACAGAGTCTTGTTAAAAAATGCACTTTACTGTACTAATGTTAAGCAATAATGTTAGTCAAAATAATCCTAAATTATTATTTTACATTAGTTGTTACTGATATATTAGTGTTAAAATCATTTACAATTTAAACTAATTTCAAAGTTAAGAGTGCATTTTTTAACAAGACTTAATACTTTTTCACTCAGCAAAATTATTAAATCCAATATAATTTATTCAAAAAGGTTCTCTTATGCTATTTGAAAGTTTATATCTCCAGAAAACATATTATTTATTTTTATTTTATTATTTATTTATTTATTTTTGTAATAGTTGCAAAATTATCCGCAGCGCTGGACGTAGTTTAAATATTACTGAACGAGGGTTTGGGTCGTATGAATTTGGATGCGTAAATCTGCCAGAAATCGATTTTTATTTGACACACTTTAAGTTATAATTAATATTTACTTCCTACACCAATTCCCAATTATATATATACAATTAAGTTTAAATAGCAGCAGCTGCATTTTGAAATGCAGAGTACATGAAATTATATTTAATGCTTAATGGACATCCATTGTAAAATTCTTAGCATTTTACACTTTCATTTCAGAAAGAATTGCATGTAACACAGTTTTATTGTAGATATTATTGATTTAAATCCAAAGAGAATAATTATGATGGATATAAATACTTTCAAATCTGAAATGAATAATTTAAAATTTACATTCTTGTTAGTTTGAATTTTACTAAACGGAACCATGTACTATTTTTAGTTATTATTATTCATAGAATCAAATTATTGCAAAATGCTTTCCTGATGGTTTATTGATTTCAGTTTTTTTCATTAGTATTTAATATGTTATTTCGTGAAGTATTTTTTTAAGTACAAGTTCTATCTTTTAATTCATGAGTTCATTAAATTGATGTAAACTAAGCAAAAAGTCTAAACTATATATATTTTATTAATTTAGCTTCGTGTTGATTTTCTTAATTAAAAAGAAATATGTGCTTAAAAAATTCAAATCTTGCATCTTTTTTTTTTATTTATGAGTTATTTTTGTGAAATAATCATTTGTATCCAAATTATCAATCTCATTGAAAGTTTCAGTATATTTTTTTCAATATATTAATGGGTTACAATGCTTTAGGAAAGTTAATTCATGCATTTACATAAATAGATTAAGAATTATGCGAAATAGCTTAGTTCAAGCATTTTATTAATTTTTTATCAATACCAACACCTAGAATAGCGATATGCATTATATTTTAACTAGATAAATAATTAAAAATATATATAAACTAGATCAAACAAATATTTTCTTAAAACTGTTGCATATATGATATTATAACTACTCATATCTTAGGTTGCCATTCATTACTAATGGATTAAAATGTTTTCGAAATTGAGATAAAAAAAGTGAGATATTAATACTTCTTTTTTCACAAATTACCCAAACCTATTGCGTTTTTTTTTTTTTTTTTTTTTTTTTTTTTTTTTTTGTTATTGTGTGAAGTCAATTTATTTTCATGTGTATTCCTTACGGTTTATCGATTTCCGTTTCACACGTAAACAGTTACTGCTTCGCGAGTTATTTTGTTCAAGAATCTTTCTTTGCCCACTATCTCTAATTCATGTTTTCTTGATATTATTTTCAGCTCATCATGACATAAACAAAGCGTCAAAAAAGAGCTAATCATTATTTTCCTTTTGCATCGACTTCCTATAACGTAAAAAAAAAAAAAATATATATATATATATATATTTTATGTAGAATGGTAGAATGAATATTTTTATTTTAGTGTAGATGGGGGGAAGATGATGAAGTTTTTGATTGAATTGTTTTAAAAATCATCTTATCATTTAATTTGTTATTCATTGATTTTTTGTTAAAGTTTGCATTCTTATGTATACTTTAAAAACATGCTTCATTTTACAGATTTTACAGAAAGCATTAAAATTTTCTCTTCTTAAACGCTTTTGTTTCGACATCTTACTCCAAAGTGATTGGTAAGATAGCGAATGGAAAGACACAGGTCCCTCCATTGACGATCCTGCGGCCATTTATGCTTTAAAGAAAGGACAAGTACGAGTACTTTCTAAACACATCAGATTTATCTCTCTGGTATTTAAACATTATTCTATATAGGCAAGCAGAAGATGTCACGAAGAAGATTTTTCATACTTATCAAAATGTTAAGACGAAATTTGTATAAAAAAGTTAAAAATATAGTAAAATGAACGCAAACGAAAATTAAAATGTCAATAGAAAACACTCTTGTTTAGAACTCAGCGGCGTTGCATTTTCCTACAATACCTGCGCTTGCCTACATAATACGACATATTGCACAACAAGGCAACTCACTGCAAGTTACCTTATTAATATGTATGATGTTTTATATACTGGGTATTCAAAACATTTTGTCAATAACTGGCATATAGATTAGGAAAACAATAACTAGTGAGAATCATGTGGGAACATTCGGTTGCATATGAAATTCAGGTGCGCCACATACCCATAAATTTTGGGATGGATAGCATCTGCTGTTGAAACCAGTGTGTCCATTCGAAACAGTGCTAGTAATCACCGGCGATGAAAGTCTGCACACGTTTCGCATGGCACGGATGTCATTAGTCCGCGTGTAATATATGCTAAATGCTGGATTTAGACGCACGTACACATGCTGCAACACGTTGAATACTCGCCACTGTGCCGTTTTCGACTTCGGACACTTACAGCTTCTTCCAAGCTATGTTTTTGCGTTGATCTCTAAAAATCAGTATCAATCATTCGTGTTTCAAAACATTTCGTTTTACTCAATCGATTGTGCACACTTACGATCACGGTATGAGTGGGAATACGTCTGGTCGGTAACCGAGAACAATACAGGTCATAGCAACTGCTCCACTGAAATTGGACGCCCCGTAAACGAGGTGTATATCCGCAAATTAACGATTCATGTAACAATGCTTTGTTTTCTCATCTCTTACAACCGAAATAGGCTTTTCCTCGCTTCTAACTACCCAGCTTACTGGCAACTTTTAACACTCTCTTATGGATTAAGTTTATATATGTGATCCTGTTTCTAAATGATCATTGCTTGTTATATTCTTCCCAGCCGGCATGTGGATTATTGAGAAAGATTTCGCAATCACCCTGTAAATCAAGATGAGAGCATTATAGGCGATTTTAACGCTTTTTTTAATAATTTAATACTTTTTTAAAAAGTGGATTTAATTAATTTAATAAATCGTCATCTTTTTTGTCTGAAATTAAAGTTTATATATTTTTTCTGTTTCTATTTATATTTGTTTCAACCTATTCACATTTATTTCATTAATATATAATTAGTTCAAATTCTATTTTGAATTTTTCAGCTAGTCACAAAATAAACAAAAAGTAAAATAAATATACTTAATTCATTTCTTTTAATATCGATTTTCTATAACGTAAAAACAAATATTTATGCAAAAGGCAAAAATAAACTTTGTTTTTTTTTTTTTAAATTTATTTCCTGTTATTTTGAGAATAATAAAATAAGTGCCGTCTTCTGCTTTTTATTGGAAATTAATGTAGTATAATATATCAAGAAATAAAATATGATAATCATCTTATCAGGATCCGGTGCCTTTAAAATATATAAAATTAAAGAGTCTAGGTAGTTGTGTTATTATTCATAATTATTAAAAATTATTCGTAATTTACTCTCACATTTAAAGGTATTTCTACATAAATATAATTGTCTGAGAGAAGCGAAATCTTATATTCATAGTACGTAACGATATTAATTTTTTTAAAAAAAATTTTCGTCAAGCAAATCTCAAAAAATACTTGTCGTATTTCGATTCTGTTTGTACCAGAAGGTACCTAGGAAGGTAACCTGGTGAATGCACCTACTTTCAAAAATTAGTTCTGCATATTTTAAAAGTTATATTAAAAAAAAAACTGATAAAAAAGCACAATTTATTTGCATACGTCACAGAAATTTGGTGTGCGTCATTTTTCACCGACTGGATATTTTCGTAGACAACCGAATCAGAGTAGATGGAGTAAATAGTAATTGTCTGAGCGAAACGAAGGCTAATGCATGCAGTGCGTAACGATATTAAAATCAGGCATAATTCTTTCGTCAAGCAAATCTGAAAAAATACATGTCGGATTTTAATCCTTTTGCACCAGAAGGTACCTATGAGGTTAACCTAATGAATGCACCTACTCTCAAAAATTACAGATGCCATATCGTTTGCTATTATTCATATTTATTATTCATACTTATTATTCATTATTATTAATTCAGGGTACCACAAAAGCATTACGAACCATAATGGTAAGTGGGGGAAGGGATTAATTTTTCCATTCAAGAGATTTTCGCATTTGTCATTACAAGGTCTTTTAAATAACCTTTTTAGATAAAACTGCATAATCGAGTTCAGTTTGACGTATATGAGCCTGCATGTTTTCTTGAAAAAAATGTGTTCAGATTTCTAAATCACGTATGATGACACTTTGGCAGCTCAAAGCTTATGCAGACGAAATATTCAAATCTCTTGTCGTACCTTATACTACAAGCATCGGTAATTCCTTTTATTTAATGCATGTTAAAACGAAATACTGCTCAACTTCTTGAGAATAGGTTTAAAAAGAAAACAAAACAGCATATGTAATGGACAACATGCATTGCCCATTTAAACCCGATTTATCATATCTGAAACATACTCAAACAACGCATCGTATTCCTTTTTTGGTATTTTCGGGATTTTTTTTGTATCAATTTTTAAAGAGAGAATTCCCAAATTCTTACCGAGAACCTTCGCATCAATATAAATCAGATGTAGATACTACAGTGCTATATATATAAACTATTCTGTATTAATTATTTAAGGGGTCCACACACCATATAAAAAATTCCCACTTTCTATTCAACCATCATGATTTGTGCAATTTTAGGTATTAAAAATAGTGCAAAATGTTTGTTCATGTTCTTGACGTAATGTCAAATTCAGATACAAAATATTTTAGTGTTTTATTATCTGTGTTATTTTTATTGTATTGCGTACTTCCAATTTATACGCATGCATGGCTGTTTTGCATAGTTTGCTTCCTCATTTTTTAACCGTGTATGCGAATTTATATAGAATATTATATAATTCTATTGTTCACTTTGGTCATTTTCGTCATTTGAACTTGTGGCAGTATACGGTCAATTAAAGGCAGCATCCCATTTTTTTTCGCAAGTTATTATTAAATCTATGTTCTCAGCAATATTGCTCAGACTAATCCCTCTGAGGGAAGTCCTAGTATTATTTTTAATTATTGTATGAACCAATTTAAATCCACACTATTTTTTAAGTTTTTCATATATTACTGAAGATATAATATTTCAAAAATATATGTGGCAATAACCATTAAATAGATTTTAGATTTAGTTATAAATTGTATAGAAATTACAGAAATAATTTATTAAAAATATTTTACACGTAGTACTGAAAATTTTCCTTTTGTATAAGCTGGCATTTTTGCAATTTATTCCAATTTTGACGTAAGACGGCCAACTATCTATTTCTATATTAAGAAGAATGATAGGAAATGTGAAGTATTGAATTGTTCGATGATAAAACTTTCAGACGATTTTGTATTCTTTTTTTTTTAATTTTTTAATTATTATTGCATGTATAAGAAAATATGTGAAAAAAAAAGTTTTATGTAATAATAGATTTTAAGTTCTTTTTGAAAAAAAAATTACATTTTTATCGATTACGATTAAATCGTTATATAAAAGTTATCATGGAAAAAATTAAAGCTACAATACTTCAATTAACATAAAATATAACTTGCGCCGTAAAGAACTTTAATTTGTATATTATATGATCGTATAATGGTAATTTATAGCATTCATATAGCTAACAATACTAAGCAATGAAATTTAGTAAATGTAAAAATAAATAATTAAAACGAATAAATTGTAAAGTTAATTATTAATTTTTGATAACCATTAACACTAGAACCGCGGGAAAATTCATTCATGTTCTATAAAATATTTTTCACCGGAATTATCATTTAAAATTGTTTAAGTTATTTATTGAAAATGTTCTTTGCTCGAATATTTGGCTCATTTAATTACGTTTTTTGGTTCGAATCGATATCTCTCGATATGATACGGGTCAAAATGACTCGTCACCGCGGTTCTAGTGTTAAAGTCTTTTATTTCAATTAAATTGCCAAAATTTCCAAGTACAATCTTTCTTGAAAAAATAATCGCTCTTTTATAAACAATTATTCAAATAAATAATTATTAACGCACATGAATCATAAACACGTTTAAAATAATGCAATACAATAAATAAATAAATAAATAAATAAAATAAATTACAATAACGAATGTCTAATAAAATTATAATTAAGCATTTGCATTTATCGTCTCAAAGAAAAAACAGAGCATCTTCTTAAGCAGAAATTGAAAATTTATTTAAATATAAATAAAAATGTGTTGGTTATTTCTTATCAATTTTTCAATATGATAAATATGCATAATCATGATAAAATTGTTTTACTATCAGCTGTTCTATTTTGAGCGCAGTTTTTATGTTTTGAGTTCTTATACATTGATGTTGCATTATAAGTATGTTAAATTTTTGCTTTCAAATTCAATAATTAAAAAGCGTGTTTCTTACGTTTGAAAATCTGTACATAAAAGGTTGAATTGATCTTCAGGGAATTGGATATTATGTGAAGCCTAATATAAGTATTTTATTTTAAAAATAGAGACACTTACGAAAAGTTTTACTTTTTAAAGCAGATTTCCGCATAATTTTTAAAAATGAGTACTTTAATACAGAGCAAAGAGATGTCACATTCGATTTTTTTACATTAAATTTACTGACATTTCAGTTAAGCATTTCAACTTTTGTGTTAAATACTACTATTAATAATAATAACAATAATAATAATATGCCTGATGTGGTAAAGAATAATGTTCCTGGTGTATTTCAGCACCTGGTAATGCAAGCGGTAAATTTCCAATTTACCGCTTTTATATTTATGTTTAAATTTATATTTTTATTTATATTTTAAATTTATTTATAAATTTACAATGGGCTATCGATATCTATATATCTATACATATATAGATGCATAGAGATATTGATTGATAAATAAATACATAGCTATAGATATGTATAATAACGCATTAATAAAATTGACCTTAACATACATAAATATATTTATGTCTACTCATAATCTATACTAATAAAATCCGTGCGCCTCTGTCTGTCTGTCTGTCTGCTTGAAGCCGATTACAGTTCGCAACGCGGGCGAGTTGGAAGTCGTGAGAGGTGTCTTTCGATTGGAAAAATTCCGGGGAAGTCATTTCGGGGATTTTCGAGACCGTGGGATCAAAATTAAAAAAGTTATGAATTAAAAACCGGTCGGGAATCGGAACGGAAAACGTCTAATTTCCCAAACGGAGCTAAAACGCAGCTCTCAGGCAAAACACTGCACCACCTTGCGGTGAACGACAAGAACTTTTCCCCTTTGGCTAAAAGAAGAAGCAGTGGAAAATCTCTTTTTCTCCCGTCATTTTGTCAAAGAATGTATAAGAGAAAAAGAACTAATTGGTAAAAAATGTTAAACACGGTTTAATTAATATAATAAGTAAACTATTTAAGCACAGCAAGTTATGTTCACTAAGAGGTAATAGTGTTGCTAATTAATATTTTGAGGATCTCAGATGTAACTGGCTATTCATATATTTATTCTGTATGTGAGTATTAATCGTTGTAACTCATTTTCATGCTTTTTCTTTTTGGTAGCATACACGAATATTGTGTAACCTAAGATTTACGCGATTAATACTAATTTCTGTTCGTAAAACGGAAAACGAGCTGCCAAAATTATTTGTTAGTTATGTTGTTTGTGATATTAATGAAATTACATATTTTTTTTTAATTGCAGTTTTTAATACCGAAACTTTTTTTGCGCGTTTTTTCTTAAACCATCATGCAGACAGTTTTTAAAGTAGAAAAAAACTGATTACATATTCAGAATCTGCGTAAAAGTCTGCTTCTGATGAACCAAAAAATATGAGAAAATGTGTTATGGGCGCGCAGCGCCAACCGTGCAAAACCAAATATTTTTAACGGGACGATGGCGACCGTGGCGCGTAGCGCCGGTGGGCCGGGTTCGCACAGTGCGAAATCACATATCTTTAACGGGATAATGGGCGAATAACAACCATAGCTCTTTAATTTACTTTTTTTGTGCTTCAGGATTCGAACACCAAGACTTGCTTATTAAATGAATTTTTTTGCTTATTATATACTGCTTAATATCGAGGTTCGTTTGGAAAAAGTGGCCCAGCTAGCGGGCGTAGCTCGCTAGTTTTTTTAAAACGATCGTACTCAAAATTAATAATTAATTATAGTTAATATTTCTATTACATAATTTATTGTTTTAATGCTATTTGCTCAAAAATCTAAAATTTAAATATTTATTTACTGTGAAAAAAAAAAAAAAAAAAAAAAAAAAAAAAAACGATTCTACTGGGAAACTTTGGTTGTCGAAGTACGACAAAAATGCCATTTACCGAATACGAATATATCATTTACGAAATCATTAATTATATTGCCAAAGAATTCTTACTCAGATATATTCACTTGAAATTTAAACAAAAAATCCCAAACGTCTGTCAGAGATTTTTAAAAAATAATTTTACTGGCTTAGATAGTTCACCTCAGCTGAAATAAATTAAAGTTCCTGGAAGTAATATATTTCTTGCCATTTCTTTTGTAGTTTATTGATTTCCGTTTCGGCACGGTAAAACTTAAAGTGTTATCTTCGTGGTTTCCTTTGTTTAAATATTTATGTGTGACTGCCTCCTTCTAATTTATGTATTTCATGATGATTTTTTTAGCTTTTTCTGGAAACAAACAAACAGTAAAAGAAATGCAGCTTATTCATTTCCTGTGGCATCGATTTTCTATAGTGCAAAAATAAATATTTATGCAAAAGGCAAGATATAATGAAATTTTTTTTCAATGAATTTTTTTTTTTTTTTTTTTTTTTTTTTTGTTCTTGCAGGCAGTAAAATGGATAATAGCTTTGTGTTTATTCGAGATATATATTTTTTAATGAATAAATAAATAAATAATGTTTGGGTAATGTAAATTAATTTTTCATATCCAGTTAATTTTAGATAATGGAAAAAGCATAACTCAATTTATTGTTAAACCATTTAGGTGAAAGAGTCCCTTTTAACCGATATTGTTTATTTTAAAATATGGTCCAAATTCTATTGAATTTCACACACAGTGCATTTAAATGTAAAGCGAAAACGTACATTTTGAAAAAGAATTATTCATCTTTAATTATTACTTGATTTAATGTTAAAAAAGAATCGTACTGCATTTTTCTACAGTAATATCATCATTTCATATCATCATAATCATCATTTCTTATTCATATATCAGTATTTTAAATTGATTTATAATTTTTATTAAATTCTAAAAATTTTATTTTAAAATTGGTATTTTAATATTATTTATACCATGCACTGTATACTACATTAGTGATTTCATTTTAATTATACGTATATGTAGTTATATATACTCATGATTTACTTATGACGATCGTGCTCAAAATTAATTACCGCTAATAATTCTTTAATGCTATTTTCACAATATATTTTCTTTAATATTATTTGCACCAAAATAAATTTAAATGTTTATTTTCACTGAAAAAAAAATATAAAAATTCCACTGGGAAACTAGGGTTTTACGAGAAAAATGCCATTTATCGAACACGAACATATCATCTAAAAATTCATTAATTTATATTGCAAAGGAAGAATTCTTACTTAAAAATATTTACTGGAAAATTAAACAAAAAATCACAAATGTCTGTCACAGTTTCTTAAAAAATAAATAGATTTACTTGCATAACTGAAATAAATTAAAGTTCATGTAAGTAATATATTTCGCGCCGTTTGTTTGGGGGTTTATTGATTTCCGTTTCTCACGTTAACACTTAAAGTGTTATCTTCGTGGCTTCCTTTGTTTAAACATTTATGTGTGACTGCCTTCTTTTAATTTATGTATTTCATGATGATTTTTTTCAGCTTTATCTGGAAACAAACATACAGTAAAATAAATATAGTTTATTCATTGATTTGCTGTAATGCAAAAATAGATATTTATGCAAAAGTTAAGATAGAATGAATTTTCTTTTTTATTGAATTGTGTATTTTCTTGCAGACACTAAAATGGATGAAACTTTCAGTTTATTCGAGAAACAAAATAAATGGAGTTTCTTTTTAGAAAAGAATAAATAAATAAAAAAAAGGGGGAAATACAACTTTTTAACCGATATTGTTTATTTTAAAATATGGTACAAATGATATTTAATTTCACATTTACTGCATTTAAAAATAAAAAAACGCACATTTTGAAAAAAAAAACATTAATGCGTCTTTCATTATTATTTGATTTAATGTTTAAAAAAATCAGAAAAAAAAAATCTGTACAACTTTTTAAACGTAAATATTAATAATATCATCATTTCTTATCCATGTATCAATATTTTAAATTTATTAATAATTTTTATTAAATTGTATTTTTTTTATTTTAAAATCGATATTTTATATTATTTATACCATGTTATACATAATACATTAGTGATTTCCTTTTAGTTATAAGTATATATATTTATGACAACACTTAAAGTGTTATCTTCATGGCTTCCTTTGTTTAAACATTTATGTGTGACTGCCATCTTCTAATTTATGTATTTCATGATGATTTTTTTCAGCTTTATCTGGAAACAAACATACAGTAAAATAAATATAGTTTATTCATTTTATATAGTTTATTCATTTTCTGCGGCATTGATTTGCTGTATTGCAAAAATAGATATTTATGCAAATGTTAAGATAGAATGGGTTTTCTTTTTTATTTAAAAAATAAAAGAAACGTACATTTAAAAAAAATATATTAATGCGTCTTTCATTATTATTTGATTTAATGTTTAAAAAAATCAGAAAAAAAATCCGTACAACTTTTTAAACATAAATATTAATAATATCATCATTTCTTATCCATGTATCAATATTTTAAATTTATTAATAATTTTTATTAAATTGTAATTTTTTTATTTTAAAATCGATATTTTAATATTATTTATACCATGTTATACATAATACATTAGTGATTTCCTTTTAGTTATAAGTATATATATTTATGACTATTCATGATTTACTTATGAAAATTATTTAATACTATTTGCACTAAAATATAAATTATATGTTTATTTACTTTGTAAAAAAATGTAAAAATTCGTCTGGGAAACTAGGATTTTACGACAAAAATGTCATTTATTGAACTCGCGCATATCATCTACGAATTCATTAACTTATATAGCAAAGGAAGAATTCTTACTTAAAAATATTTACTCGAAATTTAAACAAAAAATTTCAAATGCCTGTCACAGTTAAAAAAAAAAGAAAAAAGTTTACTGGCTTAACTGAAATAAATTAAAATTCCTGAAAGTAATATATTTCCCGCCGTTTTATTTGTGGTTTATCGATTTCCGTTTCGCACGTTAACACTTAAAACGTTATCATCGTGGCTTCCGTTGTTTACACATTTTAGTGTGGTTGCATTCTTCTAGTTTATGTATCTCATGATGATTTTATTTTTTCAGATTATTCTAGAAACAGACAACAAAGGAAACGTAGTTTATTCATTTCCGGGGGCATCAATTTTCTATAATGCAAAAATAAATATTTATGTAAAAGGCAAGATAGAGGGAATTTTATTTTTTATTGAATTATGTATTTTCTTGTAGGCAGTAAAATGGATGATAGCTTTGTGTTTATTGGAGAAACAAAAACAAAAATTCGGAGGTTTTTTTAAAAAATGAATAGATAAATAAATAAAGTTTGGGTAATGTAAATTATTTTTCCATGTCCAGTTAATTTTAGATCATAGAAATCTCTTAAGTCAATTTATTTTTAAACCATTTAGGGGAAAAAGTCACTTTTAACCGATATTGTTTATTTTAAAATATGGTACAAATTATATTGAATTTCACACTGACTGCATTTAAATGTAAAAAAAAAAAAAAAAAAAAAAAAAAAAAAAAAAAAAAAAAAAAAAAAAAACGTTCATTTTGAAAAATAAAACTGAATGCATTTTTTATTATTATTTAATTTATTGCTTAAAAACAAACAGAAAAAATCCGTAATACTTTTTTAAACATTAATATTAATAATATCATTAAGCTTATTCATATATCTGTATTTTAAATTTATTTATAATTTTTATTAAACTTAAAATTTTTATTTTAAAATTGATATCTTAATATTATCTTTATCATATACTGCATAATACATTAGTGATTTCATTTTAGTTATATGTATATATTTATGACTACTCATGATTCACTTATGACGAGCGTACTCAAAATTTTTTAATTAATTTCCGCTAACATTTTTAATGCTGTTTTCACAATGTATTCTCTTTGAAACTATTTGCACCAAAATAAAATTTAAAAATTGATTAACTTTAAAAAAAATATATAAAAATTCTACTAGAGAACTACATTTTACGTGCAAAATGTCATTTATCGAACACGAACATATCACCTACGAAATCATTAACTTATATTGCGAAGGAAGAATTCTTACTTAAAAATATTTACTGAAAATTTAAACAAAAAATCTCAAATGTCTATCGCAGTTTTTTTAAAAAAAGTTTACTGGCTTAACTGAAATAAATTAAAGTTCCTGGAAGTAATATATTTCTCGCCGTTTCTTTTGTGGTTTATTGATTTCTGTTTCTCACATTTACACTTAAAGTGTTATCTTCGTGGCTTCCTTTGTTTAAACATTTATGAGGGGTTGCTTTCCTCTAATTTATATATTTCATGATGATTTTTCTCAGCTTCTTTCTGGAAACAAACAAACGGTAAAAGAAATGCAGTTTATTCATTTCCTGCTTCATCGATTTGCTATAATGCAAAAATAAATATTTATGCAAAAGGCAAGATATAATGAGTTTTCTTTTTTATTGAATTGTGTATTTTCTTTCAGACAGTAAAATGGATGATAGTTTTGTGTTTATTTAAGAAAAAAATCTTTTTTTTTTTCTATTTTTTTTTTTTTAGAAATGAATAAATAAAAAAAATAAATTTTGGGTAATATAAATTATTTTTTCATGTCCAGTTAAATTTAGATAATGGAAATCTCTTAAGTCAATTTATTGTTAAACCATTTAGAGGAAATATTCCCTTTTGTTGTTCCTTTATATTGTTTATTTTAAAATATGGTACAAAGTCTATTGAATTTTTCAATCGCTGCGTTTAAAAGTAAAGAAAAAACGTACATTAAAAAATGCATCTTTAATTATTATTTGATTTAATGTTAAACATAAAAGAATCCATACTACTTTTTTAAACAAAAATATTAATACTATCATCATTTATTATTCATATATCAGCATTTTAAATTTATTTATATTTTTTATTAAACTATAAAATTTTTATTTTAAAATTGATATTTTAATATTATCTATACCATGTGCTGCGTAATACATTAGGGATTTCATTTTAGTTATCATATATTTATTTATATATACTCTTGATTTACACATGATGATCGTACTAAAAATTATTTAATTAATTGCCGCTAATATTTATTTAATACAATTTTCACAAAATATTTTCATTGCTATTATTTGCATCAAAATAAAATTTAAATATTTACATGCTTTGAAAAAAATGTAAAAATTCCACTAAAAAACTAAAGTTTGCGAAATAAATGTCATTTATTGAACACGAACATATCATGTACGGATTCATTAACTTATATTGCAAAGGAAGAATTTTTCCTTTAAAATATTTACTGGAAATTTAAACAAAAAATCGCAAATGTCTGCCACAGTTTCTTTAAAAATAAGTTTACTGGCTTATCTAAGATAAATTAACGATCCTGGAAGTAATATATTTCCAGCCATTTCTTTTGTGGTTTATTGATTTCCGTTTCTCACGTTGACATTTTAAGTGTTATCTTCTTGGCTTCCTTTGTTTAAACATTTATGTGTGGCTGCCTTCTAATTTATATATTCCATGATGATTTTTATTAAGTATTTTTTTCGTCAAACAAACAAACAATAAACAAATATAGTTTATTCATTTCCTGTGGCATCGATTTGCTATAATGCAAAAATAAATATTTATGCAAAAGTCAAGATAGAGTGGATTTTCTTTTTTATTGTATTGTGTATTTTTTTGCAGCCAGTAAAATATATGATAACTTTGTGATTATTCGAAAAACAAAACAAAACAAAAAAAAATAATAATAAGAGACTTTATTTATTTATTTATTTATTAGAAATGAATAAATTAGTAAATAAATTTGGATAATGTAAATTAATTTTTCCATATCCACTTTATTTTAGTTAATGGAAATCCCTTATATCAATTTATAGTTAAACCGTTTAGGTTAAAGATTCCCTTTTATCCGTTATTGTTTATTTTAAAATATTGTACAAACTCTATTCGATTTCGCACCCACTGCTTTTAAATGTAAAGTAAAAACGTACTTTTTGAAAAAAGAAATCTTTAATTAGTATTTGATTTATTGTTAAAAAAAAAAAAAAACCTACAAGGAAAAAAATCTTTACTACTTTTTGAAACATTAATATTAATAGTAACATCATTTTTATTCATATATCAAAATTTAAATTTATTTAAATTTTTTAATAAATTATAAAATTTTTGTTTTAAATTTGATATTTTAATATTATCTATACGATGTACTGCATAATACATTTCTGGTTTCGTTTTATTTATAGGTATATATAAATAAACTAAAATACTTTGTAAAATTACCATAAAATGAAAAATAAAGTAGGATGCGTTTCGAGCTACAACAATAATAGCTCGTCATCAGCTAAACCAACACGTGTCCTTAACGGCACAGTGTCGAGGCTATGGTGATTTTACAAAGTATTTTAGTTTATTTATCAATCATCGCTAATCTTTATTGTGTTTTGTCACTGTACGTATATATACTCATGATTTACTTATGACAATCGTACTCAAAATTATTTAATTAATTGCCGCTAATATTTCTTTAATACTATTTTTACAATATATTTTCTTTAATACTGTTTGCACTAAAAGAAAAATTTAAATATTTATTTTCGTTGAAAAAAAAATATAAAAATTCCACTGGGAAACTAGGGTTTTACGAGAAAAATGCCATTTATCGAACACGAACATATCATCTAAAAATTCATTAATTTATATTGCAAAGGAAGAATTCTTACTTAAAAATATTTACTGAAAATTTAAACAAAAAATCGCAAATGTCTGTCACAGTGTCTTAAAAAATAAGTTTACTGGCTTAACTAAAATAAATTAAAGTTCCTGGAAGCAATATATTTCGTGTCATTTCTTTTGTGGTTTATTGATTTCCAATTCTCACGTTAACACTTAAAGTGTTATCTTCTTGGCTTCCTTTGTTTAAACATTTATGTGTGGCACCCTTTTAATTTATATATTTCAGGATGAGTTTTTTTCAATATTTTTTTGAAACAAACAAACAATAAACAAAGTAGTTTTTTCATTTCCTGTGGCATTGATTTGCTTTATTGTAAAATTAAATATTTATGAAAAACTAGAGATAGAATGAATTTTCTTACTTTTTAATTAAATGTGTATTTTCTTGCAAAGAGTAAAATAGATGATAGCTTCCTGTTTATTCGAGAAAAAAAAAAACCAATTGAATAACTAAGTTAATAAAGGTGGGTAAGAAAGTTAATTTTTCATGTCTACTTAATTTAAGATAATTGAAATCCTCTAAATTGATTTATTTGTAAACTATGTACTTTAAGGGGACAGTAAATCTTTTAAATAATTTTCTTAAACGTGGTACAAATTGCACTAAAATTCATACACAACATTCAATGTGTCATTTTTTACGTACATTTTGAAACAAAAACTAAATATATTATTAATTATTATTTTTTTAAGCAAAAAGAAAATATGTAAAGTTACTAAAATTTGTCTAAGAAACTGGGATTCCATGTACACTGGTGTGCAAAATTTATGGGCAAGTCCCGAAATGACAATTTTCAAGGGATTTTCATGCGATAATTTTCATTTGACTATTCTAAAATGAAGTAATATAATTCGAATAATTACTATCCCTGGATAACAGCTAATCCAACTCGTCTTATTCAGGTCACACATGGTCACAAGAGTCACAGTCACTACAGCGAAACAAAAAATATGAAATGCCATTCGTCTCTTTTATGAGTCTCAAATGACTACTATATGTGACTCCACTGACAGGTCATTGTGACTGCTGCTTTGTGGCGAGTCACCAAGTGACTTTACAATGTCGTTTCATTGAGACTCTCGTGTGACCTCTCATCTGGAGACTCAATTTCAAAGTCATTGTGAACATTATATTATGATAAATCACCAAATAATGTCCCATTAAAATCACATGGTGACTTTCTGTCACAAAACTTTGCCAAATGGTGACAGAGACCCTACTGTGAAGTAACCACTGTGAAAAGTGGTAAAAAGTCACCATGTGACTTTAATGGGACATTATTTGGTGATTTATTAAAATGCGACATTCACAATGATTTTGAAATTGAGTCTCCAGGTGAGAAGTCACACGCGAGTCTCAATGAAACAACATTGTAAAATACCTTGTTAACTTGTCACAAAGCAGCAGTCACAATGACCTGTCAGTGGAATCACATATAGTAGTCATTTGAGACTCATAAAACAGATGTATGGAATTTCCTATTTTTTTGTTTCGTCGTAGTGACTGTGACTCTTGTGACCATCTGGGACCTAAATAAGATGTTATATGAACAAGCTGCTATGCAGGGATAGTAATTATTCGAATTACACTACTTCCTTTTGAATATCCGCGTGAAAATTATCGTTTGAAAATCCCTTGAAAATTCACATTTTGGGTCTCGTCCTTAAATTTTGTACACCAGTGTACATTTTATGTTCCGGTAACAAGATATATTCATGTAACAGATGTAGATTTGTACAATAAATCAAAAAACTGTAATTTTATTAAGCATTTTGTAGGAATATGTGATTCCTAGAACCTTATGAGTAACGACAACCCGGTTTAAAGATAAATTTTATCAAGTTTAAAATAATTTCTTTTATAGATCAACAGATTTCTATAGAGTTATAAAATGAATTTTGTAGATTTTTTTTCTGTACAGTACATAGATAAAATATTAGTAAACATGGAGATTTCTGTACTTTTTCATCTGTTAAATCACAGGTTTTTTCTTTCTTTCATAGTAGTAAACAAAATATATTTATTTATAAATTTATTTGTTTATAGATCATTTGAATATGCACTAAGGAGAAGTACACCCCTGCACATTTACATATTACAAAATATATTTCTTCATGTTATTATACCCTGCACGTTCTACCTGATGTCTATCATATAGAGTGAAAGTAATTTCTATTACGGTCTATTACATACGTAATTGAGAAAAAATACATTTTTAATAACATAAAAAAAGAACGAATTTAAAAAATAATTAAGTTAATTTTTAAATTATTGAAACCGAAACTTTAAAATATTACGCGATGAAAAAGAAAAATGCAATAAAATGTCCTGTCAGAAGGATCACCGCTTATCGTATGTTCCCTATGTGATCTATGGAAATATTTAAGTATATGGTAAAATTTGTTGTTATACTTATATCTGACGTAAAACATCTGCTTTCCGTCACCACGCAACATTGAGATGAATACAAAGTATTCTAGACTAGCTATATGATTTTCTTTTTGTTTACTTTGGTACTAAGCATTCACTCTTTATTTAAATTTTGGTTGATTTAAGGGATGATTTTTCATACATTATATCTTGAACCACTGATACATACATACATTATACATATACATTATACATGCATACATACATTTCATACATTAAATTTCGAACCATTTATGTAAAGTAAATATGTTACTCATACATTGTCGCACATAAATATTTTTTACATATTTCTCGTTAAATATCACCAAAAACTCGAAATCTGTAAAATGATAATGAGTTTTAAAAATTCTAAACATTTCTAAATTTTATCAGCTAAAATATCCAAATAGTTAAGAAAAATCAATTATTTTCAATAAAAATATATTGTAAGTACTGAAAAAAAAGAAAAATAATAATCTGCTTTATTTAAACCTCGCAAATGCATTTTCTGTCTGAAAATCATCCAAATTTTCGCCGAAAATAATATGTAAGTTGCTTGACAATGGTACCTTAATTCCTTCAAAATAAGTAATTTGTTCTTGCATACACTTAGCACACCACTACTTCTACTGTCGAAATCATTTCTTGAAGACTTCTTTTAGAATGGGATAACTCTGCCGTCGCGTTGTGTATACCTTGGAGACCTGGAGACCACTGAACAAGCTCCTACCTACCGGAATTCTACCCAGTTTAGAGGGTTTGAGTTGCCTAGACAGCGTGGCGGAATTCGCCTGGTCGCCGTATGAGGTGATCTACGATGACAAGTGCCTGGGTCAACTGTTTAAGGCTTAAGGATGCTGTTCTGTGTCGTTTATTGCCTGAGTTAAATAACCGTGTTTCGGCGCCGCACATATATCGGAGCCTTTCTGTATATCTCATCCCTACACTCAAGGCAGGATATTTTCAATGGAGGCTTCAATTTCGAAACAAACAGAAGTCGCAAGGAACCATGTTCCGAAAGTAGGAACGATGGCAAACGCAGGAATTCCATATTTCGTCAAGAAAGTCTGAATCAGTTGAGATGAATGATCTGCACAATGATGAAACTAATTACACCTGATAAATCTTACCAATTGTTTCGGTTTGAGAATAAAAAAGCTTTGATAAAAATTGATGATGAACTTTTGCTGAACTCGTACACTCATTTTAAGAGAAATTAAAATCTAACAAACACATATGATAACACGTCGCTTGGTGTTTAAAAGTTAATGACTGACTCACTGGGAAGTGCGGGAATAATTCAAGCACACGCACTACGTTGTGCTTTTCCAATGTGCACACTGACGGTGTCATATAAAGACTACTGCACATAGAAAAAATCAAATTAAAAAAGTTACCAGACAGAGTCTATATATCAATGTATGATTTTAAAATTGGCGTAATGACAATAATTATTACTGATATTATTTAAACAGATCTATATTCCAAATTTTCAAATATGCTACAGCAGACATCGCGCACCAAGTGTATTCATATTGTTTTTTTATTGATTACATAAATACATTACATATCTTCAGGCCGATATGCAACAAATATTAAGTTAAGCACCTAAATTTAAACAAATAAATGTAGAGCTATTTAAAATGTTGAATAATAATAATAATAATAATAATAATAATAATAATAATAATAATAATAATAATAATCTGTACAATGTACGATTGACAAGCCTAAGTAATTTATTACAAAAAAAAAATAAATAAATAAAATAAAATATAGTAAAATCGCAATACATTCTCAATGCATTTCACATAAATATTTTGATAATTATCCATGCTTCGAAGTAAAATTTCTCGAAATAAAATAATTGATTATTTCTAACAACATTTGAATATACATTGAAACATACATAACAACATTGAAATAACGAAACTAATCTCACGTAAATAATATATATATATATATATATATATATATATATATATATACATTAATTTTAACTTCAATTGTAATTATCTAAAATCAGTAAAAAGAAAAAGAATACTTTACAATTAACTAAAAAAAAAATTCGTTTGAAAATAATAATTATTAAATAATGTTTTTGGAAAGCATAATTTAAAGTGAGAGGTTGCCTTAATCGGAATTTGACCAGAAATCTTAATTATTAAGTGATTAAACACTAAATTGGTTTATTTTTCCTAGAGTATTTTTTACGTGTCTTAACAGTTTTAATGGTTAATTTCGATGCATATTAAATTTAAACTCCTATTTAACTACATTAATGTGCAATAAAATTTTATCGGATTATGTATGTTTTACGGAAATAAAAATACGAAATGCTATTATAGAAAAAAAAAACCCTTCAATTATTTAAAAAAAAACTGAATTTTAATCGCAGCAAATTCGTCAGAGTCTTTATTAAATATCACATTGAGTATGAGTGCCTTAATACTTCATTCGAATAAGAATGATAATTCTCTTAATCAAAATAAAAAGAAATATCTTTAGATGCTTTAGCATTTCATTTAGCTTTATAAAGTGAAAAATGTAGTTTATATTTTTTTTAAGTAGGATTAAATGAGTATTGTTAATTTTTAAATGATGCATATTAAATTTCAAAGATAAATGGAAGTTGGTGTAAATTTAATTGCAATTAATTTGATAAAGATAAAAAACATCAGTTTTTGACATTGTACAATAAATGTTAATTCATGTGTTAATTAATGAAAATATTTTATAAATGTAACTGAATTATATACTTAGGCTATACTCTTACTTACAGCATAACACTTTCTTATTTTAAAGCCCTTCATTTCCTAATGAGTGTATTATGATTTATGAATATTCGTGATCCATTAATGGCCTATAAAAATGGATATTTTAACTGGTTACACAAGTCTAATTCTCTTCAGACAGATATGCGCCAAATATTAAATTAAACATATAAATGGAACAAATCAATATAGAGACATTTGAAATGTTGAAAAAATGTATGATTGATAACCTAAGTATTATATATATATATATATATATATATATATATATATATATATATATATATATATATATATATATTTATAATATATGTATTTCGAATAAAATTAACATAAATATTTAAATAATCAAATAATCATCCATGCTTTGTACTAAATTTTCTGGAGTTATTATAAGCTATATTTTCTAAATATTATTTCAGTGAAATAACGGAACTGATCTCGTGTTAATAAAAGTTTTTCTACATTAATTTTATCTTCCATTATAATAATCTAAAAACAGTAAAAAAAAATAACTTTCACGATTAACTAAAATTAGTTTGAAAATAATTATAATTGAATAATGTTTTTTAAAGCATTATTTAAGGCGTGAGGATTGCTTAATTGGAATTTGACCAGAAATCATAATTATTACATGATTAAACGCTAAATCCATCTTTCTACTTCGAGAATATTTTTTATATGTTTTGGTAGTTTTAATGCTTAATTATGATGTATATTAAATTTAAACTCCTATTTAACTGCATTAATATGCAATAAATTATCATTTAATTCCATGCGTTTTAGCATTTCATAGTTTAATTAAAAAGAAAAATATAGTTAATTGTTTTTTCTTTTTTAAAAATAACATTAAATGAGTATTTTATTTATAAGTACAAATTAAATACTAAAAATAAATAGGTGTCGATATAAATTTAATTGCATAATTAGTGAGGATCTTTCATAATTATAACTGTATTATACGCTTAGGCTTTACTCTTACTTACAGCATAAAAAGCTTTTTTAACGTCCTGATAAATTCCTAATGAGAGTCTTATGATTCAAGAATAATCTTCATCCATTAAAGGTTTTTAAAAATGGATAATTCTTAATACGATTTTTGCTGCAAAAACAAAAGTTAAATGCATTAAAAAATAAGAGTCTTAATCCATATAAAATCCTAGGCGTAATGCATTAAAACTCCACTACATTATACAAATAGCATTGAAAGCTTTATTGAGATAAGTTCAATATTTCTACAATGAAATATTTTAAAATTATTTCGATGCTTTAAAAAAATATTACATTTCGAAAAACATATAAAATATATTTTTTTCTATTTTTTTATTCATTCATTTTTGTCAGTTAAGTACGATCAAATTAACAATGTTAATTATTTTGAGCTTGCACGCAAGATTAAAATAACTATAATAATAATATATATGTTATTATTATTATTTTTTAATTTACATCAGCTTTAACAGATATTACAAATTTATAAAAAATTGACATTATGTAATAACTGTTACATAATGTATGAGTTAATGATAGTTATTTATATGTTGTTTTCAGCCTTTGCACAAAAAGCCATCTCAAAATCGGTCAATTAAAAAAAAGAAAAAGAAAAAAGAAAAAAAAAAACGTATGAACCACTTTGGTTCGTAAATACTGAATTGCAAGTAAACGAATTTTTATTTTAGAGTAGAAATTTTTTAAGAATACTTAAGCAGAGTGAAAGAAAGAATTTTTCATCATTGTACCCTATCTATGTAATAAGGTTCAAGATTAGCCTTTATGAGATAATTCCCTTTGGTATGGATCGGAAAAACAAAAGAAAAATTCAAAAGAAAAAGGTAATTAAAAAAAGTAAAACTTAAAGAAAAAAAATTACAGATTCTTTTCAGAATTTTTTGTATCTTGTTTCATGCTTCACATAATATATTTTAGGATTCATTATTTACCATTTCTTAAAATAATTTATTTTCCAGCGTTTCTTTTGTGGTTTATTGATTTCCGTTTTTAACTTTTACACGTAATGCGTTAACTTTTTGCTTTTTTTTTTCAAGCATATTTGCGTACCTCTTTTTTTTACTTAAGTATTCCTTAATTTTTACAGTTTATCTGAGAATTCCGTACAGAAAAATGTTTACACTTTTTATTTATATTTTCTATATGAATTTATTATAATGGATAAAAGTAAATAATAACATGAAAGACGACAAAGAAATAAAAATCGGCGAACAAAAATATGTTTATTTAACTAAAGAAAACGAACTAAATACAAGTTGCTGGATTAAAATTTATGTAACCAATATTGTATAAAGGATTCATGAAATTACTCTAATGATTTTGCATTGTAATTATTTAAAAATAGTATTCTTTAAATTGTGGGAAAATATGCATGTTTCAGTTCTGGTTTTCTTTTCCTATTTGGGAGGTAGAAATATAACGTGTGAAAGCAAGTGCATATTATCAATATTATGCCTTAATGTACCTTATGAAATAATCATTTCAACTATGCTTAGAAACATTCCTCCGCATTTTAATTATGAAAGCATTTTTGATGTACTGAGAAACATTAAATTTCATTTTTTTTTTCATTTTTACTTTATTTTTCTTCTGCACATTTTAGCTTTTATGCCTAAAATGTAACTCCTGCCAAATAAATAGACTATTTCCTTTTTATTATTTTTCTTGGAATTTTCCTTTTTCCCTTTTTTAATTTAATAAGAAAAAAAAATGCGTTTTTCCAAATTTTTTAATTATATTATTTAAATGAATTGCAAAACACTAATATAAAAAGAATCTGTATTGGCATAGTGAAATATTTCAAAATCAGAAATAAATAATATATTTAAAAATATATTTAACGTTAAACTAATGCTTATTTCTTAAACCATGGTTCGTACGGATACCGTTTTTCTTACCAGGTGAACTACCAGAATTCCTTTTCTAGAAAAAGGAATTTTGTTCAAACGCGAAAATTTTCGCCTTATTTAATAAAAAAAATTCTACAAAAAATACTGGTATCTAAGAATTCCCTGGTCATGAAATTCCAGGATGCGTAAGAACACTGTAAACTTTCAATATATTAAATGATCAAAAAAATTTATTCGTAAATCGCCAGTGATATAAATCCAGTAAACACTGTATACGTTATTATATGTGATTAATGAAATCTGAAACATTCACAAACTGGATGAAAAAGTGTCTGTACCTGAATTTGATCATACATATAACTATTAAAAAAACACTTTTTATTATAAAAACTGCATTATCATGCTGCTTTCCAACTTAATAGTGAAACTTAACTTACATAATGGTGTAATGTTAAATGATATAACTGGTGTAATATCACTCGTTGACTAAAATTGAAGTACCAATGGAACCACCGATTACATGAATGAGATTACATAAACATTCACTATGACGTTTGGCTGAAACTCCCATTTTTCTTCAAACAGAAATTTTCTAAATATATCTGACACACATATAAACTACCCAGAAATATTTTATAGTATGACATTTGATTTAATATGTGCAACAGAATTTTTGATAATGGAATTTGTGCTTGTGTATTTTATTATATAAATTTCATGAATATAAACTGAATTATTTTTAACGATATCTCGTGATAACGAAGTGTTTAAGTGTTTCAATGACAATCGTTAAATGAAAGGTTCACTGTATATATATATATATATATATGTGCATGTATATATATACCTAGGCAGTGTCTGTAATATTATTCCCGACACGTGTGAATTATGGTTTACTCTAGTGAAATATTATTCTCTGGAAAGTGACGAATCTGCAAAACAATCCAAGATGAGAGACGCTCTATATTTTTCTATGTCAGCAAGCACCTAATTCACTATTTTGCAGTCGGAAAAAGCAGGTCACAATGGAAAGCAATGTCGTAATCGCATTAGAATTTTTCTGCGTAGACAAATAAAGTAATTGCATTTATCACGAATGGGTTGATTAAACTTTAAGTAGCAGCTAACAATTCCACTGAATTGTCGAGTTATGGACATATATCTGGGCCTGGTTACGTCCATGAGACAGAATTATGATGTGAACTTATGTGAAAAACGGATCAAATGTTGAAGAAAAATTTCTCCCTGTGAGACGGATTTATTAAACAAATAAAAAAGTTTACAACTTCTACTCTCTAATCTATATAACATGCATAAATGCCGACAAACATGCCCAAAGATACGTTGAAACTATCTACGGAAGGTAGACGAAATTTAAATTTGCGTGGAGTATGGGTAGAGGCGCGTCTCGTGAATGGCTGAACATGCGGAGTAGAACAGGAAAAGTGAAACGTAATATCAGTACACTTTATCCACAGCACAGATTTTAAAAGGTAAACAAATTGACGTGGAAATACTCGCAAAAGCTTCTAGAATATTGAAGAATATTTTTTATAAAATAAAAATGCTTTTAAGAAAGATTCGAAAAAGTTAAGAACCTTGTGTCCCAAAATATGAAGAAAAAAATTGTTTAGAGGTTTTTTTATGAAAAAGTTTCGCTTTGAACATATTAAGATTTTTAGAATACGAAATAAAAAAAAATGTTGAGGTGATAAAAAGGCATGGGATTAAAATGTAATTGATTTAAAATGTATAACTGTTTTCATTTTCTGATAATTTATAATTTTATAACTAAATAGAAAAAAAGATAATCTGCTCTCGCGCAAGAAAAAAAAAAACACTGTGTTTTATAAAAGCAATACATGATTAATGAATTCCATCTTAAAAAAAAATAATTAAATGTGATGATTATAAAAACAACAAACTAGATAAATCTCTAATAATCGATATTTAAGAAATTTTTTCTCACATCTTTTAGTAATTATTATACTTAATAATTATGACCTTAAATATTTCTTTATTACTTTTATAAACTATTGGTTATATTTGAAAAGCCTATTACATTGTACAATTTAAAGTAAAGGACTTTATTGAAACTGAAACTACTGTCCGCGTATATATATTACCTATTTTACAATAATTTGAAAATTTACTTAAATAATTTTACTGGTTTTTCCAATAAATATCATCTAAATTCAAAGTTACACTACGGGTAAATTACTTAAGCAGATGACAAAAATTTTTTAAAAAGTTGTTAAATTGCTTTTATCCTTAGTACATTCAACTGTAAATACAGCTTTTGGCAGACTATTTTTTTTTTTTTTTTTTTTTTTTTGTCGACTGCTGTGTTTACAGTTGAAAGCACGATGAATATAAGTAATTTAACACCTTTTTAAACATTTCTCGTCATATTTTTATGTAATTTATACATAGTGTAATCTTAAATCTATCTTTTAAAAGATGATATTATCATTGTCCTTATTTATATGTGGTTATAATCTAAAATGTTACAAGAAATTATTTGTAATATTAATGCAAAAACAAGTAATTTTCTATCACAGAAGACTGGGCGTTTTATTAAAAACTTGGCGCAATTCAGGGAAAAAAGATTTATTATGTTATAAATTGTTATGGGAACATAACTTATGAAACATTAACGTAAGATGTTGGGTTAGAATTTATATGTGAAATTTTATATATATATATATAGAGAGAGAATATTATTATTGTTGATATGCAGATCAATTATGTGTGTATATAAAAATAGATATTTTTTCTAGTAAATAAATTGTATAAAAATTTTAAAAATTATTTCTTTATACGAAACAGTGAATTTTTTTTTTTTTTTTTTTTTTTTTTTTTTTTTTTTTTGTAAAATATGTTGTCAATTTTCATTCTCCAAACAGTACTCTTATGTGTATGTCCTGTACTAGAAAGGTACCCATAAAAAATTATTTTGTGATGCAAAAAAAAAAAAAAAAAAAACATGTCTGTTGCTTTGCTAAACTGTCTCTCTTTTCAAATAATAAAAAAATTGCAGATTTCCGGCTTTATTCAAACGAATAAAAAAGCGACCATTTTAAAAACAATAATTCTAAAACAACCGAGTCAAGTTCTTTTTACTAATAAGAGTTGATTGATTAAATAACTCTCCTAAATGGATTCATTACGCTAAAATGCTTATCATTTCATAAGTTTCCAATATTTAAAACTGTTGGATTAATTGCTCGTTAATAACAATTTTTCACGTTAATTTGAAATTTAATCAGAGTTATCTTTAAAATAATATTAAGATATTTTCATTCAACTAATTAATTAGACAGAAAAAATAATAAGCTGAAAAGAAGAAAAAATAAATATTTAAAAAAATAATTTTAGAAGAATAAAATATTTATCAATAAAATTAGCAGAAATGACAATCAAATTAAATTCCCAGTTATTTGGACTTTCGAAACAAGCCATTTTTTGCTCAGTTTTAATCGAAGACCGTATTTAATGATGTAGATATTTGAACGGTTGCAAAATAACTTTTTTCGTTGAATAAATTATGCTTGTTTTTGATATAAATTAAACAGGTTAACATATTAAATGCTAAAGATTATTTTCTATAACTTATTAATTACATTTTTAAATTTAAAATGGTAACAATTTGTTAGTGAAATCAATAAATTAAGAAATTGTCATACTTTCATAATTTAGTATAAAGTTAATCTCTCACATTTTTCTTCGTTACAAAAAAAATTGAACAAACAATAATCTTCGCCATAAAATTTTTCAATATTGCGTTACACTTTGAATTTTTTGCCATGAATTGCTCAGATGATAAATGAAGACATCAAAAGGCAAAGCGTACTAGTATCAAAAACTTTGATTGATAAATTGAATTCTATGACAATTAACTATAAATTTGAACATCAATAATAACTGACTGAGATGAAATAGAAAACTGCCGCTTGTTCCATTATTGTCTTTGAACTCCTATTTCAATAACTGTGAAAAAAGTACAGTAAATTTTTTTTTTATTTTTTATTTTTCATCATTTAATCAATATTGATTCACTGTTAAAAATTCGACCCATTTGCTGCAGCGTCATTCCACAGTTTTTATAGAATATCTCTTTTATTACCAATGAGAATGCTCCATAACACAGTAAAGTAATCGTTTTCTTTAAAAGCGTTGGAGTGATGTTGCAGAAAATGGGTCAAATTTTTAACAGTGATTATTAATAGACAAAAGTGGTTTATCTCTAGAACGAAGCCCATAAATAAAAAAATCTCTTATATTTCATTATTAAATAAATAAATAAATAAATAAAAATAAATTGTAATTTAACAAATTTCGACTATTTGGAAAATGTTATTTTCAAAGAAGTTCAATATTTAAATTAACAATAATAATAATAATTTTTAGGATGATTATAAAGAGTCATATATTATGTTCGCATTAAACATTCCTACATAAATGATACAAAAAAAAAACCCAATAATTTATAGATAGACAACTTTAAGTGTTTAAAATGTACATTTTTATTGGATGGAGTTCATAAGACTGACTTCTGAACGCCTCATATTACTCACAACATGGATTAATCATTAATTTTCCTGAACCCATAACAAACATATTTTGAATGAAAGTTCAGTTTTACAATTTTCGGAACTGCAAATTTTAAAACTTCTTGACATAGCACATTTTAAATTTTTACATCTTTGCGTAGTGAAAAAATGCACTTTTTAATGAAATTTGTTTGAAATCTCTATCACAATTTGGTTTTAACTTATTATTACTTTTTTTATTACTCTTTTTGTAAGCGTGGCAACAGAAGTATTTCGTTTTTGGACATGAAACTTGGTCCAATGAGAAAACGAATAAAATAAAATAAGATTCGGAATTCAACCAATACAAAGATTCACATATACTTCAGCTTTCCCATTTATTTACCGAAAGCGACAACTATTTTCAAAATAGATTTAAAAAAAAAAAAAAACATATTTCGTCGTGTCATTATTTTATCTGTCGTATGTGCACTTAGTTCTTTTTTCAATTTTGTCACTCATACCCCTTGGCTTCTGGAGTTCTCAAATGTTTAAGCTACAGTATCGTCATCATTAAAAATATAATGTAATGTTCCAATATATCTATCTGTGTTAATTGTCAAATTTTTCTTAATCAATTAAAATTTCAGTGAGATTGACATTTTTTTTTCAAATAGTGATTTAATAGATGTTTAGAAGACAGTTGATTATGTTCGATCATATAATTAACTTGCACAAAACACATCTTGAAGTGGTGGCAAATTATTGTGAGTTCACGGTATAAGATTTTTAAATTATATATTTTTGTATTAAAAAAAATAATACTTCTGATCCATAAAAAAATGATTTTATTGTTTTATCTTTTATTTGGTAACTTAAAAAAAGTTTCATTATAACCATTTGCATCATTTTATTCACTACTTTGAACGGTGAATTAGACATGTTGGTTTTCTGTCATATTATTATGATACTTGCCAAACGATGAATTAAGGAATTTTTCAGATATTTCGAATGATGCTCTATTGTTTATATATTTAAAATATAACATGAAAGTCTCAAACTTATAAAGATATATATTAAAGTAAAGAGAAACAATATATAGCTTTGTTGAAGAACATAAAACTTGTTGGTTCGTGGAATTGCTTATTCTCGCAAATATCAAATAATATGCTAGCTATATGCTTTATCCAAAACATAACGCTTGTTTAAAAGTACTCGTAAAAAAGAATTATGCTTTTTTTAATTGATTAAGTTGTGACTTAAATAACTGTATTGAGAGTCAATACTAGTAAATTAGTGATTTAACAAATCTTAGACGACCATTCAATATCTTCGATCATATGATCGACTTGTGTAAAAGTCAGCTTTAAGCGGCGGTTCACGGTGCACATATTTAAAATATATTTCTAATTGTATTAAAGTCTCTTCTTTGACATTTCACAGACATAAAAAAAAAATATTTTAGAGTTTTACTTTTTATTTAGTATTTTAATAAATTGTTATTATTATTGTTCGTATAACTTTATACAGTAGTTTAAACGGCGTATTAGATATGTTGTGTATCGCTCCTATTATTTTAACACTTTACAAATTATGAATTTAGGAATTTTCCAGATGTTTCAAATGACTTTAGTTTGTTATATCTAAAATAAAATACGGAATTCTCAAAATTTTTAAGATACATATTGATGGAAAGAGAGAAAGTGATTGCTTTGCTGATTTGCATAAAACCTGTTCATTTGTCGGATTTTTTATTCTCTCATGTATTAATTAATCTCTATTTGCTTTATTCAAAACATTAAGCCTTTTTCACAAATACTTGTAAAAGAAAAATAATTCCTTTATTTTTCTTTATTACGTTCTGACTTGAATAACTGTCCAGAAAGAGAGTACTAGTAATGTAAAGGAAGGAAAACGCTAATGATAAGACTATGGGAAAGTTATTTTTAAATATGTCACTTGCGTTTATTTTATATATATATATATATATGTGACGATTTCAGGAGAGCTCGAATTATTTTCACTGCTTAAAAGAAACACACAGTCATGGCAAGCGAGGGAAAAAACAAAAATAATAAATAAATGTAGAAGATCCAATAATTAGTCATGGGCTGCTGTAAATTCATTTATTAAATTCGTGATAATGAGGAAGGAAAAGCTCCTTTTTGCAAAAATTCCATCATTATTTCAGCGAGCTGTCCTCATCGAAGAAGCAACCCAAGAAATCTTCAGAAGAATCTTCTCTTCATCTCGAGACTTCCCCCTTTTAAACTAAAAAGAAAGTTCTGGAACATTCGGTAACCTCAAACCATCATTATTTTATGTAAACAGAATTCTTGTCCAGCTACGAGATTATTTTAAACAGACGATAAATTTATTTAAAAAAAAATATATTATTTAACCAATTTATAATTGACTCAGAATTTTAAATATCTTAGGCAGACGATTTTTATACATGATTAATTTTAAGAGAAAAAGAAAAGAAATGAATTTATTAATATGCAAATTATCGTTGACGGCGGAAAAATAAATAAATAGATAAAATAAAATAATGATATTTTTTAAAGGTATGGGTTTGGAATAAATTTAATAAGACTTTCTTAAAAAGGGTTGATAAAAACATAGAAGAAATCAGTTTTATTTGGAATATTAAGAAATAAAGTTTTAATTAAGAATATTTTTAATTTAGAGCCATCTTTTTAAATTTACGCATACTGGAATAATGTTTTTTAAGGAAAATTAAGAATTTATATCGTCTGCATACAGATTAACAGATTAGATTTAGAAACAAGATTTTAATTTAATAATTTGAAGTAAGTACGGAATATTATTATAAGAAAATTAAGATAGTATAAAGGTTAGTTTTGGCGAAAAAATTTTAAATTTGTAATATTATCCCCCCTCCCCAAGACTTTGTATGAAATTGATAGTTAAATAAAACTACAAGTTCAGACAACAGAAATATAATAATTTAGAAAAGTTAAATTTTGGAATAAAACTGTCAAATCCAGGAAGCCAAGAGATGGAAGAAAAGAAAATTAACGCAATATAAAAAATATTAGCGATTAAAATAAAATAGTTAAGAGAAAATAATTCTGAATTAAATTTAGGTAGGAGCATTTCCCTGAAAGAAATACAATAATGTTACAACATCACTTACCATTTGTAAGTGCATAGGAGATAATACATATAATAACAGTAAATAAGTTATGAATATTAATAAGCAAGAGATAAAAATATAATAAAAACAATAAAAGTTCGTTCTCATGGAAGTTTAAATAACTACAATGACTTAATGCATAGTTTATTTTAAATAAGTCCTTTAAATGAAAAAAGTCTTTCAAGAATATATAAAAGAGTCTTTTTCAATGTCCAGTGAATACAGTCTCTTTAATTAAATATCTCCAAATCTAGTTTAAGCTTTGTTTTTTATGTTATGTTGGATCCAACATCTTTCAATAATATATCAATTTTTCAATAATAAATAGCATCACTCTCAATATCAATAATAAATAATATAGAAAAATTTAAATAATAACAATAACAACAATAATAAGTAATAGTATAATAAGACTCCATATCCTAATATTTTTCAATAAGAGTATAATTAATACTAAACTTCATTATAGAAATCATAATAATAATAATAATAGTAAAACAAGAGTATAATCAAAAGAAAATATCACTATTTGTTTATTATTGATAGGGAAAATATTGGTTGAGGATAAAAATAATTACATAGCAACTAAATAATTTTCTTATCTTCTAATAGCATAAGAAAGTATTTTTTGCTAGCCGAAAGCATAAATAAAAAAAAATCATAATAATTCCAAAATCCAAATAAAATTAAATCTAACTATTTAGAAAATGGACTCTCAACCAGTATTTCCTTACAATAATTCCTCTCTGATACTCTTTTACAAAATTGTCAAATTTGGTTATAAGTTTTCAATGCCAAATGTAGAATAATGTTTTATCCACACATGGTTTATAAACTTTAATAATAAAATACAATAGGAATGAAAGTTGTCATTCTTAATTGAGAAATGGAAATAAAAATAGTGTGCTTTTTTGAAAAACTTTTAATATCTAGTTTTCACAATCACTGAAAATCACATATTATGTTATAGGTTTGAGTAGAGTCATTAGATTTTATAACTATTATCATATAATATCTGCTGAATAAATAGAGTAATACTAATGTCAAATAAATGAGTAAATATAGTTAGACTTAAACACCCTTATAATTAATTTATCAACATCAATTTGAAAGCTTTTACAATCAAAGTGTTCACCTTATGCCTGCATAAGGAGCCCAATTTAATCCCAAAAACTCCCAAAAACAAGTAATATCCTTGTAGCGCTCCAAGAACATACCCGCTGATGTTGAAAATTATGGTTTTTTTATGGTAAATTTAATCTATTGTCTTGACTTTAGTTTGATCTAGTGATTGTATCTGAGGTTTTGTTTGTTTTTTGGATTGCTCATGAAACAGTTTAAAATCTTCGGGTGAAAAATAGGGTCTTAATTTAGAAACATGCACAATAACGGAATTCTGTCCTGTCTCATAATTAAATTTATCTATTTCATAAGTTACATCAGAAAGTTTATTTATAATTTTATATGGTCCAGAGAAAGTAGGTTCTAATTTTCGAGTGTTAGGGTATTTAAATTCTTCATAAATTACAGAGTCTTGTATTTTTAATGGGCATTCAACAAAATTTCGATCATAGAGTCTTTTACTTTTAAGGTGAAATTCATGAGTTCGCGCTTTCGCAATTTTGAGGGCTTTGTCTACTGATGTATACATTTTAATTGCCTCACACAAAACCATTACCCCCCATTTTAAAAATCTGAATCAAAATTATCGTGAAAATTATAACTATATTTAGCTGCTAACTTTAACCAGAAATTTTATCTAATAAAAATAGAAATTGTAAATATCATAGTTATATCTTAATTGTGATCAACTCTTTAATTCTATTATTTTATAAATCATAAACAGATTCAAAAATTTTAATTATAGGTAATTCCTTACTTAAAACCACAAAATTTACTAAAAAAAAATTAATCACATTTATCAGTCAAAATTCTAGCAACAGCCTTGCACAGTTCCATATTCCTACTGAATTTAAATAAATTATAAGAATCCGGGAACCAAAGCTCACTGTCACTAGAAATTCTAACAAATAAAGGAAAAAACATAAATGTTAATTTAATTTTCAGCTCAAATGTTTAGTTGTAGGAACATTATCATGAAAATACTGTATTCTGAGAATAGTTCTTGATAACAAACAATATCAATAAATTAGAAAATGTACCTTTTAAAAAATAACTTGAGCTTCTGAGTTCTTTTATACTTCATTATTATTACGAACTTATCTTTAAACGTGCATAAAAATATCATAATAATCTTAATAAGTAACAATAAATATCTTAAGAACATCATACTCCTCAATTAAATTTTTAAGAACAAACATGTTTTCACTCCAACAAGTAATAATAATAATAGTAATAATAATAATAAGACTCATAACTAGATAAAAAGATAAATAAATAAGGCTCACAGAAAAATAAACAAACAAATAAATAACCCTTACAAACAAAGAACTATCTACACAAATACAGTAAAAAGGATACACATAATAATTAAATACATCTAAAAATAACTCACGGATAAGGAGAAATTTTCAAGCTGATCCTAGGGGAGACAGGAATAACGAAAATTATGAAAGTAAGTAGTAATCTGCGTTCAGTTGTCTCTAAAAGTTTTTTTTTTTTTTTTTTTTTTTTTTTTTTTTTTCTTGTCATTATGACCATGATTATCTTGAGTCATCAGTTACACATAAACAGCAAAAAGGTGGAATATCAGGCCTCAGGAATTCACGAGATATTTAGAAGAAATCTTTCAAACCACTCGGACAGAAAGCTGTTTAACATTAAAATCTCCTCTGTTACATTCACTCGAGGAATCAAAAGATAATGGCAATTCTTGCTTAATAACACTTTCAACCATGGCGGGAAAAATTTTCGGCGATTCATATTTTTGTCATCACTTCGTTTCAGTAGATTCATTAGATTCATTTACATAGCATTTTACTTCTTCAGTAGATTCATTTCAAAATCCGAAACAGGCACTAGCACAGGCATTACCTATCCTGTGCGACTTTTCGATTAGTTGTGACGATTTCAGGAGAGCTCGAATTATTTCCACTGGTTAAAAGAAACACACAGTCATGGCAAGCGAGGGAAAAAACAAAAATAATAAATAAATGTAGAAGATCCAATAATTAGTCATGGGCTGCTGTAAATTCATTTATTAAATTCGTGATAATGAGGAAGGAAAAGCTCCTTTTTGCAAAAATTCCATCATTATTTCAGCGAGCTGTCCTCATCGAAGAAGCAACCCAAGAAATCTTCAGAAGAATCTTCTCTTCATCTCGAGACTTCCCCCTTTTAAACTAAAAAGAAAGTTCTGGAACATTCGGTAACCTCAAACCATCATTATTTTATGTAAACAGAATTCTTGTCCAGCTACGAGATTATTTTAAACAGACGATAAATTTATTTAAAAAAAAATATATATTATTTAACCAATTTATAATTGACTCAGAATTTTAAATATCTTAGGCAGACGATTTTTATACATGATTAATTTTAAGAGAAAAAGAAAAGAAATGAATTTATTAATATGCAAATTATCGTTGACGGCGGAAAAATAAATAAATAGATAAGATAAAATAATGATATTTTTTAAAGGTATGGGTTTGGAATAAATTTAATAAGACTTTCTTAAAAAGGGTTGATAAAAAGATAGAAGAAATCAGTTTTATTTGGAATATTAAGAAATAAAGTTTTAATTAAGAATATTTTTAATTTAGAGCCATCTTTTTAAATTTACGCATACTGGAATAATGTTTTTTAAGGATAATTAAGAATTTATATCGTCTGCATACAGATTAACAGATTAGATTTAGAAACAAGATTTTAATTTAATAATTTGAAGTAAGTACGGAATATTATTATAAGAAAATTAAGATAGTATAAAGGTTAGTTTTGGCGAAAAAATTTTAAATTTGTAATATATATATATATTATTTTGCTCAGGATAACTGAAGTCTACATCTAACCAACCAGTAACTACTTTTCAATTTCCTATATCTATCTATCCATCTATTTATCTACCAATTAGAATATTTTCCATTTCGAACAAATTTTAAAAGATTCCAGAAGTACAGGTAAATAAAACAAAATCAGAAATAAAAATCGTAAAAGTTAAACAATCCATTTATAAATCGTCCTCAAAACGTATGCAAAACGTATTAAAATTCAAACGAGAGATTAGCAAGAAACACCCCCCTTGGATTAACAATTTCGCTGTCTTTTCTCAGATTGACTAGTGTTGAATCATGATGACAGATTAGCAAATAACACCCCCATAGGATTAAAAGTTTCGTCTTCTTTTCTAAGCGTGACTAGTGTAGATTTATAAATCCAATTTATCAGGTAATATATATATATATATATATACATACATATATATTCCTTCTTTAAAAGCGTTGAATAATGAAAACAAAAGAATTAATTATTCGGACAAGGCTACCTTTAATATTAATTTTGAATTTAACCGAAAATATCTTTAAATAAAAAAAAGAAGAAGAAATACTAATAAATATTAGGAGTTACTTTACTTTTAATCTTAAAGAAAAAAAATGATCTACTGGCGAAAAAAAATAAAATAAAGAATTGAGCTTCATAAGATAAATTTAACATATGTGTAGATTATTAGCGATTTAATCCAAAAATAATATTATATATCATTATAATTAGATTATATTCTTTTCTCAGTAGAAAGGCTATGTCTGGCGATTATGATTATACTAATGTTTAAATATTATAACACAATCTCTTTACATTTACGCAATTTAAATGGGAAAAAAACTGCATTTTTAACGATAATAACGTCGATTATTATTTAATCATTCCATGTCAGTTACAGCATAATGAAAAGTTTTAAGTGGTTTCATTAAGGTAAAATTATTATATTTCTCATGAACTCTTATTACTCCACAATACAAAAATAATTGCGCGTTAATAACACTTTTGTGCATTAATTTTGCATTAATCATAATTATTTTACAGTAATCAAGAAATCGATTTTTCTGTTTATCTTTACAAAAGAGAACAAAATTGAGCACTTTTATACTAAAGATTAAGGAATGCATAATTTAAAATTGGGTGATTATTCGATAACCATTTAATCAGCTGTGGTAATTATGCATAATTATAAATGGATTAACTATGCGATATTTCGTATTTTTAATTTTATAGTTTTAATACATCGCAATTAACTTTCTTAATTTGTACTTTTTCTTTCACTAAGCTAACTTATATCTATGAATATATGATAGATTAAATGCGGGTATATATTGAATTAGATTGGAATAGACCAGGAGATGGCAGCACACGCAATCACCTCATCGAGTTTATTAATGAAAAACTGGGATTAGTTAAATGTCAATTCCCTTATTAAAACGAAATCTATCTGGTAAATCACATCTTGATAGAAAATACCTAACAACAAGATTTTCGCGGCGACAGACATCAGTTTACCATAACATTTTCTTGCTTCCGATTCTCCATGCTTTCATCCTTTTGAGTGCTGGTGAGCATAACAGTAAATCTATGATTCAACCAATAAAATCTGTTTTTAATGTGTTTTTCACCAAAATAGAACTTGTCAGACCGACTGCGTTTGAATAGGCCTGACGAACATTCACAAATAATATATTTTCATCTATGAACTCAATGGGGTGATTGTTAATTCTGCCACTCCCCGGTCTAGTACTGTTGAAAAACCATTGAACACGACTTTTATTGCTGAAATATTGATCATAGATATTTATTATAAATTATACACATTCGTATAACGGGAGTATAGAATTGTATAAAATCAATTAAAATTTTCTCTGGAGTAAGTTTGAAGTAATTAATTTATTATATGTCGCCGTACAAAAAGAAAAAACAATGAGTATATTGTATTCCATAGACAAATTAAGTCATGTACAATTTTTTATCCTTTTATCATAAATAGTTGCACATATATACATAAACAAAAGATGGGCTAAACATAATTTTAAGTTTTTGTACTTCACTGACACCTATACTGTGAAAATATTGTATAAAAAACTACTGCTGTGAAGGAATTTTCTTATTGTTATTAATATAAATGTTAAAATATACGTAAAAATTACTTAAAAGTTGTCCATTTTCAAAGGGGTAAAAAAGTGACTTTATTTTCTTTTTTATTTAGTGTATTTTCATATTTTACAATCAGTCACCTTTTCTCCCTTTGAAAAGGAATGCACCTCTATGTGGATCTGGATATATATAACACGTTTGTAAATCTTTTTGAGCACCTCTTAACTAATTATTATGTGTACTTTAACATTTATACCTATACTGCCAGACACCAAGTGGCACGTATATGATGACATACTAAGTTTAACTACAAATCTACTGATACTTGTAGAATAAACAACAAATTAACTTACTTTTAGGGGAATTTCTTATTTATTATTTCAAATATGTGAAAATGGAGTAGAGTTGCAGATACGTAATGGTGTTAATTGGTGTGGTAACGTCTTGTGCTAACTTTGATGAAAAATGCAAAAGATTAAAATTTAAAGATTTTTTTAATTCTATATCATTTTTTTTCCTTACATAATTTGTGTGCGACCATTCCTACCTGGTCACCCAACATGATTTCTACCTTTTGTGAAATCCTATCCTGGAATCGAAATATATTGTAAGTCAACATTTATATATATTCATATACATAATATACAGAACATAATGAAATGTAATGCAATCATTTAATTTTAAATACCTAATACACATTTTTCTGGATATAATTCTATGTTTTTCTTTATTAAGAAGTGTCTGTTTTAATTTTGTATTCTAAAATATACTAACTGATCAAGCAGTCGATGTTTATGTTGCATAAAACATGTTATACTTTCAAAAACTATGAATATAAACTTAACCAAATTTGCATGCAATTTTTGGACTTTATTTTGGTGGGCAGAGTGTGCAATAACTTTTTTTTAATTTATCATTTGATTAATTTTATTTTTCAGTTTTCCACTCATATTTCATATTAATAATAATAATAATTATATATATATATATATATATATATATATATATATATATATATATATATATATATATATATATATATATATATATATATATATATATATATATATAATTTACCTAGTATTGACACATTTAAAAATAAGTAAACAACAACTTTTCGAAACATTTTACAAATGAAAAATGTTTTATCGTGAACATTAAAAAATAAAGAAAACTTTAAAATGTTTGAAATATTACGTGTTATTCGATGCCAAAAATGTTTCAAACATAACATTTAGCTTAGTTGGTTAAATCTATGCATATTTGCAGTTTTAGTAATATAGTAATTTAATAATATTTTAGTAAAATTTAGTTTTATATACGTCATTATTCATACAAATAACACAGTTAATATAACATTTATGTAATTATTTTTAGAAGAAACTTAGATTAATAGAAAAGACTAGAAGAAATTTCAGATACAGTCGGCTTTCGTTAATTCGACCTTGTTGGGTTCGCAAGATATGTTCGAATTGTGGAAAGTATGAGAGAGAAACATGTTTACATGTGTTTACATGTCACCATTACAAATAAACTAATGTTATAGTATTTTTTTATTATTATTTCGGCTATTATCATTATAATATGACCTAACATTATACTGAGACTAATTAAGGAATTGAGAACAAGCACAATGAAAAAAGGGATGGGGGTGTCATAGATGGACAGATGAGACAATAAGAAAATTGATATCGGACGGATAACGGACAATATGTATACGAGTTCAGGGCAATTTTAACAAAAAAATAATGAAAAAAAAGTTATTTTAAGTATCTGAAGTGCATCAGAAAGTAAAGAAAAATGAAGAGTCAAAATTCACGTTCGTTCGTATTAAACGAAGTCAAGAGAAAATGAATTCAAATAAATGAAAAATTTCAATGTTATTCTGTCCTTGAATATTTGGAGACTTCGTGTTTAGTTTTAATTAAGCGAAGATTCGATTTATCCGATTTCAAATTAACGAGATCCGAATGTATATGGACATAAATAAAGAAAAAATCAGTTACCCAGCATTTTATAATCTATTCTCATAAAATAAATGTTAGCTTTTTAAAAAAAATTCATACAAACTGGTCAAACTGTTTAAAATGCTGAACTAGCACTTCTTTTCCAAAATTGGAAAGAATTACGCTATTGCAAATAAAAAAAAATAATAATTTGATAATATGATTTTAAAAAAAAAGTATTCATCGCTGGCTATTTCGTAAGATCTCTCTACTTTGTTTTATACAAGAGAATAAGATACGAAAACTAGATTTTCTAAAGAATTGAACAAATGTAATTTTTTTTCAATTTTAAAATGCTGACACTGCTTCAGAAATACATAAAACTACGTTTTCTTTCCAAACTTTTGTTTGAAAATAATGTTCTCCCTGTAAAAATATTTTTAAGAACTTTGGAATCTGATCTTTTATTGTACCACTAAAATAGGAAAAACAGCTTTTCAGTTATAATTCTTTCGTTTAAAAATGAAAATTCTTTTAAAAGGGTATTTAAAACTGAGGTTTTCAAAATCATCTTTTGTCTGAAAATAATGTCTTCACAAAATATTTTTAAGAGCTTTAAAAGAAGATACGTATTTTATTGTATGAGTAAAAGAAGAAAATAATCTTTAGATTTTTTTTAATCTACATTTTTCATTTTAAATTTGCGTTTACGACAGAAAAGTATTTCTTTTTAATTTCTTTTTTCCTTTTTTACAGTTTGGAACCAAGATGGAACATTCCATATGCCAAAACTCCGACGTCTTAGGATGCGGCGGTTACGTCGTAAGTAGCACTATTAAAATTACATAATATTTTTAATGGAAATTGCAGGATTTTTACGAATTAAATTACGGGTCTCAAAATAGTTTGACAAATTCATAGCATATGTTGAAATATGTGATAATTAACTATTGGTTAATAACATACTAATATGTCTGTTATACTAATAAGTTATAATGTATATTAAAATATACACCCATTATTAAAATTTTATTATATTTGTACTAAATACTAGCCAAGCGTCTGATTATTTATTTATTTTTTGCCTTTTTAATAAAAGGAAACATATATTGTATCATATAATTTCTGGAAAGAACAGGCAACTTTTCCAGAGTCAGAGCTTAAAATGTTTCTAAAACAGTACTGTTAGTCAAAGAAAAATCTGATTTATAAATTTCGCGAAAACTTGCAAATGTACATTCTGTATCTGTTCAAAAAAAATTTCCAAGATTATTTTTTCTGAAAAAAATAGTGATTCTTAAAAATCATAACTTTTGGAACCTTTCTATAAAAAATATGCATATATTTTTTTTTTTAACTGAATCGTACCGTATTGATTTCATGCATATTTATGCGTAAACTCATTTCCGATTAATAACGACATATTGTCGTTATTTCAGATCTTGAAGTGGCCACATAGGCAATGGAATAAATTAAACATGGAGTTTCTCCATAAAAAAGCATATTTATTATTATTATTATTATTATTATTATTATTATTATTATTATTATTATTATTATTATTATCTTAATTGTAGCACTTTAGCTAGAACAATTCCTTCCTTAATTCTAAAGCTCACTCGGATACTGCAAGAAGTGTAATTCACCGATTTTGACGAAAGTGGTATCGTTGGAAAGATGTCATCGAGAGCAGTAAAAAACTCAATGGAACTAGCCGAGTTGAGAATCAGCCGTTTTCGAGATATCCGACAGTTTATGTCATGTAATTAGTACACACTTAATGGGGGACCGCAAAAAATTTAGTCTCGATTTTAACGAAAGTGGTATCGTTGAAAAGATATCAACATGAGGATTTAAAATCTCAATGGAATCATCCGTCAGAAATGTGACGTTTTCGAGATATCCGACAATTTGTGTCACATTGCTAATGCACACTGCTGGGAACTGCATTATGTGACATAAATTGTCGGATATCTCGAAAACTGCTCATTTCAAATGGTTAGTTCGATTGAGTTTTTTAATTCTCACAATGATATCTTTGCAACGACACCATTTTCTTCAAAATCGAGGAACCAATTCTTTGCGGTCCCCTTTAAGTGTGCACTAGAAGAGTATGCACTATTTACGTGACATAAATTATTGGATATCTCGAAAACAGCTCATTTCCGACGGGAGGTTCTTTTGAGTTTTTTCTCCCTCATGGTGATAACTTTTTAACGATACCACTTTTATTAAAATCGAGACTAATGTTTTTCTGTGGTCCCCCATTAAGTATGCACTAGTCACGTGACATAAACTGTCGGATATATTGAAAACGACTCATTTGCGCTGGGTTATTTTATTGAGTTTTTTACTGCTCTCGATGAGATCTTTCCAATGATACCCCTATCAGCAAAATCAGTGACTTACACTTCTTGCAATTCCCTTGTCAGATTTTCATGTGAAAAATCATTGTTGATAAATGTTTGAACGAAAAAAGCTATTGTCAATACAGTAATTTCAGACAGCTTTAGATGTTAAAAAGTGATAAATCGCACAAATTATGAGTTTTCATCAAGTGCCACTGCTGTGTGATCGCTCTCGCAAAAATAGAAATTATGAAGTCACGTGCTTTTTTAGGGGACAAAATGTCACACGTGAAGGTCTGATGAGAACAATTTTGCAAAAAGTTCTGCCAAAAAGACGTAAGCATCTACGAATGCTAAGAATAAAACATATTCCAATGTGCAAAAGATCTCGGAATGCAATAAATTTAAAAAAATTACTCTTTTAAAAATTTTTGAATTAACACTAATTAATAGAGATTAGTCAAAATTAATGAGACACATTTTAGAAGTAAACTAAAATCTTTACATTTAAATAAATTGAGTAAGATAATAGATAATTTTGAATGAATTTTATAGGATTAATGATAGACGCTATTAAAGAATAGGAAATCAGTGAATATGCCGGTAATTTAGAGTAATGAAAAAAAAAAATAAAAGCAGATAACGGAAAGGAAAAAATAATGGTATAATACACACATACACACGCACAAATATATATATATGTATATATATGAAATAATAAACAGATTATCATGGAAACACCTGATGGTCTGACGAAAAGAAACTGTCGTTGATTCATGCTATGAAGGTCATTGGTCATAGGAGAATTTCTTCTTGATTTAGCGGCCGGAGTTAAAAGCAAAGGAGATGCCATGTATGGGAATTTCTCCAGAAATAATGCAAGAGATCAGTTTTTAGTCCTTTATTCTTTTTGAGCACTTTCAGTGGTTATTCCACACATCTTCAATCTCCACAAATTAATAATAAATAATTTGTTGTAAGCCCGTATCACCACAAATAGAATAAAAAGAGACTGCTGGGAATATATTGCACTCCACAATTATTCCAAATTATTCTGGGAAGAGATGTGAATCTTGGTACTTGAAAGGTCAAAAGCATTCTACTAGCTCCGGAAAGCCAAAATGACTTTCTCAGAAATTCAAAGCTAACCTAACCCCTCTATTTTTTACGTAAGGCTTTTAAAAATCCACTATGATCTTTTTAAAGGTAAAGGTAATCCAATTTGCGCTCTACTATTGGCTAATGGGCGTGACTAGATGCACGAACTATTTAACAAATCGCCTTAAATGTAGTGAAATATGCCTACAAAAAGTCTATGAATTTCCTAGCGGACGATTAATTAAATAATAAAACAAAATTAAAGTTTTGATAAATGTTTTTAATTCTAAAAAGGAAATTGAATTTCTGTAATGAATTTAAGATTCGGCAATAAGATATTGATATTCAAGAAACATTCTGGAACTTTTTAAGGAAATAATCAATAGATTATGCTAAGTTAAACAAAACAAAATAAAAAGAGCTTTAGCCGTTAAAAATATTAATACATTACGGAAACTGAGAATAAAAGTATGTTCCTATAAAACATTAGAACAAACTCAAGGCGGAAAAAATGGCAATGCATATATATATATATATATATATATATATATATATATATATATATATATGTATGTATGTATGTATGTATGCATGTATGTATATTGTCATGTATATATATTGTGTATGTATGTATATTGTCACAAAATTACAATAAAAATTTTAGTTTTACAAAAACAAATTCTGTTAATTTGAAAAGGTCCGATAAAGTGGAAAAGTTTAAATTAAGACGATAATTCTGGCAAGTCTAAAAAGAAAAACTGCGAAAAAAATGAGGACAAGATAAATATCAGTTTTCTGACTAGGGTTCAAACTGTGTTGACTCTGTATGTTTAAAAACACGACAAAATTTATACAATTCAGGACAGAAATGTAAAGCATAAATATACAAGTTTAGAGTATAAAACAAGAAACCGTTCTAAGAAATAAAGCTAACAATTATTATTTACAATTGATATCAGATTTTAAAAAATGGTGACAGTATTTGTAATGTTTAAGATTTTTTTTAAATAGTTGAATTTAATAAAAAAATCGATTTTTTAAAAATTAATTAAGAGAAATATTTTTACCGATAGGGATAATGTCTATAGCTATACCACACACACGCGCAATAAATAAATAAATAAATAATATAAAATAAAATAAAAATTAAGTGGTTTTACACAGCGTTGTTATAGAAATTGAATTTTATAGTTACGTTTTAAGTACATACTTCTTAATTATAAAACTGCAGATTTTTAGAAGAGGAACATAAATAAAATATACCCAAATCTATTTTTAAGAGCATAATATCCGTAATCATTTAAGTTTTAATCTAATGGCACAATGCATTAAAATTGGATCAATTTTTTCCCTTAATGTTCAGTAAAGAAACTTTAGATTTAAAAAACAGAAAAGAAAAAAAGAAAAACTACTCTTCAAATATTAAGGATAAACAGAAATTGATTAAAATGTTGTTGACATTTCTTGTAATGACTTTTATTTTGGTACAGTAACAGAATAGAATATGATTGTTTCGAGTTTGTAAGTTTATATTCTTTTCCAAGTCTTGTATGGTTTTAGACGTGGGTGATCTAAAGTAAAATAGAAATAATTTATTTACAAAGAATTGATTTTTTTAACTTTAATATTTTGTCTGAAAGAGAAAAATATGTATCTGAAATTAAATGGAGATGCAACAAACGTAGATAAATATTTAAGATCAGTAAGAAAATAAGAAATTAGAAAATGTCGTTTTGGTGATTTTTTTAAAGTATTTTGAAATCTCCATTTCTACACTTTCTGAGAATATATATATATACAGGGTGTCCCTAAACAAATGGTATATACGTTAGGGGGTGATAGAAAACATCAAGACGAGTAATAGTATATAGGAAACCAAGGGTCCCAAACGTTTTCCAAAGGAGATAGCCGCCATTAAAGTTTGGGATCCAAAATTTCAAATTCACATAAAAAACGGAAACATTGGTCGATTGATTTGCGGTTTTTACTAAAATTATCCTTTATGTTGGTATTTTCTTGAAAATAAATTATAAAGATAATTTTCGAAAAATGCCGATAGAGGGCACTTTAGACTTTGAAGTAATGAAAAACTATTTTTTGCCGTGATTTTTTTCATCTCATTAAATGGTTTCTTAAGTTTAGACTGAAACTTAAATTTTGAGCTCAAAATCTGAATAGTTGGAAGCGGTTAAGTAGCACAAACTTAACTGTGTTCAGAGGGTTTAAATTTCAAATGAATATAAAAAACGGGAAAATTGGTCGATTGATTTGCGGTTTTCACTAAAACTATTCTTTATGTCGGTATTTTATTGAAAATGAATTATAAAGATAAATTTCAAAAAATGCCGATAGAGGGTGCTTTAGACTTTGGATTAACGAAATAATCCATCCTAATACTATTTTTTTGCGTTATTTTTTGCATCTCATTAAATGGTTTCGTAGGCTTAGATTTAAACTTAAATTTTTAGCTCAAAATCTGAATAGTTGGGAGTGGTTAAGTAGCACAAACTGAACTGTGTTCAGAGGGTTTAAATTTCAAACGAAACGGATAAAAAAACGGAAAAATTAGTCGATTCGTTTGCGGTTTTTGAAAAAACTACTCTTTATATCAGTGTTTTCTTGAAAATAAATTTTAAAGATAAATTTCAGAAAATGCCAATAGAGGGCATCTTAGACATTGGAGTAGCGTATAACTATTTTTAACCGTTATTTTTTTAAATCTCATTAAATGCTTTCAAGTCCTTAGATTTAAATTTTTAAATCAAATTCTGAGTCGTTGCGAGTGTTTAAGTAGAGCAAAAGTGAACTGTGTACGAGGGGGGAGGGGTTAAGTTTCAACTGAACACACTTCAGTTTGCGCTTCTTAACCCCTCCCAACGATTCAGAATTTGAGTTCAAACTTTAAGTTTAAATCTAAGATTTCGAAAACATTTAACAAGTTTTGGAAAGCATTTAATTAGATACAAAAAATAACGGTTAAAATTTGTTGCTGGTTAATCTGAAGTTTAAGGCGCCCTCTAACGGTATTTTTTGAAATTTATCTTTATAATTCATTTTCAATAAAATACCGACATAAAGAATAGTTTTAGTGAAAACCGCAAATCAATCGACCAATTTTTCCGTTTTTTATAATCATTTGAAATTTAAACCCTCTGAACACAGTTAAGTTTGTGCTACTTAACCACTTCCAACTATTCAGATTTTGAGCTCAAAATTTGAGTTTAAGTCTAAGCTTACGAAACCATTTAATGAGATGCAAAGAATCACGGCAAAAAATAGTTTTTCATTACTTCAAAGTCTAAAGCGCCCTCTATCGGCATTTTTCGAAATTTATCTTTATAATTTATTTTCAAGAAAATACCAACATAAAGAATAATTTTAGTGAAAACCGCAAATCAATCGACCAATTTTTCCGTTTTTTATGTGTATTTGAAATTTTGGATCCCAAACTTTAATGGCGGCTATCTCCTTTGGAATACGTTTGAGACCCTTGGTTCCCTATTTACTATTACTCGTCTTGATGTGTTCTATCACCCCCTAGCGTATATACCATTTGTTTAGGGACACCCTGTATATATATATATATATATTAGAAAGAAAAATTTGAAGCAATTCCGCTTATTTACTTCGAATCATATCATATTTTAGGCTACATTTTGTCAAAATGTTTCTTCAAGATTGTTTTAGAGAACCGACGAAAGTATAGGTCAAAGGCTGTTAGAATTTAATAAAATGTAATTTTTTTGTTATTTTGTTGTAAATCAGCTGCTTGAGAATCGTTATCGTCGCTTTAAATATATGTGAATTGCAATATTAAATATAACTACAAAAATAGACAAAAATAACTATTACAGCACACTCTCTTGGCGGATTTCTGTCATATTTAACAACATCATGCAGACGATAGCCTGAAACATGCACGAAAGCTTCCGTTCGCACCTATTCATAACATCATTGGAAATTCGATGCATATTTTCACAGTAATATGAATGGCAAAAAAATTGCTAGTACAGCGCCTCCTATTACGTAAACTGGTCAAAAATGACTGTTGAAAAAAAGGAGAAGCACAATACTTTAGAGAGAAAAAAAAAGTAAAATAATGGAAAATACGTATATAGTAAAAATTATTAAATTATTAACTTTGCAGCAACTCTTAGAAGCCTTTTCGGTTCCAGGTAGGGGCACCGCAGCATAAATTTGCAGTTTTATTTTTATTTTCAAAACAGTAAATTTATAATATAATTTATTCTAATTTTCGATTATGTTTCAGTTACATTATCTCATAAAGTATTTGTTTTTCATGTTCATATTTTGCTGTTTATTCAAATTTGAAATTCTCTTCCAGTTTCGAAATTATTTTCTCTTATTACGTGTATTTGAAATTATTTTGCTTTAATTATTAATTCATTGTTACACTTATGGAGTCTGCAAACTTTCTGTTCCTTGGGAAGATTCGTAGTCTACATGTTTACCATACTTTTTCTTACCTCTTAACAGAATAACAGAAATAACAGAAATAGCGCCAAATTGGCATTAATTTTGGAGAGTAATTTTTGTCGCTAGATTTGGAGATATATCACTAAATTGGCGACGGACTTAATAAACTTTTTTTTTGGTCAACGAGATAATCAAGTGATATTGGATTGCGTAAAAGAGACATCCTTATAATTCTAAGAATGATAAATATATTAACTAACAATTTACTGCGTCAGATTAAGCGCCTCATTTTGAAATAAAATATGTATTTGAATCGAAATTTGAATGAAAAATAGGGTCATGAAAATCGAAATGTGTGACAAAACAAATATCATGGCAAAAAAAAAAAAAAAAAAAAAAAAAAAAAAAAAAATGTCCGATCGACTCATTCTTTATGCAAAATTTATGTTTTTTTGGTAGATTTCGTATGAAATACTACCTATTGCAATCGCACCAGTTTATCTATCTATCTATCTATATATCTCACTATCTTATGGACACGATAACTTCTATAATTCTTGACCAATCTCCACCAAACTGGTACATAAAACCAAAGGGGATAAAATCTCGGCTAAGTTCGTTAATGGGCAAAATCGGACCAAGGGGGTCGGAATAGGGGGCGTTTTTGTGAAAACCGAAAAAACTCCATAACTTCTTAATTAAAGTAGATATCGAATCGGTTTAAAGTTTATATTACTTCTTAAAAATGGGCCAAAAGTTTATGCATGAGAGATTTTTGATAAATTTAGAAGTGGGCTCAAGGGGCAAAAAAAAAAAAAAAAAACAGGGGTTTTGAGAGAAAAAAATTCATAACTTCGTCAATTTTCAAGATATCAAGTCTAACTAAATTTTTTGTAAATGTTCTTAAAATTATCTAAAAATTTTGTACTTACAAGTTTTTGATAGGACCAACTTTTACCGATGAAAAAAAATAAAAACGAAAAGAAAAAGGGCGGTGAAAAAAAGAGAAAAATCCATAACTCCGTCAATTTTTAAGCTATCAAATCTGATTAAATTTATTTTACATCTTCTGAAAAATATCTACAACTTTTATATTCACAAGTTTTTCATAGGACCAATTCGTATAGAAAAAAAATAAAATAAACAACAATTGGAGAAAAAACCTCTAATCCAAACTGCTTACATTCTGACTCATTTTTTAAATTTATTTTTTATTTCAAACGCATCCAAATGGTCGATCCTCTTATTTAGAAACTGTATAAAGCGACACATTGGTCAATTTTCTGAAAAGACAGAATATATTTCAAAAAAGGCTACCTAAAAGGGTATTTTGAACAGAATTTCCCAGACATCGGGACTGAAAATTTAAGGAAGTATTTAAATAAGAAATTGCGTTTTTTTTCTGACTCGTTTTTAAATCCATTTTTGTTCTCAAACGCATCCAATTTACAGATCCTCTTATTTAGGAACTATATAATGTGATGCATTGGTCAGTTTTTTGATAAAGACGGAATATATTTCAAAAAAGGCTACCAAAAAGGTTATTTTGAACAGAATTTCCCGAAGTCATCGTGACTGGAAATTTAAGAAAGTGTTCTAATAAGAAATTGCGGTTTTTTTTTTTTTTTTTTTTTTTTTGACTCGTTTTTAAATCCATTTTTACTCTCATACACATCCAATTTACAGATCCTCTTATTTAAGAACTATATAATGTGATGCATTGATCGGTTTTTTGATAAAGACAGAATATATTTCGAAAAAGGCTACCAAAAAGGGCATTTTGAACAAAATTTCCCGAAGTCATCGTGATTTGAAAATTTAAGGAAGTTTTCACATAGCAAATTGCGTTTTTTATGGCTCGTTTTAAAATCCATTTTCGCTCTCAAACGCATCCAATTTATCGATCCTCTTATTTAGGAACTATGTACTGTGAGTCATTGACCAGTTCTTGATAAAGATAGAATATATTTTTAAAAATGCCGTCAAAGTGAGTATTTCGCACAAAATTTTCCGAAGCACTCATGATTAAAGAATTAAGGATGTATTCAAACAACAAATCGGTTATTTTATGACTCATTTTTAAATTCAATTTTTTCTCAAATGCATTCAACTGAGAGTATTTTGTTATTTAGGAACTATATAATGTACTGTTTTGTCGATTTTTTAATAAATTGAGAATTTATTTCAAAATATGTTATCAAAATAGGCATTTGAGCTGCAATTTTCTTAAGATGATTCTGATAAAACCAGTTTTTGCGGGAAAATGAAATTAAAAATTTTTCATAAACGATCAAATGAAGTTATTAAACTGGGTTTATCTCTAATCTTTTTTTTTTTTTTTTTTTTTTTTTTTTTTTTTTGAAATGAGCACGCTTCGAAATCTACCTCCGCCTATAGGCCCAGCCGACAGGGATATTTTTTATTGTCCTTTATATTCACTCCTTTAAATAAAATAGAATAAAAACAAAATTCGAAAACAATTGTATACCTTTCACCAGAATGAATATTTCGATAGTTCGAAAAAAAATAGTTTTTGACAATCGAGTTTATTGATACTCAAGAGGCTTCTTTCCATTATTACATACTAAATACACACCATATTTCAAGTCTCTATTTCTATTTTTATCAAGAGCGTTTACAGACAGGCAGACAGACACAAGCGTCATTTTTTTTCTAAAAATGTTTTTTCCGGAATCTACAAAGTCTGAAGCATCTAAATGCGTCATAAAATTAATTTTGATTTTTAAAATGATTGTAATATTTACTCTATATTATGTATGATGGATCAGTAAAAGTAAAAAACACGACATTGTTTGCTTTTTAATATTTACGAGCGTTGCTTTAATTGTTTTACATAAATTATTTTTCGCTGTTTTCTACATTACAGAATACGGATTGCACTGTAATTTATAAATAAAATATGACGTTCACGATTCAACGAAAATGTAACACATTACAATCATTTTACCCTACTAATATCCACTTAAAGATATTGCATGCATATATGAACCATATTTCAAAGAAATTCTTTCCGATACAAAGTAGAATACTAAATTCAAAGTTATTATTTGATTAACAGAATCATAAAACTTCATTTAACGTGTGAAAAGAATAATTTATCTCAAATTCCCAACACAATTTTACTAAATACGCTCTATTTATTTAAATATTCTTATTGGATACAACAATTTAGCAATTGATCATTCTGATCATTAGCAGCATCTATTCAACATTCACTACATGTACTTAAGATATCCATTTTTCTCATTCAAATTCTCAGAAGGCCATGACACTCCCGAAAACGGCGTATGGTAATAAAAAAAAAATCTATGTTGATATTCTGCGTCTAATTTAAATAAATAAATTTTAAAGAAGAAAATATAAGTATTTTATTCATAAATAGATATTGAAAAAAAATCATAAATTTGCTTAAATACTCTTAAATTAGAAAACAATAAAGAAAACATCGGTTTTCAATGTTTAGTATTTCAAAATCCATATAACATTAGAACACTTTTTTTTATTGTGTTGAAAGGAATAAATATGTGCTTTTATGTAATGTTTTTTTTTTTTTTTTTTTTTTTTTTTTTTAAAGCAAGATGCAGAATTAGGATTTATAGGAGGCTTCAAAATGTTAGATTTTTACGAGGAGAAAATTGGCAGTTTTGAATTTAGTGCTTCTGTCCTGGAGCATTGAAATCCCTCCCCTATACACACACAAAAAAAATTGTATGTTTGGTCAAAAAATGTCATGGTCAAAAAATGTAATCCCCCCCCTTTCTCCCAGAGCCAAAGAACACCCTCCCGGAAGAAAATCTTTGAGATCAACACTGAAAATTGATGAAGCAGAACACAGCACAGAATTACAAAATAAATCTTGCAACTAGAATGAAAAATTTCGTGCCTACTTATATCTCAGTTTACAATAATTACCACCTTGAAACTATTTAAATTTGCATTTAAAGCATTTTTATATTTTTAATAATATGTTGCCCTTAACTAATGCAAAATTTTTAAATTTCATCAGTATTATCACCAATATATATATATATATATATATATATATATATATATATATATATGTATTTAACCAAATAAATGAAATTTTAGTTTCATATTATAAAGACTAACATGAAACATTCTATTCATGTTCTTTATGATTTTCACGATTCAATAAAAATTTAACATATTACTATTAGTTTATCCTACTAATATCCACTTAAAGATGCTGCGTGCATAAACGAACCATATTTCAAATAAATTCTTTACGATACAAAGTAGAATACTAAATTCAAAGTTATTATTTGATTAGTATTATGATAAAACTTCATTTTCGTGTGAAAAGAATAATTTATCTCAAATACCAGACACAATTTTACTAAATACGCACCATTTATTTAAATGTTCTTATTGGATACAACAATCTAGCAATTGATCATTCTGTTTATTAGCAGCATATATTCAACATTCACGACATGTACTTAAGATATCTATTTTTCTCATTTAAATTCTCAGAAGGCCACGATGCTCCCGAAAACGGCGAATTCTGATAAAATAAATCTATGTTGATATTCTGCGTCTAACTTAAATAAACAAATTTTAAAGAAGAAAAAAAAATATTTTTTTTCATAAATAGATATTGAAAAAAATGGTGATAAATGATAACTTTACTTAATACATCTTAGGACTCTTAAACGGGAAAACAATGAAAAAAAATCGACCATAATCAGCATTTAATATCTTAAAATCCATATGGTTTGAGAAGATAATTTTTAATGATATGAAAGGTATTAATATGTGCTTACCTTTCGTGTATTTAAACAAGTTGGAAATTGCATGTCAATCGTAGCAAATGGGGTGCGTCCTTATTATAACGAAGTTTTAAAAATATTCAGATCTTGATGTAATAGTATACAGCATAATAGACGAAATCTTTTGTGTGTCCCTGTAAATACCGCCTGATTTCTATTATATATGAAATAACTTATAGTAAGCTTCAGAAACGCATATAAATTTCATAAAATATGAAAGAATTTGATATCTAAACGTGTCACAAACAATGTCCCTGTTTTCAAAAATTTTGTAATCGAATACTATAGTGTGGCCTCTAAATTAATATCAAACAACACAAATATACACAATATACACAAATATCTATTCTTTGCACAAATACATATTCTTTGCTTTGATTGTACAGAGTGTATATTTAAGCATATACTTCATGGATGTATATCAATTTTATTATGTTCGAACAAGTGTAACAGCATTAAAATGCATTTGAAACTTATTTTCCCACTGGTCGTAATGTAAAGGTATACTTTTGATTGTCCATATAATTAAACTATACATCCGATTTTCATAAAATTTGAAATGTCTCAACAAAATTATGCAATAATAATTTATTTTAAATTTCAAACGATTCGGTTGTTTAGTTTTTGCTGTGTTATAAGCGGACAAGCGGAAGGACAGACGGACGGACGAACATTCCGAAGACCAATGGACGAACTGAACGAAGTGCTACGTATTTACGTAATTACTAACACACCTCAAAATTAAATGATTCAGAATAATCATTTATAAGAGTCTCCAAAATGTAATACTTTTGACGAGAAGAAAATTGGTATACCAGCTTACACACAGGATAACAAATTAAATTTTGACATTTGAATGAATATTTTCGTGCATACTTATAGTCAGATTATAATAATTGCCACCCTGAACCTAAATATATTTTAATGCTATGCTATATTCAGGTAAAGAAAATTTTGAAATTTTCAACAGTTTAATCATCTAAAGAAATACTTTTTGAACAATGTAAATGAAATTTTAGGTTCGGTTTATACAGACTAACATGAAACATATGTTTTAATTTCATATATATTTTAATGTATTGCGAAAAACATTTTTATGAAAAAAATATTTTGAAGGATTTCCGATACCATGTGCGTTATCCCCAAAATATCATTTGGAGAAAAATCATTTCAAAATTTTGGAACCACTACTTCAGATATTGAACGGATATAATTCAGAATTCCATAACATTTTTTCTAAAACAAGTTTCAACGAAACAATTATATTAAAATGTTCAGAAAAAATAGGGATTCAACAGCTAAAAAAATTATAATTGCAAAAATTTAAAAACTTTAAAGTTCCTAAGACCCTTTTAAACACAATACATGCTATTAAATTGTCTGAGGCATCTGTAGAAAGAAGCTTACATTTGTATCTATGCATATATATATATATACAGTCAGTCTGAAAATTTAGGTAGAACAAAAGTGTCACTTTTAAGAATCCGTATGTTACAGCCATTTTTCTCGTAAACTATGGAACGTGGAAAGTTTAAAGTTCGCAGAAGTAATAAAGATTATTTAGCTAGATATTTTATTAATCATCAAATAAATATCTTTTAGGAAAAACTACAGGATTACATAATTATGCTATTGAAATATATAGATAGATAGATAGATAGATAGATAGATACCGTAAATTACCAAAAGTAAGCCCCATTTAGCAGGCAGGAATGTCTAATAATTTTAAGGGATATTTACAACTGAAAATTTTGTGAAATACATAGGTAAAAGTAGAAAGATGAGGGCATAAATTTGGAATTTTAAAAAGTACCAGGATTTATACAATTTGGAAATTTATAAGAGGGGGCTTACTTCCGGTACTTATTATATGTATATAATGCGTGTTATCATGTAAAATCTCTCGTAATGGCAAACTCAAAAATATTCCTTCGTTTCATTAGCAGATATTATATGTAAGAGATATCATTGAAAACATAATGCAAAATATTCCTCCCCTTCCACCCTTCTATTTCCATATCTACTGAAACTAAATGTATAAGAAATTTAGGGTAGCAGACTTGTTTAAACATAACAGGAAAACAATAATTATTATTCTAGTTCACAATGATTTTAATTGCACACAAAATGTGCTTTAAGGGCATTCAGCAAGACAGTTGAGAGGCGCTCGTCACGGAACTACAAAAGAATTATTAAAAGTGAGTAAAAAAAAATTATACTTTGTGATATACTAACTTTTATGATATTTCAATGTCAAGGACAATATTTGAAATGAACTGATGGAATATTTCTGAACTCTTGGTCTAAGTCCATTCATTCAAAAAACTGTGTCAGAGAAAAAATATTTTTCACAAAGTATTAAACAATATTGTTCTGAAATCTGACATTTTCTGAACATTGCTTTTTAGTCATCATAAACAGAACTGAGTAATATTTTTAAAACGTTAGGTATATTTGATACCATTTACGCTTTATGCTCTCTGAACATTCACGGTATATCCTGGGTTTTTGTAAGATTCACGCAGCCTTATTATCATTTTAGCAGCCATTTTTTGCATTGTTACATATAATAATTAACATATTCCCTGTACAAGTCCTCTATCCTCTAGTACTGTTAATGCATGAATATTATATATATATATATATATATGTATCGATACGAAATAAAACAAATATTAATTAAATTAATAGATCTTGTTAATTTATTGTAATCATTCATTAAAAAATGAATAAATATGTATCTGGTCATACATTCATAGAAAATTATAAACGTCTTTAACTATAAAGAACCTAAATTCTTCAGCGACATCAGAAAAAAAAATACTTGATTGAACACTTACTAAAAGCTAATTATTTATAGAATTTTCTGGTTTCCGATTATTTACGATAGCTATGTTTACAATTGAATAATTTGTTTTTGAACTACCATTGTTGGGGGATTCCGTGGCTGAGTAGTCAAAGCACCACGCCGCTAATTGCCTTCGAGTGAAGGAGGTTGGGGGTTCGAATCCCACTGTCTACAGTGCACGCACTCTTTGTGGGGAGCTCCCAGTTGTATATCTCTTGTGTTGTAAAATTTCCGTGTGCTATCTCATCCCTGTAATATTGACGATGATTTTTAAGCAGGTTTCGTGTTGAGCACACATATCAGATGAATGTTGTTCAATAAACAAACAAACTATCATTGTTAGAAGAAAATAGGATAACCATGTTTTTAAGCTGGTTTCTTGAGGCAGAATTCTTGTATCTATGTTTAGATTCTTACCGTTTTACAAATTTAATATCTCACTAAAATGAAATTTTAAATATTAAAAGCCTCTTTAATGTAACATTAAATACTGAATGTGAAGATAATTACGACAAATGTTTTAATTTTTTATTATTTTTTTAAACTGGTAAAGTATTGAAATCTTGATAAAATGCAATATTGTATATATAATTCCTATTGATTTATGTGATATGCGACACTGACAGTTTAATCTATTCATTGATGTGAAATGATTTTGCAGTTTATAACCAATCATTTTTTTAATCATAAATTTAACGAAAAATATTGAGCAGAGCGTCCTTTTTTTCTTTTTCTTTTTTTTTTTTTTTTTTCAACAACGGTCTCTTTTTATTAATAACAATATTCAGTATTTTCATTTCTGTTCCGTTTTTTAAAAATCTATATAACCATTTCAAATAATAATAATAATAATAATAATTAGTTTTATTTTTATGATCCTTATTATAAAAGCTAAACAGAAATTGTGGTCTAACAGAAAACTATTTATAATAGATATATTTTTAATTAAATTTTATTTTGCATTTTCAATCAGTATTTAAAATGAAATCAAAGGTACCAAGAATTAGATCTTAAATGGATATTTTTTTTTTCCCATTTTCTTAATTATTTTTACAAAGAAGAATATAATTCTGTTTCTAATTTCTAATTTTACTGGTAACTGAATAATAGGCTAATCCATTTGTAAACATTATGGCATGAATTTTTACACTTATTTCATTTCGATCTGTTGATAGTGGTGTATAAAAGACGCGAGTTACAAAGCATGTATGTTAATATTAACAACGCTCTGAAAGTGTCTTAGGCACCTATGTATTGTGTATTTTAAAACATTTTCACTGAAAATATCTTTAATTTGCTTTTCTGACATATTTCACTTTAATAAAATCACAGGATTCTTCAAAGAGTCTGAAAATTTTTGCATGAATTTTAAAATAAATTTTAAAAAAGCTTAATTTTATTTGCGTTTTTTATGAAACAAATACAAATTCTATGACGTTTCTTTTAATTACATTTTGAATATTCAACATAAAATCATGCTCATCAATCTCAGTAAGTTTAAAGATTCACAAGTCTTAAACCACTGCTTATGCTTCATTGAATCCATTCAATCGCATAAACTTTTAAATTTAAAAGTTCTGGCATAGGATCTATTAGTTACTGACCAGACCTCCCAGGATATTAATTTTTACTCGTTGACCTCTCATTTTGATACCTTTCTAGGTATTGTTATTACTATTCCAATGTAAAAAGAACCCTGTTTTATATCCTTTTTACACAATAGTTTTTCACACAATACTGATGTGATTACAATTGTACTTGTTCCAGTCCCAAACAAAAGAAAAATGTTTCCCTAAACGAAATATATGACACCAATACAGAGATATATACAAAACACAAAGGAGAATAAAATTAGATAACAGCAATTTTCTTTAGAATGCATTCATTAAAACCAGACACGTAACCTATAAATTTTAACTGACAAAATCAATAACCAATTCTTAATATTGCACCACTTCTTCTTAATGTTATATATATTTTGCAAATTTACTGTCACCAGCTTCCGTATTTTTTATCCGTCATTGTTATTATTACTATTATTATTACTATTATTATTACTATTATCATTACTTATTTTACAGTTTATTATATTGTCTTTCGACTTTAAAGGAAAAACAAAGAAAAATATTTTTAAAAAATCTCAGTAAAAATTATAAAACCCAGAAATTTTATTTTCTACATTTTTTTGCTAAAACTTACAAACAAATTTTCTGTATGTTTATAATACATCCATATAATTTGATTTTCTTTATTGAAAAAAAAAAATTGTAGGTACTTTAATTTATTCAAAAGCCATTTGCAAAATTACACAGAAAATACTTTCTAGATAATTGAGATTAGAAGAAGGAATTATAACTAAATTCTTGGTGACATAGTGAAACTAGTAAGAAAATAAAATTATATGCAATCAAATGATTGAAAAGACTGGGCTGCTTTATTAGATACATTCAGAATTTATGTATTTTTTAATTATTACGCTGGTGGCAATTTTTTATTATGTATAAGTCATTACATTGATTAAAAAAATATCGTAAATAAAACAAAAAGTATGCTGCAGAAAATGAACATATATTAAAAATAAAATTTTTCAATTCTTTTTTCAAAGAAACAATCTATAATATACTGCAATGGAGGTATTATAATTTATACAATTTACAGTCTTCCATTTACAAAGACGAATTTTTCACGTACTTTTGCCAAACATATTTTTAAACAATATTATATGAAACAAGATCAATAATAGTATACAAATTGTTCTACAACAAGGTTTTTTTTGTTAAAAGATGTAGTCTTAGCGGATAAAAAACTGAAATGTTAAATTTCTTTGTTACATCCAAATTATTCGAAATGTTAACTAATTTAGTTCTAATGCATAATTTTACATTCTTTTGAAAAAGAAAAAATCTAATAATCGAATTTTAAATCTTCATTTTCTGTGAGAAAAGAATAATTTATCTTAAACGTAAGAAAAAACAGGAAGCAAAATCTATTAAAATGTTTATATTAGAAACAGTAACGTAACTTAACAGTTTATCATTCTGATCATCAGTACCTTCTAATCAAAATTCGATACATGAACTTCAAAAATTCATTTTTCTCTCAGCATTCTCTCAAATCCATGAAGAATATGCATATGAAATTATTAAATTGAATAAGAATGCATTTATATATATATAAATATGTCGCACATTTAGAATTAAATTAAAGGAAGGAAGATATATGATATTTTTAGATAAAAAACTATTGAATAAATCAATATTCAGTGATGGTTTTAATTTGAAAAATAGTAAAAAATAATAAAACAATATTCGATATTTAGTTGTACAACATCATTCGAGTATATATTCGAAGTTAATAAAACTTTGTAGCACTATTTAAAATGTGCATAAAATTGTCCAATAACTCTATCTTTTGTAAAGACATAATTTTGTTTACCCATATCAGTAAGTTGATTTGGCCCTATTTTGATCCATATTATGGATTGAATAACGATAACTTAAAATTATCTAATTTTTTCTATTAAAAACTGTCATTTGACTATACTGTATACTGCAAAATTTTTAACACAGGAGAAAAATATCTATTTTTTTAAAACATTTACGTTTAATCAAATTTCTACCTTCGTTTTCAAACACCACAAAGAAAAATCAAATTTTTTGGCGGGGGGGGGGGGGATATTTAGGGCAGTATAGAAAATCCCAAATACGAGCTATTTGTTCTCAATCTGTCATTTATTACACTATTCTAACAAAGTAGCATGTATCTTTAAATTAGATATGTAAAGCAAATAAAATCTCTACTCAATTTTATTGCATTTCGAGACTTTTTTTCCCAATTATGCATTATAACGTTAAAGTTTTAATCTAGCTGATGATCATGGATTAGACACCTATATTTAAACATGTTTGAAAGAGGTTTTTGAAGGTATACATAAAAAAATAACTAGAATTTTATTGATAGATCTTGCCACATCTCTCTCTCTCTCTCTCTCTCTCTCTCTCTCTCTCTCTCTCTCTCTCTCTCTCTCTCTCTCTCTCTATCTATCTATCTATATATATATATATATATTTATATATTATAAGCCGTTCTCTGTGTGCATGTTTCTTTTACAAATCTTTATTTTTTGATAAATTTGCTTGAAACTTGCTGTACATTTGTTTTTAAACATGGAAACGATCGCTGTCAAATTAAAAAAATAATCATACCACTATTTATCCTTTTTTTCCCTTACCGGGTCGTATATTTTAACGTTATAAAAATATCTCTTTTTACATTTTCTCTTTCAATCACTTCTTTTCCATTGCCACTCTCTAAAAACTGCTCAATATTTAAGAAAAAGTATGACTCTAGTACTTTGTTTTATAAGCCAATTAAAATTGAGATTGTTTCATTGTATTTTTGTTTGTTTCATTGTATTTTTGTTGTTTTTGAAATTGACATTCAAAGAAGAAAATATACTTTTTATGCACACATATAAACAGTCAAAACTCCTTATATATAAGCAACTAACTTCCAAGAAAAGAAAATTCGATATGTAGAAATTATGATATACAGGGTGTCCCCTCTCAACGGTGGCCAATGGCTAATTTCTAAACCGTTGGTCATAGACATATAGTTCCAATTGCAAAAATGCTTTTAAAAAGGCAAAGAATTGTTTTTTAAGCGCTTTTGGTCAAAAAAATGTTTTACTAAAAAGTTACGAAAATTAAATTTTTACACGGTCCCCCGGTCCTATAAGTGATATTTAGTAAAATTTTTTCAACACTCTAACAAGTAATACAGAAAAGGTCCTATTTATGTAACATTAAAATTGACCGAGTTATGAAACTTTAAATTTCATGACTTAAACCACTTTTCTATAGCTGAAAACGGATGAGTTCGACTGAGCTTTAAGGGAACGTACACTAAGTGCTTAAAGTATTATAAAGGGAGTTGATTTCCAACGCTGTTCAAAGGCTACTTCCTAAACTATTCGTCACAGATATATAGTTCCAATTACAAAATGTTTTAAATGAGCGATTTAACTGAAGGTGCTGTCACCGTATAAGTTTTACGGTAGTGTTAATTATAATAAATTAACTTCTAGATTGGTTATTAAAATAACTGAAGACATGAATTTCAAAATTCTCTTTATCAAAAAAATCAAATTTTGGGAAATAGCGAAAAAACTTTAAATGCATCTATTGGTTTTCATTATAAATTTTGAGATTGCATTCTTACAATAATGGAAGTTTGTATAGACTGATAGAGAAATCAAAAAGCGATAAGTCGAGTTTTGAAATTCATATCCTCAATTGTATTTTTACGTATGTTTTATTTTTTAAGCAAATGAAGCTGATTCTTTTTGTGATTTTATTTTAAAAAGGTATGTTATTTTGATAAGCTTTTATTTTATTCATAGTTTTCGTATGTAAATTTTCCTAGTTCAAAACTTATATTCAAATTTTAACTCACTTCCAAATAACTGATTGGGGTTCAATTCCCATACTTATTTAAACCCGATGACAATGTAATATTAATACGATTTTAGGTGCGTTCCATTTATTTAATTTATAGGACTACATCAAATTCTATTAGGTTGTGTAATCTAATAGAGCTTTAAATATGTATCATTTTGTAATGTTTTGTGACTGTTGCTTTTCTTAGCTTAATTTAACAAAATTTCTGTTATTTTTTTACTTATATTTTTAGCTCAAATTTCACATTTTACTTTAACATGTAAATGTCAAAATAAATTCAGAAACAACATTGTAATTTTTTTTTTTTTTTTTTACTCTCAATGTTTAAAGTTAAATTTTCTATCTGATATTTATTTTTATTTCCAGTAAATTTGTGAGTGACCCCTATTTTGCAGCAAAAAATATGCTTCAACTTTGAACAGCTATAACTCGGTCAATTTTGATAGCAGAGGATTGGGACTTTTTTTGTCTTACTTGTTAGAGCAGTGGTAAAAATTTTCTAAATATCACTTATAGCACCAGGGGACCGTATGAATATTTAATTTTCGTAATTTTTAGTAAAACATTTTTTTTTACCTAAATCGCTTAAAAAATAATTCTTTACCTTTTTAAATGCATTTTTGCATTTGGAACTATATGTCTATGACCAACGGTTTAGAAATTAGCCATTGGCCACCGTTGAGAGGGGACACCCTGTATAGAAGAGATCTTAGTTTTACAATAATTACATCTAAACATTAAAATTAAATCTAACTTTCGTAGATGGGATTCAATTTTTAATTTATATGCGAATCATATTGAATGAAAATTAATAGTGTGAAAGATTATGTATGAAAGATTTATTGACTTCTACATACCTCTGATAAAATCATATAAAAGCAGTAATTCAGTTTCAATGGCTTTGAAATTATTTTAGATACATTTACTTCCAATGGTTCTTCGATTTCTTTTTCAGGTTTATTAAACGAATTCAATATTTTTTCGTGTGTAGAATAACTAGCAACAATTAACTTATCATCTATTGTCAGAAATTCGATCAGGAGAATACAGTCTGTAGTGTGACCTAGGATGACCAAGTTTCCCCAAGATTGTTGGATTTCTGGAAACTTCAATTTGGATACAGCTTCTAAAATATACTCGTTTTTAAATAATAGATTTCTTGGAAGTTTATCGTACCGATTGCATGAAAATTTGCTTGCAGGTTAATTAAAGGATATACATGCAGTTCATTTCTGCTGTCAGAAATGTCTTCGATTTCTTTTTCAGGTTTATTAAACGAATTCAATATTTATTCGTGTGTAGAATAACTAGCAACAATTAACTTATCATCTATTGTTAGAAATTCGATCAGGAGAATACAGTCTGTAGTGTGACCTAGGATGACCAAGTTTCCCCAAGATTATTGGATTTCTGGAAACTTCAATTTGGATACAGCTTCTAAAATATACTCGTTTTTTAATTACAGATTTCTCGGAAGTTTATCGTACCGATTGCATGAAAACTTGCTTGCAGGCTAATTGAAGGATATACATGCAGTTCATTTCTGCTGTCAGAAATGTGCACTATTACTAAAAAAAATTGTTTTAGTATGCAGATAGATCCCTAAGCAAACTTTTTATATATCATTTAAAAGTAGACTTTATTTTCAGTCGTTCGGAATCGGTTACTTCTTTCTACAATACTGATTTGTAGGATTAGTAGGGGATGGTTACTTTTTTTTGTACTATTGCACATTTTGATTAAAGAAAAAATATATATTCAATCTAACTAAAATTTTAATATAATACACTGATTTTATAGTTAATCACTTTGAAATAAATCTTATTGCACACTCTTAATTTATAACACTCTTTTGCACAAAAACTATAAAATTAGAAAAAATATTCTGTACTTTTATCCCTTTTTTTAAGTGACACTATGACTTTGATGATATTTAAATGGAATTTGTTTTAATAATAAAGAGATTTACATAGCATTTGACAAAAAAGGCTAGAAATAATTAACTATCAATATGCTTTCGAGAAAATTATGCTCCTGACTCGGATGTATTAAATTTGAAAGTCATAAAACATTCAAATAAGCTACAAAATGCGAAATTTATATTCTTTATTGCATTAAATGTTCCAATAGTTAAAAATTCGTGAGAATACATTTCTTGCAAATATTTTAACCAATAAATATCAGTTTTTTTTTTTTTTTAACAAAATGTTTACAGAATGATTTGATGCTTATACAACAATGCTTTTAGGCAGGCCTGTCCAACCTTTCAGTAACCAAGGGCGCATCTTGGCTCTTGGCAGTGAATGAGGGGCGCCATTATTTACATGAATAAATGTATGTGGCAATATTATAGCATAGTATTGGTATACACACACGTCTTAACTTAATGCAAATGAATCGTACAGCTGTAAGCAAAAGACTCCTACAATTCTGTGATTACGTGTACTAAATTTCAAATTATACAGTTTTTAATGAGACGTCTATATATTTATTTTATGGTAACGCGCCAAAAACTTTGATTGCCATCTATAAATCAATAGCAACAAATAAATATATATATAAATCAAAGATATTGCTAGGTTTCTTTTAAGATGTGAAAATATGGTTTGATCTATTTTGAAGGCGTGGATTAATTTAGTTTAAAAACAGACAAACATAACAGTGACGAAACCATATGAGTGGTTTCAATGGGATAATCTGAAAGTTCTTTTACAGATGGATATCCTTCTGAACTTTTAATTTTTTTTCTAAGCAAAATTATAGAAAAAATATACAAAAAAAAAAAAAAACCCTTCTAAAATTTCGAAAATGAAGAAAGAAAATTAAGCCCTTTTATCCTTGAATTCAGAGGATATCTTCAAAAGGGCGCCAAGTAAAACGCCAAAGGGCGCCATGGCGCCCGCGGGCGCCGCGTTGGACAGCCCTGCTTTTAGGTATAATAAAAATTATTATTAGCTTCCCGGGCACTTTTGTTTAAAGTATAAAACATTAAATAGGCCGGATCAGATGTATCCGTAGTGTATGGTACTGTTGTATGTTCACTTAACACTAGAACGTCCAAGAATTTCGCCATCCTAAAACAGCCACCGGTGTCATTTCGACACCACAAATTAAATTATGCAAAATGGATGCTACAAAGTATAATTTTACACTATATTTGATCATTATACTTTAATTAGCTTATATTGTTACATTTTTACAAAAAAAAAAAAAAAAGGCTATTTTATGGAAAGATATATTAATTAAAGTGAAACTAACATTTGAAGAAAGGGAAACAAAAATATTAAAAAAAAAATAAAATTGTTATTTTTTTCACATTATAATGTTTATGGATATGTAGACATTATATAAATAATGCAATATCATGTACATACCTTATTTACAATTTTTACAGTAATAGGCGACTTTTTTAGTGCATTTTCCACATACCATCTTCAAGCAAAAAGAGCATTTCCTGTTAGTGGCATTACCTTTACACATTTTAATTTCACATTTTTTTTACACTTATGGTTTAATTCCGGTACAAAATTTTGAATAGTAACACATTTTTTAACCTTTGCATTATTTGAACACAGTTCATTTGCTAACTGTTGAATATAACATTTCTTATCTGCTTGCCTGACACTGATTTGTAAACAATCCAAGCATTTATAGCCGCAATGTCTAAAATGTTGTAAAATGTATGTACCGGCCATCTCCTTGATCCGGATTTTACGGAATAATTTCTAGCCATCTGATCGAAAATGTCCACTCCACATTTGGTTTCAATATAGAATGTTACAGTTTCTGGTGTTTTCTTTTCATTACTTATATTTGTAACGATCGAATGAAGTGTGCTGAGTACTATAACATTCTTCTGCTTTTTTTCTTGATATACAGTAAGTAGGGTACCGGTGCTTTCGTGTTTATATACATTCGTGGAATAAAGACTGTCTTTTTAGCTCAAGGCTATCATAGCCTGAGAGCTTATGTGCCCGTCTGTTCTGTATGTACGTTCGTGCGTAACGCGATAACTCATGATAAAAATATCCGATCCACTTGAAATTTTGTATGTAGGTATATCCTGACAAGGCGCTTCCCTGATTAGTTTTTGGAGTTCATTCGATATGTATAAGAGGGGGAACGGAGGGGGGCTCATGCCCCTCCGCTTAGTTGATATAAATGGGATTTTCATGCAGAATTAAGTTTTCGTTCAATATTTAGATTAGGATCATTCTGATAAGGCAATTCCGTGACTGTTATTAGGTGCTCATTGAATAAGTGTAAATAGGGGGAACAGGGGTTCTAATTCCCCCCCCCCCCTTAATTTATATAAATGGGATTTTCAAGCAGAATTTTCAGATTTCGTTCAAATCTCTGAATAGTTTTGGAAGTTTAACGGTTAATTATAAAAGAGGGGGATGGCTCCTTTTAAATTATATAAATGCTAAATGGGTTTTTATTAAGAATTATCTCATTTGGTCTCAATTTTGGATATAGATTTTTTATATGATAAAGCATGTCTTCGATAATATAGGAGGTTCAATAATTAAGTATAAAAAAAGAAGAACGGGGAGAGCTGTTTCCCCTTCTTAATTTTTTTTCGAACGGAATTAACCCTTTAAAATATAAGGCTTTAATGTACATGTAGTATTTGTAGCCTGTGAGCTCAATGCCCTCAGTTTAACTGGGTAGTATTCTTTATTTATTTTTCAAGCAATCTGGAATTTCTCTTCGATCTCGATTCTCAATTCCTACAGGACTTGATTTATATTTTATCAGTTCTTTTGCCAATTCCAGTGAAGTAAAAAAGTTATCCACTGTCACAATATGACCTTTATTTTTATAAGGTTCCATTAGTTTTAGAACTACGGATTCGGCTAATCGTTTACCGTCAGGTCGAGATTCATTTTTCCCCGAATAAGGAAATGCATTCAACACATATTTTGTTTCTAAATCAACAGCAATCCAGTATTTCTACCCATAATTGTCTGCTTTTGAAGCCATAAATTGGGTAAATGGGCATCTTGTTTTACTCGGAAATAATTGTTCGTCAATTGTTATGTTATCTGCAGGTTTGTAGCTTCGAATACAAATTTCTATAAAACTGCCCCAAACTTCAGGAATCATTGCGAATTTATTTACTTGAAGTCGCTCAGAACGAGTTGATTTTATGTCAAATCTCAAAAAGCGATATATTTCCCTAAATCTGTTTCTTGTCATTGTTTTACAAAAATCCAAGCCCCAAGAGTCAGACCATAGGGAGTGTAATTCAATATTTTTAGCACCGCTTACTCCACGAGCATATAGTATTGCGAGATAAGCACATATTTCATCGAAGGACAATGCCCAGCTATCAATTTGCAGAACTTGCATGGCTTCCGTTTCTGTATACTTTCTTATATGATTTAATATAGGTTTATCCATAAAAAGAAGCCAGGAGCTTATAAGCGATTCATCAAGATTTAGCTTTGCAAAATTTGTAGAGCCGCTTTTTTTACGTAGTACATTTCTTTCAGAAAATTGACTAGAAGTAGCTTTGAATTGTTTCCATTCGGTTCCATCTCGAGCTATATAGGCGTCTAAATTCATCTGGATACTGTTATCATCCATATCGCATTCATCAGATTTTTCTGATTCATTGTTCTGCAATAGAATTTCATTATCAGAATCTAATTCAGAACAAGAAAGATCACCACCATCCGATTCATTTTCGGATAATTCCCTCAAAAGATTGGCGATTTCTTCGGAACTAAGAACTTTTTTGTTATACTGTTGTTTTATCTGTTTTTTGTTGTTTACATAATTCCGAAAAAATAGCATGTAAAAGAATAAAAACCTCCCAATAATAAAACTTTTTCAAGTGCTTTCAAACACGATAAAAACACAAAGAAAGGAACAGGAGACGCTTGGTCGCCTGATTAGGACTATACTATTTCCCCCCCTTTTGAGGGGTAAAGCATAATATACCTTCCGTAACTGAAAGAAATAGAAATCAAGGTCACACGAACTGGAAAAAAAAGACAAAAGTAAAGTATTTCTTTTCATATTTTGCTTGGTATCGAAATGACACCTGCGGACACTTCTAGGTGAATTTAGTTATAACTTTTTAAAAAATAGAATCACATAATAAAAATTTTAACAGTCTGTTTATTACGTAAATTGATTAAAAGTCAATAAATTTCTAGAGTATAGATAAAAAAATGGGATAGAGAGATAAGGCTAAATTTGGTTTGGTGTCGAAATGACACCAACGGATGAAATTATACAAATTCGAGCGTGGGTTACACTTCCGGTGCAAGCAGAATGCACGCCACTGAAGATTGTGAGGCCAAAAACACTAGATTTCTCCGGAAGATATCATTTTAATATACAGGGTATCTTAAAACTATATTTCAGAAATGTAGAAGGATATCGAGCACCTTAAATAAGCAAATTTAATGTAGGAATAGTGTGCGAATATGCAAAGTTGGAGCAGTAGAGAGTGCTGTTGAGTTTCGCGTATGAATGGTTTTCGCTGATTTGAATAGCCATTCTTTCCACAGATTTCAAGGAAATTGTTTTTATCCATAAATGTGGAACTTATTGACATACGTTTTGCGTATTTATGTTGTGCATGGAAATGTAGTGGCTGTTTATATGATGTACAATGCATAAACCGCTTCCGGGATAGGAATCTGAGTGCATTTAATCGGTGTTGTTGCCAAATGAATCGTTTTACTTTTCCAAATAGGAATTGGGTACGGGAAAAGATCGCACTATTACGCACACTACAAGACTGTCATTCAACCAGCTTGAGAGCTATTGAATATGAGCCATTTATTTGCTTAGTCCCCTGAAACACATAAAATACATATCTGCTGAAATAGCATCTCGACAGCGCTCTCTAAAGTTTCTGAGCTGCAGTCTCATATTTAGGGGTGACTAGGGATGGTTTGCCATACGGTAGGCTTGATTCACCCATCCATTTTCCTATAATGTCTATCAGATTGAAATGCAATCGAATGAAATGGTCAAACAACAACCCGATAATTGAAACATGTGTAGAAAGAATCAGTTTCGAAGAGTTTTCAACATAAAAGGTGATTTTTTTAGAAAAAATTTGTAAGATATTCTCAAATAAAATATGTCATAGAAACTAAAGTAAGGAGGTTTTGATTAAAGTACAAATATTGATCTTTAATTCTACGCATGACAGTTACGAAGTAAGTCTGAAAAAAAAACTATGCACTATTCATGACAAAATGGCTATGTGGGGAGGCTTGATCTACTCAATGTGAGGGGGGTTAACCACAGTCAAAGTTCACTTTATTTAGAGTTTTTTGGAAATATTTTTATTTTACTCAGTGTATAGTAAAGTGTTAAAGTTTATCTTTGTAGAGAAAAAAATATGAATTTACTCTGTAAAGCTACAGGGCCAATACAAAGGACCGTATTTAAAACCGATCAGACAGAAATTAGCACATAACTACTATGAAGCAGTTTTTCGCTGTAACTAAAGTGAATTTAATGCGATGTTAATTTATAGGATAGTGTTTTGTACTTAACATTTTATACAAGGCTGTTATAATTAAAATGCACCTATTCAAATTTATCTGGTGGAAGAACTAAAGTTTCAAATGAAACAAAATTTCCGTAGTGTTTCTATTTAAACTGAAAGTTCAAAGTTAAAATATAAAAATTGAAAAAAAGAAATAGCAGTCTGTGAAGCTGGTAACATCAGTTAAAAGACAAAAATATTCTGCATTTTTAAATTTTTAAACCTTGTAACATACAGGCATTCTGCGTTTATGAAATTTATTCTATTTGTTTCAGCTTTATTGCTTAACGCTTTTATGATTTTTTTTTAATTTACTTTATTTGTTTAAATTCTGTGGTTTAAAAGAATTCTGGATATTTTTAACTTTTAAACCTTGTAGCATAAAGGTATTACTTGTTTAAACTTTGCAGCTTAAATGTGTTCTGCGTTTTTGAAACTTATTTTATTTGTTTGAACCTTGTAGAAAAAAGTTTTTCTGCATTTCAAAAAAATATTTTATTTGTACATATGTTCATTATTGCCAATATTTCAATATAAAATACAGTGGGTCAAGCCTCCCATGTGAGGGGATGATTGACCCATTATTTTCTCATTATTGTAATCCGTCTTATTTTTTAAATTTTTTATATATTACAGTTTCATCATAATTTATTCTAATATGACATTTAATAATAAATAAAATGATGTATAAAACTTTGTTCTAGCTCTTATTTAAAAAAAAAAAAAATCATTTAGTAAAAAATGGGTACACCATCCCTAGTCTGTCATACATTATACTAAATGCTTGTTATTTAAATCCCTATTACTTCTTTTACTTTTCTAACTTATTATTTTCAAACACCCTGAACAAAATCGAAATAAACTGGAGTGTGTATAGAATTATGGTGTTCGCTGTCGAATGTGATAAGATCTCTTATTTTAGGTTTCGCTGTACGAATTTTAAAGGTAAATTATAAAATAATTAATTCTTATTTCAGAGCGGGTCCGATTATATTGACCGATTGTATTGAAGAAGTTAAAAAGTGTGAAATTATTCTTAAACTGGATCTAGAATCAATTGATAATTCAATGATTGTTTTGTTTTAGAATAAAATTAGTCGACTCGAACTATGAAATGTTGAATCATACAACGTATAATCGATTGAGCTTATTAAAAATATTCTTTATGAAATGATTATCTAAATATCTATAAAGGAGACTCGGTACCCTACATTCGGCAAAAAATGACGAAAAGAATGACCTTTTTTTTATCAATAAATTTTGCAAAATTCGACTTATTTTTATTTAATACATTGTGAAGAAGTTTTGTAAATATCTGAGTAGCATAACAAAATTTAAAGCAATTTTACTGCATCGCTGTCCTTTTAAATACCAGTATTTAATTCATTTAAATGTGACTTTTATTTTTTTGTGTTTTTTCGAAGATAAGGCATGTTCGAAGTGATAAAAATTTTATGTATGCTTTTCAAATGCACCGATTTTTTTTTTTTTTTTTTTTTTTTTTTTTTTTTTTTTTTTTTGGGGGGGGGGGGGGATTTGCGCCTATCTTGCTTTTGCGATAAAACTAAATGCACAATTTACACTAAAGTTAAAATGAGAAACAGATTTTATTTATAATTTTGCACATATTTCCACATTTTATTTTTTCTCCCCAACTGAATAACTAATGAAAAACACAAAAAATTACTCAGCACATTTCTACTAATATCTTCTTATGAAAAATTGGCCTAAAATGTTCAAAATTGTACGAGAAGATACATTTTAAAATTTACTTTTTTTCAAAATAATAATAATATAAAGAAGAATTTTTCAAATTTTGCCTTGGAAATTTAACACTTTCTTGATAAAATCATTTTGCTGAATTCAGTTCTTCATTATTGTGCCAAAAATAAAACCTACCATGGTTAATATTAAAAATAAACAAAGAAAGCATTCGAGTACCTATAAATGTATTTTAAAATAATAAAAATACTTTTTAAACATAGTTTTATTTTTTATTGCCGTAAAATACTGAAAAATATTGCACTAGTGTATTATAATACCCATGCTGTAAAACAGAATTGAAAAAAAAAAAAATAAAAACACTATATATCTTTTTCTTTTCTTTTTTTTTCAGAATTAAGTAAAACGTGATACATTAAAGAAGACAAATTATTCTGTGTTATATTTTATTCATGATTTAAGAAGGTAACGATTGAATATAAAAATGATGTATTACAATACTTTTTTCTCATTTTCATTTAATGAGATTATGTGGATATTTATACGAATTGAGTTCTGATACAAAACGGAATTCACATTTCAAAGATTTTATTTGGTTAACCGAAACATAAAGTTTCATTTTCACGTAACGAGAATAATTCATCTTAGAAACTAGACACAATTTTCCGAAAGATGCTGCGTTTATTTCAATGTTCGTATTAGAAATATATTAGCATACCTCAACTATATATCATTCTGATCATTAACAATTTTTATTCAACATTCATTACAGGTAGTTTGAGAATTCATTTTTTTTCTTCATGTTCCGAGAGGTCTATGCTGCAACTGACAATGCTGTATGGGGGTCGAATAAATTTATACTGATAGCTGCTCTGAAATAGAGAAACAATCTTTCATTTGAAAAAAAAAAAATCTAGTAAATCTGCAGATCAGGTACTTCAACAACAGCTCTGCAAATCACTATTTTTGTAGCACATTTTACGTACACTGTTAAAAATCATGCAGTATTTTGTACAGTCATTTCACCGTTTTCTGAAAAACCAGTAACATAACTACTATGAAGCAGTTTTTCGCTGTAACTAAAGTGAATTTAAGGCGATGTTAATTTATAGGATAGTGTTTTGTACTTAACATTTTATACAAGGCTGTTATAATTAAAATGCACCTATCCAAATTCATCTGGTGAAAGAACTAAAGTTTCAAATGAAACAAAATTTCCGTAGTGTTTCTATTTAAACTGAAAGTTCAAAGTTAAAATATAAAAATTGAAAAAAAGAAATAGCAGTCTGTGAAGCTGGTACCATCAGTTAAAAGACAAAAATATTCTGGATTTCTAAATTTTTAAACCTTGTAACATAAAGGCATTCTGCGTTTATGAAATTTATTCTATTTGTTTCAGCTTTATTCCTTAACGCTTTTATGATTTTTTTAAATTTTACTTTATTTGTTTAAATGCTGTGGTTTAAAAGAATTCTGGATATTTTTAACTTTTAAACCTTGTAGCATAAAGGTATTACTTGTTTAAACTTTGCAGCTTAAATGTGTTCTGCGTTTTTGAAACTTATTTTATTTGTTTGAACCTTGTAGCATAAAGGTATTTCGTATTTTAAAACATATTTTATTTGTTTAAATCTTGTAGAAAAAAGTTTTTCTGCATTTAAAAAAATATTTTATTTGTATATATGTTTATTATTGCCAATATTTCAATATAAAATACAGTGGGTCAAGCCTCCCATGTGAGGGGATGATTGACCCATTATTTTCTCATTATTGTAATCCGTCTTATTTTTTAAATTTTTTATATATTACAGTTTCATCATAATTTATTCTAATATGACATTTCATAATAAATAAAATGATGTATAAAACTTTGTTCTAGCTCTTATTTAAAAAAAAATCATTTAGTAAAAAGTGGGTACACCATCCCTAGTCTGTCATACATTATACTAAATGCTTGTTATTTAAATCCCCATTACTTCTTTTACTTTTCTAACTTATTATTTTCAAACACCCTGAACAAAATCGAAATAAACTGGAGTGTGTAGAGAATTATGGTGTTCGCTGTCGAATGTGATAAGATCTTTTATTTTAGGTTTCGCTATACGAATTTTAGAGGTAAATTATAAAATAAATTAATTCTTATTTCAGAGCGGGTCCGATTATATTGACCGATTGTATTGAAGAAGTTAAAAAGTGTGAAATTATTCTTAAACTGGATCTAGAATCAATTGATAATTCAATGATTGTTTTATTTTAGAATAAAATTAGTCGACTCGAACTATGAAATGTTGAATCATACAACGTATAATCGATTGAGCTTATTAAAAATATTCTTTATGAAATGATTATCTAAATATCTATAAAGAAGACTCGGTACCCTACATTCGGCAAAAAATGACGAAAACATTGAACTTTTTTTTATCAATAAATTTTGCAAAATTCGACTTATTTTTATTTAATATATTGTGAAGAAGTTTTGTAAATATCTGAGTAGCATAACATAATTTAAAGCAATTTTACTGCATCGCTGTCCTTTTAAATACCAGTATTTAATTCATTTAAATGTGACTTTTATTTGTTTTGTGTATTTTCGAAGATAAGGCATGTTCGAAGTGATAAAAATTTTATGTATACTTTTTAAATGCACCGATTTTTCTTTGGGGGGGGGGGATTTACTCCTATCTTGCTTTTGCGATAAAACTAAATGCCAAATTTACACTAAAGTGAAAATAAGAAACAGATTTTATTTATAATTTTGCACATATTTGTACATTTTATTTTTTCTCCCCAACAGAATAACTTATGAAAAATACACAAAATTACTTAGCACATTTCTACTAATATCTTCTTATGAAAAATTGGCCTAAAATGTTCAAAATTGTACGAGAAGATACATTTTAAAATTTACTTTTTTTCAAAATAATAATAATATAAAGAAGAATTTTCAAATTTTGCCTTGGAAATTTAACACTTTCTTGTTAAATTCATTTTGCTGAATTGAGTTCTTCATTATAGTGTCAAAAATAAAACCTACCATGGTTAATATTAAAAATAAACAAAGAAAGCATTCGAGTACCTATAAATGTATTTTAAAATAATAAAAATACTTTTTAAACATAGTTTTACTTTTTATTGCTGTAAAATACTGAAAAATATTGCACTAGTGTATTATAATACCCATGCTGTAAAACAGAATTGAAAAAAAAAAAAAATAAAAACACTATATATCTTTTTCTTTTCTTTTTTTTTTTCAGAATTAAGTAAAACGTGATGCATTAAAGAAGACAAATTATTCTGTATTATACTTTATTCATGATTTAAGAAGGTCACGATTGAATATAAAAATGATGTATTACAATACTTTTTTCTCATTTTAATTTAATGAGATTATGTGGATATTTATACGAATTGAGTTCTGATACAAAACGGAATTCACATTTCAAAGATTTTATTTGGTTAACCGAAACATAAAGTTTCATTTTCACGTGACGAGAATAATTCATCTTAGAAACTAGACACAATTTTCCGAAAGATGCTGCGTTTATTTCAATTTTCGTATTAGAAATATATTAGCATACCTCAACTATATATCATTCTGATCATTAACAATTTTTATTCAACATTCATTACAGGTAGTTTTTTTTTTTTTTTTTTTTTTTTTTTTTTTTTTTTTTTTACAGTATTTTATGTGTGTTTAAACTAAAAAAATATTGCAAAAGAAAAATTTAAAATTTCTTTATAAGTTACGATTGGGTATAACTTCTAAAAACATAATATACACTTTTTTACAGAACTGAGTAAAATGGGATACTTTAAAGGAAACAAGTTATTCCGTGTGATACTTTATTTATGATTTAGGAGTGTCACGATTGAATATAGAAATGAAATGTTACAATACTCTTTTTTTTATTCTCATATTCATTTAATGAGATTTTTGCGCATTTGAATGAGATTTAAATGAATCGCGTTCTGATACAAAACAGAATTCACATTTAAAATATTTTATTATGCTAACCGAAACATAAAATTTTATTTTCACGTGAAGAGAGTAATTCATCTAAGAAACTAGGCACAATTTTATGAAAGGTACGGCATTTATTAAAATGTTCGTATTAGAAGTATATTAACATACCTCAACTATTTATCATTCTGATCATTAAATACTTTTATTCAACATTCATTACATGTACTTTGAGAATTCTTTTTTTCTTCACTTTGTTGGAGGTCTATGCTGCAGCTGATAATGCCGTATTGGAGTCAAACAAATCTATACTGATAGCTGCATTGAAATAGAGAAAAAAGTACTTTCCTTTGAAATAAATATTAAATATAAGTAAATAAATCAACTGATGATTTGTTCAAGCTAAAATAAATTAAAAAAATATCAATATAGGATATAAGTGTATTTTACTTTATTTTGTCTCATAAATGTGAAGAAGTGTACAGGGTATTTACTCAGAACAATGGTCAATGGCAAATTCCTAAATCGTTAGTCACAGGCTTACAGTTGCAATTTAAAAAATGTTTTAAATGAGGTAATGAAATATTTTTAAACCGATTTGGGCAATAAAATTTCTTTAAAAAATCAAAATTTAATTTGGCCAAAAATTTTAAACATTGTACAAGAAAATACATTTTTTTTTTTTTTTTTTAATTTTCAAAACTAATAATAATAATTTCTTTGAATTTTGTCTGATAAATTAAACAATTTTTTGATAAATAATCTGCTTTATTCCGTTTTTTATTATTATGCCAAAAATATAACTTACAATGCTTAAATTAAAAAAAAATTCAAAGGGTACGAGTCTAATATAATATATTTTTTTAAAGTATCGGACATACATGTCTAACGTATTTTTAATTTTTTATCGCAATAAAAAAAATTATAATACATGATAAATTAAAGAATACAAATTATTCTGACTTTTATTTTTGAAATTAGGAGTGTCACGATTGAATATAAAAATGAAATATTACAATGCTCTTTTTTTTTCTCATATTCATTTAATGAGATCATGTGTGCATCTGAATGAGATTTAAACGAATTTCGTTCTCATACAAAACAAAATTCACATTTAAAAGGTTTTATTTGGTTAACCGAAACTTAAAACTTCATTTTCATCTGAAAATATTAATTCACCTTAGAAACTAGACACAATTTTCCGAAGTATGCTGCATTTTTTTAAATGTTCGTATTAGAAGTATATTAACATAACTCAACTATTTATCAATCTGATCACTAACAAGTTCACTCAACATTCATTACATGTGGTTTTAGACCTTTTTTTTTCTTTTTTTTTTTTTTTTTTTTTTTTGCGTTATAAGAGGTCTTCACTGCACTTGATACTGCCGTAGGGGGTCAAGTAAATCTATACTGATAGTTCCACTGCAATAGAAGGAAAAATCATTGACCTTTCAAAAAATATTAAATATAAGTAAATAAATCAATTGATGTTTTGTTCAAACTAAAATAATTTTTATAAATTTAGCAATATACTACATAAGCGTAATTTGCCTTATCTTGTCTCATAAGTGTGAAGAAATATATATTCCAATAGTTCCGTATTCATTCTTTAAAAATTATTTTAATATTTATTTATTTATTTAAAATTTTTAATTGTATTTAAATTCAAAAATATTAAAAAGGAAAACTTGCAAGTCATTTATGCAATAAGAACGGCATAATTCTAAAAACATGAAATACTCTTTTTTTATTTCATTTTACAGGGTGTCCAGCAAATAACACCCTGATTTTAAAATTAAATTTCTCAAAAACACAGATCGACAGAACTATGCGGTAAAATGTTTGTTTATCAGGTAAGCTGTAAAAATCTCATATAGATTTTCGAACGGCGTTTCTTTGGAAAAGATTGTGTTCTGATTGAAAAAATTGCTTTCGTTTGACATTTTTCTTGTTTTAGATTGTTTGCGGAGAATGAGTTTTTCGGCTTAAATTGCCATAGCTTAAAGATTTTTGGAATTAAATTTTTAAAATTTCGAAATTCAAGAAATTTAGTTTGAAAAATCGTTAAACTATAGCACTATAAGCCGAAAAACTATACCTCTGCAAGCAATCTAAAACAAGAAAAATGTCAAATCAAAGCATTGTTTGCAATCAGAACACAATCTTTTCAAAATATTCACCGTTCGAAACTTCTGTATAAGATTTTTACGGCTTACCTAATAAACAAAGCGTTTACCGCATAGATCTGTCGATCTTTGTTTTTGAGAAATTTAATTTTAAAATCAGGGTGTTATTTGCTGGACACCCTGTACACACATCTTGCAATCCTTGAGACTGTTGGATTTGTTAATTCCAAATTTTAGATTTATAATAATATTTCCACACTTCATGAAACAGTAAAATTTCATGCTGTTTGAATAACAGTGTGGTATTTAAGAAACTTGAATATTTTGAAATTCAGATTATTTCTTTCATTTGTTAGAAATTCTTTTCAAATCAAGAGAAATTCTTCTCAAATTAAAAGAAAATAATCGCGTACTTATAAAATAACAATGATAATTTATTTGTAAACTCTTTAGTGCCACTCAAGAATACAGCACAAATAATACCAAAAAAAAAAAAAAAAACAGTAAGACTTGGCAATTCCGAACTTTCTTCAATATTATATACATTAATACCTAATGAAAAAAGCAGCAAAGCATCGCCTCCGGCTACGTGGTTTAAACCAAAATCCAGTCAGCAACAACTTCTCTCAACTTATAACAGAATCTGAATCTTGATGAAAATCCGTGCATTAGTTTTTGAGATAGAGCTATTACAAAATCTTTAAATATCGGGTTCTAACTGAATCTGAAATTTTATGAAAATTCTTGCATTAATTCTTGAGACAAATTTATTGTGAATTCGTGAAAAAGTGCAGCATAGCAGAGCCATGGTGTAAGGCGATTTACACAAAAAACGTAAAAAACTCCAATCTGTAACATGGACTAACTGAATATAAAGTTTTACAATAAATAAATAAATAAATAAATAAATGTACATTAGTTTTTGAGATAGAACTACAGCGATAAACATGAATGATGCATCTTTGATGCGCCAACTGTTGACCGATTTGCACTTAAACATAATAGGAACCATGCTATATCATGTACTTACAAAATCTAAAGTTTTATGATAATCCATTCACGAGTTCTTGTAATATGGCTATTGTCGGAAGTGTGAATAACACAGCATAGCAGTACCACCTGTTGAGCGATATACACTAAAAACTAATCAGATTGAGTTAATATCATAGTAACAGAATCTAAACTTTTGTGAAATTCTGTGAATTAGTTTTTGGGATAGATCGCCCACACTTTTTTGGCAACATGCAGATTGACTGAGAGACTCACAGACAGACATTTTGTAACAGCATTTTTTTTCCGGTTCTCTGACCCCAAATGAGTAAGTACGTCAAAAATTGGATTTTTAAAAATTTTCAGTCATTCAATACTTTCTCCTTTAAAGATAGAAGAAAATAAACAGGTAGCAGAACTGAAGCCCCATAGTCGAATTTGATATGCTCTGCCAAACCAATTTTCAGCATAAAGGGCTTCATGCGCTTACAACATACGATGAAATAATCAAAAGATCAATACATAACTAAATATAGTTTGCTTATGGGAGTCCGGGACACATTAAATATAATTTTAAATTATTAAATTAAAGTTTTAAAATTTTTGTGGTGGTTAAACATATTATTTAGAAACAAAAGCATAAGATAAAACTTCTTATGTATATATCTATTTTTAATTTTAATTTTAAATATATTAAAAAAGTGGCCTTTTTAAAAACTGTTATAAAATGAAATATTATATGCAGATTATTATTATTATTATTATTCCGGACTTTCTTAACGCCAGTTCAATACACCATTGAAAAATTTGTTTTATCAATATGTATTGTGTCGAAGCTGCATTTTGTTCTATGGTGTTTAAAGCCTTCATTTTTTACGAGAAGACAGGCACACGCTAATGTTAAAAAGTTTTAAAATTTAATAATAGTAATATGTTAATTTTGCTTTAATTTTTTTTAATTTGTTTTTAGGATTTTTTTTGTATACAATGGCTGATGCAAACTTTTATTCGCATATATGTTTATTTTTTAAATTTATATCCAAGATTATGAATTCATAAATATTATATTTTTTAAAGCTTTTTTCGTGAATTTTTAAAATTACATTAGAAGACTTCACACAATAATTTTAGAAATTTTAGAATTTTTTTTCAATTAAAATTAATTAATTAGATTTGAACAAATAGAATTTTCGTACAATATTTAAAACTCCACTAAAATAGTTTATTTAAAATATTTATCTATAATTTTTTTTTTTTTTACTAGAAAATTTCATGCGACTAATTCTTTGTGATTAAAAAATAATAATAATGCTAAATTAGTATTATTTTTAAATAATTTTGAAATGTGCAGATATAACGCTCTTATAATAGAAATATAGGAGTATATACTACACATTCTCTATGGAATATTTCAACATCCAGAAAGTCGCAATAATGCAAATGAAAAAGAAATATCTTCCTCTTAAAAATATTACTGTTTACGCATTTAATAATACTTTTTGGAAGAAGGCAAAGCAAATTATCTATAATAAATTCTAAACTGTATCACTACTAACCGCTGCATTAAAATATTTTTGCAACAAATTATTTAAATAATCTTTAAAGAAGCGTCAAGGTCTAAAAGATTAAACTCCATTTATGTCCGACAACTAGTTTTACTAGGCAACTAAACAAATATTTCATTTAACAGTAAATAAATAATTAAATTCTTTGAAAACTTTTTATTTCGCTATTAAAATCCAAGAGTGTGTTTTGCTACGAAAACATTATTAAACATATTTTTTGAAGACATGTCTAGAACGATAAAATTTGTTATACAAATACAAACTAAGTTTAATGCATTCAAAATTATCACAATGTAAACGAAAGCCAACAATGTATGCTTTTGTGCTAATAGTTTAAAACATCATCGTCAACAGAATTTTAATTAGATTCTGTTATTGAATGCATTAGTTTTAAGTGTTAGTGGAGTTAATTGCGTAGTATATTTCAAAAGAAGGAACACTCAGTGATTTAAATTTAAAATCGTAATTAAAAAACTCGCGTTTCATTTAGTTAGATCTTTATTATAAATGATATTTTAAGTGTGCGATATTTTATTCTGCTACTTAGAAAGACCATACAATGCGTTGCATAATGTGCTTTAATCTAAATATAGTTAACCCGTATTTTGTTATGCGTCATTAAAAATTCAGTTGTTCAGATATTTATATGCGTGTCTAACTCTCCATTAAAAAAAATAACACTGACATTCTTTTTTAGTGTTTGAAGATGATATATTTCCTTATTTCATGGAACAAAAGAAATATATTACAAGGCGGTCAGAAAGTAAGTATTTTCGAATTTTTCTTTATAACATATTTTAGGACATTTCATATTATTTAAATTTGTTTTCACTTATTATGTATATTTTAAGGATAAAACTGTTTGTTCTTTTATTTAGTAAAAAGGAAACTTGATTGTATGTGTTACGTTTTGTGCTCTAAAGAAATGTGAGTGGAAGGATAAAATGAATATTTTCATTTTAGCTGTTTTTATTTTTAATTTATTTTCATATTTAGCTATTCATAATTCAGTAATTAATCAGTATTAGAGGCGAATATGACACTTGAAATCAAATTTGTTAATTGCGGATCTTTTTATAAAGACATAGGTTTTCAGCTGCCTGGGCGCTTTTTTGTGGGGAGGGAATTTTTTCCCTTTTTAATATACGTATATATATATATATATATATATATATATATATATATATATATATATATGTATGTATGTATAGATAAATTGCAGTCAACATTTATTATAAAAAATAGTTACATGTTATTGGATAAGCTGAAAAAAAAAATATTACTGGTCTACTTCGCATATGACTTTGCAGACCTTTACAATACTATAGATTTGACGGATTTAAAAGAGAAAATTGCGGAATTTTATGGCACAGAGAGTAAGGCAGAAACTGACACCGATTTATTTTTGAATTTATTTCAGTTTGTTGTACAATAAAATTACCTCTATGATGTAAAGACAAATTCGTGGAATTCCAATGGGGGGGGGGGGTTGTAGTTCAATTTTAGCTGACTTACACCTATATTTATATGAATGTAACAATAATTTATACTGAAATAATTTCTGCTATAGATATATAGCTGATGTTTTAATAGCTAAATTAAATAACGATAATACGCATCTTGATTTCATATATTACTCTACTCTCTTAAAATTTGAGCCCTCCTTAGTGGATTGCAGTTGTATAGATTTTTTGGATGTAAATATACTTTTAGAGAGAAAAAAATTGGTTACAAAGATATTTGATATACGAAATACTTTTAGTTTCCGAACTAAAGTTAATGAATTTCGATTCAGGTGTTCACATTTCAGTAAAAAGAAATATCTTCAGAAATGGTTTGATTTTATAGATAGGCTGAGTTCAAGGATAGGAGATATGTTTGAAGATATTGTGGAGTGGTACAGACTGGAAACTGAACAGGTTTACCTTCGGAACTTTATGAAAAGCATTATGAACAATTTCGTTAAAGGTTGTTGTTATCGAAATGAACTGAAATCATTATTGAATGAAGTTGATAGCTTCAACAACTTTCATAATTCAGATCGCTAGTCATTTTTTGGTATTACTGGTCGATGTTTTCGTTTTCTGTTTGATTAGTAAATTTCACTTTTGGTTATTACGGACATGGGGATGATGCATGCTTAAAATATGATTAAATCCAGCTGTGAATGTGATTAGCCATATCGCCCGTCTCCTTCTTTGTTTTTCTATTATGTTTCATGGTTCAAATATTTATGAGTTGTTATTTTGATGGTTCGATTTTATAGTTTATGGATTTGTTTATAGTTCACATATTAGTTGTGCATTTTTGTTTAATAGTTTAGTTGTTTGTGAGTTCATGCTTTTAAGATTAGTTTTATAGTTTATGTATTGATTTTTTTTTTTAAGAAAATAGATTTGGTGTTTGATTTGAGTTAATATACCAGTTTTAATTATATATATATTTATGTATATAATATATAGTATATATATAATTTTTATACATTCAATGCACAATTTCAGTGGATTATATATCCGTTTATTGATGAAGCAGATAACAATTTTCTTTGCTACACGAAGAATCTTGTTTTATGCATAAACCGGTTTAAAAATGGGTTTAAATTACAATGCTTCTTAGTATCTTAAAAGGACACACTTAATCAAAGGGTGTAAAATGTCCTATAAAAATTTAAAATTAAAAATTAATTTTTGGTTAACAATCATATTGTAGGTGGAGGATGAAGCCACACAACAAGCATTCGATATCTTTGTGGTACACTATCAGCAGATGTGATTTCAATATTCATCTGCTGTGTTGTTTGATAAACACAAATCTTTTTTTCTTCCTCAGTGTTTGATAAAATCATAGTTTTAAATATTTTAAACAGTGTATTATGATGACAGTACAGCGGTGATACATTTTAGATGGCTGATTTTTTCCCTTAAATTTTCGTACAACAGATCAACGAATATACGTGTTGAGGTTCAAAAGAGACGAAACGCGTAAATTATTGGATATCAGGGCCATTTGCTGTAAATATTTATTTATTTGCATGATAAACAAAATTGACATTTTTTATAAAAATAAGGATGTTAAATATCTTAAACTATGAATGCTTTAGGGCACAGGAGAAAAAATGGGGAAATAATTTATATGATTGATAATTCGTTGTATCTAATTGGCATAATATAAATAAGGCATAATGTATTTTTAATGTAAATATAAATATTCTTAAATATATTAAACACTTTTGTTTGCTGGGAGGGTCAAGGGATGGCTAAAGCCTAAGTTTGTGAGCTTAGAAACACGGAATTTACAAGAATTATTATTATTGTTATCTGTGAGAAACAGATATTGCAGGATATTTTTTTTTAAATAAAATATTTGGATATTTTGTAAATGTATTCTCAACGAAATAAATGAAAAAATGGAAATTTGTAGGGAAGGAGAACAATATGTGTGTTGGTTATGTACTGTTACTATATAGCATCAAATTACGCAGAAGAATTTTTTAAATTTTTAAATAAAAATATAAAAATTCTATGCATGCTTGGACTGGCAAAGAAGTTTCTTTAAGAAAAATTTAGAAATTTAGAAAGAGAAAATTATTATTCGTAGTATTTGTGAGAAAAATGTAGCAGGTTATGTTTATTAAATAAAAAGGAGAAACGAGTGTCTGGTTATATTTGTTAAATAAAACATTTAAAGATCCTAGTTTTGATATTATTAAAATCTATACATGTATTTCATGAGAGATACGAACGAAAAACATCATTAAATATATATACATATAATTATAAATTTCTGTTAAAAATACCGTTTGAGCCTGTAACATTTATTAAATATAGTACATGTCACTCAAAATTTTATATTGTTATTTTTAAGAAAGATATTTAAAAGTTTTAATGCCATAAAGTAGGCTTTGTCACAAACTCTTATCTGATTTAGGGTTTTTGTATTCATAAATTTTATGAGTAGTTGCTTGATTGCAATTGTATGAAAGTAACAGCGTTTTATACATTCCATAAAAGTTGAAAAATAAAAGCTACAATTGCTGACAGAAGTCCTCGAGAATAGAATAGACTTCCGCCAAAAAACATTTCAACAATCGGCGAAGTGTAATAACCGAAAAGTCAAACACAACTTTCCTGTACCTATTCAATAAAATCTGTAGCTTAGAATATTTTATATTTGGTTTCCATATGATGTAAAAGTAAGTACAGATAGAATATTATTGAATTTATGCTATTTGATGCGAGAGTACAAAATAATGAATTATCACAGACATATAAAATTGTTTTTAGATTTCGAATGTATATTGAAATATTATTATTTAAACGTTATAAGGAAATACATTTTATATGTTTTTGAAACTGAAAAGTCCTCCGTATTAAAATTTAATATATCCAATTGGATTTTCCCTAGTCTTCTTTAATGTTTAAAAGTTTTGTCTTTTTAATTTATAAATACTTAAAAAATTGCCATTATTCTTATCTGTATTGTTTAATAACGTACGCGAACATGTCTTATTTTTTCGGGTATAAGCACTATGTTTGATAATTATTAATTTAAAAAGGATTGGAAAATTTAGATTGTGTTATCTTCTAAATGTTGCAAAATTTTTGTTTAGTTATGATTACTGTACATCTCTTATGTTATTGAATAAAATTTCTGGGCAGTTTCAACAATAAAATTGGAAACAATTCATTAAATGGCATTAAAAATAGCTCCGCCATAAGTCCGCCATATTTAAATTTAATATATCCATGTGGATTTTCCCTACTCTTATTTAATGTTTATTTTTTTTTCTTTTTAATTTATAAATACATAAAAAATTGACATTATTCTTATCTGTATTGCTTAATAACGTACGCGAACATGTCTTATTTTTTCGGGTATAAGCACTATGTTCGATAATTATTAATTTAAAAAGAACTGAAAAATTTAGATTTTGTTATCTTCTAAATGATGCAAAATCTTTGTATAGTTATGATTACTAAACATCCCCTATGTTATTGAATAAAATTTCTGGGCAGTTTTAACAATAAAATTTGAAACATTCATCAGAAGGCATTAAAAATAGTTTGAAAGCATAAAATTCTTTAAATATTATTTTTTTTCTCTCGCGTATAAAGAGTTATAAAGACAATACAATGGTATTAATTTACTTTTTATGTAGGAATAAAATAAAATTTAATCCAATAACTATTAATTAAGTTTCAAAAGTTATCTTAAAAGTTTATAAAGCCTTTATAAGATTAATATAATGTAAAAGATCAAAAAAGCTGATACAAAAAAAAAAAAAAAAAAAAAAATTCCTAGCGGCTTGGCCTATAGGCGGAGGTAGATTTGAAAGAGTTTTCATTTCAACAACAAAAAATAAAATATTATTAAAGATAAATCCAGTTTAACTACTTTATTTGGCCGCTTTTGAAAAATTTTAATTTCATTTTTCTGTAAGAACTTATTTTATCAAAATCCTCTTAAAAGAAATTCGGCTCAAATGCCCATTTTGAAAACCTATTTTGAATATATATTTTGGCTTTATTAAAAAATCTACCAATAAGCACATTATATAATTTTTAAATAAAAAAAAAAAAACCTTGACAATTGAATGTGTTTGAGAGCAAAATTGAGTTAAAAATGAGTTATAAAATAACCAATTTGTTATTTGAATGCATCCACAATTCTTTAATCATAATCGCTTTCGTTTTTTTTTCTTTTTGCGAAGTGCCCACTTTGACAGCTTTTTTAAAAAATGTATGTAGCCTTTATCAAAAAATTGAGGAATACGCACATTATATGGTTTCTAAAATACAAAAATCTGTCAATTTAATGCGTTTGAGAGCAAAATTGGATTTAAAAATGAGTCATAAAACAACCAATTTGTTATTTGAATACATCCTCAATTCTTTAATAATGATCGCTTTGGGAAAATTCTGTGCGAAGTGCCCATTTGGGCAGCCTTTATTCAAATAAATTCTGCCTTTATAAAAAAAATGGCCATTCTGTCTTACTATATACTTCCTAAATAAAAGGACCTGTAAATTGGATGCGTTTGAGAACAAAAGTGGATTTAAAAATGATTCAGAAAAAAGTAATTTGTTATACTTTCTCAATTTTTCAATCACTATTACTTCGGGAAATTCTGTTCAAAATAAATTTTTTGACAGCCTTTTTTTAAATATATTCTGCTTTTATCAAAACACTGGCGAATACGTCATATTATATAGTTCCTAAATCAGAAGATTTGCCATTAGGATACGTTTAATATCAAGAATGAATTAAAAAATGAGTGGGAATGTAAGCAGTTAGGATTTGAGGTTTTTTCTCCAACTGCTATTATTTTAAATTTATTTTTGATATCAGAATTGGACTTATGAAAACTTTGTTAGTGTAAAAGTTGTAGATATTATTAAGAAGATGTAAAATAAATTTAATAAGATGTGATTGCTTAAGAAGTGGGTAAGTTATGTTTTTTTTTCTTTTTTCTCCCCCCTTTTTCTTTTGGTTTTTATTTTTTTTCATCGATAAAAGTTGTTCCTATCAAAAACTTGTTAATACAAAAGTTTTGGATAATGTTGAGTACATTTATAAAAAATTTAATTGGATTTGATACCTTGAGAATTAATGAAGTTGTGAATTTTTTTCTTCCAAAAACCCTGTTTTTTTCGCCCCTTGAGCCCACTTTTAACTTTATCAAAAATCTCTCAAGCATAAACTTTTAGATCATTTTTTAGACGTATTATAAACTTTAAACGGATTCGATATCTATTTTAATTAGGAAGTTATCGCGTTTTTTCGGTTTTCACAAAAACCCTCCTTATTTCCACCCTCTTGGTCCGATTTTGTCCATAAGCGAACTTGACGGAGATTTTATGCCCCTTGATTTTATGTAAAAGTTTGAAGATCTCAGCATAATTATGGAAGTTATCGTCTCCAGAAGAAAGTGAAATATATATATATATATATATATGTATATATATATATATAGATAGATAGATAGATGGATAAACCTTTTTACCGATGGTAGTTTTGGGGTCTAGGAGTCGTGCTCGCCGTAGATCTGCAAAAACTTTTCAGAAATTCCAACATGTGAGAGAATGCAATAGGTACTATTTCATACGATATCTACCTAAACTTGGCCAAGTCATAGCAGTTATATAACATATTAATTAAAGGAATAATTCCTTTTAGTACACGAACTTTTATTATGCAAACTTTCAACAATTAATATCGATTTTATAATGACATTTACTTATAAAATTATATTTAATGGTTTAAGGAAATATATAAAACAGAATAAATCGATGCAGCGTAATTTCCAAACTACATTACTAATAAAATATATCATATAAATAATTAATGCATTTTATTAAAAAAAATTATTAGTTGTTTCTAGTAAATAAGAAAGGAATGCAGAAAATAAGATATAATTTAGCCTATAATACTTATTAAAATGATATTTAACGAGATTCATAAACGGATTATCCAATAAACTCAATATAAATCCTAATAATATTTGATGATGGTTGAAATTATTTATAAACAATTCCGATGCCAATTTGTTTATAATTGTAATACGAAATTATACTGATAAAATAAAACAGATCACGGAATATAACATTAATACCGTGTAATTAAATAAATTATAATACATAGCAGAAATTTTCACGCAAAATCAATTTAATATGCGGATTTTTTTCATTCTTGTAATATTCCTGAAAATAATAAACAGGCTTACAGATATTGATTTCCACTGAAACTATTATAAACAGGTAAGAAAAATCATGCTTTAAGCATATAAAATGAAACACTTTTCAACATTTCCTGAAATCTTTAATAAAACTTTTTTTTTAGGAAAATACGGTTACTGACTGTATCCAATTATGTATTCGAATTCTTTTGATCTGCCCTGAATTTGACCTGTCGGTTGATATATATCCTAAATAATGAGAAAATTTAGTTTAATAACAAAATGCCTACAAGTTGAAAATTCTTTGTCAGCAATTTATACTAACAGATGGAAACATTCTTGAATACTTTTCTTCAGCCTTGTAGTTTACCAAGTACCTTTATTATATGCCAGTACTTAGTTAAAATTTATTTTAAACTAACAAGCTCTTAAAACTACTGAAATCACATTCTCATAAATTATCATTCATAGGCATCCATGTATCCAATACTTTTCTTGATCCTGTATATCATTTTATCTATATTCTAGAAACTTTTCGTAATAAACTGAATTCAGTTAAGAGTAAAAATGCATAACTTATTAAAAAAAACACATTTAGGTATTTTGTACTCATATTCAATAACTTTTGTGAGCTCTTCTGTGTAGCAATGTATACCTGCTAGAGCATTTATGCACACCATATAATATGCATAGATTTAGTGAAACTTAAAAGCGCAGATCATAATTAAAATGGATTTTATGCATCCATCAGCCATCATCGGATATACATACAGTATTTCGGGAAGAATATACTATTTGAAATATTTTGTGAGTCAATGTAAATGCTATGAACGTCCCATTATGCATGACTATATCGTATAACATATATTTACTTTTGGGACTCCGGTTCCTCTTACACAAGTTTTATTTGATTAGCACCACTTTTTTAAAAGAACTTTACTTGTAGTAGACAATTTCAAAAATTCTCTGATTAAATAAGGAAAAATTTACTTTCCTTTATTACTGGTACCAAATACAAATTTTGGAAGGAAAGATGATGTGCCGCAGCAGAGAAAATGGAGTGCCAAGGGTTAAGCCCCAGTGACAAATATTAATTTTATTATTCATTAAATAGTTTAACATAATTAAAATATGTCGCACATAATTCAACCTTTACCATTATGTAATGGAATTTTTTGTGTGGCACTGCAAATGAATAATAGTTATCTTTTTCACCGTACATTTTACAGATTTCATATTTAAGTGCACTTCGTAAATGCATAAATATTTTAATATGTTTGACAGGGTGAATTATGCAAAATTTACTGGTGAGAATAATAAAACATGATTGTAATCTTAATACTTGTACATAATACGGGCAAATAATGATTGACAAAACCACGTTGCCTGTATAGCATACGGGCATATCAGGGATGCAGTCAATGAATAAATTATAAAATATTCACAAGTCATTTAATTTTGTAATTTATACCAATAAAAATTAGTACATCTTTAATTTTTGAGATAGTTTTAGTTTCAAGTTTCAACAAGTAGTTCTCATAAATTAGCTTTGTGCACCTAAATTATCATTCATTCAGTAAATATTTATTCATAAGTAAGCATGAAAAAATGAAAAAAAATCTTATTTGAAAACGATGCACTTTAAATTTAACTTAAAAATACCTTTGGTTTCGTAAGTTCAGTTGTAAAAAAAAAGAGCAAGAAAGAAAAATGTTCCTTACATTTCTCTAATTAAATTCAGCGCAAAATCTCTTAGTCTTTTGCATAAGTACTTAGATAAGAAAAATACCAATTCTCAAGGGTAACCGTCATAATGAGACTTCACAATGTATTGAAACTTCCAAGAAATTATTTTTAAACTGAAAAAGATACTTACTTTTCTAAATAACAATTCTATTACTATTTAAATCATCTGGAAAAATATATTTTTTTCCCGCAATCATTAGCGTTTCTCCTGAGACTACTTCAAAAGGTAGTTTCTTTTACCGTGTTTTGAATGCACATAAAGTAAATAGAAATAAAGAAATTCAATTTATTTTTTCAAAAGATGAATGTGCTAACAAAGTATTTCTTACGAAAATAAATGTACCTTAAACAGGCATAAGAAAAGAAGAAAATATATTAATGTTGTTTATTTAATTCTGTTTTTATTTATTTCTTTTTGTTTTTATGATAAGAAAAGTTGGTTTAAAACCGTACTGAAGATTGAGAAATATATTATGAGTTATCAAAGTTATTTAATTAAAATTACTTTTTTCGAAAAAAAAAGGATTTTGAGGAATCAAATTATTATTTTTAAATTTACAAAAATTCTTTAAATTTTCTTAAAGAGTTATAAACCGTTCTAAGCAACAATGATGTAATAAGAAAACTCTTTTTTTAAATTAAGCCATGAAAAAGACCACGGAAAATAGTATGCGATATCATAATTTAATTAAGATTATGGATTTTCAATTTAATCTTTAAAAAAAATAGTAGTAACATTTATTTGTACATTCTTTAAAATGTGAATTGGTTATTCAACTATGATGACCACTTTACTCATCGTAAGTTGGGAAAATGCCCATTTTGTACTTTTCCTTTGAAAACACATAATTGAACAAGTAATATAAAATAGCAATTGAAAAATAAAGTTATTATACTTACTAGTAGTAATTGCGTTAACAGTTTTACGGATTTAAACGACATCATAAAAATTCCTGAAAACTTAGTGTGGCAAATTTGCATTTCCTTCCCCAACGTAATCCAATTATTATTATTATTATTATTATTTTTTTGACATTCATTCCACCAAATGTCTTTAAAAAATGCATTTTTTATATAATAAGAAATTTCTGTATTGTATTAAACGATGAAACAGACCGAGAAATATAGTTTGCGATATGACAATTTAATTAAGCTTATGGATTTTTCCAAAATAATTTTAAAAGGAATAAAAACTTTTAACATATGTTTATCAATACTTTCTAATGTGATTTATTCATTTACACATGATGTCTATTTTACTCAGTCGAGGAAGGAAATGTGTCCATTTTTAAATTTTCTTGTAAGCAAGATGCACATAAATAAATTAATTAAATAGCAATTGAAAAATACAGTTACTATAATTACTACTGTTATTTGTTCTTATAACTTTACAGATAAAAGAGGCATTAGAAAAATACGTGAAAAGTAGGAGCGGCAACTTCCCGTATACAAACCAATTGAACTTGCGACATTAATTCTACACAATGTGTCTCAACAATTTCCACATAGAAGCTAATACGAATCTTGCCATTAAAATGTGCCATTAATTTTAACATGGTCTGGTGTTTCCTGAACTAGATGAACGATGAGCCATTATCTGAATATTACTGTTTACGCTGAAAGTCTAAAGAATTTTATTTATATTCACCCTCTATTCTTTTTCTTTTCTTTTTTCTTTTTCAGTCTTTTGTCCTTTTCTTAGTTATTCTTTTAGGTTTCTCTCTTCTCCTTTTCTTGCAGCATTTGCCCCTTTCATTTGGTCACAGTATCTTCACATCGAACGTTAAAAGAATTATTATCATAATCTTCGAATTCGCTGATTTGAATAAAATTAAATCAATATTTTCAGCATTTTGTATTTGAAAATATCTGTTCTAAATCAATACATAAAAATAATAAATCTACTTTACTATTCTGCTTTAATCGAAGATGACTGTCATTTTTGCTTATGTTACGATGAAATACATATATGAAATTTGGATTCATTAATATTGGCAGGAATTTTAGATCTGACTACAGAAGATGTCATCTCATCCAGTTACTTCAGAATTGAATTTCACAGAATTAATAATTATTTTCTTACTTAATTATTGTCTATACTCCCATTCTAAATGGTTTTTATTGAGATCCTGGTTTAGCCCAAGTATTCTTTGATGGATTTGAAAACATTCCAAGAACTTAACAATAATATTTTGATTCGTTACACTTGGTTTTAGTAGGATAACAAATAATATAATAAGAAAATGAATACATGAAGAAAGAAAAAACAGATATTTCTACAATGGGTTAATGCAACATAAAATGATGATGTGTCTTTTTTGCAATCATAATATAAGAAATCAGCAGATTTCCTTCATATAATTAAACATAAACGGCAAACCACTTAAGTTTTGCATAAAACCTGGACTAGTTCTCCAAATGCCATATTAATAGTGGAAACATACTTTAGTTCTTGGCATGGGAATCGTTACACATCATTGAGTTTGACGTTTTCATCTTTTGGAAAAATTACACCTATGTCCATTCGTAATTGTATAATTGCGCATTATATATAATCGTCGCCAGGTCCATACATCTGTCTGTCCATATAAAATAGCTCAAACACTATCAAATTCAATGGTGGAACACATGGAATTTAATCAAATAGATTAGTGACATGAACTACAACAAGCTTTCAATAGAATATGCTACATATTTCATTTATTGTTAATTATATGGACACATAAACTATTACGGAACACTACTGTATCCAAAGTATTGTTTATTATGAAAGATTGCTGAAAATTTGCTTAGTGTACACATTTTACGTTTGACTAAATTTTAGCTCACTGTATGAAGTGCTTGAATTCTGTAAATTATATATAGGGCTACATAAAAAAATTCGTCAGGATTACTTGAGAATGAGAATGAACTGCTTAAATATGATTATTTTACTTATATTGTTATAGGATGTATTCATAATTAGAAAAACACGTATTACAAATATTCGTCGTTCCGTCTGTCCGTCAGTCTCTCAGCTTATCCGCATTTAACTCCGCAAATACTGCTCAAACGAACGGTTTGAAAATTAATATTTAAGATTCATGCAGAATTTTGTCAAAATTTGTCGTTTCATAATTCATGACAATTGAATAAAACTTATAAAGGTATTAATAAATATTTTCCTCATTCTTTTAAACCCTACAATAGGTAATCAATTAAATGATATCACATAGTATGTATCAATTCTGCATTACCACGGTGATTACGCTATACTTATGATTGTGTCATATTATTTCCATATTAATGAATTTACTATATTTAAACTTAATAAATTTTGTATTGATGCATTTTTGCATAAGACAACAACAGCTATTCCACAAGAATCAGGAAATTAATAAAGTTAGTTGCAGTACGACAGACCTCATTTGCCACTTCTATGTAAAATTTCTGACTTGTTGTTAAGTGTGTGCATGTTTGTGTGTGTAGGGAAAAACAACATGATTTAGATTTTTTCCAAAAAATTTACACGCATAAAGGAATTTGTATTAAACTAGAAAAGTGGAATTCCGATTTTTCAGAATTTAGTGCCCCCTTCCCTCGATGGAAAAGAAAAAAATATGCATATAAATATATATTTTACAAAATATATTTTAGTTTTTAAATTTAAAACAGAACCTTTTATTTTAAATGATGTAATACGTATACGCTGAAGAATCCCACATTTACAATCCAATTTTAAACATCTACGTTACGTAATTTTGTGAATGTGACGTCACTATCGCAGAATGATATAGAGTCCCAACAATAAGCGATGTCATAATTGAAGAATCTTGTCCAAAAAAATCGGCTACCTCATGAATCACATACCTTCATTCATTTGCGACATTAATATTTATATTTAAAATTAAGTATATTTTATATTAGCTCAATGTTTTATCGAAAATCATTTATTTATAATTTTTCAAAATAGCACGTATTCCAATTGCATTTTTTTTTTCAGATATTACAGCAAAATATCAACAAAAACGTATGATAGTCTTATATTTTCCATTTATTTTTCATTACTTTCGCCCGAAATGGAGTACTTTCGTTGCTAAAATTAAACAAATCATTAAAAAAAACTACAAAAGAGAAATATCTGAAAATTAAATTGAGATGCAGTTTTCGAACAAATTATATTTAATAATACTATTTATCCCTATATGAGAGTATAAAAATAGAAAGTGTGCGATGCTTAGAAGTTTAAAACAAGCTGAAAATTGCACGTCAAGCTTAGCAAATGAGGTAGGTTCCATACAAAAAAAAAAAAATAAATAAAAAATAAAAAATAAAATAAAAAATAAAAATAATCAGATCTTGCTGTAATAGTATGCAGTACTAATAATACAGCATATCTTAAGTGCACACCTGTAAATATACTCTGTTTTCAGTTACACAGGAAGTAATTTGTAGCTAACCGCAGAAACGAACATCAATTACGGAAATTGTAAATTAGTTTAATACCATTAAAACACGCCCCAAGCAATGTTTTCCCTGAATCATTATGCAATGGAATACACCTATTTCGCCCTGTACATTAATAACAGACATTCGTTTTACCTTACATTGTACACAATGTATATTTTAGTCCATACTTCATAGATGTATATCAATTTATTTATATAATGTAACATTAATAAAATACACTTGAAACTATTTTTCGTTTCCGTTGGCCTAGAAGCAACGATAATTTTGATTTTCCCTGTAATTTAACTATACATCTGATTTTTACAAAATTTGAAATGACTCGATAAAGTTATGCAGCATTTGCATACTTCAAATTTCAGCCGATTCGATTGAGTAGTTTTAGCTATGTTATATGTGGACAGACATAGAGACAGACGGACGGACTGAACGACGACTATAGACGCTTCGTGTTTACAAAATAACGAATGCACCTAAAAAGTGCAGTAGAGATTACCCGTACACATCTGCTTAGTTTTCCGCATGACTTTTACAACGGAACGTTATTTTTTTGAGATGGCAATTTAAATGTTTTCTGAAAAAAAAAATAGCATGTAGGAATTAATATCTTCTTTTAAAAATATTAATACATACATATTTTATTAAACAATTCTAAACATACGGAAATATGAAAAGTATTTTATGTGGTAATAGAACGCAGCTATACGAGTAAATTTCGTTGTAGAATGTGTGGTCGGAACGCAAGCGGTGAGAAATAAAAAGGTCGTTTCCGGATGTCTCAGGATGATGGATTTTTCGAGTTATTCCTATAGCTTAGCCACCTTGATCTACGGATCTCTCGTGTTTGGACTTTTTTCTGCGGGGCCATATAAAAACCACAATCTGCGTGTGCTTCATTGAAACCGACTGGGATCTAGTCTCCCGGATTGCCATTGGTGCCGGCGGCATTACAACTGGCGGAAGATCTTTTTATTAATTTATTTGGGCATGCATATTAATACCATTATTGTTAATAAAATATTTTCTGATGTATCTCCTCTCATTCTTGTGTCAATTATTTAACAGTGGAAAACTACCTCTTAACTTTTCACCGCTTGTGCTCCGACCATACATTCTATGACAAAATTTGCCAGATAGCTTTGTTCTATCAACCCGTAATGTTTTGCCTCTTTATTTGAAAATATTTAATACCTTGTAATTGAAGGAATTGAAAAACAGGACACGAGATGGGTATTTTTCATGATTGTTGGGAAAATAACGAAATTCAAAATATGCATTTTGAAATTTTATTTATTCAATAAATTTTATCTTTTTAAAATTATTTTTATATTCCTGTGTACATAAACAAAATGATATTACGAAAAAAAAAGCTTGTCTATCATACAGACAGAATATATGTTTATCTTAAAGAATAAAGACGAAAAATTTTTTTTATCCTTTTATATCAAAAGGCACATAAGCCATTAATAACGTAATGGACCGTAAACATTTTGGAAGACGTTTGCGATTCACTTCGACCAGCTGAAAAGAAACTTTCCTAAACTGAATGATGAGAATTATTGGACCATGAATAGAACTAGGGTAGTTAAAACAGGTAACACCTTCATACACGAAAGATAATGCCGGATTTGCGTGACGTTAAATCTAGACGGGATACATCAAAATACTTATTCCTTTTATAAGATATATTTTCATCTATTGGTAGATAACGGAATCCCCTAATCGGAGGTATGGCATTTCCGACTTTCGGTCAATTTGTCGACTGAAAGGGATGTATAACCCCGCCCATTCGCAAACATAAAATGATTTTTGCCGTGATAGATGCAATTTTTGTTCAGCACAATGAAAAGGATTTGTTGTATTTATTTGGAAAATATTTACTTCAATAAATATTTTAAGATTTCATTGATTTTGAAAGCCATATTCTTATATTCTATATTAAACGTTTATAAAAGTAAAATATTTTTAAACGGATTTCTTTTTTCTGTTTTATTTATTTATTTATTTATTTATTTATTTATTTTTACCTTCGATTTAATTTAAAAGTGTTAACTTTTTAAAAATCTTCAAATGTTCACTAACAAGAGATTTTCTGTTTTTATTCATATAAAAATGAATAAATACCAGATATTAAACCTTTTCAACTGCGATATGTTCGAAATATGATCTCATTGATATTCTTGTTTATATGTTTACGTCTTTGCGTACCTATATAACTGCGTAACTGCCTATGTATGTATATATATATATATATATTTAAATAAAACTGATATATTAAATTCAAATCGCACACCATATATAATTAACTAAAAAAATATATAAATTATAAAAATATTCTTAAAAGCAAAAACTCACGAACTCTATACCACTAAACAAAATTGAAAAACCACAACGTGAACCATAACTAATCCATAAATTATAAACTGATCCAACAAAATAACAACTCATAAATAACTTAAACAAGAAACTCGAAAAGTAACAAACAAGGAGACGGGCGGCATGGCTAATGACATGCACTGCTGGGTTAAATCTGATTTTATGCATGCAACATCCCCCATGCCCGTCACAACCATAAATAAATTTTAACTAAAAGCAATCCAGACTAAAATTAAAGTATCGACCAGCAATAACCTTCAAATTACCCTCAAACTCAAATTTTAAACTTGTCGAACTGTCAAATCCATTCAATAATGATTTCAGTTTATTTCGACGACAACTACCCTTAACAAAATCATTCATAATATTTTTCATAAAGTTCCGAGGGTAACCTTGTTCAGAACCCAGTCTGTACCACTCCACAATGTCATTAATCACTTCACCAATTTCTGAACTCAACCTATCAATACGAATTAAACCATTTCTGAAAATATTTCTTTTTACCGAGACATGTACACATGAATTGAAATTCATTAACTTTAAAGTTCGGAAACTAAATATCTTTGTAACCAATTTTTTACGCTCTAAAATTAAGTTTACATCCGAAAAATCAATACTACTGCAATCCAATGAGGAGGGCTCTAATTTTAATGTTGTAGGGTAATATAAGAAATCTAAAATTATATTATCGTTATTTAGTTTAACTATTAAAACATCATCAATATATCTATAACACAAAATATTTTTACTTAAGTTATTGTTACGTTCATATAAATATAGGTATATGTCAGCTATAATAGAACTACAACTCCTCCCCATTGGAATGCCACGAATTTGTCTAAACGCTTTTTTTTACCGTCGTAAAGGTAATTTTCTTCTACAACAAATTTAAATAAATTCAAAAATAAATCGATATCAGTTTCTGATTTACACTCAGTAACATAAAATTAAACAATTTTCTCTTTTAAATCCGTTAAATCTATATTATTGTATAGGTCTGCGAAGTCATATGCATACAGATCAGTAATGTTTTTTATTTTTTCAGCTTATCCAATAAGATGTAGCTATTTTTTATAATAAATGTTGATTCCCTACCTGTCACTTTGTGAAACACACCTGTTAAAATCTCCTTTAATTTTTTGCTAACTACCTCAATGTAAGATCCGAAACCACAAGTTATGCTTCTGAATTTAATTGGCTTTTTATGAAATTTAGGAACTAATATAAGATATGGGAAATTTTGACTTTTTTGTTTTAACTTTACTTTTTTATAAAGTGCTTTGATTTTATTCTCCACAACTGTGATTTTTGTATTCATAAGTTGATAATGATATTTATTGTTATAGCAATCATTCAAAAGCGTACTATAAAGTTTCTTACATATCAATGCGTAATTTGTGTTGGCTTTGTCAACGTATGTAATTATAAATTTATCCTGGAGATTCTTAATTGATTTTGTAATTTTTATATAATTTTCTCGTGACATACCGTCACAATCTCTAATGTATTCCATTTTTAATTCCTTTAGTATATGGTATTTCCACTCTTGAAAAACACTACATGGTAAACTATACCTATACATTAATTTTTGTATAAATATATCTAAATTTAAGTTAAAGCGCTTAATTACTTCACTTTTAGGTATTATGCGTTTCACTCTATATTTTGTTCCATACTCCATTAACTTCCTCAACTCCACATCGCCTACTATCTCCAAATTTCCAGTTATAACGTGTCCAAAATCGTTATCTTTATAATTTATATAATCTCTATCTTTGCAATTACAAATGCTTTCACCGGTACTTTTCTCAAGATTTTTTGCAAAACTGTTATAGTGAAAAATTTTACTCCCCAAAGGTTTATCATATTTAAAAGCTTTAATTATTTTAACCTTGCCCACAGGTAATAGATCATTATATTTATTTAATATTTTATTATAATTTAGTTTATTTTGACTATTTCCAACATAATCCAACACAAAATATATCTTATCTACTGAACCTTTATTGCTATTGTTTAAATTACAGTAAAATTGCAAATTCTGTTTTTTAATTCTATACCTCAATAAATCTAAAGCTAAATCTATATTACCACATCCTACTCTGTCATGCAATGCCCTTAGTGCATAGGTTCCCAACCTTTTCATGACCACCGCCCCCTTTACAAGAGAAAAAAATGCCAACGCCCCCCCCCCACTTCCATAATAGTCAATCATACAAAATGTTAAAATATTGTTGCATATTACCTACATTTTGTCTGTCTATCTATCTATTAAGAATGATAAAGTATCAGTTAATTAAAACGACCATCAAATGTAGTAAAAAATTGTTTATTAAAAATTGAAAAATAAAAATAAAACCAATAAGAATTAAACCAATAAGAATTTAAAAAAAAATACCGAAATGGTTGAGGCGGATGATTTTTTAACAATTTGTTCATGTGAGATTCCAATTTCTTTAAAACCACCAGTGGCTGAGAAGTTTTGAACTCTCAACTGGTAGATTGCAGGGGCTGGGTTCGATCCCAATCGCGGCTGTCGGCCAAACCGTTCGGAGTTTTCGTGGTTTTCTTCGAACCTTTCGTAAATACGGGTTAGGTTCCCTTTGAAAGATCCCCACGAAGGGCACTCCTCCTCCTGGGCCTATATCCCTTGAGTAGATAATCGCCTGATACAAAATAAATAAACCAAAATCCAATTTCATTAACATCAGTCACAAATTGTCAGGTTCAAAGATGTCTGTTCCCTTTCTTATACTGTAAATTAGCTACTGCACGGAACCCATTCTCAGCAAATCTGATGAAGGAAAAGCAGTTAAAATTTTGTGTAGTCTGGCTCACAATTCAGGTTAGAGAACTATATTGGTTTTTTTAAATTAGAACTCTTATAGTATCCATTTCTGAATTTTACTTTTAGTTCTCGTTTGCTGCGAGTTCCACGATTTCCTCGTCTAAATATGATGATAGTGCTGTATCTGCATTTGTGAAGTAAATATTCCTGTTTTCATAAACTGCGAATAATGTGGCAAAGCGGCTGTATTCTCATTTACCCTAATTTCCGATGTATAATCCGCGGACCAAACAATTCTTTTTGGATCCAGAAAACTTATTTAGTGATTGAAGATAAATATTTGCGGCGATCTAAAAGCTATATTGCCTATTAAAAAATTTCTGGGTCAAAAAATAATTCTTTAATTCGCGGATTATGCGCAGGAAATTACGGTACTTAGATTTCGTCTCAAAAAATTTCAAAAAAATGTTACCCATAGAAGCAGCTATGAGGTTTTTTTTTTAATTAAATTTAACTCATCACCTTGCAATCATCTGATGCCTTATTAAAAATATTTATAAAGTTTAAATTGATTTAATTAAAGATTCTAAACAGGTCTGTCAAATAATCGATGTCATCTTTTTAATGTAATCAGGTTTTAGTATATTTTTCACCTCTGTTTTCAGTTAAGTATAATACTGAATCAAATATATTGAAAAACGATTAAGACAAATACCTTTTCAAAGAAAACGAACTTCTGTATGCAGCAGCAAAACAATTGTAATCATTTACTAGTCTGACGCAAAGTGATAATGGCAACTGCACTACAAAGTGAAACAATTGTTTCACTTTGTTTTGAAATGATTTTCACATAAAGTTGGCTAAATATCCTGTCATTCAATAAATTGCTTCTATTCATGTTGACTACTCTAATACTGTAATGAAGCGACGTATACAGGTGTTCATTCAACAATTTTGAAACCAATGCTGATGATGTGTAACAGAATGCATAGAGAGTACATTTAGTACTGCTTGTTTCAAATGTGTTAATGAAAGCCTTATGATGTCCTGTCGTTGCTTGAGCAACATCAGTAGCAAGATACTATGGAAAGAATTCTCTTGGACTTCATGGTATTAAATATCGATTCTCTCTTCGTATTAGTTTCCAAATTTTTAGCAAATAATAACTCTTGATATTTTTTTTCTTGTATGAGCTTTTGTTATTTGGTAATGCTGATCCATCGAGTTGAATGGAAAATTTACAATTGTTTAAGTTAATAGCATGATGATATTTCAGTGCCTTTAGCCATGTATTCTTCTTTGCAGCGAATTATTACTCAGTATTTTTTCTGATGATATCTGGCGGTTTCTTATGATGAAGAACTTTTTTATTATCTCTCTGACTGCCAACAAGATTAATTTATCGCCGTTTGTGTGCGGTTTCCATATTTTTGCGATTAACAATATATTATTATATGAGGCTCATAGTCCGTCATTTTACTTAGAAGACGACAAAAAAGTTTGATATAGTTGAAAGTTCTAAATTTTTCTTTTCTAGTCTTTAAAAAATAGGACATATCTTTTCCAGAGCTTCCAAGTCTCCGCCTTTTTCGATACCAATATTTTAAATTAGAAAATGTTTCTTTACTTAATTTTAACGTTTGAGCGATTTAAAATAACCATATTTTAACTAAGATAATAATGGGGTGTACTAAAAGCCGGAGACTTGGCAGCTCTGCTTTTCCATCAGCACACATTTATTTAAATGCTTTTGTAGCCTAGAAAGCTTCATTGCTTCATTTGAAAAAAAACATCTTTTGACAAATTAAGCACATAGGCAACGAGTGGTTTTTAGGAGTGTGCGTAAATCCATATTTCAAATGCTCAATATTGTACTACCGCCATTTTTTCTTTAAGATATTTTGAAATAATTTTTTCCCTATTTAAGTTTAAATAAATTTAAATTTGAACAAATTTATAGATATAATGATTTTTATCACTTTCACTAAGAAAAAAAACAAATTTCTTCAATTGATTCAAATCACAGGTTCGTTTAAAAATCTCTGTTCAGACATATGTAGTCATATTTCAGAATTTTTTGAAATACAAGTTAATAAAAAAAATAATTATGTTTAAAATTTTCACATAACCAATTATCGCAAATTTTTTACTCTACAAATTTTCAATTCATAATGATTTTTAATGTGAATCATAGTGGTTTTTCGTGTTCCGCTGTGATATCTTGACATTCATGAAAGAACTGCAACTACAATGTTTTTATAATAAATTTTTGTTCTCCGCGGTTTTAGCCATTTTTCGTCTTCCACGGCGATTTTTTTACCTTAATAACATAAATTTAACCCTCGATCTAGGTTCGTCTGCATAGATTTCCATTTAAAGGTGCAGTTAAGGGGCCGTTTCACTCAAATGAAAAGACCCGTTCGCTAATGTTAATCCTATGGAAGAAATTTATAAAGATATCTCGGTTGCATTTTAATATTTTTAAATGATTCTTTTTGCATTAGATAGCTGAGATTGATCTGAATGCAGGCCGTTTTTTACTTTTTCGATTTTGTTTACAGATATTTTTTATGAGGGTGATTTCGCTTTCCAAACCGGTTCTGAAAACGGAAGCATTCTCGTAAAAAATATCTGTAAACGAAATCAAAAAAGTAAAAAACGGCCTGCATTCAGATCAATCTCAGCTATCCAATGCAAAAATAAATCATTTAAAAATATTAAAATGCAACCGAGATATCTTTATAAATTTCTTCCATAGGATTAGCATTAGCGAACGGGTCTTTTCATTTGAGTGAAGCGGCCCCTTAAGGTTTTCGTCACGGACCGGGCAATGCAGAGGAGATCAACTATTTTCATTATATAATTCCTATATATCCCAGTAAGCCATGACCGCCCCCCTTGACTGTCCTAACGCCCCCCATTTTCCTCCACACCCGCTACCGCCCCCCTGGAAGACTCCAGCGCCCAATGGGGGGCGGTACCGCCCCAGTTGGGAACCTATGCCTTAGTGTTTCGGGAATTAATTTCTTTTTAATGTTAAAAACTAAACATTTAAGTACATTAATTCTTTTTAAACCATTATAATTAATTATTGCGTTCAGTATATCTTTACAATTATTAATATTTTTATTATTCCACGTAATTACATTAAAAGAACTTTTACAATTATCATTCAATATTTCATTCCTCAAATCATGATTTATTTTTGCATAAATAGAATCATCAAATCATATATATATATATATATATATATATATATATATATATATATATATATATATATAGAGAGAGAGAGAGAGAGAGAGAGAGAGAGAGAGAGAGAAAGAGAGACAGAGAGAGAGAAAGATAGGGGGTAGATAGATAGATAGATATATAGACAGATAGATAGGTAGATAGATAAATAGATAGATAGATAGAGAGGGAGATAGACCATATTGACATTAATCACGGGGTATTTTCGATTTTAGAAATTTTGTGGAATATTTAAAATTATACTTGCCAGATTCTTCTGAACTGAAGGAATACAAAGAATATGTTTTACCTCATATTTACCAACGTCAGAAATAAGAGGCCCAACAAAAAATCAAAGAAAAATAATAATATTTGGTATCACCCTGAAAATAAAAGGTGCGGAATGATCTGTTGCTTCAATATATAAAGATGTGAGTATTGCACAACAAAAATTGTGTAAAAATAATATTATATTCATGAAAAAATAGCGATTTATATTAACTTTGAAAATAAATGTTGCATATTTTGAGCTTCTGTCATGCAGCTTTTTTGATCAATTTAACGCCAATTTCAAAAAAAATTTACAAAATTTTGTACAAATGAGACAGAGACACTGGAATATAAATACATTGAATATTTTATAAAATTTGAGTAATGAAATAAATTTTATACTAACATGCAATATCAGTGCTATTCAATATATCATCCTTTATTATTTTCCTCAGATACCTATATCTATTGCAACATTGGGCATTTTGCACTGAATATAGATTCACTACAACTTTCAGCTTGTCCAAAGCAAATGCTGGTGAAGTTGTAGAGTCCTCAGGTTAAATTTTAAGTACTGTTTGGATGTGGTAGATTTCATTGCTTAAAGCCAGTTATCTGAGCTAAAAGAATTTGCTTAAGTGCGACAGGCTGCAGATCTCGAGGTATTTTTTTTTAATCTAATTAAATGCCTATTTGCGAACCGTTACAAAGGTCCAAAGTGATTTACTTTGAACCCCAAAAAGTTAAGCCGACAAGGCAAACATTAGAAACTAACACTTTCTCTCAACTGAATTTGAGAATCTCAAAGCCGCTTGATGATTGCGTTTGTAAAAGTTTGGAAATTTATTTAAATAACGTAGAGTTTCCAGTTGCAGATTAAAGTAATATAGTGAATTCCTCATGAAGTCATCAAGTGAAAGTTACGTATTTTATGTGTATACGTCTGAAAGGATTATTTGAAAATCGGCTTTCACATTTGGATATGGATGTCATACTATAACACAGAAATTGTGCATTGAATAAGTCAAATATTACTTTTCCGAAAACTGACGTTTATATCGCCTAATGCAGGGAAACCCTGAATACATAACTATTTTAATTCATTGCGCAACACTTGGTGTTATCAGAGGTCTACATGAATGTTCCTCATCTTGTATGATATTAATGCACATAAATTCGTTTTCAACAATTAAATGCATTAATTATTCTTTTTGAAGAGCGGTTTTATCTTTTATTTTATTTTACTTTCTTTAATTTTAAACTGCATATATCAAATATAATATAAATTAAACAAATTTGTATGACGCCTTCCAATTTTATATTTTGGTAAAAAAAAAATAATAATTTAAGGATCACCAGATGTAACCCTATTAAAATCAGGCACATTTGTTCAAATCTAGTTTAAAAATCGTTCATAAGCCTAACCAAACCATTCAATTAATGTCTTTGAAAACATTTCTGATTTCTTGTGTAAGATTTAAAGATAGAAAATTTTTGCATAAGATCAACTTACTTGATTAATGAACTTGTCCAAGATAGTTGTAAAATAAACACGCAAGTTTAAGAAGGCGCTACTTAATAGTATATTTCGGATATTATCACGAAAAAAAATTGTGCATGCGTTTGTCATCTTCTGTACCAAATAGTTTCGAATTAGTTCAGTGCTACATACATTATCGTGAAGATAAATTTATTGTGTGTGTGTCACTATTTACTGTAAATAAAGTATAAAAATTTACATACTTAAATGATGAATTTATCCAAGTTATGAATGTTAGCAAAATTAATAGACTATAGAAATAAATTTTGAATTAATTAAATGTTTCGGATTTCAACTTTATGAAAATATTTACGCTACACACACATATATATTATGTGTGTGTGTGTGCGTAAAAACATAGTGCAAATGGTCAGTTTATACATAAGTCAACCGAAAATGTATATTGAATGTAAAAACATACTTTATATCTTATATATAGGTAAAAAACTCAGATGGTTAGATTTTATGTCTAAAATATTAAATAAACTATTAATAATACAAATTGTAAATAAATAAACTATTCCAAAAACAATTGAATGCACTAGATATTGTTATTTTATTGTTATAGTTTAATTTCTCAAATTGTTTCATAGCTTTTTTAAACTAAGAAATAAATTATTTTAATACATTTTGGAAACATTTTGCTAATTTTAGTATAAAATATTTTTTAAATTATTTTTTTGTATATTTTAAGGAATTGGAATAAATATGAAGTCTTTTCCAGGTTCATACTTTAAATTCATAACCGGAAAATTTGAGTCGAGAGAATGTTACTCTCTAGGCTCTGAATTAAATGTGATACTTTGGTGGGAATTCTTTCCTTTGTCAAATTAAATAAACGCGAGGAATATTCCAATAAAATCGAAGAAACACTTGACTTAAGATTAAATTTTAAAATACGTTTGCATAGAGAATTTTGTTAAAGGAAATCGATAAAGGAATGCTTCCATTGAAGCCGTGAAATATAGTACCTTTTCAAGTTCCGTGACTGTCTCATTTTTAAATGCATTTTTTTTCTCATGATAAACTTGGAAATTTAAACATATTCATTTTTCAGATTGTTCTGGAAAATAAACGGAAGCATTTTTTTACTGTGATAATTATTTCAGTTAAAAATATAGTGTAATTATTAAGTCAACAATGATTGTACCCAAGTAACTGTTTTTTACATTACCAAATTAAGTAATAGAATCTGTGATTTTCGGATAAAGTGTCTATTCGATGCCACATAAACAATATTGATTTTATGTCGAGCATCACATGTATCGAAGAAGGTAATATAAGGTATTTGTACCGGACAGGACAGGACCTGTATTTGGACAGGGCTCTCAATATGGACACCCCTAATATTTTTAAAGGTAATAATTTTGATCGAGAGATGGCTCAACATTTCCGCGAAGAAAAGCAATTGAAAAGATAATTAAGGCTGGAAAGTGTAAAAAAGCGCGCTGTTCGCCATTTAGGTGGAAACTTGTTGCTTCGAGATGTGCTGATCTTAATTAATTGTAAGCTTAAATTCTTATTAGATATGGTAAAATTACATTAAATGTTGAAAAGTGGAATATTTTAGAAAGCTAATAAAGCGTATTTTCGATTGCTATTGCATATTTTGCTTTAAAATATTTTCCTTATTCATTTGTTACAAGATTTATTCAAACTACGCCCGGTTCCCAATATGGACAGCTTATGTTCTCATCGACTACAACTGTAAGAAAGAAGAAAATTAACGTTTCCAAGCAATAAATTGAAAAAAAATCAAAGTGGTAAAATCTTTGTTCAACAAGATGCCATTTGAACAATCTCCCAAAAACCTTCCTCCAAAAAATCAATGCATAAAATTAAAAAGAAGCCCTTCCCCAGAAGGGTATCTGTTGGCGAAATCGTAGGTGCCAATGGTATGACTTTCTCAGCAAAGAAGAGCTAATACCGCTTCTTTTTCAGTATTGATGCTTTTTCAAACATGCGGCCATGCATCACATGTGGTAGATATGTTCATGAGGATTATGTGGGTTTTACTGCCCATGGTGAAAAAGTTTCTATTTGTCCATGCTGTGAGGACTGAGTAATAACAGATGTAATTTCGCAGACAGATAAAATATAGCTAAGCAAAACCAACAATATTATTTCATAATATTTACTAGTAACTAAGGGGTTTTGCATGGGTCTTCGAAGGGTAAAAACCGAGTATGACTCCCCCCTTTCTAAAATGCATGTTCTGAAGATATTTACTGTCCCTCCTCCTCCTTGGAATACTTTAAGATATATTTTTTTTATTCCCTCTTGTCTAAAATCCCTCGCAAAAGTGGCTCTTCCATACACACTGTATAGAAAGTTAATAAGAAAACGCCTGTCCATAATAGGGACAGGTAATTCCTTATATGGACACTTGTAAACATTTTTTTGTTTATCATTTAAATTAAACCAGAATAATTACAAGGTCGCTAATTTTAATAATGATAGTCTAAGGATAGTGGTCACATATTTTTGGAGTCCTATGACTTGTAGATGGGGGTGAAAAAAATACATTTTCCTTAGGGTGTCCATATTGGTTACAGGTACCTTATATGTTATCGTTAAAGTGTAAAATTATGTTATTTCATAAATGAAATGTTTGTTTCATGAAATACCTAACGAAGTCCATTAAAAAGTATGAAATTTTTGGATTCTACAATTTTACTAATTATTTTAAACAATGAAGAATAAATTGAAACCTAAACTTATTTCAAAGTCTAAATGTTAAAGTGTAAAATAGGGCACGCAAAAAGTCTTTGAAACTGTTATAGTCAGTTTTTAACCTGTTATGACTGATTTGCTATCAGTATATTTTTGATCCTAATTATTTGTTTTATTCAGAGCACATGTTTTGTCGATATGTGTATTGAATTTGCAAAACTTTGTAAATGGTGTATTTATGTTTACATCTTCCATTTAAAAAATATCAACAAATACTTTTAGAAGGTTTATTTATTTATTTATTTATTTATTTATTTTAAATAATGAAATTTATAAGAATGAAAGATCGATCAAAAAAAAAAAAAAAAGACTGACTTAACGCAAGAACGGTTTATATATTTATTAAATAAGCATGAGTCAAAGGTAAACGGTACTATACATACTCTCAAAAATCTATTAAATTGATAGACGTGAAAAATGCTAAAATATCACAGGAAAAAAATACCACGTATGTATATACCACTCTATAGGCTATAATGGTGCAGTGAGAGATGATAATGCAAATGCATTTAAAAGTTTTTGTTCATCCTCTACTCAAATTTACACATTTCCTTGGATAGGAATTGCTGTCAGTTCAAATATAGGATCACAACTAAACATAACTTCGTAATACGTTCTCATAATACCAGAATTGAATGTGTTGTCCTTCTTGTACCAAATAAGTTTAATCTCCATGAAATCGGCTTGTTGTCTTGAAACCATTTCTTAACATATTTTTCATGCCTTTAGTTCTTCTTCTAAATCTGCTTTGACAGTCTTAGTAAACTAAAATAAATTTATCGCTTCCACCAAGTTGAGACTGGAAATCTCTAGGATCTATTTGACACATTGAATTTATATGAGAAAACAGCCAGTGTTTAAATATAATGCTTTTTCTCCTTGTATATATTTTTTCGTTGTAAATGCTCATAATCATGGAAAAAAATATGTCATTCTCAGCAATTACTTTATATTGGCCATTCACGTCTTTTATGATTAAGTCTTTTCTACCATTTCGGAATAGTCACATGTTTTTTATGTAAATATCGAATAACACTGCAGTTAAATACGACAGCATGCTTTGTATTTGTTATTCGCACAATTAATTTTTATATTCTTTGAACTTCAAGGACATGATAATGTTGTAGTAATCTACAGTTACGTGGTATTTTTCGATAGAGTTTATCATATTTCATTTCTGCTATTAATTCATATTTTTTTACGAGTAAATATAGTAATGTTTTCGTTTGGCTCATGCATATTTAATAATGGTTAAAACCATTTATGCATCAACTTTCTTATTTACCACTTTATTCCACAAGCCTTCCACAAACTTTGATTTAACAAAATAAATAAAAAAAGGCAAAAATATTTGTTCCAATATATATTTTTTCATTTAAAAGCTTCAGAAATACTAAAAATATATCTTTATGTCCTTCCCAGCTATTCTTTCAATAATTCTAAACGAAAAAACGCTAGCATAAATACACTGTTTATAAATGTAAGCAAGTTTAACAAACACATCGACATAACTCCGAATGACAGCTATTGATGAATAAGAGGCCTAAGAAATACAACATGCACACTGAATTTCAAACCAGCTGTAACAGGTTCAAAACTATCAAAGAACAAGCTATAACCAGTTGAATAAGTTTTTGCGCACTCTCTTTAAAACTTTAACGGTTAGGCAGATTTTATTCCATAAAATAACTAGCTAAATTCTGGAATCCAATAGTTTTGAATTAGCGAACTTGGTTAGTTACTTCATTCAAAAGCTATATATTTTATGAAATAATTTATTATACACTTTAACGGTAACATATAAAATGCATAAACAGTGCATTAAGTTGTATATCATGCAAGTAAAATGACAGGTATTTTGCTTATTGTTATAAAAAAAATGAAAGTTGTTGTGTGTGATTTATTTATTTTTTCTTTTTCTTTTTTCAAGAAAGAATACTTTAAAATAACCTTTTTTAAAAACTCAAATAATAATCATCAAATTGCATCTCAAAATATTTTCTGTTAAAGTATTTCATGTTGAGAATTTAATGTGATCCTTTTGCTCCTCAGTTAAATGTGCTACATGAAGATACATCCCTTACAGGTCAGAAATCCGGTTTATCAGAAATCAGGTATCATTTATATCATACTGCAATTAAAAAAGGATCAAATATTTAAGTGCTGAATTTTCTTATTTATATAATTAATGAAAGTCAAATATTTTTGTAGCTAACAAAGGAAAAAGTTTCGTACAAAAATATTCTCTGCATTGAAAATTATGTCACTACAAAAAATATCTATGAAAAAATAGATTTAGAAACTTCCTTTTAGACGCTTTAGATAATTACCCGTTCATTTTTCTTAAAAAATGCTTTATATTTTTTGAAATTTTATGTTTAAAAATGAGTTTTAAAACATTAATCTTCTTTTCTTTGTTGTAATTTTTAAATCAAACGTTGATCCTTTTAAGAAGATAAAAATAAAGGCTCTTGCTGCAAATAGAGGAAGATGAGTCGAAAAAAAATAAATAAAGTGAGTAAAATTACTCGACCATAAATGTTAAAAATAAACCTACATCGCGTATTTATGATGGACAGTTTGCGTGATTCACATCGTATGAATTTAAAATATTTTTTAGTTAAAAAATAAGTAGTGTTATCGACAAATTTAAGAAAAAGGCTACAAAGTTTAATGCTTTTGTTAGCTTATTTCTACTAAGTTCGGCAAATCATCTAATAAAATCCTTTCGTCGAATCTTTAAATCAACAGTTGTTTTTAATTAAAACTAAAATAAAAGAAGTTTTTATAAGTAATTAAAAAATTCTTTATAATGAATATTAATGTCATATCAGTCATAACAATTATAATTAATTTTATATATTAACATAGTTTTTTATATAGGCTGTTATTAATTAAAACTAAAATAAAAGAAGTTTTTATATGTAATTAAAAAATTCTTTAAAATAAATATTAATGTCATATCAGTCATAACAATTATATATAATTTTATATATTAACCCATTTTCGGCCAAAGGTTCGTATACGAAACATTTCGATAAATATTTTTTTTTAACATTCTGACACATTTTTTTTCAAGAATTTTATTTTTCTTCTATTTTTTAAGGCTTTTGAAGACATCCATAAAATGTTAGTAATTCAATTGGAGTAAACACTTTCTCTTAAAAAATTTTCAAAATATGCTAGAGTTTTAATTTGAAACGCCTTTGACAAATTCGACTTTTTAAAAATATATTATTATTCCAATTGAAATGAATTATATGTTTTTAAAATAGATTAAAGTTGCAAATTCTGTTTATGAAATAAGAATAAAACAAAAGTCATAAAAATATTATTCATATTCATATTATTCATTATAAGAAATAATATTTTATATTATTATATAAAATATTATTTCTTATATAAAATATTATTTTTCATGCACGAATCTTTTTTTGTGTCTTAATGTATGTAATTTAAGCATATTTCAATAAAAAAAAATGCTACATTTTATAAAATTTCTGTGCTTGGCCTAAAATGGGTTAACATAGTTTTTTTTTTTTTTTTTTTTTTTTTTTTTGTGAATCAAAAACTCGCAATAGCTTTTAACATAAAGAGAGCTCATTTTTCTAAAATACGTTACTATTATTATTTTTAAACTGCAGTTTGTTAAAAGGTAACGAGAACATTTACCAGCAAAATATCAATATAATGTAGGGAATTCAACGCAAAAACCTCCCAACGGCTCACATTTTTTTTTCAACATTAAATTATCTAAAATCAATCGAAGTTGAAAAATAAAAAAAATACCATCAGGTGGCTATTCGTTTTTTAAAATGACAATCATCTGCATTAGAAATTTCTCACACCAATAAAAAAGTAAAATCTAGGAAAAATCTCCCATCTAAAAACTCCATTTTTTTATGAAAACATTTGTAGGCGCGTTGGGCATTTTTCAAATGAGAAAAAAATATTGAACTCGCGACAACCTTATTCGTGTTTTCTACACCTGGAATTGGTAGAAAAAGTGAGTTTCCGTACGGTTCTTCATTACAAAGGGAAGAAGAACCGTACAGAAACTCACTTTTTCTACCGACGCTAGCTAGCACTTTCTTCCGTACAATTTTTTGCGCCTTATGGTATTTTTTACTTACCCATCATACGTAGCATAGGGTAAGTCTTGCAATCGTTTTGAAAATCGAAAAAAAAAATTTGACGGATTTACACGTTTTAGATAGTGGAGATTCCGAAAAACATATTTTTAGAAAAAAATTTTTGCCGTCCGTCTGCCTGTCTGTAAACGCTCTATCTCCCGAACAAATTGAGATAGAGACTTGAAATTTTGTATGTTGTTAGTATGTAAGAATGGAACGAAGCCTATTTAATATCAACAACCTCCTTTATACGGAACTATTTTTTTCGGACCCTCGAAAAATTCGTTCTGATGATAGGTATATAAAAATTTTCGAATTTTTTTGTTTTGAGAAATGGACGTAAAAGGCATTAAAATAGCACACATTTTGCATATAAAACGAAGTCGATCGGATTATAAGTTGCCGAGATATTTGTAATCCTGTTTTCCACATTCTTCGATTTTTCATGACTCTGTATTTCATCCAAATTTCAATTCAGAGGTATATTTTAATTGGAAATGAGACGCTTAATCCGACACAGTTAATTGTTAGTTAATAGAATTATTATTTTTGGAGTTATAAGGATGTTTATTTTACGCAGTTCGGTACTACTTGAGTAGTTTGGCGTTTTATATAATTTGTCGAAATTGGTACATCAGCAGTTCTTTAATAAAGCATTACTATGTATATTAACAATATTTAAATTTTGTTTATGAATTGTAATGCATTGTATAAATAGTTTTCACATGTTTTATTTTCATATACATATCCATGATGGGTAAGTATTACGGTGGCCCCCAACGACTAGTTTACCTTGCTTTTCGTTAATTTTGTGGATTTAGAAAAACACAAACACATTATTTACATTTGCATTACAGTACGCTTCTACGTTTATTGACGTGAAAACTTCTTTAGTGCGCTGGGCATTTTTTTGAAAGGGGAAAAAAAAAAAAAAGAACCATTGGATTGGCGACTCTGTTAGCGTAACCCGACACCTCTGATCCCTATACAAATATGTAGTCATATTGTGTATGACGTGGTATGAAGTAGGGCGGGGCGGGAGAACTATGGAAAAGCTATTATGGTTCGTTGTTAGATAATACTAAACGCTTTTTTTTTAATTAAATTTATCCCTTGAGGGGACAGCTGTTACGCTGCACATTACAACCAATTTTTTAAAATCTTGACGAAATTGAAAAAGTAACAACTTAAATGGACATGATATGTAATAAACGGTATAGAAAGAAAAAAAAAATATGACATTGTTCATCGATTATGCTGCACTTTAAACCAATTTTTTAAAATTTTCGATTGCATTTAAAGTTTAACAATTTATAAAGTACCTAATAAAATAAAACGTTAAGCAAGAAAACACATCACATTGCGCAACGATTATGCTTCACTTTCCAACCATTGTTTTCAGTTTTTGGTTGTATTTAAAGGTTAACACTTTATATGGTACCAAATGAAGTAAAAAATTAAGAAGGAAAAACATGCTTTTTTACATCGATTATGCCGCCCTTTTCAACCACTTTTTTTAAATTTTACAATTTTTTAATTGTATTTAAAGTTTAATAACTTATATTGTTATCGAATGGAATAAAAAGTTAGGAAAGAAAAGACATGACATTGCACATCGAGAATGCTACAAGTTCAAACCAATTTATTAAATTTTAATTGTATTTGAAGTTTAATAACTTATACTTAGCCAGATGGAACAAAACAATAAGAAAGAAAATGTATAATCTTGTGCATCGATTATTTCCAACCATTTTTTAAATATATATATATATATATATATTAATTTTATTTAAATGATAACAACATAAATTGATACCGAATGGAATAAAAAGTTTATAAATTAAAAACATGACATTGCACATCGATTATGCTGCACTTTCCAAACATTTTTATTCTTTTTTTTTTTTCAACTGTATGTAAAGTTTAACCAGTTATATGTTTTGAAATCGATTATTTCGAAACATTCTTTTTATTTATTTATTTATTTATTTGTATTTAAATAGTATTAACATAAGTTGATACCAAATGGAATAAAAAGTTAAGCAATGACAAGACATGACATTGCAGATCAATTATGCTGCACTAATCAATACTCCAATCAATTTTTAAATTTTTAATTGTATTTAACGTTTAACAACATATACTGTTACCAGATAGAATAATACGTTAAGGAAGATTAAAGTATGAGATTGTGCATCAATTATGCTGCACTTTCCAACCACTTTTTTTTGTTTCTATTTAAATGATAACAACATCAATTGATACCAAATGGAATAAAAAGTTAAGAAAGAAGAAACATGATGTTGCACATCGATTATGATGCACTTTCCAACCACTTATTTTATTTTTTTAATTTTCAATTGCGTTTAATAACTTTTACTGTTCGATTACTATTCAACTTTGTTGCAAGTTTCAGAAGACACGATAGCCAGCAGCAGGAGTAACTATTTATAAATTATTATCTGATGTAACGGGCATATTTTGCACAAATCATAGGGATGTACATGCGATGTACACCAGTATGTTTAGTACTATTGTTTCATATATCTGTGATATATGTGTTGTCGCTGTTTAAGTGCAATGAGATAATTTTCTTTTAACATTTTTTAAACAACTTACCATACATAAAATTGTACATAAAATTGTTAATATATAACTATTAAACTTTTAAACAGATGGTAGCTGAAATAAATTTAATTACAAAATATTTATAACAGGAAGTTATTCATTTTAATCAAATTAAAAAGAGTCAAATTATTATTATTATTATTTTAAAGCTAAAATTCCAAATTTTTTGAAAATCGAAAATCGAAAAAATAAAAAATATACCACAGATATAAATAGAATTTAAAATTTTTAAAAAAGGAAAAAATTGTTCGAACTAAATTTAAAATACTGTAAGATTATTAAATTGCAATAGTCTTCAAGTCAGAAAGAAAATTCCTTTTAATAAAATATTATGAATGTCAATGATTATTTATAGCATAGTAAATATAATACAAATAATATAAACTCTTAAATAGGCAATAAATGCGAAATTTCTTTCAAATTAATCCATTTTAATGTGAAATTTTTAAGCACCGATTTTTGAACTTGTAGCATCGGTTTTGAACTAAGAACCTTCTCAGTACCATGGAGATACATTATCTATTATCTATGGAGTCTAAACGAAAAATGTTGAGACTTTGGTTTAGAAAGATTTTAGCAAGATTATGCTTTAAAAATTTTAATCACAAAAATGAACAGCTGACATTGAAAAAATGAATTGGATTAAAATAATAGACTTTCTTCAAAGGTTTATTGTTTGTCGTGTGACTTGAGGTATTCAGTTCTCAATACGAAAAAAAAAAAAAAAAAAAAAAAAAAAAAAAAAAAAAAGTGTTGTGCAGTTTTTGTGTATCGACTCTGACAAACAGACAAAGGAGTCAAATGAACAGGGTTTCGTCAAATGAACGAAACTATAAAATGTTTTTTAAAGATTCTAATACTGTGATATATATGTTAAAATATTGTAATGTTTTATCTACTGTAGACACGTCAGTAACATAAATAGAAAAATATCCAAAATTAAATAGAAATTAATATTCTGTTGATGAAATAGACCATATTTCCCAAAGCTTAAACATTTTATTAATAATCAAAGCCTTAACAATTATTCTCATTGAAATAATTATCACGCATTGACAAGTTCATTTTTGAAAATTGGATTCTCCTAGGACCTAATTTCACCAAGTTACAACCCATTAAATTTTGTCAAAATTATAAAACTTTGTAGCACTAAATGTGAATGCACATGTTTTCGAAACTGCTTTCTTTAAATTATTTTTTAAATATAATTACTCTCTCTTTATTAACCATTTGGAAATTAGTTGTTTCCGTCCACCTAGAATAGAGAAATCTGAAGCATATCCGAAGTGATGTCTGGTTTTTATTCTTTTTCTGATTGATCCATATTTAATATCCAGAAATGAAATACCTTTGTTGCCAACATGATAAAAAATTTTATAAAAAAACTACAAAAAATTAATAACTCAAAACAAATTGAGATAAAGCTTTCAAAACATTGCATTTGAAAATACACTTTCTTCCCTGTATAACGGTGTAAAAATTTAAAATGTGCGAGGTTCAGAAGTTTAAAAATTTGCAGTACCGAAAATTGTGAAATAGAAATTTACTTAAAATTTGTTTATTATTGGTCCTGGAATATTATGTATAAACCATGGCGTACGTAATACATGCCTCTGTTACTATCTAAGTCACGTTTAACTCATAAAAAAGTTATCTATCTATCTATCTATCTATCTATCTATATATATATATATATATATATATATATATATATATAAGTCTAAGGTTTTCTCTTTGAAAATACCTTTTTCCAAATGGTGGTTGTAATTTATCATTTTTTTTTTAGTTAGACATTGATATTTTAAAAAAAGATGAAGATAAAAATTCTTGTTACGAATAAATAAAAATTAAATGAACAACAATGAATAAAGAGATGTAATGGAATAAAAACACTTTTCCGTTTATTTTCTTTAATAAAAAAGGCCTACACCCTGTACTTATTATGTATAGCTTGCGTGATGTAGATAATATTGAATGAAAACAATTCTTCATAATACTAAGTATCTTTATTGTCAATTTTAAGATAGATAAGAGGAACTGTGCTGTTTATTTTGGTGCTTTTTTATTTAATTGGCAGGTAATAAAAAAGAATCAATGCCGAAACAGTCGTTAGGTATCAGGTTTGCTTTGTAAAAAAAATTAATATTAAGTAATCCTTCTGAATTCGGGCTATTGAAATTTAACATTTTATATTTAAGGATTCCCTTTTTCCCTTTTAATTTAAAGCTGCTGCGAAGTTCCATTCACACCTGAAGACGGCAACTCAATCATTCACTTCACCATGTTCACGGATAAAAATCTAGGATTAGTGAAATGTTTATTTGCATATTATAACTTAATCGGTCTGCCAAGTCATATCTTGGTTTAATTTAGTACAATTTATGCGGCCGATTTTGCAACACGTGGCATATAGACCCGAAAGGGGTGGGGTACCCTCCGTGGGGGTCTTTCTAAGGGAACCTAATCCTTATTTGCGCAAGGAAATCCAAGTTTTGAAGAAAACCACGGAAAACTCCGAACGGTTAGGGCGATGGCCGAGATTGAGTTTGAACCCAGCACCTGCCGTCTATCAGTTGAAAGGTCAGAACCTCTCGACCACTGGTGGGGCCGTCTTATATTAGTGGAAAACATGAAAAAGACACTAAATTAGCGGATGACACATATATTTACATTTATATTTTCCTGATCCCAATCCTCCATGTTTTCTCACTTTTCGGTGCAGGAAAGATCAACAGTAAAAATTACGGTCATCCACTAAAATCAGGTTTTTAGATGATTTCCACCAAGATACGACTTGGGAGAGTAATTTTTTTTGTAATATGTGAATCGAGTTTTTCTAATCCTAGAATTTCATCCGTGAACTCGATGAGGTGATTGTCTGTGATGCCACCTCCCAGTCTACATGCATGTGATTAAAAAAATGAAATTGTACCTGCTTATTACCTGCTATTAGTTTTCCATTGAACTTAAAAGTTGTCATTGTTATGAAAATACACATTTCTAAAAATTTCGTTCACTGCGTTAATTAAGTCTATCACATTATCAAAAAAAAAAAAAAAAAAAAAAAAAAAAACATGCTTGAAAAAGGTATTTTTTTTCAATGATTCCTTTAAAAATATCCTTTTAATTGATATGAATTATATCAACGATTTTCAAACTATTGTTCTAATTGTCTGTCGTTGTGATTCTCTATAATTTTTAAATGAAACAGAATAAATTAAAATCACAGTCTCTCATTGCAGAATTTACACGATGCTATTAAATGCGCCGTAAGACATTACCATTTGCGGAAGACACACCCATATAATAGAAATTTAAGAAACGTTAGATTTAATATCAAAGCTTAGATTAATGAGGAAATTTTTAATAAAAATGTAATTTTTTAAAAGAAAAAAATGCTTTATGATGATTTTTTTAAAATAAGTAAATATTTGTATTTAATTCCTTAAATTTTCTTTTTGACTAATCGGTAGCTCGAATCAATACACATCCTTTGTAGCCTTTTTTAATCGATAATTCTAATACTATTTTTTTCTGCTACCCTTTAACATTCTAAATCAGCGTATCCCAATTTTGGGTGGGCGTAATATCGTAATGGTGGAAATCACTAAATTATTTAGTAAAGTCACAAAAATATTAGAAAGTTTAACATAATTTGTGTCCGTTTGTTAAACGTTCTGATAAGAAGATTATTAGTAAAAATAAGCATTTATTTTTAATTGGAGGGATTTAGGACATGTTTATGACAAGTGAGGTTATTCCGATATGAAAAACCTATAAAGGGAGTGCGCTGAAAGAAAAGATTAGGAAGCGCTGTTCTAAATTAAACTTTAATGTTTGCAAAGGTGTAACGAAAGAATCTTGCTTCTTATACATACAGGTGAAGTTAAAAATAACAATAAATCTGTAAAGATAGTGAACTACTACCAATTTTTGAAAAGTTTACAACCATTTTAAAGGCGCGTCATATTTATCACGCATTGTGAGCCATTGTGAAAGCTAAAATTCACAATGAATTAGGCTGGTAAGTCAGAATTTCTTTTAACAAAGGGAAGAATTTGAAAATTAGTTTATCCTGCCGAATATGGTCATAATTGTAGATAAAAGTCAAGAAATAGAATGAGACATTAAAAAAAAGACATATCTTTATTTTTTCAAGTACACTGAGCCATTTGTCATACCTCTAGATAAGCTTAAAAAAGACCTCCAGGAAAAACTCAGGGAGCTGCATATGGAACAATTGTCTAACGGCTTGTCCTTATGCAAAATCCTGGTGTTTTTCTGTAGGGCTTTTTGCACCTTATCAAACGATATGACAAATCGTTCAACGTGCTTAGTACTTATGTTAACAAATAGAGATGTGTCGTATCTATAAATTCTCGTTGTATTGTTTGACTTTTATACACACTTCTGTCCACAGACGTCAGGGGAAACTTACTTTTAGACTCTTCCCTGTATATACAAAAAAGGGGATAGATCCTATTATAATATGGTTTGCAGGATAAATATATTTTTAGGGTTAAAATAATAAACTGTAATAAAAAAATACTCTGATTCGATGACGTTTAATGTATTTTTGCGATGCTAGTCTTGTTCAAAAGAGGAAATATTTTAGAGTATCTTTAGTTGGGAAATAAGCGTTACCACTAATAATATACTAAAGATTAATAATATGTTTCATTAAATAGTTTGCATGATGCATCGTATTACAAAAACTGATCCGATATGGTTTTTGCTCATATATTAAGCAAAACTATACAATACGATTATAATAATAGACTTTGTAAAAATCAGCATAAAATAAAAAAGAAGGACACGTTTCGAGCTAAAAAAATACAGCTCACAATCGGCAGAGCCCCACCAGTGGCCGAGAGGTTGGGACCTCTCAACTGGTTGACGGCAGGTGCTGGGTTCGAACCCAATCGCGGCTGTCGGCCTAACAGTTCGGATTTTTCGTGGTTTTCTTCGAACCTTGCGTAAATACGGGTTAGGTTCCCTTAGAAAGACCCCCACGAAGGGCACTCCCCCCCTGGTCCTATATCCCTAGCGCAGATAATCGGACGTCAAAAATCAACCATCAACCAACCAACCACAATCGGCAGAAGGAGACATGTGTCCGTAAGGGCACGAGATCAAAGCTGAAAAAGACGGACACATATCTCCTTCAGTTGACTACGGAGCTGTATAATTTGTCTCGAAACACGTTTTTTTTTGTTATTTTATGGTGATTTTTACAAAGTCTATTATTATATTTAAGAAATATCGCCAGTGAACTCGATGTTTTTTGACTATACAATATGCTCTATATTACACAAAACGACCAAGCACCCTTTCGATATGAAATTTTTTTTTTCACACTGATACGTTATAATATGAAGTATTACAAACATTGATTTTTCCGATATCCTTTTATTATTTAATTTTGGTTCTGATTTAAATGACGTCTTACAATACATCAAATCATATCTGTTAGCATACCTCAGAAATTTGTTAAGTGAAAAAAAAAAGAACAGCACAAATTTTTTGATCTATTATTATTCGCCATTGTAAAACTTCCAAATGTTGCAAAGGAGTACTTTTTTTTCTTTTTGTCAAATATCGAGTACATTTAGAGTTCGTCCAGGAGTATTTTGCATGTTACATGGCAAATCTTTGTATGGTAGATAAGTAATAATAAAAGAAATTTGTTTAAATGTTGGAATGCTTGCTATGGACTATAATACATATAATTTAAAATGATGAAATATAACACATATTTATACACTCTTGCTTTAAAAAAACCCTGAAGGTTATTTCCTACACAGATTTATCAGTTATGCAATAAAGAGCATGTACAAAAAAATCTATATCAAATGTAAATAAAACCTTAGAAGTTTGAAAATATGAAAGGGAAGAAAGTATGTACATGGCGAAAAAGCCATTCAGAGTTTTCATTTGTGTGGATAATTACGCTTGTTTTATTAACAAAATTTACAATATCTCGTGATATCATTAATGAATGAGTAAAAAAATTGTCAAAATATCCACACTTAAACGAGTATTCATTTAATAATAATTAAAAAAAAAAAACATTTTGACCAATTTGAAGTATATATGGCTTCCTTAAAACAATATTATTGAAAAATTTTTTAAACTACTGAGTATGAAATTGTGCTATGGAAATGGAAACTAATTCTAAAAAACTGATTAAAATTTTCGAGTTATGAGCTTTGAAAATTACTAGAAAATTAACTATAATAAGGCACAGCTTAGTTATAAACAAATATCTTTAGATTTAAATTACAAATTTACTCAGAACTATATGAGGTATCAATGCTAAAATTGAGTTCGACGAAAGTTTCAAACGTACAAGTGGAGTTTTCTAAAAAATATAAGCAATTTTTGATTAATAATTATGACTAAAAGCGTGATTGGTCTTTCTAAAAAACAAACAAATAATAACAACAACAATAATTATAATAAATAAATAAAATAAAATAAAATAAAAATATGAAATTGAGAACAGCTAGAATTATTTATTTAGGAGATTTGTAATACTGAAAAAGTTTTTTTCGATCTGATCACTCAAAGAAATTAAACATAAACAAGAATTTCCTCATTGTATTATATAAATTGAACATTTGTCGATCAATCGATTTATCATCTAAAAACTACAATATTTGAAACGCTATAGAATTTTCAGAACCCAACAAAGATGGCGTGCAGTCATAGCGATCTAGTAATTATCTAATAGAACTCTTTAATATAAAATAAACAGTAGGGTGTATTGTTATTGAAGATATCTCCAAAATTTCGCATTTATGGAAATAAGTCATACGAAAAAAGTATTGCACCGAATAAAATAACTTATATATATACCATGTATATATATAAAACTTACTAGATTAAAAGAAATAAATCACAAATTTAAATAACTTATTAATACGTTTTAAAAAATCCGATAAAAAAATGGAAAGGCCAGTTGAAAAAAAAAATCCGTCCAATATGTTAGTGTTTTAAAGTAATTTTTAATCTTATGCAAACCTAATGTATAGGTAAATTTTTGTTTAAGTATTCTTACATCTGTAAATTAAACTTTTATTTACTTATTTTAAATAATGGGTACATTAATGTTTTATAGAATAATTGTCTTGATATATATATTACATTCTACGCTAAATATTTTTTAAACCTATACAATTATTATTTGTTTCGATCATTAAACTGATAATACATATAGAATTGCTAAATCAATAATGAATATATGATAAAATGGTAACAATATTGCATTAAGAATAATTATTTTTATTTTTGAAGCTAAATATTGCAATTGATTTCATAGAATAAACTTTTAATTTTAAAAATTATATATCTTTACGGTGTATGCGTTTAAAGAGAATTTTGAAGAGAAAGTAGTACGAAGATTCAGGAAAACATCGCAAAAGAAAATTCGTGAAAAATTAGCATAATCACTTCTCCCAGAATATTCTGGTACTGAAGTGTTGAACATTGCCGCGAAATTCATAATTTTGTGACAATCACCCAACAAAAACCATTGAACAACCCTCAAACTTCGAATGTAGGTGACGGTGAATATTTTCAAAACAAGTAAGACATATTCCATGAATGTAGCCATATATCTTTTTAAACTTCGAAAGAATATGTAAAAATTTTTACTCATAATTGTTATTCAGCTGTACCAATAAAATAGTATTTATTCAGTAATTGTATGCACTAAACTCCAATAGATTTTGCGAATCTCTATTTTCTATTAAAAAAAAGTTCTTTATATTGCTTTTTTCTGAATATCATGTATGTCATATTTACTAAGTACAGAAATTGTGCATTTAAAACATAAATATTATTTATTTTAAATGTTTTTAGATTCATTGTCTTTTATCTGTGTATTTTAAGTTAGCCTTTTGGATATTAGCTAGATGAGAAAATTTCGATTAATTTTTATCTAACATTTTTTGTATATGTAAGACATAAAATAAATAATTTATGATGAATATTTTTTTTCAGATGACAAAATATCTTCCACCTCACAAAGCCATTTACAGACAGCAGTGTCAAATTTCTACAGCAAATCCCCAGTTCCAAAAGGTTGGTGTTATGTTAAAATTTCTATTTGTATTTCATCAGTATTGACTAAATTTTCATATTTAGGATTCCATACTTAAAAAATAAAAACGGAACCATTATTAAGACTACTCCTGTGTCGGTCTGTCTGCCACAACCGTTTTACTCTTAAACTATAAAGCGTTGTAAGTTCAAATGGGGGGAGTAGTAAAGAATATTGACCAATTTTCAAAACGATATTTATAAGAGTGATTATATAAAAACCTATTTATATTGTATTATATCACGATATAATGTATTTAAGATGTATTTTCAAAGTATCGAGTATGTTATTTTTGATATTATTGTTATTGTACTTACGTTTTTCAATTTTTTGGACTGCTTTGTTTTCAGACTATGATATTTTGTGTCACATAGTCATTTTACGTTTCGAGCTAATCTTTTAAATGTAGAACAAATTATCATCGCGGACAACATCAAGTTTGAATAAAAATTGAAAACTAAGCTGTCTGATTTACATAATAAATTAGTTAACAATTTATCAGAATGAATGTTACCTGATTTTTGTAACCTATTTGTTAACCCAACAAAATTAAAAAAAAAAAAAAATATCAAGCAGAAAATTTTTGTTACACTTGATACTGATTCCAATATTTTGTCCTTTGATGAATATTAGATACATATTTTTTTCGATTTACATGAGTTAAAATTCGATTTAGCAATAAAAGGGAAAAATAATAATACAGAAAGGAAATGATATTTAGAGTATTTAATAAATTTTCATCGTATAAATTTTAGTATCTAATTTATATTAGTCTATTTATAATGGGCAATTATTGTAAATTTTAGATATATATCACAAATAGCAGATATATTATACTAATTTTATTAAAATATCTGATATTTTATATGTTTTAGGAAAGATCATGATATTTGTGATGATGTAAGAGAGATATTTCCAAAAAGTGGTACAGGCGCAGGAAGATTAAAAAGTTAAATACTATTTTCAGCTATAAAATTAAATCAATTTTAGAGAAAAATCCAGTATTAAAAATTTATCTGGCCGATTTTGACGAGATTTTGGTTTTATTTTTCAGTAAGAACTGGATTTATCAGAATAATGATGATAAGACATTTTTTTAATTAACCGCTCTGTATTTTCAATTTGTTTATTCTGTAAAAAAATGAAAAAAGAATACATAAAAGATCATAAATGTAAAAGTTTTAAATAATGTTAAAAATGTTTAATGTTAAAGACTTTTTTTCAGCTATAACCACTTTTTCTCCTTTCAACACTCGCAGAATTTCTCGTAATAATGGATTTAAATTTCAACAAGTAAATAAAATAACCGTAGATATTGCCAATAAGAAGAAGCCTGAGCGTAAATTTGATTCTTTAAAACACAAAGTTTATACTATTAAATATTTTCCAAATTTTATATGGAATCAAAATACTTGAAATACGTTTTAACCTCCTCTGCTCTGAGACAGCTACCACGTGAAACACTAAAACTCGTTTAAAATTACTATAAAACATCTCGAAAGATATATAAGTTTATAAATAAATACTTATACAAATAATTATTTAAAAAATTTAGAAACATTTAAATTAAATAAAAAGATGCTTTTTAGTGTATCATTCACACAACATCAGTATTGAGGAGGTAAATACCTGCTGACTAACTAAACCACCGCTGATATTAAAGAATATACATTGCGCGAAAATTGGTCCAACTAATTTTCAGAATTACTCAGGAGTTTAAGAAATACCATTTATTAGAGCTAAGAAATACTGCAATATTATGAAAAGCCGGAATTTTAAATATATTAAATGAAATAGAAAAGCCACATTACTATAAAAATATATAGAGAGAGAAATCATCGAAATATATATATATATGAGTGATTCTCAAAATAGGAGACAATTTCAAAAGTGAAGTCTTAAAAAAATTACTGTTAGCAAAATTTCTGAAAAAAATAGGTGTTGTTAATATAGTATTAGGTATACTTTACATGTAGTCAGCAGAGCTAAATATTTAAAAATTATCTTTAAAAAAAAAATAGTATTTTTTGAGCCATGTTAATGACAAAACAAATTGCATGGAATAAATATATTAAGAAATTTTTATTTTCTTCATGTTTAAATATTTTTTTCTACATTTATTAGCCTTCCTTTTCAGCAAATGGTTTCCATTTTTACATATTTACATATAAGGAGAATAAAAACATTACCAAAGAGCAAACTTTGTTTACATGAGCAACATTCTGACACTAACAATATAAGAAGCTGTCTTAGTGATTTTCTGACGGATTTAATGCATATTTTAGGGATAATAAATGTAATACCTAAATTTATATGTAAAATTAAACTTTATAAAAGATACAATACAAGCAATGGTCACATTTATGCACATAGGAGTCATAGGACAGAAAAACCATGATAATGACACTGATATTTGTCCATGCTAATGACAAACTTTAATTTAAATAAGATTATGAGTCATAATATAATCACAATGCAATAGTCCTTTCTGGGGCTTTTTAAAACACAAAAGTTCTATGCAAATAAGTAAAATAAAAATTTTAATTATAAAATAAATATGAAAATTATTATCCATTCTAATGACATACAATTGATGTACGCCCCTAATATTCAACTTCTATTCTTAAAATAAAATACATGCTTCTATTTTCAGGCTGGGATAATATGGCTACTTGTTGCCATGGAGAAACTTTATATTTTCAAACTATTGTCATATGTGAAAATGAAATTTTGATTAATAACCAGCTGTTATAGTATGACCTTGTTTTGAAAATACAATATGGAGGACAAACTTTAATTCTTTTTTTATATATTATAATTTTATTTTTAAAAAGAAATTTATTGGATAAATCCTCTCCTTGATTAATTTAAAGAAGGAATAACGTTTGTTTTAATTTATAAACATGATATTAACTCTCGAAAAAGCTAGTATATACAAGGCACAGCTGCTGTGGACATCCATGCTAATGATATTTTGAACATTTATTATGTTAGTTTAAGGTGTTTTTAACTAAAAAGTGAGTAATTCATGAGTGCAAATAATGAATAATATTAAGACAAACATATCTAAATATAAAAACATGACAGAAAACCTCTCAATTTTTTTTGTATGCCGAAACACATAAATTGTCTTTTATTTTGAGAATCACCCATATATATATATATATATATATATATACTTTTGACAATAAGGGGATTTTCCTCTTCGGTCTGTACTGGCGATCCTCTATAATATGAAGCATACATATTAAAATACGTAAAAATTCAATATGAACTATACAGCATCATTCAATATTACAAAATTATGGTTCGATCCACTCATTGGTTACGAGCATAAAATACACACCCAAGTGAAAAAATGACGTGCATAATATGAAAATGTAATGATGTCATTTTATAGACTGTCCAATTTTAGAATAATTTTATTTGTTTTGGTAATGTTTTGGATATAGGGAGGCGGGTGGGTGGATGAAACATATAAACGGTAAAAATAAACATGTTTTCAAGTTATATTATAACAAAATATGATGTTAATTTGATACACATTTAATTAGTATTTTCTAGGAAATAGACCTAAATATCTAATTTTACAAAGTTACCTAAAAAAAATTAAGTAAGAATTTAAATGAAATCTCTTAATTTTCTTCAGCTTTTGCAAGGATCTGTAAGCAAATTCAATAAATTACATATGAAATTTCTCTGTTTCAACCTAATTAAAATTATAAAAAAATCAAATGCTTTTTTTCCTTTTTTAATTGTTGTCTGGAATTTATAAATAGAAAAATGTGTAGCCAAACCATTACGTACTCATGTTATACTTTTATTTTGAGAAAAAGGGAACTTAAACGCACATCTGAGTAAGTGAAATTTACTGCAGAACTTCGTTTTTAAGTGCATTCTCAATTTTTCTAAAACAGTAAAACAAATGGAAAAGAATTCCAGTGGCAATTAATCAAAAAATGAAAACTTGGCTAGAATTTTCAATATACTGGCAAACATATGATTTTTGTTGAAGGAATTTTTTTACAAATAAATTAGAAAATTAATGTAATAACATTATCAAATATATAGTTTATTTTTCAGCTAATGCAAAATTATCAAGTTTGGAGAAAAAAAAAAGTGTTAGGGATAAAACTTCTTAATACATTTTTTTTTTTGTTTTTATTTATTTATTTATTATTTTTTGAGACAAGAGATGACTCAGGAGTCAAGTAGAAGTGCGCAATTTTAACATAATAAAAACTTTAAATTTTATACTTATTTAAGTGGTTATAGCGGACATTTTTTTCACTAATAGAATTCTACACAGGTAATTAAAATAAGTAAATTATTAAGTAACCGCGTATTTTCTATGTTTTTTTTTTTAAACACTGGTTACTAAATGTTGCACTAACATCCAATCCCCTTCTATATCTAAAAAATTATAGGATAACTTTGAAGTCTTCAAAAGTCTCCAATGTTCACCAAAAGCTCTTCAAAAGCTCACGTGAAGCTGCAAAAAATTCTATTACGTCTCCACTTATCTCTAAAAGCTCATCAAATAGTTCCAAAGTCTTATTTTTGTCTGAAACATTATCTTTATAGAAAAACACATTTCAGAAAAAAAATATGAAAAAAAATATTATAAATAAAAATAAATAAAATTTTGAGTTCTAATACTTTCTATATAATTGCTGTACTGATTTTTGAATGTCATTAATAATAAATATTCAGATGAACAACTTTCTATATAATTGCTGTACTGATTTTTGAATGTCATTAATAATAAATATTCAGATGAACAACTTTCTATATAATTGCTGTACTGCTTTTTGAATGTCATTAATAATAAATATTCAGATGAACAACTTTCTATATATAACAATAAATATAAAAAATTTGTTAAATCACCATAAAAAGAAAAATTATACAGGACGCGTTTCGAGCTGCAAAATTACCGCTCGTCTTCAGCTGGTCCAAACACGTGTCACAACGGACATACAACTTTCTATATAATTGCTGTACTGCTTTTTGGATGTCATTAATAATAAATATTCGGATGAACAAATTCTGGCTTATCATCCCTTGACTACAACAAGAAAGATTTTAATTAAGTCACCTAAATCAAAAATATTACTGTTTAAGTGCAATTTTTCTTAAAACTTATAGAATTCCACTGATCAAAAAATTTTTGGGATCAAAATAAAATATATTTTAAGTCAAATTATTATATGCTCTTTGCTTAAGACAGTGGCTATTGACTGTACAGTGATAAATGCAAGATAGAATGATAAACAAAAATTACATAAAATAAAATTTCATTATATTACATTAAAATATTCATGTAATATATGTAATATAGTAAAAGGTATTATGTACGTATATATGAAAATATATACGAACATTATTGATGCTGGATGGTTACACATATAGATGCAAGATATATATGCGGGAATTTATAATCTAAGTTTCCGTTAAAGATAATTTGCTTTCTCTAATAATGAAAAAAAAATTAAACCGAACACATTTTAAAGAGAAATCTCACATTTACTATTATGCTGTTCTAAAACCAAAAACAAAAGCATAACTAAAGGAAATAACAGAAAATGTGTTTGCAGTATATTGAAATAAATCGCATTAGTTAAAATCATAAAAATACAGGTAATTTAGAAAGCTAATCAAACTTAATTACAAAAAAAAATATATTAGTTTCCTAAAGTTATTCGTATCATAGAAAATTTGAGAAATAGTGCGTATAAATTATTTTTTTCACTATGGTTTAGCTCTCTAAAAATACTAAAAATTCAGAGTAAAACGTGAAATTATAGATATTTATTATGTTATTACATAGATATTTTTTTCATATCGAATGGGATAAATCATAAATCTTGTAAAGAAAAAAAAAAGCAGAATTAACGTTCCGTAAACGTAACAAAAAACATTTTATTTCAGTCACCTAAGCATAGATAACTACTGATTTAATGAGATTTTTCCTTATAGTTTCGTGAATTTGTTTTAGAAAGAGTTATGCAGATAAAAACGGAATACTTTTAAGAGCTAATAAATGGTAAATCTCTTGGACACTCCAAAACAGTCAGGCACGTTTAAATTTTTATGGTACTTTATTCACGGAACGTTTTGCCATTTATTACCTTTTATAGTACCAATTTGTAACTTTTTTTATTATTTCTCCTGGAATAATTTATTTTAAGAGGCTTTAAACTGTAAAGTTATTTGTTTTGATTCTAACATAATCCTGTTACATTGAATCTTTTCAACATAACAATTGTTTAATTTGTGTTAGAAAGGAAATTTAAATTTTTGACTGTAAAAGTGTTTAGCGAAGTAATAAAATTTATTTGTTCTTTTATTTAAACTAAACGCGTCATTGAAAGTTTAGTATTATTTGTTTTGTGTGTTTGGATAGAAATGAGGGAATTTTGTTTATTTTTTCAATTTCTTTGTTTAGGAGTAATTTAGTGACATTTCCAATGCACTAATTAAAATTATTAGTTGCGATGTTTGTGGAATAATTAAATTTGTAGTAATTGTTTGTTTTAGGCAGTCGAAGTGAGTTAGACATTTATTTTTATTTTTTATCATTAAATATTAGTTTAAATAAGAATTATTTTAAACGTTTCACGGTGCAAAAAAAAAAAAAAAAAAAAAAAAAAAAATATTGTATGTATCAATAAAACAACACTGAGAATGTTTAAATTATTTATGAAGTAAATGAAAATTGAAAATTTAAAATGTATAATTAGATCAACTAGAACGAATTTGGAAACAGCTGAACAATTCTTTATGTAGAAAAAAAATCATCTTTTTAAAAAGAGAATTAATCTGAAATGTATCTTATGAAATATAATGCAATCCAAGCAAGAACAGTTTAAACAATAAAACAAAAAAAAATCATAAAAATTATACATTTCCTTTTTTTTTAACTTTGACATTTTGTTTTTAATTTTATACCTATGATATCACACACACACATCTCGAATGTCAAGGAAATTTTAAAATATTATACTATTTATCATCAAAAGTTATGCATTTACTAAAATAAAATTTTGTAATAAAAAACATATAAAATAGCTGCACATTGATTCGATCTCTTATAAGAAATGTTTATGTATATTAACCTGAAATATGTTAAGTTTAATAATTTCTAAAAGTAAGTTACGTTTCTTTCCTTTAACATCTAATATTTTTTGTAAGGCAAAAAATAACAATATTCATAACATTGATTTAACAATTCATTGTTAAATCAAATTATAGAAACAGAAATAAGCACAAGTCATGGTTTTTTTAACCCTTTAACTGCCCTGGGCGTGTACATACATCTCGCTCACCCGACGCAATAAAATTTCTTGATATCACTAATTTTTTTAAATACAATTTCATACTATTTACTAGCGTAAATATTTAGATTACATATTACGAATATTTTACCTTTAAAATAGTAGTGTGTATTCGATATTTTCAATTTATTGTACGTAAAGAAGAAAGAAGAAGATAAGAGAATGTCCACTGCCGCATACGTTTGGGAATCGATTACCAGTTTTCAATAGCCAGCAAGGAACTCATAGGTATAAGTGTCAAATAAGTCCAACAGAAATTATTTGCCACTATTAATTAAAGAGGCCAGAGAGAAGGGAGTGTTTAACTCGATTCATGCAGCTAAAGACCTATGAGCATGACAATGTGCTTGGTGAAAATTAAAATAGCAATATAGTGAAACAATATAGGCATAAGTGACAAATCAGGTCCACTAATAATCATTTGCAATTACTCATTCAAGAGGCTGGGGAAAAGGGACAGTTTGAATGGATTCATGCAACCAAAGATCCTTTAATAAGAAGATATGCTTGGTGAAAAACAAAATATCATTATGGGCAAACAATGTAGGCATAAGTGTCAAATCAGGTCCATAAAATTATTTGCCATTATTCATTCAAGAGGCTGGGGAGAAGGGATAATTTAACTCGATTCATGCAACTAAAAACCCTTTAACATGACTATATGCTTGTTTGAAAACAAAATAGCAATATAGGTAAACAATATAGGCATAAGTGTCAAATCAGGTCCATAAAAAATATTTGTCATTATTCATTTAAAAGGCTAGAGAGAAGAGAGAGTTTAACTCAATTCATGCAACTAAAGACCCTTTAACATGACAATAATACTTGGTGAAAAAAATATCAACGAATAAATTATAGCAATATTGATACCTTGTTTGGGTTATAGCTGTTGATATCTATATTATATCTTTAATGAGTCTCAAAACTTATAATACGTTTTCTCTAAATTTCATTGACACAGATAGCATCTCAAACCCTCGTTGTAGCTATACATCACTGTTTCATCTCAAATGGCATCAAAAATTCATGCCCGTTAGGGTTTCTTGGTAGAAAAAAAATATGCCTGATTGGAAATTTTACGCACCCTGGGAATTTCGGGAAATAGATTTTTAGTCCCCTGGTATGTGACATATATGTGAAAAAAAAATTAGGCGTGTGTACTTTGCTGCATTAAAATACTTTTGATTATAAAGCATTAATGTATAAATGATTCATATAGAGCTAAAAAAGTTTTCCAATATTTTTAATTCTATATGTGATTCCAATTTTTCCTAAATTTAGATGTATAAATTATATAGAAAAGTTTTTAGAGAAGTTTTTTTGAATATCTAAAGGTACAAAAAAGCGTTTGGATCCTTCCCGTCATTCTGCAAATTGATAAACATATGACAAATCAGTATTGTCAAACTAGGAAACTATTTAATTGCATAAATATGTACCACTATATTAGTATTTTATTACTTACCCATCATTCGTAGTATAGGGTAAGTCTTGCAATCGTTTTGAAACTTGAAAGAAATAGACGGATTTACACGTTTCAGATACTGGATATTTCAAAAAACATATTTTTAGAAAAAAAATGGCGTCCGTCCGTCTGTGTGTCCGTTTGGCGAAACATTTTGAACAGTTTTAAACTTAAAAATGAGAGAATTTGAAAAATATATATATCTTTCTTTTTATATTTCATTCATTTTTTTTTAATTCTTTTTGCATTCAACTTCAAAAATCTCTTTTATATAAAAAGTGAAGCTGACGTGAAAGTATGGTTTTAATCTTTATAACTCTATTTATTGCACGACATCTGGGTTACATAGTGATACGTGTGGGGTGTAGAGCGTTCATGCAAGATTTATTCTTTTATTATAATACTTGCTAACTTTCGATTTCATTATTGCCACTATCCTGCAAAAGTAATAATATTTTAATTTTATTGTGGTGTCTTTGTACAAAAATTGTACATGATATGATCTAATAGCGGTTACATTTTTTTCTTTGCTGCGAATGAAATAAACAAAAGAGTAAATTATATCATTTTCACATTATCGGTCTTTTCGAAATTAAAGAAAACCCAAGTGAGGAAACTTAATTCTCTTTCAAGTAGGCATCTTTCCGATATCTGAATGAATTCAACAGTCTCTTAATTACTCTTAAAGTCTCTATTCAAAGTTGTATGCATAATAGAAAATAGTAATATAACAGAAAAAATCCTTTGTTTTAATACTAATGGCATCTCTCTATCAACAAAAAGGTATTTTTTCCCTAAAGATAAGAGAAGCCTATTTCACATTATTGGTGGCATTTTCTACTTGAAATTGCGAAGATATTTAAACAGAATATTTTATTCTCCTTGAATTCAATTAAATAACTATATTTTCGTGTATTCGCTTCACTTATCATCCAAATGTATATTTTATTTGATTGGTAAATTTTTGAATTAAGATTTTTTTTTAATGACAAAATGATATGAAAAATAAAAATCCTTCACCCTTTCTAAGCGTTTGCATCAGTTAGTTAAATTTATTCAAAATATGTTATAATACAAAAATGCGTAACATATTATGTACATTTTTCCATGCAAAATTTTCCTTTTTACACTAAACTTTACAATCAATTCCAAGTGGAAATTTAAATTTGAAGCAACCAATTTTTTTTCATGAATATTTGAAAAAATTTCGTAAAAATTAGAAAAAAAATTATGTAAAAAACGCAGTTTTTTTCCTTTTTTTTTAATCTTATTTTTTAATGTTCCATTAATGAGTACGTAAATTCTCGAAAAAATATTTTATGCATATATATATTTTATTCATTTTAGTTTTTAGGTATAATCATACCAAGACATTTTATGATTTTGTTTTCGATAAAGAAAATCGTTCAAGTAAATGTTACTATCGTTCAAATTGTAATATCACAAATAATATAAAATCTGAGTCATACATATTTTTATAATATTATTATTTTTTTTATTCTTCCTTTTTTGGGTTACAATTCATATGTTACCTTGATATATATTCAAATTTCTTCTCGTTGTCAATTTTCGAATTTTAAAAGGCTGAGATAAAGAAAAAATACACATATACATCATTTTCTATAATTCTTCTTAAATCTTATAACATAGATATAAAAAAACGTAATAAAACGAACAAGGTTCAAAGCTTCACTCTCTAAACCGTGTATACATTTTCTTAAGCTCATTACATGTACTTATATTTTCATTGTTCGCACCGACGCTTTTTCTATTTAAAAAATTTAAAACATACTCTCGAAACAGATTCAGTTCAAATCGTCTTTTATAAGATTAAGGACGAAATTGGTGGTTATTTATTCTACATATTAGTACGGTTTTTTAGACTTTTTTCTACATTTGATTTAAATATAGAAATTTTCGGTAATAATTCTGAATACCTCGCTTTTCCGAAAGCCCATTTATATTTTTCTTTGTGTCGATTATTGAAATTTGGCGAAATATTTGAACATTTTTAAGCTTAAACATGAAATAATTTCAAGAAATTGTGATATATATATATATATATATATATATTTAAAAATATGACATCATATTTTTTCGCCAGTAATACCCTAATTAAATCTCCATTCTGAACTTGATGTAACAAAGGAAGCTGACGTGAACGTATGATTTCAATATTTATAGCTCTGTATTTATTTATTGCACAACATTTGAGCTACATTTAAAAAAAAATGTAAACACTGTTTTGAGCATTTTTTTTTCAAATATTTTTGTTTAATGCTTAAATAATGAGAGCGTAAATTTGAGAAAGAAACATTTTACACAAATTAGGTATTTTATTCATTTTAGTTTTTAAATGGACGCATACCAATATTTATTATGATATTTTTTATACAAAGAAAATCCTTCAAGCAAATATTACTACCGTTCAATAATATAATACCACAAATGCAATAAAATCTGAACAATGCTCATTTATATATTAACATTTTAATTTTACTGTTCTTCTTTTTGCCCTGCAACTTGTATGTTACCTGGATGTACATTCAAATTCAAGGCTGAACAAAAGTAAAAATGCTCATATACATCATCTTCTATAATTCTTTTTAAGTTTCATAACATAGATATTTTTTAAAAAATTGTAATAAAACAATCGTATAAAGCTTCGCTCTCTAAATCATGTATGCATTTTCTTAAGCTTATTACATATATTTATACTTTCATTGTTCACACGAACGCTTTTTCTATTTAAATAATTGAAAACTTACTCTCGAAAAAGATTCAGCTTAAAGCGTCTTTTATAAGATTAAGGGCGAAATTGATGGTTATTAATTTCTATATATTAGTACGGTTTCTGAGACTTATTTCTACATTTGACTTAAAAATAGGGATTTTCGATAATAATTCATAATACCTCGCATTTCAGAAAGCCTTTTATACTTTTCTTCGTTGTCATTATTGCAATTTGGCAATATATTTTGAACATTTTTAAGCTTAAACATGAAAAGATTTGAAAAAAAATAAAAAAAATCTTTCTTTATATATATTTTCAAAAATATGACATCATATTTTCCCCGAGTAATACTTGCATTAAATCTAAAATCTCAAATTTATGTAATAAGTGAAGCTGACTTGAATGTATGGTTTCAGTCTTTATAGCTCCGTATTTATTTATCGCTCAACATCTGGACTACATTAAAAAAAAGTATAAATACAGTTGTTTGCACTTTTGTTTATTGTTTAAATAATGAGAACGTAAATTCTAGAACGAAATATATTACACATACTAAGTATTTTATTCATTTTAGTTTTTAAATAGAATCATACCAAGGTATATTATGATATTTTCATAGTATATTATGATCAAAGACAATCGTTCAAGTAAATATTACTATCGTTCCAAAAAAGGAATACCACAAATACTATTACATCTGTGTCATAATGATTTACGTATTATCCTTTTATTTTTTTTTCTACTATTGTTTTGCTCTGCAATTTATATGTTACCTATATATATTGAAATAACTTCTTAATTTTTTTCTAATTTTAAAAGTCTGATATAAAGAAAAAATACTCATATACATAATTTCCTATAATAACTCCTAAAAATTATGTTATAACATAGATATTTAAAAAAATTGCAATAAAACAAACAAGGTGTAAAGCTTCATTATCTAAACCGTGTACATATTTTCACAAACACATTACATGCATTTATACTTTAAGTGTCAGTACCGACTGTTTTCTTGTTCAAAAAATGGAAACTTACTCTCAAAACTGTTTTAGTTCAAATCTTTTTGTATTAGATTAAGGCCGAAATTGATAATTATTTATATCTATATATAAGTACAGTTTCTTGAACTTTTATTTCTATATTTGACTTAAGTATTGCATTTTCCGATAATAAATCACAATACCTCGCATTTCAGAATACCTTTTATATGTTTCTTCGTTTTGATTATTGCCTTTTGACGAAGCATTTTGAACATTTCTAAACTTAAAGGAGAGAATTTGAGGAAGTTGTAATAAATATCTTACTTTATGTATTTTTCAAGTATGTCATTGCCAAAAGTAGTTGGATTAAATTTAAAAAATCACTTTTATGTAACACGTGAAGCTAACTTGAAAGTACAGTTTCATATTTTATGCTCTATATTTATTTATTGCACAACATCTGGATTCCATTAGTGAATTGGATGAGGTATATTAGAGATTGCATGAAAGCGTTATACTTCTACTATGATACTTGTTAATTTTCAGTTTCCTTACTGCCACTATTGTGCAAATGATAATGATGTATTAAATTTGTAGTGATATACCTGTACAAAAACTGTATTTGATATGAAACCTGTCAAAAAATAGTTATGTGTATCTTAATAATAAATTAATAGATCGAGACGACGTTAAACAATTTTCCACCATAATTACATTTTATGCAAGATAAGTAATAATAACACAATGCAATAATACATTTCAATAACGAATGCACCTCATTTTCAACTGTTGATGGGCGATTTTCAACTTATGCTATGTTATTTTTTAATTTATTTTATTTATGTATCTATCTATCTAGCTAGCTAGCTAGCTATATATATACACTATATTGCCATTGATTATTGGACACTTGCGATTTTAGACATTTTACTAAATATCTAGAAAAATACATAAGGAATCATCTCGAAACTCTTAGTGTATAAATATAATAGTATACGTCATACATCTTCGTGAAGATTTTTTACCGAAACTCCATAGGGGACCGTCAACAAATTAAAAAAGAATGAATATCTTTTGAATAACCCTGTCAAACCTAATGTAGCAAAAGCGCTCAAACTCTAGATTATGATTGAATGTCTTATTTTAATACACTGTGTTCATTTTTATGCAAATAGTCGAAGAGTAATTAAGGTTTTTATAAAAATGGCCCCAAATTTTTCTAAGTTTTTCCCTTATAATTTTCAGAGTTCTTAATATAAAATAATATTTTTTTCAGAAAATATGACATACAACATTGCACACAGTACCCTGTAATCAGAATTAAAAAATAATAAAAATTGTATGAAAAATGAGTAGGTTTACTAAATAATGTTTTACTGCGCATGCGTCAAAGATATCAAAATTTCATTTGCATATTATGTTAGCTAAATGTATAGAGCAACTTTTGTAAAAGCCTCAAAATTATAGCTTGAAAATTCTGAAAGTAATCGTCTATAGAAAAAGGACAAAATCCGTTGTTTCCAAAATGAAGCAAAAAAATGAGGGATTTTATCCAAAAGTAGTCGTAACATCCCGTATTGTGTATTCTATATTGACACTTATCAATGAATATATGGATACAACCCCTCTTGTTTTTGCTTGATTTTGAGAATAACGGATTTTCAACTTATTCATTTGACGATTATTTTCAGAATATTAACAGTTCAGCAAATGAATAAATATAATACTAAATTCATCTTTAAAAACGTAAACTTGAAATTACACTATGTGTAAATTACTACAATAGATTACAACTTTAGATAACAAAAAATGTTTAAAAACATGTTAAATTTCTTTAATCTTTAGTACTTTAAACTCTAAACACAGCCATCCACAGAGAATATAAAAATACAAATAATCACTTAACTTTTTTAGTAATTTAATATTTTTTTTAATGTTTTTTGTCATCTTTTTAAGTAATTTACACATGGTGTAATTTTGAGCTTATTAACAGTTATTCATCAGATGAAGTAATCACGTGTCCGTAAAAAATCAAGGTATCGAAGGGTTCCGGATCCGATTCTCGGTTTACAAATTTTTCACTCGGTTGGTTCGATGCTTACTAATGTACAAAAAAAATATTAAACATAAAAATGTATTGACTTATATATTTTAATTGTTTTAACTTTCAAATATCATTTAATAAGTATGTTAAATTATAAAAATTTTAAATAATAAACACTAACTGTGTCACTTATCTTTATTCTTCAACAATTTCGACATAAAAGTTGAACATCCAGCGAATTTTCGTCAAAATACTTTCAAATAATTTATTTCATATTTTTACATTTCTTTTTTCTTTTTACATCTTATCATATAAATTTTTCGACAAAAACATTATTCTAATAAAATTAACAAGGTACATAAAAAATGGCTCAGTAAGCTGTGTGTATATTTTCTAAATCCGATTATGTGTTATTATACTTTAAGCGTTTTAACCTACTCTTACTCTCTTACCAAAATTGACCATTCATTTTGAAAGAAATTCACAAAAAAAAAAAAAAAAAAAAAAAAGACTAGATTGAAGATTATTTTTCTCTTTCTAACAATATGTTTCCCTTGCTATTACTTTTGCCGTAAGCGGAAAAAAATGATTTATAATGCACATTATCTTTAGGGGGAAAGTTGGATGAAACCAAGTAAGTGGATAAACAGGGAACCAGGTTCTTTGGCTTTATCTGCGACAATATCTAGCAGAAATTTTTGAAGTTAATTTTAGACGAGCGCCTACCAGCTCCAAGTAACCAGAAGTCATGTACAAAAACTTATTTCACAGTGGTGATTTTTTTAAGATTTCACATGAAAATGTTAAAAATTCGACGTCTGCAATCTTACGTTACTAATCCTAAATACCTAAGAATTTAGAATAGGTAAGTATAACGTAATATAGTCTATTATTTACTCGTTGTTTTAACTTTTTATATTGGGGTCTACGGGTTATTTGAACAAGTCTAGAGTAACATTTCATCAAAATGGCGTTGTTAGACAAAACCATGCGTCTTTTACAACGGCTTACACGAACAATCTAAACCAAAGTACAGTTGGATACAGTATCTTCATTACAGAGGATAGACATATGAAGCATGCAGAAATGCAAATGAAAAAGATCGAACTTTCACTTGTGATTTTTGTGCCTAACAATTTTAACTCTTAAAGCATAACTTAACTCATTTTTATTTTGTGTAGATTTTATATAGATTCACATTCTATAAGTATAACAACTTTCCTTTAATAAATAGGATATTGCAAAATTACAATGTGCTTTTAATTATTTTTTCGAGTTCCCGATTTTATCCGCCCTGGACGCATAAAACCGGGACATTGCACACTTCTAAAAAAAGTGTTGTTATGATCTCAATTTCTGCTCTTCGAGACTAAATGATTTTTTTTTCTTCCGAAGGAATCAATTTATCGTTTTAATACAAATTTTGACTGTTTTGTTCAAATAGTGCTGAATAATAAAAAGAAAAACATTAGGGTCCCGGTTTTATCCGAATTTCCCTGCACTAAAAAATTTACTTCCCCTTTCAGTTACTCTCTTCCGTTGTATACATTCATATAGGGTAAGGTGTTTTACCTTTGGCCACTTTATAAAAATTAATCTTTTTTAGCTTAATTATTAATATAAAATTAAATTTATACATTTGCTCGTAACCGGTATCACCTGGTTTATCATCTTTATTTTTTCAAAATTCTTGTTTTACTTTTATTATAATTATTTATTTGTTTTTAAATAATTTTTAATTAGTTAATTATTTTTTGGTAAATAATAAAATCCTGATTAAAGTTATGACACCATGTTGTACCTTTGACATTGGTAAATTTATATCTTTAACCAGGCAATTAATCTAACAAAAAGCTGCGTTAAGAATAAATTAAATTTTAAGTTTCAATTTGACTTCAAGACCAAGTTTAAGTTTAAGCCATGATTCCAATGTTTTTCCGGCTAGACCCTTTCCTTATTAAAATAATCAAGATATTGCTGATATCACTGCTAAGCACAATCTTTTAAACAAATACGTATATTTCTTAATAAAGCTTTTTTGATTATTAAGATTGACTGAACGTGAAATGATACTTCCTTTATTTATGATTTTTATGAGAATGAATAGGGTACCTTTATGAGGAAAGTTTAATTGAATAATTCAAGGAAAATATACCTCTTCGTTATTATCCATATTAAATTATTCATTAATTAATTACTTGTCCTTTATTTTTAATAATGTAATAGTTAAAAAAAATATCTAAATTTTTGTTATTTTAGATGGTTAATATACGTTATAATTTACAATAAGGTAGAATCCGTCAGATTTCGGTGAAAGAAAATGTTTAAAAAAGGGTATTGTTTCATTAATTTATAATAAATCTATAACATTAACTTATAAAATAAATTCACCTTATATTGATGTCTTACTCTTAAACAAATGATATTTATTCTAAAGTTAATAAAATACTATTTGTATAAAACTCAATTGTAGAAATTATTAAAATGAAATTTTAATCATATATGTAATGTGTGAAATAAAATATAGATAACTTATTATAATGCGGTTATTAGATAAGACTCTTATGGTTGATATTCCAAATTAAAAAACAGCAAAATTTATTCCACTTTGACACAATCAGTGAATTTTTCCCGCGTGAAATTTAAATCCATCATCATTTTTACTATCTGAAAATTTATTTATGCACCTCAAATATCCGTATTTATATTTTAGAAAAGTTGCATTTTAATTTGTTCATTTTAAAATTATTTTAATTCAAAACTTGAAGTCACGATTGTCAGCAATATCTTTGCATGGGAACAATCGCAGTCTTGATCGCACAACTATCATTTAAAATACATATTTGTAAAGAGAAAGTGTTGCATCGTCTGTAAAATAAGTTTTCAAACATTTTAAATACGTTTAATTGATAAATAAAAAGGAAATGAAACCATAATTTACCAGGTTTTATAACAGACGACATTCCTGACATAGCATGTATTTTAAATTTTTTCACTTTTTATGAGAAAATGGCAACATTATAATATAAGATGTATTTATCCTACTTACTTATCTTTATTTAGTTTTAATTTAAAATGAATGTTACACATTTAATGGATATACGAAAATATTTTTAATATATTTATTATGGAATTTAGAATCACAAATTCTGAAAAAACTACTGTTTCGCATTTCAAGTTTTTTATGAAATCTTGTAATAGAGATATTTCCAAACAACTCATTTTTCTTCAATGCATTATTAAGAAATAAAACGTTGTTTAGTAAGCTTTGTGTGCAGTTCTAAATCCGATTATGTGTATTTATACCTTAAGTATGCATCCATCTTCCTGAGTTACGAAAATTGAGAATTTATTTTTGTAACTATATTGCAACAAAGCCGTCGTTTTCCGAACTAACGAAGCTATTTAAGCATCATTATAAGTTTTCATAATAAATTTTCTTCGTTATTATTTGCCGTGAAAATAAAAAGCGTTCTGAAAAATAAAGCACAATATACTTTCATCAGAGCTTACATATAATCGTATTGTTTTACGTCTGACTTTTCTTTATAAAACATTGCATTCTTTTTTACTCCGAAACACTAACAACAATAACAGAAAACAATAATGAAAAAAAATTCAAAATAAAATATGATTGGAAGTAACTTAATGTACACTGTAAAAAAAAATCTGTAAAGGTACTATACTTTATCTAGGAAACTGGGATTCCAAGAACTTTTCCTGTAACGGTAACAACAAAAACTCAAGTTTTAGAATCGGTTACATGGATTTTTCCTGTTATCGTTACATGAAAAGTTCTTGGAATCCCAGTTTCCTAGAAAATGTTTAGTACCTTTGCAGATTTTTTTTTACAGTGTACGTAAGTAAATATGATTTTATGTAATGAAAATTTCCCTTCAAAGTTTTTTTTTTATATATATTACAGGAAAATAAGTAAGAATTCGGGTAAAATAATAATAATATAATAAAATTATAAAGATACATCTTGGTAAAAGAATACTACATCATAATGTCAAGAACATTATAAAGTAAATGTGAAATATATATATCTTTAGCACTGAAAATTCTTTATAAGTCTAGTGCTATAGAGTAATAAGTATATTACATTGTTTCAAGTACTCAATGCAACATAATCATGTTATGATGAAAACGGGAAAAAGAATATATATATATATAATATTATTGGTGTAAATATTTAAGCGACTAGGATTTAACTTTACATAACGATTTTATAAATTGCTCTAATTAAATGACATATCACTATGCAGCAAAATCTTGTCACACCGAATCAATGAAGTGTACTAATTAAATTCGCTATACGGAAAAAATGCTAAATTAAATAGTTATTTAATCACAGAGGATGAAATATCTTTTTAACCATCTAAACAATATTCTTTAATTGAGGACAAGACTAAATGCATACGAAAATATACGAGCTTTGGACTCATATTCTAGGAAACTATCCGACAAATTTTGATGAATTTTGTTTGGTGGTTTAGTTAGAATATAAGTTTAAGATCATATGTGGCAGAAAGTTTAAAATGAAATTAATTGTTTCAGAGATTTAAAAAAATCTAAAAAATAGAGATTTTCTGAAAATTTCGCATTGTTTTAAAATAACAAATTTAGTCGCTTAAAAAACTGTTTGACGCAATTCTTGATCATAATCCACTTTATATAAATTGCATGTTTCATCAAAACAGTTCTGGTAGTTTCCTATGAAACTGGTCTTAAACTTCGCATAGGATTGCCCAGTCTTATCACCCCTTAAACTGAAAAATCTGTTAAGGTGTCATTCATTGTACAGAGATTCTACTATAATTGTCAAGTATTTAAGAATAGATTAAATATTTGTTTAATTATTTTAAATCACTTTAAATGCTGTATCTATATATTTAATAATTACTAATTTCAGTAGGAAAGGTAAAATGAATAGTTATTATGTGACTGTCACATTGCTAAAAACGCATAGAACCAACATAGGGGAAAATGTCCAAGCCGGAGATCGAACCTGAAACCCTTTGAATAGCTTTCCAAGTGCTCTACTATTTAAGCTACGAGGACGATGCCCGGATTGCCATTTCTCACTTACAATTTGTTGGTAAGGCTGTAACTGCAGCACAAGATCATAACGTCTGCAGGAGCTCACAAACCTATGGCGCAACATGTGACACAAATAACCCAGCATCCTAGACATATTAACCTAGTATATCCCAGACGTGTAATCTGGACATTATCATCTTGTGCTGCAGTTGCAGCCTCACCAACAAAATGTAAATGGAGAATGGCAAGCTGGGCATCGTCCTCGTAGCTTAAATGGTAGAGCAATTGGAGCGCTATAACAACGGTTCCGGGTTCGATCCCCAACTTGGACATTTTTCACTATCCTAGTTTTACGACTTGTTAGCAATGTGATAGTCACATAATAAATATTCATAAATTACGAGCGTAATGTTACTGCAGACAATTAATTGTAATTAAAAAATAAGGTAAAATGTTTTGGATTGATACAAAAGAACAAAATATCATATTCAGTATTCGTGGCTTAAGTGTATTTAGGGAATTTAAGTCATTTGGATGCCATGAGTTTTCGTAAATTAATGGTTGCCATCACAGTCGCTTTTAGATGAGTTTGTATATATGCAAATACATAGCAACTATAGTCGTCGTTCAGTTCGTCCGTTTGTTCGTGTGTCCGCATATAAAAGAGCAAAAAATACCCAAGCAAATCATTATATTATAAGTCACATATTTAGTTTAACCCTTTTTCTATCGACGGTACTTATAAGTACCTTTAAAAATACTTATTATAAAATTCTTTTAATACATCGATTAGTTGTAATACTGTTTAGAATGAGTTACAGATACATTACTTTATTTTGTTCCAAAAGCATTATTGGTCACACACACACACACAAAAAAAAAAGGGTGATTTTTTGTAACCTTAGTATCTTTTCAGCTTTCTTGGATCTGAGGGTGGGGGATGAGGATTTTTCAATTGGGAAATATTTCTATATTTATGTTGTTAGAACATAGTATTTGTTCATTTTATAATTCTATAAATTAGAATGAAAACAATTTAAAGCAAAAGATTCGAATGAGGTTAAAAATTTTGCACAAATTCCTCGTAAATTTAAATTTAATTAATTTTTCTAAGTTATACAATCCTTCTGATATCCTTTAAAAATTTTTAAATTATTATGTAAATCTTTTAATTTAATTTAAACAATTTGCGTAAAATGTTTTTGAATGTAAAATTTTCATGTTCATAATTCGGTAGATAAAGGGTTAAAATACATATATTCTTCTTAATAGAAACAGGTTCTAAATAATGTTTGAAATATGATTAAATGTAAATATTAAATCAGTACTCATGTAGAATTTAAATGTTAACGATACTATGATAAGATAAGTTTGCTGACTTAAAGTATAAATATATTATTTTCTTTCAGACTTAAAAATATTTGAAATACTTAAATACATTAATTTTCAGAACAATTCTAAAGTTATATGCTTAATACAACCTTGGTTTACAAAACAAACGGGCCTATCGAGGAACATAAATTTTCTTTGCTGTAGTATTTTATAGTATATTTAAGTATGATAAAAAAAAATGTAAATATTACAATAGTACAGTTTAAAAAAACTGTGTTGCTACAAAATAAGGATTTACATGGCGGATTCTACTTACAAATAAATGTTTCGAATACTTCAAAAAAATATAAAAAATTTCAATGAAATACTATCGCAACAATACTATAATTATTGGAACGTTATAGTATTTTATACAATACGTTAGATGTGGTGTGTTTGATAAAGTACTATTTACATTTATACTGGCAGGGTTCACCTAGCAACACACGTTCCAAAATATAAGAAGTTTTCTTACTGCAAACGATAAACTGTGACTGAAAGGCATTATCATTTTATTTCTGCTGCTTATTATAAGCTATGTGAAAAAAAATAACATCTTTATTTTGTGCTGTGATTCGAATTGTTTGATCAGAATATGTGCTAAAAAGTTACAGATTGTAATTGAGTTATTTCGATAATTTATCTGTGTTCGAAAGGAACTCAGATGTATTTTTTGTGAAAATCAACTGTTTTATAATTAGAGACGAGTAAATTTTAGAGTTTGAGTAAAAAATAATTAATAATTTCTAAGATTGGATAAACATGTTGTAGAAGCTATACAGTATTCTGAAAAAACACCTTTGAAATCTAAACTATTAAATATTATAATCCACATTTTTTGACACAACTGTTCTTTAAAACATTAGTAACTTAGCCCTATCACTGATTATCTCACGATTTCCGCCGGGATACATTTTTCATTCTAAATAATCCCCTAGATTGTTTCCACTAATTATTTTTATGTCAATTTTCGCATTGTTCAACCCAAGCACTTTCACGAGTGAATTAGACAAAAACTACTGTTTTGAAAACCCGATAAAAAAAGATTCTGTAAATATGCAATTTTTGATCAAACAATTAAACAGTGAAAGGGTTAATATTAATAATAAAGTTATCATTATATTGAAAAGCAAAACATATTTTTGACATCGTTTTAGTCGGACATTCTCATAACAACCCAATAAAGCACCTTGACTTCTTTCAGATAAAAAAAAGCGATTTGAAGAATATATTCTTATTTGGATTTTTTTTTCTTTTATTCTCCAAGGTTCAGGTCCAGGTCCATCATTTGCAAAGGAAATTGGGAACGTGACAGCGGCTGTGGGAAGAGATGCAAAACTTGAATGCATTGTAGACAGACTAGATTCATTCAGGGTAAGTATTTTTTTTTTTTTTTTTTTTTTTTTTTTTTTTTTTTAGCAATCTTAGAATATGAACATTCCTGTAAATGTCTTAAAACATAGAGAAAGTAATTTTCACATGGAGAAGTATAAATGTAAACTATCATCAGTTTCAGCATTAGAGTAAACTTATATGCGGAATCAAGGAGAAAAGAGATATTGATAGAATATTGATTATTCATTTTTTTTAATCTATGAGAATAGATCCATGTGACTACCTAGGCGTCTATATTTCCATAGCCATCAATGATGAAAATTTATTTATTGTATTAAAATAGGTCGATACATACTTCAGGATAGATTGTACATTCGTACTAATGAAAATAAATCAAAATAATTAACTTATAATTAAAATTGACCTCTTTAACGTCAAATATCAAATAATGTTGCTAAAAAATGTTCATTTTAGAGTATAATACTGACAGTTGGGGAGGTAGTTTAAATTTACGGTAATAAACAGTAAACGTATCAAGTAATATACCATTAAGCAGTAATATTCAATTGAATTTGTTTACACGATGATATAAAACTGCATATTGTATAAACTCGCGTCCCAGCTGCCAGTATGATACTGTAAATCAACAGTTATATTTTGCAATGAATTTTTCATCGGAAAATTTTATACTAGTAAATTTTGAAAACTATCTAAATAATGACATTGTGCAGTAGATTCCTGCTAAACCGAACCCCGTTAACTCGGATCTCCGGATAATCCGGATCAGTCTGGTCTATTTCTTTTTTTTTTCAAGCTTCAGAAGCGATCAGCAAATTTCCATAACGTAAATCTATTTCACCGTTCTATTCTGAATTAAAAGGTCTTTTCTGAAATCTTTTTGGAAGAATATATTAAGTTTTCTTATTTAAACTCTTTGGTGCTATCTAAATATATCAAAGAAACAACTACGTATCATTAAAGTTTGGCAATCTCAAATTACTTAGTTTTCTATTTAATAGATTTAGAAATATCACGAAAAGCTCACTTCAGAATTAAGTTTTATTTAGAACATTGCTAAAAAGCAAGGTAAAATAGTCCTTGTAGACACTCTGGTAGTAAGGACGGCTTTGCGATCTTTGTTGGCTAGTCCATAGGGATCTCGGGACCATTTCCTTGTCTTCGTGATAAAACGTTTTTAGAAACCACTTGCGGAAAATTGAAATATAAGGAGGAATAAACGAAACTGAAAGAGAAACTACGCCTGAAGATTTCGTGAACTTTGTTCGAACAAACTGATGGTTGCGCTGATGTTGATTAGCCAATACATTAGCGATGAACATTAGCAATTGAATGGAAGCAGAAAGTAATAAAGGTTACACCTCACTTACAGATGGCGAAATAACCACTTTGTACACAATTGAAGAAAATGAAAATGAGAATGTTACAGATGAAAACACCATTATCAAAGATAATCAACCAAAATTTATTAGCCATAATCAAGCAACTCCAATTTAGAGCAATTAATGGTTTATTTTATACATCATGTGGAGACTACACCCAACGAACTACTTATTCTTAAGCAGATGTGTGACCACAATGCCCTTAAAACTGGCACGGCAGTAGATTATGAACTTCATAGTTACAAAATAAACATTTTTACTGTCTGTAAAAAATGAATTGTTTAGTATAAAGGCGATTTACTGTAAGTATGTTTTATTTCCTTTGTTCTCATTCTCCGGATAATCCGGATTGGGTCTGGTCCCAATTAATCCAAATTATCGGGGTTTCACTGTATATTTTTCTCTAAAACGTTTGAACATTGAATTTTTCCTTAAAATCTCTATAATATTTTCAGTATCAGTTTATCTTAAACTGAACTAAAGGCAGCCAAGCACACTAGTTTGAACTAATCCGTTTTACATAGCAAAAGACAACAGTTGATGTTACTTATAGTTGTCTGTTTTCATTAATACAGAGACTGGTGCATCGATAAGACCAATCATGTTGTTGTGCCCTAAAAAGTTAATTGAATTCTACTTAATTCAATGTACAGTTTTAGCAAATTTAACTGAATGTAGGATAAGACTTTTTTTTATCATTTGGGTTTTTAAAATCAAGAAATTTTAAGGAACATCAGCTTTTCATAAACATTTTATTAAATAATATTGAATACTTAAGAAAGGTGTTAAGAAAAGCGTGTTTCTCAAATATATCTCATTGTCGCGTGTCGCATGTATTGACCGTAAGATGATTTGTATTTTAACTGTGGCTCTTATCTTGATTGGAACTTAAACGTATCAAAACTGATATAACTCCTTTCTTATGAATAGAAAATGTTTATTAAATTTTAGATGCAACATGTACACTAAATACACACAAATATGTGACAGTATTCAGCCAATTTTGTGTAAATAGGCCAGCCTATGTTTTACAATACATACAACGCAACTTGATGGGCACACAATGTACGCATATGTAGCTGGAAATTCTGTATTTTTTTTAAATAATGATGATATAATAACACGTTTTTACTGTAGAAACAATGAATAACAGTTTGTTTTTGCGTTACTTTATTTAAAAAAAAATTGTGCTACATTTTGGGTTGGTTAAAAGTAAATTTTCATTCAACATAACAGTTTATTTCTTTACTAATATTAAACTCAAGACCGATTTATCTAAAAAAAGATAAAATATAGAGAAACAGCAAGTAAAAAAAACATACACACACACACACACACACATATATATGTATATATATATATATATATATATATATATATATTTAACTCCAATAAAACAAACTGTGTTGCTTTTTGTATTTAAGATATACGTTTATCTATATTAAGAAAATAACAAGTCGCTCTGTCTGTGTGTGTGTGTGTCTGCGATGGCTAGCAAAACTTATAGCATGTACGAAGCTCAAAATTTTTTTGAGAGTAGCCCCGAATCTCTCCTGATGCACATGAGCTTCAGAATTTCGAAATTCCAGTTATTCACTGAGTAAATAATTAAAATCGAGAGGTCACTCTCATAAAGAAATCATCTTTTTCCCAATTTTTCTCCCTTTCGTTTGTTTACGATTGGTTGGTTGTATAAAATTTTCGCAGAAGTAATTTAGAAAGCTGAGACAGAATTAAAGAAACCAATTTGAGATTTTGACATTTCAAAAGTGACTGTTTTTTCTAAAGACCTTTAACCCGTCAGTAGTCACGTGTCGGTCTTTTCGCCGCCCGTATAACTTATCTTCTCCTAACTTGTATCAGATTACAAATACAACGGAGATCTACCATGTAGCTGACTTTGAAGGTTTCTCGAACACCTTAGTGAAGTAACAGGACACCCCTGTTTTTCTTTCTGGTACATTTTTAGAAACAAAGTTAAAATTGGCGAAAAAGTCTACGTAACATCCACTAATGTGAGTTCATTTTTACTTTTTCGAATTATTCCATATCTCATGAATAAAATGCATAATTTAAGAAAACTGCAAGATTATATATTCATTGAAATGTTATCTTCATATATTAGGTGAAAAATATTTCTTATTTTACATATTTGGTATGCGGGGGGCCAGCGGCGAAAAGACCGAGCGCGACTAATGACGTTGTGGAAAAAGTCGCGACTACTCGCGGGTTAAAATTCATAGACTGGCAAAATGAAAGATTAACTTAAGATTTTTCAACACAGCTGTTATACGGCAGATCGTTGGTACTTCGTACATTAGAATGTATGTGTGGTTAGCTATGTTGCAATAAATATATATATATATATGTATATACGAGGCTTTTTTAGCAGTTTTTTTAAATCATTGATTAAATTTGAATGCATTTTATTTAATTTAAAATTTTATTATGACTTTAATTTGTTTTTAAAACAAAAATGAAATGGTTGTTTGACGTACAATTGTTCGAATCGGCAGACGATTACACAATAATAAATTATCAAATAGCAAAGTAAATTATATATCAAAAATAGTCACTAAAAGAATAGTAGCAAAACATAATGCTTAGGCATATTAACACATAACCCGATCCCAACCCGAAAAAAAAACAGACCATACTCCGATCCAAGCAAGACAAAAATTCCATGAGCATAAACCCGATCCGACCCGAACCTGAAATTCCATTGGAGAAAAAACTATGGATTTGATATCTGACACGAACCAAATCTGAATCCCCAAAAAAATATTCAAATGAAGCATAACCCAATCTGAACAAGGAAAAATAATGTTCGTGTATATGCATCCCGACCCGAACCTAAAAATTTTCTTTGAAAACACTCGAAAAATAACCAGAACGAAGTCTGAAATCGATAAAAATATTCCAAAGAACTATAATCCGATAAGAGCAAGACAAATTAGTTTCCGTGAACATAAACCCAAATCGAACCTAAAAAATCCATTTGAAAAAAAACCCTGAAATTTTATGCAAACTACAATCCGATCAAAATATTCGAAAGAACCATGACCGGATTCGAATAAGAGGAAATAATTTCCGTGAACATGAACCCGATCCGAACCTAAAAATTCAATTTGAAAAAAATACCTGAAATTTGAATTGAATTAAATACAAACCGGACAAAAATATTCCAAAGAACCATACCCGGATCCGAAGAAGACAAAAAATTCCATCAACATGAACCCAATCTGAGCCTAAAAAATTTCTTTGAAAAAATCTCGAAATCTGAACTGAACTAAAACAGAACCCGACAAAAATATTTCAGAGAAGTATATCCTTATTCAAATAATACAGAATAATTTCCGTGGATGCGCAACCCAACCTGAACCAAAAATTCCATTAAAAAATCTCGAAGTCTGAATTGAACGAAATCTGAACCCGACAAAAATATTCCAAAGATCCAAAACCTAATCCGAGCAAGGCAAAATAATTTTCCAAGACATGAATTCGACCCGAACCTTAAAAATGAATTAGAAAAAATACCTGAAATTTGAATATAACCAAATCTGAATCCGACAAAAATAGTCCAAATAACTATAACCAGATCCGAACAAGACAATATCATTTCCATGGACATGAACCCAATCCGAACCAAAATATTTGTTTAAAAAAATCCCGAAATTTGAACCAAACATAATCTGAACCTAACAACAATATTCCAGTGAAGTATAACCTCATTCGAACTAGGTAAAATAATTTCCATGGAAGTACGACCCGACCCGAACCTAAAAATTCCATAAAAAAAACACGAGATCTGAATTGAACCGAATCTAAACTCAACAAAAATATTCCAAACAACCAAAACCGAATTCGAAGAAGACAAAATAATTTCCATGGGCATGGATCCAATCCGATTCTAAAATTCGGATGTTCTACAAAACATATTGCCCCCTCTGGCGGTGGAAAATGAAACTAAGTACTTTGTAGCGCGTGATGGTTAAGATATTTTGTTTATAGTTAGTGTTAAATTAGAACTTGGTTACGATTGGGTAACAGTTAGGTTGCAATTACGTTCCGGTGAGTCTTAAGTTATATTTAATTTCCGGTTAGGTTACAGTTAGGTAACGATTAAGTTACAGTTATGTTAAAGTTAAGTTGCGGTTAGGTTATGGTTAGATTATGGGTAGATTATGATTAGGTGACGGCCAAGTTACATTTATGATATATTTAAAATACAGTTAGGTTACAGACAAGTTATGATTATGATACAGTTAGGTTACGGTTAAGATTTTGTTCACACAATGAACATTACGCATGTTTGATTAAAAATATAAACTTATTTTTGTAAATGGCTCTAATATTATAATACTATACACTAACCTTTTAGATAATCATCGAGTTTCGATTTCATTCACGGTATAGTCGGATTTAAGAGTGATATAATTAGCTTGAAATTCAAAATATTTCACTTGTCATATCTATGTGAAAAAAAAGTTTTTATTTAAGTGACTTAACCGTAATTTTTAACTATAAGTACCAACACGCAATCGTTGGACACATATCCCCTCCCGCGTTTCCCATTGCAGCATATTGTGCATTTTTGCAACTAAATATTATTATTATTATTTGTTTATTTTTTTAAACCGATTTTAAACACAGTCAGGGGCCAGGTATTTATTATAATGTATTTACACATATTTTGAGTTAAGGATAGAATCATAGAAATTTCAAGTTTGTTTAACATTATTTTTACGGACCCGGGCAACGCCGGGCGGGTTAGCTAATAATATATAAATTGCAAAATATAAAACTACGAGAAAAAAAAATCCACGCTATAAAACTCTTTTGCTAAAAAATTTGACAAATTATTTTCTTCCCTTAAAAATTAATCTGACATCTAGACGATATTTTAGGCAATAATACAAATTTCTTCTATAGTTTATGACAAAAATTATTTATGGTTTTTATTTATCGCAGTAAATTATTTTCTTCAGAATAGCCGGAAAGGCTTATATTGTCATATATATTATGGTCGTTTTAAAACAATGAATGAAAAACTATGTCTCCGATTTATGAAACATAATTTTTCAATGTAAGTTAACATATATAATGTTATCGTTTGAGACGAAATTGTTGAAGATAAATTTATGGAAAACTAAATGCTACCAATGATTATTTAAAAAAAAAATGTTTTGACTACGAAATGCATGCTAAAAGAAATAACACGCAAAATATAAGGAATAGACATAATTACTTCAGTAATTTCAGAAGCTGAATAAGCGGAAAAAAATTAAATTTCAGCTATTAAATAATAAAAACGTTTCTGTACTGTAATCGAGTATTGTGAGTCGTTGAAATTTTTATATTTTTTAGCTTAAAGGTAAGACAATATAGTTAACTACTTCGAGGGAACATATATATATATATATATATATATATATATATATATATATGGATTTATTTAAGAAAATTACATTTCTGTTGTTTCTTCCCTACTTTTAACGTTTTATTCATTTTATATAATTTCGAATTAAAAAACAGAAAAAATAATTTTACTACATTTTGGACTGGTTAAAAGTATTTTATTTTAAAACAGCAGTTTTTTTATTTACTATTATTATATTCAATAAACGATTTAACTGAAAAACAATATTTAGGAATATTTATGCAAGGAACAACATGTAAATAAAAAAAAGTAAATATTTATATATATTTTTTAAACCACTGAGCAAACTGTGTTGCTTATGGTATTTAATATATACGGATGTAATATATAAATCGGAAAATTTGAAATGACGAGAAAAAAAAATCCCACTATAAAACACTTCTGCTGAAAAATTTGAAAAATTATTACCCTCTCTCAAAAATGAATCTTCAAGCTAGACAATATTTCAGGCAATATTACATTTTTTTTCTTTAGTTTATGACTAAAACTATTTATGGTTTTTATTTATCGCAGTAAATTATTTTCTTCAGAATAGCTGGAAAGGCGCATACTCATATATATATTAAGCTTGTTTTAAAACAATGAGTAATATACTCTGTCTGCAGTATGTATAATATAATTTTTCAATGTGATGACATTATATGTGTTAAGATAACATTCATAATGTTAACGTTTGAGACGAAATGTTTAAATATAAATTTATGAAAAATTAAGTATGTTCCCAATTATTATTTTAAATAATGCTTTGACTAAGAAATGCATACAAGAAAATTATGTAACAAAATATACGAAATAGTTATAATTACTTCAATAATGTCAGAAATTGAATATGAGGGAAATATTTAAATTTTAGCTATTACATAATAAAAACTTACCTGAACTGTAATAGAGCATTGATAGTCATTGAAATTTTTATTTTTATTTTTTTAGTTTAGAGGTAAAACATTATATTTAACCAATTCGAGGGATTATATATATATATATATATATATATATATATGATAAATTACTTTTTTGCCCCCCCCCCCTTTTTATAGCGTTTTATTCCTTTAATATTATTTCAATTAAAAAAAAAAAAAAAAAAAAAAAAAACAAAAACAATGTAACAAAAGTAATAAAAAGTAAAAAATAAAAAAAGCATCTTATTATATTTCGGGCTGGATATTTTTTTTCCACGCAGTAGTTTATTTCTTTACTAATATTATATTTAATAACCAATTTATCTACAAGAGAAAAAAAACGTATATAAGGCAACAACAGACATATAAAAAAAAAAAAATTAAAACTCCACTAAAACAACCTGTGTTTTTTATTCTATTTAAGATATACAGATGTAATATATAAATCGAAATATTTAAAACTACGAGAATAAAAAAGTCCACTCTATAAAACTCACTTGCTGAAAAATTTCACAAATTACTAGCCTCTCTTAAAAATAAATCTGCCAGCTGGACAATATTTCAGGCAATAATACAAATTTCTTCTGTAGCTTATGACTAATAATATTTATGGTTTTTATTTATCGCCGTAAATTATTTTCTTCAGAATAGCCGGAAAGCCGTATACTGACATAACTATTATAGTCGTTTTAAAACAATGAGTGATATACTATACACTGTAAAAAAAGGGTTGATCTACTAAAAAAACTTTAGTGATCCTTGTAATTGCTAAAAAAAATTTAGTAATCTAAGTCGGTTATAAAAAAATCTGTAAGAATTACCAGAAAAAAAGTTAGCAACGAACAGTTAGTAGTTTTATATTTTTAATAGCTCTTACTAAAGCTCAGTTGGTGTGGTCTTGATAGCATAGTGGTTATAGTAACGGACTCCAGGTTAAAAGGTACCGGGTTCGAAACTTGCCACCGCCAAATACGCTCCGAATGTATGTAGTGTCTCGTTAATAAAGGGATTATGAAAATCCAGTCGGAGCAGGTAGGAATGGTTGGTGCTGCCATCTATTGCAGTTTTGCCGAAAATCTTCCACTTCAGCAGTCTGGATGCAGCTCGAAGGCAGCTCCTGCCCTTCGGGGCGCACGTAATGGTTATTAAAAATAATTTTGGAGCTATTACTAAAATTTGCTTGGTGGCTCATACTAAAAATTTTTAAGTTAGTTACACAAAAAATTCTTTTGTTCAGTTTACAAAAGAAATGCTTGTTTCACTTGCAAAAAAAAGTTTGTAATGGTTACTAAAACATTCTGTGGAACACAAATTTACTAAGAAATTTTTAGTAACCTCTTGAATTTTTTTTACAGTTTTTTTTTTTTATACATAATATAATTTTTCACTGTGATAATATTATAAATGTTAAGATAACATATATAATGTCAACGTTTGAGAAGAAATGCTTGAACATAAATTTAGAAAAAACTAAATATGTTACGAATTTTCATTTTATTTTGAATAATGTTTTGACTAAGAAATGCATGCTAAAAAAATAACTATCAAAATACGCGGAATAGTTATAAATACTTCAATAATTTCAGGAATTGAACAAGTAGAAAAAATTTAAATTTCAGCCATTAAATAGTAAAAATTAAACCATAATCGAGTATTGAAAGTCATTGAAATTTTTATACATTTTAGTTTAAAGATAAAACAATGGATTTAACCACTTCGAGGGATTATATATATATATATACGTTTTATTGATTTTATATTATTTCGAATTCTTAAAAAAAGACAAAAAAGTTTTACAACATTTTGGGCTGGTTAAAAGTATTTTTTTTTTTCAACAGAGCATATTTCTTCACTAATATTATATTCAATGAACTATTTAACTGAAAAACAATATACGAGTGCAAGCAACAGCAGGTAAATAAAAATAAAGTAAATATATGCTTTTTAAATTCACCAAAACAAGCTGTGTTCTTTAAGGTATTTAAGATAATTGGATGTAATATATAAATTTAAAACTACGAAAAAAACATCAACGCTATGAAACTCTTGTGCTGAAAAATTTGACAAATTATTACCCTCTCTTAAAAATAAATCTGCCAGCTAGACTTTCAGGCAATAATAAAAATTTCTTCTTTAGTTTATGACTAAAATTATTTATGGTTTTTATTTAACGCAGTAAATTATTTTCTTCAGAATAGCCGGAAAGGCGTATATTGACATAAATATTATGGTCGTTTTAAAACAATGAGTGATATACTATGTCTGCGATATATATAATATAATTTTTCGAAGCGTGTTAACGTACACATAATGTCAACGTTTAAGACGAAATGTTTGAATATGAATTTATGAAATATTAAATATGTTACCAATTATTATTTAAAACAATGATTGACTAAGAAATGCATACTATAAAATTAACTATCAAAATATACGGAATAGTTATTATTACTTAGGAACTAAATTTCAGGAACTAAATAAGAAGAAACAATTGAAATTTCTGCTATTAAACAATAAATACTCACCCATACTGTAATCGAGTATTGAAATTCATTGAATTTTTTTCATACTTTTTAGTTTAGAGGTAAAATATTATAAATAATCACTTAGACGGGGTTATATAAGTATATACATGAGAAATTACTCTTCTCTCCCTCCTTGTCTAGCGTTTTATTATTTTTATATTATTTCAAAAGAAAAAAGATAAAAACTTTTTATGACATATCGGTCTGGTTATTATTTTTCATAGTGCAGTTTATTTCTTTACTAATATTTAATATAATAAACAATTTATCCTAAAAAAAGCAACAGCAGGCATATTAAAAAAATAAATATAGATTTTTTTTAAAAAACTCCAATAACAGAAACTGTGTTGCTTATTGTATTTAAGAAATACGGATGTAATATATAAATCGGAAAATTTAAAACTACGAAAAAAAAAAATCCGCGCTTTAAAACTCTTTTGCTGAAAAATTAGACAAATTACTACCCTCTCTTAAAAATATATCTGAAAGCTAGACAATATTTCAGGCAATAATACACATTTCTTCTTTAGTTTATGACTAAAATTATTTGTGGTTTTTATTTATCACAGTAAATTATTTTCTATAAAATTACTGGAAAGGACATAACTGACATAAATACTAAGGTTGTTTTAAATCAATGAATGATATACTACGACTACGATACATTTAACATAATTTTTCAATGTGATAACCTTATATATGTTAAGATAACACGCATTATATCAACGTTTGAGACGAAATGGTTGAATATAAATTTATGAAAAACTAAATATGTTACCAATTTTTATTTTAAATAATGTTTTGAATAAGAAATGCACATTAAAATATTAATGTCAAAATATACGGAATAGTTATAATTAGGGGAGACTGGGGTACAATGGTCCACTTTTGTAAATTTTGACTGTTTACTCTTAAAGTATTGATTTTTTTTTTTTTTTTGATCAAGTACATGCATGTTACCTATACATTAATGTTTATATTGCATCCACTCAGAAATAATAATTATGCATACTTTTATATACATATTTTTTTAAATAGCAAGTGACAAACTGGACCATTGTACCCCAATGCCGGGGTACAATGGTTCACAGCATGGGGCTCTATGTACCACATGTAATTTTAATAAAAATATATCAGTGTAGCTCATTTTTTAACAATAACAAAGATAAACTATATCATAATTTGTTCATTCACATTTTATTATTCACTTTTTAGCTCTAACTAAAGTAACATTTTTTTTCTTCAATTTTTTATCATCCTTTTTTTCGCTTCTTCTTCAATTATATTTTTCACTGGTGTATCAGTTAGAATTCTTGATGCACCTTTGTTTCATTTATTTGGCGTTTTGCGCAAGCAAACTTTTGGTAAAGGACATATTTCAAAAGGTGATATTTTTAGTTTACCACTTTTAAGCTTATTACCGCATTTCAAAATATTTTGTTTACTAACTTTTGGTGTTCAATTTGGGTTAATTTTTAAATTTGAAAGCATATATTATGTAGATAAATATTTCAAAAATGCATTTCACAACATGAATCATTAATTAATTCACACACAGAAATAAAATAATTAATTCTTAATTTGGGCAAATTTTTAAGTTTGAAATCATATATTATACAGATACATATTTCAAAAATGCATTACACAACATGAATCGTTAATTAATTTACACACAGAAGTAAAATAATTTATTAATTCTGAATTTCACATATAATATTTAACTTTTAAAAACATGGGATACATAACTCGGATACAATGGACCATGGTCCATTGTACCCCTGTTTCTGATGGTCCATTGTACCCCATATGGAAGTTTGACAAATACTTGATGATAAAAAAAGAAATTTAGAACTCTTATCTTAGCTACAATAAATATAATAATGTATTGTCTTACTTTTTTATTTTGCCACGCAATGTCTTTCAAATTACAAATATGTAATAAATAAATGAAGATATGTTTCACTGAAAATATTTACTCCTGCTTCACTCCTACTGTGTCAAATCAACTATCAAGTATAAAATGGCTAAAATGTCAGCTATGCACATGGTTTCAAACTTATTTTTACTACTTCAGTACTGCAATCTATGTACTAAAATATGAAGCTTTCAAAAACAGAATTAATATCAAAAATAGGGGGTGGTACATTGTACCCCGTGGTCCATTGTATCCCAGTCTCCCCTACTTCAATAACTTCAGGAATTGAATAAGCGGAAATTAGTTTAAATTTCAGCTATTAAATAAAACAAACTTATGCTTACTTTAATCGAGTGTTGTGGGTCATTGAAATTTTTATATGTTTTTCATTTTAGAGGTAAAAGAATATATTTAACCACTTCAAGAAATTATATGTATATGTGTATATGTATATACAGGGTGATTAAAAATTTTTTTTACAATAAAAGAGGGGTGATAGTACACATCAAGACAAACAATATTAAATAGGAGACCAAGGGTCCAAAACGTTTTCCTAAGGAAATAGCCGCCATTAAAGTTTAGGGACCAACATTTCAATCAAACATAAAAAACGGAAAAATCGGTCGATTGATTTGCGGTTTTCACTAAAATTATTCTTTATGTAGGCATTTTCTTGAAATTAAATTATAAAGATAAATTTCAAAAAATGCCGATAGAGGCCGCTTTAGACTTTGAAGTAACGAACAACTATCTTTTGTCGGTATTTTTTGCATCTCATTTAATGTTTTCGTAAGCTTAGACTCAAACGTAAATTTTGAGCTCAAAATTTGTAGTTGGGAGTGGTTAAGTAACACAAACTGAGCTGTGTTCAGAGGGTTCAAATTTCAAATGATAAAAAAAACGGAAAAATTGGTCGATCAATTTGCAGTTTTCACTAAAACTATTCTTTATTTAGGTATTTTCGTGAAAATAAATTATAAAGATAAATTTCAAAAAATGCCGATAGAGGGCGCTTTAGACTTTGGAGTAATGAACAACTATTTTTTGCCGTTATTGTTTGCATCTCTTTAAATGATTTAGGAAGGTTAGACTTAAACTTAAATTTTGAGCTGAAAATCTGAATAGTAGGGAGTGGTTAAGTAGCACAAACTGAACTGTGTACAAGGGGGAGAGGGAGGTTCAAATTTAAAGTAATTGTAGAAAATGGAAAAATTGGTCGATTCCGTTTGCGGTTTAAAATAAAACTATTCTTTAAGTCAGGATCTTCTTGAAAATAATTTTTAAAGATAAATCTCAAAACATTCCGTCAGAGGGCGCCTTAAACTTCAGAGTAACTAACAATTCCTTTTAACCATTATTTTTTGGTTCTAATTAAATGCTTGCAAAAGCATTTTAAATGTTCTCGGAAGCTTAGATTTAAACTTAAAATTTGAGCTCAAATCCTGAATCGTTTCCTGAATCGTTATGAGGAGTTAAGAAGCGCAAACTGAAGTGTGTTCAGGAGTTAAAATTTAACCCTCTTTCCTCCTCGAGCACAATTCAATTTTTCGCTACTTAAACACTCCCAACGATTCAGAATTTCAGCCCAAAATTTAAGTCTATGCATTTGAAAGCATTTAATGAGATTAAAAAAATAGCAGTTAAAAATAGTTGTACGATACTCCAAAGTCTAAGGCGTCCTGTATTTGCATTTTGTGAAATTTATCTTTAAATATTATTTCCAATAAAAAACCGATCGATCAAGAAAACTGCTGATTTAAAAATTAGTTTTAGCAAAAACCACAAACGAATCGACCAATTTTTCCGTTTTTTACAATTATTTAAAATTTGAACCCTCTGAACACAGCTAAGTTTGTCTACTTAAACACTCCCAGCTATTCAGATTTTGAGCTCAAAATTTAAGTTCAAGCCTAAGTTTACGAAAGCATTTAATAGAATGCAAAAAAAAAAATAACGTCAAAAAAGAGTGTTTCGTTACTCCAAAGTCTAAAGCACCATCTATCGGCATTTTTTGAAATTTATCTTTACAAGTTATTTTCACGAAAATACCTAAATAAAAAATAGTTTTAGTGAAAACCGCAAATCAATCAACCAATTTTTCTTTTTTTTATAATCATTTGAAATTTGAACTCTCTGAACACAGCTCAGTTTGTGTTACTTAACCACTCCCAACTACAAATTTTGAACTCAAAATTTAAGTTTGAGTCTAAGCTTACGAAAACATTAAATGAGATGCAAAAAATACCGGCAAAAATAATAGTTGTTCGTTACTCCAAAGTCTAAAGCGCCCTCTATCGGCATTTTTTGAAATTTATCTTTATAATTTAATTTCAAGAAAATGCCGACATAAAGAGTAATTTTAGTGAAAACCGCGACTCAATCGACCGATTTTTCCGTTTTTTATGTTTGATTGAAATTTTGATCCCTAAACTTCAATGGCGGCTATTTCCGTAGGTAAACGTTTTAGACCCTTGGTCTCCTATTTAATGTTGTTTGTCTTGATGTGTACTATCACCCCTCTTTTATTGTAAAAAAATTCGGAATCACCCTGTATATATATATATATATATATATATTGAGTTGGGGAAAAAGTAATTTCGTTTCTTCCCAATAGGTAGCTTTAAAGTCGCATATCTCGAGTAATACTTATTCCATTAAGCCATACGATACAGCATTTGAAAGATAACCGTCTCCAGAAAATTGTAGTTATAGAGGTAGTGTCATCTATTTTACCAGTCAAATGTTATTGCGTTTTAAAAATGAAGATTTCAGAAGATCATTTTCGCCACATTTTAGTTTTTTACTTCCAAAAAGGGAAATAAGCGGCGCAGGTCATCGAAAATTGTGTCGTGTTTATGGTGATCAGTGCTTAAGTAAACGGCAAAGTCAAAATCGGTTTGCTCTTTTTCCTTCCGAAAATTTTGATGTTAAATTTGAATCTTTCCTTGGCCGGCCAATCCTTCAAAAAGTCGATATAATTTTTAAAAAATTGAGGTAGACTGACACATTTCTTCCCGGGACATTGCTACGGAACTAAACATCGACCGTAAACCACTTTTAAACAATTTACATAAAATTGGATCCCAAAAGTAACTCGATAATTGGGTTCCCCATGAATTTGCAGTGAAAAATTTAATGGACAGAGTTTCCATTTCGGAATTGCTACTGAAATGGAATGAAATTGTGCCATTTTCGAAAAAAAAAATTTACGGGTATGAAAACTGAATCACGTAAGACAACAGTGAGCTAAACAGATCGTGGTTGAAGCTTCACAAACGGTGGGAAAGCCCGGATTGACGCCAGGAAAAGTGATGCTAAATGTTTGGTGGGATTGGAAATTGAATTGTCCATCATGAGTTGATTGAGCCTGACAAAACCATTAATTCAATTATTTCCTGTGAATAACTAATGCGATAGAAGCAGGCGATTAAAAAAACCTGGCCATAGGAAACTTGATCAATAGGAAAGGCGTTGTCTTGCATCACGACAACGCTAAACCACACGTCTTTAGTCACTCGGCAAAAATTGAGAGAGCTTGGCTGGGAGGTTTTGATGCACCCACCGTATAGTCCGAACCTGAATCCGACCGATTACTATTTGTTCCGCCCACTGCGGTGCTCTCTTAATGGTGTTAAGCTGGCTTCAAAAGAGGCTTGTGAAAATCACCTTGTTCAGTTTTTTGCCAGAAGTTCTACAGTGACGAAATTATGGTTTTACCAAAAAATACACTGACGGAAAAAATCCTAACGCCAAGAAAAATTTATTGTAGAGTAATGAAATTTCGATAGTGCATTTGTCTAGTTAATATGTTTATTTGATTGGATTTTCGAGATCACAGGTTAATTTAAGATAAAAAAAATGCATTTCAAATGTGAAATTCTGTTACATTAATAGTCGCTATAACCTCCAGAATTTTGAGTGCAAGCCTGCACACTTGTATGCATTGTGTCATACAGATGCCGAATGTCACTTTGTTGAGTTTCATGCTTGTTGTATTTGCTCTGTCAATACTGTGATGGTCACTACTGACTGGGGATGACACCGGAGTTCTCATCCAATTATATCCCATTCTTGATCAATGGGAGACAGATCTGGTGGTCTCGCTGGCCAAGGCAACACGTCGACACTCTGTAGAGCACATTGCGTTATAACAGAAACCTGAGGGCGAGCATTATCCTGTTGGAAAACTCCCCTTGAATGCTTTTCTTGAGCTACGAGAATGCTTCTGTTGTCATGGGAAATTGCTCTCCAGACAATGACCTCAGATTGTAGTTCCAGTGTGTTTAGGCCGCAGACAGTTTGGTTGCAGGCGTTCCCCTGGCCTCCTTCTGACCAGCACACGGCCATCATTGGCACCAAGGCAGAACCTGTTTTCATCAGAAAACACAACATATCTCCACGCCATCCTCCAATGAGCTCTGGCTTGACACCATTGACGTCGCAAACGGCAATGACTTGGAGTCAGTGGAATGCATGCAGCATGGCGCCTTGCTCGGAGCTGTCCTTGAATTAACAGATTTCTAACAGTTCGTAGTGTCACTGTGGTACCAACTGCAGCTCGAATTTCTGTCGCAGACACAGTACGATGCGCCACAGCCGTACGCCGAATACGACAGTCTTCCCTCTCAGTTGTGCCACGTGGTCACACGGAACCTGGTCTTCTTAGGACAGTACCATCCCTTGACCTTTGCTCCCAACAATCATGCACAGTGGATACATTCCGTCCAAGTCTTCCTGCAAAATCGCTCAAAGAAAATCCACTTTCTCGTAGCTCTACTTTACGACCTCTTTCCAACTCGGGGAACTGATGATAATGGCTTCTTCGACTTCTTAAAGGCATTCATGGTCACCCTCAACTAAATTCGTCAAATTTTGAAGATAAATAATGCTCACGAACTTTACAGCACACATTTAAAGCAAACCTGACTTTAAAGTTGTGAGTGGCGCTACTAGCGCCACACTTATGCGCGAAGCATGAAATTTGAATCAATGTCATCTTGCAGATGTATAAACACGCCTACAAAATTTCGTTTAGCTAACACAAGTCTTTATTGGTGTTGGGATTTTTTCCCCGTTACTTATAAGGTATAACTTTTCTGTCTTTTTTCCCTTTTTTTAGCGTTTTATTTTTTTTATATTATTTCGAATTAAAATAAAGTACAAAAAATGTTTTACTGCATTTCGGGCTGGTTAAAAGTAAATTTCTTTCAATACAACAATTTATTTCTTAGCTAATATTATAATCAATGAGCGATTTATACGAAAAACAATGTACGAATATAAACGAAAGCAGGTAAACTAAAAAAGTAAATATATTTTTTAAGCTCCATTTAAACAAACTGAGTTACTTATTGTGTTTAAGATTTACGGATGAAATATATAAATCGGAAAATTTAAAACTAGGAGTAAAAAAAAAAAATCCACGCTATAAAACTCTTTTGCTGAAAAATTTGACAGATTATTACCCTCTCTTAATAATAAATATGCCAGCTAGACAATATATTAGGCAATAATACAAAATTCTTCTTTAGTTTATGACTAAAATTATTTATGGGTTTTATTTATCGCAATAAATTATTTTCTTCAGAATAGTCGGAAAGGCGTATACTGACAAAAGTGTTATGGTCGTTTGAAAACAATGAATGATATACTATGTCTGCAAAATATATAATATACTTTTTCAATATGATAACATTAAATATGTTAAGATAACATATATAATGTCAATGTTTGAGACGAAATGGTTGAATATAAATTTATGAAAACCGAAATATAATACCAATTATCAATTTAAATAATGTTTTGACTAAGATATGCATACAAAAATATATCTAACAAAACATACTGAATAGTTACAATTACTTCAATAATTTCAGGAATTGTATAAGCGGAAACAATTTATATGCATATTTATACATGAGGAATTACTTTTCTGTCTTTTTTTCCCTTTTTTAAGAGTTTTATTCCTTTTATATCATTTCAAAAGTAAAAAAAATAATAATAAATAATAATAAATTTTAAGAAGCATTTTATTACTTTTTGGGCTGGTTATTTTTTTTCCACACACCAGTTTATTTCTTTACTAATATTAAATACAATAAAAGATTTATCTAGAAAAATAAATAATAAATAAACGGATATAATGCAACAGCTGGCAAATCAAAAAAGTAAATATATGTATTTTTTAAACTCCTCTAAAACAAACTGCGTTGTTTATTGTATTTAAAACACTTTTGCTGAAAAATTTGGCAAATTATTATCGCCTCTTAAAAATAAATCTGCCACCTAGACAATATTTCAGGCAATAATACAAATTTCTTCTTTAGTTTATGACTAAATTTATTTATGGTTTTATCTATCGCAGTAAATTTTTTTCTTCAGAATAGCCGAAAAGGCGTATACTGACATAAATATTACGGTCGTTTTAAAACAATGAGTGATATATTACGTCTGCTATATATATATATATATATATATAGCATTATTTTATCTATCGCAGTAAATTTTTTTCTTCAGAATAGCCGAAAAGGCGTATACTGACATAAATATTACGGTCGTTTTAAAACAATGAGTGATATATTACGTCTGCTATATATATATATATATATATATATATATATATATATATATTATTTTGCAATGCATGTTGACGTATATAACATCATTGATTGAGACGAAATGATTAAATATAAATTAATGAATGCAACAGCTGGCAAATCAAAAAAGTAAATATATGTATTTTTTAAACTCCTCTAAAACAAACTGCGTTGTTTATTGTATTTAAAACACTTTTGCTGAAAAATTTGGCAAATTATTATCGCCTCTTAAAAATAAATCTGCCACCTAGACAATATTTCAGGCAATAATACAAATTTCTTCTTTAGTTTATGACTAAATTTATTTATGGTTTTATCTATCGCAGTAAATTTTTTTCTTCAGAATAGCCGAAAAGGCGTATACTGACATAAATATTACGGTCGTTTTAAAACAATGAGTGATATATTACGTCTGCTATATATATATATATATATATATATATATATATATATATATATATATAGCAGACGTATATATATATTATTTTGCAATGCATGTTGACGTATATAACATCATTGATTGAGACGAAATGATTAAATATAAATTAATGAAAAAAATTACCAATTTTCATTTTAAATAACATTTTGACTAAGAAATGCATGCTAAAAATATCTAGCAAAATATACGGAATAGTTATAATTACTTCAAAAATTTCAGGAATTGAATAAGTGGAAATAATTTAAATTTCAGCAATTAAATAATTAAAACTTATTCATACTTTTACCAGGTATTGTTAGTCATTGCAATTTTTATATTTTTTAGCTTAGAAGTAAAACATTATATTTAACCACTTAGAGGGATTATAAAAGTACACATATAAGAAATTACTTTTCTGTCTCTTTTTCTCTTTTTTCAGTGTTTTATTACTTTTTAATAAATAATTTGTCGTTTATCTTACACAGAGAATTCCTAATAACTGAGTTACCACAGTGAGTCCAAAATATTCTATTGAGTTGAAATATAATATGTATGTAAAATGTCCCTTGTTGAAAAATATTTAAATTTCATTTGAAATTTAAAGATTTATTGTTGTTATTATTATTATTGTAATTATTATTATAAAACGAATTTACATTATATGTCTAGCGTGTAAGATTTCCCATAACTCAATTCTTACAGTGAGCCCAAAATATTTTATTCATTTGAAATATAAAATTTATTTAAAATGGTTTGAATTGTAAATTTTATAAATTTCATATAAAATTTAACAGTTTTTTTTTCTTAAAACAGCAGAAATTCACCCTGAGCGTAAGATTTCTCATAAGCGAATTTTTATAGTTTTAGATTGTATTTTTCAAACAAATATAGGATCTGATACAGCAACTCATTGACTATCTATATAAAAAAAATAATTTAACAGATATGTATTCATAAAACGTAATGGCGTGATTTCTTGACCAATGCTATTTGGCGTTAATACCCACCTATATGGGTAATAACGCCATGCAAACAATACTATGAAAAAAGATGGAATAATTGCATGTAGATTGCCCAATTCTAAAAATACAAAATCTACAAACTTAGAAATTGACAAATTACATTCTAAGCTATTGAAAATGTTCAATTTTTTGTGAAAGTGTAAGAAAAATAAAGGTGTGGTGTGGGGGGGGGGGGAGGATGAGGCAAAAGAATATCAGACTGTTAGCTTCTTTTTGCTTAAAAAGGACCGCTTAAATAGAATTATTAGAAACATTGCACAGATTTAACTGCGTTTATTTGAATTAGTATTCAGGATGTAGCTCGGCCACTGTAGGGAATCAATCGGGATATTAATGCCAAGGATTGGCGTTATTACCCCGTTATATTTATTGCGCTGTACATTTTAAATTACAAATTATCTCGAGAAGATATCCGAAATCTTCAACAATATTTTGGAAGTCCATGAAATGTACTACAAATTTATGCAATTAACAAAGTATTTCCGGATAAAAAAATAGTATTCACATCACAAAACGTATCTCGCAAATTTTAGATCAAGCGTTAATTTTAGTTGCTTGTAAAAACAATAAGACCTCAAAATGAAACAAATTAACTTGAAGCTGTTTTTTGCGATTTATATGACTCAAAACCCTTCTGCGCAGAGCACATGGGTGTCATTTACCAGATTATTTCATAATTATGCAAAATATTAGCACTTGGCGTTATTACCCCGCCTGGCGTTATTACCCCACACCACCTTATTATTAGAAAGCAGGTTTTTTGAAATTTCTAGATTGGATGGATAATCAACAGGGAATTGAGATATATATATATGATAAAGAATCTCTAAATTTCGGGATTCATTTCGCTAAAAAACAGTATTTTTTCTTACTTGATAAAAACAATAACAGGTCATTTTTTGCATTTATAAGGTTTATACTGTTAGTCAAAATTTCACAAAACTTTATCCAGCTAACATCAGAAATCATACTCAGAGTGACCAAAATTAATATTTTGAGAAATTCGACTTTAACTTTTTGGGTCCGATTTTTTTAAAAATTTTCCGGCAAAATTATTGCTTTTAAGCCAATGACATTAACACTCTCTATACAAATAGATTAATTAGAATTTAACAAATATTACATAGTCTAAAACAGAACAACTGTTTTTGTTTTGCGTACTAATCAATACATATCTATATTACTATAGGCTAAGAAAGTGGTTTCAAATGTATAGAAAATACAATATTACAACAAGATTTAAATGACATTACAACTTTCTAATACTTTTTTGCTTTATACTTTATTGCACATGACGCTTTCAAAGTAAGCTTACTGTTAAATTTAAATAGCGAAATATACGTTTAAAAGAACAGCAAAGGTGAAAATAGAACTGAGCAAATGATTAACCCTTAAATGCATATTGTATCATTTTTGATAGCATAAGTGTTCCCGATTGATTGGGTATTTTATTCACATATTCGGTATTCTCACCAGAAATTTAAAAGAGCAATTTTCACTTCACTTAATGACAGGCCATTCGTAATTAAATAAAGAAAAATTTACTATTTACATTTTCAGGTATAAATTCTGATTCTTTGAATTGCGCATTTTTTGGAACGCGTTCTATCTTGAGCATTTAAGAGTTAATATTACTACTGTTACTAAATGGCTAAACGCTAATGAAGTAATATAGTAAATGCATAGACACATACTAACATTACTACATGCAAAAAGTAAAAAAAAAATATTTATTAAAACAAAATAATACTCAATTAAAATACATATATTATTAATAGTACACCAGAATGAAAGGGTTAAAGATTTACGAATTAATCCTTGATAATATAAAATATATCAAACCATTTTAAATATAAACTGGGTTCCAAAATTATTAGCTACGCTACAATTTTCTTAATTTCTTTAATTTAGACTTTAAAATCATCTTTAATTTCTATATTTCCCGCATATTTCATTATATATAAGTACTGGCAATCTTGGTTTAATATGTTTTTTGTTGAAAAATTGACGCACTGTTAAAAATTTGCGGCAATCTGTTCAATTGTTCGACCGTTTTTATAAAAAAAATCTGTTACACAACCGTACTTTAAAGCTATTCTGGCCGTATTTATTTCCATTTTGTAGTCAGAATATTGTTAAATTACGGTTATGTAACCGTTTTTTCAAAAAACGGTTGAATGACTGGACAGTATGTCTCAAATGTTTTTGCAGGTGATTTTTGACAGGCATCGTCAACTGGGTAAATGATGCTCACAGCATAAAATTCTACAGGATCGTTACGGGAAACTATGCCATTTGAATGTTTTCATTTGTTTATAATCATTTTGTTTTCCTTTTAAAAGTGTAAAAGGAATTAAAAACAAACAAATACCTTTTTATAATAACCCTAAAGGGAGGTTAGACATAAAAGAAGGTTCTACGAAATATTGGATAATTTTTCTTGGATCTCTTGTGTTGAGTTTTAATCCAATAAACTCTTTTATGACCGAAATGCTATTTATTTTTATAAATGCATAAGTGTTCAATCCATGTATACCGAAAGTAATTTAACAAGATCAGTAAATAAATAAAAGAAAATTCAAGTTCTTAGTAAAGTGAAGTTTAGGCTTGTAACTGATAATTTTGTGATGCGCTGTAATTTTCATTATAAACCGAATTTGTGTATGAGGATACATTTGAAATATTACTTAAGAAAAGATATGTCAATGTGAGATAATAAATAAATAAATATTTTTGAACCCTTTAAAAAGTACCTCACCTCATGAAATACTACTACTACTACTACTACTACTACTAATAATAATAATAATAATAATAATAATAATAAAATCTCTTGACATACTACATTTAAAATCCATGATTTGACAAAGTTTCTTTTGAATAACTTATTAGATTTTTTAATATATGTCATTCTACATGAACATAAAAATAAAAATCACAAGTTTACTACATAGTGCACAAATCATTGTGGAGTCTAAAAACTATATACTCATTAAAATAAATTTAATATATACAACGTTTCGGTCGTCTTCTGAGACTTTAATTAGGAAAACGGTGACATACTAAAAAAATATGTATAAACAAGGCCTTTTTAAATTACAACGAATTTTAAAACTTAAGACGGTTTTGCTCAGTTTTTTAAAGCAGTATGACACCATTTTCCTGATAAAGATCTCTGAAGAATATTGAAATGTTGGATATATTAAAATTTTTTTAATGTTTGTATAGCTCTTAGATTTTACAACGATTTGTACACCGTTTAGTAAACTTGTAATTCCCATTTTTATGTTAATTTGTAACTTTTCATTGTTCAGTTCTTTTAGCTGTCATTATTTTATAAATATTTTGTCCTGTTATGCTGATAAATAATATAAATTAACAATATTCGTCGACTGTGAACTTCTACTGTGTATGATTTAGGTAGCCTGGTTGAGAATGGAAACTAAAACAATTCTCACAATCCATAGACATGTGATATCCCGAAACTACCGCATCACGCTCAGCCACAGCGACAACAGAAACTGGATCTTGCACATCAACAATGTCCAAGAGGTTGACCGTGGCGGTTACATGTGTCAAGTAAACACCGTTCCAATGTTGAGTCAGATCGGGTATCTAGATGTTGTAGGTAAGAAATATCTATATATATACATATATTATGCTAAAGTATGTGGCACAAAAAATCACGATTATTTGTTAATTGTTTAATGGCAAACTTTCAAATGAAACACATCTTATCGGTTTCTATGCAAAAGTCATTTGGTAAGATTTATGCTGTGGTAAATTGGATTTATTTATGTTTTGTTCTTTCGTTGCAATTATGGTGCTTCAAAGTATCATTATTTTTTATTATTTTATCTTTTTTTTTTGTTCTTTTTACTGAAAAAAATTAAACAAAAGTCATGAATTTTTGACTTTCCAGTTTCAATTTAAAGTTATGTTTCATAAATGAAATGGGTGAAAGGATTATATTACTATATTTTAAATAATTAATGAAATACGAAAATTTGCAATACTTGGCGATTATCTGAGCCGGGATAGCATAAAAATACTAAGTTCTGGATTTATAAGCACAGATGTCATATATGCACCACAATGGCGCGTTATTATTACTTTTTTGACGCCAGTTTTGGCGAACATTTCGTTTTCAAATATCAGTTACATACATATTTTCAAGTTAATTTCGTTTATTTTAAAAGAGAAATAGTAATTTACAAAAAGTTTAATTAATAATTAAAGCATAAAACAATTTGTATCATTTAAAAAAATAAAAGCAAAAAACAGTTTATTAATAAATAAAAGACAATAGCTGGGTTACCATGTGAGGCACATATAATTAATATTTTGTTTCAATCGCGCCTATGTGGTGCACATATGACTTCTGTGACAGATTTAATTATAATGTTATTTGTCAGATTTGTGTAATTTCCCTAGCAGAATCTTCTAATTTGGCGAAAAATGAGCAATTAAAATAAATTTTGAATAAAAGTAATATGATATAATGCTTAGTTTACATTCGAGGGAGAGCAAACTGGTCGCCAAGAGCACATGTTAAAAACATTCAATCCATTTCAGCATTTCCTCTACTTAACTATTAGATACTCTGATTTGTTTTTGTTTTTAACTTTGAACGAAAAATTACTTTTGCATTTATGATGAAACAGTGTTAAAAATCTTGCCCTAATTTGAACCAAATTTTATTGTCCAATAGCTGTCATTGTAGGATGGTGAAATCGTGAACTTATATTTGAAGCTCCTGTTGAAGCATAGTTCCAATAGTTGGAATGAAATTGAAATCGGAAGCTCCAGATGTTGGTACGAGATTTCACCATCTTATAGTGGCAGCTACTGAGCAGCAAATTTCGGTTCAAACTAAAGCAAAACTTTTAACACTGAAATACTAGTATCCCAATAAATGTACTGAAATTTAACAAATATATCATTGTTTGAAATCTAACGAATTATTGTTATTTTGTGTAATATTCAATTGCTTTTTTACATAGAAATACACTAAGGAACTTTTTTTGCAGACGTTTGCAAAACATCAAATTACAAAAAAAAAGAAAAGTTATTGTAACTTTTTAATACTTTTGCATTTGATTACACGTTGTACTTTCTAAAAAGTAAAATTTATTCTAAATTTAAAGCGTGAAATATATGTTTAAAAGGAAAGAATCGCAAACGGTGTTAAATGTCTAAATGTTAATGAAATCATGTTTTAAATCGATAGACATATACTCGCATTAACGCATGAAAACAGTAACAAAAGTATTGACTAAAACAGAATAGTGCTCAATTAAAAAGACATGTACTATTAACAATAAACCAGATTCGAATGGGTTATAATATATTGAAATAAAAAATTCCTTTTTATGTTTTTTTTATATATCAAAGAAATACTTTGCGATTTCAAGAATCAAATGAAAAGACATATTTAAAGAATAGGAAATTTTCCAAATAATGATATAATTATATTTGAATCCTTGTCGAAAAATTACAAGAATAACAATTTTGTAGTTTTTGAAAAATCTCAAACACATTTTCCAAAATGTATAAATATCAAAAGTTTGCATTTTATTTCACACATCTTTTAAATACTTTGGTATGTATATAAAAGAATCGTGAATTAAAAAAAAAAAAAAAAGAAAGAAGGAATTATCTAAATCTGAAAAAAAGAGCCATTGAATTTGAATGCTATTTATTTTATTAAAAATTGTGTATAAAAATATTATATTATGTACAATGCACAGGAAACTTTTTCTGTTCTGAAGCCTATTAGCCTTTTGTATAGTTGAATAAATTGTTTATTTTAAAAATTCTCAAATTCTATACAAACTTTTATTCAATTGATCCTAATAAATTTAATCTGTCAAATGTTAACGAAATATGAATGATGAAAAATATTTTCTCGGTTATTATTGTGAATTACTCGTGCAGTGATGCAAATTAATTTTCCAGAGCATTTTTATTTCTTCGATGAATGGATTGTATGGAGTAGCATTTTATTTTGAGTGGAACTCATTGAAATGAGATTTTCAAATTTTAAAACTTTTCTGCATATTTTTTCCTCTACTCTTTAAATTATTTTTGAGATTCTATTCAGTCTATTACAATAAGCCGATCGATACGGCCTAGAAAATTTCGGGCCAGATGTTTATGACAGATTTTTATCTCTAATGAGTTGAGAGACGTCTAGATATTAAATAAAAGTTTTCGAGAATATCATTTTCAGAAATTTCAAGTGACGTCATCTCGATATTGTTGCCTTTAAGAATACTTCTATTCTCGAGTTTTGTAGAGTTTCCTCTATAATTTGAAACTGTAGTTATAAGCAAGAGATTGAATTAAAGTTTTTCAATAGATTTTAACTTATATTAAAAAAGAGGAAGGTATATTCTTGTCTCTTTTGGACGGCGAGAAATTCACTTTTTAAAACTACTTTCGGATAGTACATTTTGTCTTATAAATACTCAGGTACAAAGAGTTTTATAGAAATTTTAGACAGTAGCATGAAATAAATGATTTAGATTAACTCTGAAAAAGAATATTTTTGTACTTATTATACTTATCAAATGTTGTTTCCATGGCAAGTTCAATAAAAAAAAAGAATAAAACATAAAAAAATTATCATTTTTGAAGCATTTTGGCATTAAATAGCTTCATCTTAACGAAAGTAAAAGTATTTCAGTAAATTTAATTTTTATCAGAAAACATAGTTTTTGAAAAAAAAATTCCTGTCATTAATAATTTTATTTGCATTATTTCAACATAGAATTTTGGATTATAAAAAGTTATGTTTCGCCAGATATAGATTTAGCTGTAAAATTTTTTATTGACATTCCAGAATGCAGAGGGAAATAAATGATTGAGATTAAAGATTATAAAAATATATAATATGTTTTATTTCGCATCATATTTTAAAAGATTTGTTTTCGGCATACATTTTTGGAAAAAATGATAAAAACTCAAAATTTCATAATTTCATAAATAAAAGTGGTCGTTGAAGTGGTATGTCGTGGATTATATATTTTAAATCCAGATGTTTCATTTATGAATAAAAAATCAAATGTAGACTATTTTTTGTACGAGCTAATTAATTAATTACACATTAAAACGCTTACTTTTATTTTATTATAATTGTATATAATTTTTAAGAAACATGTGATAACATAAATATTTCAATACATTTAAATTTATATTGAAATATTGGAATATAATATTCTTGTATTTTTCGAACAATGAGAAATTCATTTTTTAAAACTACTTTCGGAAAGTGCACTTTGTCTTAGAAATACTCAGGTACAAAGAGATTCATAGAAATTTAAATTAGAATTATGAAATAACTCTGAGGAAAGTGATTTTGATTTTATATGTAATATATTTAAAAAAAATGTTTTTTTCTATGAAAATTTTCGATTAAAAGAAAATGAAACTTTGAAATTTTATAATTTATGAGGCATTTTGGCATTGAATAGTTTTATCTTAAGGATAGTAAAAGGATTTTCAGTATATTTATATATATTACGCTATAATATGTTGCATAAAAATCACGATTATATGTTATTTGTTTAATGGCAACGTCAAAGTTAAACGCAGCGGATTGGTTACTGTGCAAAAACACTTTGGTAAGATTTAGGCTGTGGTAAATTGGATATATTTATGTTTCGTTCTTTCGCTGCAATTATAGAGTTTCAAAATATCATTACTTTTATTTTTTTATGTTCTCTTTACGTGAAATAATAAATAAAAGTCATTAATTTTAAACTTTTCAGTTTCAAACTTAAGTTATGTATTTTAAATGAAATGAGTGAAAAGTTTATACTTTTATATTTTAAATAATTAATGAAATACGAAAAAATGCCACGGGTACAATATTTTGCAATTTATTATCTCCGCCAGGCTAGCTTAAAGATTCTGAGTTCTTGATTTATCAGCACACATGTCATATATGCACCACATTGGCGCGTTATTTTTCTGACGCCAATTTGGCGAAAACTTCGTTTTCAAATACCAGTTACATACATGTTTTTAAACTAATTTCTATTATTTTAAAAAGGAAGTAATAATCTATAAAAAAAATGTTTAGCTAATATTTATAGGATAAAAAAGTATAATTTAAAAAATGAAATTAAAAGTAAACAAACAGTTTATTAATAAATGAAAAACGATAGCCGGTTTACCATGTGAAGCACATATAATTGCCATTTTGTTGCAATCGCTCCAAAGTTGTGCCGTATATGACATTGGCTGTTTCTCTAAGCAGAATCTTCAAATTTTGCAAAAAAAAAATAAATAAATAAATAAATAAATAAATAAATAAAATGAAATAAATGAGCTATTAAAATCAATTATGAATAAAAGCAACATGATTTAATGCTTAGTATACATTCAAGAGAGACCAAACAGATCGCCAAGGACGAATACTATATATATATATATATATATATATATATATATATATATATATATATACACACTATATTGCCATTGATTATGGGACACTTGCGATTTTAGAAATTTTACTAAATATCTAGAAAAATACATGAGGAATCATCTCGGAACTCTTTAGTGTATAAATATAATAGTATACGTCATACATCTCAGTGAAGATTTTTTACCGAAACGCCATAGGGGACCGTCAACAAATTAAAAAAGAATGAATATCTTTTGAATAACCCTGTCAAAACTAATGTAGCAAAAGCGCTCAAACTCTAGATTATGATTGAATGCCTTATTGTAATACCCTGTGTTCATTTTTATGCAAATAGCATGCACACTCGCAGAGTAATTAAGGTTTTTATAAAAATGGTCCCAAATTTTTCCAAGTTTTTCCATTATAATTTTCAGAGTTCTTAATATAAAATAATATATTTTTCAGAAAATATGACAAACAACATTGCACACAGTACCCTGTAATCAGAATTAAAAAATAATAAAAATTGTATGAAAAATGAGTAGGTTTACTATATAATTTTTTACTGCGCATGCGTCAAAGATATCAAAATTATGCTAGCTAAATGTATAGAGCAACTTTTGTAAAAGTCTCAAAATCATAGCTTGAAAATTCTGAAAGTAATCATCTATAGAAAAAGGACAAAATCCGTTGTTTTCAAAATGAAGCAAAAAAATGAGGGATTTTATCCAAATGCAGTAGTACATCCCATATTGTGTATTCTATATTGACACTAATCAATGAATATATGGATACAACCCCTCTTGTTTTTGCTTCATTTTGAGAATAACGGATTTTCGACTTATTCAATTGAAGATTATTGTCAGAATTTTCAAGTTATGATTTTGTGACTTTCACAAAAGTTGCTCTATACATTTAGCTAACATAATATGCAAATGAAATTTTGATATCGTTGACGCATGCGCAGTAAAAAATTATTTAGTAAACCAACTCATTTTTTATACAATTTTAATTATTTTTTAATTCTGATTACAGAGTACGGTGTGTAATGTTGTTTGTCATATTTTCTGAAAAAAAAACAATATTTTATATTAAGAACGCTGAAAATTATAAGGAAAAAACTTGGAAAAATTTGGGATCATTTTTATAAAAACCTTAATTACTCTGCAAGTATGCATGCTATTTGCATAAAAATGAACAAGGCTTATTACAATAAGGCATTCAATCACAATCTAGCGTTTGAGCGCTTTTGCTACATTAGTTTTGACAGGGTTATTCAAAAGATATTCATTTTTTTTTAATTTTTGACGGTCCTCTTTGGAGTTTCGGGAAAAAATCTTCACGGAGATGTATGACGTATACTATTATATTTATACACTAAGAGTTTCGAGATGATTCCTCATGTATGTTTCTAGATATTTAGTAAAATGTCTAAAATCGCAAGTGTCCAATAATCAATGGCAATATAGTGTATATATATATATATATATATATATAGAGAGAGAGAGAGAGAAAGATACAAATATGATAAGAAGCATTTCATAAACAAAAGTATATTCGATGATTAAGTTGTTTAATGACATATCTTCGTCATTAAAAAACGTTATTTTTGAAGTAACAGAAAAAAAAAAAACTATAATTTGAATACAATAGAATTTTTTTGTATGAACTGAAATCTAAATAATACATTAAAATATTTACTTTTATATAATTATAATAGTGTAAAATCGCTATAAATAAGAGATGGTGAAAGTGCTTCAGTAGATTTAAACTTATATCGAGATATTGATAAATGATATTCCTGTCCCTTTCGAATGGCAAGAAATTTGCTCTTTAAACCTACTTTCGTGAAGTACTTTTTGACATAAAATGATTCAGGTATAGTAAAACCTCTACTTATGTGAGCAATTCGTCCTGAGATTAGCAACGTAAGTGGAGGTACATTTACACAAGTAAAAAAGTATAAGCAATAAAAATTCTTCAAAATCTAATGAACATATTCCGATGTATTAAGGGTTTATATTACATACATTTAACATTTGTTTTAAAAAATGTGTTTGCAATACAAGAATTTAGAATTTTTAATCAGTTGATAACTTTCAATTAAATTTTTTTCTAGGTACCCCTGTTCGAATCTTTGAGAATGTGAAAAAAATTACAATAAATCTGAACCGATAAAATTTTATTTCTTATTTTTAGAAGCTCTTATTAAAAACAGAATGAGTTTTTTAGACATTTTTTGTTTGTTTCTAATTATCGTTTGACTGTCCCTGAAAAGTACCCTTCGTAGAAGCAAAATTTTTCAAAAAAATTCAAAGTACGTCACAATTAAAGAATTTGTTTTCAAGGGCAGACGAGGTAAATGCAGGATGACGTATTTCTAGAGGATGTTATTCGTGGTACAACTGTACAGCGATTCATATACAAATATTAAACAGTAGTAAAATAAATAATTCAGATTAACTTTGGAAAATTAATTTACATTAGGTATACTTTTTTTCGAAAAAGGATCTCAAAATTTGACGATATAAGAAATATCTTGACATTCGAGTTGTACGACACGGATTAATTAATTTGTAAAAAGCATTTCATCTTCATTGATAAATTATCATTTTGCTAATTAATTTGACTATTAATTTATGATTAAAAATCATATATATATATATACATATATAAACAACATAAAATACTTTTTTTGTGTAAATTGATTATTTAGATTAACTGTGGGAGAGCGAAACTTACATTAGGTTAAAATAGGTATATTTTATTGAAAAAGAATCTCAAAATTTAACAGCATGATAAACACATTAGTGTTCAAGTTGTATGAGACGGATTAATAAATTGTGATTAAACGTTTCGTCTTCATTAATATATTATCATTTTACATGACTAATTAATTTGACTGATAAATTATAAATAAAAAACCGTATTTATAGCGGTTTGAAACCGCTTAAAAGGTATTTTTTGTGTAAAATGATTAATCATTACAAATTAAAACATTTATTATCATGTTATTTTAATAATATAAAACCATTATAAAAACAACACCAAATATGTGTTTTTAGAGATATAAGCTGAAATTTTGAAATAGGAAAATATTACTTCTTTTGAGATACTTAAATTTATTGAACTTTATTAAATAAAGTTTTGTAGAATAATTTCAATTACAACCTATTGAAAAAGATAAAAATATAAAGTTTTTTTTTTATCTTATTTAAATTTGGAACATTTGACTTAAATCTGTGTCAGGATTGAAAAATAAATATTTAAAAACATCATAAATAAAATATTCTTTCAATGATTACGGATTTGCGTCATTTGTTTGCCTTTATCAATGCTTCATCATTAGAGCAACTTTTGCTGAATTTTTATATTAAAGAACTTATTTTAGGTTTGCATTATGTCGGGTAATAGATATTTTATAGCTTTTGCTTATTTTTGCACAACTATATATTCATTGCATGATTCTCCTTTTCAGAGACTGACACTTCACACAATCTTTTTCATTCATTTACTCAACTGATTTTTTAATTTTTCGTCATGTATATTATAAACCACATCATCTGTTAAAGCAGAAAACTATTAACAGGCGATAGAAATAACTAACGTTATTTCTACGGAAAATACTATTCGTCTTCTTTTGTCTGAGTTTCTTTTTAATCTATGCTGGGACTTCCAATATTTTGGGCACGGAATGGAATTCCAATGTCCTTGACCGGGGAAACACGGGAATATATTTTCTGCACCGTTTTTTCTTCTGTTATGAATTTTCACTAGAAAAAAAAATGTCTGTTTTTATTATAATTTTGTTTATGTATGTTTGACTTAAATAGAATAACCGCTTTTTAAAATGTTAATTATAATGCATATATATTGCTAATGTATCCTACATATTTTATTTTTAATAATTTCTATAATTCTTTGTTAAAGTATCAACAAATGTTGTACAAATGATGATGTTTATAGGGCGTGTATCACACAATATAAATATGAAAGTTATTAAAAACGATTTTCACGTTAATATCAAAAACATAAAACAATATGAAATTGTATTGTTGACAAAGTAGAGTTCTCATTTATAGCCATGCATAATTTCATAAAAAATCTGTTACACCATCTTGAAGGATATCCATTAATATAAATGCAATTATTAACAATTTAAAATTATTAGTAATTATATATAACTTCATACTATTAATATAATACTACGATGAAATATAAACAATTAATATATTAATTAATTATTAATTAATTAATATGATATCCATTATTTTTAATAAGTAACAGAAATATTAAAATCATTCGAGATTCAACAATGGTTGAAGATTTGCGTGATTTGATTGTGATTGACAATGCTTCATCATTAAATCAACTTTTGCTGAATTTTTATTTCATATGATTTATTTTTTGTTTAGATTAAATCGGGTAATAGATATTTAATAGCTTTTGCTATTTTTGCAGAATTAGATATCCATCGCACGATTCTCCCTTTCAGAGTCTGTCACTTCACAGAATCGTTTTTATTCATTTATTCATCTGAATTATCAATTTTTCATCTCGTACATTATAAACCACATCAACTGTTAAATCAGAAAACTATTAACACGCAACCTTTATTTCTACGGAAAATACTATTCGTCTTCTTTTGTCTGAGTTTCTTAATAGCCTATTCTGCGCCTTCCGATATTTTGGACACGGAATCAAATTCCAATGTCCTTAACCGGGGAAACACAGGAACATAATATCTGAATTGCTTTTTCCTCAGTTATGAATTTTCAATAATAAAAGAATGTCCGATTTCATTTTAATTTATTTTATTTATATTTCATTTAACTAGAATAACCGTTTTTATACTTTTAATTATTATATATATATATATATATATATATATATATATTGCTAATTTATTATATATATTTAACCCTTTCAGCGGCCTGCAAAATATCCCATTCATGTTCAACAGTTCATAAAACAGTATTTATAAAAGATATTGGTATGAAAATTTTTATTTGACAAACTTGCATATTTATTTATCTTATTCACTTCAAAAAATTAATTTTAATATTGATTGTATGTTAAATCAGCCATTGTTTCTAAATGTTACATGAAGGAAAAACCCGGTTAGATCGCTTAAAGGGTTAATTTTGAATAATTTCTATAATTTTTTCGTTAATTTATCAACAAACGATGCATAAATGATGATGTTTATAAGGCATGTGCCACACAATGTAAATATAAAACTTATTAAAAACGATATCCGTTAATGTATAAAAAAATTATGCATAAATGCTGATGTTTATAGGACATGTGCCGAACAATATAAATGTAAAAATTATTAAGAACAATTTTCACTTTGATATAAGAAAATACAACAATACGTAATTTTTCCTTTGATAAAGTAGAGACTTCGCTGTATAAGGATGCATAACTTCAGAAAAATTCTGTTACACCATTTTGAAGGATATCCATTAATGTAAATCCATTAATTAATACTTGTAAATTAATTAATAATTAGATATAATTACATATTACATTAGTAGGGAACAAAACTACGTTTAAATATACCATTAAATATTATTAATACTACCATTAAATATTATTAATATATTAATAAATTTATTATTAGGTAATATAATATCCATTATTATTAATATGTAAATATTTGTAAAAATAATTTAAAATAATTAAAGATTCACCAATTATTAAAGGTTTTAAAGATTTGCGTCATTTGTTTGTCCTTGACAATGCTTCATCATAGAAACAACTTTTACTGAATTTTTATATCATAAGACTTATTTTAGGTTGGCATTAAGTCGAGTAATTGATATTTTATAGCTTTTGCTACTTTTTGAGGAACTAGATATTCATCGCACGATTCTCCCTTTCAGAGTCTGTCACTTCAGAGAATTTTTTTTATTCATTTATTCATCTGATTTATTAATTTTCCATCACGTACATTCTAAACCACATCATCTGTTAAATCAGAAAACTATTAACCCACTTCCTTTATTTCTACGGAAAATACTATTCGTCTTCTTTTGTCTGTGTTTCTTAATAATCTATTCTGCGCCTTCCAATATTTTGGACACGGAATCGAGTTCTGATGCTCTTGGCCGGAGAAACACGGGGATATAATTTCTGCATCGTTTTTTGTAAAATTATGAATTTTCAACCATAAAAAAGTCTATTTTTTTTACCTAGTTAATTTGTATTTGATTTAAATAAAATAAACATTTTTAAAAAATCATTTAATCATAATGTATATTTTGCTAATATGCCCTACGTATTTAATTTTTAATAATTTCTATAACTTCTTCTTTAATATATCAACAAAGGATGTACAAGTGATGATGTTTATAGGGCATGTGCCGCACAATATAAATATAAAAGTTATAAAAAAAAACAATTTTCACCTTGATATCAAAAACATACAGCAGTATGTAATTATGCCGTTGATAAAGTAAAGACGTGAGTGTATAGGCATGAATAACTTCAGAAAAATTCGGCTACATAAACTGAAAGAATATCCATTAATATAAATTCAATAATTAACAATTTAAAAATAATTAGTAATTATATGTAATTGCATACTAATATTATATAACTAGGTTTAATTACATATTATTGATATATTAATTAATATAACATCCATTATTATTAAGATGTAACTATTTGTAAGAAAAATTAAAATAATTGAAGATTCAACAATGTTTAAAGATTTATACGGTTTATTTACCATGGACAATTCTTTATCATTGAAACAATTTTTCCTGAATTTTTATATGATAGGACTTATTTTATGTTTGAATTAATTCGGGTAATAGATATTTCATAGCTTTTCTTAATTTTTGCATAATTAAGTATTCATCGCATGATTCTCTCTTTTATAGTCTCACACTTCGCATAATCTTTTTTTATTCATTTATTCAACTGATTAATTAATTTCCCATCACTTGCATCATAAACCACATCATTTGTTACAGCAGAAAACTATTATCACGCTTCCCTTATTTCTACGGAAAATACTATTCGTCTTCTTTTGTCTGAGTTTCTTAATAATCTATGCTGCAACTTCAAATATTTTGGACACGGAATCGAATTCCGTTGCCCTTGACCGGGGAAACACGGGTACATAATTTCTGCATCGTTTTTCTTCAGTTAACAATTTTCAATAACAACAAAAAAAAGTCTGATTTCTTTTTAATTTAGTTTATTTATGTTTGATTTAAATAAAAGAACCGTTTTTCAAATTTTTACTTATAATATATATATTCCCTGTGTATCCTATTTATTTAAATTTTAATAATTTCTTCAATTTCTTCGTAAATGTATCAAGAAAAGATGTAGGAATGATGATGTTTTTAGCGCATGTGCCCGCACAATATAAATATAAAAGTTATAAAAACCAATTTTCGAGTTAATATCAAAAACATACAACAGTATGTAATTATTTCGTTGAAAAAGTAAAGACGTGAGTGTATAGGCATGAATAACTTCAGAAAAATTCTGTTACACCATCTTCATAGATATCCATTATTATAAATCCATTATTTAATAATTAAACTCTAAATAATAATTATATATAATTACATACTAATAATGTAAAACTATGTTGAATTATATACAATTAATGTATTATTAATTATTAATTAATTGATATGATATCCATTATTTTTAATATAAAACTATTTTAAAGAAATACTGAAATATTTGAAGCTTCTACAATGATTGAAGATTTGCGTCATTTGTTTGCGATTGATAATGCTTCATCACTAAATCAACTTTTGCTGAATTTTTATTTCATAGGACTTATTTTTGGTTTATATTAAGTCCGGTAATAGATATTTTATAGCTTTTGATAATTTTTGCAGAATTAGATATTTATCGCAGTTTTCTCCCTTTCACAGCCTCACACTTCAGATAATTTTTTTTTTCATTTTTTTAACTGATTTATTAATGTTCAATCTTGTATATCATAAACCACATCACATGTTAAAGCCGAAAACTATTAGTACGCTTCCGTTAGCTCTACGGAAAATACTGTTCGTCTTCTTTTATCTGAGTTTATTAATAACCTATGCTGCGCATTTCGATATTTTGGATACGGAATCGAGTTCCAAGGCTTTTGACCTGGGAAACACGGGGATAAATATTTGCATCGTTTTCTCTTCATTTATGAATTTTTAACAATAAAAAAAGTCTGATTTTATTTTAATCTAGTTTATTTATATTTGATTTAAATAGAATAACTACTTTGTTAAACATCTATTCATAATATATATTTTGCTAATATATCCGACGTATTTCAATTTTAATAATTTCTTAGTTAATGTATTACTATATGATGTACCAATTCATCGCAGGATTCCCCCTTTCAGAGTCTGACACTTCAAAGAATCTTTTATTATTATTATTATTATTATTATTCATTTATCCAACTGATTTATTAGTTCTCTCTCTCGTATATCATAAACCACATCATGTGTTAAAACAGAAAACTAATAACACGCATAAGTTATTTCTACGGAAAATAACATTCGTCTTATTTTGTCTGAGTTTCTTAATAATTTATAGTGTGCCATCCGATATTTTGGACATAGAATCGAGTTCCGATGCCCTTGTTCGGGGAATACACGGGGACATAATCGCTGTAACGTTTTTTCTTCAGTTGTGAATTCTTAGTAACGAAAAAAGTCTGATTTTATTTTAATTTTTTTATTTATGTTTCAAATCAATAAGAATAACCGTTTTTAAATGTTTAATTATAATATATATATATTGATTACGTATCCTATATATTAAAATTTTAATAATTTCTATAACTTCTTCGTTGATGTATCAGCAAATGATATACAAACGATAATGTTTATAGGGCGCGTGCTGCACAATATAAATATAAAAGCTATTAAAAACAATGTTCACGTTAATATAAATCCATACAACCATATGTAATTATTCTGTTGATAAAGTAGAGACGTCTTTGTATAGGCATGCATAACTTCAGAATTTTTCTTTACACCATCTTGAAGGATATCCATTAATATAAATTCAGAATTTAATAATTTAAAACTAATTAATAATTATAAATAACTACATTCTAATAATATAAAACTACGTTGAATTATATGCTGTTAGTATGTAAATTGATTATTAATTAATTTGATATACTTTTTTTTAATATGTAACTGTATTATTGAAGTTTCTACAATGATTGAAGATTTGCGTCATTTGTTCGAGATGAATTCATTATTCTTCATCATTAAAACATTTTTTGATAAATTTTTCATTTGATAGGATATATTTTAGGTTTCCATCAAGTCAGATAATATATATTTTTAAGCTTTTGCTAATTTTTGCAGAATTGGATCTTCATCGCATGTTTTTCCCTTTCAGAGTCTGTCACTTTAGAGAATTTTTTCCATTCATTTATTCAACTGATTTATTAATTTTCCGTCATGTATATCGTAAACCACATCATCTGTTAAAGCGAAAACTATTAACATGCTTCTGTTAGTTCTACGGAAAATACTATTCGTCTTCCTTTGTCTGAGTTTCTTAATAATCTATGCAGTGCCTTCCGATATTTTGGACACGGAACCGAGTTCCGATGCCCTTGACCGGGGAAACACGGGGATATAATTTCTGCATCGTTTTTTCTTCAGTTTTGAATTTTATATAATAAAAAAAGAAAGTCTGGTTTTATTTTAATTTATTTTGTTTATATTTGATTTAAATAGAATAACCATTTTTTAAGCTTTTAATCATAATATATATTTTGCTAATATATCCTACACATTTAGTTTTTAATAATTTCTATAATATCTTCGTTAATATATTATATGATGTGCAAATGATGATGTTTTTTGGATATGTGCTGCGTAATATCTATATAAATGTTATTAAAAACAAGTTTCACGTTGATATCAAAATCATGCATAACTAAGTAAGTATTCCGTTGATAAGTTTGAGATATCACTCTATAAGCATGCATAACTTCAGAAAATTTTCTTACACCATCTTGAAGGATATCCATTAATAAAAATCCATTATTTAATAATTATTAATTAATTCATGGGATTATATAATTATATAATAATAATATATAATTAGGCTGAATTATATATTATTAATCTATTAATTAATTATTTATAAATTAGTATAATATCCATTATTATTAACATGTAACTATTTGTAAGAAATATTAAAATAATTGAAGATTTAACAATGAAGATTTGCGTCAGTTGTTTGCGATTGACAACCCTCCATCATTAAAACAACTTTTGTTGAATTCTTATATGACATACTTATATTAGGTTTTGATTAATTCGGGTAACAGATATTTTACAGCTTTTCTTAATTTTTGTATAATTAAATATTCATCAAATTATTCTCCCTTTTATAGTCTCACACTTCACAGAATCTTTTTTATTCCTTTATTCAACTGAATTATCAATTTTCCATCTCGTACATCATAAACCACATCATCTGTTAAACCAGAAAACTGTTAACACGCAACCTTTATTTCTACGGAAAATGCTATTTGTCTTCTTTTGTCGGAGTTTGTTAATAATCTGTGCTGCGCCTTCAGAAAGCCTGGATACGGTATCAAGTTCCGTTGCCCTTGAACGTTGAAATACAAGGATATAATTTTTTTACATCGTCTTTTTCCATCAGTTATCAATTGTCAGCTATTCAAAAGAAAAAGATCTCCTTTTGCGTGCATTTTATTTTAATGTAATTTATTTAGATTTTATTCAGATAAAATAACCGTTTTTTTTTTCTAATATATCCTACACATTTAGTTTTCAATAATTTCTATAATTTTTTCGTTAATTTATCAACATATGATGTATAATTTATGATGTTTATAAATTGTATAATTCTCAATACATACATGAAAATTATTAAAAACAAGTTTCACATTGATATCAAAAACATACAGTAATGTGTAACTCCTCTGTTGAAAAGATAAAGACTGGAAAGACATGCTATAATTTCAGAAAAAAATCTGCAACAAAATCTTGGACAATATCCGTTAATATAAATCGATTAATTAATAATTATACACAATTATGTATTAATTAATACTTTATAACTATGTTGAATTAAAATTATTAATATACTAATCTTATACTATAATGTGAGCAAAAATTGTGTGTGTTTGTGTGTATGTGTGTAAATTTTCTCTCAAAAACGGCTCTGACGATTTTCGCAAAAATTTGGATTCTGCCATTTTTGGGCACGAGAAGACGATTGGGCTAGGAGTCACATGTTCGAGAAAATTCGATTATAAAGTCATTTTGAATCATAATGGGACAGGATCAAGCTATTTATATCTAGAGAGCGACTGGATCGATTTTAAGGAAATTTTCTATCCAATCGTTTTTTGGCACGAGAAAACTATTGGGCTGGTTCGCATGTTCGAAAAATTTTGATTAGTGGGTCATTTTTGGGTCATTATGGGTCAACCCATTTTTATCTAAAAAACGGCTCTAACGATTTTGACCAAATTTTATATTTTATCGTTTAGGATTACAAGAAGACCATCGGGTAAGGTAACATGTTCAAGAAAATTCGGTTATTTGGTAATTTTTGGGGTCATTGTGAGTCATGCTATTTTTATCTAGATATTTTCTCACCCAATTTTGACTAAAAATTGCATTGCATGGTATTCGGGCACGAGAAAAACATTGGGCTAGATTACATGTTGGAGAAAAAAATTTAATGGGCCATATTGGGTCACAAAATACCTAGGTCAAGCTATTTGCATTTAAACGACGACGTGATCGATTTTAACGAAATTTTGTATATAACAGTTTTTTGACTTGAGAAAGTTAATGGGTTAGGTCACAAGTTTGAGAGGTTTCGATTATAGGAGTAATTTGTGGGTCATGATGGATCATTATGGGTCATGTCAAGCTATAACTAAAGAACAGGTGGATCTATTTTAACGACGTTTTGTATACGGCATTTTTTGGCAAGAGAAAATCATTGGGCTAGGTCACATGTTCGATAAATTTCGATTAATGGGTCATATAGGGTCTGGGTCAAGCTATTGATATTTAAAGAACAGCAGGATCGATTTAACGAAATTTTATATAAAAAATTTTTAGAAACGAGAAAACTAATGGGCTAAGTCTCATGTTTAAGAGATTTCGATTTTAAGGGTCATTTGTGAGTCATGATGGGTCATGGTCAAGCTATATCTGAATAACGAATGGATTGATTTTAACGAAATTTTGTGTACAACATGTTTTTGGCACGAGAAAGTCATTGGGCTAGGTCACATGTTTGAGAAATTTCGATTAATGGGTCACTTTTAGGTCATTCTAATTTTGTCTAGACAATGTCTCGCGCAATTTTGACTAAATGCTGTAATCTATCGTTTTCACTCCCTAAAAATCATTGAGTTAGGTCAGATGTTTACGAAAATTCGATTAATGGGTCGTTTTGGGTCATTTTGGGTCAGGGTCAAACTAATTATATCTAAAAAACAGATCAATCGACTTTGTCTAAATTTTGTATCTAACATTTTTCGGCACACAAAAAAATGAGCTGGGTCACATGTTCGAGAGATTTCGATTATAAGGATCATTTGTGGGACATTAATGGGTCATGCTAATTTTATGTAGAAAATGGCTCTCACCATTTTGACTATATTTTGTATTGTGATGTTTTCAGGCAAGAGAAAACCATTGGACCAGGACACTTGCTCGCGATAATTTGATTAATGGGTCATTTTGGGTCATAATAAGTTAGGGTTATTCTAATTATATAACAACGATTCCATCAATATTACATAATTTTGTAACGAAACGTCATTTTTCACGAGAAGACTATTGGGCTCAGTCGCATGTTAAACAAAATTATATTAGTTTGCCATTTTGCTTCATTGCTGAATGCTGTTAAGCTAATTTTATCTAAGAAATTGCTTAAACGAATTTGATCCAATTTTATATTCTGCTGTTTTTGATTACGTGAAGACCATTGAGCTAAGTCACATGTTTGATCAAATTTGATTAGTGGATCATTTTGGGTAATACGGGTCAGGGTCTCGAGAAAATGGCAGCAACCAATAAGTTGGCGATATTTGACAAAATATTGGCGACATTTGGTTGAAAAATTGACTATTAAGATAACGTAAGCCACAACGCGTATTTGGTGCCAAATGAAAGAATGTCTCCAAATTTGGCTATATCTGTCATAAAATGCTGTCTTGCAGAATGTGAAGAATTTTTTTTATACACTCTTAATAGGATTCGAGATGCATGTTTAAATTAACCAGAGTCGAGCTAAAAAAGTGATTTGGATCGATGCCTTTTCGTTGTAAATTTTAAAATAAAGTAAAACTTATGAACATGTGCATACAAGTATAGTTTTATTATTGATTGTTTTTATAATAACATGTTTTACAGTAATAATACAGAGTGAATGATACAGGGAAAATACTATATCGAGTTGACTATAAAGTTAATTTTGCTTGAATTAATTCGGAAAATATATACTTTATAGCTTTTGCTAATTTTTGCATAACTAAATATTCATCGCATGATTCTCCCTTTTTAGAGTCCCACACTTCTAAGAATCTTTTTTTTTATTCATTTATTCAACTGATTTATTAATTTTGCTTCAGGTATATCATAAACCACATCATATGTTAAGGCAGAAAAGTATTAACACGCACAACTTATTTTTACAGAAAATGCTCTTCTTATTCTTTTATCCGAGTTTTTTTTAATATTTCTTGCTGCACCTTCCGAAACCTTGGTTATGGAATCGAGTTCCGACGCCCTTGACCGATGAAGCACGAATGTATCTATTTTTTGCATCGTTTTTTCTTCAGTTATCGATATTCACAAAATAAACAAAAAGTCTCATTTTATTTTGATCCAGTTTATTTGAATTTAATTCATATAAAAGCACCTTTATATTTTACGTTTAATTATAATATAAATTTTCCTAATACATTCCGAATATTTAATTTATAAAAATTTCTATAATTTCTTCACTAATATATCAACATATGACGTATAAGTAATGATGTTTATTAGATATGAGGTGCACAATATATGCATGAAAGTTATTAAAAACTATTTTCACGACGATATAATAAACATGCAATAATATGTAACTATTCCGTTTATAAAGTGGAGGTGTCACTGTATAGGCATGCATAATTTCAGAAAAAAATCTTTTTACGCCGTTTTGAAGTATATCCATTAATGTAAATCCATTATTTAATAATTATATATTAATTAATAAATATATATAATTGCATATAAAAATAATATTATAAAACGGCGTTGATTTATATATTATTAATGTTTTAATTAATTATTAAAAAAAAAACGTTTTAATATCCTGTATTATTAATATGTAACTATGTTAAAGAAATCTTGGAATAATTTAAGATTCAACAAAGATTAGAGAATTGCGCCATTTGTTTGCCATTGACAATGCTTCATCAATAAAACAACTTTTGCTGAATTGTTACATGAGGAAACATATTTTAGATTTGGATTAAATCGGATAATAGATATTTTATAGTTTTTAATAATTTTTGCAGAATTAGATATTCATTGCATGATTTTCTCTACTCGTGTCTGACACATCACATACTCTTTTTTTATTCATTTATTCAACTGATTTATTAATTTCCCATCATCTGCATCATAAACCACATCATCTGTTACAGCAAAAAAACTAATAACATGCTTCCGTTAGTTCTACGGAAAATACTATTCGTCTTCTTTTGTCTGAGCTTCTTAATAATCTATGCTGCGCCTTCCGATATTTTGGACACGGAATCGAGTTCCGATGCCCTTAACCGGGAAAACACGAGGATTTCTGCATCATCTTTTCTTCTGCTATCAGTTTTCAACGGTTCAAAAAAGTGTCTAATTTTTGCGTTCAGTTTATTTTAATCTAGTTTATTGAAGACTCTAAGAGCTGGAAATCAGCATTTTTGTGTCAGGGCATCATGATTTTGTGCCCATGTTCCATTCACTGCACACTAAAAACAATATTAATCCTCCGTAAATATATATTAACTAATAATAAAAATGATATAAATGATTAAAATAATTCGTTATTAATTTGCAATTGATAGGAATTATAATTTTCTATCATTCATTTTAGTTTTTCAATATTTTCAAGCAATTAATTTCAGTAAAAAAAAAAGAATAAAAAAACTGCATTTTTGTTTTTCGTATCATGATACAGGGTGAAATATGTTATCTACAACTGACCTTTAATTCATCAATCGTTGGTGATAGATATTCAGTTCCAGATACAAAAACGTTTCAAATGAGGTAAATATTCCTGTAATGGCATCATACAAAAGATCCATTTTATAAAAATTATGCAACCTAACATTTTATATGGTTTTCCTGTCCCTATAGTCATGTTTAGCAAATGTTTATCATATCACAACAGGTACAACACAGACAGTTTGACTTCTGTACTACGGAAATTGACAGAGCTATTAAATTTCAAAAATAAAGAGTTTTGCACATAATTTTGTCTTTTATCGAGGGAACAGTTAAGAAATGAATTAAGTACTTGATGTGATGTCTTTTCATTGATGACATGATGATGTCTCAAATTGATTGTCGGATTGAAATTGATGTTTTTTTACGCGAAACCACCTTTAGCCGGCATTGCAAAATGAGAGTATCACAAAAGAGAGTTATTTCATCTATAAATTTTTGCTTACCTGTATCCTCTTTAATGATACCCTTATTTGGCGATACCGGCTGGAGGTGGATTCGCAGTAAAAAAAAAACATTGTATCCTAATTTTGATCGCCAAGTATTTTAATTTATTCCTCAAGTCATTTTGTGTGTGTGTGTGTGTTCTGTCTGTTATGATATGAGTAAACGTTTACTAAAATATATTTACAGGGACTGGAGAACTAAATAAAAAATTAAACTTCGTTTTTTTTTTTTTTTTTTTTTTTTTTTATTATTATTATTGTATATATATTTATATATATATTAAACAATGCCACAGAATGAAAATTTACCGCATTTCAAACACTTTTTTGTAGCTAGAACTATAAGTCTGCGATTAGCCTTTGAGAAAGGAAAGATAGGCGATAGATAACAAATTGCTTCCTGTATATTATTGGTTCCTTTTAAGAGCATTGACCACAAACATTTTTCTAACTGTTTTATTAATATTTCAGTTTATATGCACAAAGCATATTAACATTGATAGAAAAATATCTATTAACCTACATCTCTCATATTTACGGAAAATTAGATTTATATCATTTTGTCTGAGGTTTTTAATAATCTTTGTAGTTGTTCCTGACATACTGGACACGGAATCGAGTTCCGACGTCCTCGCTCTGAAAAGCACAGGTGTTTCGATGATCTGCTAGGCGAAAGGTTACTTAACTCCGACTTTAACGTGGAGGCGAGAAGATCATCAATCAAAATATATCTTTCAATTTAAATTTGAATGAAATACAGGGTCATGTAAAATCGAAGACTGTGGAAAATAAGATTACAAATATCTCGGCAACTAAATATCCAATTGACTTCGTTCTTTATGCAAAATTTATGTTTTGTATGGTCTTTTACATACCCTCCTTAAATTAAAAAAATAGAAAATTCTTATATAGGGGAGACCGGGGTTTGTTGTGCCAGGGGCAAGTTGTGCCATCGAGCTTCCTGACTCACCCAATAGGTTGCAGCACCTGTCGCGTCATGTGAGTAAAGAGGTTGATTGTCTCAATGTGCTGCATATTTTTTTGAAGTATAACGTCGCGTTGTTTTCGAGATAAAAATATTTTTCTTGTTTTCTATTGTAAAAGTAAATTTTGCAACCTTCATTTGAATCGTCATTGCCACTAGCGATACTGAGGTATGTGAACTTCCTTAGCATTATTTAAATGCTTATATTTTGAGCTGTTATTCTATGTATTTCATTTGTTAATCATGCCAATATTTCGGAAATTAATGAATAAAATTCAAAATGGCGTAACGCGGGGCTAGTTGTGACGAAGTCTATGGGGCAAGTTGTGACATTTCCACCTTACTCGAGTCACATATTACAGCCCCTTGATGTGTCAGTATACGGGCTGTTCAAAAACTTCTACAATCAGGCAGTATGTGGATGGTTGAAATTGCATTCTGGAAGCACTGTGCCGATCTACGACATACCAGATATTGTCAAAATAGCCCTTTCTAGTGCTGCCTCTCCAAAATACATTCATGCAGGATTTCGTTGCAGTGGAATATGGGAATTTATTCGGAACATTTTTACAAATGAAGACTTCCTATGTTCCTCAGTAACTGATCCACAGTTACCTATCGGAGATGAGAGCGTTAAAGACCAGAATGACTATGAAAAATAATTAATAAATATGTAACTGTTAATAAACGAAGTACTTCTGCAATAACTTTAATCAATGATGGTGAGATTGCAGGACCGTCTTCAGAAGAAAAAAATCTCATTGAATTAAATGATTCTATGACAACTGATAATAACCATGCGTCAGTAGTAAGTCTTTCAGAAATAAGACTATCTCCTAAATCAGGACCTCGAAACGCTGAAAAAAGTGATGACAATATAGGATATAGACCTACACGTTGTAGTAGGCTTCCGAATCAAAGATCAATAAGATTATTGTTGGTTACTTTTTATTTCTTTCCGAATTAAGACAGTTTTTTTTTTTGGGGGGGGGGGGATTAAGTGTCTCTAAAAGTTTCTTTATAAAAGATGAAGAGTTTACAAATGTTTACAATTTAACTATTTTCTTTTCATTTGATTTACAATATTATTAAAACATGAAAGTGTTTTATTGTGTTAAGAACGTTTTAAATGAATAAATTTCTCATTCTTGATTTAACATATCCCATTTAATATCCTTTCTTACATAATTTGTATATGTTACAATGTACTTCTATGCGTCATTTATGTGTCAAAATATGCCCCAAGCATGCCACGACTTGCCCCATACCAGGGGTTAGTAGTGACAAAATTCGAGGTTACTCAGAATTCATTTTCTGTTATGAAAAACGTTAATAATGTTAATAGCAGTTTCAGAAATATGTTACGCAAGACTTACTCTATTGATATGTTACATTAAATCTTTCGCTTCAGTTCAAGTTTTACGGCTAATATAAAAAATGTCGAAAATGTCACTACTAGCCCCGGTCTCCCCTACTTTTCATCACAACGTATATTTCAAGAGTTATCCCCCTCCCCCCAAAAAATTAGTTCCGGATAATCCAGGTTACGGAAATTCATTAAGCTTCTTTTATTATTTCATATTAAGTCCACACCAAGCTTTAAGTCTATATTTCAATTTGTTTGGGAGCTAGAGCATTTACTAACAGACGGACGGCATTTTTTTAAAATCTAGAAATATGCTTTTTGGATTCTCCATTGTCTAAAACAAGTAAATACGTCAAAAAAAATTGTAAGACTTATTATACACTACGTATGATGATGGATTAAATTAAGTCGCATTTTTGTTTTCGTATAATTATATATTATTGTATGTTTTTCAGAGAATTTACTTCAATCACTTTTACAACTGTTTTATTAATATTTCAGTTTATATTCCACAAAGCATAACAACGTTGATAGCAAAAAAACTATTAACCCATATTCTTTATTTCTACGGAAAATGTGATTTATCTTCTTTTGTCTGAGGCTCTTATTTATCTTTGCAATGCCCCTGACATCCTGTACACGGAATCGAGTTCTGACGTCCTCGGCCGGAAAAGCACTGATGTTTCGGTGGTATCCAAGGCGAAACGTTACTCAACTCAGATTTTAACGTGGAAGCGAGAAAATCATCAATTAAAATATATTTTTCAATTTAAATTTCAAGGAAATACTGGGTCATGAAAAATCAAAGAGTGCGGAAAGTACGATTGCAAATATCTCGGCAAATATCTATCCAATTGACTTCCGTCTTTATGCAAATTTTATGCTTTTGTAGTCTTTTGCATGCACTCCTTAAATAATTAAAAAAATATATAGAAATTTTTTATATACCTTTCATTAAAATGAACATTTCAAGAGTTCGAAAAATATAGTACCGGATAATCGAAGTTACTGATATTAGATAGGCTTCTTTTCAATATTACATACTACGTATACATCAAATTTCAAAATTCTATCTCAATTTGTTCGTGAGCTACAGTGTTTACAGTCAGACACACAGACAGACGCCAGGAATTTTTTTTTTTTTTTTAATAAGTTTCTCGGAATTTCCAGTGTTTGAAAATTGTAAATCCGTCAAAATTTTTTTTTCTATTATTTTTTTCGACTTATCATATACTAAGTATGATGGGTGACTAAAAAAGTTCCTTTTTGTTTTCGTATCATTGTATATTATTGTATGTTTTTCAGAGATTTTATTTTAATCCCTTTTACTGCTATTTCATTAATATTTCAATTTTTTTGCACAAAGCTTATCAACGTTAATAGCAAAAATATCGACAAGGAATCTAGTCCCGATGTCCTTGCCGGATGTTTCGATGGTTTGCAAGGCGAAAGGTTACTCCGACTTTAACGTGGAAGTGAGTTGATCATCAATTAAACTATATTTTTCAATTTAATTTTGAATGAAATACGGGGTCATAAAAAATCGAAGAGTGCAGAAAGTAGGATTACAAATATCTCGGCAACTATCTATCCGATTGACTCCAATCTTTATGCAAAATTTACAATTTTGTATTGTCTTTTATATACACTACTTAAATAATAATAAAAATACAGAATTTTTATATACCTTTCACCAGACACAATTTTTCAAGAGTATTAAAAAACAGCTCCGGATAATCGAGGTTACTGATATTAAATAGGCTCCTTTTTATAATTACATACTAAGTAAACACTAAATTTCAAGTCTGTATCTGAATTTATTTGGTCGCTAGAGCGTTTACAGACAGACACACAGACAGACGGAAGCAATTGTTTTTTCTAAAAATAGGTTTTTCGGAATTTCCAGTGCCTGAAACGTGTAAATCGGTCAAAACGGTTTTTCGATTTTCAGAATGATTCCAAAACTCATCCTATACTACATATGATGCGTTACTAAAATAAGTGTCATTTTCGCTTTCGTATAATTATATATTATTGTATGTTTTTCAGATAACTTATTTCAATCTTATATTCCACAAAGTATATCAACGATGATAGCAAAAATATCTATTAACCTACATCCCTTATTTCTAAGGAAAATATGATTTATCTTCTTTTGTCTGAAACTCTTATTAATCTTTGCAGTGCCTCCTGACATCCTGGACACGGAATCGAGTTCCGACGTCCTCGCTCGGGAAGGCACAGATGTTTCGATGGTCTGCAAGGCGAAAGGTTACCCAACTCCGACTTTAACGTGGAGGCGAGAGGATCATCAGCCAGTGGCCGTTGGGAACTGGCAAGCCAATAATATGAAAGGTAATAATTCATACGCCTTTATTATTATTTTTCCTTTTGCTAAGCTTATTTTATGAACCATAACAAGAGGAATCGATCGATGAAGAAAAAACGTAGCGTGAAATATTACGTTCGATCTTTTCTGTTTCCCATTGCAGTAGATAAAATTGCGATGTCTAATGAAAATACACTATTTACCTACTGAGCCTGTGTTATTTATATGTACCAAAAATTCAAATTTACTATTTTAATTAATTCATTAAACTATTTTTTTTCATTTTTTACGATATAATTTTATTTGAAATTAGTGGTTCATAAGCTTTTATGACACTTTAGTATTATTATTAATATTTTAACTATAAAAGAATTTTCATTAGTCATAAAACGATTTTTATAGTTATTTCCCTCTTTATCGAATGCAAACAGAAGAAGAAACGTAAAAGAAAATAAGAAATAAAAACAAGATATTTAGTATTGTCTTGTTTACATTATTAATAAGAAATATTGTATTCCAACAATTACTTCTCTTATTCCAAGGGAAAAAAATTCCATATCTACTAAAAATACTCTGATTATTACATAATATATTACACTATATTACAAACATCTATTGGAATATTACAATATATTTTTGTTAAATCCTGCACTTTATTATTTACACTTATAAATGGTCGAATTTCAGAGAAAGTTTTTGAAGTTAAATGACAGTTAAAAATAAAAACAGAGAATCCCTAGAAATTTTATGCAATAGAAATACATTATATAATGACTCTTTATTCTATGACATACCTCATATTTGGTTTAACATTTCAAAATTATCTAATTCTTCACCATAGAAAATATTCAGTTTTATGGCAATACCATCAAATAATAGATTTTTCTTTTTTTATACAGATATATAAATAGCACAGCGAATGCGACTTGCTTCCTAAATTATATCCTTTGATAATTACCGAGGTGGAAATTTCAAGTTCATAAAAATTTTTGCAGTTTTTTCAAATTTTAACATATTTCTTGGTTTTAAAATTTTAAAGACCAGTTAATCTTGTAATGGCACAAAATTTAATAAAATGGCACAGCACCTATTTATAAAATAGTTTTATTTTTAGTAAATTAAAAATAGTCATCATAACACTCCTTTGCTTTTCTTACAACAATATACATAGACATGTTTTAAGCAAATTTGAGTGCAGCAAGAGCACACACACACACACACACACTAAACCTACGAAGTGATATATTCATCTATCAAATTTTCTAATAAAAAAATATCATATCAAAGAAATATAATAAGAGGAAAGACACTGGAACGCAATAAAGGAGATATATAAGTCTTATTTTTGTTATGTTATATTATTTTGTTTAATACTTATTATGAATCATACTAAAAGCGGTATTTATAGATTTTGTTCTTATTCAGTCGTTCATCAGGAGAAACTCAAAGAAAAAGTATTACATTTAATTTCTCTTCACATTGCAATGTTTAGATTTTAAAGAAGTTATCTTTTCTAATAGAGTGTTATAACTATGCAACCATTAAATCAATACACTCGGAATGCTAAAATATAGCGTACCATTACAAAGGTGTGAACTTAAAAAAAAATTCAATGGTTTCTCTAATGAATAACTTTAAATAAAAATTGTTTAGATGGTTTGCAGGATAACTATATAATAGGGAAACGAACGGTTGAAAATATAAAGGTCGTTAGATTAATTTTAAACACCATTATTCAATCGGCAAATCAATTATAACAGATGTAAATTTTCCATTTTTCAGTTTTGGGTGAAAAAAGTCCGGACCAGGATTCGAACCAGGGATGCATTGGATAAAGCCGCCAATGCTCTACCAACAGAGCAATCGCGGATAGGAACACTGGAACACACACTATTTCACCCAATTAACCTCAACAATCACTTTATCAGATCTGATACTCCGGATCAGCTCAACAGAATAAATCGAAGGTCAATACATGAAACTGCAGAAAACCGCTGCATACGAAATTATCTATACTAATAAAATCCGTGCGCCTCTGTCTGTCTGTCTGTCTGCTTGAAGCCGATTACAGTTCGCAACGCGGGCGAGTTGGAAGTCGCGAGAGGTGTCTTTCGATTGGAAATATTCCGGGGAAGTCATTTCGGGCATTTTCGAGACCGTGGGACCAAAATAAAAAAAGTTATGAATTAAAAACCCCTTGGGAATCGGAACGAAAAATGTCTCAAATCCCAAACGGCGCTCAAACGGAGCTCCGAGGCAGAACACTGCGCCACCTTGCGGTGAAGAACCTGAACTTTTCCCCTTTGGCTAAAAGAAGAAACAGCCGAAAACCGCTTTTTCTACCGGCCCTAATTGCGTTTTTTTTTGCGCGTTTTTTCTTAAACTATCATGCAGACAGTTTTTAAAGTAGAAAAAAACTGATTACATATTCAGAATCTGCGTAAAAATCTGCTTCTGATGAACTAAAAAATACGGAAAAATGTCTTTAGACCGCGTAGTGCCCACCGTGCAAAACCAAATATTTTTAACGGGACTATGGGCGCGAAGCGACCATAGTTCCGATCCATAATCTTTTTTTTTTTTTTTTTTTCAAGTCCACGTGGCCCACAGGGCGAAATCACATATTTTTAACTGGACCACGGCTCTTTAATTTACTTTTTTTTGTGCTTGAGGATTCGAACACCAAGACTTGCTTATTAAATGAATTTTTTTGCTTATTATATACTGCTTAATACCGAGGTTCGTTTGGAAAAAGTGGCCCAGCTAGCGGGCGTAGCTCGCTAGTATTAAATTAATTTTAAACACGATAAAGTGATTGTTGAAGTTAATTGGGTGAAATAGTCCTCCAGTGTTCGTGTCCGGGATGGCTCGTTTGGTAGAGCATTCGCGGCTTTAGTCAATACATCCGTGGTTCAAATCCTGGCCCGGACATTTTTTACCCAAAAGTGAAAAATGGAAAATTTACATATGTTATAGAGATCGTTATTCTTTATCCAATAATCGAAATTATTATTAACTTTTTACTCAACTCTAAACTAAATACACATCTCACATTTTAAACAGTTTATCTTCACTTAATAACACAACTCAGTTCTTTTCGAACACAGATAAATCATTAAAAAAACTCAATTATATACCGTAATTTTTTAACGCACATTCACATAAAAAAGTTCGAATCACAACAACAACAATAACAACAATAGGATGATATTTTTTCACACAGCTTAGAACGAGCTGCAGAAATAAAAGTATAATGTATTTCATTCACAATTTGTCGTTTGAAAAAAAAAAAAAAAAAAAAAAAAAAAAAAAACTTACATTTTGGTGTGTTTGTTGTGTGGCGACACCTACAAAAATAAATTTAAATAGCACTTTATCATTCAGTTATGTTTAATTTGAATTCAATAACTTTTTATTCCAGTTTTTCACTTTCATTGTTTTTATAATACTATTTACATTTGAAAGATTACTCAATGAAAATGAATGTTAATTTTTAATATATTTTAAAACATATTTTATTTTAAAATTGACGTGTGGTAAGCAAAATAATTAATTATAATATAAGTTCTTACATATTCGTTTTAAAATATGGATTTTAATTTTTATGTTATCTATCTATATTATAAAGGCCAAACGTATCTGAGCGAATTGAAAGTATTTTCATTTTTGAATAGTGGCATAAAAGCCTTAATTGATAACTTTGTCATAATAACGGAAAGTTTAATTTTAACAATTTCTACAACTGAGTTTTATATAAATAGTATTTTGTTAACTTTAGGTTAAATATTTTTTGTTTAAGAGTTGCAATTACTAATGTAAGGTGCATTTTTTATTGTAACTAATTGTGTACGTTTATTATAAATAAAATGACAAAGTTCCTCCTTAAATATTTTCTTTCGTCGAAATTCTACCGGGTTCTACCTCGTAGTTATTAATGGACGTAATCAAGATTTACTACTTTTATATTTCACGTTGATACAATACGCCTAATTGATTTGATAATTATTTTTACTATCGGGGATCTGCTGTAATTCTTTCCCCATGAGGACATGTTGAGTATTTGTTAGATTGGATGTGAATGAATTCTTTAAGCACTACTATATTTTTCACGAAACAAAATAGCTACTGTGTTTAATTTTAAAGCAATTTCCAAATCGGTAATCACATGCAAGTAATTTTTTCGTTACAATAAGTTATAATCACATGTAAATGGTATTTGTAAAATAGAATAACAAGAGAGTGAATCATAGGCAAATAATACCTATAATTATTGTCCATAGAACTTCGAGGTTCTTTTTATTGTTATTTATCTATATCAATCTTATTTTCAATCTTAGAAGATGAGAATTTATGGATTTTTTTCGATCGATCAGATAGAAGCTAAAAAGAAAATTACTACGTGGGATGTTTCTATTTTCTTTCTTCTATTTTCATAATGTGTGCAATCATTCGATAGTGTACAATTTTTCGTTACAATAAATTATAATACATGTAAATGGTATTTGTAAAATAGGATAACAAAAGAATTCATCATAGCAAATAATATCTGTAATTATTGTCCATAGAACTTCGAGGGTTTTTTTTAATTATTATTTATCTTTATGAACCTTATTTTCAGCGTTAAAAAATGTGAATTAATGGATTTTTTTCGATTGATCATATGAAAGCTAAAAGGAAAAAAATACTACGTCAGATGCTTCTATTTTCTTTCTTCTGTTTTCATGATAGTATGCAATCAAGATGTTATCGATTCAAAGCATACATTTTTAGCTACACACGCAAATAAATTATTATTCACACGTTCTTAAACATATTTGATGTTCTGAATCAAATTCCGCATAAATGAATAATGATTCTTTGTCGAGAACTTACATTCTCCAAAATGGAAATATTATCCGTAAATTATGGATAAGATTTTAAAAATATTAATAAAATGTGAAACAAATGTTTAATTAAAAATTCAGTGTATTGGTGATTTAAATATATACAAATTATTTTTTTATGAAAAAAAGGAAAAGAAACATAAACATAAACATAAACATAAATTTAGAAACTAGGAACAGAATTTCATCAAGTACGTGTGATTTAAGTACATGTGATTTTTTCAAATTAATTGTAGTACCAATTGTAATCTAAAATTACTGTAAGGAAAATTGCCTAAAAATTATATTTTATTTGTTTCTATATGTGATTATGATAATGCTTATCTTATTTGGAAATCTTATTTAATCAGATAAGATATTAAATGTATGACGTAATGTTTTTTTATATAAAGTTAAGTTATGTAATTTACACATTTTTAATTCGGAGTAGTTCATTTATGTTTCCAAATTTAGAAGACATTTAAAATGTCTTTTGAACCACTAATATAAGTGACCAAAACTATCATACAATTTTAAAAGGGATTTATGAAATTCCATGCGCAAATTATACGAAAACGTCACTTCTGGAAAACTGACTGAAATTTTTATGTTTTTTTTTTTTTTTTCTACAATACTGATTAAATGTCACACTACGCACAATTATAAAAAAGGGTTGCATTTGATATATGGCTATGACCTGATGCTAACATTTCTATAACCACATTGAAATTTTAATTTATATTACATGGCTAGAATTTTTTTTCAAGTGAAATAAATTGAGTTTGAAGCAGAGAAAATATCTAACAAAAGCATTTTTACTTGGATAGGGTTCTTAGTTATCTTTACTTATTCAATAAAATTTCTCGTTGAATTTCATTTAAAATACTACAGAGGTTGCTGGATATGATTATCAAGTGAAAAATATGATATATTTTTTAAACAAATAAATTCAGAAATTTTATTTTATGATAAAAGTTAAATAAACCCACATAGAATTTTTTTAAAAAAGTTATTTTTTTGCGACAATTTATGTTTATATACCCTTTAAGTAAATAAGTAAAAACACTGTAAAAAATGTCAGATGTTTCTGAATAGATAAAAACGTACTGTATTCATAAACGAAAATATACAGCAACCTCTTCTAACTCACCAAATGTTTCAAAAACCATTCCTTTACCTTTAAAAACACCAGAAAACTATTTGTTTTAGAAATTTAAATAAAAATTTATTTTTATTAGCTTCCGGTCCTTTTCGGAAACCTTTCTAAGTGGCTTTTACAGTACAATAATCACTTTTCTCAAATCAAAATATCACTTTTTCGGATGCTACCAATTCATACGAAAATACCTTGATATTCAGAAAACGTGTTTAATAGACAAACATACAATTTTAACAGTATTAAAATTAATATGAAAATTAACATTGTTTTGCTACGATTGCATGCACAAAATCAGTTATGCAGCTGAAAATGTTAACTTGAGAATTGATAGAATCCGAAAAAGTGATATTTTGATTTGAGAAAAGTGATTATTGTACTGTAAAAGCTACTTAGAAACGTTTCCGAAAAAGACGGGCAGCTAATAAAAATTAATTTTTATAAATTATTCTTTGAATTTCGAAAAGAAATAGTTTTCTGGGATTTTTAAAGGTAAAGGAACGGTTATCGAAACCTTAAGTGAGTTAGAAGAGGTTACTGTATATTTTCATTTTTGATTACGGTACATTTTTATATATTCAGAAACATCTGGCATTTTTTACAGTAAAGAATGGGAACCATGCAATATGAATTAATATTTCTCGACGACCATAGCATTAAAACCAAATATTTTTCAGGATTTTAGAACTCCATTAGGCCTTTTTTAAAGTGTAACTTCTGTGAGAAATTTTAAGCTACTTTGCCTGAAATGCTATAAAGTAGTGTGCTCCTACTGCAGCATTTATCAATTAATGATTTTTAGGGAATTATTTAACTAGATATTACATTTCCTATAGATTAGAGACTTGTATATTTTTCTTTTTAACATATAGTCTGTAGATTATAAAGATTTGTCGGAATTTAGAATCTTTTTTGCAGTTATTTAGTACTTCAGCGTAATGTATCTGTGGGTTTATTAACCTGTATGTGTATTTTAAACGGAACCTTACTAAACAGAGAAAAAAGTAGGGACCAGATATAGGCTCTTTTTTCTTTCTTTCTTTTTTTTTTTTTTTTTTTTTTTACAAAAAATCTGAAAATGATTGACGTTCCTGGTAATCTTGTCTAATGTCAAATCCTTAACGAAAATTGATTGTAGAGGAACCTGGTGATTTGTCAGATAGCGACCCATTCTAAGAAAGGGTGCGCATGGTAATTAGCAACCCGCGCAAATGACGCAACATTTTTTAATTATTATTTAAAAATTATTAGAAATTTCTTAAATGATAGTGATCATCATGAAATATATATAAAATCCTATTGCAGGGAAAAAAATGCTAAAAACACCCATTTATTAAATTTCTAAAGGCAAATAACCTTTAAATATAGCATTATAAATTCTGGTTATGTTATTCACATAAAAGATTCATATTAAAAGTAATTTACAGACATTTATAAGATTATCCAGATAAAAATGAAGGGATTAAAAATCAAGAAAAGAATATTTTGAAAATAGAAGCATTTATATGCCCTTAAACTGGAATGTGACTCTTTTTCCAAAAGAAATGAAACATTTTCTTTGTTCTTTTATTTAATATAAAATTTCAATTATTTTTTCTTCAGATTAAAGAAAATATTTTTCTCATTTCCTGTTCTAAAAAAGATATTGAGTTTTAGATTGTCAAAAATGAGAAAACATCAAAAGTTTTTTATTTTGTCAAAAACAGAAGTAATAATGTGTTTGGTGAAATAATGTTTATTTTTGTTTCAGTGGTCACAATAACAGAAGACGAAAAGATACCAAAAAGTAAAGTATTTATTTTATCATTTCTTGTTCAATACCAAAATTACTCGCTTCAGAAAATACCATTGTCTCTACTTTTAGAGGCATTTCACGCATGATGTTTTCGTTATTAACTTCATTGTTCCACCTAAAGCGTATAAATTTATTTTCTTGAATTGATCTATAAGACTTATAAAAACATGCTACAAGTGGAAAATTAACGTATTTGAATGAATAAATTTTAATGGTTTTCATTGTATTTCAAAAATTGCAATAAATTAGTCATCTTCATAAGATTTAATGTCTTAAAAAAATCTGTTAGATGAATAACTGAAATTTATCATTAGTGAGTTTATTGATTGCAGTATTTTCACCCAGTTTTAATAGTTATTACTAATTAGCTAATACAGAAAACATAAAGAGCTTTATTTTTATTATTCATAATAATAATAATAATAACTTAATGATAATACTAATAATAATTGCAGTTGCTAATAGTAGATTAATGATAATAAGTAATATTGATGGTAAATCAATTTAAAATATATCTGGAGCATAGAAGGTTCTTATAAGCATATTGCTCAGAAAAAGGCTTCACACCTCAGTGATTTTTATTTTTTCAAAATATCTATCTTAATTTCCGGATAGTACTTTTCAATTAATTTAATAATAATATGTGTGACGTTATAAAAAAAATATAAAAAAGATGTTTTTCGGAAACTCTGGTAGTTAACTGCAGTAGTAAATTGTTCTAAACTGACAATGGTGAGAGCAGTACCTTACTATCAATTATCGCCGTTTGAAGTCACATGTTTGTGTGCAGCTTGAAATGCAAATGGTCTTCCAAGACAAATCTTCTTGAAACCACCTAAAAAACCAATTTTGGTGTTCGATCGGTAGGTTTATCATCGTGTATTCCTGCACCCAGACATACGATAACATGGAGGCCTTTTAGTAGGAAAGCATGTTTGTAAACCTACAATTCAACCACTAAAATTTGGCTTACAGGTGATTTTCGTAAGGCGTGATTTTCGTAAGGCATGATTTTGTAGATCAGTTATATTTTAATATCCGAATTAATTTTTAACTAATCCTGGAATTTCAGCTGTCAACATGATGAGGTAATGGTTTAGGAGTTCTTCCCTCTGTCTAATTGCTCATCTAGGAATATAAGGTACCCTGGGGTAATAACGCCAGGCGGGGTAATAACGCCAAGTGCTTATATTTTGCATAATTATGAAATAATCAGGTAAATGACACCCATGAGCTCTGCGCAGAAGGGTTTTGAGTCATATAAATCACAAAAAACAGCTTCAAGTTAATTTGTTTCATTTTTAGGTCTTATTGTTTTTACAAACAACTAAAATTAACGCTTGATCTAAAATTTGCGAGATACGTTTTGTGATGTGAAGACTATCTTTTTATCCAGGATAACTTTGTTAATTACATAAATTTGTAGTGCATTTCATGTACTTTTAAAATGTTGTTGAAGATTTTGGATATCTTCTCGAGATAAATTTGTAATTTAAAATGTACTGCGCAATAACTAGACCGGGGTAATAACGCCAATCCTTGACTTTAGTACCCCGGTTGATTCCCTAGAGTGGCCGAGCTACATCCTAAATACTGATTCAAATAAACACAGTTAAAACTGTCCAATGTTTCTCATATTTCTATTTAAGTGGTCCTTTTTAAGCAAAAAGAAGCTTACGATCTGATATTCTTTTGCCTCATCATCTCCTCCCACACCACACCTTTATTTTTCTTACACTTTCACAAAAAATTGAACATTTTCAATAGCTTAGAATGCAACTTGTCAATTTCTAAGTTTGTAGAGTTTGTATTTTTAGAATTGGGCTATCTACATGCAATTATTCCATCTTATTTCATAGTTTTGTTTGCATGGCGTTATTACCCATATAGGTGGGTAATAACACCAAATAGCATTGGTCAAGAAAAAACGCCATTACATTTTATGAATACATATCTGTTAAATTATTTTATTTTATATAGATAGTCAATGAGTTGCTGTATCAGATCCTATATTTGTTTGAAAAATACAATCTAAAACTAAGCCGTGAAAATTGGTAGAACCTTAACGTGGCGTTATTACCCCAGGGTACCTTACGTTAAAATGCAATGATTATTGTCCCGAGTGTATATAAAATAATTGTAAGGCAATGGTGAATATGTAATATTAAAGTCTAATTTTTTAGATACATGTATTAACAATTTCAAATCAGTAGTGACTTTATTAACACATTTTTAGTGGGAAGGATGAAGTTTGAAAGATCTTTTTTTAAAGGATTTTTGAAAGGTGGGTGAAGGACAAAGGCTGGTTTGGAGCTTATGAGACTAGTTGTGTGTCGGTGTATGAGACACTGTTCTATACTTTATGAGACGTGATCAGTATGCTCAATCAACATCGCTATGACCTCAAATCCAAACAATGGTAAGCACGTCTTATCCACTGACACAAATCTTGTCTAATAAACTTCATATCAGCCTTTCATACCTCTTTCCCCCTCCTTACAAAAAAGAGTTTAAAAAATATGTTAAGTTAGCAGCTACGAATCTGATAGTGAGCATATACGCATCTAATACAAGGCCCGGCTGTTAATTTCCAGGACTCATGGAATAACCCAGAAGAAAAAAAAAAGTTTAAACACATAACCATTTAATATGATTCGAAGTAATTCCCATCTGCCGTAATGCACGTCTGTGCTCGTCTTTACAAATTTCGTAAAGAAGTTTTAAAGTCCTCTTTTGGAATGCTCTTTAATAGTGACGTTACAGTTTTCATGATGGCTTCGACATCCTGAAATCTTGTTCTTTCAGCGAATGTTTCAGCTTAGGAAACATGACAAAGACTGCGGGTGCTAGGTCTGTAGATTATGGTGGATGTTGCATCTAAACGACACTGGACTAAGAATCGCTTTACATTATCATCCGGATCTTTTTGAGTAGTTTTCTGTGACTATTGTGGGGCCTTAAGAGCCCACAATAGTCACAGAAAAAGTACACAAAAAGACCCGGATGATTATGTAAAATCTATGGGAGCGTTCTTTTCTAATATCTCACTGAAATTTTAATACTTTTACATGATTTTTTTGCATAGGCTAGCTTAGGACGATCTACAACCGGGCTAGTTTTTACTTTTTCAATTTTGGTTCCAGATTTTTTTTTTTAATTATTTTAATTTTCCAAACCGGTTTAAACCGGTTCTGAAATTGAAACTATTATAATATAAAAAATATATAAGCAAAATTGAAAAAGTAAAAACTAGCCCGGTTGTAGATCGTCCTAAGCTAGCCTATGCAAGAAAATGATGTAAAAATATTAAAATTTGAGGGAGATATTAGAAAAGAACACTCCCATAGACTTTACATAATCATCCGGGTCTTTTTGCGTACTTTTTCTGTGACTATTGTGGGCTCTTAAGAGCGTGCACTAGTCACGCGGTAAAAGCTGAGCGCTAATGTAAAGTCTATGGGGGCGTTCTTTTCTTATATATCGTTCAAATTTTAATATTTTTACATGATTTTTTTGCATAGGATAGCTTAGGACGATCTACAACCGGCCTAGTTTTTACTTTTTCGACTTTGCTCATATATTTTTTATATTATGATAGTTTCAATTTCAGAACCGGTTTAAACCGGTTTTGAAAGTTAAAATAATTTAAAAAAAATTCTGAAACCAAAATTGAAAAAATAAAAACTAGGCCGGTTGTAGATCGTCCTAAGCTATCCTATGCAAAAAAAATCATGGAAAAATATTAAAATTGAACGAGATATTAGAAAAGAACCCCCTCATAGCCTTTACATTATCATCCGGGTCTTTTTGTGTACTTTTTCTGTGACTATTGTGGGCTCTTAAGGTGCAACACTAGTCACAGAAGAAAGACCCGGATGATAATGTATGGTGTGTGTATTTTGTCGGCCGATTATCTACGCTATGGGATATAGGCCCTATGGGGTGGGTTGCCCTCCGTGGGGGTCTTTCTAAGGGAACCTAACCCGTATTTACGCAAGGTTCGAAGAAAACCACGGAAAACTTCGAACGGTTAGGCCGACGGTGGCGATTGGGTTCGAACCCAGCACCTACCATCTACCAGTTTGGAGGTCAGAACACCGCGGCCACTGGTGGGGCTGATAATGTACGGGAGAGTTCCTTTCAAATATCTCGATCAAATTTTAATATTTTTACCAGATTTTTTTTTTTTTTCATACGATAGTTGAGGACGATCCACAACCGACCTAGTTTTTACTTTTTCAAGTTTGGTTTCAAATTTAAAAAAATAATAATAATAACTTTAAATCGTTTCTGAAACTGAAACTATCATAATATAAATATGCGTATAGCCAAAATCGAAAAATTTAAAACGAGTCTGGTTGTAGATCGTTCTCAGCTATCCTGTGCAAAAATAAATAAATAAATAAATAAATAAATAAATAAATAAATAAATAAATCATGTTAAAACATTAAAATTGGAGCGAGCTATTTGAAAATATCGCTCTTATAGACTTTACATTATCATCCGGGTCTTATTTTGTGTTAATCTTGCGTCTTAAGCAGTATTTGTGTACAGACAAACAGAGGAGTGAGACAAATAACTTTTTCGCCAGATAATCGAAACAATAAAAAGAAACTTTTTTATCAATTCTTTAACTTTTTTAATTTTATAAAGTGCATTAATGATTAAAACATATATTTTTTGTTATATCCATAAAGAAGAGAGAAGTTCCAGACAAAATAAAAAATGATAATGCGTATTAACGATTTTCAGTCGAACGTTGGTCATATAGATTCCATTGATCTGTGAATATCGAATAATTTAAATCGCAAAGGATGAATGGATGCCGTTGAAAAATTTTATTTATTTATTAAAATAAAGTTTATAAAAATTTTAGGATTTATCATGTGACACGAGGTATTCAGAGAATTTAAATCTTTGACTTAAACAGTTTTTGCGTACCGACTCTGTGATAGACAAACAGAGGAGTGAGACAAACAGCCTTTCATCAGATAATCGAAACCTTAAAAAGTAACTTTTTTATCAATTATTTAATTTCTTTTAATTTTATAAACGCATTAATGATTAAAACATATATTTTTTGTTATATCCGTAAAGAAGAAAGACGTTCCAGACAAAGCATAGATCGATAATGTATATTAACGATTTTCAATCAAAGGTCGATTGTATAGATTCCTTTGAGTTGTGACTATCGGAAAATTTGATTGCAAGATATTACTCACGCACATTTTGTTTAATGGAATGCTTTAAATATTTGATATTTATCTTTTCTGGTGCATATACATTGATATATACAATAACCGTAGTTTAATTACAAATTTCAAAGCATGTTTTTTTTCTTTTTTTTATACAAAATTACTTTTTTATGTTGCCCAGAAAGTAATTATTCCTAAAACTTGCATATCAGGAGATACATTTGTAAGCAAAAATAAATGATGAATACTATATTATTAGTTTAATTGCAATTGCTAACTAAAATTGTACGTCAACCATTGGCGCCAATTTCTCCATTCGTTTACATTTCAGAATTTTATTTTTATTATTCAAACATAATAATTTCATTTAAATATGGAGACAGGTGTTAAAGTAAATGTTTAAGATTCATGAAAAAAAAATTGGTTGTGCACTTTTGCCTATAATATAATATGTAAATGCTATTTAAATTTGGCTTTTAAGGGTGTATTTCGATTCAAACTGCTCATTTTCTGATTTATTTTTTAATTCATTTTTGGTCTCAAATGCATCAAAGTCTTATTTAGAAAGTACACAAGGTGCAGTGAATGTCGATTCCTTGATAAAAGCAGAAAATATTGCAAAAAAAGAAATCAAAAACGGCATTTTGAACCGATTTTCCCCAAGCGGGAGATTTGAAAAAGAAAAAAGTGTCATACTGAGAAGATAATTGTTTATTAATCAAATTCTAATGAATGGAGCGTAAAATGACATCATACGGCACCTTGTACGTCTCTTCAAAAATCCCCTCAGCAAGTTTCATGTTTTTACTTTTTAAAATAAGTCTGATATTGTATCGGAAAATTTCGAGCTGTTGAAGGTGGAAAAGCGTTTTTTCGAATACACCCTTAAGTCAAATTGTCAAGTCCGTTACCATACAAAATTACTGAAAATACTCAGCTCTAAATTTATCAAATTTCCTAAAATCAACTTACATTGAAATCACATTATGTTCCTAAATTTCTAAAAAATATTTATCAATTTTACTCAAATTCAATTGAAATGAGAGACAGTTTTAGTCACAAAATTTTTTATCACAAGATTATACAAGAACTTTTTCCTAATAATTACAGTATACATTCAAAAAAATTATTAAATGTCAACGAAATCGCATATTTTTTGAATTAAAAATAAAAGTAGAATGGTGAAAAAATTATAATCATTCAAACACCGTGCGGTAACAGACTTGACATTTGGTAACGGACTTGACACTATGTTGAAAATAGCCGAGGTGCCATATTAAATTTTGTTTTTAAATGCATTTGTAATTAAATGAGAATTTTTTAACATTTCATATTTCTACGCATTTCAGACAATACAATTCATAAAGGAGACGTTTTAATTATACGCAAGGTCAGCAGACTTCATATGGGAGCATACTTGTGCATAGCATCCAACGGAGTTCCACCATCTGTTAGTCGGAGAATAATGTTACAAGTGAACTGTAAGTGAGTTTGAACTTTATTGTATCATTTACCTATTTCCTATCGTTTTTACTCGTTGTATAATGCGAAACTTTATTTTAATGTATTGGTATGCCTTTTAAGCATCAATTTGGATTAAAATTTCTATTGAAAAATTCTTGTATTTTAGAAAAATATGCAGATAAACCTTATGATTGTGCAGCTTTTATAGATTTGCTTTCTCAAAAACTTATATATATATATATAACCCTTAATTGTATTATCATATATGAACCTTTGAATTTAATAATACCACATTGAACAAATTAAATAATTAAAATGAATACAAATGGAATTTGTAGAATTAAAGCAGAATCTTCAGACCCCAAATACTTTGGAACTACAAATGAAGTGTGTGGCTTCATCTTCGTATTTGCAATGATAAAGCAAAATAATACGAATTTGGGGCTTCCAACACGCATTAAAAAAAATTAAATGCAGAAAAAACATTACACACACACACATATGCATATGCATTTTTTTTAGTTATGTTTGAAAAATTGCGTAATTTAATAAATATTATTTTAATTACCACAGTATTTTTAATCTTCGTTTTAAATATAGATTCAAATTATGTTTATTCTTACGCTAATTTATTACCATGCTTATGATTACAAAGATTAAATTTGTTATGTATTTACTGTTTTAAGGATTTTTCAGCGTTCCTTTTGGATTTTCTTTTAATAGCTATAAGTTTAAAAATATCATGTTATTGTCTTAAATATACTCTATTTTCTGATAACATAATTGAATTCATTTTGAATTTATAAAATTTGTTTATATTTAATAGTAAATAATTCTAGAAAAAAGGTAATTTCTCGGTTAATTTTAAGCTAATTTTTAATTAAAAAAGTGAATTAAAGAAATTACTTACTTGTATGTTTATGTACCTTTTATGTCATTTTTAATAATAATTAGAAAAAAAAATAAACAACTCCTTCAAAAAGCCTTTAAAAGTCAGATATGAAATGGAGAGAGAACATTCCGCATGGCATATTCTACACATTTATGTGGGACACGATAGCGAAAAGTAATTGAATAATCACACACTCATTTAAAATTTTGCAGTAATTTAATTTGATTTTTTCAAATAATAGTTTAATTGTCTTTAAATTACTGCAATATATATATATATATATATATATATATATATATATATATATATATACTAATTTTAAATCCTGTCTTCATAATTCTGTATATCGTAATATAATCCTTAATCATTTTTATAGAATAAAATGTTTATGTTCTTCTCATTTAATTAATACAAATATTAAAAAGCTTGTTTATGATGCTATATTTAATGGTTTTCCTAAAAAATTCTTATATTCTTTAATATACAATTAGTAAGTTAATGATCTATTAATTAATTAACACTTTGCATAAAAAAGTACAAAAAAAGTATTAAAAAATAAAAATTAAAGTTAAAATTAAAAATGCAAAACAATATATAAAATATATATGTAATAGGTTGGTTGGGTGGGTAGATCTTAGCATACGGGGAGGGCGGTGTTATCTGGATAATACGCAAATGTTAATTTAATATATTTAAAAAATTTAGAATGGCAAATTCATTTGTTAATTTGGTACAAAATTTCTATGGAGTTTAAATAACACCAATGTATGGATTATTGTTTAGTTATATCAATTGTATTAATAATTTTAATTATTTACATTATTAAATTAAACTTCACTTTTAATAAATGTCAACTACTAAATGTATAGGGTACATTTCTTAATAAGCTATTTTTTAATCTTTAATCTCCCTTAATTAAGATATTGAGTTCAGCCTAGCGTAGTCAAAATAAATGTTATTCATTTAAATAATAATAGGGTAAACTATGGTGTATGGTTTAATTTTTCTGTTATTACATTATTCTGCTTTTAACTAATTAACGAATTTAATATTTTGATGTGTACGATAAGTCGTTTTTTGTTTTTATTATTTTATCATCTCCATTTTTCTGTCATATGATATATTAATACTCCATGTTTTAATTTAAGGTAGTGCATTTGGGATTTATTCTACTTTATAGCTCATAACTGTTTTATTTTCTCCATATCCACTATAGATTACTTGGTATTTCTTTAATTAATTTTAGTTTTATGTGTGTTGGTAGTCCCAAATTCGTATTGTTTTGCTTTCTCATAGCAAATACAAAGATGAAACCACACACTCCATTTGTAGTTCTAAAGTATTTGGTACCTGAAGATTCTGCTTTGGTTCAACAAATTCCATTTGTATTCATATTATTCTTTTTCCTTCCATATTCAATGTGATATAAGTTTTTAAATTCAATGGTTAATTTCAAATGGTTAATATTGTTTACTATTAATGGTTTTATATATATATATATATATATATATATATATATATATATTGGTGAAAATGCTCCGTGAGACTGTTATTCGAAAAAAACTCGGATTTCAGCAGACTCTGGCTTTGCTACCATGTTCAAAATTGAACCATTTTGGAAACATACACTAATCTACCCAATATAATGAATAAATTCTTGTAAATAAGATGTTATTAAGAAATTTAAATGTAAAAGAAAATTTTGTTGAACCTGTATCACCCAATTTTAACTTTGAAACGAAAGAAATAATAAACTAGTCTTTTAGGGACCACCGTAATACTTAACCAACATGGACATGCATAATATAAAATATGAACATAAAACACATGTACATTATTTATAAAATGCATCGAAATTCCAAAATAAATTTTAAACGCGTATTAAAATAGTTTTAATATACATAGTAATGATCTATCAATGAATTGCTGATGAGCCGATTTCGACAAATTATATAAAATGCCAAAATTGCGTAAAACAAACATCCTTATAACTCCAAAAATAATAATCATATTAGCTAACAATTTACTGCGTCGAATTAAGCGTCTCATTTCCAAATATAATATATTTTTGAATTGAAATTTGAATGAAATACAGGGTCATGAAAAATCGAAGAATGTGAAAATCAGGATTAGAGATATCTCGGAAACTAATAATTCGATCGACTTGGTTCTTTATGCTAAATTTGTGTTATTTTATTGCCTTTTACGATCACTCCTTAAAATAAAAAATTTCGAAAATTTTTATGTACCTTTCATCAGAACGAGTTTTTCGAGAGTCCGAAAAAATAGCTCCGTATAATCGAGGTTACTGATATTAAATAGGCTTCGTCCCATTCTTACATTCTAAGTACGTACAAAATTTCAAGTCTCTATCTCAATCCGTTCGGGAGATAGAGCGTTTACAGACAGACAGACAGACAGACACACGGACGGCAAATTTTTTTTTCTAAAAATATGTTTTCTGAAATCTCCAGTGTCTAAAACGTTTAAATCCGACAAAAAAAAATTTTTTCGATTTTCAAAACGATTGCAAGACTTACCCTATTATACTACGTATGATGGGTAAGTAAAAGAAAAGATACAATGAACGAAAAAACACACCAGCAAAAGTATCTTGCTGGGAAATATATAAAAAAAACAATTTCCAGGAAATAATAGCATATTAGTAATTATTTTTTTTTCATTTCATGAAATACCTTACAAGGGAATGATAAAAAAAAAGAATAAAAAATAAAAAATAAGTAAATCTGACCAAAATATATTTTTTTTAAATCTAAGTTAATGTGATCTATCTCCCTCTTATCTTTTGTCATATTTTTAAATATCGTTTGAAAACAAATGTGTAAAAAATTTTGTGAACATTAAACATATTTGTATAAGAACTATATTTTTATTTATTTATTTTTTTCATCACAGTGGGGTTTTATTGCAACCGTTAAGTATATATATATTTTAAGTATTCCTTGTTTACATTCTAATGTTAGCTTGAAGTTTTATCAATAAAATTCTGGAGTAATAACTTACAGCAGACATTTCACGATTCATAATATATCAAGTCGGCCATAAAAGAATTCCTCTCTTTTCCTGTATTTCAACACATTTTACGCGTTACAGTTACTCCTGTGTGATTTTGACACTTCTATTGCTTTACTATGCATTAAAAACCAGATGTACAAGATGAAAGAAACTGATATACTAGAAAAAAAAAAGTAAATCCCGAGCTGCAAAAGACAAATGACTGCGAAAGAAGAAAATTACTTTCTCGCCTCCTGAAGTACAAACGCCAGAAAATATCTCATCGAATTTCAAATTTTAGTTTGCTCACGTTTTATGTTCCACTGCTACGAGTTTCGCCGGATTATTTTTATCCCATCTGCACAGATGTTATTTGAATCATTCATACCGCCTTAATTGCATATGGAAGAGTTTTGTTCGTAGTCTACTACTAGAAGTAGGAGACACGGAAGAGTTCATCTTATGTGTAAGCAATAATTATTTCAAAAAATATTTGAAACATTATTTCTAGCTACAGATACATACACAAAATGAGAAGAATAGAAATTTTTTAGTCTTTACTGGTTACTGAACTTTGTATATTTTATGTTAATGTAATGATGTTTACATCGAACTTCTTATTTCATAAAATATAAATTTTAGAGTTAATGGCGAAGTTATTACGCTAGAATTTTTTTGATCAAAATAAAATCATTAAATCTTTGAATTATAGGAAATGTATAAAATTGTGTAATTTTATTACATGCAAGGAAGTAATTTTATGCAATCTACATAAAATAAAATAGTTTTCTTGATTTTAAAGGTAAAATGTTTATTTCATCACCTGGCAACAACAAAAAAAAATTGCTAGGTGTTATTGCATATATAATGGTAATGAATTATGGAAAGGTTAAAAGTAGATTTTTTTCGTATTTCTTAAACTCTAATATATAAATTAAAGAAGCAGAATACGAATATTAGACACACTTGCTAGATAGCAATATATTTTTTAGTTTTAAATGAAAATTTTAGAAATAAGTGTGTAGTTATTAGTGTTAAATAGCCTTAGTTATATTTTTCGTATTGTAAAAAAAAAAAAAAAAAAAAAAAAAAAAAAAAAAAAAAAAAAAATACATAAGTGATTTCATGAAATGCAAAAATTAAAATAGAAAAAAATTAAAGAAAAATAAAAAAATAAAAAAATGGATAAATAAATAAATAAATAAATAAATAAATAAATAAATAAATAAATAAATAATAATAATAAATACTGTTTGATTAAAATACTTACCTTGATTAAAATGCGAAATGAACTGAGTACAGGAAAAAAAGGGATTTGTGAAGTAAGAATGCGATCAGAGAGAGAGAGAGTTTGCTCTTCGTGTTGTGGTGAAATAAAGATACAGTCCTGAAAACATTTTTTGTGCTCTTCACCAAGTTATTATAAAAATCGAGAAAGAAAAAACTTTCTATCTTTTAATGTTTCTAAAATACCATTATAAATAATGTGCAAAAAGATCATTCAAAATAATTTAATTGTATTACTAAGCAAAAAAAAAAAAAGCGTTTTTTTAAATTTTAATATTGGAATTTGAAGTAGGAGCCTCATATGAAGCTCAGAGTGATGAGAGGGTTAATGAGTAAATCTAATACATTACTGCTGAGGTTGAAACTGAGAGAATCTCAAGATGAATAACTTGAGTTACAAATAAAATATAAACACAAATAAATGTTTGTTCAATGAATGTGTGTGCTTCCAATTATTTTTAGATTACATACACTGGACCAAAAATTTAATAGTACTAGTCTTTAATGATTCTAGAATTATTTTTAATACAATTTTTCAATTGGTTAGTGGTTTAAAATTGTTGATTTGGGGGAAAAAGGTCCGGACCAGGATTCGAACCAAAGATATATTGACTGAAGTTTACGTTGCTCTACCGACTAGACATTCAGGACAAATCTGAAGGAATAATTGTCTAATCTTACCCATCACGGCCCAACCAGTGGCCGCGAGGTTCTGACCTCCAAACTGGTAGACGGTAGGTGCTGGGTTCGAACCCAATCGCGACCGTCGGCCTAACCGTTCGGAGTTTTCCGTGGTTTTCTTCGAGCCTTGCGTAAATACGGGTTAGGCTCCCTTAGAAAGACCCCCATGGAGGGCATCCCACCCCATAGGGCCTATATCCCATAGCGTAGATAATTAGCCGACATAAATACAAACAAACAAACAAACTTAACCATCACGTACCCTATACATAACCTATAGGTATACAAAATGCAGTTATGCACGCAGTGTTTACTACAGTTACATAAACAATCTCCGACGTATTCTTCTGAACTGATTCTGATATGAGCCAAAATGCGGTTACGTTTAAAGGTGGAATAAATTAAGTGAATTAATCCTACAAAATCATTTAGAATGGCTCTGTTGGTAGAAAATTGGCGGCCTCAACCAATATATCACTGCATCGAAACCTCTCTTGGACATTTTTCCCCATCTTTGAAACTTTTAAATATTATGTTGTTAATAATGTTTAACATAATAACCTAAGTAGATCACTAACACATGTTTAAAAGATAATTTTTTATTCGATCGATTTTTGTTTTTAATCTAATTTTATATAAATAATTCTCAGAATATTTCGAAATGCGTAACTTATTCATTGTTATTAAAATTTTATTAACAACTATGACATAAATATTTAAAATAAACAGAATCGTGAATTAGAAACATAAATAAACAAAAACTCAAATAACTAAAATCGTAAAGAAAAAAAAATATTTGATATTTATTAGAAAAACAAAAGTTGTATACATTATAATATTTGAAAAAAGTATGATAAGCTTTTTCTCACAACTAATGTGGCATTTTGGTGCTTACTTACTTATCCATGACTGCTGTAATGCACTTTTTCTCGTTTTTATTTTACATTGAGTGAATGATTTTTGGAGTTTTTTATTTCTTTTAGTCCTTGGTAACAATTATGTCAAAAATGCAAGCCTCACTGAATACAAAGATTATAATATAAATTAACGTCGATGAATTTTAGTAAAATATTCAAAATACTGCTGTAAATTTATGCTGATACCAATTCGTTTGTTAGCATCATTTAGACAAAATTCAATCACATATAAAACAAAATGTTATTTTATGTACTTGTTCCTGACAGATTCGCAAATTGCGAAAATTCATAAATGCTTTTAGATTAAAAAAAAAAATACGTTTGGCAATCGGGGAATGCCGCGGTAAAGCTATTGCATAGCATTTTTTATCAACTTATGCAACTATAATAATTTATATATTTTTTATTTATGCAGTTTTTTTTTTTTTTTTTTTTTTTTTTTTTGTCTTTGATATTAATTCAAGTTTTTTCTTTTTCTTTGATATTAATTCAAGTTACACATTTAAGCATGATGACCAATAAGAAAACAATTTTTTTTCTTTTATTGAATAAATGGGAAGTTAATAGCATTTAAAATATTTTTATTATCGTACAATACATGTAGGTTAATCAAGAATTTTTATCATTAAACAATAGGTTTATGGTAACTGAAATTAGAAACATAAGTTCGAGACTTGATATCCTCTAAATATCTGAAAAATACAGCGTCAATATCTGCCGAAGTATACCGAAGGATAGCGTGCCCAAGTCTGCCGAACTGAAACGACGTTAGCCGGAGTGTAGGGTTTTTTCTATTTACTGAATTTCTAGATTCGGCCGCCGCGCTCAAAGCCCGTGATAAAAGCTATGCGATAGCTTAATTAATTACCAAACAAAATTTGAAAGCGCTACGAAAATTAGATCGCGAATTATAAGCATTTTAATTTTTTCGACCCTCACCGTGGGCGGTCTCCTTTCCCCAAAAGTAACACTATCTCATAATAAATTGCCAAACAAAATTTGGCCGCCATACGAATATTAGATAGCGAGTTATAAGTATTATAAATTTTTCGACTTTCACGGTGGCGGGTCTCCTGTCACCAAAAATTAATTTTGTCTCATAATAAATTACCAAACAAAATTTGGCCGCGCTTCGAAATTTAGATCGCGAGTTATAAGCATTTTAAATTTTTCGACCCTCACCGTGGGTGGAGTCTCCTGTAGAGGTCTGCACGGGCCGGAATTTCCAGGGCCGGACCCGGCCCAGCCCGTAAGAAAATCTTTTCGGCGCCCCGCCCGTTTTAAAACTCAAAATTTCGGCCCGGGTCCGGCCCGGCTCGTTTTCGCCCGTTACAATTTCTCGATTTCTAAAAAATTGAGATTTTTATCATATAATTAAGATACCTTTAAAGAATACTGCATGCATATCTATAGAATGATTATACAATACATTTTTCCGGCATTACACATTAGCAACATTAATGATTACCGAGATTCTTAGGCTTTCAACATTCAAATAAAGAATCATTAAAAAATTAATATGGCTTAGAATAAAAGAAAAAAGAAAGAAAGTTAAAAACATTGTAACTTTTGAAGGTGTTTAATAATAGAAGATTTATAAAAATATTTCTATATCATTTTATTAAAGATTTTAAATCCAAATGCATTCGTTAATTCAAAGAAACTCCTGTCTGATACATTTCTAAATTCATTTTTTTTTCTCAGAAACCCATAAGATTAGCAGGTGTCTTTATTCAAAAACTATATAATCTAATGATGTGTTCCATTTTTTTAATACAAGCAATTTAAGAGCACTGCAAAACAAATAAAATATTGTCATAGTTAGCGTTTTGAATAGAATTTCCGGAAGGGAAATCATGGGAAGGGAGAAAAATCTGCAACCATTTGAGAAAATAATGTATCTCAACAAGGTTATACAAGTATTTTATTTACAAAAATAAAAAACGCTTTTCGATTCCAAAATCCCTCCAATAGTCATCAGGCTTATCACATTTATATTTTTACAATTAAAAATTAATGTGAAAATGTGTCAAACTTTCGCGTTATTGAGAAATTAATTTAAAAACTATCAAGAAGTACATATCCAAAGATTAAGCTAACATAATTTCCTTATCGCTGTTCATAATTTTACAAATCATGTTGTCTGCCCTACAGATCTTGAGAACAATTAAGTTTTCTTCCGGTCCGGCAAGCCTATATGTAGAAAAATAATGCAAGCTTGATCTAAGCCCGGCACGATTCAGCTAAAAAAACATTAAAACGAGTTACACACAATGTAACTGGCCGATGCCGATCTCCACACTGCACAAGTTATATTTTTGTATTGATGCAGTCAAACTAGTATGGCTCGCGACGCACATTTACATTTTATTCTCGTTAAAACCATTTTCGTTAAAAATAGGTCATATTATATCGTTTTTGACGAAAACTTCAGAACGGGCCGGCAGGTCCGAAATTTTTTTATCGGCCCGGCCCGATTATTTTGTTTGTCGGCCCGGCCCGGCACGTTAGAAAATTCGAAACGATTCCGACGGGCGGGGTACGGGCCACGGTCCAAGCCCAGGCCCGTGCAGACCTCTAGTCTCCTGTCACCAAAAATTAACTCTATCTCATAATAAATTACCAAACAAAAATTGCCCGCGATACGAAAATTAGATTGCGATTTATAAGCATTTTAAATATTTCGACCCTCACTATGTGAGGTCTACCGTCACCAAAAATTAACAGTGTCTCATAGTAAATTAGCAAACAAAATTTGGCCGCGCTCCGAAAATTGGATCACGAGTTATAAGCATTTTAAATTTTTCGACCATCACGTTGGGATGTCTCCTGTCACCAAAAGTAACACTGTCTCATAATAGATTACCAAACAAAATTTGGCCGCTCTACGAAAATTAGATCGCGAGTTATAAGCATTTTTAATTTTTCGACCCTCACCGTGGGGGGGTCTCCTGTCAACAAAAATTAACACTGTCTCATAATAAATTACCAAACAAAATGTGGCCGAGCTACCAAAATTAAATCACAATTTATAAGCATTATAAATTTTTCGACGCTCATCGTGGGGGTCTCCTGTCACCAAAAATTAACACTGTCTCATAATAAATTACCAAACAAAATTTGGCCGCGCAACGAAAATTAGATCGCGAGTTATAAGCATTTTAAAGTTTTCGACCCTCACCGGGGGGGGGTCTCCTGTCACCAAAAGTAACACTGTCTCATAATAAATTACCAAACAATATTTGGCCGAGCTACCAAAATTAGATCACGAGTTATAAGCGTTTTTAATTTTTCGACCCTCACCGTGGGGGGTCTCCTGTCAACCAAAATTAACACTGTCTCATAATAAATTACCAAAGAAAATTTGGCCGCGCAACGAAAATTAGATCGCGAGTTATAAGCATTTAGAACAGATGTGTTAGCGTTCGGCCCCATAAACTTGGCGACTTTTTTCGCGCCAAAAAGCCGTTTCCGAAAATGATCGCCAAACTGAAAATGCGTGAGAAACCCGTTTACAAATACAGCGATCATCTTCAAAACTCCTGAAAAAATGCATTTTGCAAATATATATATAAAAAAATGAATAACTTATACTTAATCAGGAGGGCGCCGCCCCCCTGAACCCCACGTTTCTTTTCAGGAGAAAAAATTTAAAATGTTTAAGTGATCGCCATATTTAAAAATGAATTTCATTGCTGATTCAGAATTGCGATCATTTTGAAAAGGACTTTTTAGCACGAATAAGCTCAAAATTAAAAAATAATAATAATAATAATTATACTTACATTTTGTAGATTTATTTTTAGTTGTAAAAGAACAAATAGAGGGTTACAAAAGAAAAAAAATACATATAAATAAAACGAGCGAAATAATTTAAATTCGAAAGAAAATTAAAAAAAATCTATATACAGGGTGCATGTAAAAATTACAAAAAATTCTGATTGAAAATTGCCTGCATTTTGAAAACGATTTCTTTGCACGAAGAAACAGAAAATAAAATAAAAATAATGACAAAAATAGTACTTACATTTTGTAGATTTCTTGAGATTTTCAAATATTTAAAGATCAGAAAACGGGTTACAACAAAATATTTACATATAAATAAAACGAGCGAAATAATTTAAATTCCAAAGAAAACAATTTAAAAAATAAAGGGTGCAAGTGAAGATTACAAAAATTAAAATACACAATTACAAAAAAAGATAATTAAAAATTTTAAACCAAAACATCGATCTTAACTGAAAAACGAATGTCCCTGCCGATTAATCATCCTCATGTCCGATTTGCAGTTTCGACAGGTCATTTTATTGAGAGTCAAAAATGAATTATCCAAAAAATAATTTTAAAAAAGCGATGCACTCGAACAAAAAATTTTAAAAATGCCCATTGAGCAAAGGATAACGTCCTAATCTATCCTAAAAGGATCACCCTTTACCCGGATTTGTAACTCACAATCGTCGGTAAGAGCACAAAACGGAAAAAGCACCGTTTGATAGTTCAAAAGTTTGAAATTTGCGCAGAAGTAAAAAAAAATGCCAAAGTAGGGGTTTGGCACCATTTTGACATGGTTACCAGAATTGCGGGTTCCTCGCCAAATTTGGCGAGATTTTTTTTTCATTAAGTTTGGCCGAACGCAAAAGCACCTTAGCCAAGCATTTTAAAGTTTTCGACCCTCACCGGAGGGGGGGGGGGTCTCCTGTTACCAAAAATTAACACTGTCTCATAATAAATTACCAAACAAAATTTGGCCGCGCTACGAAAATTAGATCGCGAGTTATGAGCATTTTAAATTTTTCTACCCTTAAGTTTACTGTAACTTAAATATTTCCTATAAACTTGGAGAGATTGAAAGGTCAAAACTCTAATCATAATCCAAATAAATCCTAGGGGTATTTTTCGTCAGAAATTGAACTAGGCCCGACAGCACTATATTAAATAAGTAGATGATATTGTTGTTTGTTTCAAATTGCTATATTATTCTACCTATCATTTTGAATATAAAATAGTCGTATACACAATATTAAGAATGTTAATTTTCAGATTATTATATTTATTACCGTATAAATATCATAAGTGCATTATTAAGTATATTATTAAATACTGTAAATTAATCATTGGGTAGAATATGCTAATCTGCTCTAGACATGTTTATAGAGTTCAACTCAATTCCTTCATATCATATCGTACGTTTGAAACTTGCTATAAGTTTTCTTAAACTTTAAAATTTTCCATAAACTCGAATGATTGAAAGGTCAAAATTCTAATCATAATCCTAATAAATCTTAAAGGAATATTTCAGAAAATGAGCCAAGCACGACAGAATTTTATTAAATAAATAAATGATATTTTTATTTGTTTAAATGTTTTACATTATTCTTTTTATCATTCTGAATAAAATCTATGCTTACGTAAAATATTAAAAATGATAATTCTAAGCATATTAATTTATCATATTTTTTATATAATCACATAAGACATACAAAATGTTTTTTTTTTTTTTTTTTTTTTTTATCTTATCACATAAGACATTTTCAGCGAAGATTTTTATTTCATTTTGTTTTCAATGTGAGTTAATATATTTCCGAAAAAAAATTGTTTTCACTCTAAGAAAATTCATGCTAAACATTTCATGCAACAAAAATTTTTAAAAAGTTAAATTATTGAAATTAGCGTATAAATTGTGCATGCATTAAAAAACTATAATTATCATCTTTAATATGCAAGCTATTTAACGTTCAGTATTTATTAATAACTTGCAGTTACCCGTGACTTCGTTCACATAACATTTAAAGAAGAAATAATTGATCAATCAAGCAAAAAATTTCGATGTTGAAAAGCTTGTGCAATTAACTTTTTATAGCGAATTTATGGTAAAAAACTTCTGATAATCCCTATTTTCTAATTTGTTTGCTGGTTAAAATTTTCCTTTCAGCGATTAATACTAATAGATAGAAACATTCTTGAATTCTTTTGTTTAGCCCTGTAGTTTTCCAAGTGCCTTTAATACACGAAAGTATCTTTCTAAAATTTAGTTCAAACAAAAATATTCCTTATTACTACCTAAATTAAATTTTCAAAAATTATCATCCGAAGACAACCTTGTATCCAGTTCTTTGCGGGACCCTGTATATCATTTTATATATATACTACAAACATTTCTTAGTTTACTAAATGCAGTTCAAAATAAAAATGCATATTTTATTTAAAAACCAAATTTAAGTAAATTACGCTCATATTCAGTAACCTTTCCGAGATCTTTTGTGTAATCATGTATATCTAAATTTAACTGTTTATACTATTACCATTTACACTCTCTATTTAATATGCATGCATTTAGCGAAACTTAAAAGCACACATCATAATTCAAAATGCATTTCATCCATGCAACAGTCATCATCCATCACATACCGTACTTCGAATTGAATTTATAATATTAGAAATCTTTTGTGTGTCCCTGTAAATGCTATGCGCTTCGTATTATGCATGAAATTACTCACATTAAGCCTTACAAGGAAGGTCTCCATACGGGCATATTCAGAAAAATCTGAAAAAATTACAGAATGTTCTTCTCATATAGTTATATATGTTTATAAAAAAATTTCGGCGGAATCTCCTTCTAACGTCCGTAAAAAAATAATAAAAAATTCGTTTATTTGGCGATTTATCTCCGGTTGGCGAAAAAACGAAATTTTGAAAAATACGCTTTTACGCTTCGAATACTTTTTAAAGAAAAAACTTTCTATGTTCAATTTATTTAAATAAGTTTAGTTTAAGTAATTTAATTTTGCATTTTTACTTTACTTTAAGTGTAATTTTGTCATATACGTTTATATGTACTTATAACAAAATGAAATTAATATATTTTATCATTTAAAACACAATTTAAATTGATTAAAATTGTTCCAAATTGAAAAATACACTGTTAAAAATCTGCTGCATTTTGTTGCAACGCACACCCTTGCTTGTGTAGAAAACGGTTACTTGGCCGTGAAATGGAGCTTTCTCATTGGTTGGAATAGAGACATTATATACAAGTGGTGGAGTGCGTTGCAACAAAATGCGGCAGATTTTTAGCAGTGTATGACACGGTCAATTCACAGTGCTATGGAGCATTCTCATTGGTCAGAAGAGAGATATTCTATAAAAGTAGTGGAGTGACGTTGCAGTAAATGCTGCGGATTTTTAACAGTGAAGTCAATTAAAATCAATTTTCAGATTCGTTAAAATCGTCTGCTTTTGGCTAGGAAATGCATTGCTCGCCAAATCCCGCGTCGCTTTCAGCTTTTCACGCCAATTATTCCAAACTATTTTATTTTTTTACATATCTAATAATGTAATTCCGCCGCTAATTTTCACTGATCCTTTATTACCTACATGAGTAGTTTAATTCGTATTTTTTTCAAAAAATTCTGAGTATGCCCCCAATGGAGACCTTCCTTGTTAGCAACGCATATCAGTTTGATTATACATGAAATCATTTATCAACTTAAAATATGTCGGAAACTGTTCCTCCCTTTATTCTTATGCAATGGAATTCTTCTGTGTAACCCTGTAAATAAATAATAAGTGTCCTCTTCACTACATACTTTACAAAATGCATATCTTAGTGCACTTTGTAAATGCATGTAAATTTGAATATGTTTCAAATTGTGTAACATCGTTAAATTTAATTAAAACGATTTTCCCCATAATGCCGTAATGTAAGGAAATTTTTTGACAATCCCTGTAAATAAACTAATCATGATAGAAACTTTACTTTCAGTAGGTAGTCGTGCTAGGTAAATGTTAAGAACGTCCAAAAATTTCATGGAAATCGGAGTATATTTACGAAAGTTAGAAAGCGACCAGACAGACAAACCGAAAGCATAATAACTTTTCAACTTTGTTCGAAAGTGTTAAAAAATCGAGCCAAAAATATATTAATCAGTAGTTTTATTTTCCGCCTTTTCCCCGCAAAAATTTCTTCCATTGATAATTATGAATGATAATTAGTCCATTAATTTCCATGGATAATTAGTTTTGAATAAAAATATTCATTTGTATGTAACTTATAACTTATTAATTAATATAAGTAAAAAATATTTGTGATTCATTTTAAATATGACGTCATTATTTATCTCGCTCCATTAGCTACTGATATTCATACCCCTTATATTTTTAACGACTGCTATAAAGTACCTGTTTTATTTCAACTATGACGTCACATTTTCATAAATGAACCATTTTATTAAAAATATAATTCTTTTTCATTATTTTTACTTTTAATTTATGTCGCCATATTTTACACAAAAATTCCCATTAACTAAACAAATATCCTTGTTAAATATATTATAAAAAATACACCTTTTATTTTTATTTCAAACATGACGTTATATTTATTTTCTTTTAAATTATTTTATTATAGTTTTTCGCGTGGAAGTTTTTTATTAAAAATTCATTGCCGCTAATAAATTATTATTCCAATTTTTTATTTTCTTGGCAACAGGAAAGGAAAATGGTTAAATTTTATCTGAAAAATCCCAATTGATTTTGTATGAAAAATAATCAAATTTTGAATTATTAAGGAAAATATTTGAATAAAATAAATAAAAATTAGCCTATGTTCATTCCTCTCCTGTAATCCATCCATATGCAAAGACAAATACATTACAAATTTACATATCAAATACATTACATATCAAATACATTAATCCATCCGTTTTGAAGCCAAGTTCATTCCAATTTTTCGGACACACTTTCACTTTTATAATATATATAAAGATTAATTCAATTCATTAATTTAAGTAAATTAGTCCTTTTCTAGAGAGTGCTTATCTGCCTCTGACATTCTTTATACAGTTCAAACTCGATTCCTTCATACTTAGTATTTTAAGCAGATGCTTGTTAAGCACGCCATGCTACAAACATTTTATAAAAGTTAATTTATTTAAGTTAATCATAAAAATTGTGCATACATTAACCAATCTAACATTCTCTTCTTAAATATGTGTGTTACTTAAATTAAAGTATTTATTAATAATCGATTTAATTCATCAAACATAGTAAATTAGTCATTATCTGGGATATGCTAATTCGTCTGAGAAATGTTATATAGAATTCTAACTTGATTACTTCACACTATGTCATAAGTTTGAAACTTGTCATACGTTTACTGTAACTTCAAAATTTTCTGCAAACTCGAAAGATAGAAAAGTCAAAATTCTAATCATAATCCGAATAAATTCTAAAAGAATTTTTCGTGAGAAAATTATCTAGGCACGACAACATTATTTTAAATAAATAAATGATATTGCTGTGTGTTTAAAATTTCTATATTATTATTTTTATCATTCTGAATGAAAAATATTCTTATGTAGAATATTAAGAATGTTAATTTTAAGCTAGTTAATTTATTATTTTTCTTATAAAATCAGATAAGATATTAAAATATATTTAATATATATATATATATATATATATGTATATTGTAATCATACATATTGTAATCATATATATTGTAATCATATATATTGTAATCATACAAGTCGTCGTCATATATATTGTAATCATACAAGACATTTTCAATTAAGTTTTTATTTCATTTTGTTTTCAATATGAGTGAAGATATATCATAAAAAATGTTTTTTAATATTTTAAACATATGTATGCTAATCACTTCGTTCAAATAAATAAATAAATAAATATTTTTTTAAATCACGTGTATAAAGTTTGCATGCATTAACCAGTCTATCATTCTCATAATAAATATGTATGCTATTTAACTTTCAGTTTTTAATAATAATTAATTTAATTCATTAAATATGGTAAATTAGTAATTGGTTATAATATGCTATTCCGCCTCAGACTTGCTTGATAGAGTTCCTACTTGACTCCGTCATACGACATCATAAGTTTGAAACTTGCTATGAGTTTACTGTAACATTAAAATTTTGTATAAACTCGAAAGATTGAAAGGTGAAAATTATAATCCTAATCCGTGTAAATCCAAAGGGAAGGTTTCGTCAGAAATTGAACTACGCACGACAGTATCGACAGTATAAATAAATAATATTGTTTTCGGTTAAAATTTATATATTATTCTTCTTATCATTCCGAATAAAAATATTCTTAACTAAAATATTAAGAATATTGTATATTCATATATTTACTAATTATTCCAGGTATTATATCAGTTTAAAATGCGGCCATTTTTACTTCATTTTAAAGAGTCTTTAAAAAACTTTGTATTTTTAATTAAGTGCATAAAACTAAAATAAAATTGCAGATGTTTCATACTAAATTTATTTACATGTTCAATCGGTAAGAATAGTAATTCGTGCAGTTTTATTTAAAACTAATAATTCTATTACTATTTCGAGAAACAAATTCATTATATGAAGCATTTAAAAGCTCAAAAATTATTATTCTTTATATTAATCAAAAAAAAAAAAAAAAAAAAAAACATAATTCTTCTTTATAATTCTTGCAGTAACATCTCTGTTATTGTATATATAAGAGTTCAAATAAAATATGTTACTTTGTCCTTTAATCATAACATATAATAATCCTTTTACTTTGAAGAAACAGTTAAAAGTGTTCTTCTAAAATTTTATTTTATTTTTATGCACTTAATTAGAAGTTTTTTAAGTCTCTTTAAAAGGCAAGTATAAATGACCCCATTTTGAACTGATAAAACACCTGGAGTAATTGGTAAGTTTATGAATATATAATTGCGATTACAGGTGGAAATTAAAAAGAAGAAAAAAACTTTTGGTTTTCTAATTTATTTTGTATTAAGAATGTTAATTTTAAGCTTTTAATATTATTTTTTGTATAATCACATAAGACATACAAAGTGAACTTAATATTTTCTATCTAATCATAGAAGACATTTTCAGTTAAGATTTTCCTTTCACATTGTACTAAAAAAATTAGATTTTCAAAAATAAATATAAGGAGAAATTTCTTAATGTTAACATTAAGCAAATATAATTTACACTGTAAATGTAATAATAATAATTCTTCAAAAAAGCCATTATAACATTTTTAAAAAATCTTAATTTTATAACAATATTTTTAAACCCCGTAAAATGCTACGGACTTTTAAATAGAATTAACACTATTTGTCTCGTCTGTTTTATTGATCGAGTGACATTATACCAAATTATACATAAAATATCCTCCAAGAATGATAGTTTTGCATATAAACTAAAATTTATATTTTTCATTTTAGTAAAAAAAATTTTAACACTTGCAATTTGTATTACAGTTATAATTATTGTTATGACATTTTTTTCTAATTCTGATAATGAAATATCTATCCAATATAAAAGAATCACCAACAGTCTAAAGTTATTTATGCAAATATTTATTATTATTATTAATATTATTGCTAAATGCTAAAAAATAAAATAATTCAAAATAATAAATTTATAAAGAGCTACATTTGTTGTAATATGCAGCTAAATAGCAAAAATTACTCTTAAGCAAGAATATTATCATTTAAAATATATGACCTAATAATATGTTGTTGTGAACGGGTTAAGATTGCACGAAGATAATTTCAGTACAAAAATATCTGAGGACATATCTTTTAATTAAATATCTTTTTAGAAGTATGTTTGGCACTTAACGAGGGACCGTAGACTTCAGAGTCCAGATAATTCCCACTCCTCAGTAATATTTTTGCACACAATAGATATTTTATCCATTTTCAAATAACTTGGTCACTAAATCTATATATTGTGAGAGAGATACAAATATTTCAAAAAATAATACGATATAAAATATCCATTGGCGATCTTCTATCATCAGGTCTACTCCTGCTCTTGAAATGTTGCTCTTGTCAGGTCTACTACTGTTAATTGAACCTTATGCCTTCTTTTATGTGAGAAGTGAGAATCAAGTTAACGTTTGAAATATGGATATCTCAACAAATAATCAATATTATCTAAAATTTTCTGAAAAAAAAATGCTGGGAAATTTTTTTTCACTTGTGGTTTTTTTTTTTTTTTTTTTTTTTTTTTTTTTTTTTAAAGAAAATGCAGTTGAAAGCGCAGCAGCAATGAAAATGCAGTTATTCTTAACCATTTTCTTAAAATAACAACAACGGAACAATGATGCATTATTTTTATTTCCAACAGTACTCACTATCTCAAGAATCAAAATATTTTATGTAATTTTACTATTAAATTAATACATATTCAAAAAAGTTATTTATTTATTTATTTCGGACAAGTGCTGGTTTTATTTTAATCTTTCAACTTAATCTAATCTGAATAATTTAGTTTTTAGTCCTTGTGAAAAGACATAAAACATGTACTTCCAAGTTTATTACACAGATAGTTTACAATAAAATCTCACTACTCGCTTCAATAATTAAATTGGAATAAACATAAATTGTGTCGAAATAACGTATTTTTAATATAAGTAAAAATATTTTTACATTTGTGCTCGTCAACTTACATTAATGTTTGCATTGATGACCCACATTATATCAGCAAAAGAAATTACAGTATGTGATAAGAAAGAAAATGAAAACTTCACGGACTTAGGTGTCGACATTTAATTGTACTTATGCAAAAACACGTGGCAAGCTTTATGAAAAAAAATCTTTCAAATGGCTTAAAAAAGAGAGAGATATCCATTGAATTATTCCCAAACAGCTTGGCATTATTTCATTCAAAATCATACTTTTGATTCAGGAAATAAATTTTAAAAGAGTGTAAAAAATATGTAGATGTTATTTTATTATTTTGTTCATGCAAAGATAATCTTTGCAGTCTACTTATAAATGCTCATACAAAAGCTTTGACTGTAGAAAAAATGGATGTGCAACATTACAGATCTTTTATTTTATTTTTCCAGATATGGAGAAATTATCCATTTCATTGATCTAAAGTAATTGTCTGTTATAATTACTGAACCATGAATAATGAAATATAAAATAATAATAAAAAAAATGTGAGAAAAAAAATCCTTTGCGTTGTATAATCACTCGAACCTACTGTTCAATAATGCGAAGAATTTTTTTTTATTTTACAATTGATATTCAAACTCTGTAACGCTTGATGCTTATCTTTTAACTTAAACCAGATTTTCTCTGTGATTTTTCTGAATAGAAATTATATGATGTTGTACGCTTTTCTGCGACATTCTCTTTTTTAAAATAAAAGTATGGCTCAGCAAATAACACTTTTTCTTTTTTCTTTGCATATTTAAGAAAAAGAAAGTACATTAAAAATGTCTTTTTCCTGGCTACACTAATGGTAGTAACAGAAGAATGAAGTCAAAAATGAGTTTTACAACTTCAGGAAAAAAATATATATTAAATGTTCTAATATAACGTTCACCCGCAAGAAAAGTGACACATCTCGCAAAAAAATCCTTTGCGTGTTATTCCACCTATAGGTCTGTCATAGGTGTGTATTTGTGTTGCTAAACAAACAGTTTCATAGCTGTACTGATACGGAAAACAACTTTTTTTACGCTTTATGTCCATTCGTGACCACAGATGAGGGATGAATTGTGTGAAGGTGTAACATTATTTAACTTTCCTAATTTCATCCAACGGCTTCGTTCGTCGAACTTCTTCATCCAACATGCTTTTATGCATATATTTATTCCTGCATGTAGATCCAAGTGCTGTAAATTCAAGTTATAATAAAATCTAGCAATTTTTTTTCTCTCTTCTGTGAAATTTACTTTTGTTGAGATATGTTGCTTCTCTTGCTTGTAAGGAATATAGATATTTTCTATTTAAAAAATTGAAAAAAAAAATGCTTCGAGTTTAATGTAACGCCTGTGCTACGTTTATTGCAAATGATTAGCTAATGAAGGCGGTAACATCTCTTCTTAACACGAAAAGTGACATTAAACAAAAATGTATTTTTTAATATTTATACATTCTTATGTCTAGATTACCTATTAGTAACATTTACTCTGACAGTTCCTCCCATGATATGGATTCCGAACCAGCTTGTCGGTGCACCAATCGGAGGGCAAGTAACCATCGATTGTCACACCGAAGCTTATCCGAAGTCCATAAACTACTGGACGAGGGAAGAGGGCGAAATGATCATCCAGAGCCACAAATACGAGGTGCTTCAAAAAGTAACTACATACAAAGTTCACATGGTGCTGACTATAAAAGGTCTCGTACACGATGACTTCGGAACCTATCGATGTTTTGCCAGAAATTCGTTGGGTTCTACGGAAGGCTCCATAAGATTGTATGGTAAGTTCTTACATTATGTTGCATTAATGTACACGTAAATAATTCGAGTCAATATATTTGATGTGTTAGAATTTACACTAGATTGTTGGGATATATTGGAATAAGTATACATCAACATGGTAAAAAACAGCTAATCAAATGCATTCAGAAGTTTAAAATATATTGTAAATCACGTGGTAGACATATGTAGCACAAACGTTGTACAGACCTAAAAATTAAAACGGTCCACTTACAATTATACGTAAATAGTGAAAAAAAAAAAAAACACGAAAAGTAAGAAAATTAAAATATTACTACATTATACTTTGTATGATATTATACTTTGTATGATTGTTAATTATTTATTTCTTAAATCATGTAACTTTATACTCGACAGTGTTATATACACTATATGGCCAAGGATGGCCGGCCACTTGCGATTTTAAACATTTTGTTAAATATTTAGAAAAATACATAATGAATTATCCTGAAATTCTAAGCGTGTAAATATAATTATACAGGTAATACGTTTCCGTGAAGATTTTTTTCAGAAACTTTATAGGGGACCGTCAACAAATCGAAAAAGAATCATCCCGAAAATGAACTCAGTTTATTACAATAAGCTACTTAATCACAGTCTAAAGTTTGAACGCTTTTCTACATTACTTTTTATTAGGTTATCCAAAAGCTATTCGTTAATTCTCAATTTGTTAATGGTCTACTGTGTAAGTTCCTGAAAAAGTATCTTCCCTGAAATGTACAAATTGTACTATTATATTTACACACTTAGAATTTACAGATAATTATGTGCATTCGTATAATTATTACATGTATTTTTCAGATGTTTAACAAAATGCCAAAGACGCAAGTGTCCGGTCACCCCTGGCCAGGCACAGCGATTGATATTGGACTAAAAAATTAAATCGATGCTTAGAATATAGAAATCTAAACTTTGAGAGTTTAATGAATCTCTAATTAATTATAATTAAAAAAGTAAAAAAAAAATAAAGCTTCATCAATTACTATTTTAAAGAGAAAAATGCCTTCAAAAGAAAAGAAAAAATAAACGTATTTAGGTTGGCTTTATTTTATATCAAAATTTCGGTAGTCATGTAAAAAGAAAATCTTACAATATATAAAAATGTAACCTCAATTTAAATGACATAATGTCAAAACAAATTTCAATTTTAAAATCTGATACAAAATAATACGAAAGCAATCATAACTAAGTATAGATTACAAAATTTGAATTTTACTGTCTGTAGATTGCGATTAACTTATCGATTAAAGGCTAAATGTCTCATATGCCATATTTATGTCAAGCGTGACATATAAAGCTTCCGTGTTCCGTCTGCATGAATGACATAAGTAACACACATTATTGGCAATGATATATGGATGGCTTTTGACTACTGAAATTGTAAAAAAAAAAAAAAAAGATTTTAAGGATTTAAGATTGATGTGATTCATTTTTAAGGAGCAATATAATTATAAGTAAAAACTTTAGATGGGGATTATTAATGATAAAATTGTATTATTTAATCTCAATTTAGGATTTATTTTATCTCAACTTTTAGTAGTCATAAACAAGAAATAAATTATCACACTATAATAATATGTAATCTTAATTTAAATGACATAATTTCAAAACCGATTTAAATTTCAATATTTGGTACTTGATAGTACGACATCAGATTTTACTAAGTATTGATTGAAAAATTTTAATTTTACGGTTTGCTGATTGCTGTTAACGTATCGATTAACGGCTAAATGTCTAATATAGATTCTTACAATTGAAAATCTAAAACAATTAACCTTCATCAAGTGTTTATTTTAATAGAAAAACCTTCAAAAGAAATGAAAAAACAAACGCTTTTATGTTAGCTCTATTTTATCTCAAATTTCAGTGGTCACGTAAAAAGAAAAAACTCTTACAATATATATTAATACATAACCTCAATTTAAATGACATAATGTCAAAATTAATTTCAATTATAAAATCTGATACAAGAAAATACGAAAGCAGTCACAACTAAGTATAGATTACAACATTTGAATTTTACTGTCTGTAGAATGCTATTAACTTATCGATTAACGACTAAATGTCTCATTTGTCATATTGATGTCAAGCGTGACATATAAAGCTTCCGTGTTCCGTGTGCATGAATGACATAAGTAATACACATTATTGGCAATGATATATGGATGGCTTTTGACTACTGAAAAGAAAAATAAGATTTTAAGGACATAAGATCGATGTGACGCAATTTTAAAGTGGATTAAAATTATAAGTAAAAACATTAGATAGGGATTATTAATGATACAATTGTATAATGTAATCTCTATTTAAGCTCTATTTTATCTTAAATTTCAATAATCATAAAAAAAGAAACAAATTATCACAATATATTAATAGATAACCTTAATTTACATGACATAATTTCAAAACCTATTTCAATTTTAGTATCTGATACTAGATAGTACGATAGCAGTCATAAATATGCATCGATTGTAAAATTTGAATTTTACTGTCTGTGGATTGCTATTAACGAATAGATTAAAGGCTAAATGTTTAATATAGACTCTTACAATTACAAATCTAAAAAAATGAGCTTCACCAAGTGTTTAATTTAAGAGAAAAAACCTTTAAAAGAAATTTAAAAAAAAACAAACCCATTTATGTTAGCTTTATTTTATCTCAAATTACAGTGGTCATGTAAAAAGAAAAACAAAAACCCTTAGAGTAAATATTAATACATAACTTTATTTCAAATGACATAATGTGAAAACCTGTTTCAATTTTAAAATCTGATACAAGATAATACGAAAGCAGTAATAACTAAGTATAGATTACAAATTTTGAATTTTACTGTCTCTGGACTGCTATTAACTTATCGATTAATGGCTAAATATCTAATATGTCATATTTATGTCAAGCGTGACATATAAAGATTCCATGTTCCGTGTGTATAAATGACATAAGTAACACACATTATTTGCAATGATGTATGGAATACTTTTGACTGCTGAAATAGAAAATAAAAATTTTTAAAGTCTTAAAATCGATGTGCTGCACTTCAGGTTAAGGCGTAATATAGTTTTAAGTAAAGACATTCGATAATGATTAATAATCGTAAAATTTATACTAATAAAAGAACAAAACGCTCTGTGTGTGTGTGTGTGTCTGCGATGGCTAGCAAAATCTACAGCACGTACGAAGCTCAAAATCTCTCCTCATGCACCTGAGCTTCAGAATTTCGAAATTTCAGTTATTAACTGAGTAATTAATTAAAATCGAGAGGTCACTCTTATAAAAAAATCATTTTTTTCTTTTTGTTTGTTTACGGTTGGTTGGTTGTTTAAAAATTTTCACAGAAGTGATAAGAAAGCTGAGACAGAATTAAGGAAACCCATGGAGGAATGATATAAGTAGAGGTGAAGTAAGACTGAAAAACGTTTTGCAATATGAAACCATTTATCGCTCAAATTTTAATGTGCCATACAAAAGGACGTGGAAGGGATTTTGTATTATAAGACGAACTGAAAGAAATGATTTACAATTGAAGCATATTTTAAGAGGAAATAGCAAATTTTTAAAATGGTCTTTGTTCTATTATTATTTATTAAAATAAATGTTCGCATTTAAAATGAAACAAATTTGAAAATTAGCAATAGTTAAATATCAAATTAAAATTAAATAAGATATTGAAAACATTTGATACGAACTAAAAATTGTATAACTTAAATTTTCCTTCATTAATGTAATTTTAAATACTTTATAATGTAAATAAAAAATGTTTATGACTTAATAATTGCAAATAAAATTTAAAACAAAGAAAAGACTTAATAATTGCAAACAAAAGAATGTTATATTTTCAAGCAAAACGTTAAAATAATTTTCTAAATTGATATTTAAAACTCATATGATAAAATAATTAATAAATTTTTACCGGTGAAGCGATAGATTAGTTCTTTTTAAGAAACAAGAGCAAACAAATATGGGTTTAAACATGTTTCAATTGATAGGCGTTTCAAAGCACGTGCTTTTGTTGGTATTTAATTGGACTTAACGTAGGATTAAATTTTTAACATCACCTCCAGACATAATACTTCCACTCTATTAATTTCTTTTTACTCTATGAAAGAAACCAATTTGAGATTTTGACATTTCAAAAAGTGACTGTTTTTTTCCCCAAAGACCTTTAAAATTCATAGACTGGCAAAATGTCAGTTTAACTTAGGATTTTTGAATACAGCTGTTACGTCAGATCGTTGGTATTTCGTACATTAGAATCTATGCGTGGTTAGCTATGTTGCAGTAAATATATGTATATTTATATATGAGGCTTTTTTAGCAGTTTTTTAAACCATTGATTAAATTTGAATGCATTTTATTTAAGTTAAAATTTTATTAAGACTTTATTTTTTTTTATTATTATTTATTTATTTATTTTTAACAAAAATGAAATGGCTGTTGCGCGTTCGAATCGGCAGACGATTCATACGCTGTAATAAATTTTTAAATAGCGAAATAAATTATATAACAAAAATAGTCACTAAAAGAATAGTAGCAAAATATAATTTTTAGGCCTATTAACACATAACCCGATCCCAACCAGAAAAAAAAAACAGACCATACTCCGATCTAAGCAAGACAAAAATTTCATGAGTATAAACCCGATTCGAAACTAAAAATTCCATTTGATAAAAAAAAAACTATGAATTTGATATCTGACCCGAATCAAATCTGAATTCCACCAAAATATTCAAATGAACATACCCCAATCCGATCAAGGAAAAATAATGTTCGTGTATATGCAACCCGACCCGAACCTAAAAGTTTTCTTTGAAAAATCCCGAAAAATGACCAGAACGAAAACTGAAATCGATAAAAATATTCCAAAGAACTATAACCTGATAACAGCAAGACAAAATAATTTCCGTGAACATAAACCTGACTCGAACCTAAAAAATTCCCTTTGAAAAAAGACCTGAAATTTTACGCAAACTACATCTGAATCCGATCAAAATATTCGAAAGAAACGTAACCGGATTCGAATAAGAGAAAATAATTTCCGTGGACATGAACCCGATCCGAACCTAAAATTCCATTTGAAAAAAAAAATCCTGAAATTTGAATCGAACCAAATATGAACCTGACAAAAATATTCCACAGAACCATACCTGGCTCTGAACAAGACAAAAAATTTTCATGATTATGAACCCAATCCGAACCTAAAAAACTGAACTAAATCTGAATCTGACAAAAATATTCCAGAGAAGCATATCCTTATTCGAACAATGCAGAATAATTTCCGTTGATGCGCAACCCAACCTGAACCTAAAAATTCCATTAAAAAAATCGAAATGTGAATTGAACGACATCTAAACCCCAAAAAAATATTCCAAAGACCCAAAACCGGATCCGAGCAAAACAAAATAATTTCCCTGGACATGAATCCGACCAGAACCTTAAAAATCAATTTGAAAAAATACCTGAAATCTGAATCGAACCAAATCTGAATCCGCCGAAAATATTCCAAATAACTATAACCAGATGCGAACAAGACAATATAATTTCCATGGACATTAACCCAATCCGAACCAAAAAATTTCTAAAAATAAATAAATAAATAAGTAAAAAAAATCCCGAAATTTGAGCCAAACCTAATCTGAACCTAACAAAAATATTTCAGTGAAGTATAACCTCATTGGAACTAGGTAAAATAATTTCGATGGAAGTACAACCCGACCCAAACTTAAAAATTCCATTTGAAGGAAAAGAAAAAAAAAAACCACGAAATCTGAATTGAACCGAATATAAATTGAACAAAAAAATATTCCAAACAACCATAAGACAAAATAATCTCCATGAACATGAATCCAATCCGAACCTAAAATTCGGATGTTCTACAAAACATAATGCGCTCTTAGCGGTGGAAAGTGAAACTAAGTATTTATCGCAAGATGGTTAAGATGTTTCGTTTATAGTTAGAGTTAAATTATAACTTGGTTATGGTTAGGTAACTGTTAGGTTGAAATTACGTTCCGGCGAGCCTTATGTTATATTTAATTTCCGGTAGGTTACAGTTAGGTCATGGTTAAGTTACAGTTAGGTTAAGGTTAAGTTGCGGTTAGGTTGTGGTTAGATTATCTGTATGTTATGATAAGGTGACGGCCAGGTTACATTTATGGTTTATTATGTTACAGTTAGGTTACTGTTAAGGTACAGCTAGGTTACAGACAAGTTATGATTACAATACAATTAGTTACGGTTAGGATTTTGTTCACAGAATGAACATTACGCATGTTTGATAAAAAATATGCACCTATTTTTGTAAAATGGCTCTGAAATTATAATACTATATACTAACATTTTAGCTAATCATCGAGAATCGATTTCATTCACGGTATAGTCGGCTTTAAGAGTGATATAATTAGTTTGAAATTCAAAATATTTCATTTGGTATGTCTATGTGAAAAAAGAATTTAGTTAAGTCACTTAACAGTAATTTTAAGGATAAATATCAACACTTTAACACGAAAATCACGCAATCATTGGACACATATTCCCTCCTGCGTTTCCCATTGCAGTCATATTGGGTATTTTTGGAGCTAAATATTAGTTTTTTTAAAACCAATTTTTGACACAGTCAGGGGGTACGTATTTCATATAATGTACAATATAAAAAAATTGACCCTTTTGCTGCATCATCACTCCCCCGCTTTTATAGAATATCTCTCTTTTGACCTATGAGAATGCTTCATAATAAGCTGAAGTAATCATTTTCAATAAAAGCGGTGGAGTGACGATGCAGCAAAAGGGTCAAATTTTTAACAGTATATTTACACATATTTCGAGTTAAAGATAAAATCATAAAAATTTCAAGTTCGTTTAACATTATTATTACGGACCCGGGCAACGCCGGGCGGGTCAGCTAGTCGTAAATAAAATGCTTTTTTTCAACTGTTTCTTATTTATTTTTACATTCAATTTTTGTTTAAGGAATTTAGACACTTTCACTTAAAGAAAAAAAATTATTATTTTTTTCAATTTAAAGTTTTTATACACGTAAAAATTAAAGTTTGTGATATTTTTTTCAATTATTTCGGGATATGAAAGAATTTTACTTATTATGAGTCCTAGCAATTAAAAAATACTTCTTGCATCTAAATTAAAAGATCTAAATTAGAATTTTTAGGTACAAATTTACAAATTAACGTTAAGTAATGTTTGTACTAAACTTGCGCCGAAAATTTATCATGGTTACAAATTTATACCACAGCCGTTAACATAGGAGTCAGTTTTGCAAAATCCTGCTTGCTGATTTATGTCAGCTTACTTTCTATCAATAACAATCAAATATTCAAAACACTAAAAACATAGAGAGTGCAATAAATAAAAAAATGCTTTTATTCTAATTTATGCCTTCTCTATAAAATAATAATTATTATTCTAGTGAAATCTTTTAATAAAGTAAATATACCTATAATATATATACTATATAATATGTTAAACACATTACACTTCTATTTACCCTCCTAATATCTTCTTTTATAGTCTTAAGAAATTAATACAAAAGTTTTGGATAATTTTAAATAAATTTATAATAAATTTTATTGGATTTGATATCTAGAGAATTGACGAAGTTATGAATTTTTTTCTACCAAAACCCGCTTTTTTTACCCATCTTCAGCCCATTTTTAATTTGATCAAAAATCTATCATGCATAGCTTTTGGCTCATTTTTTAGAAGTAAAATAAACTTTAAACTTATTCAATATCTATTTTAACAAAAAATATCGTGTTTAGGTTTTTTTTTTTTTTTTTTTTTTTTTTTTTTTACAAAAAACTTTACTATTTCCATCCTTTTGTTCCGATTTTTCTCATTAACGACCTTTACTAAGATATTATGCTCATTGATTTTATGTTTCATTTGGAAGAGATTTGAGCAGAATTATAATAGTTCGAGCAGAATTATAATTTATCGCGTCGGTAAAAAAAAATGATATGCATATATATAAATATATATATAGAGATAGACATATAAAGTTTTATACTGATGTTACTTTTGGGGTCTACGTGTCATGATCGGTGTAGATCTGCAAATTTTTTTTCAGAAATTCTAACATAGGAGAGACCGCAACAGGTAGTATTTTATACAAAATCTACCGAAAAAACATTGAATAAACACGGTGTAGAATTAAAAACTTCGGCACGGCCAGCACAAAACATTAACTGGCTCGGCGCCAAGCAAGACCTGACTGAGCATAGATTTTTACGTCTATTACGTTAGAAGTCCTAACAAAAAAATTTATTTTTCCTTTTTTTTTTAATCATATGTTTAAATTCTTTAATCTTAAAATTGTGTTTTGAGATAAGGTATTTATTTTTTAAATGCATCTCATTATATATTCTAAGTAAATATCACAGTTACCATTAATAACATAAATTCACATTTCATTCTATAGCTTGGAAATAAAAAAAAATTAAAGTTCTATAGAAAAAAAATCCGTCATGGACTGGTTATAATGAGCAAATTGTATTATAAATGTATTACATTCTTTTCAGAAGTACTGTTATTCTCATTTTATACAGAACAACATATTCTTTTGTTTTGTTTAGTTAGAAACAAGATTCCGTTATAGGCAGCTTCTTTTTTTTAAATTTTACCGTACTTTAATTTTATTGCCTAGAAATGCATCTACCTGTCATTAAAAAGGTTAATAAATATATCCATTTTAATTGAGAAATAATACTGATTTAAAAATACGTGCTTAAATGATGAAAATGAGAATTGAATTTATTATAATGAGAATATACAGGGTGAGTCATAAATATCGAAAGAATAGGCTATAGCCCTAAGTACTGTCTTTAGACCCATACTTCCAATTGCAAAAATTCATAAAAAAGGTGAAATTTTTTATGAGATAAGTTGCAACTCTATGGAGGGTCTAGTTGAAAAAATACGAAAATTAAATTTTTATACTGCCCCCGTAGAATAAAAACCCCAATTAGAAAAACTTTCGTTATCCAGTCCTGAACAAGACACAAAAAACTGCATCTTCATATTATAAAAATTTGCAGAGTTATAGCCGTTTAAATAAATTAAGTGATTAGACACAAATTGAAATGCGCGAAATTGGAGAAACAATGTTTTTTTTAACAGTTCTAGCAAACATGTAAAAAAAAGTGTAAAAAAACGTGTCTTTTGAGATCGAATTTTGATTTTTTGTCTTTTTTATGATGGTTAACCATACAATTTGCTATGAAAATCACATCCTAAAATTTCTCTTAAAATTTATAAAAATTTCATATTAGTACTGGTTTAAATGAGATAATTTAAAATCGTTATAACCGGAAAAATTATTTATCAGATTTCAATTTCTTCCCATTTAATTAAAGATGAAAATCTGATTTTAGTTTTATTCCAGGGTTTTTGTTTTTCAATATTAATTTTAAAACTATTAAAAATATTTATTGAAAAAATAATACAACTTCCTTCTTCCTAAGTCTGCATTGGAGGAAGTATTCAATCCCGGTCTCTAACAGTCCGTATTAAAATCACTGTCTCTGACTGATCTAATCCTTATATCCTTATATATATTATAAATGTGAAAGTGTGTCCGAAAATTGGAATGAACTTGGCTTCAAAACGGATGGATTAATGTCCTTGAATTTTTGTATATAGGTGAATTATTGGCCTGAAATGAACATAGGCTAATTTTTATTTATTTTATTCAAATATTTTTCTTAATAATTCAATATTTCACTATTTTTCATACAGAATAAATTGAAAAATTTTCCATAATATTTAATTATCTTTCTTTTTTCGTTGCCAAAAAAAAAAGAAAAAAAAACGGAATAATTATTTCTCTTCTGCAATTAATTTTCAACTGAAAGATTTTCCCGTGATAAAATAAAATGAAATAAATAAATGGACCCTATTCTGTTTTTCGGTTCGAGATTAAAAACCGCAATTTCACCAATTGTGACGTCTGAGGAATACTGTTTTTCTTCTTATATCACGCAAACGATTATATAAAATTTCTTTTACACTTAAAGGACTTTACAAGAATATAACTTCACAGTTTACAAGAATATAAATATTTTAGTAGTTTTTCCAGATATTAATCCGTAATCAAAATGAACCTTTTTCTTTCATTCGGTTCGAGGATATAAAATTCAATTTTTTACCAATTGTGACGTCAGAGGAATACTTTCCATTAAGAATTTTAAAAATATCAATGTAACGTCATATATGAAACAAAGTGTAAGTTTTCAAGTTTTCATTTTTAATAACACAATGTAATTTTGAGTAAGTGCTAAAAAGAGACGACTGTGACGTCACATATTGAAAATAAAATAAATATCTCTGATGTCGCAATGAAATGAGATTGAATTATGATATCAAAAGTTATTATTTAAAGAAAGTTAAGTTTATCGTCTGAGCGTGGTTAATATTTAATTTTAAAATGAAATAAGTTTTTTAAAGGTTAAATATTAAACGACTAGAAAATATTAATAATTTATACAGATCGTAAATGACGTAATGATCAATGAAAAAACTTTATCATTTTTAGAAAGTAAGAAAAGCTCAACTAATAAAAAAATGTTTTTGTGTGTTAATTCTGCAAATTGTTCAATTCTGAAGATATAAATAAATATCACCATAAAAATGCACTTTCGGGCTTAAAATCTAAAGATTTAATGTAATTGTGAGAAAATACATTCCCTCAGTCAATATTTCAATTTGGCATAATGTGCTCAAAGTGTACTGGAAACAGGTTTGGAAATGGATATTAATTGCACATTTTTTTAGCTCTTAAAAAGTAAAAATATGTTGTCACTTTTAAGAATGTTTTTTATAATAAATTTCTATAAATTTTTATGATATGCAGAGCATATATGTACAAATTATACAAAAATGCCACCTAAAACACAGTTTTGTAGTATATTTTTCCTAACACTGTTTTTTTTTCGTTTTACGGAAACTACCCGCTTTTTGACACTTTTTAACATGGTCTAAAAGTGTTTACGATTTCAACCTGTCTGTACACCGAATGCCGAGTGCCTGGGGTCTGCCGTCTGTCTGTCCGTTTTTCAACTTGGGTAAATATAGTGGAATTCATACGAAAATAACATACGTTATTGAGATTTACCATAGCATATGCGGCATTGAAAATAGACCAGGTAGCAATTATAGCTGAATCACAGGAGCACTCAAAAGGAAACTTTACATTATGGTCTAAGGCGAAAAAATCATTTGTGATGTATTTTGATAATGTTACATAATTTTAAATGTAATGAAATTTACATGTATTTTTAAGGTTCAGAAGAACATGGTTACTATCGAATATGTTAAATGTAGTACTTATAGTGTTCGTACAGGGAGCTCAAAAGTATTTCAATATATTATGGTCTGTGAAGAAAAACCATTTGCACCGTATTTTAATAATGTTATTTTATTAAGGTTATTTTAATAATATTGAAACTGATATCAGGTTCTGAAGTGCACTAAAATAGGATTTCTGTAGAAAATGGGGTGAAAAGAATCAACATTCACTTACAAGATTACAGAAAAATGTTCGGTAATATAATAGTCTACGGAGAAAAAAATATTCCCAGCGTATTTTAATTGCGTTGCGCTATTTCAAACATGATGAAATTAATATACTGAGATAATCAATACAATGATAAATACTGGAATTTACTACAATAAGCTTGCAGTTAAGTATCATTTGCATCACATTTGTTGTTCATTTACAGAGACGCATAAAAGATTTTGGATCTATGTCCAGATCTCTGATATTGTATCCAAAGTATGGTCTATTAGAAAAGATTGCTGTAGAGCTTTTTCAATTATCGTATGTATTTGGAAAACTAATGCATCCTGAAGTTCAGCTACATTTGGTATAATAAGAGATGTTTGTAGAATTTAAATAAATCATGTATCGGACTATACAATAAACTGGATTGGTCACCAGTGCAATAGCGATTCCCGGAAATATGAATTCAATAATTTGAATCGGGTTTTTTGCTTGAATAATTTAAGCTAAATATGCGATCGTATACATATTTGCACGTAATATACAGAACTGTAAAAAAGAATTCAAGTAAGTTTCTGTCTATAATTAGAAATTGCTAAAGGTGAATTTTAATATTCGTTATACTTTTTCTCACGAAGCAAAATTTTAAAATTGTATTTAGAATATTTACAAACACATACATCATATACACAGCTGCAGAAAAGAATGTCTCGGTGAAGTTATGCATTATGGAAATGTTGGATATTTTTTTTATTACCTAGGTTTAACTCATGATTTTTCTTTCTTTGATATGGAATTCTGAAATGCACTACAACATGATTTCTGTACAATTGGGGTGCGTTACAGTTTTTCTACAGTATAAGTGGTTACAATTTCATTTTCGCGATTGTTCATATTATTTAACACATTTTCCTTTTATTTGACTGAGTTCTTTAAGTCCCCTATAAAAAAAACTACTGCATAGCCTTCTATAAGATAAATGTTATATATATTTTAAATTATTGTTAATGAACCGTTTTGTTTAATCAAAGCGTTTATCTTTTTTTTTAATGCTACGTGAACGACGTCACGGGTAACAGCTAGTATATTATAAATGTGAAAGTGTGTCCGAAAATTGGACTGAACTTGGCTTCAAAACGGATGGATTAATGTCTTTGAATTTTTGTATATAGGTAAATTATTGGCCTGAAATGAACATAGGCTAATTTTTATTTATTTTATTCAAATATTTTTCTTAATAATTCAATATTTCACTATTTTTCATACAGAATAAATTGAAAAATTTTCCATAATATTTAATTATTTTATTTTTTCGTTGCCAAAAAATAAAAAAATCGGAATAATTATTTCTCTTCTGTAATTAATTTTCAACTGAAAGATTTTCACATGATAAAATAAAATGAAATAAATAAATGAACCCTATTCTGTTTTTCGGTTCGAGATTAAAAACCGCAATTTCACCAATTGTGACGTCAGAGGAATACTGTTTTTCTTCTTATATCACGCAAACGATTATATAAAATTTCTTTTACACTTAGAAGACTTTACAAGAATATAACTTCACACTTTACAAGAATATAAATATTTTAGTAGTTTTCCAGATATTAATCCATAATAAAAATTAACCTTTTTCTTTTTTTCGGTTCGAGGCTATAAAATTCAACTTTTTACCAATTGTGACGTCAGAGGAATACTTTCCATTAAGAATTTTAAAAATATCAATGTAACGTCATATATGAAACAAAGTATAAGTTTTCAAGTTTTCATTTTTAATAACACAATGTAATTTTGAGTAAGTGCTAAAAAGAGACGACTATGACGTCACATATTGAAAATAAAATAAATATCTCTGATGTTGCAATGAAATGAAATTGAATTATGATATCAAAAGTTATTATTTAAAGAAAATTAAGTTTATCGTCTGACCGTGGTTAATATTTAATTTTAAAATGAAATAAGTTTTTTTAAAGGTTAAATATTAAACGACTAGAAAATATTAATAATTTATACATATCGTAAATGACGTAATAATCAATGAAAAAACTTTTTATCATTTTTATAAAGTAAAAAAAGCTCAACTAATCAAAAAAAAAATATTTTTGTGTGTTAATTCTGAAAATTGTTCAATTCTGAAAATATAAATAAATATCACTTTAAAAATGCACTTTCGGGCTTAAAATCTAAAGATTTAATGTAATTGTGAGAAAATACATTCCCTCAGTCAATATCTCAATTTGGCATAATGTGCTCAAAGTGTACTGGAAACAGGTTTGTAAATGGATATTAATTGCACATTTTTTTTAGCTCTTAAAAAGTAAAAATATGTTGTCACTTTTAAGAATGTTTTTTATAATAAATTTCTATAAATGTTTATGGTATGCAGAGCATATATGTACAAATTATACAAAAATGCCACCTAAAACACAGTTTTGTAGTACATTTTTCCTAACACTGTTTTTTTTCGCTTTACGGAAACTACCCAGCTTTTTGACACTTTCTAACATGGTCTAAAAGTGTTTACGACTTCAACCTGTCTGTATACCGGATGCCGAGTGCCTGGGGTCTGCCGTCTGTCTGTCCGTTTTTCAACTTCGGTAAATATAGTGGAATTCATACGAAAATAACATACTGTTACGAATTTTGTAAATAGTTTTGTATCGTCAACAGGCTGAATGACGACTGTGTAAGGACCGTCCCAGTTTCTTTGTAATTTTGGCGACAGTCCCTTACGACGTATCGGATTCCACAACCAAACTTTGTCACCTTCGTTGAACTCATGTCCAGTTGCCTTTGTGTCGTACCGTGTCTTCATCTTTTCTGATGCCAGTCCAATTCGGTTCCTCGCTAGACAATGAATCTTCTCAATCCGTGCCTGGAGTTCATCGACATATTCCTCAGGCGATGAAGGAGCATCAGGAGGACGGCCAAACAAAAGATCAGCAGGCAGACGAATTTCACGACCAAAGAGCATTTGAGAAGGGGAGTAACCAGTGGCCTCATGAGTGGCACTCCTGTAGGCAAGCAGGAAAAGAGGCAATTTCTTGTCCCAGTCCTGTTGTTTCGATATTTATGACTCACCCTGTATGATGTTTATTTCAGTTATATTACTAATATTGGGAATTTATTTATTTTTATATAGCGTAAGCTTAAAAAAAAAAAAAAAAAAAAAAAAAAAAAAAAAAAAAAAAAAAAAAAAAAAAACAGGTGATAGTGGCAGCTAAGATGATGCTCTACATAGTCAGAAAATTCACCTGCAATCATTTTTATTAATTTGTATTATATATTTCCTTTAAAATTCTGCCTTTACAAACACTAAATAAAATATGATAGAATAAATTATTTGAAAAATATTTTTGTCGTTTTTTTGTTGTTGTTGTTGTTTGTTTGTTTAAAGAATATAATTGATCTAATTTATTGAATATATCAGTCGCTCTACTGATTGTGAATAAACTTTTACCTAATGGTTCATTCCATTTATGTTTGATTCTGTTATAATTTTGAAAACTGTTAAACATGTTTCTTAAACGGCCGAATGTTCAGAACATTAAACACATTATTGTCACTTTTACCAGTTTTATAGATAGGTATTTTCCGGTTTTATATTTTTCAAACTCTTCTGTTTATGTTAAATTCAGATACTTTCAGGTAATAAACTACTGGCCACAATTACAAACACTTTAAAAATGAAAGGAATCGGAAATATTGTCCAATTTTAAGTATCCATAAACATTAGAACCAATCACAATAGAAGGATTGATTCTACGTAATGATGTTTTATTCTACCTAATTAAAAAAAGGGTTAAACATGTTCCTTAATTGGCCGAATGCTCAGAACATTGAACGCATTATTGTCACTTTTACCAATTTTTGAGACACGTTTTTTTTTCAGTTTTATGTCTTTCACACTCTTATTTTGATTTTAATGTTAGATACCTTCAGGTAGTACACTAACGGCCACGATTATAAACACGTTAAAAATTAAAGGAATCGGAAATAGTGTATAATTTTAAGTATTCGCAAACATTACAATCAATCACAATAGAAATAATCTTGCAATTTTTATTATATAAAAAGCATGTTTTAAAATTTTTAAATAAGATAATTTATTAAAGTCATTATTAAGACGACAATAAATATAACTTTGTAAGGGTACAATTTCATTATTATATATATAATTAGTATTATGTTGTAGACACTCATCCATATGATTCAACATACTTGGAGTACGTTTTGGTAAAAGGATTATATATTTTATGGCGGCCGATTATGAACACGTCGAATATAGGCCCAAAAACAATGGGTGCCTTCCGTGCGGGTCTTTTTAAGAGAACCTAACCCGTATTTACGCAATGAATCCAAGGTTCCAAGAAAACGACGGAAAACTCCAAACGGTTAGGTCGACGGCCGCAATTGGGCTCGAACCCAGCACCTGCCGTCCAACAGTTGAGAATTCGAAACATCTCGGCCACTGGTGGGCCGTTTTGATAAATGGAATGTGGATACTGGTACCCATGTACTGTAAATAAATTCCTTAAGGTTTGTGATGCATGAATATTGCGTATAATTTACAAAAACATGCTTCAGAATTTTACCCCGTTTAATTTTTGTTATGTCGTTATTGTTGAACTCTGGTGGCCCACCAAATAATGGGAATTTGTTATCACTGAACAACTTTTTCGTATTCTTTGCAGTATGGCATGATGCAACTTTTTGTTAAAAAAATATTTTCCTCCTAAAAAAATATCTACGTGCCAAAATTTCTGCTTTTAAGTTCTGTAAACGAAGTTCATTTTCTTTGTATTAATAATTTTTATTAACCTTATCTAGAGCATACAGAGCTATCTAAAATATTAGAGTCTCTGCATTAATTCGGAAACTCAACGCGACAATTCTATTTCTCCAAATTTCAATAAAGATTAATCAATAATTTTCAGGCAAAACCAGTTTTAATTATAACTTCACACTACTGAATAACGGTTTAATATTGATGGATCTAAATGTATGCGTTAATAATGCTATAATTTAAAAAAAAGAACTATCCAATTTGAATTTTTCTGCTTACAGAATTGAGGTGAAAGAAATATATTTCTTTAAATTACACCTGCGATAGATTTTTGACATTTAATATATATATATATATATATATATATATATATACAGCTCATATTCAAAATATTAGAATAATTACCTTTTTTTTTAGAAATTGAAAATATGGTTTGGCAATTTAATGTCTTTTAATGAAAATATGCAAACGATATTTTTATTAAGAACTTATTGTTGATTAAACTTACTTGTTATCTTAAATTTAATATCATTTTTGAAAAGATTACTTGCAAAAAAAATTATTTTGAAAAGTCAAAATATTAGAATATTTATTCAAGTGGTTCAAAATATTAGAATATTTCACAATAATTCTCCTTTAATTATTACCAATTCTTAACTGGTGGCATCATTGATTAAATTCAGACTATTTTATTTAAAATAAGTATTCTTTTTTGCAGTTTGTTTCTTTTTCGTCTTAAAATGGGCCGTGTGAGTGATATTCCTGAATCTGCTAAATTTCGTATGGTTGATTTGTATCGGCACGGTAAAAATCAATGTTTTATAGCGAATTATTTACAATGTTCGCAATCGAGCGTTAGTAAAATACTAACACAATATTCAAAAATTGGAAAATTTCAAAATAATCGCCGAAATGGTGGCCGAAAACCAAAAACATCTGCTAGAGATGACAGGAAACTGAAGCGTATAGTTAAGAAAAACCGTTTTAAAAGTGTGCGATTCTTGCACCGAAAATGGAAAGAAGAAGGAGTTGAAGTTTCTACATCGACAACATTAAGACGTCTCCATAAATTTAAATTTGAATCTCGTGTACCGAAAACAAAACCTCTCATGACTGCAAGACAAAAGCGTATAAGATTGAATTGGTGTAAATCAAGACGTTTATGGAGCAATGAAGATTGGAAAAATATATTATTTAGTGATGAAAGTATGTTTTGTGTTTCATATGGTAATCAAGGTATTCGAGTTTGGAGAATGAAGCAAGAAGCATTTGATAAAGAATGCCTTAAACGTTCCGTAAAATTTGCTGCTAGTGTCATGGTTTGGGGTTGTATGAGTGCAGAAGGACCTGGAAAGTTATGCATCGTCTACGAAAAGGTTAACTCTCTGATATATCAAGAAATTTTAGAATATTACATGATTCCATCATCAGAAGATTTATTTGAAGATGATTTCATCTTTCAACAAGATTTAGCGTCCCCGCATACCTCGGTGTCAACTAAGAATTGGTTCCGCCAACGCCACATTAAGGTACTTCCTTGGCCACCAAATTCACCAGATCTTAATCCCATCGAAAACTTATGGTGTATAATGAAGAAAAAACTTCAAGAAAATCCTCCTTCAAGTAAAACTGAGTTAGTGGCACGTATAAAGTCTATTTGGGCTAATAGTGATAGAAATGTTTGCAAACACCTTGTATATAGTATGCAAGATCGATTGTACGCTGTTATGAAAGCTAAAGGGGATGCTACAAAATATTAACTACCATTTACTTCATATTCATAAGGTAATATTGTTGCGTAAAATAAAATATTCTAATATTTTGAACCAATCTAAATTTTATTCTAATATTCTGGTGTGTTTAAGGAAGCTGTATACCTAATTTATTGAGCTGTATTTTATATCTTATAAATGTTAAAATCTTATCTAAACATTCCAGATTTAATTTATAAGAAATTTAATTGCATTTACTTAGTATAAAAAATAAATAAATGACAAATATTTTTTTCTTATTACTTTTTCTCAATTATTCTAATATTTTGAATATGAGCTGTATATATATATATATATATATACATATTAAATTTTTATCAGATAATACTACTCACGTTTTTTATGCGTTAAAAATTTTGCATTAAAAAGAAAATTATGAAATTTATTTAAAGCAGTACTTTTGTTTTCACCTCGTGCCTGAAATTAATATTTGAAGAAAGTTTTGAAGATGGCTGATCTTTTTTAATCGGATATTTTCAGCTATTTTAAATGATTCGTTTGCAAGTTTAAAATTTTTATCTTATTGTCATTTATTTATTTATTATGGATTGTATTAGCTTTAATTTTATGTTTGAATATAAGTCGAAAAAAAAAGCTGAACTAATTAATTTAAATAAATTAACTGAAAATGTATTTTACTTTTGTAATCGTCTGTCATCAAATGATAAAAATAGATTAAAAAAGCTTTGAAATTATTTTTAAACTAATTAAAATTAAATAAATTCGAATGCATTCTTATGGAAAACTCAGCTATAGTTTTCAAAGATGTGGCATTTGATATGACATTGTTTCCTTAATTTGGTCGTTTACATAAAAAAAAAAAAGAATGCAATTTTCAGAAATTTTAAGATAGAAAAAGCAATAAAAGTAAACAAAATTTAATTTGATCGCCTGCTGTTGCCATTCGAAAGATGACTTCATTGCTACGCACAGATACTTTCTCTTTCATAATGTAAGTAGATACACATTTTAGTCGTGAAAATAAAGCAGAATGATTAATGTTCTTGTGTCAGTTTAATAAACTTATTATTTGCAGAAAATTAGATAAATTTCATTCTGTTAAAATGGAAACTTTTTTTTGCATATGTTTGCATTTTGGAGTATAAACAATATATTTGTCATCAATCGCCTGTGGAGGATTAAATCTCAAATTCTAGCCATTCGGAGCGTATAAACCACACATTTCGTCAATTTGTCACACAAAAAATCTCGAATTTTGTTAACTGGTGTTAAGAAAAAATTTAAATTTTCACTCTTGAAAATTTTACTCTTGATCTCAATTTTACTCCAGAAAAAAATCACGAAATACGTCAAATTTATTTAACAAATATCGAGAATTTCATCTGTAATTTATAGCAAAAATCTGACTATATATAGGAAGAAGGGAGTGGGTAGAGAAAAAAACTATTCCACCCTATAAAATCAGTGCTATAAAAATAGACATAATGGGACTGATATTCCCCCAAACGCAGTCATTTTTGTGACCGGCACTTTTCTTACAAATGTTGTGCAGTCCTAAACTAAGAAAAAAGTTATTTGCATTGAGAACGATATTTTACGAAAACATATCATTGAGAAACTGTTTTTTTTTAACTGTGGAATTTGTAATAAAAGCAGAGGAAAACAGTATCAAACACACACTCTAAAAAATTACGTAATGTTACTCCATTGAACTGGTGGCAACTGATGCCTCCAATTTTATGGTGTAATTTTTTTTTCACTTATATAATGCTATAATTGAAACATATATTATAGATATAATATTACAATGTTACACCAGTTATATCGGTTAAAGTACTCCAAAAAATTGGAAGCAGCAAGTCTGCCTCCGATTTTATAGTGTAACGTTACACATACGTTTTACAGTGTAACAATATCTCACTATTAAATTGTACACTTCGATCTCATGAAATGATAATGATCAATAATGTAATGCGATATTATTTTTTTTTCTTAAATGAAATTTAAATAAATAACCTTTACACATTTTTCGAAGTTTGTTCATAATCTGTGAGCAGTTGTTACACAGCATAATAATCAAAATTTGTTCTATGCTCATATCGATTCATATATCTGAATGTCTGTAGATCTAAAGGTCATATTCCGTGCAAAAATTCTACATATTAGTATCTGAAAGCAATGATTTTATAGTTATGACTAAAAAATTTGTAATATTTCAAGTTTTTTCATTTTTTAAAGTAAAGTATGCAAAGATTATAAATATAAGCTATGTATAGTTTATGTATATTTATAATTATATAAATATTTGATATTTTATGTCTCTAACTATCGACATTTTTTTTCACCAAATCTGCATATCTGAAAGTATCGGAAAGTATTCTCTCTCTTGTCGTTTTCTAGAATGAATTGAAAGTAGGTGTCAGTAGATCCCGTTGTTCAATAATGGTTAAGATTGAAGAAAATTTTATTTTTATTTTACAGTCCATAAGACTGTGATATTTACTTAAGTGTTTTACAACTTTAAAGGAATGAGTAATCCTATGTGCGCAAATACCATCTCTTTTACGGAAATTCATCTAGCTGTGTAGGAGCTAAGTAGAAGGAAGTTCATTATGCTAAATATATCAGAAAATAACATTTTGTAATAATACATTCCTTTTAGTTGCTGAATAAGTGTAAGATTAAGAAATAATAGTTTATTTTACTGCTGGCATGTTTAAACTCTTAAGCGAGTGATTTTCAAAATCGATAAATATGAAATTCTGAAGTTTCTTGAACTTGTTTCTGAAGTTTCTTGAAATGTACTAAAAGTATTTGTTTAATGAATAAGAGAATATTCGTATAACTGGTTGTAATAATGTTTTGAATGTTCATTATATTAAAAAATAAATAAAGAATACTAAAAAAATTATTTTTATATGTAAATTTTATTAGTACAAACTTTATTGCATTCAATATTATCCAAGTTTCTTCAAGAAATTAAAATACAGTAATATAGGTTTCAATATTCGCTTCAACTGCTACTAAACATCCAAATTCCACAATACACTGCATTTTGAACATCCTGCTTCTGTTTCTAACATCCAAATAAAAAACTAATAATGATAATAACGTGCATCACATGAAAAACTAAATGTTCGCATCTCAGTGAATACACCAAAGACCGTGCATTTTCAGAATATCATTTTTATTTGTCTTTAAAATGACTTAGTGAAGAGTTGAAATATGTCAGCAGTTCAATAAAATTATTATTATTATTATTTTTTTTTTTTTTTTATTTAAATCTGACTTCTTTTTTACAATTAGAAAGAATGACTATTATACTGATAGAAATTATTAACCATTTTGATAACTTTAGAATTTCAAATTTAACAAATATATTTAAGGAATTCAGTTTGAGACATTGGATGTAAATTTTAAAAGTAGGCCATTTGACCGAATCAGTAAACCAATCAGTACTTTTAAATGGTGATTCTGTAGCAATTGATATTGCAAAAGTTTTGCTTATTCTTCTCACTTTTTAAACAATTTTATCATTCAAAATAAATCTGTGCAAGTAAAACTAGATGCGGCACATCTGACAAGAGAAGATTCAGTTACTTTATAGTAGTACTAAAAACGGGATTCCCATCAGTAATTTTTTTTGACGTTTAAAAGTGAATGTTTTTGTTGCGTGAACTTCTGAGACATTTTCGACCTGGTGAGCAGTTTAAATGCAAAACTGGACAATGGCCTACAATTCACCCCTTAAATATTATCAAGTTGAAGATTGGCAAAACTATAAATTGCATAATGCTCAAATTTTCACGAGTAATAAATACGTATTTAATGATAAGGAAATTCAAAGCTTCTAACACAGTTATGTCGTTTTATACGAGTCATGAGACAAGATTTTAAAACATTTTTACATTAATTAATTTTACATTTTTATCAAAACAACTTTTAAATTTTCTGTTCACCGTTTTCTATAATTTTAGTATTCCGGAAGCTGACCTTTTTATTATAAGAATTCAGTATTAAAAATAGTTATAAATATTATTAGATAAAACAAATGTATATATGTGTTTTTCGATATTATTATTTTTTTTTCTTTTACTTTCGTTATGAAATTACTACATCAATAATTTTCGAATCGTAGAAATCCATGTTCCTCAACAATTCAAGGAGCCTTCTACAGCTAAAATACAAAGTTTAGACGGAACATCAGGTAAGAATGTAGAGTAGAATTTTTTATTATTAGTGAGTAGATTTAGAAGTGCTTTTTTCATTAAATTTTGGCTTAGCATTCTGCATGCTCTTAATTGAATACATAATAAAAATCTAGTCGACTATCTGAAAAAAAAATTCTTCTTAATTTACTTAGATGTGGTTCTGTATAAAGTCACACAGCATGCTTATTTTTGTTTGTTTATTTATTTTAATTATAAGTAAAAACATTTCATAAAAAAAATTCAAAAAGTTGACAAAATGGTTTTTATACATTTATGTATTGTATTTTACGCATTTTCTTTATCTTGAACTATCAGATATTAAATTTCACAATGTTTCATACTCGCATAACTTAAAGGAATACAAAAAAGAACAAAAATAGTTATTTTAGTGTTTTGAAAAGCAAGTAAATCTTTCCTGATACTATAAAATTCGGAAAATATCTATTGTAAAAAACATATTAAAGGAAATCCAGATTAACCATTTAGTAACTATCAAAGTGACTTAAAAACAACTATTTGATTCTCATAAAATTTGAAAACCATGAAAATACAATTTAAATGCTTATTGTACGTATTGCAGTCACTTTATGGCATAATAATAAATGTTTTAAAAATGACATTGAAATATTTTGGTAAAAAAAAGATTTTTCTTTAATTCTGATAAATTTAAAAGGATACATTAAAGTTCTAAAGATAAATTACGCTCATTTTTCTTTTCAAGCGCGCTCTATTCCCATTATTATCATGTTTATGTAAGTTAATGTTTAAGAAAATATAAATAAAATGTCGTAGTAAATGTAAAAATGTGGTAAAAATAATGCATTTTTAAACATTTCTTTAAACAAACTATTTGTGCTGCTGAAAATTTTATTATTATTATTATTATTATTATTATTATTATTATTATTATTATTATTATTATTATTATTATTATTATTATTATTATTATTTGAAAAGCAAAATGATCACTGCATCTATTAAAGTTTTTGAGCCAGTTGAAAAATATATAACAAATACTAAAACATTTTAATACACTCAGAAAAACCAAAGACAGTAAAACGAAAATTTAGATGATGCAATAGTAAATATTTGAAAGGGAAATAACTGTATTAAAAAAGCTTTTGTTATTTTTTTATTATGAAATCATTACAAAACATGCTCAAATATATTACAAATACTTAAATTAAACTAAAGTAAAAAATAAAAAATAAAAAATAAAAAATACAAAACTCTGAAATATTGATCATTATTTTTAAAAAAGTTAAGATATTGAATACTTTTAAGTTAGAAAACATTTTATAATCCCTGAAACCAATTTCTTTTTGAAAAAAACTTGGCTGATTTTTTTTTATTTTTTTTTTTCTGGAATACGATAGCCACAAAGTGTTTTCTATTTAGGGATATATCCGCTTATCTGCGATTTCTTCTAATCTTTTTATTCTTCTCTCTACTAAAGTTTCAAATACAGTAGAGTTTTAAATTTTTCAATTCAAGTACCTGATATCTATTTGCTATCAAAGATAATGTTTGTTAATGATTGATTAACTTTTATGCTATAGCTGAAAAAAATATCTAGTTGATTTGTTTTACATTTTAGAAATCACTTTTAGGTGATTTGGTAATTAGAAAAATAAGCAGCATTATAATTGTCGTCTAGTCCGTTTGTCTGTCTGTCCGCAAATAACAGAGCAAAAACGTCCAGAAAATGATTTTTTGGAATTATATATATATAATCTTTGCAGAATTTTGTCGAGTGCTATATATTTTTTAAAAATTCAATCAAAGCTAAAAAAAATGTAAATAAAATATTTTTCATTCTATGAAATTCAATCCGACTTATCCCCTGACAACGGTTCTAGATTGTCATGGTTTTTATTCCTTTGAATGCTATGATGCGTATTTAATTCAATGATACCCCGTGGCAGATAATGAATTAAGATTGTAATAACGTTAAGGTGATATTTAAGATGCAATCAAATTATAACCGTACAATTATACATAAAATATGCATTAAGTCATAATAAATTTCACACTCATGCACTTTTTTATAAAACTGCAGCAGATATTTTACTAAAATTTGAATCATTATAAAACTAGTTGTAGTACGACTTTGCCTCATTTGCTAGGTATGCAATAAAATTTCTGTTTGTCAGTACACTACTTATCAAATAGTTAAAAATTTGAGAAAAAAATAAGTGAAAACACAATGTGACGCGTTGTTAATTAGATTTATTTACTTATTTATTTTACTTTTTTCTTACAAGAAGAATGTATTGGATTCCTGCAAATATTCGAATTCTGGCTTTCAACAGATATACACATTTAGAGGCCAAAGAACCCAAAAAACATATTTTTACAAAATGTCTCTCTGTCATTCTGTATGTGACAATTTTTAAATGACCTACCTCAAGAACTTATGCACAGACTTTCACAAAACTTCAGGTTCAGTTAGACCTTAGTATAGACTAAAGCTGATTTGTTTTTTCGACATATCGTCCAACAGATGGCGCTGCTTCGCTACCCTTTTCACGATTTCAGCATAAGAAATATTTCAAGAACCAATAAAAGGATTTTCATAAATCTTCAGATTTCTTTAGTCTTTGGAACAGTATGGTGCTGATATAATATGGCATTATATGGTTGATATACTTTGGTATAATATGTTGTCTCATTTGACAATGTAGAAAGTAATGCACGGATTTTCATTAAACTTCAGATTTAGTTAGACGCTGATATAAATTAATATTCTTTAGTTTTTGAAGTAAATCGTTCAACAAGTGATGTTTTTATTTAGATTTATTTTCAATTTCTGGAATGATTCTATCTGAAAAACTAGCAGGGGTTTTCTTGAAACTGCAGATTCAGTTAGAACTTGACATAAATTGTTGCTCATAAATTTTTGATGTAATTCACTAACCATTGACGCTGATATACTACATTTTTCTGGAAGTATTAACATGAAGAAGTAGATAAGGTATTTTGGAATTGCCACATCCGACTAGGTTCGATTTTCATTTTATGGTTGTCACTTACATTTGAAATTCAAGAAAAATATTTAGATGTAGTGAACTCAGCAAATGAAGAAATCAGATTGCTAGTAAATCAGAAGCAATTTTTTTTAATAAAAAGCATAAAATAAGGTTAGAAACACATTGTCTTACTTAATAAAGTGTCTTATGGTAATAAGCAACGTTAAGGTTCTTCCATTTTTCATGGTTTAATTTTAGATTTTTTTTTTTTTTTCAGAGATATATAGGATTGGATGTACCAGTTTATTCACTTTGGATGCAATGACGAGAAGTTTAGCAGATATGTATTCATAAAGTGAAATGGCATGTTTTCTTGACAAATGCTATTTGGCGTTAATAGTTAAATGGATCGGTTATTATGATAATTAGACAACAGTAAAAATATCTTCATCTTTCTCATGCAGGATAAAAAATCATTTCTGCTGAAAATAAAATGACAAAATAACTTTGAAGAGATAAATTCGTGTACATATTTTGATAGCTAATATACCAATTAATGCTTAATCTTTTGCTTTTGTAGGTTGAACGCATTTCAAGCATACTATACACGTAAAAAATATATTTTTTTATCTTATTCATTTTCTCAAATACAGGCCAGAGTTCTATACATACTTTTAAAAAGTCTATTTCTGAGGTTATATTTATATTTATCTAAATTTTTAGGTATTACGAATGTATAAGTGGCTAAGACTTAAACAAATTAAAGAGATAAGTTTACACCGATAAAAAAAAATAACGGTCAATTTGTATTATAAAAACTATTAATTAAATAAAGAATGAAATCTTAAAATAACATAAATAATAACTTAAAATAATAATAATTTTTACTTGTTCATGAAACGAATAACAGCAAGCAAAGCGAATCAAATACAAAAATATATATATATATACATTTTACTACAGAAAGTGCCAATTTAAAAAATCAACATAAGCTGTAAAATCCCATTTCAAACAATAGACCATTATCAACGATTTTCTAGAGAACCACTGAAGCAATTTTGATACTTTTGTTTAATAGTATAATTAAGAGGTAAGCAATAATTTATTGTTCGTAAAAGAAATAAATGGTAGTTTAAAACCGTATTTCGTTTTACGAATTGAATATTTCCAACTAAATCGAACCAAGATCCCTGTCTTACGAGGCCAATGTACAAGGCAACGGGATTTTTTTTTTTCGCTTAGTTAAAAATATTCAATTACTATGATAACTTTAACAATCAGTTTGATTGTGTTAAAATAATTGCATTTTTTTTTTTTGGTTAAAAAAAAATTGCTTATCCTTTAAAAATTGATTTTTAAAAAGTGCCAGAACTATAGACATATTTCTAAAAGCTGTTTTACATATAATTTTGAAATTGTTTTCTCGTGCATAAAAACTATTTGATGCTCAAAATCATGCAAGAAACAATGTTATGTGTAATATATTTCCTCTGATTATACATAAATGCAGTTTTATTCAAAAATAAATTGAAAAAAGAAGCAAAAATGTGATAGGCATAATACAGTGATATTGCTTTAAAAATTTCTAAAGCATTTAAATACATGAAAACATTCATAAAATTATTTCTATAATCACCGAATAATAATAATAAAAAAATACTGCCAGTTGAATTTGTTTAAATTGTATAAATATGTGCCAATATTCTTATACCTGCAAATTGACTATTATAACAAATATCGACTCAGGTTTCTGTCCAGTAAAGTTGTTTTTCTGCTATCAGTACTTATTTCCTATTCTATTGATAATATCCTCTAATTTATTTTCATTTTCAGCACTTTCACCCATTACTATGCAACATTGCTTGATGAAGTTGTTTATTATTATTTTTATAAATTTCCAAAACAAACAAAACAACTTACATTTCCCCGTTTTGCTTCAATTTTTTTTTTTATTTGCAAATATACAATGTTTCATAAATTCATTTCATTTAGAATTATATTATTAAATAACAAGTAAAATATTTCTAATATTTAAACTTTTTAATTTATTTGATAATAAATGAATTTGCAGTACCGAACGTCTAAAACGACATTTAGAATTATCGTGTACACTGCAAATTATCAAACACAAAAATAAATACATTTCTTAACACATTTCGCCCGCAAATTCACGACACATTAATATGTTGCAAAACGTATTTTTGTGGTTTTGTTTTCTTAATAAGTCGCAAAAGGCTTGCTCTCTAGGAAGCAAGATTCTAAAAGATAGTCACGTTTTAGCATTATTGACTTTAGCCGCATTCTCATTGGTTGCCATCAATCGCGCATCAAAGAAGCTATTGTCATCTTGGCGCGTTTTATTTCAAGCATTTTTAGAAATCTCAGAAATTTTCGAAATATTGAACGATTCACAATAAAAACGTGGTAACTATTTCAATTTTATAACGGCAAACCATGAATAAATGCAAATGTTAATTAGTAATGTTAGTTAATTTTTTTAATAAACTTAATATTAAATCATACTTTTTTAAAATAAAAATTTATATAATTTAATAAACATTTTTATATAAAATATTACGATCGTGTTCATATTTTCGATGCATAAATTATTTTTAAAGGAAAGAATAGTAAATGCATGATGCTTCTTTTTTATGTCATATTGTGAAATGTGTGCTTCAGAATAATATAAGCAAATAATTTAAAATAAATAAACTTAATTTGTAGAATATTAATTTGTTATTTATTTTTATGCAACAATACTTACAGGGGAAAAATACCCGTAATCGACACCTTTAAGAAATTTCTTTATAAAGAATTTTTAAGCAATAGTTAAAATTATTATATTCCAGCTTTTTTTAATATTGCATAGATCTATTAATATCTAAACTAGTTATATAAAACAGACTTCCAAACACTGAGACTGACTGAGAAGTGCGCTAAATTGAAAAACGCCAAGATGACAGCAACATGTATGATGCATGACTGATAGAAGCAATGAGAACGCAGTTAAAGCTAATAATGTTAAAACATGACTGTCTTTTAGAATCTCGTCTCTAGAAATGTGTTGTTAATACGTTGCAAAAGTATTGGTGTCTAGAAATGTGCTCTAAAAATAGTGTCGTTAATTGTTTTGAAATAATGTTGAAAATTGTGTTGTTGAAAATAGTTTCTTAAAATATTGTTGTGATTTACAACACTTTGTCCCCAAATTAGTAGCACATTATAAATACCACACAATTTATAACGCGAGTAAAACACTTTCAAAATATTTTCTACATGGTGTCTTTAAAATTACACAATTTTAAAAATGAATATTTTGAAAACGCATTTTTTTTCTCTTGCAATTTTTAACAACACTTTTTGCACAATCTTAATTTTTTACAACGCATTCACAACACAATCAAAAAAGTCTTTAGCTAGAAATGATGATTTTTATGTTCAGTTAGTTTTGCAAAATGTGTTTCACGCATTTTGCAATGTAACTTCAGCTTTCGCTTAGTAACAAAAAGAATATCATTTATTATTTGTAATTTTACTATTTTATTATATTTGTTCCAAGTCTATATTACTTCAGACGCTATGTTGTGAGACGTTTAATCTTGTTAAAGTATACTTTCTTTTCACTTTTAGTTCTTTATTTACGTAATATAAACAGAAAAAAATGCTTTACATTAATCTTGTTAGCTGCCACTTTAATTACCGAAATACTGTGTTAAATGCATATTTTAGTTATGTAATAAATTGCATATAGTCGGATTTTAGAAAAACTTCAATCCAAAAAATAGTTCTAAATTTCAAATGTAAGTGTATACTGATGAACCACGTTTGATAGAAACCTGGACAGAATTGCGCATAGGCGAAAAGAGCGAGTCCATGTCGAAAATAGGAAAGTTCGTACCATCTTGAGATGTGTTTGTTTATTAAACATCCTATATATGTCAATTTTTTGGCGAATACCTTTTTGTTTCTGTAATTGAATTATCTGTTTTTAAACATTACATTATAATTCTGTTACACTAAAATAAGTTATAAAAAGACAAATATAATAAAAAAGATGATTTAAAGGTAGGATTATTAAACTTAGCTTAGTAACTTTTTCCCTCGCAATGTAACGTAACTTATATTTTTTTAATTAACAGCTGCATCTCGTGATTTTAATAAATCTTGCCAGATTAGAAATATTTTGAAATTATTTCTGCAACATCCTGTACATTATTTATTTATATTAATTACATGCATTGAATATGAATATGGCGCAGATATCATATACAGGTTTGGTACAATTTTTTTCCAACGTCAATTTAGCGAAAACCTCATTTTCGAATACTGGTTAAATATACATTTTTTGATTATTTTCTGTTATTTTCAAAAAAAATAGCAATAAATAAAACAATTTTTAAATATATTAATTTTTAAAAATTAATAACTGTAGAAAAAAAATCTTATATAATTTGAAAAAGTAAAATTACGGTAAGTAAATAGTTTATGAAAAAATAAACAACAATATCAGGGTTACCATATTAGGCAAAATAACGCCAAGTTTACCGCTTGATCATCGGTCATTTAAAAACTGAAGCGAGTGTGAAAACTTGCCCTATGGAAAATATGCCACTGTCTCCCCTACCTAAATCTTTTTATTGCAGATCTTGACTATTATTATGCAAAACATAATTTAGTAGACCTCAATGGCTCAATGAAACAGGGTGGCCAGTTTGGCCTCCATTTTTATTGTGAAATATTAATTCATATCTGAAAGATATATTATTTTTTGCTTTATTTGAAATTGGAGATTATGTTATTGCATAAAAAAAAAAAAATATTTATTCTTTCAAAACTTCCGTGTTAAATATGAATGCGGAAATTCGTAATGAAAATGGAGGCCTAACAGGGAACCCTGTAACGAAATTAAATTATTCTCGATAGCTCTATTTAAATGATAAAATAATGTAAAATAACATTCATCATTAAAAATGAAGTATGCTGTACTCATTGTTTTATGAAAATATTATACATTACCCACGTCTTTGCTCATCTCAAATCTGTATCTGATATTATAGTCTCCGTATTATTGTGCAAAGATAATTCAACTTTATATGAATGAGAAAACCAAAGAATTAACGTTAAAATTTGATGTCAGATCTAAATCTCTCATTAATGAAGCTGATAGTTAAATACTGCAATCTAAATGTCGCATTTGATACCATAATATTTAGTTGAGCAATTTATAGTAAAATGTTTGCAAAATAAGAAACATCAAAGGCAAATACGCAATTTACTCATTCAATGGTATTTAAGATATAAACTTTAAACGTTACCAAACCCACATTTTTAAAAGTTAATTAAAAGCTATCTAAAAAAAAAAAAAAAAAAAAAAAAAAAACCTCGGGACGGACCCGTGTGGTGTTGAAACTTTGCGACTCCCTTCGAAGCGCGCTTAGACCAATTCGAAGTTTGAACTTTGAATAAGGATTTGTTTTAGCCACACTGTAAAAAATAAATACTATGCTGAATTTAGTTCGATGAAATACCAAATAAAGTTTAAACATGCATTACTTTTATTATACCGAAATAAGTTCCATTAACTAACATATTTCCCGACATATTTTTTAAACCATAAATTGTTAACAATAACTTTCATTACCTAAAATTAAGTATGCAGTACTTCTTATTTTATGAAAATATTATACATCACCCAAATGTTTTCTCATAACCAAAACTGTGTGACCGATGTTATCGTCTTTTCTGTATTGTTTTGCAAAGAAAATTCGAGTTTATATGAGGAAACTAAAGCATTAACGTTAAAATTAAATAGCAGATCGAAATCTCGCATTGATAAAGCATATAGTTAAATGCTACGATTCAAATGTGACATTTGATATCATAACATTTAATTCAGCAATTTATCGTAAAATGTTTGGAACATAAGATATATCATAAGCAAAATACACAATTTACTCATTCAAATGTATTCAAAAAATAAACTTTAGAGGACAACAAATACCGTCTTTCCCCTATTAAGAACATACAAACTTAGTTTGAACAAATAAGCTATTTATTTTAAATGTCATTAGAAGCGAATATCTCTGTAGGCTATACTTTATTTAATTTAAATTTTACGATGCAATACTTCCATTTAATATCGGATCCAACTATTCTACTCGGCAGTAAAGTAATTGCAAAATTTCAGCAGTGAAAGATTCTTAGTAACATTCTAATTGAAGCACACATTCTAAATAAGGCTTTATGAAGCGGAATCTGCAACGTTATTAAACCACATTCAACTGTCATTCTACTTATCAAAGAGCACATAAACTGTCATTCTTCTAAGAGAATTTCGAATATAAAATCCTGTAAAATTTAATTTGCTCAGTCACGAACCCTGCAACGGCTGTTCGCTTTTATCAATAAATTGGAACGTTGCGAATAATTAGAGTATATTCAAGAAAGACGATAAAAATTTTTAATCTCTTTAAAGATAACTTAATTACCGAATAGTGGAGATAATTATATTCTAAATAAAAGTAATTTTTACTCTGACATTAAATGCAAATGCGATGAATAAACTTGATTAGTTCCCCCCTTTTTTCGAAAAAATTATGAATTTATGAATCTTTAGATTTTTATATTCAAGTAAAATTGTGAAGAAAAATAATCAATTCTTTTTTATTATAAAAGTGTCACATATATTGAAGCTAATAATATTTTCAAAGAATTTTATTATAATTATCCATTGTGATGCTCTCAAATGTATTCAGCGATTTCTTTTTCAAATAGACGTAAGAAATGTAATGAAAAGCTATATTAATTCGATAATAATATAATAATGTGTATTCGGAATTAAATGATTCAATTTACAATTTAATAAAATTTCGAGATTTTTATATTTTATCGATTCTTTATTTATAAAAAGATTGCAGATTTTAAGAATAGATAATTTTTCCCGGATAGTATGCAATTAAATCCAATAAAGTATTATTACATTATTTTCCAAAATGGGATTTTCAAAAATGGATAAGCATACATGAATTTTGATAGCGCAATAACCATTCAAGATCAGTATATTGTTATTGTATTTGTGTATACAGCAAACATACTTATATAATTAGTAACGTTTTATTATAATATTAAAACGATTTAAATAATTCTATACATAAATATCAGTATTATGACAATACCACAATTAAAAAAGAAACTTTCGAATGCGGCACTTCATTAATTGTTACAACTCATTTCAAATATTTATATATACTTAATGTTATCAGTACACTACTTAAGGACAACATTTGGTAACTTAGGTTGTCTCTAATGATTCTTTCGCAATTCAATAGATAGTTGATATTCAGAAAAAAAAAAAAAAAAAAAAAAAAAAAAAAAAAAAAAAAAAAAACTTTGGTCAGCGGCACGAAAGGATATTTTGAGGGGAAATAGGATGCATAATTTTAATAATCATAGGGTCCGCAATATATATTTAAGAGCACAGAAATTAACGTGTGAATTCAATAAACTAATTATTAAAAGTACATATATATTAAGACAGAGATAAACACAATTAATATAATATCCCAACGTGGAGGTAACCCCCATGTTGGGTTATTGTATTAACTATGTTTATGTCTGTTTTAATATACACTGCTCAAAACAATTAAAGAATATTTGAAGTTTTATACAGGGTGTACCTAAACTACTGGGCAAAAGTTTAAGTGGTGATAGTACGCATCAAGACAAATAATATTAAATGGGAAACTAAGAGTCCCAAACGTCTTCCGAAGAAGATAGGCGCCATCAATGTTTAGGGTCCAGAATTTGAAACGATTATAAAAAACGAAAAAATTGGTCGATTCGTTTGCGGTTTTCACGAAAACTATTCTTTATGTCAATATTGTCTTAAAAATAAGTTATAAAGATAAATTAAAAAAAATGCCGTTAGAGGGCGCTTTGACTTTAGAGTAACGAACAACTATTTTTAACTGTTATTTTTTGCATCTCATTAAATTTTTTTAGAAGTTAAGACATAAACTTAAATTTTGAGCTCAAAATCTCTGGTTAAGTAGTGCAAACTGAGCTGTGTTCCAAGGGAGTGGGTAGGTTCAAATTTCAAATGATTATTAAAAACAGAAAAATTGGCCAATTGATTTGCGGTTTTCACTAAAACTATTTTTTATGTCAGTATTGTCTTGAAAATAAATTATAAACATTAATTTCAAAAAATGTCGATAAAGAGCGCTTTAGACTTTGGAGTAACGTACAACTATTGTTTACCGTTACTTTTTGCATCTCATTAAATTTTTTTGAAGCTTAGACATAAACTTAAATTTTGTGCTTAAAATTTGAATCGTTGAGAGTGGTTAAGTTGCGCTAACTGAACTGTGTTCAATGGGAGTGAGAAGGTTCAAATTTCAAATGATTATAAAAAAAGAAAAAATTGGTCGGTTCGTTTGCGGTTTTCTCAAATACCATTCTTTATGTCAGTATTTCCTTAAAAAAATTTTTAAAGATAAATTTCCAAAAATTCCGTTAAAGGGCGCCTTAAACTTTAGAGTAACCAACAACAATTTTTAATTATTATTTTTTGTATCTAATTAAATGCTTGCAAAAGCTTAGACTTAAATTTTGAACTCAAATTCTAAATCTTTGGGAGGAATTAAGAAGCGCAAACTGAACTGTGTTCAGGAAAGGAAATGTTACCCTGCCCACCCTACGAATACAGTTCAATTTTTCGCTACTTAATTCCTCACAACGATTCAGATTTTGAGCTCAAAATTTAAGTCTAAGCTTTTAAAACATTCATTTAGATTAAAAAAAAATAAATAAATAAATGTTAAAAGTAGTTGTTGGTTACTTTGAAGTTTAAGGCGCCCTCTAACGGAATTTTTTGAAATTTATCTTTAAAATTTATTTTCAAGGAAATACTGATATAAAGAACGGTTTTAAAAAAAACCGCAAACGAATCGACCAATTTTTCCGTTTTTAAAAATCATTTGAAATTTGAACCTCCCCATCCCTATTGAACACAGTTCACTTAGCGCTACTTAACCAATCTCATCGATTCAGATTTTTAGCTCAAAATTTGAGTTTATGTCTAAGCTTCTAAAAAAATTTAATGAGATGAAAAAAATAACGGTAAAAAATAGTTGTACGTTACTCCAAAGTCTTAAGCGTAAGACATTTTTTTTAAAATTTATCTCTATAATTTATATTCAAGACAATACTGACATAAAGAATAATTTTAGCGAAAACCGCAAATCAATGGACCAATTTTTCTGTTTTTTATAATCATTTGAAATTTGAACCTACCCACTCCCGTGGAACACAGTTCAGTTTGCGCTATTTATCCACAGATTTTGAGCTCAAAATTAAAGTTTATTTCTAAACTTCTAAAAAAATTAATGAGATGCAAAAAATAACGGTAAAAAATAGTTGTTCGTTACTCCAAAGTCTAAAGCGCCCTCTATCGGCATTTTTTGAAATTTATCTTTATAATTTATTTTAAAGACAATATTGACATAAAGAATAGTTTTCGTGAAAACCGCAAACGAATCGACCAATTTTTCCGTTTTTTATAATCATTTCAAATTTTGGACCCTAAATTTTGATGCCGCGTATCTCCTTCGGAAGACGTTTGTGACCCTTAGTATCCCATTTAATATTATTTGTCTTGATGTGTACTATCACCCCTTAAAGTTTTGCCCAGTAGTTTAGATACACCCTGTATATAATAAAGATATAAACGAATTTTTTTTTTTTTGCCGAAAATAGAAGAAGAGAATCACAAATGCAAATTTTTCTGGTTTTCAAACTGTGGAGTATGCAAACTTTTAGTTCGACGTCAAAAACGTCGTTTCAGCGGCAGCGAATGAAATTTGACTTTCAACTGGATAAAAGAGAATGAAGACAAGGATGATCGGCATTCAGCGATTGCTTTGTTTCGATGAGTACGATGTCTCAGCGAAGTCATTTGACAGATTCAGAAGCTTGGAGAATTGTTGGTAGGTTAGAAGGGGGCCAAACTCAAGCCGAAGTAGGGCAAGCCATTGGAGTGTCACAAAGTGTCATTTCCAGGATCTGGAACCGTTTTTTGGATATTGAATGTGCAGGCCGAAGACCACGGCTAGGTCGTAGACGGGCAACAACGCCCAATGAAGATCAGTATTTAGCGTTAACAGCTCGGAGACACCGAAACATGAACGCTATTTTTCTCCAACAACACCTTCGCTCGGCTACAGGCACCACGATTTCAACTCAGACTGTCCGAAACCGGCTCCATGCTGTAGGTGTGTATGCTCGCCGACCGATGGTATGTGTTAGATTAACATCAAGGCATCGTCGCGACCGCAGGGAGTGGGCAACCGAGCATGTCAACTGGAGGAGAAATGAATGGAGAAATATTCTGTTTTCTGACGAGTCCCGTTTTTCTGTGCATTCGTATAATAGGCGTATTTTCATCTGGAGGGACCGTGGCAGTAGGAATAATCCTGCGTTCGTGCACGAAAGTGTCAGATTTGGCGGTGGAGGAATGTTGGTGTATGGTAGCATCTCCATTGACGGGCGTTCTGACCTCTACATCATTCGAGATGGAACTCTGACTGGTCGCCGATATAGGGATGAGATCCTCAGACGTATTGTAGTCCCTTACGCTGCAGCAATCGGAGATAACTTCATTTTAATGGACGATAACTGCAGGCCACATCGTCCAAACCTGGTGGAGGATTTCCTTTTCGAGGAAGGAATCGTTCGAATGGAATGGCTAGCGTGTTCTCCAGACATGAATCCAATCGAGCACGTTTGGGACGCTCTAGGAAGATGAGTTTCTGGCCGCCAACAACCCCCACAAACTCTCCAAGAACTGGAAAGAGCTCTTCTGGAAGAGTGGGGCAGAATACCCCAACTTGTCGTCAATAGCCTCATTGAGTCCATGCCTCAAAGGTCTCCAACGTTGCTGGCCGCCCGTGGAAACCATACCCCCTACTGAAAATGATTTTCTTTGATTTTCTTATTCTTTTTTTCGCATATGCACAAATTGTGTTTTTTTCCTTTTGTACACAAATGCGCAATAAAATGCATTTTTTTCTGCCAAACATGTGTAATTTATTCTCATATAACATACTATGTCTGTCGACGATGTACCAATCAGCTAAAAAGTTTCCCAAATACAAAATCCACCTAAAACTGCAATATTCTTTAATTGTTTTGAGCTGTGTATATGTACCTTTAATAATTAGTTAATTGAATTCGAACGTTAATTTTTGTGTTCTTAAAAAAAAAAAAAAAAAAAATAGCTAAAAGTTTTAGTGAGGAAAAATTATATTATATGGAAGTCTCTTCATGGCAGTTTCGATTCATAATGTGAAATATCGGCCTAACAGCACCGTTGGATCGAATGATTTCCCCAATCGCTTACTCACAATTGCATTTACAAAATGATGATGCATTTTAGTCACGTTGCTCTAAATAAATTAGATACCCGTGCTAACCCATTGGTTCGTTAAGTTTTGAATAACGGCTAAGTTCTAGAAAACTTATTAATCCAGGAATAAAAAGTGTATTATATATAAACTTTATTTTTTATTACCTTTTTATTTATTTATTTTATTTATTTATTTATTTATTTATTTATTGTACGTGGCATCTAAATAAAATTTGCTTAATTAGATTTTTGATCACTCTTTTGAGGAAAAAATTCGATAAAATATACCATTGAAAAATTTCAATCATATTTGTGCTGTTATAATCTAAGAGTTATTGCACATTGCAATTTAGAGAGAATGCTGCGTAGAGCGTATTGCAATGTATTCATAATATGTATATATATATATATATATATATATATATATAGCCATATTGTGAAACAATATATAAATCATTGAATTTAATGTAAAATTACCAGAGTCATATATGGAAATATATATGAGGAGCCCAGAAGCCAAGGGGTATAAGTGACAAAATTGAAAAAAAAATGAGTTAAGTGCACAGGCTATCTGTAAATAAGTCTATTTATTAGTAGGTAAGAAGTTATGAGCAATTTTTTAATTATATACTGCGTTTTAGGGGTCAGTTTCTTAACCTCTTTCCCAAAACTGTGAAACGCGGGGAGGCCTAGGGGTATAAGTACAGTTGTATCCATTAACTTCTACAGCAGAAGGCGCTTCTAACGACATACACGGCCATTTGCTTTTTATACACTAAATAAATGCATTTTAATTGAACATGTAAGAAAATCATGCCTTAAGAGTAGATTATGAAACACTTTCCAACACACTGAAATCTTAAAATCTTTGCTATTTCGGGTAATAGTGTTACAGTCCATAGCCAAATATGTATTCTAATAATTTTGAATAGCCCTATGTTTTACCATTCTGTTGATAAATACTGCATAATGGGGAAATTTAGTTTAGCAAGAAAACTCATAACAGTTCGAAATTTCTCTTTGAGCAGTTTATACTAATAGATGGAAACACACTTGTATACTTTTGTTTATCCTGTATTTTAGTTTGAACCTTTATTATACGCCAGTATTTAGCTAAAATTTAATTCAAACTAAAACACTTAAGACTACTGAAATCACATTTCCAGAAATTATCATCCATAGATGACCATATATAAAATTTTGTGCGTGACCCTGTATATCTTTTTGTCAATATTTTTTTTTTTTTACAAGCATTTCTTAGTAAACTGAATGCAGTTCAGCATAGAAATATATTACTTATTTAAAAGTAAACTTTATGTAGATAACGCTCATATTCAGTAACCTTTACGAAATATTTTGTATAGCCCTGTATATGAACTATAGCATATACATTAATATGTATAAATTTAGTGAAACTTAAAAGTGCAAATCTTAATTAGAAAGACATTTCATCCATCCATCAATCATCATCGATAATATACCGTACTTCGTATACAATATACTATTTGAAATCTCTTTTTTTGTCCCTGCAAATACTGTGTTCTTCGTATTAAGTGCGAAATAACTTCATGCCTCAATGATGTACATCAATTTTATTAGACATGAAAATTGTAATATAATTAAAATATGTTGTGAAAAATTCCCTTTTTATCATTAGGTAATGTAAATCTTTTGTGTAGCCCTGTAAATATAAACTATAGATTCTTTTCATCTAATATTTTATAGAATGTTTATTTTAATGCAACTCGTAAATGCATATAAACTTTAATATTGTGACATCTTTAAAATTCATTTTAAACGATTTTTCCCTTAACACGTAATGTAACGGAAAACTTTTGATTGTCCTGTAAATAAACTAATTATGTTAAAAACTTCATTTGCAATAGGTTCGTGTTGAGGCAAACGTGAATAATTCACAAAAATTTCAGGCCAATCCGAATATATTTATGCTAGTTAGGGCACGGAGTCACCGTTTGCAAGTTATTTTTAAAATCCATCTGTCATTTTTGGGACACCCGGTATATAGTTATATACTATATGTATGTGTATGCATATATACTAAAAAAAGTCTCTGGGGCACATTTAAAAAAATGTATTTATTGAGTTAAAATTTTGAATTTTTTGTGATGGTTAACCATATTATTTTAAAAAAAATCACATTATGAAACTTTTCACATTTTATTTATTTTTAATTTAAAATATAAAATTAATTAAAAATGTGAGGTAATTTAAAACTGTTATAACTCAAAATATTATTTTTATAATGTCTAAAATATCTACATTTTAATTTTGATGCAGAATTACTTAAAACATTAATTTAAAAAAAATAAATCAAAACATTAATGTAACTATAATTCTTTTAACAAATCATATTTATATTTTTTAAAATAAATGTTTTTTTCAAATTTTTCATGTTCTGAGTTTGAATCATTTATCTTTAACGGTTCTTGAGTTATAATAAATTAAATAGGAGTAACGGTGAAAAAATCAGTCATAAAGAGTAAAAAAAACCCATTTTCCTAAAAGGTGCTTGTTAACTAAATTTTGAAAACAAAGCAGGACTTAAAAAATTATATTTAGTCTTCAACTTAAGATAGAAGCATGATTAAAACGTCATTTTAAGCATTAAAAAAAGAAAAAAAAGATAACGCAATAAATTAATTTTTGAATATTTTAGATTATTCTGTTCAGGAACCTCTTAATATAGAAATAGATGCCGTACGATATTTCACGTACGACATCTGAAATGGCGCATGTGATAAAAAGGGAAAATATGAAATGCAAATGAGGACACCGTAACATAATGCCAGTAAGGCTATAGGCTGTGGTAAAGCAGCATAAAATCTAAACATTCTTTTTTTTTGACATTACCGACTACATTACCGACAAAAAACTTGTAAACGTGCCACATGTGATATGTAAATATGTAATTGCACCTAAGGTCAACAAGAGTGAACAATGTATGTTACCTAAAGTAAAAAATGTATAATGTTTCTTACCGATATTAATAATAAAAAAAAAAAAACTCTAATTCAGGAGAGAGCTAAATAAATTTTATCGGAACAAGGCAGAATTGTTTTGGCGACTAGCGCCTCAAACCACGGCCAACTTCATTAGAGGCCTAGGAAGTTCTTGGTTGTTAGGACGGAATTCATGATCATATCATGCCTAACCAATCAGCAAAGACAGATCTTGTTTGTAACGCCCCTTGCTAGGACAACTTTCTCATGAGATTGGATAGACGGATATTACGTCATTAATTCCGTCCTAAGACCCGCCTAAAGAAGCAAAATCTTCTGTGGCCTCTAATAAAGTTGGCTGCGCTCAAACGCACCAGTTCAAATAATGTGGCTCTTCGCATGACCATTCCAGGCGCCTTTTGAAACGGTCAAACGATAGGGGTTTATAGCTCTCTAGGTATCTAAAATCATAACTTTTAATATAAGTTAACAAATTTGCGTGTGTATGTCTAAGGTATTTTAATATAAAAATGAAACAAAACATGATTGCAAATAAAGTGTATATAAAATGTACCAGAAAGTGTATTAAATAAAAAAAAAAGTGGATAAATTAAAAATGAATTAAATGATGTTGAAATGAATGATGTCACTGGTCCTGTATTACTGTATCTCTATATCTATATATATCTGTATCTATATATTTTTTGTGCAAGTCTATGTATCTAGAGTAAATATTTCACTATAAATTTAATTTACCATATATAGAAAACGACGTTGCTCTTTGATGTAATATTTTAGTGACTCGCATTCCAATGAAAATGCGGGGTGGTCTGTCGCAAAATTCTTATTCGTTTCTGATACCCTTTCCATGACCATACATGGTATTCTCTATGGCTACACTCTCTCCTTTCGGTCTTTGCTTACGAGGCAAAAGTATAAACATTCCCTTATTTGGCCCACTATACCACGATTACAAATATTAATGTAATTTTCGAGAAAATTAATCGTTCGAAAATGTATTGAAAATTCATTATATTATCTTAAATTGAAAAAGCAGTTTTTTATTGCAGTAAAATCTTGAGTTTAGTGAACGGAATATTACGTTCCAAACACTTAAAGGGTTAAAAAATCGTTTAAAAGCAAATTATAATATAGATAAAATACCTGCGTGAAGTACCTGAATTAGAAGTAATAGACAGAATTTTGCAAACTAACTACGTTTATTTTAAACATTCTCCAAAGATTTTAAAAAAAAAATCGCTATCCTAAAATATTCTATGTTTCAAATTAAATGCAAATAACTTTGTAAATTTTTAAAATTCGTAAAATGAAACTTTAATTGGATGCACAAGTAATATATTTCCATGCGATATATATATATATATATATATATTCTGTATGCACGCAACTTTTATTAAGTATGTATTTAAAATATTTAAAAAACTTAATTAAAAACATTAATGTAATCCTCGAGAATATTAATCATTCTAAAATGCATTGAAAATTTATTAAATCTAAAGAATTATATTATTTTAAATATTGCTTAAATTGCCGTAAAACATTGAGCTTAGTGAACGGAATATTTCGTTCCAAACACTTAAAGAGATTAAAAAAAAACATTTACAATTAAAGTATAGATAAAATTGCTGCATGAAGTATTTGAATTCTACATCCTACCTTTATAAAAAATTATAGACAGAATTTTACACATTAATTACGTTTCTTTTAAACATTCTCCAGGGATTAAAAAAAATCATTGTCATAAAATGTTCTATATTTTAAAATGAAAGGCAAATAACTTTGCACATTTTTAAAATTAGTAAAATGAAACTTTAATTGTATGAACAAGTAATTTATTTCCATGTGAAGAAAAAAAAAATATTTTCTATATGCACGTAACATTCTTTAAGTATGTATTATAATTTTATTTCTTTTAATTTCCTTTTATTTAGCGAATGGGGAGTATTCTTTATATATATATATATATATATATATATCAAGAAGTCAAAGAGTGTTTTCAAATGTATAAACATGTTAAAACATCGTTTAAAAGCAAATTAAAGTATAGATAAAATGCCTGCGTGAAATACCTGAATTCTCCCTTACATTTCTACCTCTACCTTAAAAAAAAAAAAAAAAAAAAAAAAAAAAAAAAAAAAAAAAACAATTAGACAGAATTTTGGATACTAATTATGTTTATTTTAAAGACTCTCCAAGGATAAAAAGAATCACTATCGTAAAATTTTCTATGTTTTAAAATGAAATGCAAATAACTTTGTACATTTTTAAAATTAGTAAAATGAACTTTAATTGTATGCACAAGTAATTTATTTCCATGTGAATAAAAAATATATAAAGTGTGTATGCACGCAACATTTTTTAAGTATGCATTTTAGTGTTTCCAGATTTATAAACATCTTAAAAAATCTTTTAAATGCAAATTAAATTATATATAAAATGCCTGCGTCAAATACCTGAATTCTTCCCTACATCCTACCTTAATAAAAAGTAATAGGCATAATTTTTCATATTAATTACCTTTATTTTAAACATTCTCCGAGAATTAAAAAATAACTATCGTAAAATTTTCTGTGTTTTAAAATGAAATACAAATAACTTTAAAATTAGTAAAATGAAACTTTAATTGTATGCACAAGTAATTTATTTCCATGTGAAAAAATTAAAAATGTATTCTATATGCACGCAACATTTTTTTAAGTATGTATTAGGTAGCTTTCATTACAAAAAGTAAAAAGCTACCTATTGCAGCCGTCCGGAGGAAAGCACTTCCGGAAAATTTTGGTATATTTTCACCGATCTAAACCCCCAGACCCCCAAACCACCCTCCGTTCAAATGTTGACATATATATATATATCTGATTTTTGTCATGCGATAACTAACGTATTTATGAACCTATTTGAATGAAGTTTGGTATGTACATAGTACATACAAATGTCTCGACCGAGTTCGTTGGTCAGCATCATTCGCTATTTTGTTTCAAAATCGCGGCCATTTTAAATTTATTAAAAAATTTAAACTTTAAAAATAAATACGAAAAAATTAAAAGTTGAAAAATATTTTTCTCTTACGTGTTAGAACTTAAAACAAAGATTCCAGAACATTTTTTATTTTGTCTATATCTTAAAAAATGATTGAGTTATAGTACTTTGAATTTTTCTTATGGCTGACATTTTGAAGCGATCTGATTTTTGTCACGTGCTAACACGCGTATTTATGAACCTATTTCAATAAAACTTGGTATGTACATAGTACATACAAATGTCTCGACCGAGTTCGTTGGTCAGCATCATCCGCCATTTTGTTTCAAAATTGCGGCCATTTTAAATTTTTTAAAAAATTTAAAATTTAAAAATAAATACGAAAAAATTAAAAGTTAAAAAATATTTTTCTTTTACGTGTTAGAAATTAAAACAACGATTCCAGAACACTTTTTATTTTGTCTATATCTTAAAAAATGATTGAGTTATAGCACTTTGAATTTTTATTATGGTTGACATTTTGAAACTATCTGATTTTTGTCACGTGATAACACGCGTATTTATGAACCTATTTCAATGAAACTTGGTATGTACATAGTAAATATAAATGTCTCGACCAAGTTTGTTGGCCAGCATCATCCGCCATTTTGTTTCAAAATGTTGGCCAATTTAAATTTTTAAAAAAATTTAAAATTTAAAATTAAATGCGAAAAAATCAAAATTTGAAAAATATTTTTCTTTTACGTGTTAGAAATTAAAACAACGATTCCAGAACACTTTTTATTTTGTCTATATCTTACAAAAGGATTGAGTTATAGCACTTTGAATTTTCTTATGGCTGACATTTTGAAACGATCTGATATTTGTCACGTGATAACACGCGTATTTATGAACCGATTTCAATGAAACTTGGTATGTACATAGTACATACAAATGTCTCGACCGTGCTCGTTGGCCAGCATCATCCACCATTTTGTTTCAAAATGGTGGCCATTTTAAAAATTTTTAAAAATTTAAAATTTAAAATTAAATGCGAAAAAATAAAAAAATTGAAAAATATCTTTTTCTTTTTCGTATTAGAACTTAAAACAACGATTCCATAACACTTTTTTTTTGTCTATATCTTAAAAAAATGATTGAGTTATAGCACTTTGAATTTTCTTTATGGCTGACATTTTGAAACGGTCTGATCTGAACGATCCACAATGTTGCTTTAAAATGGCATACACTTTATGATATCGTGGAATTTGGTGACTCTCTAAATCGCTTAAAATAAAACCAGGTTGAATAAAGGATGACTAATTTCTAAAAACTCCTATTAATATTCAGTCTTGACAAAAACTAGTATTCAATCTTATAAAATCACTAATTTTATAAGATTATTTCCACTAATTTGAGCTTAGTATTTTTGAACAATGTAACCTACTTTAAAATAAATAAATAAATATATAAATATATGAAAGCTACCTCTTCCTCCCGGCATTACCCGAACGACTTTTTTAATTTTACTTCTTTTAATTTCTTTTATTTTAGCGAATGTGTATGCAGACTGTGTAGCGTCAAAAGAAAAAGAGCCTTTTTCGCCGTCACCATCGCTTAATTAATTTAAAATAATATAAAATAAAACTATTTAATTAAATTATGGGGGGTATTCTTTATGCGGCTTAAATAAAATATCCGTTGTCAAAATCAATCCTTTGAATCAATATCCGGCAGTTTATCACTTTTTTGCCTATATATTTGGCTGCAGAATAAATAAAAAAAATAACTGAAATTAAAATAAAATTAAATATAAATGGAGCCATTTTTTAAAACAGAGTTTCTTAAGTATGTCAGGGTTAGTTACAAGAACTGCTGAATACATTAAAAAAATACTTATACCTGAATTGTCCTTTACATCCTACCTCTTATAAAAATAATAGATAGAATTTTGCATACTAATTACGTTTATTTTAAACATTCTCCAAGAATTAAAAAATCATTATCGTAAAATTTTCTATGTTTTAAAATGAAATGCAGATAATTTTGAACATTTTTAAAATTAGTAAAACGAAATTTTAATTGTATGCACAAATAATTTATTTCCATGTGAAAAAAAAAATATATTCTGTATGCACGCAAATTATATGCAAGCAAATATTATGCAAGCAAATTATAGTATAGGTAAAATGCCTGGGTGAAGTACGTGAATTCTCCCCTACATCCTACCTTTATAAAAAGTACTAGACAAAATTTTGCATATTAATTACGTTTATTTTAAACATTCTCCAAAGATTAAAAAAAATCATTATTGTAAATTTTTCTATGTTTTAAAATGAAATGCAAATAACTTTAATTGTATGCACAAGTAATTTATTTCCATGTGAAAAAAATATATATATATTCTGTATGCACGCAACGGTTTTTTAAGTATGTATTTTAATTTTACTTCTTTTAATTTCCTTTTATTTAGCGAATGGAAAATATTCTTACGCAGACGGTGAAGCGCCAAAAGAAAAAGAGCCTTTTTCACCGTCGCTTAATTCCTCAATGGAAAATTTAGGTAAGACTTTTTTTTTTTTTTTGTTTTCTTTCGCCTGTTTAATCTGCTTTAAACACAATTATGAAATGTTGATTTTGTTTAATGCATTTTACAACCGGGAAAAAAAATTAACATTTTCGAAGAAGTGGGGAACATACTACGTAAACAGTGAAAAAATTTCTATACATTTTCAAAACTGCTTTCTTTTTAATCATCGTTTAAAATTGTCAGGTTATAATTAATTGAAAACATTTTATGTTATGATAGAAGTTTTTAGTTATCTTTCAAAAATATTATTGCATTTCAAAAAATTTTCTCTTTAATCTTCGTAAAAAAATGTCAGAATATATTTAAAAAAAAAAAAAAAAGTAATAGGTGACGAATTTCAACATTTGTTTATTTGATGTACAGTCGTGGGAAAAAAAAGTAAACACCCCCTACTGACTCTTTAGGAAATTATCGTTGAAGGAATTTAATGGTGCCAAATGATTGAAAATTAAGTCCACTTTACACAGTTAAATATTTGCAGTGTTCTGCCCAGGCATTTCACCGTTTTTTTTTCGAAAAAACGGTTACATAACCATAATTTAACCATAATTTTGGCCATAAAATAGCCAATAATATGTTCATAATAGCGTTAAATTATAGTTATGTAACCGTTTTTTCAAAAAATGGTCAAATGACAGAACAGAATGCTTCAAATTTTTAACAGTGTAACTTGATGTACATAAAATTTGCTTATGAGGCAATATATATATTATGAAACCCAAAGATCTTTTTTTTAGTGGAAATAAAAATTATGCCTGGGCACCAAATTTCAAGGTAAGAGATTTTTTGTTTTCTTTGCCTGTTTAATCTGCGTTAAACTCAATTATGAAATGTTGATTATGTTTAATGCATTTTACGACCGGAAAAAATAAACATTTTCGAAGAAAAAGAGAATATATTACGTAAATAGTGAAAAAAAGTTCTATACATTTTCATAACTACTTTTTTTTAAACCATCGTTTAAAAATCTCAGGTTATAATTAAATGAAAACATTTTATGTTATGATAGAATTTTGTAGTTATGTTTAAAAGAATATTAATACATTTCTGTTTTTTTTTTTTTTTTTCAATCTTTTTCTCTTTAATCATCGTAAAAAATGTCAGAATTTATTTTATAATAAGTAATAGATGATAAATTTGAGCATTTGTTTGTTTGATGTACAAGTTCTTAATAATCGAAAGCGAGTAAATTTTTTAATCGTTTGATAGATCAATATATTCAATGTTTATAAATGAAAATTTCAACTGTATTAGAACTATACTAAAATATATGTATACACGCGCACACCACACACATATATACATAGTACATATATACTATATATATATATATATATATATATATATATATTTATATATAGGGTGTCCAGAAGTAAAGGGGCAAACTTTAAAGGGAGGTAGGGAACATCACAAGGATTCAGAATTTCACAGCAACACATGGTCGAAAATGTCATGGGAAGGTAGCATGACAGTTCCAAGAGACGCAGAGACACAAGACTGAGATCATCTGAAATAATTTATTGGTCAACGATAGTTCATTTTCTGTGGTAGATGATATATAAAAATGTTACAAACGATGTTCAAAGTTTCCACCATTGCTAGCGATGCATGCATTTCACCGTCGAACCTGACTCACTCAAATACAGCTGTATTTTGTTGGATATCCGCAATAGCACAGATGCGTCTTGTAACAAGATCCATGTACACAGCATTATTTAGTGCACCCCCCTCCAAAAAAAAATTCGATGCTGCTTAAATCTAGAGAGCGTAGTGGCCAAGGAACCGGTCCTCCACGGCCAATCCATTGGTTACCAAACACCCGAGTCAAATGTTCACGAAAACTTCTGTTTAATGGGGAGTTGCCCCATCATGTTAAAATCACATATGACGTCTGACATGTTGTGGTACATTGTCAATTAAGCTTCGTAACACCTCTTGCAAAAAGATGCGATAAACTGCAGATGCTAGAGGTGCTAGAACAAGTAAGGATCGACTAGAGGTCGCTGACCACACCAGCCCAAGCAGTCACTGAAAAGCGGTGCTGGGCAACTCGTGATCTCACAATATGGGGATTCTCGCCAGCCCATAAATTAACATTGTGGTGGTTGAACACACCGTCTTGCGCAAAGTACGCGTTATCTGTAAATACAAGGTAGGATGAGAAATGCTGGTCTTGCCGACATTGGTCAAGATACCACTGTCCAAAACACACACGCGCAGGATAATCTCTGGGGAGCAGTGACTGTACTCTTTGTAGATGGTATGGGTGTAAGCCTTCACGTTGTAAAATACAATAAGCATTACACCGAGATTCTCCTACGGCAGAAGCGACGGCTCGTACGCTGGTACCCGTTTTTTGTTGAACAATATCTAACACATTTTGCTCCATGCTAGGAGTTCGAGTCAAGTGTTGTCTGCCTACTCTATGCCTATTACCTCGTAAGGATCCATATTCACACAAATTGTGATGCAAATTCAAAAAGATCCTGAGGTCCGTGCGTATCTCTGCGTGTATCTTTCGCGATATAATCTTTCTGCTTCTCGTGCACTTCCCTGTCAAAATCCGTAAATCAGGAGCATATCTGCCAGCTCGGTGTTTGTAAAGCATTTCATGCCCTAGTGTTTGCGATGAGAGATCCAATTACTGTAGGTCTGTCTTCTCCAGCGTTTCGAATTAAAATCTAGATGTATCATTAATTTCGGAAACAAAAAATGATATGTACAATTTTTGGTATGATTTATGAATTTAAAAATTCCCGAATCTGAGAATGCTGTTATCCTCCAATGCTCTTGTGAACAACACAATCTACCGACGAACGAAGACATTTCCAACCATGGGTTGCTGTGCATTTCTAAATCCTTGTGATGTCCCCTACGTCCCCTTTAAATTTGTCCCATTACTTCTGGGCCACCCTGTATATATATGTCACTGTCAAAATTTAACTAAGGAGTAGACTGTCTGCATTTACATTGCACACTGCAAGATAAATGAACCCGAGTTAATAACTCCATTTTTACACTTTTTGTCAAAAATCTACAAAAATACGTGACGGAATTCATGAATATCTGTAGATTCAAAATTCAGGAGTTCAGGAATCACGAGTTTAGGAATTTCAAGAATATAATAAAGTTGTACAACTTCATATTTTTCAAAGAACATTTCATCGCCATGTCAATTAGCAACATAAACACATTAAAGAAAAAGAAATAATAGTTGAAATCAAAATGTAATTTAAAATGTTCCTTGTAATCTGCAGCTACAGCTTAAATCTATGTGAATATTTTATTAGGTTCTAATCTTTTGAGAATACATTCATGAATTTATACAAGCTTTTTAAAAATGAAGCAGTTTTATATTTATTGAGCTCTGGTTTTCTAAGCATATTTAACTATACTTTCAAAAGACTTCACAAATTATAATAGAATCAACATGGCACAATTGGTACATAGTACATTTTTATGATATATGACGATTTGTTTAAAATAATTTATATCTTCTTAAGCGCTTTCCTGATTCACACGGATATCAAACGGGCAATTTTTTTAGCCAATCACAGGTACGGGCAAATCATGATTCATTATTGTCACCAGTTAATTTTTATTGTAAATGTTGCATTATTTAACCCAAATATTTTTCTGCTTCATTTAGACAAAAATTTAAATTTTGAAAAACCGGTGATGAAAAATTAAAAATTTTATAAATGATGCTTGTCCCGAATGGGTTAAGGAAGAACTAAACAAATTTATCTATCCATACGTAATATTTATTTTACATCTCTAATTTTTTAATGTATTTCGTTTAAAAATGAAATGAAAATGTGATTTTTGAAATAAAAAACAGCCATTATTTGAAAGTTTTTCAGAAATACAGATGAGTTAAATAGTTAGTATTTAGGTTACTATTTTTATTTTTGATTTGGTTGCCATCATTATGAAGTAAATGATAGAAAAGGCCTGTGGAATATGTTTTAAGTTCAGAAATATTTCGACGATAGAGGAAGTTGAATTTCTGTTGTTTTCTAAAATTAGTTTAATGAGTTTCCTAAAATTGTCATATTTTATTTTTTATTTGATTTCTTAATGATGCTTTCATTATTCTTGGAAAACTAATCAGAACCTAAACTCCACTCTCTTTTTATGGATTTTAATGTCCGAATCCTCCTAATGGATGTAAGTGCTCAAACAACGTTCTTATACAAAAAGCTCCAAGAGCAGAGAGCAATCCTTCATAGTCACAGTTATGAAGAAGCATTCAGGCAAAAAGCTGGTGCTCAGCATTTTTATAGCAAAGCAACTTTGTTTGCAGTGCGGATGTTACGATCAGTAATTTGCATATCTCCAGATAATGTGAAACCTGACAGCGCCATCTCCCTTCACATTTTGGATTTATTTTTTTCCTTGACCAAATAAAATTCGATTGCACTGTAATTGTTGTGTCATAATATCAAGTCATTCAGACTAGTTGCTTTAAAATTATAGATTTTTGAAATCATAACTTTAATTATAATCACCCCGTCTATACCTCACTTGAGTTAATATCACTATGAAAGTCCCGATGATATGTAGGTACTATAAAGCATGGAAAAACGGAAGCTACCTGTTCTACCGTAAAGTTTTGGCATGAAATAATGTTCTTTAACTCTATAGATTATACATGCATGTATTCTAATCATGTCTTTTTTTTTTCATCTAGGAAAATCAACTTCAAATCGATGTCGACATTCGTTTAGCAGTTGGTTGTTTGTACCTTATCTACTGATGAACTATTGGTTACTTCTGGGAGGAAGTTAATCGGTTGTCCACCAACCAAAGCATGTTCTAATTCTGGAAAAGAAGAACGTCATCACGCCGCTATTTCAGTTACGCTAAACTGTGAAAAGCTGCAAAAATCACACACACCCGAACAATCCTGTGATGACTTCCAAACAACTCAATCAAGGATATTCTTCGATATTCCGTCATGTCGTACGCAGTATTACTTCCATTTCAAACAATGGTGTTTTCTCATGAGGAGTGAGTGCTTTAAAGTTGGATCAAAAGATATTTTTGTGAACTATGTAAAAAACGTTTTGTTTGTGATGAAAACTAAGCCAAGTTTCAATTTTGCTGTGACACTATGATTCAGCTAATCGTGTTTTTCCATTCACAGTTTTAAGACTGTGTGCATCAACTCCAAAGGCTTTAAGGGAGTTTTTGGTCATTGTTGTACTTTTATGGTATGATTTATCTGATAAAGGTATCGATAATTTAATAATTCAACCAAACTGATAAACACACCTTATTCAACTGCCATATCTTAAGATACTCTTACATTTATGAGTATCAAATTGCATGGGAAAGAGTTTTTTTTTCTTTTTAAAAAATAATCAAACGCATAAAACATTTGGTTTATTTTGTGTCAGCCGACAATCTACTCGGGGGGTATAGTCCGAAGGGAGGAGTGCCCTTCGTGGGGGTCTTTCTAAGGGAACCTTACCCGTATTTACGCAAGGTTTGAAGAAAACCACAAAAACTCCGAAGAATTAGGCCGATGGCCGCGATTGGATTCGAACCCAGCGCCATCCGACTACCAGTAGAGAGGTCAGAACCTCTCGGCCACTGGTGGGGCGAAAGCATAAAATAAATAAATTCTATGGTAAGAAAATTAAGGCATGTTTTAATTTTTACAAAATCTTAAATAGTTCGTTTGATTAAAAAACAAATAAAATATAGTATGAAAATAAAATAAAATAAAAAATCGCTCACAGATAAATTAATAAAGAATAATATCTTTATGCAAACTTCATCTTAAGTATATTAAAATCATTTCACAAATTGAACAACAGCTATAATAATTAACTTGAATAATTTTTAATAAAAATAATAGCGATAATAATGTTTATTCTTATATTTAATCAGTTTGTTTTGTTACAGAAGGTCTAAATTTATCATCAGTGATTCGGAGTAATATCAATTAACCTAATGTAAGAAACAATTTACCATTTGTAGTACATTTAGTGTATTTAAAACAACTTTCACTTAATTTTGAATAATTCTTTTAAATAATTTGAAAGTGAATTATTTTAAGAAGCAAGAATTTAATTTTTTAATTATATATATATATATATATATTTATAAAATTTTAAAAATATTAAAGACGAAATGAGTAATAATTCTACATAATTTTTACGTTTAAAAACTCATAGTTAAAAAGATTTGCTTTTGTTAATTTTACGACTATGAAACCTTTCCTATAAATTTATTTCGATTCAAATCAATATTAATTTTTCTGAAATTTCTTAGCGAAATTTATTTTGTGAATTTTTTTACAGATTTTTCTGTTAAATTTATTTAATATGTATTTCAAAAATTTAAAAAGAAAATAAACTTATATATATATATATATATATATATATATATATCCATATATATTAGATGCTTTTTAAAAATATAATGAGTGTGTAAATTGTTCATTTTTACACTATATAGGCTCCACAATGGTAACTTTAGATCTTTGTCAAAGCATTGTATTCCTCTTGTAAATTTTAATGATCCAAAAATAAATAAATTAAAAGATAGAGTAATCTAAACTAGATTTTTTTTTGGATAAAAGTTATTCCTACGTTGTTTTTTGAAATATCAGCCTACAGGGCTATTAGACCGAGTAATGTTTTTTATACCATATATAGTGAAAATAATATTATTCAATAAAAAATACTGTGCTAATGTTTCTCAGCTGAAATTAGTGCTCAATTTTCGTGCTCAATTATCAAAAATCAAGACATTTTATCGAAGATTTTAGAATATGATGTTTCTTTAAAATGTGTGAAGTCATTATTAGTAGTAGTGAAAAACCAATGCAAGTTGGTTAAGGGTCCTATCTGAATCTCTGTAATGCATAGGTGTGAATTGTGTTAATTAACAATGCTTAAGTGATGATAAAGTATTTTACACAAAGCAAAATTATTCAAATTATGTTAAAAAGTCACTTCAATGTAATAATCTTAATAAAATTTATAGGAAATTCGGGATTAAAATTATGATCAGAAATCTGCACTTTTGAGTGAATTATCCGTTTGTGACTCTACTTACCCATGCAATAAAAAGTGATTTTATTATTATTTTCACTTGGAATTTTTAAATTTTAAATAACCTATAGGTATTCTTTCTGACTTCATAAGTGTAAATTTCGTTTGTAAAACATGCACTGTAAAAAAAAAAAAAAAAAAAAAAAAAAAAAAAAAAAAAATAGTTACTAAATTTTTTCTAGTAAACTTGTATTCCAAGAACTTTTCATAAAACGATAACAGCAAAATTTCATGTAACCCAGAATGGTTACATGAGCTTTTGTTGTTACCGTTATATGAAAAGTCTTTGGAATACAAGTTTATTAGAAAAATCTTAGTATTTTTACAGATTTATGTTACAGTGTAACCAAACTAGTTTTGTCGTATTAAAAAAGAAAAAAAAAACTAGTAGATTATATCTCTTTACAAAAATATATTCGTTTGAAAAATAATAACTTTAAAAAATAGCACAAATAAAATGTTATAATTAAGCATCATAGTATGAAAATGCTTTGAGTTGCGAGTGAGTAATTTTCTCTTTACAGTCACTTAATTTTAACTGTGATCAGACTGAAATATTAATCTCTTAATTACATTTAGCCATGCATTTATATTTTTATTCTGTGCCTTTATCATGAAATCATACCACACAACTTGATGAGCTTCAATTCTTCAGACACTGAAAACAATCGTCTGGCATATAAAGAGCAAATATTGGTGTATAGAAATGCGTTATTATGAGTCGGTTTTGTAATTTTAAAATATCCATTGTTTATTTCTGTAATTTTTAATAAAACTGTTGATTAAGTATCACGCTACATCTCACGAAGATAAAAGTGAAGTAAAATGTTCATCTGCTAATTAGTGCGAATAACACATCTAAGTATAGATTTTAATTGAACAACTTAATGAAATGAATTATGAAAAACATCAAGATACACATGAAAATGCAGGCAACTGTATGCAGTTTATTTTTCTTAAATCATCCTTAGATTTAAAAAATACAGATATTTGCAACATGCTTATTTTCTGAAATTTCATTGAAAATGCCTATAAATTCGTCATTTTTAACTTTTAGTGTGACTGTGTGCTTAATAATGGATGTTTTTTCAACTGACTATGGTTTAAACCAGCCATACTGGAAAAGAAATTTATCCACTGTTGTGAGAGCACAAGCTGATTTGTGTTTAATGATTTTGAGCAATATATTGTATTACTCAATCAGATATGTTCTATTTTTCCCCTTATCTTGGCAAACTGTTATGTTCGTAAAGACGATTCTATAACTTTGGGTAGGCAGTTGCATTTTTAAATGTTTTGTATGTTTTCACATTATCATAATTAAATAAAGCATAATACAGGTTTAATATATTTTGAAATAGTCTTTCAAACCCAGGGAAATATATTAACGCGTAGCATTATTTATTACAAGCAGTATATTTTAATTTGTTCAGTTAATCTCTGAATGTTTATACCCCATAAAAAAGGAGATGGAAATTACAACACCCATGACACTTGTGGAAAATTTTACGACACGTGAAAAAGGTAGAATTGATAATTGTATCTAGATTAAAATAGTTTTTTTTCATAAAAAATAATATATTGTTTAACATACTCAAACTATCATGAATAATAACTGAATGTAATTTTCTTTTACGCATGACATTTCCTATCAGACAAAATTGTGCAGTTGTAAATTAATTTGAAATTGATTTATTTGTTTATTTATTTCATTCAATAAAATTCGTAAAATTGCAGCAAATTCCAAGCGGTCCTAATTCTGGTATGTAAATAATCAGAAATAACAAAACACGGATTTCGTATTAAGCATTTCCCATTTGAAGCATAATATCAAAAAATATTTTAATTAATTATTATTACATGTCACATGTCAGTTGATACATTACAAATTCGGTATTTCATTCAAGATATTATTAAAGAAATAAAAATTCATGTTTTGTCTTTTGTCAAATCCAATGCTATTTCGTTAATCTCGTTTCCGAATAAACATAAAAGAATGATTTCAAAATAAAGAAAAATCGCTTTTTTATTTTGTTCATTTATCTCAACTAAACACATGTCTGCAACAAATTTTGGCATCATTTGTATGATGGAAGCAGCTCACCAAAAGATTTGTCATTTAATGCGATGTGCTTTAAATTTTAATCTTCAATTTTTATTCCGTATAAACAGCGAAGAAATGTTCTTTGGAATATAATTTGTTTGAGAACTGTACTTCAGTTTACAGTTTTTCTTTAAGCAGTATTCTTTGAAAATTTATCTCAATAGATTGCAGTACCTTTATGAAAGATTTCCTTGTTTTCATTCAAAACGATATAAAAAGTTCTTCATTTGTTTCTTGCAAACATTCTTGCAAAACTGTAGCATATCATCATTAATAAAGAAATAAAATAATATTAATAAAACAGAAATTTACCAGACATGTATACTGCGAGAAAAACTGTAAACTTACTAAGATTTTTTTAGTAGATTTGTATTACAAGAAGTTTTTATGTAACGGTAACAGAGAAAATTCATGTAACCTTCCTCGGTTACATAAAACTTTGCTGTTATCGTTATTTGAAATAGTCTTGGAATACAAATTTACTAGAAAAATCTTATTAAGTTTAGAGATTTTTTTTCTGTGCAATTGAACTACCAGCTTAAAATACTGAAGTTGTCCGAATAAAAAAATGTATGAATTTATTTGCTATTTCTTTCGTTATTAATTACTGACGTGTTGCTAATAACAATGTGACGTTTTTGGTACTTTTTTTAATTTCATTCCAGTTAACCTTTTACAGGCCAATGTTCCCAATTGGGAACATACGTAAAAAAAATTTATTACAAATTAAATTTAATGAAACTTGACTCGAAAAAATTAGCTGAAAGAGTAAAAAGAAGCCTTGATTTTTTGAAATAGAAGTTACATTCCTATCATTAATGAGGAAATGTACAGAAAATCATAAAAAATGACCAATGCGTACTACAAAATAATCAGTCATAAGAATGATTTTTTGAAACAGATTTTTAGAATTAGATAACAAGATTTTTACAAACAGAAGTTATATTCCTATAATTTATGGGGAAATGTACCGAAAATAATAAAAATGACCAATAAACACTGGAAAATGACCGCCGGAAGTGACCAATGTTCCCAATCGGGAACATTCTGAAAATTACATATAAAAAAAATTTGCATCATATTAAATGACTAATATCCCTTAACTAAAGCATTAGAAGACATAATGTGCAAAAAAATAATTTAAAATATGCCTGGATCTGAATTTGGCCTGTAAAAGGTTAAGTAAAAATAAATTTCATATAAAAATACTTTTTAGTGTTTTAGTAGGCAATCTGAAAATATTAGAAATGTTCAAAATAAAATAAAAACGGTTCTATATATATATTTATATGTAAGGTACCTGTACCCAATATTGACAACCTAAGGAAAATTAATTTTTTTCGCCCTTGTGTACACGTGAAAGGACTCTAAAAATATATGACCACTAACCCTAGACTGTTGACTATCATTATTAAAATTAGCGACCTTGTAATTATTCTGGTTTAATTTAAATGATAAAAACAAAAATGTTTGCAATCGTCCATAAAAGGGACCACCTGTCCCTATTATGGACAGGTGGCTCCTTATTGACCTGCTACACAGGGTGTATGGAATAGCCACACTTCTATGGAATTTTAGAGGAGAGGGAATAAAGAATATATATATATTGCTGGGGATGGTAGGGCACATTAAGTATCTTCAGAACATGCATTTTAGAGCAGGGTTCACATTCGGTTGGTTTTGCTTAGCTTTATGTTTTTGTTAATCTGAACACATGTTTTACTTCACATGTTTTACTTCACATTTTTACTTCCAATGTAGACATAAGATATCCACATTGGGAATCGGGAGTAGTTTTAATAAATATTGTAATAAATAAACAAAGAAAATATTTGTATGCAATAAATGCAATAGCTATCGAAAATACGTTTTATAAGCTTTCTAAAACATTCCACCTTTCTACATTTAAAGTAATTTTACAATATCTAATAAGAATTTAAACTTACCTGTAATTACGATCAGCACACTACGAAACTAGTCGTTGGGGGCCACCGTAATACTTACCTATCATGGATATGTATATGAAAATAAAACATGTGAAACTATTTATACAATGCATTGCAATTCATAAACAAAATTTAAATATTGTTAATATACATAGTAATGCTATATTAAAGAACTGTTGATGTACCAATTTCGACAAATTATATAAAATGCCAAACTACTCAAGTAGTACCGAACTGCGTAAAAGAAACATCCTTATAACTCCAAAAATAATAATTCTATTAACTAACAATTAACTGCGTCGGATTAAACGTTTCATTTCCAATTAAAATATACTTCTGAATTGAAATTTGAATGAAATACAGGGTCATGAAAAATCGAAGAATGTGGAAAACAAAATTACAAATATCTCGGCAACTAATAATCCGATCGACTTCGTTCTATATGCAAAATGTGTGTTATTTTATTGTCTTTTACGTCCATTCCTTAGAACAAAAAAATTCGAAAATTTTTATATACCTTTCATCAGAACGAATTTTTCGAGAGTCCGAAAAAAATAGTTCCGGATTATCGAGGTTGCTGATATTAAATTGGGTTCGTCCCATTCTTACATACTAACTACATACAAAATTTCAAGTCTCTATCTCAATTTGTTCGGGAGATAGAGCGTTTACAGGCAGACAGACAGACAGACAGACGGACGGACGGCAGAATTTTTTTTTCTAAAAATATGTTTTTCGGAATCTCCACTATCTAAAACGTGTAAATCCGTCAAAAAAATTTTCGATTTTCAAAACGATTGCAAGACTTACCCTATACTACGTATGATGGGTAAGTAACAACAAATTTACTTCTAAATGGCGAACAGAGCACATTTTTGCACTTCTAGGCTCAATTATCTTCTCAGCTGCTTTTCATTACGGAAATGTAGCGCGATCTCCTTATCAAAATTGTTACTTTTTAAAATATTAGGGGTGTCCATATTGTGTACCTCATAAATTTTTCTTTTCTATTTGGTACCGCTTAGCTTCGACACCGGTAATATATTTAATTCATAAGATAATGAGACTTTCTAAACAGCTTCATGAGCAGCATATGTTAAATGACGTTTATAGAAAAGTTTGGCACCTTGTGGTACCTTGCAATTTTGTTAAATAATATTTAAAATTTTTGCCAAACTCATATAAAAAGATTCAATATCCATGCATTAAAAGTTGGATTAATCAAACGTCCGTTCTATTACTTTATACTTTATACTCCACTTTTATTATAATATAACTTATTTGCAGTAAAGAATTTCAAATCCTTAAATGCTTCAAAATATAACAAAATATACTAGAAATTTAAATGTTTGAGGGACAGAGAAGTTTCCATAACTAGTTTATAAATTTTCAAAGTACATTTCTTGAACAGATATATACAATTAACTTACAAATATTCTCTCAAAATTTAATTATTATTTGAAGTTTGAAAAGTTGACTTTTAAATGCTTCCTTAGTTTTTGTTTTCAGTTTTTAATTTTAATTTTTATGTATTTTTTTTTAACTGATCAAAGTGAATTAATTTTGGGTCACTTTAAAGAAACTTTTACGAAAACATTGATAAAGAAAAATAAACTATATTTTCTAAAATTGAGTTTAGCATTTCTTAGAACAATATCTTTTTTAAGTATATATATATATGAAGTCATTTATTTATTCTCATAATTAATAAAATAAATAACAATTTTTCTTTCAAAACGTAACTTAATATTTATTTTGTTAAAGAATTCCAGAGCAAAAATTCTTAATTATTCAATATTCGCTTTCGAAATTCTCAAAAAAATAATTCAGAAAAACAGTAAATTATATAGGATGTAATTAATGATACTTATTTAAAACTAGCTGTTCTGCCCGGCGTTGCCCGGATTCATCAAAAAATAGCAAGAATTGCGAAAAAACTTTAAAAATCATAATAAAAACCTCGAAAAATTTAAAAAAATGCTGCACGAATTTCGTCTAAACTTCGTTGAAAAGAGATGGGCTAGAAAACTGAAGTTGGATTATTTTTACTAACGTGGAAAAATCTTACAAATCGCAAAAAAACATTAAAAATCTCATCAAAATATAAAACAAAATTCAAAAATTGTGCTTCAAAATTCGAATAAACTTTGAAGAAAAGAGATCAGAATTTAATAAATTCGGCCAAAAATTGAACCTCTAAAAAATCGAAGCGGGTCGCAAAGAAACGTAAACATCGCTTTAAAAATGGCAAAATTTTCAAAAATCACGGAACTCAAAATTTACTCTACTTGGATAAATGTTTTGAATCTAATTAATTTGATAATGTAAAAAGCATTGAAATACGAAAAAAACTGCTAAAAAATCGCAATAAAAATCTTTAATCGCACAGGAGAAAATTTATCATATTAGCGAAGAAATCAAAAACCGAATTCCTTTTCCGTATCTGAAAAAAATCGCAGTGAACTCAAAAAAAAAAAAAAAAAAAAAAAAAAAAAAACATACTGCATTAAAAATTGCTGTAGATCAAAATAAGATAGCAAAACTATTACCGTAAAGGATAAAAGTTTAAACCAAACTCTTATTAGTCTAGAAATTTAAAATCGAATTCCTTTAAAAAATGTTTACAAAAAAATATATACTGAGAAAGCCCATAAAATTGCATTGAAAATTGTAATGAAAGTCGTAAAACATTAAAAAATCCTTTGGGTAGAAATTCACTGTTATAATATAAAATATTGTAATCAAGAAATTAATCATATTAACCAAAAAGTTTTAAAACGAAATCGATTTCCGGACGTAAAAAAATCGCCACGGAACATGAAGAATGACTAAAAATTACATTGAAAATTGCATTAAAAATAGCTAAATATCTGGAAGTCAATGCTTAAAAAAATAATATTAAGGCAAGGCGGGGGGGGAAGGTGGATATGATCGAAATCATTCATAAATTACAAAATGTAGGCATGGAACGCCAAAATCATATTAAGAGATAAAACATTACATTCGAAACATAACTACAATAAATAAAATGTTTGATATCAAAATTGGTTTCTGAATGGCAGAAAATCGCCAAGGAACTTAAAAAATGGCTAAAAATCGTATCGAAAACTATATTAAAATCGCTGAATATTTAAAAGTCAAGGCTGTAAAAATTTAATATTCAGTCGAAAATATTGTAAGCGGAAATCGTTCATGAATAAGGAAAAAGTCAACACGGAAAACCTAAAATCTCCCAAACTAACTAAAAATTACATTGAATATCGCATTAGAAATTGGCAAAATTCATAAAAGCGTGGAGAACAAGTTGTACTATTTATGCTAAAAGTTAGAAACCGAAATTCTTTTACCGGTGTCAACAACTGTCACAGAACTTGAAAAATCACTATAAAACAGATTAAAAATCAGTAAAATTCAAAAATCCGTACAAAATTTGCCATAGTAAGATAAACATTTATATTAAATTCCTGCGGACATAATTTACCATAATGGGACAAAACATTGAAATCTGAACTCTTTCATTAGTTAAAAAAATATCGACACAAAACTTGCTAAACATTTTATGAAAGTACACAAAAAATCTGAATAATTAATGTCAAAATTTACTACATTAAGCTACAAATTATTTAAAAAATTCTTTTCCAATTGTGAAAAAATCGCCGTGGACTAGAAAACACCTAAAAATTGTATTCAAAAATTCATTACAAATCGTTTCAAATTTAAAAATAGTGGAGGACGAAACAATCGGCGCAAAGCATGAGAAATAATGAAAATATTGCTAAAAATTGCATTAAAAATCACTAAATTTCAAAATTCGTAAATGAAGTGTAAATGTTTGAAATTAATTTCCTTTTCGAAATTTCAAAAAATAGCCGTGAGATTCAAAAAACGAATACAAAACCATTGAAAAATTCATTAAAAATCACTAAATGTAAATACAACCCGTGAATAAAAAAATATTCTAGTCGTGTAAAACGTAGCAACCATTCTTTTTTACATGAATTACAAAAAAATCGACGCAGAACACAAAATATATCAAAAATCACATTGAAAACCGACAAAATTAAAAAAGGTAAATGGTGAAATTTACTATATTAGGCTAAAAGTTTGAAACCAAAATAATTTTTTAATTGTTAAAACACCACTGTGGTGGGGATCGAAAAAAATAGTACTAAATCGCATTAAAAAGTTCATTAAAAACGCATTGAAAAATGCACTAAATATCGCTAGTCATTTTTTTAATCGCAGTAATCAGAATTTCATCAAACGAATAAAACATTCTAATCGGAAATCTGAATTATTTGATTATCCGGTTGACCAAGAAACTATCTGGGTCAATCATGTCGATGGGTCAAACCATAAGATTAAACTACATTAATGGCAGATCGTAAATTCCATATTCACTTGACATTAGACATGTTACATATGTTTGTTATATGTCATCAAGTGGTTTTTACTTCCTATTTTTATATGTATTTGTATTAATGTTTTTCTAAATTATCTCTTGTTTCATTATTTAACACAAAAATTACACCTATTTGCATAATTTGGCTTGTTTCACGATTGATATAATTTGGCGAAATTGGTCGAAAAGATAATCACGTAGTAAAAGTAAATCCTTTATAGATAATAAAAAATCGACACGGAACACAACAATTCTTGAAAAATCTCGTTAAAAATCTCTAAAGTTATATTAGATTAAAAATTTGAAATCAATTTTTATTTCCGAATATTAAAAAATCACCATAAAACTCGAAAAATTTCTAAAAATTGCATTGAAAAGTGCATTAAAAATCACTAATTAAAAAATCACAGGGGTCAAAATTTACTCTAATAGGGTAAAACGATGTAATTGGAAATATCTCATGAATGACAAAAATCCGACTTTAAACGCAAAAAATCTCGAAAAATCGCATTAAAATTAGCTGAAATTCATAAATCTTAAAAGCTAAAATTTAATACATCAGCCTGAAAGTTTTAAGCAAAATTCCTTTTACTAATGTCGAATAATAGCGGCAAAATTTACACTAAATAATTCACTAAAAATCCAAACATCGCTGCACGAAATCCAAATAAATTATATTGAAAAGAGAACAAAATTCACTAATTTAGGTCGAAAGAATGAAACCGCTTTCCTTTTCGCTAATGTGTAAAAATCGCCTCGAAACCCACTAAAATTCGCATATGAATTAAATAAAAAAAAATGAAAATCGGCCTTAAAGGTGTAAAATTTCATACATAACTTCTTGCAGCTGTCTCTTTAGAGCATCGCCAGTACTTTAAAATTTTTAACATGCGTTATAAACTACGTTAAAGTGTAAAACAGATCTCCTTATTACATTTCCTAATTTTGTTTGTGCCCCTCCTTTCACGCACCCTGAAATGTGTCACACCACTCTTTGTTTAAATTTTTTATCATGTATTATAAACCATTTTAAAATTTAAAATAAATCACATTGTTATATTTCCAAATTTTAACAAAATCGCGTTCTGTTAGTTCCATTTTTCACCACCAGGTAGCGCACTCTATTCTTCAAAAACTTTATCAAAACGATACTCTGTTAAACAACCTATCAGGTGATACATTACTCGAGGGGGTAGCGGTCTTATACAAGAATTTAACATATTTTATGAAATTGCTATTCGAAAATAGTGGTAACTAAATTTTTGACATTTTAGGCAATTTTCGCAAAAAAATACTACTTATTGCATTCTCAAAAGCTCAAGATTTTGATAGAACAACTATGAAAAAAATAGATGCTAAACGCAAAAAATCTTGAAAAAGCGTTAAAAATCACATTAAAAATCGCATTAAAAATCGTTAAAATATAAAAATCGTAACAAACACAAAATTTAAGGCATTAGGCTAAAAGTTTAAAACGATTTTCTTTTTATGAATCTCAAAAAATAGCCGCAAAATGAGAAAAAAACATTAAAAATCGCATTAAAAATTCGTTAAAAATTCAAAAATCGCTGTACAAATTCCGAATAATCTTTGCTGAAAAGAGAGAAAAAAAATTGCTATTTTGGGTTAAAAGAATGAAACCGCATTCCTTTCACTAAAGGGATAAAACCGCAAAAATAACGCTAAAAATCGCCTAAAAAATTATTATAAAAAATCTGAACAAAAAATCGAAAATCGGGCTTCGAGGTGCAAAACTACATGTAAAAAAGTACCTTCCCTCCAAATTGTGTAACTCTATGTGCAGCAGTCTCTTCAGAACAGCGCTCACAGACAAACATCCTTCTCTCTTTATTATTATAGATAGATTAATATTTCTTTAATATTTTTTTCCCTTTTTATGCAGGTTATACAAATTATTTTCTGCTTAATAGTTTTTTTGTATGTGTGTGTGTATAGAAAGTGTGTATAAACTTTATACTATTTTTTGATTTCAAAACAGTGTATTACAATGATTTAAAAATACATATATTATCAGAAATTTCAAAAAATAGACTTAAATAATTCGAGATTATTTATCTTTAAATTAAAATTATCTAGCCATTTCTACATTAACACAAAATATCATTTACTTTCTTATTCAGAATTTTTTCAGAAATTTTAAAAGGATTTTTAAAATTTATAGTTCGTATTAATCGAAAAATATTGATTCTGTTAACATTTTTGTTTATAACCTCTATTAGTTTTACTATTGGTTTAAGTTATTGTTAAAGCTATTGTTTAAGTTATTGTTATTGGACTTTGCAATTAAAACAATATATATATATATATGTGTTTACGCCCTATGTTTATTTATAACAAATATTAACAAATCCTTGTAATTCATGTCTTTTTGTTCTTATGAATAGATATGCACTTAAAAATGATCAGATTCAAAATGTTAAGCTACTTTTATCTTTTAAATATCACAATATCATAAGATATGAGCATCCAAAATTAAAATATTTTTAGTCAACGTTATAAAAAAGGACAAAAATTTATGAGATGAAATTTTAATTAAAAATAGATAATAAATATATTTCTAATGTATTAGATTATTTAACAATTTTCCATCGTTGGAATTCTATAATTATAAAATGTTTTTAGATCCGATAACATAAATTACATATTCGCAATTTTCATCTTCCCATTACTTCGATCTGTAACGTCGCAAAAAAAAAAAAAAAAAAAAAAAAAAAATGTCAAGTTTTGTTACTAGCGATGGCATTTAATATTACCAGATAATTTAATTATCGTCTTGTCACTCATATTTGTTATTTTAATGATGCATATTAAATTTTTGTTTGAAAAATATTCACTTTTCTAATTAATTAAATGAAGTTTATTAAAATTCATGACATCATTATTTTTTCATTCATTTGGCATGACGTAAAAAAATGGTGAGAATTATATTTGTATGAATACATACTTAAAAATAATTAAGAATTCTTTTTATAGAAATAAAATATATATCTAATATCTTCATGAGTGCGGTATATCTTTAAAGCAATAAGAGCCGTGCTTAATATTGATGAGCTGGATGACGCCATATCAGTGTAAAAATTTAATTATATTAATAAAGCTCATATGATATTTTTTTGCACAATTATTGGAGTATTCTCTGAAAACAGATATTAGTAGGCTGCATACATTTTTAAAAAATTCAGTTCTACTGAATTTTTGCAAATGAATAAATAAAATAAAATACAATAAATAAATAAATACAGTGCACAAAGCTTACTAGAACTGCTTTTTGATAATTTGTATCATTTATGAATTTTAAAATAAGTGGCTCAACTTATATAATCGCAGATGAGTAAAAAAAAAATAACGAGAAGAAAAATAATACTCAGTGTACAAAGTTAACTAGACTTTCTTTTGATAATTTGTATTATTTATGAATTTTTTGAATAACTGAAATAAAATCAACGTCATTTTACATATGAATCGCAAATTCTAAGGAAAAACATTAACATTACAAAAATGTACACTTTTAATTTAAAAATTCGTAATATAATTTAAGATAACATAAAGAATTTTATTCCAAATTTGAAAATAATTGAGAAAAGTGTAATTATTTTTCTTAGTAAAAGTGATTACCGCATATTTCCTTGTATAAGCCGAGAAATATCAGATATTGTTTTAGTCTCCAAAGTAGGTGGGTTAACTTATACATAAGTAAAAGTATATTTAAAAATTGACATTCCAAAATGAAAAAGAAAAGATTATAAATGTAAATATATATATAAAATACTTTCACGTTTCTACAAATACCTTAAAGGCCCATTCTTTTACTATGAAAATAACTACTAATCCCCTTTCACTATCCATTTCATTATCATAATTTTCAATGAACTTCTCAAAATCAATTTCTTTTATTGGTACAGCAGCATGAATATCGACACTCTTATTCATCATCATTACAATTTCTAACTTCAAAAATGTGCAAAAACGAAAACGTATGTAATTTTACTCTGCGTTAAGATACCTTTCGTGGAGTCTATTAGTAATAAAAAAAATATAAAATATATATTTATTCTATGCATTATTTATTTTTCAATGCTAAAAACTAGAATAAAAAAATCCTAAGAAATATAAAAATGTAGTTTGTGAGTCCCCATGTATAATCAAATTTTATTTATAAATAAAATGTATATATTTTTTCGCTGTTAAATTTTACTTAGTTATCAGTTTGTTGATATAAAAGTATAACTGAAAACTTACAAAGTTCATAAATAAAACCTATGTTCCGAGGAACTCAGAAACAAGAATATAAATTCATTTATTATAGTTAATTATTACTCAATATCAGTTATTATGTGTTAACAAGAGGAAATCCGCATCCATTTCAAAAAATGTAATATAATAGATTCAAAATTTCAATAAGGTAATTTTTTAATAATATTTCCACTCTTTAGCTTGTCATAATGACTTAATATTTGTGCTTTACATAGCGCGTTAAATTTCCATACATCTTTCAAATTTCGAATATAATATCGTCGTTAAACTCTGACATTATATATGTAATAGCATTCATGCATTTAATAAAATTTTTGATGTTTTATACTAATTTATAAGAAATTTCTTGTTACTTAAACCTTTACGAAAACTTACATATTGTGTTTACTGAATAATTTCACAGTGCATTAAAAAAACATCTCTCAAATGGTATTAGCATAATATGTGAAAGTTTTTTCTGCATGTTGCAAGGTAACTTTTCTTATTAATTAATTGTATAGTTTTACAATTTTTCTTTCAAATAATCATTTCATATATTCTATAAAAAAAACATATTTATGACTTAATGTTAAAACTGGATGTCTACACATTTTGTGTACCACTTATGGATCGACCAAGTAATGCTATATCCGCACATTCTATTTAAAAGTAAGGAAGTACGTGTTTATTTCAAAAAGAAAGCATGCCTGATATGAAAGTGAGTGTTTCCAAGCAAGAATCGTTGGAGATGTAGATAATAGTTTTGTAATAAAAAAAAACATTGTATAGAATGAAAAAGAGAAATTATAATTATGTTCTTAGTTGTTTTAATGTTTGTAGTAATTATATTAAATGTGTTTTAAAATAAAATGTCTAATTATTTGTATTTTAGTGTCTAAAATTTACTCATGAACATTGCTGATCATTGCTTATAACCATGTTACGCATTAATAGATTGACCCATTACTAAACATTTACGATCAACAAATTTTATTACACATGTCATTGATTTTTGAAAATTCATGGGCTATCATACTACACTATACTATCGAAAAATTAAATATTCTTGATAAATAATCTATTATTGAATCTTAATGAGCATTAAATAACACTTCTGGCCACAATTCTGGCTTGAATTATGAATACAAAATCATATAAAATTTACGTCATGTTTTTGCGTCGATGAAATATTCAAATCATTACAATTGCAGCGCGGACGTACATCACGGGCTACCGTAGTGCCGATCGCAACAGCTAAACTAGTTGGATTTTCCAATCCCAAAGCTTTCTTCTATCGCGTACGTACATTTTAATATTTAAAAAAATAATCACACATGCTTTAATAATTTTAATTCAATACTATGCCAACTTTGATTTTTATCATAAATTTCTGTTTTAGTCAATTAATCAGAGTAAAGACGAGTTTCCGTCTCTGAACGAGCCTATGGACAATAGAATGATAGGCAGATTTTTTCAAATTCAGGGAGGACCTACTTGCCATACCAAAAGCACTCAGACACAAAAATTTTATTTCAGTTCTATGCATAACTTCATACACTTTTCGATGGTAAAATAAGAAAAATGTCACAGACATAGTGATTATAACGCCCCCTTCCAGCGGATTTTTTTCAAATTAAGGGAGGACCTACTAGCCATGGCCAAACACTTACACAAAAAATTTCGTTTAATTCTATGTATAACTTCATACACTTTTAGGTAGTACAATATTGAAAATAACACAAAAATCGTTTTTGCATCGCCCCCTTCCTTCAGGCTTTTTTCAAATTCAGAGAGGACCAACTAGCCATAGCCATACACCTACACATAAAATTTGATTCAATTCGGTGCATAACTTCATGCAGTTTTAGTTGATACAATATTGAAAATGGCACAAAAATAGCTATTACAGTGCCCCCTTCCGGTGGAATATTTAAAAAATGAAGGAGGACCTGCTTGTCATATCAAAAACATTTTAAAAAAATTGATTCAATTCTATACATATCTTCCTACACTTTTTGATGATAGAATGGCGACATACAGACACACAGACACATGGACAGGCAGACATTTTGTAAAACATGTTTCTTGGTATCTCTGACACATAAAACGTGTAAATCAGTCGAAAACCGGAAGTCGAAAAAAATTTCGATTACAATACTGTCTTATTACTAAGAAAGTAATATGGAAAAAAGAGATTAGCGATTTAAAGTGCTGCAATTGTTTTTTTTTTTTTTGTGCGTTTTTTTTTGACTAACTTCTTATTAAAAAAAGCTTTATATATACTTGTACTTTAAATATATATGTTTACATAAATCTTACAGGTGAATTTTAAACCACTTATAGTTATCTGATTAAGCTGAATCTTTAAATGTATGTGGAGCTTTAATGAGAAGAAAATATTATTATAACTTAAGTAGTGTAATAGATATACTTTTCATACAGGGATGGAGAAAAGTTTAATTTAAATTTTTAAATATAATTGTAAGTCCCTTCAAGACATTTTATTCAACTGAAACTTTATTTGTTTATGTATTTCTGATGCCATTTATTATAATTTATGGAACTTAGCAGTTTCTTTAGCTTATACTTCTTTTACAGGGTCACATAAAATCTTACTTCAAAACCTGAAATACAATTTTAAAGCATTTGCAATCGTCTGATTATGCTAAAATTTTGCCTACATATGTTTTTCTGATTACTACTGAATTAAACTATATTTTGACGAATGTAAAAATCATGCATTTTTTACAAGGCTACACAAAAATTACGAAAAGATTATTGCTACTAAGCACAATTTTCTAGTTAAATTTCAACAAAATTAATAGAAGCTATTGCGATACACAAACGCATTTTTTTTATGGAAAATAAAGTACGTAATAGTTATACTTCTTGTTCAAGAACACATAACAAATTCAGATGCATTACCGCCTATAAGCAGAAAATTTATTTAAAATTGAATAAAATTTATATAGGTTAATTATTCGCACAAGAGTATTTTTACAACCAAAAATAAATTAGGTAGCATTATTTATTTATTTATTTTACAAAATCACACAAAATTCGCATAAATGTGATTTTTTAAAGAAATTTTTACTTTTTTGGATAACTATACAATTTTTTAGAGCATTTCTAAGTAGAAAATAAAATGAATGCTAACTTACATGTGTGAATTGTTTTTGCATAATAGTAATAATTTACTTAATTGTAATATTTATTAGTAATGCTCAATAGTAGTACGTAATATTTTTTTATAATTCATTGTATTTTTACTTTGAGATATTATTGTTTAATAAACCAAATATTTGAGTATTTTATTGGAGATACAACCGAATTATCAGCAAAAACTGATTAAGTTTTTATGAAATAATTTTGTCTACCCACATCGTTAAAAAAAGCAGCTCTGCATCGTCTGATCTGTCCATCTGCAAGAATATATCAGTGGAAATATATCCAACAGAACGGCTTGAAATGTAATATATATGATCATAGCAGAATTTTGTGGGGTCATTTCAAATTTTATAGAAATCAATGCAAAAAATAAAATAATAATAAACGTTTTCATCATTCTTTTGAATCCTATCATACGTAAATAATTCTCTGATATTCCATCATACATCAGGCTTTTAAGTTGCCATGGTGATTATATAACATTTAAGATGGGGTAACATTATTTATGTTTAGAATCGTAAAAAGTTTTGTATTTTTACATTTTTGCATGAGGAAATAATCTGCTATTTCATCATTATCTGAATATTTATGAAACGAGTTAGAGTACGAAAGCACCTTATTTGACGCATTTGACGTGTAATTCCCGACTTGTTTCAAAATTAACAAGTTTCATTTATTCCTATTTCGAGATCATTAAATTTTTTTTTTCCTTTTATCCCAATTGAAAAACTCTATTTATATTACTGTAGCTTTTCTTTTTTTTCCTCTCTTTTATTTATTTATTTTTTAGATAATAATTATGTGTTCTTTTTTAGTTTTACTGTCTTTAAAATTACGAGAAATTTCGCCTTCCTGTTTTCGACAGATATATGCATTTTGAAAGACATGAACACATTTTGAAGATGTTTAAAAATTTATTTCTGTCACATATATTTTGTGAGAACCTCTATCACAATACCAGATACTAGAAATTTAATCAACTTTTAGATTCAGTTAGACACTGATATAAATCGATGCTGATTACATTTAGCTTTAAAACATTTATTACATTTAGCCCAAACTTTTGTGCATGCTTGCTGCATTTTAGAAAGATGTTCACGATCTATGTACCCCATGAACTACAACTGGGAATTTCTTCAATTTCTGTATTGTGGCAGACTTTGATACATACACCCGCTGATTAGGTGGTGTGGTGTATTTTTGTCGGCCTATTATCTGCGCTATGGATATAGGCCCAGGGGGGAGTGCCCTTCGTGGGGGTCTTTCTAAGGGAACCTAACCCGTATTTACGCAAGTTTCGAAGAAAACCACGAAAACTCCGAACGGTTAGGCCGACGGCCTCGATTGGGTTCGAACCCAGTACCTGCCGTCTACCAGTTGAGAGGTCCAAACCTCTCGGCCACTGGTGGGGCCCCGCTGATTAGGATTGGTAGTGTAGCGCTCAAAAAGTGACATGACTATGCAGAATTTTTGAGATTACCTCTATAGGAATCTCCGTCTAAAAAAATATATATAAGATTACATCAAGCTATATATTCTGTGATCTTGACATAGAAAGATGTTAATTAGATTAGTGTGTAAATCGCCTGAAAGCTGACACTGTTGAGTTTTATTTTTTTTTCTGCGATAAAAAATATCTCAAAAATAATGTATGGAATTACATCGACTTTCATATTTTTTTCGATCTTAACAGACACACTATTTTACTGGTTTTGATTGTGCTACACTCATTACGTTTCTCTATCAGACCATATGTTTTTACGCAGTAGTTAAACAGCAAGAGGAAAACGATAGTCATTTAATTTTGTTGTGGACGATTTGTTTTATATAAAGAGAAAAAATATGATATCAACAACATTCTATTTATATTTTATTTCTGATTTATTATTTAAAATATAAGTGAAATACCTTTATTTTTTTCATCCTAACAGTAACAGCTAAAACTAAACTTAATCTTTTTATGAAATTATACGACTAATTTCACAGTACATTTATACATAACTTAAACTAGACAGAGAAGAAAAAAATCGTTGAATTCATTAAGCATAAAAAAGTACCAAACACTTATCTTTCTATTCTAAAAATAAGTAACTCCTTCTGTCACCGCCGCTAACAATGAGTTATTTGTGATTGGAAGTATTTTTTTTTTTTTTTTTTTTTTTTTTTTTTTTTTTGTCAATTTTAAGAGAGCTATTGCACATAAAAATATGAAATTTAGTGGTATTATGCAAAAATGTTTGATAAATACGCTGGTGCAGACAGTTTTTAAATCGAATATTTTTTTTTAAGAGATGTTAATGTCAAATTTGATCAAAATTGTTCCATTAAAAAGTTTTATAGGAGCAAAAATTATTCATGGGAATTTAATTATTTTAAGATCATTTTATACATTAGAATTTTGCGGTATGCAAATTGCATTTTTTTTTTTTTTTTCATTTAACAGATTTATTTCTATTTTAAGTTTACAATTTTCGGCACTTCGAGAGATACTTTTTACATATTTTAGAAGAGAAATTTTTTTTAACCTGTTAGCAACTATTAAAAGAGCTCAACAAATAAAAGTTCCTCCTAATTATTGACACATGAATATTATAAATAGAAAAATAAACTTTCGAATTAAATTAATTTTACCTAATTAAAGCAGGAAAGTTTATAAAATTAGGGCATAAGATCTATATTTACGGCAAATTTTAAAAGAAAACACAAAATTTGTAAAATAATAAATACATCAATATGCGTTAAATGTCGTAAATGGTAAAAAAATACGTCAAATTTAAAAAATAAAATAAAATAGTGCAAAAAATAATATTTCCATTTTAATTAAAAAAATATTTTCACATGAATCCTTATTTATAAAAAAACTAACGATTTTATATGGACCAATGAAAATCGCGTAAATATCGCAAGGGGCAGCGCCCGTTTTTGTCGTCAAATGTCACCAAGTTTTACAGCCAATTTAGCCATATATCGCCAAATTTGGCGACAAAAGTTTGTTGTCTTAACTGACGCACACTTGGCGATTTCTCTAATATTTCGCAAAGTTCCCATAGACGTCCACGAAAACCGATGCGTTTGCTTGTAAGCAGAAATCATTAAACTGAGATATGTCAATGCAGCACAAACTAATATTAGCCCATGAATAAAACTCAACCTCTCAACTGATTTGCCTGCACGTCGAACGGAAAAAAAGTTTTGTAAATTCATCATTTAAACATTTTTAAACCACTGAATTTTTTAAATACAATTTCATACTATTTAATGGCGGAATATTAAGAATAGATGTTACAAATGTTTTAGCTTAAAATAAGTGGAGTATATTAAATATTTTCAATTTATCGCACGTAAAAAAATGAATCAACCAAATGGATAATACAATTATTTAAATTGTTTTTTAGTACAAATACAAACTATTTGCAAAATGCAATACATTTATGTAACAATATACAGTGGTGGTCACCATCGAAAAAGATCACTCAAAATTTTCCAAGAACGTTCTTGAAGAATTGTCAAACTCCATGACGTCAAGATTGATAAAAGTGATTGAGAAGAAGCCGGGAGAAAATTAATCATAAGCGTGTTTCAAGCAAAAACATTCATTGTTCTTATAATTTTGTCCAAAATTATACAATGACATATTTTGTTAATTGTGACAAAACCTTCATATTTTGCATTTTCAAATATTTTGCATTCTACAATGATTTCTAGCATAAAAAATACATTTTGTGTATAAATTTCACTTTATTTATCTAAGAAACAACTTTTTTCTGCACAATTTTCAACTGTTCTTATAATTCTGACCACCACTGTATTTATGTGAAATATACTTATGTGAATTACTCAGACAAATAAATCCATAATCAAAAATTTATGAAATGTTGGATGAATTAACTAGAATTGATGGACAAGAATATAATTTTAATTTATCTATCCATATACTATAAAGAGGTAATTTTTATTTATTCATAGGAGGTAATCTCCGGAATAACCGAACCGATTTCAAAAGTAATGGAACCAAAAGGATGCTGTTCCTCCCGAATAAAACTTAAGCTATAACGTATGTCGATGCCACTAACAGAAAGGGGATGCAACAGCAAATTACGTTCTAAAAATGTCATTTTTGGTTAGTAAAGGCACTAGAAACATGAAATTTAGCAAGGCTAATTACCTATAAGATATAAATGGTCTCGAAAAACATTTCTTCAAAAATACGAAAATTAAAAAGGATGAAAGTACACGAAAAGTGTTATAAAAGCGTTCTAAATTGCGATTTTTTAGTGCTCTCAGAAAAGAAAGGAAATACTTTTGAAAGGAATACTTTTAAAATCGCTCTCCTTAATTGCGACATTTTTCAAAGTTATAAACAACATAATTTAAACTGTTATTTAAACTTAAAAAAATCATCCGGATCGATTCTGATATATAACAAATGTTTTATTAAATATTTAACTAACAACATATATTTCCAAAACACGCACACATCTTATTTTGCATATCCTGTTTAATAAAAAAATGAATATAAATGTATTTATGAGAAATATAAACGAATATGATTTTTCACAAACCATAGCTGTATGATACAAAAGGTTAATGCTGAGAGACAAAGAAAAATATATAAAAATATATGAAATTATAATCATTTATTTTATATAAGCTTTTTTCCAATGTTTAAACTAATTTTTCAATCAAATATTCAAAGACGAAAACAGATTTTCTATCTTTTGATAGTGACTAAATTGGCTTTTCAAGCCCTCAATCAAAGAAATATGAATGGAAATTCATTTATACTGAGATCGCCTTTGTTTTTTTTTAAAGATTATAATTCAAAATTTTAAAACCGATGAAATTAGCGTCTTGTGTGTATGGACGTGGATTGGCGAGCATAGCTCGCAGGGGGCAGAGCCCCCTAGTTATACAAAATATTGCGGTATTTTATTAGCACGTTATAAATTAAACTAAGAAATAATCAAAGTTAAGTTTTTGATATAGATTTCAAAAATCGTTTCTATCGTTCAAGCATTTTTTTTTTCTCAAGTTTAAAACATAGAACTAAAGACGGGTTTTAAAGTGCCAAAATTCTCTTTTACACTCCTAAGAAGTTCGGTTTACAAATCGATTCTTTCCTCTCTATTTTTTTCTTTTTTGAACAGTTAAAGATTTTAAGAGATAGAATTTCTTAATCCTGAAGTTTCAAGTAAGTCAGATTGCTTAAATCCCTAAAAGTAAATGAAAGACCTTGTCGAAGGTAGTTAATATTTTTCATACTAAGCTCAGTAAGTCTTGTGACATTTGTTAATAGAAAACATCATAATCTTTTTTGATTTGAGTTTTTTTTTTCTTTATTATAAATGTATAGGCATTTAAGAATTACATGTTTTATACTGAATGGAGATTAATATTTATATATATTATTTTTTAAATTATTTATATTAAAAATGCCCAAATGCTTAAAAAATCTTCTTTTTAAACTATTTTTTAAATATTTTAGAAAGCTCTACCACAAAGCAAAATGGGTATTGGTAACGGATGATAGCATTCATACTCTTTAATGTGCATTGTGACCACATTTACACGTTTTATGCTGCAATTCATTACTCTGCAAAAATACGCTTTCCTGATAAATAATATTTAGATGTTCGGATTTCCTTCATTTGATTCTAAGAAATTATCTAAATGAATCATACCTCTTAAATAGACTACATTTAAAGAAACTATATATGTAAATAAGAATGTCTAGGGGTTTGGTTAATAATGTTTACTACTATTAAAAAATGGTCTGAAGAGCACAAAAAAGGTTAATATGATTTTAAGTTTAAAAAAGGATTTGGCAAGTGCTTCTGTTAACAACTGAGCATGAGGAAGGACTAGGGATCCCTTCTTGGCTTTAACTCATTACAATGTCAACTTTGAAAAAATCATATTTGCACTTTTTCGATATAAAAGAAATCAGTCACAGTTACTATAAAAATGTGCAGTGTAAAGACGTTAAAAGTAAAGATGCGACTTGATTAGACATAAATGTAAGGCAAAGGCGACATAGGGCCAAAAACCAAGTTATGCAGGTATCACATTCATGCACCGTCACTAACCACGTCCGCAGAGTAGAATTGCACAGAAAATTTATTTATAGTATACTGCAGAGTGAACAGTACAGTTAACACGTAACACTCGGTGGGAAGCTTTACTAAAGTACCGCAACATTCTTTTATATGGAAAAAGTGCAAATATGATTTTTTCAAAGTTGGCATTGAAGTGAGTTGTAGCCAAGAAGGGATCCCTAGTCCTTCCTCATGCTCAATTATTAACAGAAGCACTTGTCGAATCCTTTTTTATACTTAAAAACATACTAAACTTTTTTGTGCTCGTCAGAGCATTTTTTAATACTAGTCATTTATTTATTTGTTTTTTTTTACAAAAACTGAAGATTTTCTAATATCTTAAAAATAAAAAAAAAATTGCTGCTGTAAAAAATTTATAAAATGATGACAGCAGCAGAAAAATTTGACGAATTGTTATTATTAAACAACATACATCTGACTTGTGTGCTCGACATGAAATCCTGCTTAAAAGTCATCGTCAATATGCAGGGACGAGATAGTACAAGGAAATTTTACTGCACAAGAGAAGTACAACCGGAAGGTCAACACAAAATGTGCGTGGAATGGAGCCAACGGGGTTTGAACCCACAACCAACTACGCTCGCAAGCGATTAGCATCATGGTGTCTTAACCCGTCAGTAGTCGCGTGTCGGTCTTTTCGCCGCCCGTATAACTTATCTTATCCTAACTTGCATCACATTACAAATACAGCGGAGATCTACCAGGTACCTGACTTTGAAAGTTTCTCGACCACCTTAGTGAAGTAACAGGACATCTCTGTTTTTCTTTCAGGTACATTTTTAGAAAGAAAGTTGAAATTGGCTAAAAAGTCTACGTAACAATCACTAATGTCAGTTCATTTTTACTTTTCTAATTACTCCAGATCTCTTGAATAAAATGCATAACTTAATAAAACTGCGAATTTATATATTAATTGAAAGGTTATCTTCGTATATTAGGTGAAAATTATTTCTTATTTTACATATTTGGTATGCGGGGGGCCAGCGGCGAAAAGACCGAGCGCGACTAATGACGTTGTGAAAAAAGTCGCGACTACTCACGGGTTAACCACTCGGCCCCGGAAGCCCCTTTTAATGTATTAGAATAATAAAAAAAGTCATTGCATGTCATTGCCATATAAAATGCATGATATGAAAAATAAACCATGGAGTCGAACGAAAAATAAATAATGTGTTCACAATTTTATTCAAAGAACAGAAAACTATAAAAAATAAATATATTCAAGGTACTTTCCCGAATGAAACAAAAAATTGTAGAAATTGAATAATTCTAGAAATTGAATAACAATTAACATAAGAATATTCCCGAAGGAATAAGATCTAAACACAAAATCATTTCTGTGCAAAAACGAATTTACGCAACTTGCATCCAATGGGATGGATGTAAGTACCAGTACCCGCTACGTTCTCCCAGTATCTCACCAGAGATGCTGACAATTTTAATATTGTACCTATATAAATACCTCTATAAGTTATGTGACTGTCATGAAGAGCTTCCGTCTGACTGTATCATTTTTTTATGTCAGGTGGCTATTTTGCTACTTTTATTTTAGCTAGCTCAAATGGTTCAGTCGCCACACTAGTGGGATAATAATCCCACTAGTGACTGAGAAGTTCTGCCGTCGAAACTGCTATACGGCGGCTGCTGGTTTCGTACCATTCGCATCCGAAAACCTAATCGTTTGAAGAATTCCGTGGTTTTCTTCGAACTTCGGATATCCTTGCGTAAATATGGATTATATAATGTTCCCTTAAAAAGACCTCGGCAGATGGCACTCCCACTCCAGGATCTATATCTCTTGTATTCATAATTAGCCGTTATAAACACAATCAACCAACATTTTTAACTGAAGTAGTCAGGTCAACCAGTACCTGAATCCAAGATTATTTCCCACACGTAGAGTATGAAAACAGTAAAATCAGATTTTTTTTTAGTCTTATTGGACGATTTTGGGTGCGCAGCAGATCAAAAAAAACTCCAAAGTTTCTGATCCATGTGTACCCTAATTTTTATGAAAATTTTTAAATATAATATTCGTCAACACAATAATGAATTTTTTTTTATTATAATAAAAATTTTAAAAGAAAACCATTAAGTGCTACATGGATAAATTATGATTTTTGAATGAAGGGTGAGATAACGGTGAGATCTTTAACCTTATATTTTATTAAATTTTAAAATTTATGAAAATATAACACTTAATTCACATTTTTTCATTATAAAGAATAATTATCCGGAATTTAATTAACTATTTAAATTTTAACGATTCTGTTTTATTATTTATGCCATCTATAAGTTTGGGGTGTGCTGATATCCAAAGCCCGTTCCGTGGTTACATTTCAAAGCACTCGTCCTGCAGGGTTAAAAGAGAGACTTTGTAATGATTTCAATTTTCCCTTGGTTCCGATGTGTAAGGCAGCAAAGATGAATTCGCATTTTCATGAGAATCATCTCTTTATTACAGCACAGGACATTAACAGCTATATAAAACTTTACACCTAAAGACTTTATACTCATAAAAATCAAACAAATAAAAACGTTCAAATCATCATTAAAATTGAGACACCGAAATCCAACAGTCACTCTCCCGTTCTCCCCCCCTCTCTCCTTTCTCGTTTCGTCCCATCAGTTGATTGAACCACATCAGCGCCGTCTGACAAACACAGAAGGAACAGTCCGAATTCAGGACGCGCAGCCAGATCGCTTTTTGCAAGTATAGGCGAGAGTTTTGTGCCAAAGTCAGTCAGTTTCTCGGGGTCGTCACAACTTAATATATTAACTCCTTCTACACTATAAAAAAAATTCTATAAATTTACTAAAAGTTTTCTAGGAAACTGGGATTCCTAGAACTTTTTTATGCAGCGGCAACAGCAAAAAATCATGTAACAGATACAGATTTGCACTGAAAATCAAAAAAAAAAAAAAAAAAAAAAAAATCTCTAAGGTTACTAAAAATCATTTAGGAAACTAGGATTCCTAGAATAATTTAGGCAACTGCAAGCCAGGTTACAGATAAAATTTTAGTAAAATAAACTATAATTTTAGTAGATTCATTTGTAAAGTTACAAATTCCTGCAGTGTTAAAAAATTAGTTTTGTAGATTTACATCTTTTCTTATACGGTGAACAAATCAAATGTTAGTAAGTATACAGATTTAGGAAAATTAACTTGTGCAGGATTACAGATTTTTTATCACAGTGTAGGGAAATGTTGTTTGTAAATGATACCGTAAAACGTGGGGAATCGGAACATTTTCAAATTTAATTAAATAAACCAGCAACTTGTGATTTTTTAATTACTATATATTTTGATTAAAAATTTCGGTCTTGTTTTTCTCTTTAATTTTTACACAAGAACGAGACATTTTTTTCTTATTGTTTATATATATATATATATTATTTTCATAATGGTGTTCTGATTCACCCCGCAGATAAGGGTGAATAGGAACAAATGTTATAATTTTTATTTTATTCGACTCAGATTTTAATAGGTTTAATAAAAACATGTAATAATGATAAGTGTGGAATGGGGACACGTATTTACAAACAAACCAAGTAAAGTAGTTACAATCAAACCAATCCTTTATTTTTTATACAAGTAAAGATATGATTTTTTAAAAACTAGAAAACAACTTTGAACTCAAGAAGATTTAAAATATATTCTAAGAAAATGTATTTGAATTGAGGATGATGAAATTTAATAAAAAATTCACCCCTTTTCTAAGTTATCCTTTACTAGTAATCATTAGGTAAGTGAATCTATTGGGTAGTCCCAATCGCTGAACCTATTAATACGGCCTCATTCTCAGCTCTTAGTACTGTTTTTAAACAAGTTTCTACTCTTTTTTATTTAGTTTCTCATTTCAAGATATTTGTGTATTATTGTGGTTCTCAGAGAATATTTCTCACCAACTTATCTTGGTAATTTGCCATTTGTAAATTCTGTACTATGTTCAGAACTGTACAAATCTGTACTATGTTCTATACTACTGTTTTACTGTACTATTCCAAATCTTATGAACTGGGGGTTAAATTTTTTATTTAACTACTAATTTCTTGGCACCTTTACGCTCTTCAAGTAATTGAAGCAAAAAGAATGTTGTTACAATACATATTAATAGATATGTTTACAGATATGACATAAAATTACTGCTATGTAGAAAAATAAACCATGACAGTAAATGTGTTCCGATTCACCCCGTATATCATAATCCTGTGATGTTACAAGATACTTTTCCCATTTACATTATATAGTTAAAAAAAAAAAAAAAAAAAAAAAAAAAAAAACGTAGAGTTCAAGACATTATATCGTTTACAGGTCTATCATTAATTATTAAACCCTACTCTTAGGTTTCGAATATCAAAAAATACTGCAGTTACATGCTTAGTTTTGAAGATGTTTAAAATATGAGGTTTTTGAAGATTAACTTGCAGTTTTTTATGTACCCATTTAGGGATGCTAACGTATCAAATCTGAATTTCCCAATTCTTAATATTACCCTCTTATAAAAAATGACAACTAAAAATAGCATCACATATATTTATATTGAATTTATTTGTATGACCGGGAAGTTTCGTTCTATTCATCCTGCTGTTCCTATTCACAACGTTTTACAGTACAGCAGAATAATGAAAAATTTTATTAACTAAAGTTCTTTAACTATAAAATGATTTATTTATCCTATAACCAAACCGAACCTATTTTATTACTTTTCTTTAGAAACTTAGAGAATTCCTGAAACATACTTTAAACGTAAATACAACTTTCCACTTAAAAAGAATATTATATGTACATACACCGGCACTACCAAGTTAGGTTAAGTAATATAAATCTTATAATATTAGTACTTAACCTTCATTTCCTAATCAAGGGAAGTGCTTTTTGCGAAAATGCGTTTCAGATATCAAAATTGATAGTCTTCGTACAATAACTGTAGGCATTTCTATGATCTAATATTTTTTTAGTCAGATTATAGCTCGCTTTTTATAAAACTGCATTCAATGAAGGGATAAAAAATATATGTAGCTCTTTTCATCTCTATACATTCTTTTTATAAGATACCTTAAAATATAGAAATTCATACTTCGAGAGGTCAATGTTTTGCAGATAGAAAGAAGAGTACTGAAATAAAACAAATAGTGAGCCTCTCTGTGTATATATATATATATATATATATATGTGTGTGTGTGTGTGTATTAATTATTTATTTATGTTCTATCACTGTCTTCGAACGTAATAGAAAATGAAATAAGAAAATACTGTTTTCTTAATCTTTTGTTTATTTTTAACGAATTTCATATTCGAAATCTTTATCATCCACACTGTAAAGGAAAAAAAAATCTGTACAGTTATTATTATTATTATTATTATTTGGAGAAACTAGGATTTTTAGAACATTTTTAGATAGCGGTTATACGAAAAAATCCTGTAACAAAATCTGTTTCAAGAATTTTTGCTGTTATCAATACATGAAAATTTCTACGAATCTCAGTTTCCTAGAAAATGTATAATAATGTTACAGATATATATATATATATATATATATATATATGGGTGATTCTCAAAATAGGGGACAATTTATGTCTTTCGGCATACAAAAAAAAATTGAAAGGTTTTCTGTCATGTTTTTATATTTAGATATGTTTTACTTAATATTATTCATTATTTGCACTCAAGAATTACTCACTTTTTAGTTAAAAACACCTTAAAATAACAGAATAAAGATTCAAAATGTCATTAGCATGGATGTCCACAGCAGCTGTGCCTTGTGTATACTAGCATTTTTCAAGAGTTAATATCATGTTTATAAAATAAACAAATGTTATTCTTTCTTTATATTAATCAAGGAGAGGATTTATCCACTAAATTTCTTTTTAAAAATAAAATTATAGTATATAAAAAAAGAATTAATGTTTGTCCTTCATATTCGATTTTCAAAACAAGGTCATACTATAACAGCTGGTTATTAATCAAAATTTCATTTTCACATATGACAATAGTTTGAAAATATAATGTTTCTCCATGGCAACAAGTAGCCATTTTATCCCAGCCTGAAAATAGAAGCATGTATTGTATTTTAAGAATAGAAGTTGAATATTAGGGGCGTACATCAATTGTATGTCATTAGAATGGATAATAATTTTCATGTTTATTTTATAGTTAAAAATTTTATTTTATTTATTTGCATAGAACTTTTGTGTTTTAAAAAGCCCTAGAAAGGACTATTGCATTGTGATTATATTATGGTTCATAATCTTATTTAAATTAAAATTTGTCATTAGCATGGACAGATATCAGTGTCATTAGCATGGTTTTTCTGTCCATGCTAAAGACTCCTATGTGCATAAATGTAACTAGTGTTTATAGTTTATCCTTTATAAAGTTTAATTTTACGTATAAATTTAGGTATTACATTTATTATCCCTAAAATATGCATTAAATCTGTAGGAAAATCACTAAGACAGCTTCTTACATTGTTAGTGTCAGAATGTTGCTCATGTAACAAAGTTTGCTCTTTGGTAATGTTTTTATTTTTCTTATATGTATATATGTAAAAATGGAAACCATTTGCTGAAAAGGAAGGCTAATAAATATAGAAAAAAAATATTTAAACAGGAAGAAAATAAAAATTTCATAATATATTTATTCCATGCAATTTGTTTTGTCATTAGCATGGCTCAAAAAATACTAATTATTTTTTAAGTTAATTTTTAAATAATTAGCTCTGCTCACTACATGAAAAGTATACCTAATACTATATTAACAACACCTATTTTTTCAGAAATTTTGCTAACAGTAATTTTTTTAAGATTTCATTTTTGAAATAGTCCCCTATTTTGAGAATCACCCATATAGTAATGGTAAATGACTCAACAGAATATTGAAAAATCGTATTAATTGTTTTATAAACTATAAAATATTTTATTTGCCATATAACGAAACCAAAACCATTTTATAACTTTTCTTTAGAAAATTAAAGAATTCGTGAAACATACTTCAAACGTAAATACAACTTTCCACTTAAAAAAAGAATGTTATGTGTACTTACACGGACACTCTCGCGTTAGGTTAAGTAATATAAAGATATTAGTACTTAACCTCCATTTTCTAATCAAATTAAGTGCTTTTTTGCGAAAATGTGTTGTAGATACCAAAAATAATAGTCTTTGCAGAATAAATGTAGGCATTTCTATTATGTGATATTTATTTAGTAAGATTTTAGCTCGTTTTTTTTTATACACCTGCACTGAATGTAAGGATAATACATAGATATAGCTCTTTTCATCTCTATACATTCTATTTATAGTATAACTTAAAATATAGAAATTCATACTACGAAAGGACCGTGTTTTGAAGAGAGGACGAAGTCTAATCAAATAAAAAGCAAAATAGTGAACCTTTCTAAATGTGTGTGTACATATATTGAGTATTTATTTATGTTTTATCGCTATCATCGAACTGAATCAAAAAGTGAAATATTTTTATTCTGTTTATTTCTAACGAATTTCATATTCGAAGTCTTTATCATCCACACTGTAAAAAAAAAAAATAATAATAAAAATCAGTAGTTATTAATTTTTTTTCTGAGAAATTAGGATTCCTTTAAATCTTTACATATCGATTACAGCCAAAATTATTGTAATAGAATCTCTTTTACCTGTTATCATTACATAAAAAGTTCCACGAATCTGAATTTCCTAGAAAATGTATAGTAATTTTACGCATTTTTTTCAGTGTAGGAAAATGTTATTTGTAACGACTTTGAAAATTCGTATGAACTATTGTTTTAACTATAAAATATTTTATTTGTCATATAACGAAACCAAATCTATTTTATTATTTTTCTTTACAAAGTTAGAGAATTCCTGAAACATACTTCAAACGTAAATACACCTTTCCCCTTAAAATAATATTATGTGTACTTACACGGGCACTCCTACGTTAGGTTAAGTAACATAAATCTTAAGATATATTAGTACTTAGCCTTCATTTCCTAATCAAAAGAAGTGCTTTTTGAGAAAATGTGTTTCAGATACCAAAAGTAATACTCTTTGTACAATAACTATACACATTTCTATGATCTAATATTTATTTAATAAGATTATAGCTAGTTTTTTATAAAACTGTACTGAATGAAGGGATAAAACATATATGTAGCTCTTTTAGTTTCTATACATTATATTTAGAGGATATCTTAAAATATAGAAACTCATACTACGAAAGGTTCATGCTTTGAAGAGAGGAATAAGTTTAATTAAATAAAAAACAATATAGTGAACCTTTCTAAATATATGTATAAATTAATTATTTATTTACGTTTTATCACTATCTTTGAACTGAATAGAAAAATAGTGAACCTTTATAAATATATGCATATAAATTAAGTATTTATTAATGTTTTATCTTCGAACTCAATAGAATATATTGTTTTCTTAATCATTTGTTTATGTCTAACGAATTTCATATTCAAAGTCTTTAACACACTGTAAAAAAATGCAAATTTAAAAATCTGCATAATTATATAATTTTTTCTTGGAAACTAGGGTTCCTAGAGTTTTGTTATATAGCGGTTACACCAAACATTCTTGTAACAGAATTGGTTACAAGAATTTTTGCTGTTACCATTTCATGAAAAGTTCTAAGAATCCCTAGAAAATGTATAGGGCTATTTTCAGATTTCGCTTACGTATGCTGTCCAAGAGTAAAAAGAAGAAAATTCAAACGTAAATTAATAATTAAAGTTTGATTTCAGCTAAACATTAGCTGAAAAGACTATATTGAACATTTCTAACGAGAAAATTTTTAAAAATCAATAAAAATTTTAGAGATATTAATCTTTAAAATTGTGAGTCTAAGCAAAAATGCCTGCCCCATTTGAAAATTTATGGGGATTTTTATGGAGATTTTTTTTATCTAATTTAACTTTTTTATATAAAAACATTTAATTATTTTAAATATAAACTGTCAGTGTTCAATAAAAAGGAAAAAAATTTTTTACAGAAGATATTTCCATTAAGAAATTAACAGAAATAACAGAATGCTGCCTAAAGTTAGCAGCAAATATTCGGCGATATAGATAAACTATTCACGCAAATGCTACTTGCCATCTTCTTTTCTTCAATTGTGAAGTAATGTAATAGTGGCAAGAATCAGCTTTCGTTAAAGTTGAAATTTCACAGAAAAGCATTTTTTTCACTGTCAAGTCTGTTTCTGTTACCATAAATTTTAATATTAAAATATTAATGAATTTTGCACTTTTGTAATTAAATATTGTTTAATAAATAGTTTCAGAAGGTATGTGTACTAGTATCTAAGTTAGAAATTGTACCAGCTATTTCATTTCTAATAGTTTCATTTTAAATGTCAAGTCCGTTACTTGTCATGTCTGTTACCATGTGTTTAAGCGATAAAATGTAAGCTGCTAAGTAGGTTTACTAAATAGTTTTAAAAAGTATGTTAATTATTATATGAGTTAGAAATCATACATCTAGTTCATTTCCAATAATTTTATTTGAAATGTCATGTCCGTCACCATGAAATGTAAGCAAAAAAGGTAAACACAGCCCTATAGTAATTTTACAGATTTATTTATTTATTTATTTATTTTTACAGTGTAGGAAAACGTTTTTTGTAAATTTAGCTATTTTTTATTGCATTAGCTATTGCAATAGCTATTGCATAGCTATTTGCATTAGCTATTTTTTAAAACAGAAAATATTTTATTCATCATATAACCAAAACAAATGTTTTATTACTTTTCTTTAAAAAGTTAGAGAATTCCTGAAACATACTTCAAACGTAAATACAACTTTCTATTTACAAAAAGAATGTTATGTTTACTTACACGGACACTCCCACGTTAGGCTAAGTAATATAAATATAATGATATTAGTACTTAACCTCCATTTTCTAATCAAAGAAAGTATTTTTTAAAAAAATGCGTTTGAGATACCAAAAATAATAGTCTTCGTACAATAACTGTAGGCAATTCTATGATCTAATATTTATTTAGCAAGATTATAGCTAGTTTTTTATAAAACTGTATTGAATGAAGGGATAAAACATATATGTAGGTCTTCTCGTCACTATACATTCTATTTATAGGATAACTTAAAATATAGAAATTCATACTAGAAAGGTCCATATTTTGAAGAGAGGACGAAGAGTAATGAAATAAAAAGCAAATTAGTGAACCTTTCTTAGTATATATATATATATATATAAATTATTTATTTATTTACATTTTATCACTATCTCTGAACTGAATAGAAAAATGAAATAAGAAAATATAGTTTTTTAATCTTTTGTTAAATTCTAACAACATCCATATTCGAAATCATTATAATATGTGTATGACCTCTGACCTCGGGATCATTTTGATTTGATACTAAGGATACTTCATGCAAAAGGGTAGATTTCGAAGTTCGCGTGTGAAAAAGTTTCCGGCCACTTATCACTCTTTAGTTTTTTCTATTGGTAGAGAATTTTTTGGTTGTATTTATGAATGAATCAACGTGTATAGCATAGTTTAAATTCAAAATTGAAAAGTTCAACAATTCTTGTTCGTAAATGAGTGATTAGTTTGTCACTAAAAGGCCAATCTTCTCGAGATATTGCGGCAAAGCTATCGATCAGTAAATTGACAGTAAACGATATTTAAAAAAATATATAAAGACGGCCGTGGCCTTCAGGGCTTTCAGAGGTCTGGTAGACCCCGGAAAATTACTATTCAGGAGGACTGAATTATCAGGAGAAAAACAATTGATAACCGACATGAAAATTACGTTGCAGGATTCTGCGATTTACGGAATGAAAATATTGCTGAAATAAGTTAGTCTACCGTGTCACGATGCTGACGTGATACAGAGTTTTTTGGAAGAGTCAGTGTTCAAAAACTTTTCATAGGTTAAAATAAAATCAACGTACCCGACTGGCGTTTTCGAAATATCACAAAGTCTGGTCACGTGAAAACTGGGCAAAAGTAGTATTTTTCCATTAATCGAATTCGAAACGTTTTTGCAAGTGATGGCAGACACAACGTCCGATGACCTAACAACAAAAGGTATGATTCGATCTATGTTATTCCTATGTTATTACTATGTTATTCCTACAATGAAGCATGGCGGAGGACCCGTTAAGCTGTGGGGAGTATATTCTTCAAAAAGTGTCGGTCCGTTATTTGAAATCCACAGCCAGATGAATGATGCAATGAATAATGATATCTTGCAAGATGATTTTCTGCCTTATTAGAGAAATCAATTTGATCGCAACTATTTTTCTTAACATGATAACGACATAAATAATGTATGCAAGCCTTGACAAGAAATAGTTTTTGCACAAAAAATTTCGTTTTTGAAATGGCCAGCCCAACCGACCAACATGAATCCAATAGAAAATCTTTGGAAAGCAGTTGACAGAAGTCTGTGGAAATAAAAATAATCCAACTCAGCCGAAATTTCCCAAAATTGCAATAAATATGGAAAAAACGTACCACAATCAATTTTTAACCGTTGATTCCATGAATGTCAAATTGCTGCGCTGCAGTACTTATTTCTAAAGGTAATAAAATAGTAATACGATAAAATTTTAATTGTAAATATTGTCCATCACTGCTATTTTCTATTATAATACCACTTTTTTACAAACTTGTAAAGGTGACCGGAAATTTTTGAGAACATGCGTTTTCCATTATACTTAATTTTGTCAATTAAATTTATTTATATTTACATTTTCTTCCATAAGTAAGTCCCTAACTATTATGTCAATAAAATGTATAAGTATCACTTTGAGATCCCTCTTCATATGGGTATATTTACAAATTAATTGAAAAATTTTTGCTGGTCGGAAACATTTGACCGCCTCTGTATACTAAACATTGCAGGAAAAGCTTTTTGAAAATGCCTCAACAGAATAATGAAAAATCGTTTTAATTATTTTTTTAACTATAAAATATTTTATTTGTCATATAAAGAAACCAAAGACATTTTATTATTTTTCTTTAGAAAGTTGGAGAATTCTTGAAACATACTTCAAACGTAAATACAACTTTCCATTTAAAAAAAGAATGTTATGTGTACTAACACGGATACTCCCACGTTAGGATAAGTAATATAAATCTAAAGATATTAGTATTTAACCTCCATTTTCTAATCAAGGGAAGTGCTTTTTGCGAAAGTGTGTTTGAGATACCAAAAATAATAGTCTTCGTACAATAACTGTAGGCAATTCTATGATCTGATATTTATTTAGTCAGATTATTGCTCGATTTTTTATAAGTCTACATTGAATGAAGGGATAAAACATATATGTAGCCTTTTTCATCTCTATACATTCTATTTATAGGATACCTTAAAATATATATACTATTTCTGTGAAAGCTCCGTAATTTTTTTAGAGAAGTAGAACGGTAATGAAATTAAAAACAAGTGAACATTTGTAATTATATAAATATATAAAAATTATTTATTTATGTTTTTTACTATCTTCGAATTTAATAGGATAAGTAAATAAGAAAATATTGATTTCTTAACCTTCTGAATGAATTTCACATACAGAATCTTTATCATATTTCACCTTATTACCCCCATATTTTTCCCTTTCCGAGATTTTTAATTTTGAAGTGAATCCATTTCTCATAAACACCGCCATATTAACCTTCTACTGAACTAGGTAACGCAAACATATATGTATATATATATATATATATATGTATATATATGTATATATATATATATGTATATATATGTATATATATATATATATATATATATGTATATATATGTATACATATATATATGTATATATATGTATATATATATCATATATATTATAAAGCAGAAGTTCTGAAACTTCCAAACGAGTGTTTTCAAAAACTACCCGATGGATCTTTTTGCAGATTATATCATTCGATAGGAAATGTTTTTGCGGAGGTTTATCATACAAATATACACAGATAACTCTGATTTTTCGTACTAAATTTTGTATTTTTCGGTTATTTTTGACGGAAGGGTTGCAACAACTAATTTTTCGGCGATAATTATATTTCAAAAAAGAAATGAAATGCTTTCTTTAATGGAAAATAATATAAACATTTCGAAAAAAAAACTGTTCATTCATTTATTTAAAATAAATAATGATAAAAAAAAGTTTAATGCAAAATGATATTATGAAAGGAAAATATTTATCTTTATCGGAAAAACCAGAATATTTATAATATTTAAAAAGTAAATCATTGTGAAAGAAAATTTTGAAGTGACACAATATTTGGCTATTTATTTCTATCGAGCCAGATTAAAAGAAAACGACATCTCATAAACTTCATTAGGTAAAACATAAGTATTTTTTTTTTTTTTTTTTTTTTAAATATTTTTAAATCTAATTTTCCCGTTATGTGCTTTGCAGAAGAAACTCGAAGGAATATTTTTTTAAAAAAAGGCTCTAATTGTTATTTGTATGTTGTTTGTTCAATTGGGTGTTTCAATCTATTTTGTTGCCAATCAATGCGATTCTAAACCAATAAAAGCACAAGATGGAGCGATGTTCGCAAGAACTATTTTTTCTCTCTCTCTCTCTCTTTTAATGAGTGAGAGCATTTTTAGGAAAAAATTTTACATTTAACTTAAATACATATATCGCAGTTAACACCATAAAAATGAATAATATTTAAATTTTAGGGTAAATGTCTTTCCACATACATAGATATTGTAAAATAATTTATCTGCAACTTTTTTTTTTTTTTTTTTTTTTTTTTTTTTGGCACAGATATCTCATACGCTCTACATTGGTGCGATTTGTCTCTTACGTCAATACCATATATACATCTGGGTAATTTACTGACGCCAAAGTGTCATTATTTTGCTTGATATGGCAACCCGGATGTTATTGTCTAATTATTAATAAATTGTCAATTTTTTTCTTTTTTTTTCCTATTATATAAACTATTTCAATCTAGGCACATTTGTCATACATGCGCCACACTTGAGCGACTGCAATAAAATGGCGATTTTATGCCTCACTTGGTAACCTGGTTGTTGTTTATTTATTAATAAATTTTTATTTTATTTTATTTTATTTTTAAAGGATATAAATAGTTTTGTTTTATAATTATTAACTAAACTTTTTAAAATTTATTGTGATTTTCTATTTAAAATAACAGAAAATAATTGTAATCTATATACGTAACTGGTATTTGAAAGCAATTTTTTTTCCGAATCGGCATCAGAAGAAGAAAAAAAAACGCGCCAATGTGGTGCGTTTATGTCATGTATGCATTTTTTTCAGTATACTACAGTATTTAAACATGCTGTATAAATAACGATTATTGTTTTTTCCAAACATGTTTGGCACAGATATTATATACACACCGAGGTATCTGAATACCGCCAAAACGGTGTTATTTTGCCTGATATGGCAACCCAGCAATAGTTGTTTCTGTATTAATAAATTGTTTATTTACTTTCAATTTCTTTTTAGAAATTCTATAAATTGTTTTGTGCTATAGTAACTTTTTTTATTTATTAATATTTTCGTTTTAAAATAACGAAAATAATTTCTAAAAATGCACATTTCTTCTCTATTCTAAAACGAGGATTTTGCCGCATTGGTATTGGAAGGAAATCTTGCAAATCCGGGTTTGTGACGGAGTTTTTTGTGAAATATGATATTTTCAAATATAAATTGAGTGCTACTTGATTAACACGTCGGCCACTTTCGCCAAACTATTCAAATTTACATAAATTCATTTTAAATAACGAAACAACAATAAACATAAATAAAAAATACAAATTAAAAGTCGAATTAAAAAGTACTTGTGACGTAAAAAAAAACGTGTATCACGTGTAATATCAATTGCTATCATACTTACGATCATCGATTATTGACATTTATTCCTATAATCTGCTATTAATTTTTTTCTCGACAGAATAATCAAGTAGTACCGTACATTGTACAAACTCCAGTTAATATTACAATAATAGAGCTAAATAAGTAAATTTAGATGCAAATGCTCACATCCATGTTGTAAGAAAGAGGCACAAATGTCATATATGCACCACGTTGAGGTGATACATTTCTGGCGCCACTTTAACGGAAACTTCGTTTTCAAATGACAGATACATTTCTATTTTCTATTTTATTTTTCTATGTATTGAGCATAATATTTTGTATCATTTTAAAATGCAAATGAAAGTAAATAAATAGTTCATTAATAAATTAAAAACAAAGCTGGATTATTATAAGAGGCATAAAATGTTCATTTTGTTTCAATCACGCCAACGTAATGCATATATGACATCTGTATCAGAAAATGAATTTCACACATTCAAACAACATTCACCTTATTTTTCTAAGGAAAACTTTATTTGACTTTATTTATTCTGCTGCATTCCAAAAACGGAACACTGTAATAGATTTGTCAAAAGCAGATGTACGTTGCGAAATATAATATAATATTGATAGAGGATGTATTAAGGTTTCCACAGATACCCATATCCTCAAGTTGAGAGGTTTAGAGTTCAAAAACTATCAAATGAATATGAATTACTTGAAAATTGTTTAAATTCAATGGTCAATCTCTGCTATCATAATGCTCGCTATTTTAGAAGTATGATGAATAGGCAATATTTTAATTGCTCTGTTCATAATTGCCTGATTTATCTATCAAACTCTACAATAAATGGCCAAATGAAATATTTTTTTTTCTTAAAAGCCCGAATTTTATCGAATGCATAAGCTGATACAATAACATAACATTTTATTATTATTTTTATATTTTTTGGCGTCAACGGGCCTTAATTCCATTGTTGTTGTTTTTATTTTTGGCTCAGTTTTGTTTTTTCTAGTTTTGCACTGATGAAGGATCTCGACCGTAGATTCGAAACAGTTGTTTGCTAACTTTTAATGCATTTTTGGTGCATTTATAATCGTTGGTTCTCTATCTCTATATACAATGGCGTTTTTTATGATTTTCAGAAATGTGAAAGACCATTCGAGGTGAGGTTGCTTTAAAAAACACAATCACATTCAATATTTAGTTTGATTCATGTTTTGTTTTGAAAAATAGACCACTGCAGCGGGCTTAGCATGCTAGTGTATATATATATGTATATATATTTCATTCGTAATCTTTTATCACAGCCATATTATTATTCGATATAAATTAAATAGTCATTTCTAACATTTTTGGACTTTTTGTGATTTCCGCCAATACCTAAGTTAATATCACGTACCCCCAGAGATCCGTGATGTATTCTTGATGCTCCTGTCCCTGCCCGCGAAGACATTCATAAGATAATGCTATTCCTATGGGGAGGCATTTTTTCTAATAACTCTTTCGAATTTTACCATTTTTAATTCTTCTTTATTTCATTGGATAGCTGAGGTTCCTCTCCAGATCGCTCCTGAATAAATTTTTCGATTTTGGTCGCAGGTATTATTTATAAAGTTACCTTTACTTTCAGAACCGGTTCAGAAAATGAAAGTAACTTTGTAAAAAAATAGTTGTGACCAAAATTGAAAAAGTGATCAATGAACGATCTTGAGAGGGATCTCAGCTATCCAATGCAAAAAATGTATTTAAAAATGTCACAATGCAAAAATTTATTAGAAAAATGCCTAAAATGCGAAAAATGGACAGGAGCGTTAACTGTATGCGTAGCTCATGGAACCGCTGATCTAGATGATGAAACAGGAATTTAAGAAATCACTTGAATGATCGTGGCGCTTAAATAACCCGTGGAATTTTAAACTTCGAAAATTTTCGTTACAAAAAAATCCTTGAGGCATTTTGAAATTTTACTACTTTCAAACTTACAAGGAAGGTCTCCATTGGGGGCATACTCAGAATTTTTTGAAAAAAAATACGAATTAAACTACTCATGTAGGTAATAAAGGATCAGTGAAAATTAGCGGCGGAATTACATTATTAGATATGTAAAAAAATAAAATAGTTTGGAATAATTGGCGTGAAAAGCTGAAAGCAACGCGGGATTTGGCGGGCAGTGCATTTCCTCGCCAAAAGCAGACGATTTTAACGAATCTGAAAACTGTTAAAAATCTGAAATTCACTGAAATTCACTGTTAAAAATCTGCAGCATTTACTGCAACCTCACTCCACTACTTTTATAGAATATCTCTCTTCTGACCAATGAGAATGCTCCATAGCACGGTGAATTGATCGTGTCATACACTGTTAAATATCTGCTGCATTTTGTTGCAACGCATTCCACCGCTTGTATATAATATCTCTATTCCAACCAATGAAAAAGCTCCATTTCTCGGCCAAGTAACCGCTTTCTATACAAGCAAGGGAGTGCGTTGCAACAAAATGCAGCAGATTTTTAACAGTGTATTTTTCAATTTGGAACAATTTTTATCAATTTAAATTGTGTTTTAAATGATAAAATATATTAATTTCATTTTGTTATAAGTACATATAAACATATATGACAAAATTACACTTAAAGTAAAATAAAAATGCAAAACTAAAATTACTTAAACTAAACTTATTTAAATAAATTGAACATAGAAAGTTTTTTCTTTAAAAAGTATTCGAAGCGTAAAAGCGTATTTTTCAAAATTTCGTTTTTTCGCCAACCGGGGATAAATCGCCAAATAAACGAAATGTTTATTATTTTTTTACGGACGTTATAAGGAGGTTCCGCCGAAATTTTTTTTATAAACATATGTAACTATATGAGAAGAACATTCTGTATTTTTTTCAGATTTTTCTGAGTATGCCCGTATGGAGACCTTCCTTGTTAGAATATAATGAAATAAGATACAAAAGAAATAATAAATACAAAAGAAAGATTATTAATTCGGACCAAAAAGTGTGCCAGGTGGTTTCAAGTGTTATTTTACAACAGTCGAAAAACGAATATCAGGTACGCAGAGATTGAGACTTAAAATATTTATGCTTAGAAAAAAAAGTTTTGTAAAGGACAGACGCTTTTGGCTGCCAAAATACAGCTGCCATATTGTAAATCAAGGAATATAACGTATTGCACTAAAATGCAGTTTGAAAATAACAAAAGAAAAAAGTAAAAAACAATTTAGGAAATTGTAACAATCGCTTTGAAAATGAGTTTTTCATATACTAAAATTTAAAAGTTTTAAACAACACTATATTAAAATAATATATTTTCCGCAATTTTTGTAAACAATACATGTTTATTTTAATGTTAAAGTTAAATAAAATTGAAACATCTCGAAGAGATTATCATTTATAAAATCATTTTCCTTCTAAAGGATTTATTATCATTTTTTAAAAACAAAATAAAAAGGTAATAGTGTTTTTCCTTACTGAATTCATTCAATTTCTTATATAGTTATACCTACCGTATATATGTTATCAAGGACAAACATATTCGTGTATAACGCATTCGTCTTTTCGCATATGGCAACACATTCAAAAATAAAATGAAATTTCAGTTTTACAATTATCGCTACTGCAAAATTTTAAACTTCTAAGCGTTGCACGTTTTAAATTTTACAATTTCGTATAGGAAAAAAAATGTACTTTTGAGTGAAATTTGTTTGAAAGCTGTATCTCACTTTGTTTTTTAGTAGTTATTATTTTTTAAATAGTTTTTAATATTTTTTTTTCATTGTGGCAACAAGAGTACTCCAAAAAATGTGACCGTCACAAGGAATCTGGCCCGATCACCAATGGTCGAGAGGTTCTGACCTCAAATTGGTAGACGGTAGGTGCTTGGTTCGAACCTAATCGCAACCGTTGGCCTAACCGTTCGGAGTTTTGCGTGGTTTTCTTCTAACCTTGCGTAAATACGGGTTGGTGGTTTTCCCTTAGAAAGACCCCCACGAAGGGCACCTCACCCTTAGGGCCTATATCCCATAGCGTAGATAATCGGCCGACATACATGCAAACAAACAAACAAACAAAAACAAGGAATTGGATATGTCTCAGATATCTCAATTCTCAACCCAGGACAACAACCATTTTACAAATGGTTAATAAAGGAAATTTTCTTTTCTTTCTTTTATCTTCTCTGAACCACCAAAGAATGTAACTTGTTTCGCTAACGCTCGTTTGTGTAAAATTTATTATACAGAACATTTTATAATAAATTTGAAAAAAAAGTACTTGATATTGAAAAAAATGTAAATGTTATACTCTTATTTGATTAAAAAAAAAAAAAAAAAAAAAAAAAAAAAAAAAACATAGTTAGTAGAAATGTATAATTCTGATGAAAATAGCATAATTTAAGAATGCAACATGGATTTTAAATAAAAATAAAGCTTTCAAAAAACAGAAATTTCGAAACACATATATAATTTTGCTATGTGTTTCTAGAACTCTTTTAAGTAGACATATTTCATCGAAAATGAAGACATCCTATCCAAAGGGTTACACCCAGTTGATATAATGCCTGGATATCGTGATTCTTTCGATATATAACATGATTTGTTGCATCATAAAAAATGCATAAGAAAAAATATTTGTAGCTAAAAGAATCAGTAAAATGTTTCCGCAAATTTATCTTATATATTATAATGGAAGATAATTTGGTAAAAGACATACTTTTGAAAAAACTTTTTTTTTATTTTTAACAAAAAAAATTATAATTCTTTTTTAAGGTATAATTGAAAAAAAAAAGCTTCTGTAGACAAATTGGTTGATAACTAAGTTTTGGAATTTCGATATGTATATAACTTAATATATATACATATATATGTATATAAATATGTACTCTTATATCTTTCCAAATTCCAGATTTTGTATATTTATGAATAATTTAGCATCTGAATAGAAATTTACTGTTTCCAAAATTCATTTAATAAGTTATTTGTCTTTCAGAATGTGTTGAATTTATAAGATCAGGACTCTTATAAGAATAAAATTAATCAGTGATCCATTTCTGATGTACACTTTTATGTCATAGGATGCCATTAAAATGTTGATTGCTTGGAATAATGACAATACTTAAGCAGAGTATTCCGTTCTTCATTTGCAGCGAATTTAAAGTAAATGTACCGCTAATGTTCAGACGTTTTCAATTGTTCTTGGAGCTTCGTATCATAATGTATAATTTAACTTTCCAAAGAGAGAATAAAGTTAATTTGGGCACCAGTGTGATTTGAACTATGGATCTCATGATCAAGAGATGAGAACGTTAGCGTCGAGTAAAAGACCAAGTCAGTTACTTTAAGTTAGTAACTCGCTTTATACTGATCAAGTGTGATGAGATTGCTACAATCTCGATCCACAGTGATATAGACGTATTGACAACGCATCTTGAACGATTTTCTTTCATGAATGATGAATGCTCCAATTATGCAGTGACATGATGGTCCACGGTTTCAAGAGGCCCACCATGATGTAATCAGGATTTTCATTAACGTGTTTCAGAAAATTAATGCTAATAAAAGGAAACAAAAATTCATATATTTTCAAACATTTAGGACGGTATTGCGGTTCTCTTTCCTTTCTCAGTGTACAAAACAAACTGCGTCATTAGAAAACTTATGATTAAATTTTTATTATAACAACTTAATATTATATTGCTTTCAAATGGAATTCTTTATTAATGTTTTTCTCATAACAAGGCAAATTTAAAACATTATTTGTCACCGATTTGGGACGTTTTATTTTTGGCATCTTATAATGTAAGTATATGAGCAAAGTAAAAGTTTGCAAAGAGATACTTCTGCCAATCAATTTGTCATTTCTGCCTGTCTTTTTCAGATATCTTGAATAAATATGTGAACTGTACCGAGTATGAAATTCACACATACACACGATATGTATGTATTTTTTGTACAAACCATTTCCCCATTATTCACAAAAAAATTCATGATGCTTGTCCCGATTTCTTCGATAGCCTTAGTCGGGACCTGTGAATGATGCTCTCGTATGCATCTCTGATGCGTGGGATGACAGGTTGCGTATTTTGAGCGTTTTACAGGTTTTTGGTGCAAGACAGGATTTTTAAAGTGCTGCCATCTGTTTGTTATGAGGTAAGATGATTGCTGTTGATCGTTGTTGAAGTTGTTTGTTTGGAAGTAAAGAAGAGAGAGTGTCAATTGGTAATGGTGGGATTTGAATCATGCATCTCATAATCAGAAGGTGAGAACGTTAGGGTCGAACAAAAAGTCAAGGAAGTTACTCTAAGCTGGTAACTCGCTTTATATTAAACCATGAACAAGTATAACTACTTCTATCAACTCAGATAAGAACACTAAGCAATATTTTCTAGTTTATATGTTTCATCAGAATGTTGAGCACGGAATGGAATTTTTCTGTCATATACCTGTTTCACATAATGGAAGTGCAAAATATATAAAGTTCAAAGAATACAAATTGTTTCAAATATGTAAAACCTAAGTTCTTTTATAGGATTGCTTTCTGGCTAAGTAGTAGGTCAACATTTCAAGGAAGTAATTTAAATAATATATACGCATATATCCATTGAATAATTCAATGCTTTAAAGTTATTATGGCAAGCCACATATATCATTAATCATAGGAAACATTCAGACGTAATCAAAAGTATCTTGCTTTAAAACAGGGAACTATTGGTCTATTATCTTGTTGAATTAGTTCATTTTTATACGGCAATCCACAGATATCATAAGCTATGGTAAACATTCGAACAGAATCAAATACATCCTGCTTTGAAAGAGCCAAACTATTGATCTAGAATCTTGTAGATTTAGTTACTATACGATAGGTATTTCTTATGTAAGGTTTTTCGCTTTTTCAGATATGTGTAGGTTGATATTTCTCACAAATAAAACAAAATAAAATAAAACTAGCATCAATTACACAAATTGAACAGAGGATGCTTGTGTAACTATTCTCTACTTCTTACATGTTTACTCCTGTAGTACAGTAATTTTAATAATACATGCATCATGCATTTTTGGAATACAGAGATATCTAAGTGCGATCGTTTTTTTGTATACAGGGCTAGAAGCCTAAATCTCTAAATTCTTCAAATTTTGCTACGACTATTGTAAACGAAATCTATATTGTAGGTATTAAAGAAATATAATATCAGAATTTTTTACTTAAAAATAATGGTAAGACATGTTGAAATGTTAAGGAATACTGGACTTCTTGCGTATGTAAACTAGGGAACATGTTCATATAAATTACAAAACAAAATACATAATTTACATAACACTTTTAAAAGAAGAATGATTTTTAACGTATTTTATTAACAACTTTGTCTCATGAAAGTGTATATTTATCTTCATATTTACCAGTGTAATATGCGCTAACAGTAATTATGCCACTAAATCTAGTATCGAAGAATCCCACTAGACGTTAAAGGGTAAATTAAATTATAATTTCCTAGTTACAAGATTGTTGAATTTTACTCTAAAGCTACGAACTACGAAGTTCTATTTTAATTTTATCAATAATGGTCATTGTTTCAAAAAATCAAACAATTACTTTGAAATTTTCATTTTCAAATATAAATCTAGTAGTTGCAAAAAAATTTTTTACGAAAAAATTAAATATTTTTATTATGAACTTCAATAAAAGGAATAATGGCGAAATACTTGAGGCATATAATTAATTTCCTCATTGACGTCTTTGTCTATTTTTATGACGTCATGAGCATTATACCGAGGCTAACTAAAAAGACAAGTTACCGGAGTGAAACTTATGTATCTTTTTTTACAGCCGCTAAAATTACGTAATGCTTTTTTCGTGAACATGCATTGGTGCATTCGAGGATCACCTGACTCCAGCAATCTGTAAAAAAAAGATAAATGGAATGCACCGCAGTAGCCTGTCTTTTTCATTAGCCTAGGCTATACGCAACATTGTGGGCCTATGAGAATCATAAGATTGAAAGCATTCATCGGATGTGCGTTCTAAAAAAAAACTACTTTGATCTGATAATCATGAATTCTGCCACAACATAATAAATAAGCTTTTTTCAGTAACCTCTACAGTCCTGATGAATTCTATAGTATACCCTTTTTTACATTTTTTGTCAAGTATATAAATAATGATAAATAAAGAGAGAAATGACTGTTAATATAGCCTATCAGATAGAACAACTAAATAAAATAAAAATTTGTTTCTTTTAGTGCTTTTTATCGAGCTACGTGTTACATAACATGTTATAAACTGCACGTGAAGTATAGAAAATGTGATGCATTCATACTATAACGAAGTTTTAAAAATATGCAGATCTATAGTATTTCAGATACAGCAGAGTAATCATTTTTTTTTTTGTCTGTTCCTGCAAATACTATCTGCTTTCTATTGTACAGGAGTTAACTTGTTTTAAAGCTCAGAAATATATATCAATTTTATAAAATGTGGAATAATTTAATATAATAAAAACACGCCCCAAACAATGTTTCCCCGTGTACCATTATGTAGAAAAATACTTTTGTGTTGTCCAGTAAATCAATAAATAATATTCTTTGTATCACAGATTGTACAGAATGGATATTTTAGTAAATACTTTAAAGGTTCTTGTCAATTCTATTATATTCGAAAGAGTATAAGATCAGTAAAATGTACTTGAAACTATTTTTTCCTATTGACTGCAATGTAATGGAATAGTTTTGGTTGTCTCTGTGATTAAAACATATATCCGATTTTCATAAAACTTGAAATGAGTCTACAAAATTATGCAAATATTATATATTTTAAATCTCAAACGATTTTTCTGAGTAGTTTTTACGTTACTGTATGTGTACAGACAGACAGAATGAACGACAACTATAGGTACTACGTATTTTTTTTATAATTATTGTGACGAATGCACACCTAAAAATATTCAGATCTTGGTGTAACAGTATTTTGGATAAAGTACAGTAGGCGAAATCTTTTGCGTATCCCTGTAAAAGCTATCTGCTTTCTAAATTACAGGAAATAACTTGTAGTAATCCTCAAGCAGCATATATCGGTTTCATAAAATGTTAAAAATTTTAATACTATTAAAACGCACACCAAACAACGTTACCATTATGTAATGACATACTTTTGAGTGGCTCTATAAATCAATAGTAAATATCCTTTAAATCACAGATTGTACAGATCGTACATTATGATATATACTTCATAGATGGATATCAATTTTATTATGTTCAACAGAGCGTAACACCATTAAAATGCACTTGATTTTTTTTTCCAGTGACCGTAACATTACGGAATATTTTTGATTGTCCCTGTAATTAAACTATTCATCCGATTTTCATACAATTTGAAATGGCCTGACAATATTATGTAATAATTATACATTTAAAATTTCAAATAATTCGATTGGGTAGATTTTACGTTGTTACATGCGTACAGACGGACAGAGTGAACGACAACTATAGATGCTACATATTCACATAATTATGAACTCACCTAAAAAGGTCTTGCCGCAGAACTGTACAAAATGCACAAATATGAAAACGTAAATAATTTTATGTGCATTCATATAACATTTGTAGTATATTAATAATACAAAAAATAATTAAATACCTATTTTTTATGTTTTCAATGTTTTATGTTTTGCAATGTTTTGCAATATTGCAAAGTAAAATAAAATAATAATTTAAAAAAATAAATCTGTCAAAAAATACATTTTCGGAGTTCCCATGTATCATAAAATGTTGTGTACAATATATAAATATATGTATATTCTCTGTTCAATATTTCTAGTTATCAGATTCATTCTAGTTATCAGTTCAATATTTATAGTTATCAACTAAAATTTTAAAAAGTCTATAAATAAACCTTGGGTCTAAAGAAGTTATTTAATAACCTCGCGAAGAATGTATTTTACTACATTTTTATTCCGTTATGCCTAGTTGCTCAAAACAGAATTTTTTACCTTATCGAATCGGGAAAAAACCCTGAATAAGTTAGGCAAGATTTACAATAAAAATTACTGGTGTGAGTAATCAAAGATTTTGTGCTTTTCAAACATAGCGTATAAATTAGTCTCATTCTCACAGAAAAATTAGTGCGTAAATGTAAACAGAGACCTTACAGTAGGTTTCGTTTAACTTTTCTTCCAAAAAAAAAAAAAAAAAAAAAAAAAAAAAAAAAAAAAAAAAAACTTATCTTTTAACCTTTTAAGTTATCCCTTTGTTAATTTATAAGCATCAAAATCTTACATAGATATGTGCATGAGAGGTTAGATCCTCTTGGCCACTGGTAAAGAAATAAAAGAAGGGAAGTCTTTTAAGTTAGAGAAATGTTACTTTCAAGGAAAAAATAATAAAAAAGCCGATATATTGAAATATTAATAAAGAATATTGAAATAAAAAATTAATTACCAAAATGGACATAAAAATAATCTCATATTTCTTTATTACATCATATTTATTTGAAAATTACATAAAGGAAAAAATCAAATTAAACTTAAACACATGAAATAATTGTTTCTTGAATAATTATATCGATAAATTATGTATGTAAATTAAAAATATATACAATAAAAATAAATAGTATTATAACTATCATGATAGTTATTAAGGCTCAGCTAGGCTCTTTTTCCATGTGAATTACCTCTAATATTTTTTGTAAAACTCTTTTTTTATCAACTTAAATTAAGATGACAGCCATAGTTTTAGTGAAGAATTTATTTCAATACTTTAGGTTTTTCTAAATCAATGACATTTGTATAATATTTAAATTACTTAGAACACATTTCCTTTCACATATGAGATATGTTCATTTTCATTTCAGATGATAATTTTATGGATATATACAGGGTGATTCCATTTTTTTTTTTTTTTTTTTACACAAAAAGAGGGGTGATAGAACACATCAAGACAAGTAATAGTAAATAGGAAACCAATAGGAACCCAAACGTTTTGCAAAGGAGATAGCCGCCATTAAAGTTTGGGGTCCAAAATTTCAAATACACATAGAAAACGGAAAAATCGATCGATTGATTTGTGGTTTTCACTAAAATTTTTCTTTATGTCGGCATATTTTCTTGAAATTCAATTATAAAGATAAATTTCAAAAAATGCCAATAGAGGGCACTTTAGACTTTGGAGTAACGAACAACTATTTTTTGCCGGTATTTTTTGCATCTCGTTAAATGTTTTCGTAATCTTAGACTCAAACTTAAATTTTGAGCTCAAAATCTGAAAGTGGGAGTGGTAAAGTAGCACAAACGGAAGTGTGTGCAGAGGGTTCAAATTTCAAATGATTATAAAAAAAAAAAAAAAAAAAAAAAAAAAAAAAAAAAAAAAAAAAATGGAAAAACTGGTTCATTGATTTGCGGTTTTCACTAAAACTATTCTTTATGTCGGTATTTTCTTAAAAATAAATTATAAAGATAAATTTCAAAAAATGTCGATAGAAGGCGCTTTAGATTTTGGAGTAACGAACAACTATTTTTTGCATCTCGTTTAATATTTTCGGATGATTAGACTTAAACTTAAATTTTGAGCTCAAAATCTGAATAGTATGGAGTAGTTAAGTAGAACAAACTGAACTGTGTTTAAAGGGGGTGTTCAAATTTTTTAAAAAAATATAAAAAATAGAAAAATTTGTCGATTCGTTTGCGGTTTAAAATAAAACCATTCTTCAATTCAGTATATTCTTGAAAATAAATTTTAAAGATAAATTTCAAAAAATTCCATTAGAGGGCGCCTTAAACTTCAAAGTAACCAACAATTAATTTTAACCATTTTTTTTTTTTTGGTTCGAATTAAATGCTTGCAAAAACTTATTAAATGTTTTCAGAAGCTTTGATTTAAACTTAAATTTTGAGCTCAAAATCTGAATAATTAGGAGTAGTTAAGTAGCGCAAATTCAAGTGTCTTCAGGAGTTGAAATTTAACTCTCCCTCCTCCTCGAGCACAATTCAATTTTTCGCTACTTAAACACTTCCAACGATTCAGAATTTGAGCCTAAAATTTAAGATTTTGCATTTGAAAGCATTTTATTAGATATTAAAATTTTATTAAAAAAATAACAGTTAAAAATAGTTGTACGCTACTCAAAAGTATAAGGCGCCTCTATCGGCATTTTGTGAAATTATCTTTAAAATTTATTTTCAAGAAAATGCTCATTTAAAAATTAGTTTTAGCGAAAACCGCAAAGAATTCGACCCATTTTTCCGTTTTTTATAATCATTTGAAATTTGAACCCTCTGAACACTGTTCAGTTTGTCTACTTAACCACTCCCAACTATTCAGATTTTGAGCTCAAAATTTAAGTTTGAGTCTAAGCGTATGAAAGCATTTAATAAGATAAAAAAAAAATAACGCCAAAAAAAGAATTGTTCATTACTCCAAAATCTAAAGCGCCCTCTATCGGCATTTTTTGAAATTTATCTTTATTATTTAATTTCAAGAAAATGCTGACATAAAGAATAATTTTATTGAAAACCGCAAATCAATCGACCGATTTCTCCGTTTTTTATGTTTATTTGAAATTTTGGTCCCTAAATTTTAATGGCGGCTATCTTCTTTGGAAAACAATTGGGACCCTTGGTCTCCCATTTAATATTGTTTGTCTTGATGTGTATTATCATCCCTCTTTTGTTGTAAAAAAATTAGAATCTCCCTGTATATATAATATGATTATGAGTCAACACAAAACTTGGGCTTCTTAGAAATTATTTCACAAGTACTAGATGATTTTCCCTGTAGCTGTATTTCCGCACAATTCGTGGACATCTAAGAAAAACATGGTATGAAACTGTATACGAATTGAATATTTCCAACTGTGCGAAAAATTGCCCAGGCCGGGAATCGAACCCGGATACTTGGCTTACAAGGCCAATGCTTTACCTGTTAAGCTATCTGGGCGATAGCCGGCTGGGATTTTTTTTTTCGCTCAGGTAATCTTATTGGTTATAACATCTCGTCTGTCATTTGAGACAGCTCAGCAGAATAAACCGCAGGTAAATGAACTCCATATAACGATGGATACGTAGATAACCTTGTTTACCAATCAGTTTGATTGTGTTAAAAACAAATGAAACTTGATGTTTTTTCCAAACAGTGGTTCACCACAAAACGTTTGTCACTAAATATAGATAATTTTACATTAGATGTATTTTCTCACAATACTTGGTCTTCTAAGGAAAACATAACATGAAAATGTATAATTTCTCGTGTTTTTAAAATTAAACACCATATTTGGTCTTGATTAGAAAACCAAGTACATAAACAGGTAATTAATTCAATATATATATTTTTTTTTGTACTCACTTTTACTTCGAACAGCATATCTCACATTCTGAAATTGATTCTTTCTCATCTTACCTTTTTTTGTCTTCTTCATGATTTAATCAATTATTAAAATATTTAGCCAAAACCATGCGATCGAAATCTTTTCGGTATTTCTCTCGGTAACTATGATTCTAAAACTTTTTTTTTTTTTTTAAGCTGAAATTATAAATATTAACTAAACATATTTCATCAAGCATGTTCCGAATTCCAGACTTTTATTTCTTATGGCCATTCTAAATATATTATCCTTTTTTCTACACATAAAAAAAATAAAAATAAAAATAAAGATAAATGATACTGTAAACTTGCGACCGCAAAGTGCTTACCTATACAATGCATTTTCTTACAAGAAATGATAATCAATTCATTAAAAACAATTGTCTTTATTTTTACTATAAACAAATTCTTGAACTTGTAGCATAGTAATTTGATTTAACGACATGCATAGCTATTTTAGCATCTTTAAAATATATTGAATAAGATTTTTTGTACTTACATTTTTCACTTTGTCCATGATTTCTACTTGTTATGAATTCGTAAGCAAAGAACAATAATTTTTATTTAAACAATATAGTAATAAAAAGTAATTTTTATTTATAAGGTAATGCGTCACATTTTCTTTTCGTTTATATAATCCTTTCTCTGGCATATAATATAAATACCTACAAAAGAATTAATCACAAAAAATATTTATTTTATACATGAATGATCAAGATATTTATTCGCATTAAGTGTATAAAAAATTCCTTTTAGACATAGTATATATGTGTATATATGTGCATATATATATAATGAATTTTTACTTCAAAACAATCGAAAAATTAATTTAAATTAATGAGCAGCTATCTTTTAACAAAAAATAATAACAACAGAAACAAATGAGAGCAAGAATGAAAAAAATATTTTCAATAAAATCTGAAACAAAACGTTAATTTTATTATTGCTTTCATTTTTTATAAAACAATTCGAAGAAACAAGAAGATAACATTAAGTAGAAATAAAAGAATCGGCCTTTTATAAAAAGTTATTAATCATGCAGGTGGTTTCTGTGCAGAAAATCAGGCGATATTTTTATGAAAGCTGATAAATGAAATAAAAGGGATCAAGTTCAAATAAATCAATGAGATTAAATAATTAAAAAAGAAAAGAAAAACCATTGAGACAAATAGAACTGCAGAATTTCATGAACTAGCGATTAAAAAGATTTAAAAAAATAAAATATGCAATTATTTTTTACAGTTACTTAAAATATTAAATGAATGTAACATAATAAAATTTATTTAAAAATTGTATGAATGGAAAAAGATACTTTGGATAAATTAATTTAATGGATCGTAGTTAGTTATGTTTTAATTTTTTCGTAGACTGACTGTTTTTTATATTTTTAATGCAGATTTCTAAAAATGTGCTTCAATAAATAAAAGGCTCATGGAGACTTTTCAATGTTAAAAAAACTTTTATTTATGTGATTACTGAGACGGAGTCTAATACCAGTTTAATGTTTATTTATTTATTTTATTTATGCTTTTTTGAAAATGCTATGTTATCGAGTGTTATTTTAGGAAAATGGATTAATTTGTTTTGACTTTTATGTTAGGGATTTTTGTATATACTGTGTAATTAAAAAAAAAAAAAAAAAAACCTTGACAAAAATGATATGAAAAATCAAGCATAGAACAATGATAAAAAAAATCACATAGGAGCATTGGGTCGCAAACTTCGAATTGAGTCAGAAATGCAGGGCGTTTTATTCTAGCTACATCTTTTTGACAGTAATAATTTCGAAGAAAATAAAAGCATTCTAATGAAATGCAATGATATGTACCTTATTTTGCGTGAAATGTGAAAACATTAGATCTGAACAACAGATCTGAAACAACAGATCTGAAAAAACATATTGCTCAAGCAATTTATGATATCGTATAACCTGATTATCACCGTACAAAATGTAAGTCATCAAGTGCATATTGCTGGCGCGCAGAATGCAAACGTTTACCACGTTTTTGGTGTTATCACATTTAAAATAAAGGTGAGAATGTATGTTAAATGTTTTTATAATATACTTCAGTTTTCTGAAACTGATTACTGTCAACCCATATTAAGTTAGGATGAAACACCCTGTATTTCTGACTCAATAAGTCGTTTGCGGTCCTATGTTTCAATGCGATTTTTTATCCTTCTACTATGTTTGATTTGTCATATCATTTTGTCAATGTTTTTTTGAATTACCCTGTATATATTTTTCATACCATAAAATATTCGAACTCTCTAAATTTTGTTTAGTGTGCTACAAAAGTTAAATAGAAAATAGTCGTAAAGTGTTTACTTCAAAGGAAATTTTTCTTTTAAGGAGAATCCAGACATTAGGGCATCGTGTATGGTCTTGTACATACTCTCAATTAGACACGAATTAGCATGAAATTTGAGCGAATTACACACTATACAACTAATCGTGGTTCCAAATTATTTTTCTCATATGATATTAAAAATAATATGCCACATGAATTCAAATACGTACACCGTTAAAAATAAATCTGTGAATTCCAGGTGAAACTACCGGCAGCAATGTAGCCGAACTTTTACCGTTCCGTTAGTAGATTTTCCCTTGTGGGAAATACAAGAAGGGAAAACTCCGGTGTAAGAATCAGTAACTTTCCGTTACAAAGTTTGATTTATAATAGTAATAATTTAATATAATTTTTAAAAATGATTTACCGATTAATCTTCAAAGAATTCGAAATCACCGAAGGATTTTAAGCTGCTATGTTATTTTACTTAATTGTTATTTTGGACTAATTTTATTCACGCCGTCCTCAGGATCGAACTCGGGACCTTCAGCTTGCGGAACAAATTCTTACGAACTGAGCCAAAGTTGCTGATGCTAAACGGTACAAAGTAAGTCTTTTATGAGTTAGTGGGAAAAACGGTTGTGCTTTTTAAAGATTTCCTTTCAAATATATTCCTTAGAATGTTTGTAAACGGATTATTTTAGACTGATGCATAATACTTATTATTTTTTAAAATAATTTAAAAATTTTTAAATAGTTTAAATTAAAAAAAATCACTGTTTAAAACCACTGTTTTTTTTTTTTTTTTTTTTTTTTTGAATAAAATTTTTTTTATTAACAATTTTTTTTACAATATATATACATATATATAGAGAGAGAGAGGAAGCGAGAGAGAGAGAGACATTTTTTAGAAATTGTCGTACACTATTTATTTCTTTCTTTATTTATTTTTCGGCTAATAAATTAAAAGATTTTTAATAAGGAAAAAAGAGAAAAATAAACAGAAAAAATGTAATTTAAAAGGATTTTTTTATGTTTCATTATTCCATGGCGCAATTGGGACTCGAAACCACAATCTGCGTTCGCAGGCGATTAGCGGTGTGGTGCCTTGACCATTCGGCCATGGAGCTCCCCACGCATCGGAGTGTCTCCGTTTTTTGTTTTTATTTCCATCCGTTTCGTTATTTTCAGGAAATATGATGGAATTTTGTGATTTGTAACGGAAAATACCCTATTGTTGTTAAAAGGGAGTTTTTCTGTGAAATTCAGGAAAAAAATGTTCGTGAATTTCAGAATTTTTTTAACAGTGTACGATTTGAAGGAACGTAACGACACCTGATTTTTAAAAAAGTTACTATGGAAATATTGGCATATTTTAACATTTTGAAGTTTTCTGAATTATAACGTGATTTCTGCTATGTTGTTATGAATTTATCCGCATAGAACAATAAATTTTATCTAAACTATACAGCAATAAAAAGTATTTTTATTTGAAAATTTGTGCATTAGATTTTTCTTCTCATTTATATAATAATTTTTTCTGGCATATACATGCCCACTAAAGAGTTGCTCACAAAAATATTTATTTTATACATGGATTATCAAGATATTTCTCCGGATTATGAGTGTAAAAAGATTTTTCATACACTATGTATATATATATATATACATAACGAATTTTTACTTCAAAACAATCGAATTTTTAAATTAAATTCAAGTTCAAGTATATGTCAAAAAAATTACAAAATAAGAAACAAATCAGAGCAAGAAGGAAAAAAAAGGACTTTCAATAAAATTTGAAAACAAATTGTAGTTCTGTGATTGTTTTTATTACATGTTTAAATACACCATGAAGAAACAAGAAAATAAAATTAAGTTGAAATAAAAAATCCGCCTTTTATAAAAAGCTATTAATCATGCAGGTGGTTTTTGTATAGAAAATCAGACGATATTTTTATGAAAGCTGGTAAATGAAATAAAAGGGATCAAGTTCAAATAAATCAATAAGATTAAATAATAATAATAAAAAAAATAGAAACATATAAAATTGCGGAATAAAAATGCTTTTTTAAAATAAAATATTGTTAAATATTGTTAAAATGTTTTAAAATTGTATGAATGGAAAAAAAACCTGGGAGAATTTAATTCAATGAATCATAGTTAGTTAGTTATGCTTTAATTATTTCGTAGATTGGCCGCTTTTTATATTTTTAAGGCAGATTTCTAAAAAAGAATTTCAATAAATAAAGGGATCGTGAAGACTTTTGAATGTTAAAATAACTTTAATTTCAGTATTTTTTTAGACTAAGTCTAATGCCAGATTAAAGCTCATTTATTTATTGTATTTAGATTTTTATTTTAAGTGTAATGATCGAGTGCTATGGTATGAAAGAGAATCTAATTGTTTTGATATTTTGGATACTGAAGGGTTTTTTTTTATTTATTCTTTTTATATTATAGAAAATTCAAAGCTTCTCATTTTTGTTTAATATGCTTTATAAATTAGGCTAAAATCTTTCAAAAAGAAGATGGACAGATTAAATTGAGGAACGCAGAAAAAATTGAGAAATTGATACCAGACGAATAAAAAAATACAGAAATTAAAGACACTGTTCCTAACCCCTAAGCAACATCACTTATCTAAACGCTGGATGTTAATTTTCCATGCAACAAGGTAGTCCATTAACACGATCACATTGTTCGATTGTTCCTGAGCTGGAAGGGATAGTTTCAGAGCGGTCAAGCCCAAAGCAGTATACGAAGTAAGCGTCCTAAGATAAATGGGAGTGTTGTCCGCAAGATTAAGGTCAGGGTCACATGAATCAAGGTCCTACGTCACTTAGCGGAAGGGCGCAATAGATTGTAATTTCTTTTCTGTGAGTGACATCGGAATATTTTTGTTGTCAGAAAATATTTTAAAAAGTTTCCAGAATAAAGTTCAAGTTTGAAATATTATTGCAAATAAGTATTGACCAAAAAGGTGAGGTACGATTAAATATTAAGATAAATTATATTAAAATGAAAAATTATATAATTATACAAAAGAAATGTTGTTGATTTAAATATTTTCGACTTTAATTATGTTTTTGACACATAAAAGTTAGAAAATAGTTAAAATGTAAAGACGAATCCAAAGTCTCATTTTTTAACTTAATTCTTCATGTGCTAAATTATGCAAAATGATAAACATGATTATGATTAAAATGTAACGTTTATCAATGTTTGGAATGTATGTAACGAAATTAATACTAAATAAAATATTAATTTTTTGGTCTTTCTGTTTGTTTATCTAGTGCACGATAATTATGAGATATTTTCTTGGTCGTATTGGATTTATGTTTTTAGGTACGTTTGTAATTATGTATTTACTTAGCACCTATAGTTGTCGTTCAGTCCGTCCGTCCGCATACAACAACGCAAAATCTACCAAAACGAATCGTTTGAAATTTAAAATACATAATTATTACATAATTTTTTCGAGTCATTTCAAATTTTATGAAATCGGGTGCATAGATCATTTACAAGGACAATCAAAAGTATTCCGATACACTGTGGTCAATATGGAAAATGTTTCAAATGTATTTTATTGGTGTTACGCTCATTCGAATATAATAAAATTGATGTACATCTGTACATCATCATCTGTACATCAGTACATATTATAATATACATTTTGCATAATCTGTGATGCAAAGAACATTTGTTATTGATTTACAAGGTTACACAAAAGTATTCCATAACATAATGGTATAGGGAAAATATTGTTTGGTGAGCATTTTAATCGTAATTAACTATTTACAATTGTGTAAGGCTGATATATCAGAGTGATATTTTGAAAGCTTCTTTATCGTACAAACGCATCTCATTTGCTACGATTCACATGAAATTTCCAAATTGCTTAGCTTACAAATATTTATATATTTTATCCTTTCAATTTTAAACCTGTTTCATTGTACATTCGAAATCACTTCAGTTTAAAATTCATGCATTAAGCATTGTATTATTATGCTAGAATGTATTATTCATTTATTTGTTTAAATATTTTGCGATTCCAGGCAATAATTTTACCTAAAATCAAAGGTTAGATCTTTAACACACAAAACTTTTAGAGAACTCCTATTATTAATTCAATGATAAATTCCAAGTTATTCTCTCATGAAAGAGATTCTTGTTTACCAGATTTTTAGCGAAATATTTTTACAGTATTTTTTTAATAAAATATATATGTATTTAAAAATGTCGCATTATTATATTAATTTCATTGTAAAAAGGCAATATGTTTTCAAAACTTTAGCGCATTTTTTCACGAAATCAAAATTATATAGTGATTATTTTCTTTAGTGTACATAATTTATAAAAACAAACTGTAACAAAAATATTTCACAAAAAATCTGATAAAAAAGATTTATCTGTCATGATTAAATACAAATTCAGAGAATGTGCGCAAAAGATGCGTAGATAATACATAATTTCGTACATAAGAAGTCATAATAAAATCCCACGTTTTTGAGTCATCACCCCGTCCACCAGCTGGTGCAAGTGTGCCAATTTACGAGAAAATTTCATCATCAAATTTGAACGCTTGATATGTATGCAGTTTTGGGAAAACCCGAAATGAAATGAAATTTAAGAATGAATGAAAAAATTACAATGGAAAAGTCAGCTTCCAGGGTAACGTATGTGTCCTTATACATATTCTGAATTACACAGACTCTTAAATAGCATGAGAATTTTGCGAACCACACACTATATAATTAATCGTAATTACACAATACTTTTCTCAGATGTTCTTAAAATAGTACAATAATTTATGGATACAATTCATCTCTTGATTGAATATTGCACAGAAACATGATCTGTATTCTGCCCTATATACGAACAATTCAGTTTTTCCAGCAAGTAACTAGCCTTTGTGAGTGCTTTGAATAAAATGAACTCTTATTAGTTGGTAAATTTTGTAAAGGAGGTGGGTCAATAAGGGCTATATTTTCGCCCATCATATACCCGGAAAAAAGTTTCGAATTCAGATGATTGTTCTGTAGTTTTGTAATTTAAAGATATGTATTTTTGTTTAATATAAGTTTTACGCGATAAATAAAATAGCAAGTCATGGAAATTATAGCCCGAAAGTAGAGTGTTTTGGCTTTTTTCTGTATTTTTGTGTCTTTCAATTAATTTTTTATTAAGAAGCGCTCGATGAACCCAATTAATTCTGACATGCAGTGATTCTACTCTTTATAAGCTTTCATAGGAACATTATTTTATTTGTGTTCAGTGTGCGCTTCTACCAATTAAAGAAAAAAATATATTATGTGAGAGAATCAAATGCACTACTATCGGAGCGCGTTCAGATTTCTTTAGCCGTACTTAAAAAGTATGAACGTTGTTCAAACGTCAATGTTGTTTTCTAAAATTGTTTTCATAAATATTTATTGAAGAAATTAGTAATAAATAATGCCTGGATGCCAATGTCATTGTTGTAAAGTCTCGCAGAAAACCTTTCGTATCTGTTCTAACAGAAAAGTTACATAAATACTTAGATATTTGAAAAACTGAGATTTACAGAATGATTTTAAGTAGTGCTCTAAATACAAATAATATGTATTTCGTGCTCTCTAGGCTTTAAATATTTCTATTTCTTCTTCTGATGTAAAAATAAGTGATTAGGCATCAATGATTACAGTCGATGATACCACAAATAAGAAACCTAAATCAATATCTCATTTTCACAATTCTAAACTTGTTGTATAATATGTAAAGGTAAGGACTGCTTCGTAATTGTAGCAAAAGCTATTGAAACTCAAGCCTTTATAGAAACTAGAATCTATATTTTGTCGCGAAAACGATGCTGTAAAACTCATATTACTTGATCAGTAAATTGACTGTGCAAGATTAATGTCCTGTAATTGAGAATACATCGATGTATGAAATACGATGCATTAAAATATTTAAAACAATATCAGAAATGTAGCAAAGCAGGCCTCAATTTTGATACAAGAGGACACATTTCCGAAAACTTATTATTATATTCTCATGTGTATATTTATGTCTGATTTTAACTATATCTTTAAACTTGTAAAGTACAAAATACGTTCCTCAAAAAAGAGGTCATCTCGTACTTGCTTTGCAGTGTTACTTGTAAAATAGAGAACTGGTCTTTATCATGGTGTTCTGTCTGCATTATTCAGTATAAGAAAAATAATAATATCTTCTGTAAAATATGAAAACCAGGCTGTGATTGAGAACGTTGATCCAAAACACCGTAGAATGGACCACATCACCAGAACACAAGTTATTGAAAAATATACGAGGCCTTCAGCAAGAAGATTGTTTATTCCGGATGACGATGATGATACTGTGATGATTGCTTTCGATAGCACATACATTTATATCTAGAAGAGTGTGAACTATTCCTTTCAGAGACATTCCTTCTGGATATACAATGGAAGACCTTTCGCTAAGCATATGGTATTCGTCATTACTTCAAATTACATTTTGGATGTCTTCGTTCTCTACTTCGCGGAAACAAAAAACAATTACGCTAAAATACTTAGAAACACATTCAAAATATTCATATAATATCAGAGAGTGGCTTAAGCTAAACGATGTTGAGTGTATTAATATATTTTACTGGGAATAATTGGAACTTCTACGAAATTGATAGTGAACATAAAATGTCAAGAATCTTAAATAAGTAGCAATAGTTTTCCATAGAGAATGCTAAAGGACACCTCTCGTAACCAAAATTTGATTTTACAGCGCACAATTTCTAAAACCTATAATATTTGTATAAAACACAGCGAAGCATCATAACACAATGGCGCTGTCAGTGTAAAGTACGCAAAAGTGTCGTATAGTGCTGGGTGCATGTTGTTTTCAAGTTATGGTTCCTGGCTTACAATACTACTGTAATGTGTCATAGCTCAATCAAAAAACCAAATTAAAAAACAAATATTGAATATGTTCATTTATTAAACAAGACGCGGCCGCTGGATGGTCCATTAACGATTCCGGTGAAGCAAAAAATAAGGGAAATAATCTAAAACACATTGTCCAAAACGTCCGAAACTGTATGACTATTATTATTATTTTTTTGTTATTGATTATATCCCATATTTCATATAATAAAATAATAATCTTAGTAAGCTCCATTCATCTTAAATTTACAATTATTGTTGTATTTACTATTGAATATATAGATTAAAACTAATGACAATAGTGTTTATGTTCATTAATACACATAATACTTACTTAAATCTATATTTCATTTTTCCATCAATTATAAAACTTCTATTCAAGATATTATTATTTTCTTGCTTGTTATGAGGTATACTAATGAAAAAAATGTAATGAATTTTGAGTTCGACGTCAAAAACGTCGCTTCAGCGGCAGCGAATGAAATTTGACTTTCAACTGGATAAAAGAGAATGAAGACAAGGATGATCGGCATTCAGTGATTGCTTTGTTTCGATGAGTACGGTGTCTCAGCGAAGTCATTTGACAGATCCAGAAGCTTGGAGAATTGTTGGAAGGTTAGAAGGGTGCCAAAGTCAATCCGAAGTAGCGCAAGCCATTGGAGTGTCACAAAGCGTCATTTCCATGATCTGGAATCGTTTTTTGGAGAGTGGATGTGCAGGCCGAAGACCAGGGCAAGGTCGTAGACGGACAACAACGCCCAATGAAGATCGGTATTTAGCGTTAACAGCTCTGAGACACCGAAACATGAATGCTACTCTTCTCCAAGAACACCTTCGCTCGGCTACAGGCACCACGATTTCAACTCAGACTGTCCGAAACCGGCTACATGCTAAAGTTCTGTCTGCTCGCCGACCGATGGTATGTGTTAGATTAACATCAAGGTATCGTCGCGACCGCAGGGAGTGGGCAACCGAGCATGTCAACTGGAGGAGAAACGAATGGAGCAATATTCTGTTTTCTGACGAGTCCCGTTTTACTGTGCATCCGGATAATAGGCGTATTTTCATCTGGAGGGACCGTGGCAGTAGGAATAATCCTGCGTTCGTGCACGAAAATGTCAGATTTGGCGGTGGAGGAGTGTTGGTGTATGGTGGCATCTCCATTGACGGGCGCACTGACCCCTACATCATTCTGACTGGTCGCCGATATAGGGATGAGATCCTCAGACTTATTGTAGTCCCTTACGCTGCAACAATCGGAGATAACTTCATTTTAATGGACGATAACTGCAGGCCACATCATGCAAACCTGGTGAAAGATTTCCTTTTCGAGGAAGTAATCGTTCGAATGGAATGGCCAGCGTGTTCTCCAGACATGAATCCAATCGAGCACGTTTGGGACGCTCTAGGAAGACGAGTTTCTGGCCACCAACAACCCCCACAAACTCTCCAAGAACTGAAAAGAGCTCTTCTCGAAGAGTGGGGAAGAATACCCCAACTCGTCATTAATAGCCTCATTGAGTCCATGCCTCAAAGGTGTTCAACGTTGCTGGCCGCTCTTGGAAACCATACCCCCTACTGAAAATGATTTTCTTTGAAGAAAACCCCCTTTTCTTATTCTTATTTTCTCATATGCACAAATTGTGTTTTCTTCCTTTTGTACACAAATGCGCAATAAAATGCATTTTTTTCTGCCGAACATGTGTAATTTATTCTCATATAACCTGCTATGTCTGTTGACCATGTATCAATCATCTAAAAAGTTTCCCAGATACAAAATCCACCTAAAACTGCAATATCCTTTAATTGTTTTGTGCAGTGTATATATATATATATATATATATATATGTGTGTGTGTGTGTGTGTGTGTGTGAAAGTCAATCTTATGAAGTTTGTGATTTATAGACATAATCATAACCTTGTTCAAAGATCCATCCAGGACACTCACCCCCCACCCCCAATATGTTACCGAAATAAAATAATTGTTTATTATGCATCTACTGATTTTTTCTTCCTTTTAGAAAATCCAGAGACGTCAAGCTATCAAAGCCAAATATCCCATCCCCGAACAAACTACAATATGTTTATCCTTTGGATGCCTGTAGAAAGAACTCATTGGTTCATTTCGAATATCATTCCAATATATGTTCTACCCATCAGGCTCACCTATGATCCATTTTTTTCACATCACCGAATAAAACTGTAAGCCATGTGTCCCTCACAGGACATGTGTTCATTAACCCAGTTTATTCATGCTTCTTAGTGAAGTAGTTTGAGACATGGTTTGCAAGTCTTTTTTTTTTTTTTTTTTTTTTTTTGTATGATGTAATCACGTTTTTTAATACGTCTACGTACAGTATCTTTGGACAACTATCCAACAAGATTATTTTTAAATTGCTGATCGAGCATATTTTATTTAAACACGAATCTCTGTATTCGACAATCCGCCTCAACAAACGTCATACGTCATCTTTCACATGTTGACTTCCGACTGAAGTTATCGTTTCGAAAAAATATTTAATATCGATGCCTCACTTTGATCAATATTGATCAATAATGTTTTTGCAATTTGAATAACAGTTTTATTTTGTTATTTCAATTTAAAAACTTTTACGAATTCGTTACACTTCGGTATTTTTAAAACAATTAAAAATGAAAAATTGGCTAATCCAATTAATTATTCGCCATTTTCCAATTTTATAAAATTTAAAAAACACATCATACAACCTCATTACACCGATCAATTTCTGAGTTTCTAAAAAAAAGTTTCATAAACTACCTAAAATTTTGAGACAGCGTTTCCTCAAGAAAAAACTAAATAGATAAAATTGAATGTAGATTTCATTTTAACCAACAAAAACAGCTTTTAAAAAAATAAATATCGAATATATGTTTTGGACTGGCTTCATATTTAAAAATTAAATGAACATATTATTCAAATTTTCATAAATGTAAAAGTAAATTTTTAAAATTCCTCACTTGTTACAAAATTACATACTTTTTGCAAAGTTTTAACTTTTTTTGTGCGTACTTTAGCTTATAAAACCTAGTGTATTTGTTATCATTTCAAAAACAAAAATAAATGTGTAAGTGCTAAAAAATGTCTTAATTTACACGAATTATTGCGTTATTGTAATTTACACATAATAATGTATACGCAGGTAAGCGAATGAATTTTTAAAATCACGTAGTTGTGATAAAAACTGCATATTTAGAAACACTTACAACAAAATTCCTATTTTTATGCAAATTTAGCTCATGGCATTAATTTAGTAAGTTGTTAGCATTTCATAAACTCATAAAATTGTGAAAATGTAGATTTACACTAATTGGTAACTTACAATAATTATACGTGTGTAAATCGTAAAAAACTTGAAGAAAGAAATAGGGGGGGGGGGTTATATATAATTTAGAATTACATGTTTGATTTCAGTAATTCCATTCGATAAATAATACACTGCAATTGTATTGCTGAAACAGTATTTTTATATCTGAAGCATGAATTTGATAGTTTTATATTTGTCTTCAAAATAATGCAATCCTATTCTACATGCAAGTATTAACTGCAATCGATAAGCAAATAAACCAGATAATTATTGAGTTTTATAAATTAATTTGATGATTTAATTGAGAGAAGCTATTTATATTCTGCTATAATTTAATTTCTCAAATATTCACTAATTCATCCGCCTCATTTAAATACTAGTATATTTATTATTGTAAACAGAAGATCTCTTATTTCGTACATAAATTAATTTAACGTCCTTATAAATGTTTTGCATTTGATTAACCACCCCTGTAAAAGCCACTTGTGAATGAGATATACAATGAATTAATACGATACATAGTAACGAAGTCCTAAATTGTCATATGTATTTCGGAAATGCACTATTTCCTACATACTTTATTAAAATAAAAAATGGCTTAATTATAAGAAAGGAATTTAATTGAACTCCAAATCCTTTTTATACACAGGATAAATTTTAATATAAAATATGTACATATAAAATACAAGTTCGTTTTAATGAAGGTAAGATCAGAAATAAAAGAAATGTCACAAGAATAAAAATGAATTTACTTTTTCCTAAGATTGATTTTTTCTGGATTTGTGAAACGCTTCCGTCTACATTCTTAGATTTGTTTTATTATACACTGGTGTCCAAAAGTTAAGCATAATTGGTAATTAAGTAATTATTTTTAAGTAATGAAAGAAATATGAATCGGAATGTGCTGAAACTCCAGGTGTGTAAACAAACTAGTACGCGTCACATATTTTCGCGAAGAGTTTTCCCCGAAATCGAACAGGGGACCGTCAACAAATTGAAAAAGAACGAAGATCTTTTGGATAACCCTGTCAAAACTAATGTAGCAAAAGCGTTCAAACTGCACATTTTGATTAACTGGCTTATTGTAATGTACTGTGTTAATTTTTACAAGGATAGCATGTATACTCGTAGAGAAATTAAAGTTTTTATAAAAACAGTCCTAAATTTTTCCAAGTTTTTTGCTTATAATTTGCAGAGTTCTTATTATAAAATAATGTTCTTTTCTGAAAATATGACAAACATCATTGTGCAGAATACCCTGTCTTCAGAATTTAAAAATAATAAAAATTGTATGAAATATGAGTATGTTTAGTAAATAATTTTTCATTGCGCATGCGTCAACGATATCAAAATGTCATTTGCATATTGTGTTAGATAAATGTATAGAGCAACTTCTGTGAAAGTTTCAAAAGTATAGCTTGAAAATTCTGAAAATGGGAGCCTATAGAATCAACTCAAAATTCTTTATTCCCTAAATGAAGCAAAAAGATGAGGGGCTGCATCCATATTCCATTGTTTAGTGCCTACACAATATTGCACGTATATATTGGTAAAACCCCAGATTTTTTTGCTTCCTTTAGAAATAACGGATTTTGAGTTGATTCTATAGGGCTCCCATTTTCAGAATTTTCAAGCTATGTTTTTGAAACTTTTACAGAAGTTGCTCTATACATTTAGCTAACACAATATGTAAATGATATTTTGAAATCGTTGACGCATGCGCAATGAAAAATTATTTACTAAACATACTCATTTTTTATACAATTTTTATTATTTTTAAATTCTGATGACAGGGTATTGTGTACAATGATGTTTGTCATATTTTCAGAAAAGAACATTATTTTATAATAAGAACTCTGCAAATTATAAGCAAAAAACTTGGAAAAATTTAGGACTGTTTTTATAAAAACCTTAATTTCTCTACGAGTATACATGCTATCCTTGTAAAAATTAACACAGTACATTACAATAAGCCAATTAATCATTATTTGCAGTTTGAACGCTTTTGCTACATTAGTTTTGACAGGGTTATCCAAAAGATCTTCGTTCTTTTTCAATTTGTTGACGGTCGCCTGTTCGATTTCGGGGAAAACTCCTCGCGAAAATATGTGACGCGTACTTTTTTGTTTACACACCTGGAGTTTCAGCACATTCCGATTCATATTTCTTTCATTACTTAAAAATAATTACTTAATTACCAATTATGCTTAACTTTTGGACACCAGTGTAGATTCCAACACAAATTCTTCATTTTTATTTTATTGCTTTTTGCGAGACTTATTTTAATTATTTTCAAATTTACAGCTACTCATCTTATGTAATAGAATAGTTTTTGATATTTAAAAATAAATCACTAAAATCAATTAACAGTAAACTTTTATATATTTTTATTTAAAAAAAAGCTAATATTAAATATATCCATATATGTATGTTACAAGTGCATCAGAGTTTGAAAAAATCATTAAAATGCTATTTTATTTTTAAAAAAATATATATATATATGTATAAAATAATAAGTGTTAAAAATCATTATAATTTTTAAAAAAAATCTAAATTTTATAAAATAAGAAACAGCAAAGAAGTGTATACATGTATAATTCTTTTTGAGATGTAACTGAATTATGAGATTTCATTTGTATGACTTAAAATATTTTTTTCACATTCTCTTATTAAATTACAATTTATTTTTACTCGAAAGTTACGTTCTAATGTTACGCCATTAAGGCCTAAAATTTTACTTTCCTTACACTTTAATTACATTATGCAAAAAGCAAAAATCTTAATTATAATGCAGATAAATTCCAAGTGGACATAAAATAATATCTTAAGTATTGATAAAAGTGAATTGAAATTTTACGACAGAATTAATGATAATAATTATATATATATATATATATATATATATATATATATATATATATATATTATATCTGTTATTATATATATCATGCAATTTTGAAGTTGTATAACTAGAGCTTCTGCTATATAATTTTAAAATGTCATCCAATATAAATAAAAAACAAGTATTAGAATTTAAGTTTATTTTTTATTATTTTTTAAGACCTTACCTTTTATTTTCTATTTTTGTTACAGTTTTATTTGCATTATAAGTAAAAAATGATTTTATTTTTCGTTTCAGATACAATTTAGTTATTAAAGTGTATTTGTATAGCTTGAAATTATTTTTTCACATCCTCTTACTGAATTACAAATTTCTTTTCACTCCAAAGTTATGGTCGAATGTTACTACGTTAAAAATTTAAATTTTATACACATTGATATAATGAATGTATGTATAAATAACATTGTATATTTCTTACATTTTAATGACATTTTTTAAAGAAATATAAAAGTTATTCAAATTTCAAATTCAAATTTATTCAAGCAATCAAATTTCAATTTGAGATAAACGTTGAAATAGTGTTTATTTTAGTTCAATAAGGAGATTTCAATAGTTCAATAATCAGATTTCATTATTGAACTATTTTAAAAAATGAAGAATGATTTTGAAAAACATATCGTCAACATTTGTATTTGTAGAGATCATTTGTCATTTTTAAAATGTACAATTTTTTTATATAAATTCTTCAATAATAAAAGCTTCAGTTGTATGAAGTCTTACGTAAATTAAAGGCAGATGAACATTCCATCATTCTTCAAGGGTGTTATATACTAGTAACAAATACACTTATCTTCTATAAGCAAGTTATTTAAAAATAAAATAATGAATATCTAAAAACTCACTTTGAAGTAATAGATTATATTAAATTTTTCTGTTCCTTTTTCACTTATTTCTTTAATAAAAAATTCTTTTAAGAAACATTAGTACATTAAAAAAAATAATAGTGTGAGACAATTTCAAAGATTTTTTGAAACATTAGTTTAAAAAAAGAAATAGATGCAAATTTTTGCTTTAAAATTCATTGAATTTTTCAAATTTATCACTTAATATGTTATAAAATTAAAATTGATTAAAAAATAGGTATTTTTTTTGTTGATATAAAATAAACTAACACTAATCGTTTTCGAGTTTTCTAAGTAATATATTTGAAGCAAAACCTTTGAGAAACAAAAGAGAATTTTCTCTACTGAATCATAAAAGCCATACTTTACCCTAAAAATACAAATCTCTTATACCTCAGTACGTAATGTGTACTCTTAGTAGCCAGAGGTCTCGAGTTCAAACGACAGGACGCACAGTGGGGCGTTTTGACGATCTAGGTGGACAAAATTATTTCGTTGTAGTTTAATTATTTTTGCTGATTTTTCAAATTTATCTCTAATTAAATAGTGATAAATATTTGGTTTATTTAACAATCTCTCAAGATAAATGGATAATGAATTATAAAAAAATGCGTTAAACTTACTTATGTTTTACCCATCATACGTATTATAGGGTAAGTCTTGCAATCATTTTTAAAAACGAAAAAAAAAAAAATTAGGGATTTACATGTTTCTGACACGGGTGATTTCGAAAAACATATTTTAAGGAAAAAAATTGCTGTCTGTCCGTCTATGTGTCTGTCTGTCTGTGCGTCTGTCTGTGTATCTGTAAATGCTCTATCTCCCGAACAAACTGAGATAGAGATTTGAAATTTTATATATAATTAGTATGTAAGAATGGAACGAAGTCTATTTAATATCAGTAAACTCGATTATCTGGAACTATTTTTTCGGACTCTCAAAAAATTTGTTCTGATAGAAAGTATATAAAAATGTATGATTTTTTTTTTTTTTTTTTTTTTTTTTTGAGGAATGGACGTAAAAAGGAAAAAATGTGCGTAAAGAACAAAGTCAATTGGTCGAGATATTTCTAATCCTGTTTTCCACAGTCTTCGATTTTTCATGAACCTGTGTTTCATTCAAATTTCAATTCAAAGATATATTTTAATTGGAAATGAGACGCTTAATCCGATGCAATAAACTGTTAATTAATATAATTATTATTTTTGGACTTATAGGGATGTTTCTGTTAAGCAATGCGGTACTACTTGAGTAGTTTTTCGTTTTTATATAAATTGTCGAAATTGGTTCATAAACAAATCATTAATAGAGCATTACTATATATATTTAAAATATTTAGATTTTGTTTTGGAATTGCGATGCATTTTATAAATAGTTTACACAAGTTTGATTTCCTTATATTATATTCATACCCATTATACGTAAGTATTACAGCCGCCCCCCAACGACTAGTTTTACAATTAGATAAAAAACAATTTAATGCACTCACATAAGTTTACTTTACATATACATTACACATAAGTCACTTTTTTATTTTTGTCGAATCAGAATTGCTCTAGAAATTTCTGTACTCATCCTGAAAAATAATAATTTTAAAATAAAATCCCATAAAAAACCTTGTTTTGTGTGAATTTGTAACAAAAATATAAATGCTACCCAAATTATTTTCGGTTGAAAAAATACTGTGTGAATAAGTAACCTATATACATTTTCTTCAATTTGAAATAAATTTTCTGCTTGCAAACGGTAATGTCTCCGAATTTTTTATGCTGTCCCTCAAAAGAAATATAATTTCTACGTGTTTTATTTTCAATATAAAAATAATATTATGTAGGGGGAACTGGGGGACATTGATACAGCTTTTTTCAAAAAAAAAAAAAAAAAATTTGGTGTCTAGAAAGCAGAAATTTCAAGTTATTTTTCTATGTGATGTCAGCAAAACCTGTGTAGTGTGTTATAAAAATGTACAATCGTTGTTTTATACATTATTTTTGCATGTAATTTTTAAAAAAATCAAAAAAAGTAATTTGTATCAATGTGCCCCATCCCCGGGGCAGATTGATGCACTTTGACACGTCTGAGAAAAATGGAGACAAAATAACACCAATGCATATTTTTCTATAGAAAAATAGTTAGCAAGCCATTTTATATATATTTATAGACATTAAAATCGCACACAATTTATTTGTAAGCGATATTAAAGCAATCAAAATGAATTGTATAATGACCTGATTTTCTGGCTGTTCCTTGTCTGTTTGTTGGCTGTGGTAACTTTGTCATATCTGGCACTTTAACCCCAGAATTATCTTTTTTCTTAGGAAAGGTGAAAGAATTACTGGGTTTTCTGTTTATAAATCGGTTTACAAACAGAAAATAAAGGATAATTGTATTAAAAATTATATTTATAATATAATTATCCTGTACTGTTCTGCAGATTGTTTCTCTTACTTAACATTTCTCATGTCGATAATATTTTTTTCTCTGGAGAATCGATATAAATTTGAGGTGTGCCAGGCTGCAGTCCATTTCTTTTGTTAATTGTACTAACACTAGACATTGTGTAAGTTTGTAAGTCTTCTGTTTGCAAAAATACTATAAAATGTTCTACTATAAAGAAATTAGAGCTATTTCACTTCAGTCAAAACTAATAGTGGAAATTTTTGACGAAAAATGGTTAAATTAAGGAGTGTATGGTAAAAAAAAAAAAAAAAAAAAAAAAAAAAAAAAAAAAATAGAAGGTAATGAAAAAATGAATTAGAAAAGGATTAAGGTTGTATCAATGTGCCCCGACAAAGACTGTATCAATGTGCCCCATACAGCCATTTTGAATAAAATAAGTCGTAAATCCAACACTTCATAATTTATCTAACAATAAAGAATGAGGAACTGATAAAGGGTAGCTTTACTTGCCAGGGAGGGTATTCTTTTCGGTTGAAAGTACTGGAACAGTTGTATAATACCTTTTCAAATGTACAACTCAAATTTACTTTTGACCTACAAAAACAATTAATCACCCATCCCATTTCATCAAACTATTGTATCATTCCAAAACTTTCTGTAAGTAGTTAATTTCACTAGTATCACCTTTTGAAGTTGTTGTGAAACTTCCTGTACTGACCCTGTGTGCTGTACAGGGGGTGTATCATTGTGCCCCAAGTATCAATGTGCCCCAGTTCCCCCTACATCACTAACTTATTGTAATTTTCTGGAGATTTCATTAAAATTTCTGCTTTCTGGCAACAATCTTTCCGCTATCTTTTGTGTGGCCCTGTAAAGAATTCGTAATTTCTACGTTTGTGAAATAATAGTTTAATCGAATTGTCATCAGAAAAATACATATTAGCAAAGTTTCAGACCAATCAGATGATTAAAAATGGTTTAAAACTGTTTCGAAAATTTTGAACTCATTTTTTGTGTGGCCCTTTAAAAAAATCATAACTGCTACATTCCATAAACTATAATAATATTGCATTATAAACATAGCTACATATACAAATAAGTTCCAATTCTATCAAATAACTGGAAGGTGTTTAAAATTAACTTGCAAAATTTAAACTAAACTTTTATGTAGCCCTGTATAAAAAGCGTAACTTCTACGCTCCTCAAATTATAATAATATTTAATAGTCTTTAAAACTACATATATATTTCAAGATTCAGGTCATTCCGATAATTAAAAGTGGTTTAATATTGACCTGCAAGTTTTGAACTAAACATACAAACTTAAACTGCAAGTACATATTAAGCTTGTTTATTAATAATTAGTAATTATCAACAACGTGGTTTTGAACTTATGGCAGACTGGAACACCCACAAAATTTTTTTCAAACCAACTAGGGGAAAGCTAACTTTACGGTCGCAGTTAATCGACACCATGAATTTTTTAGACAAAGTTCCTTTGGACCTCAATAAATTAGACATTCAGCATTAATATACGCAGTTTCTTTAAATTCCGAGACAATCAGAAATTTGGATTTTGTCCACCTAGATTATCAAAACGCCCCACTGATGGACGGTTAGAAACAAATTGAGCAAAAAATAAGTGATACAGCAGCTTAACTTTACTCGAAAAATTAAAATTCTTTCATGCTCAGAGAAGTTTGAGTGATTTGCCAATTTTGAAAATAAATTTATTTATTATTATTAAAAATAAATTGACATTGTGTAAATTTGACGATATTAATTTACAGAGTCTATTGTAAATAAGGAAATTACTTCTCTGGTATTTAACAGAATGTCAGTTTTTCTAATCTATGTAGTTCTAAATAAGATTTAGCCCCGCCAGTTGCTGAGAGATTTTGACCTCTCAATTGGAAGATGGCAGGTGCTGGGTTCGAACCCAATTGCGGTAGTCGTCCTAACCGTTCGGAGTTTTCGGTGGATTTTTTCAAACTTTGGATTCCTTTGCGTATATATAGGTTAGGTTCCCTTAGATAACCCCCCACCCCTTTCGGGCCGATATCTTATCTGTTGATAATCGGCTGCCATAAAATAAACCAAACTAAATAAGGTTTTAAATAATGGATTACAAAAGATTCTCTGTAATTTCACAGAAAATGTTTTAACAGTGCAGATAGAAATTCACTGTTAACTTAGATTTTAATATATTGAATACTGAAATAAATCAACCTTGAAGCATGAAATTAGAATATTCACAATATTTTTAAATTTATTTTTTTATGGAAATTTGCCTTTCAATCAGGCACCCACAATCCAAAACGGTCCTTCATGTATATATTTCTTCTTCAGTCAATGATTTCCTGAACTCAAAGCATCTGTTATAGATGCAAAACTTTAAAGTCTAGCGACTACCAATCTATAAACATAATCACAGGTATGTCCGGAATAAAATACTACAGTCACGAAGTAATTTCATTACACTAGATTTACAAGAAAATACTGGTCTTAATCTTATTTCCGTTTGTTATCATTAAAAAATTTCAACAGTTGTAGAAGAAAAATACTTTTTAAATTTTACAACTGAATTAAACTCACATGTTATATCAGATTATTTGTATCTTAACACAAGATATATATATCTTTATTGAAATTTTATTCTTAACAACGAAATTAGCATGTGCTTTTAAATTATTTTTCCAGCGCTGTATAGTGATTTGTATTGCAATAGATATTTCAAATCTTTCCAATCATGAAAATTAAATTAAAATATTTTCTTTTGTGAAATAACAAAAATAATTTTGAATCCAAATTTCCTAATTTTTCTACGATATCAACATAAGTGACACAATATCGGAATCATTCTTAAGTACCATTATGTTTATTATTAAAATTTATTATTATACACTAAAAAAAATCCCATAAAAACTAAACATAACAATAGTTTAACAGTTTCAAACAAACTTTGTGTCCATATTTATGAAAAATAACATGTATGAAAATAAAGTGTGTTTCAAACGACTTATAGAACTTTAAAATAAACAATATAAAACTATAAAGGTTTATTGTGTACAATACATTCTTTTGATCAAAAATTTAATACACTGATAGTTATCCAGTGGATGCCTTATTTTTGCTGATAAAAGCGTCTGATGCCGGATAAAATTAAGTTAGTTTTCCTCAATGGACAAAAGTCACGGAATCAGTGCATTATATCTAAGGGGTGTTCCCAATTAATATCCTTACAATTCATGGTCAGATATTCATTCGAAGTAATAACTTTACCTCATCAAAGATGATCACATTCTTTCTGACGATAAATAGTAACTTTAGAAATTGCCGATGTAGTATGAGCAATTTATTTTTTTTCTTATAAGCAAAAATATTCAGAAAAAGCATTTTCAATTTTTGAATAAGAAGCTATTTCTAATGACATTTTAAAAACACTAGTTTGAAAACAAAAGCTGTATGTAAAAATCTCATTAATATATAAAGTTTTAATATTAAATATTAATGTCGGTTTTAAAATCCAATTCACACTACAATGATTCATGAATACAAATAACGAATTAGTACAAATTGTTTTTGAAATTTTAAAATATTTTTTAAAGTTAAATGTATTGTATATAACGAGGTTTTGAGAAAAGAAAGATATATATGTATATATTTGTAACATAGAAAAGATTTTAATGAGAATTATCGCTTATTAAAAAATAATAAAATGCGATAAGAAAAGGGTATTGAACAGCGTCATTCTCATTCGTAAAATAAATAAAGGCATTCAATTGAAATTAAATATAAAATGATATGAAAGAAATACTAATTTCAGTAATCCGAGTCATTTTTTTTTATTTTAAATATAATATAAAGTATTATTTTCTAATTTGTAAATATAGCAAATATTATTAAAAAAATAAACTAATAAATTCAGTTTCGGCGAAATAATAATGAAATTATAAGGACAGAGTTTTATTCTCCGATAAAGATAATTTTCGAATTAAAACAAACGACAATATTTGTGAAAAAATGCATTAAATATAACATTAAAATAAGCTATATAAAGTTATAAAAATTTTTTGTGAAAAATACATCCATTTCATGAAAAATTTAATAGGCTTATAGTGATCCACTCGATGCCTTATTTTCGCTGATAAAAGCGTCTGATACCGGAAGAAATTTAGATAATTTTCATCAATAAACAAAAGTCACACAATCGGTGCATTATACCTGAGGGGTGTCCCCTATTTTTAAATGTCTTTGACGATCAAACATTCATTTCCATATAATAACTCCCACACATCAAAAATGATCAAAAGGAATCTAAAAAAGCTAAATTTAGAAATTGCTAAAGGAGTGTGAGCAATTTATTTCATTTCCCATGAACTAAATTATTTAAAAAAAAACCTTTTCAGTTTTTAAAAAAGAAGATATTTCTAATAACATTTTTACAACATTAGTTTAAAAACAAATGCAGTATGTGGAAATCGCTATAATATATAACGTTTTAACATTAAATATTAACATTATTTATTAAAGTTATTGAAATTAGGTTAAACTGAAAATAAATGCATTTCGTTCATTTTTTTTTTTTTTTTTTTTTTTTTTTTTTTTTTTTTTGTGAAAATAAATTATTAATATATATAGAAACAAAGTGTTTATGATCTTAATAAAAATTTTAAATAAGCAATATAAAAGCCACACAAATTTATTGTGAGAAATACATTCTTTTGATCAAGTTTTAATATCCTGATAGTGATCCATTCGATGCCTTATTTCCACTGATAAAAGCGTCTGAAGCCGGATAAAATTAAGTTAATTTTCCTCAATAGACAAAAGTCACGCAATCAGTGCATTATACCTAAGGGGTGTTCCCAATTTTAAAATTTCTTCACCATTCATTGTGAAATATTCCGTTTTCGAATAATAACTTCCAAAGATCAAAGATGATCAAGAGGAATCGATAAATGTTAACTTTTGAAATTGCCGATGCTGTATAAGCAATTAATTTATTTCTTATGAACTAAATTATTCACAAAAAGTCTTTTCAATTTTTTAAAGTAAGAATCTGTTTCTAATAACATTTTTAAAATATTAGTTTGAAAACAAAAGCAATATGTGGAAATTTATAACGTTTTAATATTAAACATTAATGTTAATTTAAGAAATCCAAATCCCACTACAAAGATTCTGGAATACAAATAACAAATTAGTATATTTGTTATTTGTATTCCAAATAACAAATCCCATATTTCTTGAATTTCAAAGTATGCTTTTCATTCGAGTATACATACATCATAGAAGGCGGCAGCCTTCAAGTGACGCAGCTTTAAACCTACCATCGTCAAAACCTACCATCGTCATAAGGGTAGATGCGGAACTTCATATATACAGCTAACTCAACTTCAAAGGAAATCGGAAAAGCCGCCTTCTAATAACTCAGCAAATATTGGTCAGAATGGTCCAATTTTTTTAATATAGTCTTATATTCCCAGTCTAATCCTATCCTATAATTTTTACATTTCTACGTGCCGTATATTTTTAGATCTCGATAACCATTTTTAAACTGAAAACGATGGTGTTTGTTCCTGATAATGAGATCTAGAAAACCGGCTGGGAGATTTTATTAAAACTTATATATAATATGAATCTCTTTAATATAGAGGTAATAAGACTTGCCTTGTTTCTAGGAAAACTCTTGTTTGTTATATATTGGTCTTGGAAAATTGGACTATATTAGCTCGCGGATTACATGTTATTCTATGGGTTAGCAGACGAAGAGGGAGTGAAAAACGTTATGTACTTATGGTCACAGTTAAACCACCCAAATCGAAGCAATAAATGTTTTTTAAACTACAAAAACATCTTATCATGTGCTTTAAAACATTCAATAAATATATACTAAATCAAATTTCTATTTATATTGCCTTTATTTTTCGTAAGAAGAAAATATTACATTTCTTACATTGGATATTTTTGCATTTTGTGGAAAAAATATTTTGAATCCTTTTTTAAAATAGGAAAATATTTTTTAATTATACATATTCAATATACTTTCGACTTATGATTTTTTTTTTAAGTTTTCAAACAAAAATTATTTTAAATTATTTGTTGTTGGAAAGTCATGTATTCATACGCCTAGGGGCGCCACTTGTCTAGTTTTGTTTTGAATCCGAACGCGGCGGCGGTTTTCTACTTGTGGTGTTGGAAGGAGTTAATTTTGCGAGTTTCTGTATAGATATCTGTATGGTTTTAATTGATTTTAGGGACTTTGGTATTTTTAAGTAGCTTAGCGGAGTAAGACAGCTATATAGAAATGTAAAGCTGCTCACCGGGCCAATATTTTGGTCAATACAACAACAACAACAACAACAACAACAACGCGGCGGCGGCTGGATATTGGTGTTAGCAATTCAGGTAGGATTTATTTATGTACAATTGAATTTGATAAAGAAAATGCACAAATTGAAAAACATCGAACAGACATGATAGAATCATTAAGTAATTTTCATGGTTTTAATAATCCACATGGCTGTTTCTTGTTATGCCAATTCAATCTTGCAATGTCTTAATATACAATGAATAAAGTTAACCCGAGAATCTTGCAATGGATTTTTAATATAGAATGTATTAAAACTTATGGATTAGACTGAGGAGGCAGGGTATATTTAAAATTTTACGAGAATGCCAGGTAAAAATCCTGCAAAAAAATATTTAGATTATTTATTTTTAAAATTTTTTTGCTACTTGAGCAAAGAATAGGTTTGCACCCAATCAACTGAAACTTACTGATTTGCTTAAAGTATTGTTTTTAAATACAGGGTGCAAAATACGTGAATTTTCTTAAATCCCCAGTTTATTTTATTAAAAAATTTATCATTTCATGAAAATGTATTTCATATCTTTATCTTTGAGTTTAAATGTTAAAACACTTTTCAATGTTCATATTTTAGCATATTTTGCAGATAATGCATTTTGTGGATTTCACAGAGTTGACTGTATTATACTCTATTATAAGCATTCATTATGATTTCTTCTCCATTATTACAATCAAATTACTCTTTTTAAAAATGTAAACAAAAGATGAGCACATTATATTTTGAACAATGTCTGGTCCCAAGTTACACACACTTGAGGGAATTTACAATTTCTATATATTGCTTGTTTTAAACTTAAGTGAAATGTTGGATAAAACATTTTCAGTTACATAAATTATTTCTATTATGAAATATTTTAGTAATCGGTACTGCTCTGTTATCCTGTCGACCAATTTCGCCAAATTATACAATCACCAAACTAATAGCCAAATTATACATGACATATTTTTTATTTCAAATAACGAAAAAATAAGTAATTAGTAAAATATTAATAAAAAGTCGAAATAAAAATCACTTAATGACATTTTAAACACACAAATCGTATTTAATGGCATTGAATGTGACATTCACGATCATCCATTATTGGCATTTAATCTTATAGTTTGGCGATAATTTTTTGGTCGATGGGATAACCTAGTAGTACCTAGTAACCTATAGAGTTAACAAGTAAAATTTATACAACATTTCATTAACTCGATTCCTCTTAATTAAGTAAATTTGAAAAAACGGCGGCAAAAATCCATTGCAATATTCTCCATTTAACCTTATTGCAGACTTTATTCATTGTATATTAAGACATTGAAACACTGAATTCGCATAACAAGAAACGGCCATGTGGATTATTAAAACCATGAAAATTACTTAATGATTCTATCATGTCTGTTCAATGTTTTTCACTTTTTGCATTTTCTTTATCAATTCTATTCTAAATAAATAAATTCTACCTGAATGAAAAATGCTAAAAGAGGGGAGATAGGGTATATTCAAAATTTTACGAGAATGCCAGGTAAAAATCCTGTACTGTACTTTTTTTGGTTTGTTTTCAATAATTTTTTTTCTCATTACTCCTTGCACCAACATAAAATTGTCTTGTTCAAGAATATTTACTGAAGGAGATATGTATCAGTTTTGTTTGATTAAAAAAAAAAAGAGATAAAATTATTTATTTTTAAAATTTTTTTGCTGCTTGAGCAAAGAATAGGTGTGCATTAATCATACCCAATCAACTGAAACATACTGACTTGCTTAAAGTAATGTTATTAAAAAATACAGGGTGCAAAATACATGAATTTTCTTAAATCCCCAGTTTATTTCATTAAAAAATTTGTCATTTCATGAAAATAAAAAGTATTGCATATCTTTATCTTTGAGTTTAAATGTTAAAACACTTTTCAATGTTTACATTTTAGCATATTTTGCAGATAATGCATTTTGTGGATTTCACAGAGTTGACTGTATTATACTCTATTATAAGCATTCATTATGATTTCTTCTCCATTATTACAATCAAATTACTCTTTTTAAAAATGTAAACAAAAGATGAGCGCATTATATTTTGAACAATGTCTGGTCCCAAGTTACACACACTTGAGGGAGGGAATTTAAAATTTCTATATATTGCTTGTTTTAAACTTAAGTGAAATGTTGGATAAAATATTTTCAGTTACATAAATTATTTCTATTATGAAATATTTTAGTAATCGGTACTACTCTGTTATCCCGTCGACCAATTTCGCCAAATTATACAATCACCAAACTAATAGCCAAATTATACATGACATATTTTTTATTTCAAATAACGAAAAAACAAATAATTAGTAAAATATTAATAAAAAGTCGAAATAAAAGTCACTTAATGACATTTTAAATACACAAATCGTATTTAATGTCATTGAATGTGACACTCAAGATCATCCATAATTGGAATTTAATCTTATTGTTAGGCGATAATTTTTTGATCGATGGAATAACCTAATAGTACCTAGTAATCTATAGAGTTTTCAATTAATATTTATACAACATTTCATTAACTTGTTTCCTCTTAATTAAGTAAATTTGAATAATGTCACACTACTTAATTTCATAAATTTTTGTGACGCTTTGTGAGTTGTTTATTTTATTTATAAGTGATTAATAAGTCAGAGGTGGATCTTGATTGATGAATATTATTTTACATGATTTATGTCAAAAAAAAAATTTCGTATCGTCAATTTCAAGATATATCATACAATGTTACTATAATTTATAAAATTACTCCTTGCACCAACATAAAATTTTGTTGTCAGTGGCGCAGCCAAGGGGGTGGTTTTGGGGTTAAAACCCCTCCCAGAGCTAAGAAAGATCACTATAATTGTCACTTATATGAATCAAAACCAAACTTAATATTTAAATGTTTTGGCACATTTTAGAATCCGCCGCTTTTTTTTAATCAGATTTCATTTAATAAAGCAATTCAATTATCTGGCGAAAATTCTACTTAAAATTGTGAAAGTGCATATTACATGGATTAGTTAAGTAAAAATTCGTTATTTGAAATAAATCACTTTTCTGAGACGCATTATGCTAAAAAAATGATAATTTCTTGTCACACCGATGCTTTTTGAGTTTAAGGAGGCTCAGGGGTTGAAAACTTTTCAAAAAATCTATTTTTTTATGATCTAGTTTGATTATTCAATTAATTCTTAACTCAATGCAAAAAACCGCATAAAAATATTTGCATTTTTAACGGAGTTATAAGCTTTTATGTATTAACACATTCATAGTCGCACCCATATAATTTCAACTTTAAGTCGCGTTTTCTCCAAACTTTATTTTTGACGACTAACACCAAGATTAAAAAAAAAAACTGTTTGATGGAATGGCTTATTTTTTTTTTTTTTTTTTTTTTTTTTTTTTTTTGCTTGCATATAACATCATTATCTATTGAATGAATTAAGAATATAACTATCACATTAAAAAACTCTCAAATTTGAAAATTTAAAAAACTTCTAAAATAGGGATGCACAACCTGTGGCCCGCCAGTTTCGTCGATTCGTCTTCGACAAAAAGCTCAAAAAATGCAAAATATGTCTACGAATCGCATAAATATAGCAAATTATATCCATAAATCATGTAAAATGTAAATTACATTCATTAATCGCATAAAAATCACGAATTATGTCCATGAATCGCTCAAAAAAAGCGAATTGCATAAAAAATGCGAATTACGTCCACAAATCGCTCAAAATGTGAATTACGTCCAAGAATTGTGTAAAAAAGTGAGAATTACGTTCATAAATTGTATGAAAAATGCAAATTATGTCTATGAATCGTGTAGTAAAACGAGAATTATGTTCATAAATTCCTCAAAAAACTCAAATTTTGGCAGCAGAAAGCTGAAATGCAAATTACGTTCATAAATCACTCAAAAAATGCGAATCACTTCCATGAATCGTGCAAAATAACACTAATAACATTCATAAATTACAAAAAATGCAAATTACATCCAACAATAGGTAAAAAAAAGCGAATTACATTCATAACTCCTATAAAAACACAAATAGCATCAATAAATCGATCAAAAAACGCAAATGTTGTTGACAGAAAGCTAAAAAAATGCGAATTATGTCTACAAATTGCATAAATATAGCAAATTACGTCCATAAATCATGTAAAATGTAAATTACATTCATTAATCGCATAAAAATCGCGAATTATGTCCATGAATCGCATGAAAAATGCGAATTGGGTCCACAAATCGCTCAAAACGTGAATTACGTCCATGAATTGTTTAAAAAAGTGAGAATTACGTTCAGAAATTGTATGAAAAACACAAATTATGTCTAGGAATCATGTAGTAAAACGAGAATTATGTTCTAAATCGCTCAAAAAACACGAATTTTGGCAGCAGAAAGCTGAAACGCAAATTACGTCTATAAATCGCATAAAAATAGCGAATAGTGTTTTGCATTCATGAATTACATAAAAAAATGTGAATTACGTTCATGAATATTCAAAAAATGCGAATCCCTTCCATGAATTGTGCAAAATAACACGAATAACGTTCATAAATTGCAAAAAATGCAAATTACGTCCAAGAATTGGTAAAAAAAGCGAATTACATTCATAAATCCTATAAAAACACAAGTAACGTCAATAAACCGATCAAAAAACGCAAATTTCGTCAATAGAAAGCTCAAAAAATGCAAATTATATCTATGAATCTCATAAATATAGCAAATTACGTCCATAAATCATGTAAAATGTAAATTACATTCATTAATGGCATAAAAATCGCGAATTACGTCCATGAATTGCTCAAAAAAGCGAATTACATAAAAAACGTGAGTTGGGTCCACAAATCGCTCAAAACGTGAATTACGTCCATGAATTGTTTAAAAAAGTGAGAATTACGTTCAGAAATTGTATGAAAAACACAAATTATGTCTATGAATCGTGTAGTAAAACGAGAATTATGTTCTAAATCGCTCAAAAAACACGAATTTTGGCAGCAGAAAGCTGTAACGCAAATTACGTCTATAAATCGCATAAAAATAGCGAATAGTGTTTTGCATTCATGAATTACATAAAAAATGTGAATTACGTTCATGAATCACTCAAAAAATGCGAATCACTTCCATGAATTGTGCAAAATAACACGAATAACGTTCATAAATTGCAAAAAATGCAAATTACGTCCAAGAATTGGTAAAAAAAGCGAATTACATTCATAAATCCTATAAAAACACAAGTAACGTCAATAAACCGATCAAAAAACGCAAATTTCGTCAATAGAAAGCTCAAAAAATGCAAATTATATCTATGAATCTCATAAATATAGCAAATTACGTCCATAAATCATGTAAAATGTAAATTACATTCATTAATGGCATAAAAATCGCGAATTATGTCCATGAATTGCTCAAAAAAGCGAATTACATAAAAAACGTGAGTTGGGTCCACAAATCGCTCAAAATGTGAATTACGTCCATGAATTGTTTAAAAAAGTGAGAATTACGTTCAGAAATTGTATGAAAAACACAAATTATGTCTATGAATCGTGTAGTAAAACGGGAATTATGTTCATAAATCGCTCAAAAAACACGAATTTTGGCAGCAGAAAGCTGAAACGCAAATTACGTTCATAAATCACTCAAAACATGCGAATCACTTCCATGAATCGTGCAAAAAAACGTAGAAGAATTGGTTAAAAAAGCAAATTACATTCATAAATCCTATAAAAACACAAATAACGTCAATAAATCGATCAAAAAACGCAAATTTCGTCGACAGAAAGCTCAAAAAATGCGAATTATGTCTACAAATCACATAAATATAGCAAATTACATCCATAAATCATGTAAAATGTAAATTACATTCATTAATCGCATAAAAATCGCAAATTATGTCCATGAATCGCATAAAAAATGCGAATTGGGTCCACAAATCGCTCAAAACGTGAATTACGTCCATGAATTGTGTAAAAAAGTGAGAATTACGTTCATAAATTGTATGAAAAATGCAAATTACGTCTATGAATTGTGTAGTAAAATGGGAATTATGTTCATAAATCACTCAAAAAATACGAATTTTGGCAGCAGAAAGCTAAAATGCAAATTACGTCTATAAATCACATAAAAATAGGGAATAGCGTTTTGCATCCATAATTTGCATAAAAAACGCGAATTACATTCATGATTCGCTCAAAAAATGCAAATTACATCCATGAATTGCATAAAAATGTGAATTATGTTCATAAATCACTCAAAAAATGCGAATCACTTCCATGAATCGTGCAAAAAAACACGAATAACATTCATAAATTGCAAAAAATGCGAATTACGTCCAAGAGTTGTGTAAAGAAAGCGAATTACATTCATAAATCCTATAAAAACACAAATAATGTCAATAAATCTATCAAAAGACACAAATTTTGTCGACAGAAAGCTGAAAAAACACAAATTATGTCTATGAATTGCATAAAAATAGCAAATTACGTCCATAAATCATGTAAAATGTAAATTACATTCATTAATCGCATAAAAATTGCAAATTATGTCCATAAATTGCTCAAAAAATGCAAATTACATTCATAAATTGCATAAAAAAACACGAATGATGACCATGAATTGCACAAAAAATGCGAATTACACCCAACATTAAATTAATTTGCAGAAAGTTTTTGGTTTTATACAAGTTTGCCAACAAGAACCTACAAGTTATCCTGAACCCCTATAACCCATTCTAAACCAACAAAAATTTAATGGAAAGATAAATTTGTCCAAGAAAGACAAAATAATTTCCATTGAAATACACTGACCAGAATCGAAAAATTCCTATTGAAATCTATCCTATACAATCCAAAACCAGAAAGAAAAAAATCCCTCCAAGAGTAACTCAATCTATCTGCTGCAAAATAAAATACATTGAAATGCAACTGAACAAGAACCTGAAAATTACATTTGAAGTCAAACCGAAACCAGATTCAACTCCCTCCCCCCCCCCCCCCCAAAAAAAAAAAAAAAAAAATTATCCAACCATATCTCGATTCGGGAAAGAAAAATTAATTTCCAGAGATACGCGGGATCAGAAATCTGGAAATTCCAATTAGTCTATCTTAAACCTCCTAATCTGAATCTGAAAAAGGAAATTCCATATAACCGGAACCCAGTATCTATACAGTACAAAATATTTTCCATTAAAGCACAACCTGACCGCAACTTGAAAATTCCATTTGAATTGAACCTGATTGAAACCTGAAAAAAATTTCTATCGAACCTTAACCTAATCCGAAAAAGAGAAAATTATTTCTGCCGATACTCACTGACAAGAGTCTGAAAGTTAACATGAAATCTAATCCAAAAGGAAAAAACAATGGAAACGCAAGTCTGTCCAAGAAAGACCAAATAATTTCTGTCCACATACACTGACAAGAATTTCAATTGAAATCTATCCTAAATCCATTTCAAACACTACCCCCCCCCCCCCACCAAAAAAAAAAAAAGCTTTCAATTGTAACCCAATCTATCTGCGACAAAATAATATACTTGAAATTAGAGCCGTACCGAGTACTCGATAAATACTCGGTATTCGGCCTACTCGGCCAATTTGCCGAGTACTCGGTATTCGGCCAATACCGAGTAGTTGTAAGAATTTCATTTTTTAAGCATATGAATTTATAACTGATCTGAAAAAAGTTATTTGAATATCAATGTATAATATATGTAGTAATTCATAAAACTATTTACTCTGTATTTAACAATATGTCTGCAAAATATAAAAAAAGTTAAGAACAAAATCCCTAAAGAAATTTCACATTTATACAAATAAAAATACTTTTTTATATATAGGGAAACAGGAAAGACTTATTTTGGATAAAAAAAAACTGAAAATACGATAAATGCAATAAAAAATTAATAATTAAATTTAATATATTTCAAATTATGGTGCAAAAACACCAAACGTTCTATGTTATTAGTAGACAGGGCATTTCTTTTACTACTATAAATTTGGCTGACCTCTATTACGTTCAGAATAAACAGTTGTTGAAGGTGCATGTAAGAGTTTTTTGCAAAGTTGCACATAAACAGAAAAGTTTTTTCCCCCCTCACCATGCAAATGGAGTGTCAGTTTTACATGTCTTCTGTTAAGAAAGCCTGTATATCTTTTTGTACCAATTCTTCATGCGGTGATTTTAAACTAGTACTAGTGCCACAATCTTTTTGTTCATTCACAATTTCTTCAAACATTGCCAGAAAATAGATGAACTTTTTGCTAGCATTTTCTCTTTTGATTCGTTGACATTAGCATTCTCATATTTATTTTTTGTTTCTTTGGTGGATTTTCAAGTTCTAGATCATCTAAATTCATCAATTTTACAGCTTGCTTTTTAAGGCATTCTTAATTTACACATTTAATATTTTCAGTGAAAAAGGTTAGTTTTTTACTGAGATATTTAAAAAATAATAAATTTAAAATAACATAATATAATCTGTACACATGAAAAATGAAAAGAAACTGCAAAGACAATACATTTTTTTTTAATCAAAAGAAAATAAGGTACAGACAGTTACAAAATAAATATGAAATGTTTGCATTATTCAATGAATTGTTACAGTAACCGATGAACATTTTTATTTTTGATAGACAGATTTCAATGGTTGGAATAAATTGAAGGGTTAAAGAATGTTTAGTTATTATTATTATAGGAAGTATATTTAGTATTAGTTAATAACTGTAGTTGTCATGTATCAATTCTCCTTTCTTATTAGTTTTGAACTGTCAAAATTTGTATTTAAAAGGTGCACAAATTTCAAATTTGATAAGTTTATTTATACTAATATGTATATTATATTATATGTACACACAGGTATAGACATGTGTACACAAGTATATTTATATATATGTACACCTAAGCTCACATTTTGCGCACATCAGTGTTTTATTTTCTTATTATACAACTACTCGGTACTCGGCATTCGGTACTCGGCTACTCGGCCAAAGTACTACTCGGTACACCACTACTTGAAATGCAACTCAACAAGAACCTGAAAATTCCATTTGAAGTCAATCCGAAACCAGATTCAATCCCCTGCCCCCCCCCCCAAAAAAAAAAAAAAAAAATCCAATCAAATCAAGATTTTAGAAAAAAAAAAAAAAAAAAAAAAAAAGACAATTTATGTCGATATGTACTGACCAGATCATGGAAATTCCAATAGAAGTCTATCTCAAACCCAATCCGAACTCTTAACCTGAAACCCAATCCAATCCCCCCCCCCTCCCCCCAAAAAAGTGAAATAAAAAAATTAGGAAATATAAATCTGTTCAAGAAAGACAAAATAATTTCCGTCCCCATCCACTGACCAGAATTGAAAACTAGTACTTGAAATGCAACTCGACAAGAACCTGAAAATTCCAATTCAAGTCAAACAGAATCGAGATTCAAACCCGAAAAAAAAAAAACAATTATCCAACCATATCAAGATTTTTAGAAAAAGAAATTATGTAAATACGTACAGACTAGATCATGGAAATTTTAATAAAATCTTAAACCTGATACAAACTCCCCCCCCCCTCCCTCCCACCAAAAAAAAACATAGGAATTGTAATCCAGTATCTGTACATGACAGAATATGTTTTTCATGTAAACGCAACCTGGCCAGAACCTAAAAATTCTATTTGAATTGAACCCAAATCGAAACAAAAAAAAAAAAAAAAATCCCATCACACTGTAACCTGATCCGAAATTGAAAAAATAATTTCTGACAATAAGCACCGACAAAAACCTATAAGTTTACCTGAAACTCAATCTAAACCAAAAAAAAAATTAATGGAAACATAAATTTGTCCAAGAAAGACAAAATAATTTCGTTTGACATACATTGACCAGAACCGGAAATTTCCAATTGAAGTCTATCCTAAACACAATCCAAACACTAAAAAAAAAAAAAAAAAAAAAAAAAAAAAAAAAAAAAAAAAAAAAAAAAAATCCCTCCAGTAGTCAATCTATTTGCGACAAAATATTATAGATTGAAATGTAACTCAACAAGAACTTAAAAATTTCATTTCAAGTTGACCCATTACCAGATTTGAACCTTAAAAAAAATCTATCCAACCATATCCTGAAACAAGAAAGAAAATGTAATTTTCATTGATACGGACAGACTAGAAGCTGTAAATTTCAATTGAAGTCTATTTTGAATCCAATCCCTGCACAGAACAAAATATTTTCTGCGGAAATGCAATCTGACCAGAACTTGAAAATTATATTTGAATTAAACTCACTCCAACAACCCCCCCCCCCCCCAAAAAAAAAAAAAAAAAAAAAAAAAAAGTTCTATGGAATCTTAACTTGATCCGAAGAAGGAAAAATAATTTCTGCTGATACACATTGACAAGAACCCAATTTGAACTGAAATAAAAATCAGTGTAAACATTAATCTGTTTAAGAAAGACGAATTAATTTCTGTCAACATGCACTACCCAGAACCTGAAAATTCCTATTGAAATCTATCCTTAACCCAATTGAAAAAACCACAAGAAAAAAAAACCTAATTAGAACCCTTTTACCTGTGACAAAATAATATATTTTGAAATGCCACCTGAAAATTCCAATTGAATCTGGTTTAAATTTTTCGGGTTTAGGGTAGATTTCAATTGGAATTTGTATTTATAGCTGTTTAGTAAATCAAATGTGGTTCTTAATGGATAAATGTTATTTTACATGATTTATGAGAAAAAAATAAAAAATTTTCAAGTCGTCAAAATATTACATACAATGTTGAAAATCTAGAAAAGACTTTTGATGTATTGCACTGCAAGAAACCCTAAGCAAATACGGAATATTTTTTAATAGCTGTCTGCTTTTTTCACAAAATTATGTTAAAAAAAAAAAAAAAAAAAAAAATCCAAAAACATGAAATGTTTAAATTTATCTACTTTGCATGTTTTATGCTTAGTGACTGAAATGTTCAATAAAAATATATTAGTTTTATTTTGTAAGTTAAGTCGTCCAAGAATGGAAAGTTTCATATGAAATGAAAATATTTAATAAATAACAGAGTCCTGATTTTCTTTCTTTGTCAGTTAAACATTTTCCTAATTGAAGTATGAAACTTATAGGGTGGACCGGGGTAATTCCTGATCAAAAAACACTAACATCTAAATATCTTTTTAATGTTTACAATAGATGTGACCAAATTTAGCATGGTTAATGATTCACCATGTTTCTATTCAATAAAATATAGGCTTTGATTAAAATATTATTTAAAGTTTGCTTAATTAAAAATTTTTGATTCTCGGTAACTACCCTGGGAACATTGTAATTATCAATTACACCGGGGCAATTACCAATCAGCCCAGTAGCAGAAAGTTGTGACTGAGTCTGCGACAGAAATGTAGTGGGATGAAAATTGTCTGCGGGAGTAATGTTACAATTTTTGATTAGCCGGGCACCATTGTTATATATTGTATATAGACATATATTTCTATATATAACACAGACACCTGATTAATCTAAAAGTACCCTTATGTACATTATAAATAGGGTTCTTACTGATTAATATTATAAAAATAGAACTGTTTTTTAACTATAGTAAACCTAAATAAGTTAATAGAAAAATTAATATTTTTTGAAGAATTAGATAGTAATGATATGTAAAGTGGCTCTTTAAGTTTGAAGTTACAGCTCAATTCATTTAAAATTAAAAGTAAGTAGCTAAATGTATAGAGCAACTTTTGTGAAAGTCGTAAAATCATAACTTGAAAACGATCAAAATAATCGTCAATTGAATAAGTTGAAAATACGTTATTGCCAAAATGAAGCAAAAACAAGAGGGGTTGTATCCATATATTCATCGATTAGTGTCAATATAGAATGCACAATATGGGACGTACTACTACATTTGCATAAAATCCCTCATTTTTTTGCTTCATTTTGGAAACAACGGATTTTGTCCTCGGAAGTTGCTCTAAACCTAAATAAGTTAATAGAAAAATTAATATTTTTTGAAGAATTAGATTGTAATGATATGTAAAGTGGCTCTTTAAGTTTGAAGTTACAGCTCAATTCATTTAAAATTAAATTGAAACATAGTATAGCATATATTTATTGAAAAAGTTTCTTACTTGCTTAAGATTAAAAGCACAGAAGAAATAGAGGGGAAAAAATCATTTATATTGTTACTTATGTAATAGTGATGAAATGAAGAAAACAATTACAATTCCATTGAACAGAATATGCTATAAGATTGCTTCCTTAAATTCTCAAAACAATTTTTTAGTTGTTAAATCAATATTATAATAAAATGTTAAACTGTACAAAAAAAAAAAAAAAAAAAAAAAAAAAAATTAAAAAGGGGGACAAAAATAATTTAAAATATCAAAATCTAAAAATAATTCTAGAAAGACGGCACAGAAAATTTAAAGTCCCTATTTTTTCACCATGAAGTATATATGTTATACATTTATAGCAGTGATACTTTGAAATATAAAGTAAGTAAATATTATGAAAAAGAAATTGAAAATTCTGAATGATAATTTTTTTAAATACACTGGATCTAAAATTTTGATGCAGAAAAATCCATTTTTTGGAACAGCAAAATCAGCTTTTAAAGAAAGCAAAGAGAAATTTTTTTTTTTTCTTTTTTTTGAAACAGCAAAATAAACTCCCAACTCTTTTTTCTTTTCACTTGTTTAACAAAATTTGAGTTTAGTTTGATGAAATATGCAGTTTTTTCGCGATCTTTTCTCGAAATGTACCTTTTTTTTTTACAATCTTATGACATAATTTGCATTTTTTCGCGATCTTTTGACGAAATTTATTGTTTTTTCACGATTTTTTTATTTTTACAAAATTTGCCATTTTTTCGTGATTTTTAGAAATAATTTGTCGTTTTCCCACGATTTTTAAACGAAATTTATCGTTTTTTCCGATCTTTTGGCGAAATCTCCCGTATTGTCCCGGTTTTTGTTAAAATCTGCCGTTTTTTCGCGATCTTTGGGCGAAATCTGTCGTCTGTTTGCGATAATTTTGACGAAATCAGTCGTTTTTTGCGATCTTTTGTTGAAACTTACCGTTTATTTATGATTATATGACGTAATTTGCATTTTTTCACGATCTTTTGATGAAATGTATAGTTTTTTCACGATTTTTTTTAACGAAATTTACCGTTTTTTCAGGATTCTTTGACATAACCTGTCGTTTTTCTGCGATTTTTTAACGAAATTTATCCTTTTTTCCCGATTTTTGTCGAAATCTGTCGTTTCTTCGCGATTTTTTTGACGAAATTAGTTTTTTTTTCGTGATCTTTTAACGTAATTTGCCGTTTTGTTCGTGATCTTTTGACGAAATCTGCAGGTTTTTTCGCGATCTTTTTGTCGAAATCTGCCATTTTTCGCGATATTTTGATGAAATTTATCGTTTTTTTTATGAAATTTAATGCTTTTTCTCAACTTATTGGCGAAATCTGCTGATTTTTCGTGACTTAGTTGCGAAATTTGCTTTTTTTCCGAGATCTTTTGGCAAAATCTGTCATTTTTTCGCGAAATTTTGTTTTTTTTTTCACAATCTTTTCGCAAAATCTATCTTATTTTGCGATCTTTTAACAAATCTTGTTGATTTTGGGATTTTTTGGCGAAAGATTCCGTTTTTTTCGCGATCTTTTAACAAAATTTACCATTTTTTCAGGATTTTTTAACGAAATCTGCTGTTTTTTCGCGATCTGATGTCAAAATACGCCGTTTTTTGCAATCTTTTGATGAAATCTTTTTTTTTCTCGCGATCTTTGAATGTATTTTGCCGTTTTTCCGCGGCTTGTTCACTTTTTTTTTTTTTTTTTTTTTTTAAACAAACAAGGAATTTTTTTTTCTTTTCCAAGTTAGCAAATTTATCTGCAAGGGCAAAAATTAATCTGCGACGTACGTCGCGCGTCGCGCACTTTCTGCTACTGGGCCAATCAGGACATTCTTTTGTACAAATGACAGGTACATTAATTTAGAATATATATTGTCAATTTTAATATAAGCCTGATTTAATTAAATGCCTTCATCCATCTGCAATAATTTTATCAATGTGTAAAGAAAAAAAAAAGAAAGAAAAAACAAGAACGAAAAGTTATGTGTGCAACATAGAATATGATGCAACTTCCAACATATTCTGAATACTATTTTCATCCATATACAGTAATTTTTCCCTAACAAGAACAAAGAATCATGCATACTGCATCGATTATGATGCATTTTCCTACTCATTCTGAATACTGTAAACTTATTGTCATTCATGTACAAGAATTTTACCATTCTGTGCAAAAAACAAAGCATAATTAACGACAATAAAAATTTTTGCATACAGCATGTTTAGATACTTTCCAATTCATTCTGAATACTTTAAACCTATAATTTTCATCTTTGGACAGCAATCTTCCCACCCTATGCAAACAGCAAAACATAAATAAACTAAGAAGAATGAAAAATTAGTATAGATTATGAAACACTTTCCAATACATGTTCAATATTGTAAACCTATCATTTTAATCTATTTGCAGTAATTTTACCAATCTATATAAAGAACAAATCATAACTAACAAGAAAGAAAAACATGTGTGCAACATAGATTATGAAACATTTCCAGCATATTCTGAATATTGCAACGCATATAGTCTTAATCAATCTGCAATATTATCAACTTATACATAGGTTGAAACATAATTAACAAGAATCATGCATGCAGCATAGATTATGAAATACTTTCCAGCACATTCTGAATATTGTATCCCTGATCATTTTAATCCATCTGCAGTATATGTATCAACATGTGTAAAGAAAAAACATAGTTAACAAGAATGAGAAATGATACATTACATACAGCATAGATTATAAAACCCTTTCTGAGATGTATGGTGCTGAATGTACATTACCTTCTTATCTTTTACTAACGTATTTTACTACAGAGTTGTTTTTAACAAAATCAAGTAGTACAGCACACATTAATAAAATATGAAATATCTTTTTTTTAAGCGGATGGGGGAAGGGTAATTAAAGGTGAATGAATCATGAATATGAATTTTTTGCATTAGTCTTTAATTTTTTGTTTTTATCATTAACCTAAAAAAAGCAATGATATCAGTACAAAAAACCCTGAACGGGTTAAAAGCTTGTGACGCAGCACTTTATCTTATATCTCTAAGAATTTTAAATTTGGGACTTAAAATTAATGATATCAAAATTTATGTGACGCTATGCTATTAATTAATATACATATTAAAATTTATTCATTAAGGTTTTATCAATTACATCTTTCATAAATTCAAAATATGAATCTTAAAAGATATGATATCAAAATTTAAGTGACGCCTTGACGAGGCTTTAAACGATGTTTTAAAATTCCATTTATTTATTTATTGTCCAAATACATTTTCATATCTAAACAATACTTTTTATTTTCCAATACACTGTTAAATACATCACTTTCACTGAATATATATAATGCACTGAAATGTATTTATTTGAATAAATAGATTTATCTTTTGGGCTACGCTGTCCAAAATCAAAAATAACATTTAAATGAATAGTTTTTGCGTCATTGTATCCAAAGTAAGTTAAATAGATGCAAATAGATACAATGATGCAAAAACTATTCATTTAAATGTTATTTTTGATTTTGGACAGCGTAGCCCAAAAGATAAATCTATTTATTCAAATAAATACATTTCAGTGCATTATATATATTCAGTGAAAGTGATGTATTTAACAGTGTATTGGAAAATAAAAAGTATTGTTTAGATATGAAAATGTATTTGGACAATAAATAAATAAATGGAATTTTAAAACATCGTTTAAAGCCTCGTCAAGGCGTCACTTAAATTTTGATATCATATCTTTTAAGATTCATATTTTGAATTTATGAAAGATGTAATTGATAAAACCTTAATGAATAAATTTTAATATGTATATTAATTAATAGCATAGCGTCACATAAATTTTGATATCATTAATTTTAAGTCCCAAATTTAAAATTCTTAGAGATATAAGATAAAGTGCTGCGTCACAAGCTTTTAACCCGTTCAGGGTTTTTTGTACTGATATATATACATATATATATATATATATATATATATATATATATATATATATATATATTACAAATTTAAAATTTTTTCGCCAAAACTAACCTTTATACTATCTTAATTTTCTTATAATAATATTTCGTACTTACTTCAAATTATTAAATTAAAATATTGTTTCTAAATCTAATCTGTTAATCCTTATGCAGACGATATAAATTCTTAATTTGCCTTAAAAAACATTAATCCAGTATGCGTAAATTTAAAAAGATGGCTCTAAATTAAAAATATTCTTAATTAAAACTTTATTTCTTAATATTCCAAATAAAACTGATTTCTTCTATGTTTTTATCAACCCTTTTTAAGAAAGTCTTATTAAATTTATTCCAAACCCATACCTTTAAAAAATATCATTATTTTATTTTATCTATTTATTTATTTTTCCGCCGTCAACGATAATTTGCATATTAATAAATTCATTTCTTTTCTTTTTCTCTTAAAATTAATCATGTATAAAAATCGTCTGCCTAAGATATTTAAAATTCTGAGTCAATTATAAATTGGTTAAATAATATTTTTTTTAAATAAATTTATCGTCTGTTTAAAATAATCTCGTAGCTGAACAAGAATTCTGTTTACAAAAAAAGAATGATGGTTTGGAGGTTACAGAATGTTCCAGCACTTTCTTTTGAGTTTAGAAGGTGGAAGTCTCGAGATGAGAGAGAAGATTTCTTGGGTTGCTTCTTCGATGAGGACAGCTCGCTGAAATAATGATGGAATTTTTGCAAAAGGAGCTTTTCCTTCCTCATTATTACGAATTTAATAAATGAATTTACAGCAGCCCATGACTAATTATTGGATCTTCTACATTTATTATTTTATTTTGTTTTTTCCCTCGCTTGCCATGACTGCGTGTTTCTTTTTAACCAGTGGAAATAATTCGAATTCTCCTGAAATCGTCACAACTAATCGAAAAGTCGCACAGGATAGGTAATGCCTGTGCTAATGCCTGTTTCGGATTTTGAAATGAATCTACTGAAGAAGTAAAATGCTATGTAAATGAATCTAATGAATCTACTGAAACGAAGTGATGACAAAAATATGAATCGCCGAAAATTTTTCCCGCCATGGTTGAAAGTGTTATTAAGCAAGAATTGCCAGTATCTTTTGATTCCTCGAGTGAATGTAACAGAGGAGATTTTAATGTTAAACAGCTTTCTGTCCGAGTGGTTTGAAAGATTTCTTCTAAATATCTCGTGAAATCCTGAGGCCTGATATTCCACCTTTTTGCTGTTTATGTGTAACTGATGACTCAAGATAATCATGGTCATAATGACAAATTTTTGGAAATTAATAACTTCAAAGTGGTGAGTATGCGAAAGGTATTTGATGAGGAATTTAATGAAGAATGGATTTTATTGAAGATTTTTCGTGAACTGTAAGTTTATTTTATTAAATGTTTTGATTATTATTTCTATTCTATTTATGATTGATGAAAAGTATTTATTATGTATTTATTTATTTATTTATTATTTTATTGATGAGAGTAATTTGAAGTTAATTTATTAATTTACTAATTTATTTATTTATTATTTATTGTATGTTATGGATCTGATATAGTAATTTTGAAAAAATATGTAATTGATAGAAATTATTAACTTTGAAATTTATTGCGAATGATTTTACGATCAGGATTTAATAAAGAAAATAGAAGTGCTTCATTTATTCTAATGAGTAAGAATAAAAAAATTATGGAAGATCCTAAGTTCGTACCGTTTGACCCGAGTTCTGGAATGAACATTTTGTCGTGGTTAACTTATTTTGATACAACATGTGAAAAGGAGAAGAAAAATCTAGAATGGAAATTTAATTCTATTGCGCAATATCTGAAAGGGGAAGCGCAAAAAATTTATATCAATGACTGTTTAAATTGTACGGATTATGAACAAATTAAGAAAATTTTGATAGAAAGATTCATTGAATTAGACATCCCGAGTTTTTCTGATTTTTCAAATCTGAAATTAGATAATTTAGACAATTTAGAAACTTATTTTCGTAAGAAAGTGGAAATTGGTAGGAAATTACATCTTAGTGAAAATATACTATTACAAGGTTTAACTGATGGTTTAAAACCAGAATTCAAAAACAGTATTATTATAAATCCTCCTAGTAGTACCACAGAATGGTACCGGGTTGTCAAACAATTCGTGGAAGTTTCCACCCCACTAGTTTCAAACCCAGTAATAAATCAACCATCAGCTAGACAAAATTTTCCACCTTTTCAACCAATTAGGCCCTGGATTCAGCCAGTTAGGCCCAATAATACACCTAGGAATTGGATTCCCCAAAGGCAATCTCAGTTTCAAAGACCTAGAGTTTGTCAAAATAATTATATTCAAAATTCATACCCTTCAAGACCTTGTAGGATATGCACAAATAGGGGTGTCAGTAATGCTTTTCATTGGGAAAGAGAATGCATTTTTAGGAGTGAGTTGCCATCCTCTGATACTCTTCCAAGTAGCTCACAAAATAATTCTTATAATATTTGACAATTAATTGTGTATGGATATACAAATAATTATAATTTACCATGTGTTGTAGATACTGGCTCAACTATTGCAATATTGCCAATTAAATTTGTTAAAAAACTTAATGCTAAAATTGAGACTATACCCTCAGTTACCATTGGTCAGGCAAAAGGATTCTTACATATAAATAAAAAATGTAGTGTTCTTCTAAAAGTGGGTAAAATTAAAAAATATGTTAACTTTTTAGTATGCAATACAAATTTGGATTATGCTATTTTGGGGTTAAAAGAATGTTCTAAATTTAAATTAACCATAGAATGTAAAAATTGTATTGTAAGGCAGGGAAGGAAAATTATAACTAACAGTATATCCATACATAATGAGAGATCCCTTCATTTCAATACAGTAAATATGGACCAAGTACAACAAAACAGGGATCAATCTAATGAATTTGTAACCTCTGAATATAAAAAAGATATGAAATTAAATACTGGTAATACTGTAGCAATAGATAATTATGATAATGAAACACTGAATGTAAATAATCATGATATAGAGTTACAATCTACTTGTGGAAATATTATGAAAAATGAAGACTGTGTTGAATATGATCACGCAATTAATGTGCATCCTGATTATAGAGGTTCCATGACTCTTCAAAACTTTCGCGATAATTCAGATTCAGATTTAACTGGGGAAATAAATTTAATTCAAGATGTAAATTTAAGGGAATTAGTTCATATTTATAGTGATATTTTTGCAAAGCATAAATATGATGTGGGTAGGATTAATATTGAACCACAACGCGTTATACTAAACTCAGACCTACCTATATCTTTGAGGCCCTACCGAACATCTCCTCTAGAAGAAATAGAAATAAAAAACCAAATTCAATCATTGTTAGCAGCCGGACTGATAAAGGAAAGTAATAGCCCCTATTCTGCCCCTGTTACACTAGTTATGAAAAGAGAGGAAGGTAAAAAAACGCGATTATGTATAGACTATAGAAAATTAAACGCAATAATTAAAAATGATGCAGAACTTTTGCCCCGTATCGATGGAATTTTAGATAAATTGAGTAGTGCTCAGTATTTTTCAACTTTGGATTTAGCCTCTGGCTACTGGCACATACCAATACATCCATCCGATACAGAAAAATTAGCATTTGCAACCAATTTTGGACTTTTTGAGTGGCTCGTGCTCCCTTTTGGCATAAAAACGGGCCCTCCCATATTCAATAGAACCATTCGAAGAATCCTTAATAAATATAAAATCGACTTTGCGTGCCACTATTTTGATGATATTATAATTTTCTCTTCCTCATTAGAAGAACATTTAAACCATTTAGCTCAAATTTTTGACATTTGCAAACAAGAAAACATTAAACTTAAACTTTCTAAATGTAAATTAGGCCAAAATAAAATAAATTTCTTAGGTTATGAAATCACTAATGGAACTATAACACCAGCAAATGCCAATATTGAAACCATCAAAAATTTAAAACCTCCTTCCAATGTGAAAGAGTTACAACGATTTCTAGGTTCCATTAATGTTTACCATAAATTCATAAATAAATATGCTGAAATTAGATATCCTCTAAATCGATTACTTAAAAAAGACACAATATGGGAATGGAACTCAGAGTGCCAGGAGTCTTTTGAAAAATTAAAAAATTCTTTAATTGCTAAACCCATCCTCAAAATTTATGATCCTAAATTACCTTTACATATGTTTGTAGATGCCTCTCAGATAGCAGTAGGTGCCGTTCTAAAACAACCTGATAAAGATAATTTCTTACATCCTATTGCTTATCATTCTAGAATTTTGAAGAGTTATGAACAAAATTATTTCATAACTGAATTAGAATGTTTAGCTATTATAGATACTCTTGACAAATTCTATCATTACTTTCATGGTGTCAAGTTTACAATTCATACGGACCACGCATCTCTAGTATGGTTAAAGAGTGTTAAAAACTTAAGAGGTAGGCTTTTTAGATGGTCGCTCAAACTTAGTATGTTTGATTATGAGATAAAATATGAAAAGGGTTCAACAAATGTCGAAGCAGACATGTTGTCACGAAATCCTATTTGTCATTTTAATCAACATATTAGTTTATTGCTAGATAGGAAAGAAATTATAGAGATGCAAGACAAAGACAATGTTTGTGACAAAAAATATAAAAAAGAGAATGGAATTATTATAGTTCAGAAAAAGGGATTCAAAAAAATTGTTGTACCAATGTCATTAAGAAGAAAATTACTCCATATTGCTCATGATAATTTTGGACATTTAGGGATTCAAAAAATGCTTAATTTAATATCTCCCAACTATTATTGGCCTAATATGACAATAGACATTACAGAATTTGTTAAACATTGCGATACCTGTCAGAAAAATAAAAAACCAAAACAGAAAAGATTCGGCTTATTACAAGCTATGCCAGCAACAGATCAACCTTTTGAATGTCTTTCTATTGATACTGTTGGTGGATTTAACTATTACAACTCAACAAAAAAATTCTTACACATAATAATAGATCATGCAACTAGATTTGTTTGGGCTTTTCCCTCCAAAAATGTTACCACTGAAACATACACTAACTGTTTAAAACAAATTTTCAATATCAAAGCACCTCAAAAAATACTTAGTGACAGACATAAATCTTTCAGATCTCCAAGATTTAAGAAATTCCTTAGAAATCATCATGTTCAACAGCGTTTTACATCCGCACATCATCCTCAGACCAATGGAAAAGTAGAGCGAGTTAATCAAACTATAGTTACCAGGCTTAAATGTAAAGTTAATTCCACTTCTTCTAAAATACCTTGGACTAGATTATTAAACCAAGTCATCGAAGAATACAACAATACGCCCCATTCTATCACCAAATTCCCACCTGCCTATTAATTTTATGGTCAATTGCCTTATGAATCTCCTTTAAAACAAAACTATTACCCATCAGTAGACAAAGCCCTCAAAATTGCGAAAGCGCGAACTCATGAATTTCACCTTAAAAGTAAAAGACTCTATGATCGACATTTTGTCGAATGCCCATTAAAAATACAAGACTCTGTAATTTATGAAGAATTCAAATACCCTAACACTAGAAAATTAGAACCTACTTTCTCTGGACCATATAAAATTATAAATAAACTTTCTGATGTAACTTATGAAATAGATAAATTTAATTATGAGACAGGACAGAATTCCGTTATTGTGCATGTTTCTAAATTAAGACCCTATTTTTCACCCGAAGATTTTAAACTGTTTCATGAGCAACCCAAAAAACAAACAAAACCTCAGATACAATCACCATAATTTTCAACATCAGCAGGTATGTTCTTGGAGGCCTACAAGAATATTACTTGTTTTTGGGAGTTTTTGGGGTTAAATTGGGCTCCTTATGCAGGCATAAGGTGAACACTTTGATTGTAAATGCTTTCAAATTGATGTTGATAAATTAAATTTAAGGGTGTTTAAGTCTAACTATATTTACTCATGTATTTGACCTTAGTATTATTCTATTTATTCAGCAGATATTTATGTTATAACAGTTATAAAATCTAATGATTCTACTCAAACCTATAACATAATATGTGATTTTCAGTGATTGTGAAAACTACAGCTATTAAAAGTTTTTCAAAAAAGCACACTATTTTTATTTCCATTTCTCAATTAAGAATGACACCTTTTATTCCTATTTGTATTCTATTATTGAAGTTTATAAACCATGTGTAGATAAAACATTATTCTACATTTGCCATTTGAGAACTTATAACCAAATTTGACAATTTTGTAAAAGAGTATCAGAGAGGAATTATTGTAAGGAAATACTGGTTGAGAGTCCATTTTCTAAATAGTTAGATTTAATTTTATTTGGATTTTGGAATTATTATGATTTTTTTATTTATACTTTCGGCTAGCAAAAAATACTTTCTTATGCTATTAGAAGATAAGAAAATTATTTAGTTGCTATGTAATTATTTTTATCCTCAACCAATATTTTCCCTATCAATAATAAACAAATAGTGATATTTTCTTTTGATTATACTCTTGTTTTACTATTATTATTATTATGATTTCTATGATGAAGTTTAGTATTAATTATACTCTTATTGAAAAATATTAGGATATGGAGTCTTATTATACTATTACTTATTATTGTTGTTATTGTTATTATTTAAATTTTTCTATATTATTTATTATTGATATTGAGAGTGATGCTATTTATTATTGAAAAATTGATATATTACTGAAAGATGTTGGATCCAACATAACATTAAAACCAAAGATTAAACTAGGTTTGAAGATTTTTAATTAAAGAGACTGTATTCACTGGACATTGAAAAAGACTCTTTTATATATTCTTGAAAGACTTTTTTCATTTAAAGGACTTATTTAAAATAAACTACACATTAAGTCATTGTAATTATTTAAACTTCCATGAGAACGAATTTTTATTGTTTTTATTATATTTTTATCTCTTGCTTATTAATATTCATAACTTATTTATTGTTATTATATGTATTATCTCCTATGCACTTACAAATGGTAAGTGATGTTGTAACATTATTGTATTTCTTCCAGGGAAATGCTCCTACCTAAATTTAATTCAGAATTATTTTCTGTTAACTATTTTATTTTAATCGCTAATATTTTTTATATTGCGTTAATTTCTTTTCTTCCATCTCTTGGCTTCCTGAGTTTGACAGTTTTATTCCAAAATTTAACTTTTCTAAATTATTATATTTCTGTTGTCTGAACTTGTAGTTTATTTAACTATCAATTTCATACAAAGTCTTGGGGAGGGGGGATAATATTACAAATTTAAAATTTTTTCGCCAAAACTAACCTTTATACTATCTTAATTTTCTTATAATAATATTTCGTACTTACTTCAAATTATTAAATTAAAATATTGTTTCTAAATCTAATCTGTTAATCCTTATGCAGACGATATAAATTCTTAATTTTCCTTAAAAAACATTAATCCAGTATGCGTAAATTTAAAAAGATGGCTCTAAATTAAAAATATTCTTAATTAAAACTTTATTTCTTAATATTCCAAATAAAACTGATTTCTTCTATGTTTTTATCAACCCTTTTTAAGAAAGTCTTATTAAATTTATTCCAAACCCATACCTTTAAAAAATATCATTATTTTATTTTATCTATTTATTTATTTTTCCGCCGTCAACGATAATTTGCATATTAATAAATTCATTTCTTTTCTTTTTCTCTTAAAATTAATCATGTATAAAAATCGTCTGCCTAAGATATTTAAAATTCTGAGTCAATTATAAATTGGTTAAATAATATTTTTTTTAAATAAATTTATCGTCTGTTTAAAATAATCTCGTAGCTGGACAAGAATTCTGTTTACAAAAAAAGAATGATGGTTTGGAGGTTACAGAATGTTCCAGCACTTTCTTTTGAGTTTAGAAGGTGGAAGTCTCGAGATGAGAGAGAAGATTTCTTGGGTTGCTTCTCCGATGAGGACAGCTCGCTGAAATAATGATGGAATTTTTGCAAAAGGAGCTTTTCCTTCCTCATTATTACGAATTTAATAAATGAATTTACAGCAGCCCATGACTAATTATTGGATCTTCTACATTTATTATTTTATTTTGTTTTTTCCCTCGCTTGCCATGACTGCGTGTTTCTTTTTAACCAGTGGAAATAATTCGAATTCTCCTGAAATCGTCACATATATATACGAAAAAACGATTTTTTCTTGTAAGAGTTGCTGCGCTATGTATGTAAAGTTATGTATACGGTAGTGTTATTGTAATCTATTTATCATAAATTTCCAATCACTAAAGTTAAACTGAAACATTTCCTTTCGTGAAATAAACAAAAATAATTTTGAATCTATACTCTCCTATTTTCTAGCACATAAACAGAACGGGCATAGTATCGAAATCATTTATCTATCATTATGTTTATTATTAAAAAATACAAAAAAAGGAAAAAAAAACATAAAACTTAAAACTAAGAGCGATTTCATGCACACTTTTTTCTACATTAATCACTAATATATATATATGAAAAAACAATGGTGTTTATAAAACAACTTATAAAATAGAAGTTTAGAATAGACAGTATAAAGCTATAAAGATTTATTGTGAAAAATACATCCTTTTGATCAAAAATTTAATAGTGATATATTCAATACCTGATTTTCGCTGATAAAAACATCTGATGCAGGTCAAAATTTTGATATTTTTCCTCACTAGACAAAAGTCACGCAATCGGTGCATTACATCTAAGGGTTGTTCCCAATTTTTAAATGTTCTTGTCATTCATGGTCAAATATTCTTTTTCGAAAAATAACTTCCACACATCAAAGATGATAAAAATGAATCAATGAAAATTAACTTTAGAAATTGCCAAGGGAATCTGGGCGATTTATTTTATTTATTATAAACTAAATTATACAAACAAATTATTTTCAGTTTTTAAATACGAAGCTATTTCTAATAACATTTTAACAATATTACTTTGAAAACAAAAGCAGTACGCGGGAATCTTTTTAATATATAAAGTTTTAATATTATATATTAATGTTAATTTAAAAATCCAATTATCATTATTATGTTTCTTGAATACGAATAAACACTTAGTATAAAATATTTCTCGAAATTTAAATTATTTTTTTTTTACATGTATGTATAATGAATATATCGTGTTTTTAAAAGAAGGTAAGTTTTGTTTATGTATAGATATGTATATAGATACATATACATAAATGAGAAAAGTTTGTTTGATAAGAGTTGTAGGTTATTGAAAAGAAAAATAATTTATGATAAAAATAAGATTAAACATAATTCTAATTTGTAAAATATACAGAATAAGCATTGAAATAAAATGTTAAATGTTATAAAAATCTGAAATAGTACTTTGAAAGCTTTTTATTTTCTACATAGCGTGACCTTTTCATTCTATTTATGCAAAAATAACAAAAATTATAATAAAATTTTAGACTTATAATTTTTGTTTCAGCGAAATAAGAATAATGAAATTATAGTAGTCGAGATTTTTTTATATAGTAGTTGAGATAATTTTCTTATTTTATTTTGCAATAAATGATTTAAACAGCAGTAAAAAATATCATCAACATTTCTTTTCAAGCACATATTTACACATATCAAGAATTAGTTTCCAATGAAATTTAGTACATTTGTTTCTTCAAACTTACAGCATCGTACTTTAACCCAACATTCAAAAACAACTTTCTTAATAAGAATATTTTCGTATTTTAAACATTATTTAGTTCTTTGTCTTAGTTTGTTTAGTTGCCTTATCAATCCTGCACTGTAAAAAAAAAAAAAAAAAAAAAAAAAAAAAATTATGAAGTTACTAAAAAAGTTTTAGTAAATTTGTATTCCACAGACTTTTTTAGCAACCATTACTAACAATACCAATAGTAACCATTTCAAACTTTTTTTTTTTTTTGCAAGTAAAACAAACATTTCTTTTGTAAACTGAACAAAAGAATTTTTTGTATAACTAACTTAAAACTTTTTATTATAAGCCACCAAGCAAATTTTAGTAACAGTTCCAAAATTATTTTTAGTAACTATTACTCACAGATTCTTAGTAACTATTGCAAACGCAATTTTAGCAAGTGAAGCAAACATTTATTTTGTAAACTTTATATAAGAATTTTTCGTATAACTAACTTAAAACTTTTCAGCAATAAACACCAAATGAGTTTCTGTTGACGTGTGCCCAAAAGGCAGGAGCTTCCTTTGAACTGCATTCAGTGGGTAAGAAGACAGACTTCTGCAGCGGAAGATTTTCGGAATAGCCTTAATAGATGGCAGCATCAAACATTGCCACTTGCTCAGATATGCTTCTTTGATATGCTTCTGAGATCATTAACCATGGTAAATGTTACGACAGGATTTTCATAACCCTTTTATATAACGAGTACTTACAATGAATGCACTCGGTGCGCCTTTGGTGGCGTCGAGCATTGAACCCGGGACTTCGTTTGTTTGTGACTTCACTATGATCGTATTTTACTCCTTCGACAGCGTGCTGAATACTTTGATTTTGTTTGTCTTTAAGTTAATTTCTGTATTGAGTGCTTCCCTTATGCTAAAGATTGAAAGCCTTGTATTTATTTTTCTCGTTAGCAGTAATGCTGAGTTAGAGCAGATCGATGATGATGTTGATGTTACTGAGTCATGTGTGAATTCGTTATTTAATTCTGTTTGTTTTAAGGAATTACTTTGTTCTGGTTTTTTTACTTTGTCTGCGAGTTTTATTGTGTTTCCAGCTTTTCTACCAACTTTCCATACAGTTTTGTGATTGTTTTCAATGCTTGATTATTTTACTCGTGTAATTCATTTTTGATTTCTACATCTTGTTGTAATTTTTTGTAAGAGCCCTTCAATTTCCCGCAGATTTTCCTCATTTCTCCCAATTTAGTACTTATTAAATCCCTTTCCTCTGGAAATTCTAATGATAGTGTTAACTTTTGTTTTTTCTCTTGAATCAGTTTTTTTTCATTTTTTCATTATATTCCATTAGTCGATCCATTTATTTATTTATTGCTTCTAATGTTTCTTTATGGTTTTGTTTATTTTCTTCTAATTTTTCTTGAGACCTCTTATTTTGCTCCTTTAGTGCCAGTATTATTTGACTTTTTTCTTTTTATAAATCTTGAAGTAATCCAATTTATGCTTTAATATTATCTATGAAATTTATATTGTTGCTTCCTGGTCTTGTTTTGCTTCATGTCTTCTAAGCGACCTGAACACCATTTCTAATTGATCCATTACGCTTGAATTTTCGGCGAATGCTTCTTTTAAATTCATTGATTTTAATAGTGTGGTCTGAGGCATCACTAGCCCCCCACCATACTGTTTGAAGGAAAGTTATATAGAAAGGAGAAAGCATAAACCAATAGTCGGAATTATCGAAAATAACTAAGATAAAAAATGGAATAATGGGTTAATTATGAATAGTAAATGATGCAAAAAACTACAAATAAAGCATAGAAAAATTCAATACCAAAGTAAAATAAAAGAAGGGAGAGATGTTGCTTCGACTTCCTGTGCAAGCACTGAAATACAAATTTAGTAGTTCAAGTAATTCTTTCTCCAACCTATTTAAAGTATATCACAACACATAGAACCATTTAGTTTGACATTTAGGATATCATATAATGCCTAAATATTTTAATAGGTTAAGAGAGTATATGCAAATTTTAAATGCTTTATTCAATATATATATATACAGTATAAGCATAAAATATTTAATCCATTCTTTTACTAAATATATAAGAACACCCAAAATAGTAGATGATAGCAACAGGGTAATTACAAGTATATACAAGATAAACAATAAAAAATACAAACCAAATAGTGTACGATAGTTTAAGGATTTCCAAAAGATACACAAATGACGTTTCTCCACTAACCAAGAAAATATGAGAGGTCGGTGGAAAAAATAAACAAATTAATCAAATTAATCTATCAAGCTTTAAAAACACAAAAAAATTAAAGAATAACAAGGGAGGCCGCCGCAAGTAAAAAGAGAATGAAAATGTTTTAACAAGTTTAATAACAAGTTTACAGAGTAAATAATACTTACTGAAAGTTTTAATAAGGTCATGCTGCACTTGCCTGAATAAGAATTCAATGAACAACTAATTAATAATAGAATTTTTATTTAATAATGTTAGAAGTGAATTTATATAAGATTGTATAATATGGCCAATGACAGAAGATTGAAATTGCAGATGCATACGATATACTAAAATTTCATGAACTACGACCAATTTGTTAAACAAAGTACTTCAGTAAGTTAAAAGAATCAGTTCTTCAATATAAACAGTTAAGAAAAAGCAAAAGTTAAGCTAAGAATTTAAGCAAACATGGAAAACTGTATTTCCATGTATCCAACTGTATAAGGGACAAGATAATGACCTGTTAAAAAGTTTTTATGAAAAAGAACTATTGCTCTAACTCAATAAATAAAAAGTTGCAAAAGTTAAGTTTTTAAGAATAAGCAATATGAATAGGTGCAAGAGTCATAGCAGGACAGTGATTAAGTAGAGAAACAATAAGCGCAGAAAAATTTCCATGAAAATTGCTTTATAAATAAAAAAGTGACTGAAGTTAGCGGGTTTCTTTAAGATATGTCAGACTGGTGTAAAAGGTGAGTTGGGAAAATGTAAAAATGTGAAATAAACTACTATTGAAAAAAAAACTAGGATTCTAGCTCAATAAGCAAAAAATTTGTGAATTATATAGATGTGAAGGGGGAGACAAAAGAGGGGGCAAAAACAGATAAATTGAAAAAATAATAATACAAGTCATTTGGTTGGCTAAAAGCATATAACAAAGTTCTAGGAACAGAATTATCTAAAATTGAATCGAAGAAAAAGATTTTATAGGCGTTTTTCAAACAGAATTGGCACAAGGAATAAGACCTCTGAGCAATAGTTTCCAAGATACTTACAAATTAAGGGTGAATATTATAGCGGAGCGTAAAAAACTTTTTTTCGAAATTATTTTCTCCCTAGCGCGGAAAAGTTGTCTAGTGGTATCAGTAATATAGTCACAAAATTTCAAAACAATCAATAAATATCTTCCGGTTCCACTTTTGGTTCGAAATATGCAATTTTAGCCAAAAATGTTGTAATTTTTCACATTTCAGTAATATTTTTAATTTTCAATTTTTTCTTCGCCCTAGTGCGGAAAAACTGAAAGAGTACATAAGGAACACAAGTCCAAAATGTTAAAGTAATTAAAAAATATCTTCTGGTTCCACTTTGGGTTCTAAATATGGGAAAAATTTCGAAAATTATACAAATTTTCACATTTTAATCATTTTTTCGATTTTTCGATTTTTTGTTCCCGCTGGCATGGAAATGTTCGTAGAATATGCAAGAAATATACGTAAAAAACTTTAGAATAATAAATAAATATCATCCGTCTTCCTTTTTGGGGGTCTAAAAATGTCAAAGCAGTCTAAAAGTATGTAGCTTTTCACATTTCAGAGATTTTCTTTTTAATCAATATTCTCTTCTCGCTGGCGTGGAAAATTCGGAAAATTATGTGACGAACATAAGTGTAAAAATTTAAAATAATTAATAAATACATTTTGATTTGACTTTTATTACTTAAACTGGCAAATTCATGGCTTTAAAGTACTCAAAAATCATAGAACAATCGAATTACCAGCGGATTTGAGGGAAACTGTTGGTTTAATGTTCTGTTCGTGATAGGTTTGTAATGAAGATATTCAATTTTAGCTTGTATATTTAATTGAAAAATAATATATCTGAAAGTGTTTACAAAATTTTAATTTTTAATATTGTGTTGAACTGATAGTGTGCATGGAAAATATTACACAAAAATATCACAATTAAGGTGCAGTGTTCACGGGATATGTCTCATCCCTTTTTTTGGTATCCTACAGAATTAAAAACTGACGTTCTACTAACTTATGAACATATAACGTACTTTTTTGCTGGTGAGAATTGAATCAAAATATAATTAAAAATCGGACCCACCTTTGGGGTGATAGCGGATTATGGGCTGAAATGGTTGAAACAATTTAGCAGGCTCCTCAGTTCCAACGATTTCTAGGCAAAGAATTATCCAAATGATTGTTTCATATAATGATAAATACAAGAGTATAAAGAAGTTTGACGCTAAAGGACAGACGAAATCGAAATTGAAAATTTTCTTATTGGAAGGCTGAAAAAATGTCTATTTGAAAATTTTTCTTATATCAAATACATCAAGAGTACATCTGTAGAACGATGTAAATGCCCACGTGATAAAAAAATTCCAGAATTGGAAGACAGTTTCTTAAGGATCAAAGAACTTCAAGGAAATTGTCGATTGACCCTATTGATACATTCGGAAACACGGTCCACAACACGGAAGCATAGTAAATGAATGAGCAGGCTCGAAAAAGAATGAGAAAATTTCAGAAAATGGTATAACAGGGAAAAAACAATCACTACTGCTTCATTGAAGATTTAGAGTTATTTAAATCTTTTAGTCTTGTTGATGGACAACTGCGTTACGATTTTAGTGATAAACCTTTAGTGTCATTGCAGTCGAACATATTACGATAAGTATATCACGAACAACCCGTCGTCCTGCCCTAGCCAGAACTTGAAACTTAATTCGAGTGTCCGACCGTGTTGCAGTATCAGTAACAGGCGCACTTCCTGAAGACTTACGTGTTGTGACACGTGAGGACACGACCAATGTTGTAGACAGGCATAACACAAGAAGAGAAAGAAAGAAATGCCAAATCCAAGATTAGAGTTTCATATCCACCAATACCTTGAAAAGATTGTATTTTGACAGTGGAAAAGATGAAACTTTAATTCAAAGGAATATTGAGAGAAGGCTCCATCAACAAAGAGTGCATGAAGAATACTTGACACTTATAGAAGAACCTGGCTGCGGTTATATAAGGCAAGTGTCACCAATAACCTCTTCTGCTATGTTTCTCATATGATTTTCCATACTTTCCGCTCCAGCAAGAAGAGAAAATTGATAAGAAAAAAAATCTCTGAAATGTGAAAATTTACATACTTTTTGGCTTCTTTGACATTCTTAGACCCCAAAAAGGAAGACGAAAGATATTTATTTATTATTCTAAAATTTTTTACTTATGTTTCTTGCATATTCTTCAAACATTTCCATGCCAGCGGGAATAGAAAATCGAAAAAAAAAATGACTATGATGTGAAAATTTGTATAATTTTCGACAAATTTCCCATATTTAGAACCCAAAGTGGAACCAGAAGATATTTTTTAATTACTCTAATATTTTGGACTTGTATTCCTTATGTACTCTTTCAGTTTTTTCGCACTAGGGCGAAGAACAAATTGAAAATTAAAAATATTACTGAAATTTGAAAAATTACAACATTTTTGGCTAAAATTGCATATTTCGACCCAAAAGTGAGACCGGAAGATATTTATTGATTGTTTTGAAATTTTGTGACTATATTACTGATACCACTATACAACTTTTCCGCTCTAGGGAGAAAAGAATTTCGAAAAAAAGTTTTTCACGCTCCGCCTTAGTGAACATCCAGTCTATTTTCTTTCAAAAACACCGAAACGGATCTAGAAGATCAGAGTGGTAGTCCCAGCACAAACTATAAATCATAATAGTAACGGACCATATCCCCTAATCTTTCATAAAAATCAAAAGAATTTTTAAAATAATATTATATAAACTCAGAATTGAGTAACAGAAGTTATCCCTTGTAATAAAATAATTGATAAAAGAAACAAAATGGTGGCTGATATAACTTAACTCTACATAAACACTTAGTTTCTAAGATTAACCAAGATGAGGACCCTATAAGAACCAATGAAGGTGTATAACAATATAAAGTAACAGCTTAAATAGTTTTGTCATTTGTAGAATCAAAAAGGCAGGTAATCTAATTATTAATTGCATAAATTAAATTATTTACTAAGTTTCACCGGCATTAAACCCCTAGAGCCTCAAAAATAACAGAAATAACGTGTAATTCAATTTTTAAAAAAACAGGTATAGATTAATAAAATTACTGACGAACCACAAAAGATTTTGTTTACCCTCAAAGGACCAAAATGATGTAATTAGTTCTAAAAAGGACATTTGAAGACTGAAATTTAGTTAATAAAGATTTAATGAGTACTTTTAAAAAGTCTCGGTGAAATTTAGAATAATATTACTAGCCGTATTGAATATAAAATTTAAACAAGTTCAACATGAAACTTTTTTTGCTTAAATTGTATTTGACATAAAACACGTTTATTTTAAAATTGTTTTCCATCGTTAAACGATGAAAAATTGCCAAATTGCGAAATTTTCATAATTTTTTTACGGACACTGTATGGAAGCTCCGCCGAATTATTTTAAATAAACGTATTTAACCTCATGAAAAAACATTTATTATTTTTTTTAGATTTTTCAAAATTTTCCCGTATCGAAACCTTCCTTTTTAGACTATTTTAAACCTTCTCTTTCCGGAGTTCTGGAATTTTCTTTCTGTAACTGTGATAAAACGTACACTCTGAACATGAAAAATAATTTGCTTCTTGGAATATAAAAGACATACAAAGTGTTATGCTATATTGTTATATGGGTGATTCTCAAAATAGGGGACAATTTCAAAAATGAAATCTTAAAAAAATTACTGTTAGCAAAATTTCTGAAAAAAATATGTGTCGTTAATACAGTATTAGGTATACTTTACTAGTCAGCAGAGCTAAATATTTAAAAATTAACTTTAAAAAAAAAATAATTAATATTTTTTGAGCCATGCTAATGACAAAACAAATTGCATGGAATAAATATATTAAGAAATTTTTATTTTCTTCCTGTTTAAATATCTTTTTTCTACGTTTATTAGCCTTCCATTCCAACAAATAGTTTCCATTTTTACATATATATGTTACAGGCCAAACCCGATTTTAGGCCAAACTAGATTGGCCTAGGCCAAACCGGTCTATCCTAACGCCCATCGGATAAACTAGTTTTCCCTAGGCCAAACCGGTCTATCCTAACGTCCATTGGATAAACTAGTTTTTCCTAGGCCAAACTAGTCTATCCTAAGGCCCATAGGACAAACTAGATTTTCCTAGGCCAAACCAGTTTGGCCTAACTCTTATAGGATAAACTAGTTTAGACTGCTGTTTACTGGTCTGAACTAGTTTATCCTAGGCCAATTCAATTTGGCTTGATTTTATTGAATTCAATGACCGCCTCAACGCCAACATTCTTGTTTGTCCTAGGCTGATCTAGTTTATCCTAAGCCAATGTAGTTTTACGTGTTTTAGCTCATGGGCGTCAAAGCCAGAGAAATAATGGGCTCACAGGTTCTGTATGTATGTATGTACGCATGTAAGTACGCATGTATGTACATATGTGCGTACGTATGTAAGTAATGCGATAATTCTTGATAGAGATATCCGATTTGGTTCAAATTTTGGATGTAAGTTCATTTTTATAAGATACGTTTCTGATTAATTTTGGGAATAAATGGTAATAGGAATAAATATGTATGTACGTACGTATGTGCGTAACGCGATAACTATTGATAGAATAAATGTAATTTGACATGTTTTTAACTAATAAAGCTACCAAAGCCTGAGAACTAATGTGTCCATAGGTTCTGTATCTATGTATGTACGTAAGTACGTAACGCAATTATTCTTGATAGAAATAATCGATTTGCATCAAACTTTCAATATAGGTTTATTCTTATAAGGAACTTTTTTGATTACTTTTGGAGGTTATTGGAGAAGAATAAGTGGAGAGTGGTACGAGAGGCTGATTCGCCCCTTCCCTTAATTCAAATAATTGGCTTTCCATGCATTATTAGCATATTTTAGATATAGGAGCATTCTCTTGAGGGGCCTCCATGATTAGTTGTGAGTGTTCATTGTTTAAGTATAAAGGAAGGGGGGAATAGGAGTAAGGCCCCGTAATTTATGTAAATGCCTTTTTTCACGCAGAATTTTCTGATTTGCTTCAAATTCTAGAAATAAATTCAAACTAGTAAAGCGCTTCCTTAATTAGTTTTGGGGGTTAATTGAATAAAAACAACGAGAATTACGTAGGGGATCCCGCCTAATTTTGGCAAATGTGTTTTTCATGCAGAATTAACAGATTTGCTGCAAATCTTGGATTTGTTCATTCTAATGAAGCGCTTAAGTGATTAATTTTCATGGTTCTTCGGTTAAATATAAGGGGAAAACTTACAATTCATTTATTTCCTTAAATTAGATAGATTGGGTATAATTCAGAATTATATAATTTGCTTAAAATTTTGGACATGAATTCATTTGATCATGCGCTTCTTTAATTAATTTGAGTTTTTCTTTTGTTTAAGTATAATGGGGCAGAGGACGTTTTATCGCCTTCTTTAAATTAGTTAAATAGGGTTTTATCCAAATTTATCCGATTTGCCGTAAATTTTGAATATAGTTTTTTAAGGCGAATCCCTGAATTGTTTTGAGGATTTAATGATTAAGTATAAAGGGATGAATAGAGGATTACCCTCCTTAAATCAGATGAAATGTTTTTTGAGCAGAATTATCTGATTTGTTTCAAATTGTGGATAATTGTTTAACTTTATAAAGCGTATCTATCTTTAGTTTTGGAGGTTCAAATGGTTAAGTATAATCGGGGGAAATAGGAAAATGTAATCCAACTTACTTTATTTTTTGAGGGTGTTATTCTTAAAAAAAAAATAAGGCTGTAATACACAATCAGTGTAAATAGCCTGTGAATGCAAAGCTATCACTTTAATTGGGCAATATTTTTAATATTGATCCCGACTACTGCTCCATAACTGACCTTGTGCAAAGTGGTTTTGTTATCAACTTTATATAATATATTTTATTCGAAGGGTTGTAGAATATTGTCAGAGGTTTGCACGGACTGGAGTTTCCAGGCCAGGGCCCCGCCTGACCGGGCCGCCAGGCCTCTAAATTATGTTGTGTTACCTACATTGCCCTTTCTTATAGAGTTGTGGATTTTTATTTTTTAAGTCTAAAATTTAGACTTAAAGAATAAACATCCGCAACTAATCACGGAGGCGCCTTGTCACAATGATCCTATATCTAAAATTTAAAATGAAAACTGATAATTCTGTATGATAAATTCATTTCTCTAAGTTAAAGGTGGGGGATTAACCTCCCGTTCGCCCCCCTTTATTCCTATCCAATGAATTCCCAAAATTAATGAGAAAAGTACCTTATCAGAATGAACCCACATCCAAAATTTGAACCAAATCGGATATCTCTATCAAAAGTTATCGCGTTACATACATATGTACGCACATTCGTACATACATGCGTACATACATACATACAGAACCTGTGAGCCCATTATTTCTCTGGCTTTGAAGTCCGTGAGCTAAAAACACGTAAAACTACAATGGCCTAGGATAAACTAGATCAGCCTAGGACAAACAAGAATGTTGGCGTTGAGGCGGTCATTGAATTCAATAAAATCAAGCCAAATTGAATTGGCCTAGGATAAACTAGTTCAGACCAGTAAACAGCAGTCTAAACTAATTTATCCTATAAGAGTTAGGCCAAACTAGTTTGGCCTAGGACAATCTAGTTTGTCCTATGGGCCTTAGGATAGACTAGTTTGGCCTAGGAAAAACTAGTTTATCCGATGGGCATTAGGATAAACCGGTTTGGCCTAGGAAAAACTAGTTTATCCGATGGGCGTTAGGATAGACCGGTTTGGACTAGAAAAAACTAGTTTATCCGATGGGCGTTAGAATAGACCGGTTTGGCCTAAAATCGGGTTTGGCCTGTAACATATACATATAAGGGGAATAAAAACATTACCAAAGAGCAAACTTTGTTTAAATAAACAACACTAGCAGGGGAGACCGAGCTTAGCTCGGTCAAAATTAACTTTGTGTTCAACTCGATATAGTATTTTCACTGTATCATTAACTCTGTATTATTACTGTAAAATATGTTTATAATAGTATTATTTAGAAAAACAATCAATAAGAAAACTATGTTTTTATGCGCATGTTTATAAATTTTACTTTATTTTAAAATTTACAACGAAAGGACATCGATCTAAATCACTTTTTTAGCTCAACTCTGATTGGTTTAACCATGCATCTCGAATCCTCTTAAGAATGTATAAAAAAAATTCTTTACATTCTGAAAGACAATATTTTTTGCTAGATATAGCCAAATTTGGAGGCATTCTTTCATTTGGCTCCAAATACGTGTTTTGGTTTTCGTAATTTTTATAGTCGATTTTTTGCCCATATGTCGCCAATATTTTGTAAAATATCACCAAGTTATTGGCTTTTGCCATATTCTCGTGACCCTGACCCGTATTACCCAAAATGAGCCACTAATCAAATTTGATCAAGCATGTCACATAGCTCAATCGCCTTCAGGTAATCAAAAACAGTAGAATATAAAATTGAATCAAAATTGTTTAAGCCATTTTTTAGGTAAAATTAGCTTAGCAGCATTCAGCAATGAAGCGAAATGACCCACTAATGTAATTTTGTTTAACATGCGACTGAGCCCAATAGTCTTCTCGTGACAAAAAACGTTTTGTTTCAAAATTTAAGTAAAATTGATTGAGTCGTTGTTATATATAATTAGAATGACCCTAGCTCATTAAGACCCAAAATGACCCACTAATAGAATTTTCGCGAGCATGTGTCCAAGCCAAATGATTTTCTCTTGCTCAAAAACGATATAATACAAAGTATAGTCAAAATGGTGAGTACCATATTCTGTATAAAATTAGCATGACCCATCATGACCAACAAATGACCCTTATAATCGAAATCTCTCGAACGTGTGGCCTAGCTCTTTAGTTTTAGCATGCCGAAAAACATTAGATGCAAAATTTAGATAAAATCGATTGAGCCGTTTTTTAGATATAGTTAGTTTGACCCTGACCCCTTATAATCCAAAATGACCCATTGATCGAATTTTCTCAAAAATCTGTCCTAACCCAATGATTTTCTTGTGGCCTAAAACGATAAAATACAAAATTTAATCAAAATTGTGCGAAACGTTGTCTAGATAAAATTAGAATGACCCAAAAGTGGCCCACTAATCGAAATTTCTCGAACATGTGACCTACCCTAATGATTTTCTCATGCCAAAAATATGTTGTATACAAAATTTCGTTAAAATCGACCCACCCATTCTTTAGATATAGCTTGACCTTGACCCATTAAGACCCACAAATGACCCTTATAATCGAAAGCTCTCGAATATGTGACTTAGTCCATTAGTTTTCTCGTTTCTAAAAATTGTTACATACAGAATTTCGTTAAAATTGATCCTGCCGTTCTTTAATTATACATAGTTTGATCCAGACCCTTTATGATCCAAAATGACCCATTAATCGAAATTTTTCGAACATGTAACATAGTTCAATGATTTTATCGTGCCAAAAAATGTTGCATACAGAATTTCATTAAAATCGATCCACCTGTTCTTTAGATATTGTTTGACCATGACCCATTATGAACCATCATGACCCACAAATGACCCTCATAGTCGAAATCTCTCAAACATTTGATTTAGCCCATTAGTTTTCTCATGTCAAAAAACTGTCACATACAAAATTTCGTTATAATCCATCACGTTCACGCCGTTCTTTAAATATAAATAGCTTGACCCAGACTCTTAATGACCCAAAATGTCCCATTAATCGAAATTTTTCGAACATGTAACCTAGTCCAATGATTTTATCGTGCCAAAAAAATGTTGCATACAAAATTTCGTTAAAATCGATCCACCTGTTCTTTAGATATAGGTTGACCATGGCCCATTTTGACCCATCATGACCCACAAATGACCGTCATAGTCGAAATCTCTCAAACATGTGATTTAGCCCATTAGTTTTCTCATGTCAAAAAACTGTTACATACAAAATTTCGTTATAATCCACCACGCCGTTCTTTAAATATAAATAGCTTGACCCAGACTCTTAATGACCCAATATGACCAATTGAAATTTTTTCTCGAACATGTAACCTAACCCAACGTTTTTCTCGTGCCCGAAAACCATAGAATGTAATTTTTAGTCAAAATTGTGTGAGAAAATCGCTAGATAAAAATAGCATGACCCACAATGACCCCAAAAATGACCCACTTACCGAATTTTCTCGAACATGTTACCTAACCCAATGGTCTTCTTGTAATTTAAAACGATACAATATAAAATTTTGTCAAAATCGTTAGAGCCGTTTTTTAGATAAAAATGGCTTGACCCATAATGACCCAAAATTGACCGACTAATCGAAATTTTTCGAACATATGACCCAGCCCAATAGTTTTGTTGTGCCAAAAAACGATTGGATAGAAAATTTCCTTAAAATCGATCCAGCCGTTCTCTAGATATAAATAGCTTGATCTTGACCCATTATGACCCAAAACGACCCAATAATCGAATTTTCTCGAACATGTGACCTAGTCCAATGGTCTTCTCGTGCCCGAAAATGGTAAAATCCAAATTTTTGCGAAAATCCTTAGAGCCGTTTTTAAGATAAAATTTACCCACACACACACACACACACACAATTTTTGCTCGCATTATAGTATAAGATTCTGACACTAACAGTGTAAGAAGCTGTCTTAATGATTTTCTGACAGATTTAATGCATATTTTAGGGATAATAAATGTAATACCTAAATTTATATGTAAAATTAAACTTTAAAAAGGATACAATATAAGTACTGGTTACATTTATGCACATAGGAGTCTTTAGCATGGACAGAAAAACCATGCTAATGACACTGATATTTGTCCATGCTAATGACAAATTTTAATTTAAATAAGATTATGAGCCATAATATAATCACAATGCAATAGTTTTTTCTGGGGCTTTTTAAAACACAAAAGTTCTATGCAAATAAGTAAAACAAAAATTTTAACTATAAAATAAACATGAAAATTATTATCCATTCTAATGACATACAATTGATGTACTCGCCTAATATTCAACTTCTATTCTTAAAATACAATACATGCTTCTATTTTCAGGCTGGAATAAAATGGCTACTTGTTGTCATGGAGAAACTTTATATTTTCAAACTATTGTCACATGTGAAAATGAAATTTTGATTAATAAACAGCTGTTATAGTATGACCTTGTTTTGAAAACAGAATATGGAGGACAAACTTTAATTCTCTTTTTATATACTATAATTTTATTTTTAAAAAAAAATTTATTGGATAAATCCTCTCCTTGATTAATTTAAAGAAAGAATAACATTTGTTTTATTTTATAAACATGATATTAACTCTTGAAAAAGCTAGTATATACAAGGCACAGCTGCTATGGACATCCATGCTAAAGACATTTTGAACATCTTTTCTGTTATTTTAAGGTGTTTTTAACTAAAAAGTTAGTAATTCTTGAGTGCAAATAATGAATAATATTAAGACAAACATATCTAAGTATAAAAACATGACAGAAAACCTCCCAATTTTTTTTGTATGCTGAAAGACATAAATTGTCCCCTATTTTGAGAATCACCCATATACGTTTTTCCACACACATTTTCCCGCAGAATATACAAGATGTACAGCAAATAAGACCCCTATTTCAAAATTAAATTTCTCAAACACAAAGATCGGTAGAACCATTAGTAAAGAGTTTGTTTATTAGGTAAGCTGTAAAAATCTTAAGTTTCAAGCGGTGAATACTTTGAAAAGATTGTGTTCGGATTGCAAAGAGAGCTTGATTAGACATTTTTCTTGTTTTAGATAGTTTACAGAGAACGGGTTTTCCTTTTTACAGTGCCATAGTTTAACGATATTTTGAGCTAAATTTAAAAACTTTTAAAAATTTTTAAATTTTTAAATTTCCGAAATTTAGTTCTTTTTCTATGACATTGTAAGCCGAAACACTCGTTGTCACCAATCAATCCAAAACAAGAAAAATATCAAATCAAACTTTCTTTTCAATCAGAACACATACTTTTCAAATAATGCACCGTTCGAAACTTATGAATAAAATTTTTACAGCTTGCCTAATAAACAAACCTTACCGTATAATTCTATCGATTTTTGTTTTTGAATTTTTTTTTCTGAAATCGGGTTGGACACCCTGTAAATAAAGACAATATATAAATACAATTATTTCCTCACGTTTTTCAGTTGTATGGAGTTTCTAAAAGAAAATAAAACCTTATGAAAATAAAAAAATAATGCGAAGTATGTTTTCAACAATATGTATTAGACAAAAATATTTTGTACTGTTTCTTTTCATCAATTTTACGTCAGAAAGAGAACAATGTATGTAGGACGAGGGGCCGATTTTTGAAACCTTGATCGAAAGCAACTTCCGCTTTTACCACCCTGACTCTAAATTTTGAATCCGTTCTTATGTCGAACATTTTCAATTATCATAAAATAGATATATGCCGCTCAGAGTTTATATTTAATGCATAATATGAAGTGTATAGCATTTACAGGGACCCAGCAAATATTTCAAATCTTATTTTCTTATCCGAAGTTCTGTATATTATCGATAATAGCTGATGGAGGGATGAAATGCTTTTTAAATTATGATATGAGCTTTTAAGATTTACTAAATGTTTGAAAATTACATGGTGTGTATAAATTTTATAGTTGATATACAGGGTTACACAAAAGAGCTCACAAAGTTTACTGACTATGAGGGTAGTTAACTTAAAGGTTGTTTTTAAATAAGTTTTGCATTTTTACGTTGAACTGTTTTCAGTTTACCAAGAAACGTTTGTAGAATATCAATAAAATGATATACAAGGCCACGCAAAGAATTAGGTACGTGGCCATCCGTTGATGATGATTTTTGGGAAATGTGATTTAAGTAGCTTTGCGAGTGTTTCCGTTTGAACTAAATTTTAACTGGCGTGTAATAAATATACTAGGTAAATTACAGCGCAGAAAAAAGTATTCAAGTATTTTCCATCTATTAGAATAAAGTATTGAAAGAGATATTTGAACCAGTTAAGCATTTTTTTTTTAAACAGGAAAACTCAGTTTTCCTGTTATACATTATATATACTTCAATCGGCAAATCAAATACAGGGCTGTTCAAAAGTATTGCAATACAAATTTGGTTATAGACAATAACAACTTATTCCCCAAAATAACATTTTTTTTTTTTTTTTTTTTTTTTTTTTTTTTAAGATTTTAGGAAGTGTTGGAAAGCGCTTCATAATCTATGCTTAATACATGATTTTTCATATTTGTTTAAAATATATAAATTTTATTTAAAACTGACACATCTAAAATATATGACATTCACTTCTTCTTAAAAAAATAAATAAACAAGTGGAATGTAGATTCTGCCATTTAAGAATTCAGTTTCGCCTCCGATTAGAAAAAAAAATCGATAGAGGTCTTTTAGAAGGGCGACCCCGTTTAGAATGCAATGAACTAACTTCATGTTTCTTGTGTTTATCAATATAATAGCAAACAGAACGGCGTGAAATATCCAACTGATTAGCAATTTCTCTCTGAGACATTGGAATTGCGGAATAATAAAGAGATACAATTTGACGTGTTACTTCTTCATTGACTAGATTCATCAAAAACGAATTTTTTCTTTAGTTTGAACGCTTTTTATAGACTCTGAGAAAAAGGAAATGCATTTTAATAATAAAACGAGTGTAATCCCGTCGAATTCGATGAATGAAATGTTTAAATGTCCTGATTGATTTGATTCTAAAATAAAGAATACTGCCCAGTTAAACTGATGGCATTGAGCTCACAGGCTACAAATACTAATTGTACATTAAAGCCTTATATTTTCAAGGGTTAATTCCGTTCGAAAAAAAAATTAAGAAGGGGAAACAGCTCTCCCCTTTCCTCTTTTTTTATACTTAATCATTGAACCTCCTATACTATCAAAGACATGCTTTATCATATAAAAAATCTATATCCAAAATTCAGAGCAAATTAGATAATTCTTAATAAAAACCCATTTAGCATTTATATAATTTAAAAGGAGTTATCCCCTTCTTTTATACTTAACCATTAAACTTCCAAAACGATTCAGAGATTTGAACGAAATCTGAAAATTCTGCTTGAAAAACCTATTTATATAAATTAAGAGGGGGGGAGGCATTAGAACCCCTGTTGCCCCTATTTATACTTATTCAATGAACACCTAATAGCAGTCACGGAATCGCCTCATCAGAATGATCCTAATCTAAATTTTGAACGAAAACTTAATTCTGCATGAAAATCCCATTTATATCAACAAACGGGGGGGGGGGCATTAGAACCCCTGTTCCCCCTATTTATACTTATTCAATGAACACCTAATAACAGCCACGGAATCGCCTCATCAGAATGATCCTAATCTAAATTTTGAACGAAAACTTAATTCTGCATGAAAATCCCATTTATATCAACTAACGGGGGGGGGGCATTAGAACCCCTGTTCCCCCTATTTATACTTATTCAATGAACACCTAATAACAGCCACGGAATCGCCTCATCAGAATGATCCTAATCTAAATTTTGAACGAAAACTTAATTCTGCATGAAAATCCCATTTATATCAACTAACGGGGGGGGGGCATTAGAACCCCTGTTCCCCCTATTTATACTTATTCAATGAACACCTAATAACAGCCACGGAATCGCCTCATCAGAATGATCCTAATCTAAATTTTGAACGAAAACTTAATTCTGCATGAAAATCCCATTTATATCAACTAACGGGGGGGGGGGATTAGAACCCCTGTTCCCCCTATTTATACTTATTCAATGAACACCTAATAACAGTCACGGAATCGCCTCATCAGAATGATCCTAATCTAAATTTTGAAAACTTAATTCTGCATGAAAATCCCATTTATATCAACTAACGGGGGGCATGAGCCCCCCGTTCCCCCTCTTATACATATCGAATGAACTCCAAAAACTAATCAGGGAAGCGCCTTATCAGGATATACCTATATACAAAATTTCAAGTGGATCCGATATTTTTATCATGAGTTATCGCGTTACGCACATACGCACATACATACAGAACGGACGGGCACATAAGCTCTCAGGCTATGATAGCCTGTGAGCTAAAAAGCAAAAGTAATTATATTATTGAATCAATATATAATAATTATATTCCCAAACTTAATGTCAAGTTTGCCAGTTACAATTTTGCATGGAAATATTCGCACATCTTCAATAAAAATGTAATCTGAGTGCCGGCGAAATGCAGAAATTTTATTTTATATGCACTCACAGAAAAGTAGTTTTATAAAAAAAAAAAAAAAAAAAAAACTAATTTCATTTTTACTATGACATTATTTGCACTAACTGGAGTCATCTGAAAGTAAAATCTCAATCTCAGTGTCCATAATGAAAAGAAATATTGAAATGTAACATCGTTATGAGTAAAAATGCGATGTTTTAAATAGTGACGTCATTTTCTCTTCTCTGTTTTTTAAAAGTTACTGTTATTAGTAATATGGAAAAGGCATCCGTAATAATATTGTAATTCCATTTATCTGAATGCTGAATGACATCATTTTCCTCATTTCAAATTTTTCTTATTTTGCTTTAGACATTAATTTTTATCATAAATTATTTTCTGTTATTTTATTTACATTATTAATAATATTTCTCAATAAATATAATTTTTTACCTCAATTAATGCATAATTATACGCAATCATTTTATTGTGGTTAAATTTTTCGAAAACAATTAACTTTTTTTAAAATGCGAGGGCATGTTCACTGATGAAATAAAGCTTCTGACTGGTGGAAAGCAATACTGGAAAATAAATTTTTATTATCGAGAGAAAAGCTAAACTGAGTTGCCACCATTTTGAAGAAATATCGTAAAAATCATTTAAACTTAAAAATAAAATATAAAGACGTAAATAAATAAAAAAAATAGCTAAAATGGGCGCAACTACAAATAAATAGCTTTCATTTAAAAAAATAATTGTGAAAATCGGTTGAGTAGAAAATTCAGGGCTGATGACAAAAACAGCCAGGTCTTTTAAATATATAGACTGTATGAATGTCTCGATTTAACGGCCAGATTATGAAAAAGTGGGCCACAGTTTTTGACACGACACTTTTTAGCTTGCCAAAAAAAAAAAAAAAAAAAAAAAAAAAAAAATAGAATGGGAGGCTAATAACTAAAAAAAGAATAGAGAGAGATATATAAAGAGAGAAAGAGATGAAGTAAAAAATACTAACTTTTACAATGACCCCATGGTATTTAATTTCAACATCAAAACATTCTTTTATTTTAGCACGCGAAATGCCAATTAACGAGTTTAAAAAAATGCGATTGGCTAGATTTGCGCCAATCTAACATAAATTTCTTTGCGATCATGGTAACTTTCATCTAATTATTATTATTATTATTATTATTATTATTATTATTATTTTAATGGACACATTGCATATAAAAAGTGAAGAGGTCAGCCGTATTTTTTTACCGTATTTTTTTATAACAGTCATATAACTTGAGTTGTTATACTATAAACTTAATGATTTCAACTGAACAATATTTGACGATTCATCACTTTTCCCCGAATAATATTAAAGCACCAAAATAGTCTCCTGTTATATAAAACATGAATCAGTCAGCCTTGAACTGTTGATGATTGTAACATGATTTAGGCTATTATTATAGAGATATTAAGATAATGCATTACCTCGTGACATCTTTGCTGATCATTTTTTTGAAAAAAATTGTATAAATTAAGATGCTGGAAATAAGAGAGGAAAATCTCTCCGAATTCATCTCTACCGGAAAATTGCGTAGAATACAGAGTGTCTGACTAAATAGAGAAGGGGGTGGCTGTAATGTGTGCAAGTAAAGGCTCGTAGCAAAGCCATAGTTCGTAGATCTGAACGAGGTATTTGCAGGAGGATTAATACAACGTCCTTGCAAAAACTCGCGTACCTACATGTCACTTCTTATTCTTAAAGAATAAATAAATATGCGAATAATCTCTGAATTAATTTCTGAATTACAACTTCATACATTTAAGATGACTAAACGTAATCAATAAAATTTAACTTTTAAATCTATCAAGTTAATGTCAAAATTTTATTATATTTTTGTATTTATAAAATTCACTGAAAAAAAACCTTTTCACATTTTTAAATAAAAAGATATTTCTAAAAGCATTTAAACAATATTAATTTGAAAACAATTACAGTATTTTAAAATATCATTACTGTCACAAGATCTTGTATTAAACATTAATGTTAATTTCGAAATTGTATTTCCACTTCTCGGAGTCTGATAAGTGTGCTGATAACCAATTAGCATAAAATATTTCTCGAATTTTTATTACAAAGCTTTTTTTAAATATGCAATTTAAAATGTTATGCTTTTATTTCAATCGATTTTCTCTGTTCATAATTTTTCTTCTAACATATGTGTAACTCGTTCTGGATATTTAACATAAAATAAACTGAAATAAAAAAGGATTAAAACCTATTATCATTCTATCTTTTAATAAAAAATTAATAATAATGATACATTATTATAAAAGAAAATACATTTATTTTATTTATATACATTAAATATATTTTATCCAAGTTTCAGTGTAAAAAATAGATTGATGAAAACATAATGTTTAATTATATGAAAATAATATTTAAATTAAGAAAGTGTTTTAAACGCTCTTTCTTTGTTCTGAATCAAAAAACAGTAATGGATTTATGCATTCGGTTTGTGTGTTCGTTTTACCGTCTATTCATTTGTTCACCTTCGAACTCTTGTAAATTTACACCTAATTTCATACAATTGATAAACGTTATTTGTGGACATCTGAGCATTTTTATATTGTAAATAAAGTATGCAGGATTAATGGTTCATTTACAGGGTCTTTCAAAACAATTCTATTACAGATTTGGTGTAATCCATTATGGCATTTGGGGGGGGGGGTGAATTCGTTTGAATATTTTAAAGATAATGTGCCTTTTGAAGTGTATTGACACTGATTAAAATCACTGAATATTTTACTATAATGTCATTATAATAGAATGGGGCATAGAGCATTTGTCTTTCATTTACATGGACACGCAAAAGAAATCAAGTACAGTACTGTATTTTAGTAATAATTGCTTGACGTGCGTTTATAACTTCGATATACGCTTTTATATAACTAGTTGTTTACATTTTACACGTTGTATATAGATTTAAATTTATGTATTTCATGTACTGACATAATTTCTGCTTGCATGTAGTTGAATTGGACATAATATTTTAATTTATAAAACAATGCAGTTTTTTTATACTATTCTAAATGTGTTAGAATTTGTTTCATAATCTATATATTTAAAAAGCTAAGCATTCCCTTTCGACAGTCCGTGAGAGCTAGCTACTGCATCAAATCTTACCATTCTTTTATAAACGAAAGGTACTTGGCCACAGATTTGTTATAGTACATTTGTTTGATCAAAAATTGTATTAATTAGATTACAATTTTCAATTAAATTTTCAGGTATGCGCATGCGTAGTACATAAGTACAAGTCTGCCTTTGTAGTGAAGCTCTGCACATGCGTAGAGATCCTCGCTCAGTTGAACTATCACTTCACAGCTAGAAGTTTCGTTTTAAATGTGTGTGCATCTCAAATATAATTTATTCGTAACGTAATTTATTCGTATTGTAAACAAGCTTTTCTTTTTATCACAAAGTTATTATTTGTCTCTTTCAGCGTTATTAACAGTTCAAAAATATGGTTTATTTCGGAAGGTGTCGTACGTAGAAGATAAACTGAATGATCTGAGCTTAAAATTTACGACTGGTAATCCTTCTTATAAATTACCATTACACACGAAGTTTGGAAATGTTAGCATTTTAAATTGTTGCTAGTATCAATATAAGTAAAAAAAATAATTTATCATAAACATTAAAATACAAAACAGATTCTGTAAAATCAAAATCGAAATTCCAGACAATTGCGCATGTGTTAACTGATTCTAGAACTTTTCCATTATAGAAGCTTACTCAGTGTGTTCCTGGTAGCATAGTGGGGTAATGCGGCTGTTGGTGATGCACTGCACTGAGCTTTGAGTTTTTGTACAGGATGCAGGTTCGAATCCGGCAAAATGATTTGTGTAGAATTTTTGTCGATAATTCATTTCAATAATAACATATTTCATTAGTAAGAAAAGTTTTAAGATTTTTTTTTATTATTATTTGAATCTTTATAATTGAACGAAATTTAACACTGAACAATATCTTGAAAAAATGATTATTTTATATTTAAAATACTTAACTTAAAATATTCTTCATGCAATAATCTATTGCATAAATTGAACTCATCTACAATTTTCGTTACTTTTTTTCTACCATTATCAAGAATATAAATGTCTGTATGAAAGAAAAGTTTGTCATCCTTAAAAAAAAGGAAAGAAATAACAATAGTAGTATAACAGCTATAAAATAAATTACATCGATACCACTGATTTAATAAAAATCAATGGTAAAATCATCAAAATGAAAAGATGTATAAAAATGTATAAGAAAATTCAAGTAATAAAAAAATTATATTTTAAATGGTTAGCAGCATCAAATTTCAAATTTAGGATTTTAGATAATGAGACAGATAAAAATAAATGTCATCGTAGTTTTGAATGTTTGCTTAAATATTGTTACTTGAGATGGGGGGGGGGGCAGAAAGAAAATAGGCCGTAGTAAGCAAAAATAAATATTTTACACAGTATTTTTATTTAAATTTCTAATAAAATACAAACATAATTAGTTGTAAATTATAAACTTAAAAATATTTTACTTCATCGAATAGGTTAGACCATCTATCGTTGAAAAAAAATTTACTTATGTAAAATATTAAATCATCACAATTTGAATAGACAAATTTAAAAGCAAATAATTAAAAAGTCAAGAATTTTTCTGATGAAACATTCAAGTTATTTATATTCAAATGCTTACGGGCATTATCTAGTCTATGTTTAACCATATAGCTAATCAATATTTTCATAAAAAACAGTCAAATAATGCTTATTATATTCATGACTTTTACAGATTATTATTATTATTTTTATTGTTTTTTAACCGATTGTTAAAACAGAAATTTGTGCCTAGATGAATCAGAAAAATACTCGTTGTAAATAAATAAATAAATAAATAAATTGAAATAAAAATTTATTGATGGGAATGATTGGAATATTAATTCCAGTATGTGGTACAGGCAAATCAAGATTGGTAGAAACACGTTGTTTCAGTACGACAAGTACTGAAACAAATTCCGTGTAGATATGTTTAAATTAACCAGTTTTAATACTGATGTGTATGCCTAAGTCAGTAAGCACCAGTTCCAGAAATCACGAGTTTATAAAGTTAATGTTTGAATGCCAATTAAACGTATTTTAACTATATTTCTAATTTGCGTGTTATTTTGCATTATTATTCCATGTACACAGATTGAGCATATGAATTACTGTTTTTAGTGATAGTGTATTGTTCATATGAATATTTTCTTTTTTCATAGGACAGCCCATGGTTTATAGAGGTCACACAACAATCTCCTTCCTTATATACATTCATATATTAGGTGAGACGCGATTTTTTCTTCTTTTTTTTAACTTAAAGGTGAGTCGCGTACAAATAAAGTTTGGAAACCACTCATCAAAATAATATATGTCTAAATCTACAGGTCATATAAAATTTATTCCTTCCAGTACGTTGCCCCACCAGGGGCAGAGTTCGCTCAAAGCCGTTAGACGAGAGTTTTGGGGTTCAAACCCAATCCCACACTTCGGCATAAACGATCTGAGTTTTCTATTGTTTATATAACCTTGGATTTCCTTGCTTAAATACGTACTAGTTCCCTTGGAAAGATTCCAAGATGAACACACCCTGTATTTCCTATATCCCTCGTGTTGTTATTTGGCAAAGGTTAAACACAATCAAGCATGTTTTCAGTTCGGAAGCAGAAGTCTCAAGTAACACATGATCTGGGTAAATAGGTGTTTAGATAATTAGACTGAATAGTGTTGCTTTTTAGATTTATGCTTCTTCAATTCAAGTATAGCCAAGTCTCGTTATGTCGGAGGCGTTTTACTTGGAAAGTATTTTGTTGCACAGTAAGAATATTGAATAACCCTGTGTATCTTATAAAAGGTGATGGGATGGATAATTTAGTAAATTAAAATATGTGTTTATATTTTTAAATAATTTTAAAGATTTAAATATTTTTTATTTAATTTTTGTAAAGTATTTTTTTTTTTATTTCTCTATTTCATTAAAAGCTGTTTTGAACTCCTGTATAGATTCTTGTCTTTAACAGACACAAGCAAAACCGCTCAGTTTTACTTACGAATTTGGGATTTAATGTATGCTGAAATTGTTTTTTTTATCTAATAATATACAGAGTTTGCACAAAAAAAGCTTAATCTATTAAACTCTTTAGTCCTCATTGAATAATTGTTGACCGTAGATCTCTGATCGTCTGTTTGATCAGACTTTATCATTAATATTGTAAATATGTGTATTCTATGAGATACACATCTTTATTTATATACAAGGTGTCCAGCAAATAAGACCCCCTATTTCAAAATTATATTTCTCAAAAGAAAAGATCGATTGAATTATACGATAAACTGTTTGTTTATTAAGTAATCCGTAAAAATGTTATACAGAAATTTCGATCGGCTAATATTTTCAAAATATTATGTTCTAAAAGCAAAGAATGCTTGATATGACATTTTTCATGGCTTAGATTGTTTGCAAAGAAGGAATGTTTCGGCTTTCAGTACTATATTTTAACAATTTTTCAATCCAATTTTTTTGCAATTTTGAATTTTCAGAAATTTAATTCAAAAAATTGCAAAAATGGGGTACTGTAAGCCGAAAAACAATCTCTGCAAGCAATCTAAAAGAAGAAAATGTCAGATAAAGCATTTTTTGCAATCAGAACACAATCTTTTAAAAATATTCACCATTCGAATTTCCGGTATAAGATTTTTACACCTTATCTAATAAATAAACCGTTTACCGCATAATTCTATAGATCTTCGTTTTTACGAAAAATAATTTTGAAATCGGGGTCTTGTTTGCTGAACACCCTGTATATACATTTTTTTTTTTACTGTACAAATATTTTTTTTAAAATTTGGAAATTGGTGTGAATGGTGTTTAAAAAATGGTGGAACTAAAAAAATGGCAATTGGTCTCTTATCGTGCATTTTTAGTGATATACGCGTTGTATTAGAAATGGATTGCAAACGAATGTGCGAAATGTACAAAAATTACAACGTAAATGACTTTATTTTCGTTAACTACCATTTGTAGAAATTCGTAATAAAAAGAAAAATATTATATATTTTTTATTAAAAAAAACACTTCTAAAATTTCTCAAATAAAGCATTTTTGAGTCCTTGTAATCATCGGATTTTATAAGCAAAAAATATTTTTTTTTTCATTCGTCAATTTTTTTAAGCTATCAGTTTATTAATATAAATCCATAACTGAAATTTAAAAAAAGTACATAAATAAACCCCAGTTTCTAAAGAGTTTTATTGGCAATAAGATTGCATAGTTTTATAAGTAACTAGACATTCTAAAGATAGGAAATCCTTCTAAAAAATATTGAAAAATATTACTAATAAAAGATTTTTTGTGATTTAAACCATAAAAAAATTTCTTTATTTTTCAATGAAACGTTTGTACTTTATTTAAAGAAAAAAGAAAAAACTTCTTTTTAAAATTGTACTTAACATAATGAGTATTATGAAAATGTAACATATCAATACTATACGACTTATATATAACTATTTATCTTTAATTTCATGGACGATCTTCACACAAAACTGATAAAATAATATAATTTGATATTTTCTAAAATTTTTCATACCATGATTTTAAAAAGTAACAGACAGGTTAGTTTGTATGTATGTCGGCCAATTATCTAAGCTGTAGGATATAGGCCCTAATGTATCAGACAGTTCATAAAAAAGTTATTCCCAAACGCTTCCTACAATGCTGCCACCATTGGTCACGCATTGCATAGATTTGCATGTTATGATATGTGAATTCATCACTTTATAATAACATGAAAATGAATAACCAATAAAGATAAGTAATTAGTAAAGTACTAATGTAAGCTAATTCTTATTCTCTATGGAATAAATGGAGAGATGAGTACAACTTTATTAAAAACCTTTGTAGGCAATTTTCTAAATAGATATAATTTCATCTCAAAGTTTTATAGGAATTAAAATAGCGTTATAATTGGGCAATTAATCTTAAAATGCACTCGAAGATGTTACCAGAGTAACATTTTCATAAAACAATGAAAATCTTTTCTGTTATGCATTACATTATTGCATGATGTTTTTTTAAAATAAAGATAAATAAAATTTGTATTTAGATGATAGCGAAATTAACAATAATTGATGAATATATTGCAAAGGAAAACTTATAGACCACTTATAGTAATACGTAGATGATTATCAAGAATTCGGAATATTAACAAATCATAGGATAAGATTTTGAAAGAACCTATTGATATGCGTGTGGAAAAACAGAGTAAAACATGAGTATTATATAAAAAAACGTGGCCAGAGCACAAACAATATATTGCAGGTAAAATAATTATCCAAAAAGTTCCTCTAATTGATAAAAATAAAGTTATTATTCCACCTTTACACATAAAGTTGGTATTGGTGAAGAATTTCGTTAAAGCTATGAATAAAGAAGGTCGTGGATTTCAATATTTGCAAGAAGAATTTTTATCGCTAAGCTATGCAAAAATTAAGGAGGGTATTTTTGTTGGCTCACAAATTAGATACCTCATGACGGACAAAAATTTTGATGATATATTAAGTGATTTAGAAAAAGCAGCATGGATCGATTTTTAAAATGTTGTAACACATTTCTTAAGAAATCATCGAAGTCCTAACTTTGAAACATTAATTAAACACATGTTAGAAAGTTTCAAATATTTAGGATGTTGAAAGTCGTTGTAAATTCATATTTTAACATCTCATCTAAATTTTCCTTCCAAAATATGGGAGCTGTGAGCGACGAGCATGGAAAGCACTTCCACCAGGATATTTCTGCAATGGAAACCTGATTTCAAGGCAGGTGGACCCCTAATATTCTTGGAACCTTATTAAGGAAGCTAGTGATTGTGCTTATAAGATAGCATCCTCACATACGACATTCACCGCTACATAAAATGTGAAATTTCTTATTAATAGCATTTCTTTTTACAAAAATTCTTCTACATTTTTCTGAAACTTTATAAACAATGCATATTTTCAGTGTTTTAAATATTAATTTTAAGCTTTATGAGTGTTAATTTAAATTTTGTCATTACTAAGATACCAAATGATAAATTTCATGAAGTATATCTGTTGAATAAGTACTATAAAATTGAGATTTCAAAATTTTAAATTTTTTAAAAATCTATGGGTGATGGAAAAATTTTAATGGCATATTCTTTCAAAGCATAACCTAAAATATAAAAATCACCACATATTTAATTAGAAACAGAAATCTTGTTTATCAGTGTTATCAGACATCTCATAAAAATACCTCGGAGTTTATGCCTAGAACGTCTTAATATGTAAATGTGCGAATTCATTACGTCTCGCTGATTTAAAAGGGGTGATACATGATGAAAATTAGGAAAATAATTACTAATTCAATTTATCGTTATAATAAATGAAGGGATTAGTTTACATTTATTTAATTACTATTCAGAATATCGTTCTGAAAAATATATGTTATTGGTAATGCTTTAATGGAATACTTATAAAGAGCTCGTATTAAAGACAACAGCTCAAAATGTACGTTCATTTGTTTTCAAAGAGACCTTTTAGTTAGCTAGTTAAAACTATTTTGATGCAAATGTAGCTGTTATATTGATGTATTTATTTAGCGTAAGTTACATAACAATAATACGTAATAATGTTTATAAATAATGAACTTGCTTTGTGATCTATTCGGTTGGAAAGTCTAACCTAATATGAAGACAATATTTATTTTTTTTTGCATAACAGAAGTTAATAAAGGGAAAATTTTAAAAGGATTACAAGTAAATTTTGAAAGATCATATCAAACACGTCTGCTGTATTATGCCATTTACAAATCCCACAACGTGGATTGGAAAAAAGATTTCTTTGAAAAAAAAAAAAAAAGATTTATGATATATGATAATATTATAGAGTTAATTTAAACACTTAATAATTATAATAGAAAGAAACTTATATTAGTTACGTGGTTACTTAGACTATTGAGAAATTGATAATTTATTGAAATAGGGTAGTTCTAGGAGGAATGACCATTAACGAGACGTGTCCAGTCTAAATATTTCAAAAACTATATCATAAATTGCAGTAAAAATTTTGTACATAAGAAATAATTGCACGGGTTCATTTACTGAAGTTACGATGACTAATAATGGTTATAAAACATGAAATTGCTGAACGAAATATTCGGTTTGAAAGTGTAACCTAATATGAAGTCATTATTATTATTTTTTTTGTTTTGTTTTTCGAAATTTAGACAACATAATTCTTTATATTAAATTTTATAAATGAGTATTCCTTTATAATTAGAACAATCATTGCAAGTTTTCAAAAGTTATCGTTGCAAAAAATCTGTTAAAAAGAATTATTATATACTGAGTTTTAAATTTTGTCCATGTATTTATTGTACATGTAGTGAGCACTAAAATAACACAAAAATCTTATATTTTAGATTAAACTTAACACAAGTATATTAAGTTTTATTTAATTTCTTAAAATATTTACTTAATATAAGAAAAGGAATTTATTATAATTTGAGGCAATATAACAAACTTAATTTTCTGAATTCAGTGATTATCAGACACCGCGTAAATAATACCAAAGAATTTATATCTAGAATGTCTTAATATATAAATGTGTAAATCCATTACATCTCGGTGATATAAAAAGGATGATAAATGGTGAAAATTATGAAAAAAAAAACTCAATTTATCGTTATAATAAATGAAGGAATTAGTTCATGTTTATTGAATTACTATTCAGAATATTGTTATGAAGAATATATGGTATTTCAAATGCTTTAATGGGATACGTATAAACAGATCTTATTAAGAACAATAGCTGAAAATGCACGCCCATTTGTTTTCAAAGATACCTTTTATATAGATAATTAAAATGAGTTTCATGCAAATGCAGCTGTTATATTTATGTATTTCTTTATCTGAAGTTACGATAATTAATAATGTTTATAAATAATGAGATTGCTTTGTGATCTATTCGGTTGGAATGTCTAAACTAATATGAAGACATTAATTATTTTTTTTTGTCAGTATATAAAAGAAAAATTATGCATAATAAAAGATAGAAAAAGAACAATTTTAAAGGAGCGATATGTAAATTTTGAATGACGAAGATCAAACACATCTGTTATATTGTGTAATTTGCAAATAACACAATTTGGATTAAGAAAAACGTTTGTTTGAAAAACACTTTCGATATATGATATTATTTAAAAGATAATTTCAAATAGTTAAAAACGTGAAACAGAAGGAAAAGTAAATTAATTACGTGGTTTTCTGCTCTCATTATTTGATAATTTATTTATATAGGATAATTATAGGGAGATGAAATTAGAGAAGAGATGGCCAGTCTAAATATTTCAAAAAATATATCATAGATTTTATTATAAACTTTGTTCATAAGCAATAGTTGCCCGCCCTAATTCATTGAAGTTACGATAATTTATAACGTTTTATACAAAATGAAATTTAATATTTATGAGTTAATTTCAAATACTAAAAAATTTATTTAGAGGGAAATTTAAATTAGTTAAATGGTTATTTAGACGATTGAGGAATTGATAATTTATTGAAATAGAGTAGCTGTAGGAGGAGAGCTGGAGGCTGTAGAGGAGCTGTAGGCCATTGAGGGGAGATGGCCAGTCTAAATATTTCAAAAACTATATCATAGATTGCAGTAAAAACTTTGTTCATAAGGAAGAGTTGCACGAGTTAATTCATTGAAGTTACGATAAAGAATCATGTTTATAAAAAATGGAATTGCTATACGAAATATTCGGTTGAAAAGTGTAACGTAATATGAAGTCATTATTTATTTTTTTTCAAAATTTAAAAGAAAAGTCATGCATGACAAAAGATAGTAAAAGGGGAATTTTTAAGTGTTGACAAGTAAATTTTGACAGGTCATGATGAAACACATCTGCTGTATTGTGTAATTTGCACATAGCACAATTTGGATTGGGAAAGACGTTTGTTTGCAAAAAACCACTTCCGATATATGATAATATTTAACAGTTAATTTCAATTCAAAGGTCATATAAAAGTAAATGTAAATTAGTTACATAGGTACCTGCAGAATTATTTGATAATTTATTGAAACAGGATAGTTCTATGACATCAGATCACAGAAGTTTGATAGCCAGTCTAAATATTTCAAAAACTATGTCATAGATTGCAATATAAACTTCATAAGAAAGTTCATAAGAAACAGTTGGACGTTTTCATTCGCTGAATTTACGATAGCTAATACTGTTTATGGTATAACTTACATGGCATAACTATACGATCTATTTGGTTGAAAAGTGCAACCTAATATGAAGTCATTTTTAGCTATCAAAGCCTGAGAGCCTATGTGCTCGCCCGTTATGTACGTATGTATGTGCGTGCATACGTACGCAATGCAATAACTCATGATAAAAATAACCAATTTCCTGAAAATTTCGGGTATAAGCTTATTATTAGAAGGCGCATTCCTGATTAGTTTTGAGAGTTCACTTGATAAATATAAGAAGGGGACGTTAGCTTATGCCCTTCCCCTTAATTTATATAAATGGGTTTTTCATGCAGAATTATCCGATTTTTTTCATACCTTAGATATAAGATAATTCTGATAAGGCACCTCCGCGGGTCATTAGATAAGAATTAAGAAAGGTCCTAGGTATTATTGGTCCTCTCCTTAATTTCTGTAAATGGGTTTTTGATGCAGGATTATCAGATTTCATTCAAATCTTAGATACAGGAGCATTCTGATGATGTGCTTCCGTGATTAGCATTGGGTGTTCTTTGGATAAGTTTACAGAAGAATAATGGGTGGGTAATCCCCCTGCTTTCATTTAGATAAATAGGTTTTTCACGCAAAATTTATCAATTTGTTTCAAATTTTTGATGTAGGTTCATTCTAAAAAGGCCCTTCTCGGATTTGTTTTTAGAATTTATTGGATAAGTATAAACGGGGGATAGTGGAAACTACCCCTCATAATTTAGATATATGGTTTTTCATGCAAATTTAACCGATTTCTTTCAATTTTTGGAAAAAGTTTCATAGTGATAAGAAGCTCCATTCATTAATTGTGGTATACTTAAGTGTAAAGGGGGGTATGGGCGATTACCTCTTAAGTTAACTAATTAGAATTTTGTGCAGAGTTATCCGATCTGCTTTAAATTTTAGATTTATGTTCTTTCTGCTAAGTTGAATTTCTGATCATTATTGGAGATTTGATGGTTAGGTACAAATGAGAGAACGGGGGACAACGCTTCTTAAATTATATAAATTAGTTTTTATGCGCAATTATTCGACTTGCTTCGAATTTTGGATACGGGTTTATTTTACGATAAGGCGCACATCCCTGATTAGTTTTGGGGGGTTCGAGAATTAAGTATACAGAAAGGAAATTGGGGGGTATTTCCTCCTTTAATCCTTTCAGAGGTAAGATATTTGTGCTCAAAAATATTCAAATAAATAAATCCTATCGGAATTTACGGACAAATTTATTTGAAAATAAACAAAACTGCTTCTTCACGTATATTATGAGATCAAAAATGTACTAAAAATTCTTGATGCCAGTTGGCAATTTAAGCATTAAAATTAACTGTTTGCAGAAGACAAGTGACGCCCCTCAAGGGATTAATTTGTTTTTTGCAGGGTATTACTATATAAGACTGTAATATGCAATTAGTGTGCGTAGCCTGCGGTGCCTATGCCATCAGTTTACCTGGGCAATGTTCTTTTTATTATTATTGATTTTTTCTAAATTTAAAAGAAAAATTATGCGTAACAAAAAATAGCAAAAGGAAAATTTTTAAATGGCGACAAGTAAATTTTGAAAGGCCATGATCAAACAGTCTGCTGTTTTATGTCATTTACAAATCACGCAATATGAATTTGGAAAAAACTCAAAAAACGATTCTGCTATGTGGTAATATTTAAGAATTAATTAACAAATTAAATAAAAGAAAATATAAATTAGCTATGTGTTTACTTGCATGGATTCTTTGGAAATTTATTTTTAAAAAGTATAAAGGATTTGCCTCTCACTCTATTTCGATGTGTACTTTTGGTAGCATTAGTGAGCAAATCCATTTATCCATTTTCAATGCTATTTTTTAAGATAAAAATAGAAAAAAATAAAAATTACAAAATATAAGGGTTCAATGGAAAATGCCAAGTTCTATAGGGCTCTCACAACGAGCCCGGATGCCAAGCATCATTCTCCGAGTCTCATTCTCTACTCCTCTCCGCATCTCATCTCTTCAATTCCGAGAGCCAGTTTTTCTCTCTGGCCCCGCCCAGATAAAAGCCCAATTGGCTCGCCTGGTCTCCGCCTTCGCGCCAGTATTGCCAGCTTCCGTCTAGGCGATATTGAAACTTTTCTCCCGCCGAAAAGCTACTGAGGGGTCCCGGCTATTAATCAATAGTAGCCGTATCGAATTTGCTAATGTCAAATGATAAAGGCTGGCGAGACTCGTAGTCGCCTAAAAGAAAAAGGTTTTACGGGTACCATGGGAAACTTTGTCCCTTCACGTGCTTCCGCCTTCATCTGACTTCAATTTACAAGTGCACTGTGTCGCTTTAATTAGACAAATCAGATGACCTTACAGCAATCCCCTCTTGTGGCCGAGATTTTCCGCACGTTCGAAAATTTTAAGACGAGGTACAGTTACTAGGTTCGCACCAGTTAATTTATTAATTTAACTTGTACGATAAAACACACAATTTACTACAATATAACAATTTTTATAAGCCAGATATACACATTTTAATTAATAAAATAATATAGAAATAATTTTATGCAAGTTAATTAAGAATTTATATACAAATATTATTTTCAGCTCACATTCATTCTACCCTACTCAAACATTAATGTGTAACCTTTCCTTTACAATCTTTTACTTGAAAGGGTGTTGATAAGCTCGAATTATTTTCGAATCCCTTCAATGATGTGAGGAAAGCTTCCTCCATTTCTGGATTCCAATTAAGTTTAGTTTCCCGGTTTTTTTACTCAAAATCGTGCGTCTCAGATTTTATTACCGAAGCATAATTTTGGCTAAGATCGGGCATCAATTTGGAAAGACTAATTTTTGACTTACATTCCGGCATGGAGAATTCCGTTTTATTTCGGGTTTCAAATCCAGCTGAGTTGCGTCGACTGTCACCTAGACTTGGTCTCAACTCATTAACCGTAGGCAGTGCTAATTTTCTCCTGGCTCACTTAACTTTCAAAGTTTCCTTACGCTTCTGCAAGTCCGACACAGGCGAAGCCTTCCTGATTGGTTATAATTTGATCCTCTTTTTTCTGAATCACGCTCTTCCGGGATACTGATTAAAGGTCTAGTACCGAAATCATCCCTCATTACATCAGATTCATATGCCTTTTTATTCATGAGATCAACTTCCGACCCCCTTGGACCACGCGTTTTAAGAAAATTTTCCGTGTCGTTATTGGAAAACGCGCTGCGGTGCGACTGATTTGTGACATCGTCCGCTCTGAAAATTTTTCCTCCACCGTCCTTACATCATTTTGCTTCGTCTTAATCTCAGGCGCCTTTGTCATCGTTTCCCTTATTAATCCATGATGAACTTTCATGCGGTTCATCAAATCAAACGCACGTTCGATTACAGTATTTTCGGAAATCTCATCTCCCTTCCATCGTTCGAATAAATTCTCCAGTTCTTTTACGCGATTTGGCCAAAAATAATATCCCCTATTTCGCTCTCAGTTTCTTTCATAATTATGTGTTTTTCTACACAATCCTGGTTGTCTGATACGATGTTTTTCTAATATCTATCGGGCTGTCATTAGTTTTGCCTTTTCATCGATCCGTTAAAATGCGGCATTCTCCCAATTCCCCTTTTTCCCCCAACGAGCGATATATTCTCGGCATGAACTAGTTTAGTACATTCTAATTTCCCCTCCGATTTAACGATACTAACGGCGCTTCGGTTGCCCAGGGCTATCATTCCTCCTTGACGTTCTCTTTCGCCTTGCGAGGAAATTCCCTCTCTCAGACGGACCATCACTGCGCGCTGGTATATTGCTCCTCCCGAAACAGGGAAACTCTTCCTCTACCTCGGCGCTCACAATTTTCTCTTCCGAGGACGTCTGGGAACCAGTCCGGGCAATCGACGCTTGATGTTTTCGCTTCCCGAATTTTCTTCTAGTTTCGAATTCCGTAAACGCGCATGGTTTCGGAACGTTCGGTTCATTTGATTTCGCGCTTGTCATCTGTTTATGAATTAATGCTTGGGTTTTGTTCCCTAATAAATAATGGATCATATCCGTTTTTTTCTCAACTGCGGTCACCTTAGTGCGTATGATGCTACCGTCAATTATCCTAATTTGAACATTTACCATTTGGTAAACAACGAAGTTTGTTGTATAATGCTTGCTTTAGCCAAACCTTTCCTTTGGTAAATTGGTCCTTATTTACATCGTGAGCAGATATTAGATCAAACGTCGATCCTGAATTACATAAAATTTTCAGCTCTTTCCCATTAAGGTGCCGCTTCACTCAAGAGAAAAGACCCATTCGCTGATGCTAATTCTATGGAAGAAATTTATAAAGATATCTTGGTTGCATTTTATTATTTTTAAATGATTCTTTTTGCATTGGATAGCTAAGATTGATCTGAATGCAGGCCGTTTTTTACTTTTTTGATTTTGTTTACAGATATTTGTTATGAGGGTGACCGATTCTGAAAATGAAAGCATTCTCGTAAAAAATATCTGTAAATGAAATCAAAAAAGTAAAATACGGCCTGCACTCAGATCAATATCAGTTATCCAATGCTAAAAAAATCATTTAAAAATATTAAAATGCAACCGAGATATCTTTATAAATTTCTTTCATAGGATTAGAATTAGCGCACGGGTCTTTTCATTTGAGTGAAGCGGCCCCTAAATTAACCTGCGACTGACATAGGGACTAAAATATCCTTCCAAATTTCGTAGACCCGCGATATGATAAACTGTTTCAATATTTTCTGTTTTTGGTTCCGGACAAGAATAACAGTACTGTCCGACCTTCTTGCACGTAAAGCAAGTAATTTCTTTTCTTTTATCGAATATCTCATTGCGATTTTTAGAGTTTTCTTTATTTATCCAATTTATTTTGTTCTCCTCCGTTCTAGTTTCTGTTTTAGATTTATTATACTCAAAAGGTTTAGCGGCGCAATGAATTTTAGAGAATCCTTCTCGCCTAATATTTTTCCTCGCCACCTCGTATGCGTCTAACTTTCTAGCTAAATCAAAAGGTGTAATTATCACGCTCAAAACATCAATAAAATGTTGCTTCGCTTCCGGGTTAAATATCCGTTTAAATTGATCAGTAATTATCAAATCTCTGAGTTCTTCGAACGATGTTATTTCTAAACCGCTTAACCATTGGTCAAAGAAATTGGAAGCTTCGTACACTAAATCTTTAGATGTTTTGTTTTTGGGCTTTTGAGAATTCACAAATTTTGGCCGAAAGTCTTCTGCCGAAAATTGAAATCTTTCAAGAAGTATTTTTTAATGTGGTCGAAATCATCTGAATTAGAGGGAGATTCTCGTGGAATCAACTCTCCTAAATCGGTAGGCAATAGTCCTAACAAATGTGTAACCCACTGATTCTTGTTGATTTGTGCCTTTCGTGCTTGTCTTTCAAACAAATTCAAAAGAAATGTAAATCTCGGAGTTTTCCGAATCAAATTTATGTAGAACCGTCTTTAAAGATATTTTGGTTCTCTCTCGCTCTGGATAGAGGCCAAACTAATTGTGTCCGTCTCCCGTTCTAACCTTAGTTTCGCTAATTGATGTTCGCTTTCCAACTCCTTAGTCTTTTGTCCCCTCTCATACGCTTTCAGTAATTCTGTTTCTGACCTTTCTTCATTTTCTCTATCTAATGCATCCTTTTCAATAATTTTAGCTGGGCTAATGCCAAAGTTTCTTCGTAGTCTGGGGCTTCAGTTAATTTTTTTATGGTTTTAGGAATTATTATCAGAATCCTCTAAATTTGTCCCGAATTCAACAGCTAATTCTCTCAAATCACAAATACCTCTTTCCTGACCAAGTCATTCTGAACGATGTGTAATTATAAAAAAACCATCTACACTGGGTTATCTACGTAAATAAGTGCCTCTAAATATTTTCCCGTAATGTAAATATTCACAATCATATTACGCGACATGTAAATTATAACACAAATACAATTTCAACAATATGATAAATAGCTCTTATCATCACTCAATCAAGAATATATTTTTAAAGCATTTTACTTAAATCAATTTTAAATAATCATCTGATTCTCAAAAAAATATTAATTTTGATTAAAATGCAAATAAGAAATAGAATTTTCTTTAGTTACTCGCAAACTCTAACTATACTTTCTTTTGACCTCACTTAAAGATTTAAATCCCAAATCACAGAATTATATTTATTAAAAAAAATTATAGTGCATTTCAAAGAAATAATTAGTTATTCAATATACTGCATGCTAATTTGCACCTTACTTAAACCTTTTTTCCCTCAAACTTTGCAAGTTCATTTTAATCCAATTTGAATAATCATGGATAACTGCTGATGATTTTTTTGCAAGCTTCGTACACGAAATTTTTAAATGTTTTTTTCGGGCTTTTGAGAATTCACAAATTTTAGCCGAAAGTCTTCTGCCGAAAATTGAAATCTTTCAAGAAGTATTTTTTAATGTGGTCTAAATCATCTGAATTAGAGGGAGATTCTCGCAGTATCAACTCTCTTAAATCGGTAAGCAATAGTCCTAACAAATGTGCATTCCACTGATTCTTGTCGATTTGTGCCTTTCGTGCTTGTCTTTCAAACTAATTCAAAAAAATGTAAATCTCGGAGCTCTCGGAATCAAATTTAGGTAGAACCGTCTTTAAAGATATTTTGGTCCTCTCTCGCTCTGGCTAGAGGCCAAACTAATTGTGTCCGTCTCCCGTTCTAGCCTTAGTTTCACTAATTGATGTTCTCTTTTCAACTCCTTAGTCTTTTGTTCCCTCTCATACGCTTTCAGTAATTCTGTTTCTGACCTTTCTTCATTTTCAATATCTAATGTATCCTTTTCAATAATTTTTAGCTGGGCTAATGCCAAAGTTTCTTGGTAGTCTGGGGCTTCAGTTAATTTTTTTATGATTTTAGGAATATTATCAGAATCCTCTAAATTTGCCCCGAATTCAACAGCTAATTCTCTCAAATCACATTTCCTCTTTCCTGACCAATTCATTCTGAACAGTGTGTAATTATAAAAAAACAATCTACATTGGGTTATCTACGTAAATAGATGCCTCTAATTTTCACCCTTAATGTAAATATTCACAATCATAACACGCGACATGTAAATTACAATACAAATACAATTTGAACAATATGATAAATAGCTCTTATCATCACTCCATCAAGAATATATTTTTAAAGCATTTTACGTAAATCAATTTCAAATAATCATCTGATTCTTAAAAAATATTAATTTTTTATTTATGTGCAATTAAGAAATAGAATTTTCTTGAGTTACTCGCAAACTCTAACTATACTTTTTTTTGACCTCACTTAAAGATTTAAATCTCAAATCACAGAATTATATTTATTCAAAATAACTATAGTGCATTCGAAAGAAATAATTAGTTATTCAATTTACTGCATGCTAATTTGCACCTGACTTAAAACTTTTCTTTCCTCAAACTTAGCAAGTTTATATTAATCCAATTTGAATAATCATGGATAACAGCTGATGATTTTTTTTGCATTATCACACTGCCTACAGCGAAAACCTCTGCAATGAACAATTAAAGAGCACTGACCTGTATTCCTTGTTCGGATGTCTGCAGGTTCCGTCTGTTACGTTAATTCGCAATCCACTTTCCACGGGCGTCCTTTCCTGGATTCTCCCGGGTTCCGGCTACGTCTGCCTTCCGCTCTTTTCAGTTACCGCTTCACGGCTGAACTTTCCTGGGCTCCAAGTCACATGTGCTGCGTTCGGGTTCCTTCTTTCCGTTTATCGCTGCACGGCTCGAATCTCCTGAGCTCCGAGTCACGTCTGCTTTGTCCGGGTTCCTTCTTTCCAGTTAGCGCTGCACGGCTAAACTCTCCTGGGCTCCGAGTCAAGTCTGCTGCGTCCGGGTTCCTTCTTGCCGGTTAGCGCGTACGACTGAACTCTCCTGAGCTCCGAGCGACGTCTGCTGCACCCGTGTTCCACTAGCAATTTCCATTATCATCCACTGCCACCACTAAAAAGGATTTGCCTCTCACTCTATTTCGATGTGTACTATTGGTAGCAACAGTGAGCAAATCCATTTTCAATGCTATTTTTTTTATTTAAAATAAAAATAGAAAAATTAAAGTTTACAAAATCTAAGAGTTCAATGGAAAATGCCAAGTTCTATAGAGCTCTCACAACGAGCCCGGATGCCAAGCATCATTCTCCAAGTCTCTCTCTCTCTCTACTCCTCTCAGCATCTCATCTCTTCAATTTCGAGAGCCAGTTTTTCTCTCTCGCCCCTCCCAGAAAAAAACCCAATTTGCTCGCTTTGTCTCCGCCTTGTCACCAGTATTGCCAGCTTCCGTTTAGGCGATATTGAAACTTTTCTCCCGCCGAAAAGCTACTGAGGGGACTTGGATATTAATAAATAGTAGCCGTATCGAATTTGCTAATGTGAAATGATAAAGGCTGGCGAGACTCGTAGTCGCCTAGAAGAATAAGGCCTTACGGGTACCTTGGGAAACTTTGTCCCTTCACGTGCTTCCGGCTTCATCAGGCTTCAATTTACAAGTCCATTGTCTCACTTTAATTAGTCAAATCAGATGACCTTACAAGAGTAATTCTAGGAGAGATGATCATAAAGCAGACCATAAAGTCTATGTGTTTAAAAAACTATATCACAGATTTTAGCAAGAACTTTGTCCGTAAGAAATAATTCAACGTGTTCGTTCACTGTGACGTGCAACTTCGTTTTTCAATAACAAAAAAAGTTATTTTGATGTTTCATTAATTTAATGATTGGATAATTTTGTTACGTATGGTATTCGACTGTTTTGCAATACACATGTTACTTTTTTATTAGGATTTGTATGGCAAATATATAATGCTGTCATTACTGTTTAATCTAAAACAAAAAAAAATTGTAGAGTGATGCTTCAAATAGAATCGGAATCTGTCCATTAATTTTAGGATAGATTCCGACGATTGATTACCACATCAAATCGAAGAACCACTTATAACCGATTTTTAAAAATTATACGGTTTGAGGAGTTTAAATAAATGTAATTATTTTTTTAATTATCATGCATTTTTTATGTTTATAAGTTTATCCATTGGTTTCAATTATTTAAAATTTAACAAATGCATACATTTCAATAACAAAACTATAATAAGAGCATACCGATGTATTTTTATTTCAGAAAGTATTGAAAAACTTATGGAACATTAATTCCGGAAACAAATTAAAGTTGATAAACAAACATAAAACTATTAAAAGAGTTTAAAGAAAAAAAAATCTTGACATTTTTAGCAGCGAAGTAGATGACATATATTTGAACTTGTTAGATTTTGCAAATTCCGAGGGAATACAATTGGAACAATATCACGGTGATAGATGTTGGAGGAATATAATTCCACAATCAAAAGCGTTATAACCATCAGGAAAGAAAATCATACCACAGTTACTAGATAGAATGCATAAAGTGTCAGAAGTGTTTCTATGAAACATGTAAAAACTACCAAGCTCTGCGCGAAAATCTTGCAAAATTTTACGAACTGAGAAGGATTGAAATTATATTTCAAATGTTGCTTAAGTTGTTGATTGTGTTGGTGTTGCTGTTGATTTTTTTCTCTGATTTATCGTAATATAATTGAATTCTTCTAAATGACTGTGTCTTTTTTTTGGTTTAACTACATGAAATATGTTATTTATGCTATTTTGACATTTTTTTTCATTCCTGTAATGTATGGCTATTTCTCATAGACTTGAAAAAGGAGATGGTCATCTGTCATTTTAATTTCAATTTTGTTCTTGATACCCATATAGCACACTTGCTTCCCCAGGATGTCCTGGGGAGGATTCACATTCCAGGACCGTCATCCCCCGGGCATCCCTGAGGACTCAGAATATTGTCACCAGGAGGTCCTCAGGAACCAAAAATGTCCGCTTTACAGCATCCTAGCGCGCTCTCCAGGACCTACTTCAGGTTCCTCCCCGGGAGGTTCTGGGGAAGATTTGAGGACGTGATATAGGAGGACTTTTGGAAACTTCAAGGTCACTAATATGTTTAAAAAAATTAAATTAAAGCTATGGTTTAATTTAAATTTTTTTAGAAGAAAACGCGAATGTTGTTTTCTTCTATTATTCAGACGGATTTACATATACAGAGATTATTCAGTAACAAATTTCTTACCTTCACTTTTCCTGCTGGATTTGAACCCGAGTACCTTGGTACTCTGGACGCTCACTTTGACCGTTATGCTGTAGGGTCAGTAAGGAATAAAGGTTTCTAAAGTATATATTAATTTTTACTCCGCTTTTGAAACACAAATCTATTAAATGTCCTCATTTTTTTGCCTTTTGCATATATTCGACATAAATTTAAATTAATAACTCTAAATAAATTAAAATCGCTCTGTAGTTAGAAAATTGATTATGAACTATATATTTTGACACACAATGAATGATGCAAAACGTTTCTGATGATATCCCCTATAAAATTTAATTTTAGTTAGTAAAAATATTATTTCCAAAGATTAAAATAGCAAGAGATTAAAACACATAGTTTCTTTAAAGATATGATTTTTTTTTTTAATGATTGACAAATAAAGACTAAGTGAATCCTTTCAAAAATAAAACGTTTTTGCTCTCTCTTACTTTTTTACAGAAATTTTAATCGATTTTTTTTCTGTTTTCTATTGGTGCTCTTATTAAATGAATTTATGGAAAAAATATATAAATTTGCTTAGTCTTTTCTTTCCTAATTTTCACTCTTTGAAATATTTCATTGTTGTAAATTCATAGAGAACCCCAACAGCGGCCAAGAGGTTCTGCTTTCGAAGCTGGTAGATGTGAGGTGCTGATTTTGTACCCAATCGCACAAGTCGGCCTAATCGTTCGGTGTATTCCACGGTTTTTTTTTATCTTAAACTTCCTTGCATAAATACGGGTTGGGTTCCTTTAGAAAGACCCTCCGGAGGGCAACCCTCCTCTCTTGATGTGTCCCTTGATATATATTTTTTAATGATTGACAAATAAAATCTAAGTAAATCCTTTCAAAAATGAAACTTTTTTGCTCTCTCTCGCTCTTTGCTCTTTTTTTACAGAAATGTTTATCGATTTTTTTCTTTTTACGCTTGGTTAAAGGTGCTCTTATTATATGAATTTCTGAAAAAATATATAAATTTGCTTAGTCTTTTCTTTCCTAAATTTTCTTCTATAAAATATTCCATTGTTGCAGTTTCATAGTGGGTTCCACCAGCGGTGAGGAGATTCTGCTCTCGAAGCTGGTAGATGAGAGGTGCTGAGTTTGTAACTAATCGCGCCCGTCGGCCTAATCGTTCGGAGTTTTCCGCTCTTTTCTTCGAATCTTGGATTTCTTTGCGCAAATACGGGTTGGGTTCCTTTATAAAGACCCTCACGGAGGGCAACCCTCCTCCCTTGATATGTCACTTGATGATTTTTTGTTTATGATTGACAAATAAGGTCTAAGTGAACCTTTCAAAAGTGAAAGCTTTTCTCTCTATCTCTCTTCTTATTATTTTTTTACAGAAATTTTAATCGATTTTTTACTCTTGGTAAAAGGTGCTCTTATTATATGAATTTATGAAAAAAATACATAAATTTGCTTAGACTTTTCTTAAGTTTTTTCTTCCCTAATTTTCACTCTTTGAAATATTTCATTGTTGCAGTTTCATATTGGGCCCCACCAGCGGTCAAGAGATTCTGTTTTCGAAGCTGGTGGATGGGATGTGTTGAGTTTGTACCCAATCGCGCCCGTCGGCCTAATTGTTCGAAGTTTTCTGTGGTTTTCTTCGAATCTCGGATTTCCTTGCCTAAATACGGGTTAGGTTCTTTAGAAAGACCTTCACTGAGGGCAACCCCCCTCCCTTGATATGTCCCTCATAGTGATAATTGGCCGTCACAAATACAACCAATCAATAAACCCGTTTTAAAGTGATTATGTATATTTTGGCGAGTACTTATTAACGAATAATTGAATCCGTTACTTATGAAATTCTTATACGACGGTACGATTTACAGATGTTTGGAGATTTACCGCTCGTTGCGGGATTAAAAAATACTGTAAAACCACTGTATTATTTTATAACATTGTAAAAATATTGAAATTTTGTATTTTCATTCATAACACACTATTGTACAAATTTGTATAATTTTGTTATATCAGAATTTGGTGTGAAAATCATTTGTAAAATTCTATCATTACACTGAAACAGTGCTTTATTTACATAAAATAGAAACTATTAATAAAATTTGAATCTGTTAACAAAATCATTTTATTTTCTTATTGTAATAAATAGAATTAATTTTCAGTTAAATCTCCATTTAATAGTCTTTAAAAATTGTATGAAATCTTATATAAAAAATACAATATGCACCTTTTTTCATTTAACCAACGACGGGGAAACATATTTGTTGGTTTCTTGAAATGTATTTTTAGTGACTAAGATTTTAGGCAATTTTAAAAGTCTAAAAGAACTGATATCTTTTTTTAAAATATAAGATGTTTTTATCACCGAATTATTACTTGAATATCCCAAACTAATATATATATATATATGTATATATATATATATATATTTACATTTACTAACAAATTTATTCGTAACGCTTATTCTTACAAATTCACAAATATTTTAAGTTCAAATTCTTGGAATAACGTCCTTTTTTTCTCTCTCCGGCAAAAATTGCAAACGCATTCTCAGCTGACAACTTACTGGGGGGCGGAATAATCTTGTTGAGAGTCCTTTTGTTGGAAGGTTGGGAAGGTAATTTCCTGCTATTTGGGGCATTGTATGCAACTGCTTACATTATAATATACTCATTGTCACTGAAATAGGAATATATACTTGGTCAAACATGTATGAAGAAATTCCATTCAATAAAGTTGAAAATTGTGACAAAAAATATTTGTTACTTAGGAAATACAGATAAATATTTATCTGTAATTTCAGAGCTAAAAAATTATTCATATATCTGAAGTTTTCATCAAAGATAATTATCTTTGATTTTGTGTTATGTGCTGTGATAAATATGTCTAGTTTCGTCGAGACATTTTTGTTTATTTTATATATATATATATATATATATATATTACAAATTTAAAATTTTTTCGCCAAAACTAACCTTTATACTATCTTAATTTTCTTATAATAATATTCCGTACTTACTTCAAATTATTAAATTAAAATCTTGTTTCTAAATCTAATCTGTTAATCCTTATGCAGACGATATAAATTCTTAATTTGCCTTAAAAAACATTATTCCAGTATGCGTAAATTTAAAAAGATGGCTCTAAATTAAACATATTCTTAATTAAAACTTTATTTCTTAATATTCCAAATAAAACTGATTTCTTCTATGTTTTTATCAACCCTTTTTAAGAAATTCTTATTAAATTTATTCCAAAACCATACCTTTCAAAAAATATCATTATTTTATTTTATCTATTTATTTATTTTTCCGCCGTCAACGATAATGTGCATATTAATAAATTCATTTCTTTTCTTTTTCTCTTAAAATTAATCATGTATAAAAATCGTCTGCCTAAGATATTTAAAATTCGGAGTCAATTATAAATTGGTTAAATAATATTTTTTTTTAAAATAAATTTATCGTCTGTTTAAAATAGCCTCGTAACTGGACAAGAATTCTGTTTACATAAAAGAATGATGGTTTGAGGTTACCGAATGTTCCAGAACTTTCTTTTCAGTTTAAAAAGGGGGAAGTCTCGAGATGAAAAGAAGATTCTGAAGATTTCTTGGGTTGCTTTTTCGATGAGGACAGCTCGCTGAAATAATGATGGAATTTTTGCAAAAAGGAGCTTTTCCTTCCTCATTATCACGAATTTAATAAATGAATTTACAGCAGCCCATGACTAATTATTGGATTTTCTACATTTATTTATTATTTTTGTTTTTTTTCCCTCGCTTGCCATGACTGTGTGTTTCTTTTTAACCAGTGGAAATAATTCGAGTTCTCCTGAAATCGTCACAACTAATCGAAAAGTCGCACAGGATAGGTAATGCCTGTGCTAGTGCCTGTTTCGGATTTTGAAATGAATCTACTGAAGAAGTAAAATGCTATGTAAATGAATCTAATGAATCTACTGAAACGAAGTGATGACAAAAATATGAATCGCCGAAAATTTTTCCCGCCATGATTGAAAGTGTTATTAAGCAAGAATTGCCATTACCTTTTGATTCCTCGAGTGAATGTAACAGAGGAGATTTTAATGTTAAACAGCTTTCTGTCCGAGTGGTTTGAAAGATTTCTTCTAAATATCTCGTGAATTCCTGAGGCCTGATATTCCACCTTTTTGCTGTTTATGTGTAACTGATGACTCAAGATAATCATGGTCATAATAACAAATTTTTGAAAGTTAATGATTTCAAAGTGGTAAGTATGTGAAAGGTATTCGATGAGGAATTTAATGAAGATTGGATTTTATTGAAGATTGTTCTTGAACTGTAAGTATATTTTATTAAATGTTTTGATTATTATTTCAATTCTATTTATGATTGATGGAAAGTATTTATTATTTATTTATTTATTTATTTATTATTTTATTGATGAGAGTAATTTGAAGTTAATTTATTAATTTACTAATTTATTTATTTATTTGATTATTTATCTGTGAATCTTACTTACTTACCAATTTATGAGCATTATTATTATCATTATTATGTGTTGTAGATTGAAATATTTTATTCTTAAGGATTTAATTGAGGAGTATGATGTTCTTAAGATATTTACTGTTACTTATTAAGACTATTATGACATTTTTATGCACGATTAAAGGCAATTTTGTAATAATAAGGAATTATATAGAAAAACTTAGTAGCTCAAGTTTACTTTTAAAAAGTACATTTTCTATTTTATTGATATTTGTTTGTTATCAAGAACTATTCTCAGAATGCAGTATTTTCATGATAATGTTCCTACAACTAGACATTTGAGCTGAAAATTAAGTTAACATTTATGTTTTTCATTTTATTTGTTAGAATTTCTGGTTACAGTGAGCTTTGGTTCCCGGATTCTTATAATTTATTTAAATTCAGTAAGACTATGGAACTGTGCAAGGCTGTTGCTAGAATTTTGACTGATAAATATGATTAATTTTTTTGTAAATTTTGTGATTTTAAGTAAGGAATTACCTATAATTAAAATTTTTGAATATGTTTATGATCTATAAAATAATAGAATTAAAAGTTGATCCCAATTTAAGGTATATCTATGATATTTACAATTTCTGTTTTATTAGATAAAATTTCTGGTTAATGTTAACAGCTAAATATAGTCACAATTTCACGATAATTTTGATTCAATTTTTTTTTAAATGGTGGGTAATGGTTTTGTGTGAGGCAATTAAAATGTATACAACATCAGTAGACAAAGCCCTCAAAATTGCGAAAGCGCGAACTCATGAATTTCACCTTAAAAGTAAAAGACTCTATGATCGAAATTTTGTTGAATGCCCATTAAAAATACAAGACTCTGTAATTTATGAAGAATTTAAATACCCTAACGCTCGAAAATTAGAACCTACTTTCTCTGGACCATATAAAATTATAAATAAACTTTCTGATGTAACTTATGAAATAGATAAATTTAATTATGAGACAGGACAGAATTCCGTTATTGTGCATGTTTCTAAATTAAGACCCTATTTTTCACCCGAAGATTTTAAACTGTTTCATGAGCAATCCAAAAAACAAACAAAACCTCAGATACAATCACTAGATCAAACTAAAGTCAAGACAATAGATTAAATTTACCATAAACAACCATAAAAAAAATACCATAAAAAAACTTTTACCATAACCATTTACCAAATACCATTAAACCATTAAACCATTAAAACCATTTACCATAAAAAAAACCATAATTTTCAACATCAGCGGGTATGTTCTTGGAGCGCTACAAGAATATTACTTGTTTTTGGGAGTTTTTGGGATTAAATTGGGCTCCTTATGCAGGCATAAGGTGAACACTTTGATTGTAAAAGCTTTCAAATTGATGTTGATAAATTAATTTTAAGGGTGTTTAAGTCTAACTATATTTACTCATTTATTTGACATTAGTATTACTCTATTTATTCAGCAGATATTATATGATAATAGTTATAAAATCTAATGATTCTACTCAAACCTATAACATAATATGTGATTTTCAGTGATTGTGAAAACTACAGATTAAAAGTTTTTCAAAAAAGCACACTTTTTTTATTTCCATTTCTCAATTAAGAATGACACCTTTTATTCCTATTGTATTTTATTATTAAAGTTTATAAACCATGTGTGGATAAAACATTATTCTACATTTGGCATTGAAAACTTATAACCAAATTTGACAATTTTGTAAAAGAGTATCAGAGAGGAATTATTGTAAGGAAATACTGGTTGAGAGTCCTTTTTCTAAGTAGTTAGATTTAATTTTATTTGGATTTTGGAATTATTATGATTTTTTTTATTTATACTTTCGGCTAGCAAAAAATACTTTCTTATGCTATTAGAAGATAAGAAAATTATTTAGTTGCTATGTAATTATTTTTATCCTCAACCAATATTTTCCCTATCAATAATAAACAAATAGTGATATTTTCTTTTGATTATACTCTTGTTTTACTATTATTATTATTATTATGATTTCTATGATGAAATTTAGTATTAATTATACTCTTATTGAAAAATATTAGGATATGGAGTCTTATTATTCTATTACTTATTATTGTTGACATTGTTATTATTTAAATTTTTCTATATTATTTATTATTGATATTGAGAGTGATGCTATTTATTATTGAAAAATTGATATATTATTGAAAGATGTTGGATCCAACATAACATAAAAAACAAAGCTTAAACTAGATTTGGAGATATTTAATTAAAGAGACTGTATTCACTGGACATTGAAAAAGACTCTTTTAGATATTCTTGAAAGACTTTTTTCATTTAAAGGACTTATTTAAAATAAACTATGCATTAAGTCATTCTAGTTATTTAAACTTCCATGAGAACGAACTTTTATTGTTTTTATTATATTTTTATCTCTTGCTTATTAATATTCATAACTTATTTACTGTTATTATATGTATTATCTCCTATGCACTTACAAATGGTAAGTGATGTTGTAACATTATTGTATTTCTTTCAGGGAAATGCTCCTACCTAAATTTAATTCAGAATTATTTTCTCTTAACTATTTTATTTTAATCGCTAATATTTTTTATATTGCGTTAATTTTCTTTTCTTCCATCTCTTGGCTTCCTGAGTTTGACAGTTTTATTCCAAAATTTAACTTTTCTAAATTATTATATTTCTGTTGTCTGAACTTGTAGTTTTATTTAACTATCAATTTCATACAAAGTCTTGGGGAGGGGGGATAATATTACAAATTTAAAAATTTTTCGCCAAAACTAACCTTTATACTATCTTAATTTTCTTATAATAATATTCCGTACTTACTTCAAATTATTAAATTAAAATCTTGTTTCTAAATCTAATCTGTTAATCCTTATGCAGACGATATAAATTCTTAATTTGCCTTAAAAAACATTATTCCAGTATGCGTAAATTTAAAAAGATGGCTCTAAATTAAACATATTCTTAATTAAAACTTTATTTCTTAATATTCCAAATAAAACTGATTTCTTCTATGTTTTTATCAACCCTTTTTAAGAAATTCTTATTAAATTTATTCCAAAACCATACCTTTCAAAAAATATCATTATTTTATTTTATCTATTTATTTATTTTTCCGCCGTCAACGATAATGTGCATATTAATAAATTCATTTCTTTTCTTTTTCTCTTAAAATTAATCATGTATAAAAATCGTCTGCCTAAGATATTTAAAATTCGGAGTCAATTATAAATTGGTTAAATAATATTTTTTTTAAAATAAATTTATCGTCTGTTTAAAATAGCCTCGTAACTGGACAAGAATTCTGTTTACATAAAAGAATGATGGTTTGAGGTTACCGAATGTTCCAGAACTTTCTTTTCAGTTTAAAAAGGGGGAAGTCTCGAGATGAAAAGAAGATTCTGAAGATTTCTTGGGTTGCTTTTTCGATGAGGACAGCTCGCTGAAATAATGATGGAATTTTTGCAAAAAGGAGCTTTTCCTTCCTCATTATCACGAATTTAATAAATGAATTTACAGCAGCCCATGACTAATTATTGGATCTTCTACATTTATTTATTATTTTTGTTTTTTTCCCTCGCTTGCCATGACTGTGTGTTTCTTTTTAACCAGTGGAAATAATTCGAGTTCTCCTGAAATCGTCACATATATATATATATATATATATATATATATATATATACAAAAACATTTAACATTTGATATTAAGATGCATCAGGACTCGATTTAGATAATTTTCATAACAAAGTTTTAAACGGTACTAATGAACAAACTTACATTAAGAATCTCTTTTTTTTCTTTGCATAAATACCTTTACCTCTAAGTATCAGAAAAATATATAAACTTGAAATGTCTTCTATTTAGAGATTTTAGTGTATTAATTTAGAAACTTACTATTAAGTTAATTTAAACAAGTTAAATTAATTTCTTAATTAAAAAAATAATAAAGCAAAACGCAATAGGTTATTTATTAATAATTAATAAAATATTGATAAATGAAGAAATTGATTTAAAAGATACATAATAATAATTAGTATATAAAAATAGTAATTAACTGAAATAATAAATTAAAATTTTTAATTTAACAAATTTTACAAATTAAAATTTTTAATTTAACTAAAAAATTAAAAGTTATAGCAATAATTAAAAATAATTACAATTTAATATCAATTATCTAATTTGCTAATAAATAAGAAATCAAATAATTAATAAAATAAAATAAACTCATTAAAATCGATACTGATTAATTTGCATTCGATATTTTATTAAAAAAGAATTGAGTATTGTACTTCAGAATCATTCATAAGATGGCGCCAGCACTGTGACTTCCTGGGCACTTCCCCAAGAATGATTAACCGGGTACTTCTCCAGGAGTGATTTCCCAGATACTTCCTCAGGAGTAGCGTCCCTGGGAAGTTCCTCCGTAGGATGTTACTGGGAGCTCATTCCTGAGGACATCGTTAAATACTCTTCCCCAGGACGTCCTGATCTTTTCATTTTAGTTTTAGGAGGAATATGGGATGACTTGTAGCTCCTGGGGAGGTATTGAGGAGCTTTTGTGCTATATGTGTATTTGATTATTTTTTTGTCCAGAATATGATGAATATATGTATAATAATTTCAAACGTGCCTAAATGTCTGTTGTGTTAGCGTTCTAAGAATTTTTATTTCAATCTATAAAAACTATCGCCAACTATCCTAGAATCACCCTACATTTTCTTAAAAATAGTGATTTGGCATATAAATGATGTTATAAAAATCCAACATATATAATTATTATAATAATATAGGAAGACTAAGAAAACTAAAATTTGGTTGTTAGTTGATTGCGTTTATGACGGCCAGTTATGAGGAATAAAGATCCTAAGGGAGGGCGAAAAAAACGAGGGGGGGTAATTTTTATTGAGCCTAATGCTTATTTATGCAAGGAAATCCAAGGTTCGAGGAAAACCACTGAAGACTCCAAATGATTATTCTGACGACCGCGATTTTATTCGAAGCCACCACCTTCCGTCTACCAGTTTCCAGAGCAGAAGCTCTCGGACAGTGGTGGAGCCCAAACGTCAAAGGAATAGAAAAGTGAAATTTATATTGGGATTAAATTCAGTTCAAAAATCAACAACAATAACGAATGATTGAATTACAATATGAAACTTTTGGTTATTTTCTAGCATTCTTTAAACATTTAATTTATTAACTATAAAAAATGGAATACAGTGTTTTTAAAATTGAAGTGGAAATTAGAGAGAATAGGTGGTTGACATCTAGAAAGAACTCAAAAAATCCCACATGTTTCTTTTTCTCCAAACAAGTCACCTTTGTTTTCTAAATAGCTTAAGAACTTACCTCACTTTTTTTAATTTTGTCACTTATAACACTTGAATTCTGGAATTCTCATACATACTTTAAGAACTCGACATTCTTGAACATACAAGGAAATCTATGATATGCCAAAATTTATTTTCCCGTGCATACACAAAGCGCACACAAACTAATGAGTTATCATGAAATAAGACAAAAATTAATAATGAACAAGCTTAAGGCAGTAATCTCGTATTTCGTTATGATAGGTCGGGAAGTGGCAGCATTTACAATCACTTCATCGAGTTCACTGATGGAAATCTTGGATTAGTTAAATCTCGATTTGTTTATTGCAATGCAATCAGTCTGCCAAGTCATATAATGGTTTAATACACCTAAAATCCTGATTTTAGCGGTTGACGCATGTGTTTAACATTGTGTTTTCCAGCTGCCAATATTCCATGTATATTTTTGTAGTTTTTAATACATTTTTTCATCATGGCAACAAAAGTATCTTATTTCTGAACATTAACATGGACCAATCAGATGATGAATAAATACCGGACATCAGAGGATTCAGATATATCTAGATCGAAAAAAGTAACTATTTTCCAAATGTTAAAAAAAAAAAAAAAAAAAAAAAAAAAAAAAAAAAAAAAAAAAAAAAAACCATTAATTTTATTTGGAATTTGAATAAATGGGATATTTATTGAAAAATTAACATTTGCAAAATAAAAATATTCTAATTTAAATCTGTCAAATTTAAATTTGCAGATGTTTATACGACTTATTTTTTTTTCTTTCAAAGAAATAGAATTTAAATAATAGCTGGTGATTTATCACCCGCTATCGAATTAGAACAATAATGGGTAGTTTTATGTTAGCCGAGCGTAATCTCGCAAATAGCATTTTTAAAATCACTAGTACCAACATTAAAATTTCACATAAGGTGGTCTGGTGTAATAACGCCAGGCGGGGTAATAACGCCAAGTGATAATATTTTTCATAATTATGAAATAATCTGGTAAATGACACCCATGTGCTCTGCACAGAAGGGTTTTGAGTCATATAAATCGCAAAAAACAGCTTCAATATAATTTGTTTCATTTTTAGGTCTTATTGTTTTTTACAAGCAACTAAAATTAACGCTTGATCCAAAATTTGCGAGATACGTTTCGTGATGTGAAAACAATTTTTTTTATCCGGAAATACTTTGTTAAATACATAAATTTGTAGTACATTTCATGGACTTTCAAAATGTTGTTGAAGATTTTGGATATCTTCTCGAGATAATTTGTAATTTAAAATGTACAGCGCAATAACCATAACGGGGTAATAACGCCAATCCTTGGCAGTAATACCCTGGTTGATTCCCTACAGTGGCCGAGCTACATCCTAAATACTGATTCAAATAAACACAGTTAAAACTGTGCAATGTTTCTACTAATTCTATTTAAGCGGTCCCTTTTAAGCAAAAAGAAGCTCACGGTCTCATACCTTCATTTTTCTTACACTTTCACAAAAAATTGAACATTTTCAATAGCTTAGAATGCAATTTGTCAATTTCTAAGTTTGTAGAGTTTGTACTTTTAGAATTGGGCAATCTACATGCAATTATTCCATCTTATTTCCTAGTTTTGTTTGCATGGCGTTATTACCCATATAGGTGGGTAATAACGCCAAATAGCATTGGCCAAGAAATCACGCCATTACATTTTATGAATACATATCTGTTAAATTATTTGTTTATCTAGATAGTCAATGAGTTGCTGTATCGAATCATATATTTGTTCGAAAAATACAAACTAAAACTGAGCCGTGAAAATTGGTAGAACCTTAACGTGGCGTTATTACCCCAGGGTACCTTATATAATAGGCCATGAGACGGCAGCACAGATAATCATCTCATAGAGTTCTTAGATAAATTCCAGGATTAGTTAAAACTCAATTTGCATATTAAAACGCAATTCGTCTGCCAAGCGATTTCTTGGTAGAAAACACCTAAAAATCCGAGTTTAGTGATTGATTCACAGGTTTAACAGTATGTTTTCTTGTTTCCAATCCTTCATGTTTTTATATTGTTGAGTGCAATAAAGCACAATGGTAAACCTATGAGTCAACTGTTAAATCGGGTTTTTAAGTACTTTCCACTAAGATATGACTCTACAGACTAATTTTGTTTAAATATGCAAATAGAGATTTAATTAATCATAGAATTTCATTCGTGAACTCGATGGGGGGATTGGCTGTGCTACCGTCTCTATGTTTACTATACGCAACATTTTTCTTTAAACTGGATATCTTAAAAGCCTTAAACTGTTCTTTGTAATTTCCTAAATCTTTTGAATATACAGTACGACATATTTTAAAACTTTGATTCAAAACTACATCCTTGATTGATCAATTCTACACAATTTTTATCAATAATTATTCGAATGTATTGAATGTTACTCATTTTTGACATGCATTTCACCAGATGTGCTTATCCACCTCCTATCTATATGAAAAAAAAAAAAAAAAAAAAAAAAAAAAACGGAATGCAAATACCTAATTGCAGAAAACCTTAACCTTATATTTATGATAGCTGGAAATGAAATAATTACCATATTAAATGTATTGTTAAGAATACAATACTGAAATATTTCTTCAAGTGAATTTAAAAATGTTTTTAATGGGATATTCTTTCAATGAAATCATTTCTTATTCCTATAAAAATACCAATGCAGATTGAATTTGTATTAGGTAGATTTAGTAAGAAATACTACTATTGCAATCGCACCAGTTTATATATCTCTCTATCTATATATCTATCTCACTTTTTTATGGACACGATAACTTCTATAATTCTTGACCAATTTCCACCAAACTGGTACATAAAATTAAAAGGGATAAAATCTTGGCTAAGTTCGTTAATGGGCAAAATCGGACCAAGGGGGTCGGAATAGGGGGCGTTTTTGTAAAAGCCGAAAAAACGCCATAACTTCTTAATTAAAGTAGATATCGAATCGGTTTAAAGTTTATATTACATCTTAAAAATGGGCCAAAAGTATATGCTTCACAGATTTTTGATAAATTTAAATGTGGGCTCAAGGGGCGAAAAAATCAGGGATTTTGAGAGAAAAAAATTCATAACTTCGTCAATTTTCAAGATATCAAGTCCAACTAAATTTTTTGTAAATGTTCTTAAACTGATCTAAGTTTTTGTTAGGACCAACTTTTACCGATGAAAAAAATTAAAAACGAAAAGAAAAAGGGCGCTGAAAAAAGAGAAAAATCTATAACTCCGTCAATTTTTAAGATATCAGATCTAATTAAATTTATTTTACATCTTCTCAAAAATATCTACAACTTTTGTATTGACAAGTTTTTCATAGGACCAATTCGTATAGCAAAAATAAATTAAACAAAAATAGGAGTTGGAGAAAAAAACCTTCAAATCCACACTGCTTATATTCTGACTCATTTTTAAATTCATTTTTGATTTTAAACGCATCCAAATGGTAGATCCTCTTATTTAGTAACCGTATAAAGTGACGCATTGGTCAATTTTTTGATAAAGACAGAATATATTTCAAAAAAGGCTACCAAAAAGGGTACTTTGAACAGAATTTCCGGAAGTCATCGGGACTGAAAATTGAAGGAAGTATTCAAATAAGAAATTGCGTTTTTTCTGATTCGTTTTTAAATACATTTTTGCTCTCAAATGCATCCAATTTACAGATCCTCATATTTATTAACTATATAATGTGATGCATTGATCTGTTTTTTGATAAAAACAGAATATATTTTGAAAAAGGCTACCAAAATGGGTATTTTGAACAGAATTTCCCGAAGTCTTCGTGATTTGAAAATTTAAGGATGTTTTCACATAGCAAATTGCGTTTTTTATGACTCGTTTTAAAATCCATTTTCGCTCTCAAACGCATCCAATTTACAGATCCTCTTATTTAGGAACTATATAATGTGACGCATTGGCCAGTTTTTTGATAAAGATATAATATAATTTTAAAAATGCTGTCAAAGTGAGTATTTCGCACAAAATTTTCCGAAGCAATCATGATTAAAGAATTAAGGATGTATTCAAACAACGAATCGGTTATTTTATGACTCATTTTTAAATTCAATTTTTTTCTCAAATGCATTCAACTGACAGTTTTTTGTTATTTAGGAACTGTACCCAGGTCAAAATTTATGCTTGTACCAGCAACAAAAATATGCTAGTTATTGCTAGGTATTGCTATGTCTGCGAGATTTCCAGCAAAGCGGGCCAATACACACCATGAATTGCTGGAAATTCTATGCTATTATATGCTAGATAGCATCACATGCTATATCGCTAGCTTGCACAACAAAAGCATGACAAGCTATATGCAAGTATCTCATGCTTATTTCCAGCAAAGTGGGCCAATACACACCATGGATTGCTGGAAATTCTGCTGGAACTAGCAATGTGTGATGCTAGTTTATGCTTTTTTACTTGTTGGGTTATAGCACTTGGTGCTTGTCTAGCAAACAAATACCAGCATGAATTTCGACCTGGGTATAATGTACTGTTTTGCTCGATGTTTTAATAAATTCAGAATCTATTTCAAAATATGTTGTCAAAAGGGCATTTGAGCTGAATTTTTCTTAAGATGATTTTGGTAAAACCAGTTTTTGCAGAAAATTAAAAATTTTTCATAAACGGCCAAATGAAGTTATTAAACTGGGTTTATCTCTAATCATATATATATATATATATATATATATATGTTTTGTTGAAATGAGCACTTTACGAAATCTACCTCCGCCTATAGGCCCAGCCGACAGGGATTTTTTAACAAATTTATGTCCAAGTAATCACCAATCAAACCAAACAAATTTCAAAAGATGAGATTCATTTTAGTGCTCTTAAATTAAAAGTAAAAATTATATTCGTAAATGTATTAATTAAATCAACATAAACATAGATTTACCTGTATTTTTGTAATGTAGTTCCATTAAAAATAGGCAAATAAACGACATGTTATGCAATTTAGAATTCTTTATTGCATGACTTTAAACTGTATCTGAAAATACTTAATAATCATTTGAAAGTATTCTTAGAATGTTTAAAAGTCACGCAATTTGTCGATTACAGTGTTAAAATGTAACAATTCATTAGTACATAATTATAAGAAAAAGGAATAGCCATTGATGATAGGTAATTACTTAATTGCCAATCTCTTATAATTTGTAATATCGTTTTATTAAATCAAAATATTAATGCAATTTTGTGGGAAACACTTTTAAGAAAATATGTAACGTAGATATACTTTTATCGTAAAGTTTCTTGAAATATTTGCTAAAAGTAGATAAATGTTAAAGAAAATTTAGCTTAAAATGGACGCACAGGTGTTGCTGGAATAGCGTTTCCGGAAAAATAGTTAAGGTGATTTTGTTTATAAATTAGTTGTTGCTTGGTAGTATTTCCTGTATAAAAGTTATTCTATTTCGTTATTGAATGAAATTAAAATATAAATATGTATATCAGAAGTAGTAGATTAGAAATTTAGGAATAATAAAAAAAATTCAATTATAACTGAAAGTAAAATTACATGTCTATCTATTTCTGATGCATACAAGTCTATGTATTTCTTATGTACAATAACAATTTATTGTGCATGTTGCAGAGTCTATTATATAAATAAATGGAATTTATTTTTAGTATATCTGATTTTTTAAATGTTAATTTTAGAAGAGATTAACTAGAAACTCAGCTTCTCAAAAACTGTTTTACTTTATATTTATGTAGACTGTATCTGATTTTTCACAGACTTTTCAAAATAAAAGTTATATTCTTTTGGTTAAATAGTTTAATTCCTCTTAAATGTATAAGTATAAAACATAATTTTGCACAAGTAATATATATATATGCATATATAATATGATATTTTTGTTGAGGAATTGAAATAAGAAAGTGCTTTTGTTTTTGTTTAATGCAGTGGTTTCCAATCTTTACTGGTAATTAAGTAACCGCGATTAAATAAATATAATATTAAAATAATCTATCTAATAATATTAAAATAAGCTATCGACTTCATGTTCTATGAAAAAAGCAAATTTTTGTTCGAAGGAAGAATCTTAAACAAAAAACAGAATTGCTAATTCCAATGTGTATAAGCTACTATGTATTAAAACAACATATATAATGAACAGGCATGTTTAATTATTCACAAATCAGAATTTTACAATATGTGATATTTTTTGGCATTGGAGTTTACCGTTCAGGACATCTGTATAGTAGCTGAAACTGGTTAATTATAACCCCAAGCGAATTTGTACATGCAGTTTTAGTACTTGAACTCATTTTTCAAAAATATGACGATAGAAAAAACACATTCTTACAAGTAGTCGAGTTGACACCGATGAAGAATCACAAAAATTATTTATATTAGGGAACGTATATTCAGAAATTTTCTGATAATTCGAGAAAATTTTCATAAATTATCTCAAATATTTTATTATAACCCTCCAAGTGTCTTGCAAATGGGTAAAATTGTGATGTTTTTTTCACTGCATTTTGTTTTAAATGCTAATAAAATATGATTATTTCAATATTACATAAAAAATCTTATTTAGGAATATAAATGTAATCCTTGAGAGTCCTAATCATTCTTCAATGCTTTGAAAACTCATTAAATTTATAGAACTTTAATATCTTAAACATTGCTTATATTGCAGTGAAACCTGGAGCTTAGTGTACGGAATTTTACGGGACAAACGCTTAGAGGGATAAAATAGACAGTGGTAGCCAAAATTGTTGACACTTTTTTGATATTTTTTTATGTTTTCTAAATTTGCATGCTTATAGAAAATGCAACGTTTTACAAAATTAAAATTTTAAATCACCATTTTAAAGATAATTCAATATGGATTTCTAAAGAAATCAAATTCGAGGAGAGGAATAGGAGAAGAATATCCTATAAGGAGAAGAAAATATCCTATGTTGGACTGCGCGATTTCACACTTTACTAAAACTCAAAAAAACATCACATCCGGCAACGGAACACATTCCTTGGACAAATAGTTAGTTATAATATAGGAATGGCAAAAGAATGAGAAATTGATACCAGGCAAATTTAAAAAGGAAATTAAAGAAATAAATACTGACAAGCGGGAAAGGTTGGGGCCAAGCAGCGGTAAAGCCAAGAAATTATTGATGTTTTTGAGTTTAATTATTTGAGCAAGATTTTACTGATCTTGAGTCTCTTGCACCATGCATTACTAAATCAGTAAAAGGTTCCGATATGTGCAGTGGCTCCATTTCGAGAGTAAAATCTTATTCACTTTATTCAAGAAAAAAATGCTGATGATGAATTAGAATCATTCCATAAGTTAAAGGTGAAGTCGAGCGTACTAGAAGATATCCTGAAATTCTACCTAAGCTTCACATAGCACATGAAAAACAATAAATCAATTACTTTAAAATAAAAAAATCTCATTCAACCATTGCTGTTTATACTTTCAGAATACCACTTTTTTCACCGAGATCTTTCTCATCCAGTGGCACAAGACTAAAGTCATGCTTACTTCTGAAAATTATGCTGATGAACGTAATCGTGCTTAAGATGATGATGAGGATGAGATATGCAGCCGTGTTAATACCAAGTTGTCAATAGAAGAACATTGCATAGCTAGAAACATTTACGCTTTTTCCCAATCACTATTTTTGTCCAGAAATCATTTGCTTATTTAATCCTATGTTTTCAATGATTAAATAAAGATAATTTCTCCATAAAATATAGAGGTCGAAAACAGCGCAAAACATGGCAGCTATGATAGTAGTCCATATTTTCAAATTTTTGCGTCATTTTTTTTCCTTTTAGAATATATTTTCTAATGCATCAAATAAAAGTATTTAAATGATTAAAAAATGTTAAAATTTCAATATATCAAACCTTACAGCAAAATTTCAAAATTTTCATTGGAACAGAATTTCATTTTTTGATTCATTTGTATAAAAGTTGTTCTTAAATTTTTCACATTTTTTATTTCATAAATTTTCCTTTTTAATATTTATATAAAAACAATATTTTTATTCTTTCATTTAGTTGCATCTGTGTTGTTTTTAATTTTTCGCTAATTCAGATTTTAATTCCCAAACTTTCATTTAGTGTGAACCGATTGGAAGCCAAAGAGTGCACGGATTGAATAATGATCTATATTGTTTAGATTATACATAAATATATATATATGTGTGTGTGTACTCCAATTTTTATTTTCACAGTTATTGAAATAAGAGCTTCTAGACCACTAAATATTAACCAACAGTCTCAGATTTCAATTTAGTCAATTACAACTAACGTTTAACTTTCAACTCATTTTACTCAAAATCTAAACTTGGCTTTTTAGTTCTTCAACTACCTTAGCCTTTTTTTCTTTTTATCTTGTGTTTAAATTTTGAACACTGTTCCAATGTTGATTAAAGCCCATAAACTATTATCAATATAATTTTTTACTAAACAATTTAATAAAAAGCATTGAATTAATGCAAGTCATAGAAATATGAAACAGGTTTTCCGTTTATTTATGAATTTTCCACTTATTTGTATAAGTACACACTAAAGAATAAATGAAAAAATCATTTATTTTACACATGAATAATAAAGATATTTCTATTTGTTATGAGTAATAAAAAGTCATCTTCATCACAATACATATATATATATTCATGTATAATCTTTTTCGAATTTTTATTTTAAAACAATTGAATAATAAATTTAAGTTAATGTTCAACTATCTTTAAAAAAGCAATAAATACAGTAACAAATAACAGTGTAAATGAAAAAAAAAACATCATTTTCAATAAAATCTGAATACAAAACATTGCTTTAATTTCAGATAAAACAACTCAAAGAAACAAAAAGATAAAATTAAGTTGAAATAAAACAATCCGAATTTTCAAAAAAGTTATTAATCATGCAGGTGGTTTTTGTTCAGAAAATCAGATGAAATTTTTATAAAAGCTGGTAAATGAAATAAAAGGGATCAAGTTCAAATAAATCAATACGAATGCTTTTTTAAAAAGGAAACTATTGGAATGGCTGAATTCTATCAACTCGAGATTAAAAATATCTCTGAAAATAATTGCAATTTTTTTTAAGGTTATTTAAAATATTAAAAGGAATTAATACAACAAAAATATTTTAAAATAATATAAATGTAAAAAAAAATACTTTGAAGAAAATAATTTGCTGTATTGTAGTTAGTCATGTTTTAATTATTTAATGTATTAACTATTTTTAATATTTCTAATGGAGACTTCTAAGAATATGCTTGAATAAATTAAAAATTCTGCACTTAATAAAACGAACTATCTTTTAGAAGGCGATTTTTGCAAATCACTCATGATCAAATTAATGCGGTTTCACAATATTTATTTTTAAGCTATTTTAAAATGTGATGCAAGTGTCCAAGGGAATTTTGCTTTTCTTAATTAAATACTGTATATTCCGGCGTATTAAATGACAATTAAGATTTTCCAAGAAACAATAAGCTTACTCCAAAATAAAATGGACAGTCAATTAGTAGGCAATTTTTGAAAATCTTACACTGTACAATTAATCATGATATCATAAAATATATCGTTTTAAATTATTTGGAAAACTAAGTTAGTGTGATACAGTACTTTGAAGAAATTATTTATCTTCTCTTAATCGAACACGGCATCAAAATACTCTGTATATCATTGAGTGAAAAAAAGAGTATTTTTCAAACACAAAAGTATGTCAAAATTTATAGGTGCTTACAATATAAGGTGTTTTAATAATGAAAAAAAAGTTAAATATGCGAATTCACATTTCCATGTAAATGGACACGTAAAGAAGACATAATTAATTGAATAAACAGGGTATGATTACATAGGCTTTGTGAAACATCTGATAGAAATTGAGATTAGGTAGTTATACAATTTGCTAGTATACTTTCTGTTTACCTTCTTTTAAAATGCACACTTATGCCCTATGATTTGTGATTTTCGGACTGGTCAAAAAATGTCCGAGACAAGATGCGAACCAGCAGGTTGCAGCTGCTGATATTCTGCCAATTGAGCCAAAAGTTAGTGTTCTGGAAAATGTAATTAATTCAGCAAACGTTATTGACCATAGCATCTCTTTATTTTTTTTTAATAAACTGGAGAAAAAAATTGCTGATAATGAAACTCCAATAAACACTGTATATATATATATATACATATATACACTAGATTAATTTTAACACAATTTTTCTAATCATTAAATATATTACACGAGCCATAGTTTTCCGATCGGACTAAAAATCATGATTCTAACCAGAGATTTCTAAGCTAAAGCTTCCGACGCCCTGTCAACATATTTACTCTGGATAAATTTGAAAGAGTTAAATCATTAAGCTAACCTTACTGACCATAGCCTCTGTTTTAATATATGAATCACTATTGTCGTTTATTGTTCTTCATTGTATTTGCAAGATATATATTTTATTCAAGATATTATTGAAAACAGAGTGTGTGCATAATACGGCAAATATCCCTAAAAGCAGAGTCATCTAGTGTCAAATCGTTGGTAAGCGTTATGCAAGGACTGCAATGTCACAGATATACAGGGTGAGTCATAAATATCGAAACAATAGGCTATCTCCTTAAATATTGCCTCTAGACCCATACTTCCAATTGCAAAAACTCATAAAAAAGTTGAAGTTTCTGATAATGTAAGTTGCAACTCCATGGGGGGTCTAGTTGAAAAAATATGAAAATTAAATTTTTATACGGCCCCCGTAGAGCAAAATTCCCAATTAGGAAATTATTCCTTATACATTCCTAAATTGAACAAAAAAAAAAATTTCTTCTCCCTATCTGAAAACCTGACAGAGATATCAAAATCTAAAATTCTCAAAAATTCGTGACTTACACCACTTTAAACGAAGCGTTTTTCATCAATTTTCAAAGCAAATAAGGGATTGTCCACAAATTGTAACGTTGTTATATATCGGTTTAAGACCGTGCCTCTTATTTGGCCATAATAAAGCAGCGTATTGATTTAAAATTTAAAATTGTTTCTAAAACATGTTGATCGTTAGCACTGAAAGTCTGAATAAATCGTAGTATTTAGGTCCGGTCCTAGATCGACCCATAGGGAAAGAAGTTCAGCCCGGCATGAAATAATGTTAAAATCATAATCCGGACCAGCCAGGAAAAAAAGCTTAAACCATAGCCGGCTCAGCCGTGAATTTCTACATAGTTTTTTACTTCAGTATAGTTAAAAATTGTTTTGCGTGCAGGAGTTCTGACCAAAAATATTTAATATAGAATTTCGTTTTTTATATTTATACTTTATATTATTAAAGAGGCTCCAAAGCCTGTGATATATTTATTTTATCTATAAATCTATGTTTATATGTAAATGTTTCACTTATATTTTATTATCGCTAATCCATATCCCGTGCGTTGAAGAATTTGAAAAATGTTATACAGTAAAACCTTTTAAGACGGAATCACATAGGAAAGAAAAAATACGTAATAGACAAATGCATTTCCTATGAAGGTTAAATGGAGTTTTTTATATTCTCAGGTATTATTGTATTTATTTTGCATGGATCTACACATTTTCTGTTTAAGACAGAATTCCGTCATAGGCAGATTTTTTTCTCTGGTTTTATTTTGTTTATTTTTTTGGCATTTAAATATACTATTCTTAAAAAAAAAAAAAAAAAAAAAAAAAAGTTTTTTTTTTCTTTGTTTTGTTTTTGTTTTCTAAAATAAAATCGGTTTTAAAATTTATGTGGTTTTCGTAAAAATATTGATTAAACCGAATTTTACTTATTTTATGTACGTATTAGTTCTGTGATTTAATTATGGATTGTTCGAGACCGTGATTAAAAATTTCGTCCAGTGCAAGTCTAGGAAAAAGGTTGTTGTTGTTGTTGTATGTATGTCGCACTATTATGGGATCTACACTATGGGATTATTATCTACACTATGGGATATAGGCCCTAAGGGGTGGGATGCCCTCCGTGGGGGTCTTTCTAGGGGAACCTAACCCGTATTTACGCAAGGTTCTAAGAAAACCACGGAAAACGCCGAACGGTTAGGCCGACGGTCGCGATTGGGTTCGAACCCAGCACCTACCGTCTACCAGTTTGAGGTCAGAACCTCTCGGCCACTGGTGGGGCCTAGGAAAACGGAAGCAGTCCCCTTCGGTATGAAAAATACATTAGACCCGGATAGGCGAGTCTTCAGAAAAAAGTAACGTCACGGTCCTGATCTGACTTGAGCCCAGAATACAGATTTTTTAACAGCCTCTACCGGACGATAAAAAGCTAGAAGTTGAGAGAGCTAATTTTTTAAAAAGGACTTAATCTGCATCTCAGAAAAGCATTTTTTTAAAATAACTAATGGCAGTAACACAGTACATTTCGCTTTTCTCTATAATGATTTTTTTTTTCCGACTACTTCTTGTCTTTAAATTATTAAAAGTTAAGAATTGTTAAAGAAAAAAAAGTACAAACTTGAAACATGTCATTTTAAATTATTTTACATTAGTTTTGTTTAAAAAAATTAAAAATTATTTACTTTTGAAAATATGATTTTTTAAAAGTTTTTTTTTTTTAATAAATATTTTTAAAGCTCTAAAATAAATATTGAAAAACAAAAACCTCGAAACAAAACTAAAATCATATTTTTATTTTTAGTTAAATAGAAAGAAATTGAAATCCCATAAATAATGTTTGGAGTTATAAGGATTTTTAACTATCACATTGAAACCAGTACTAACAATATGAAACTTTTTAAATTTTATGATAAATTTTAGCATGTGATTTTCTTAGCAAATTATATGGCTAACCATCACAAAAAAGGAAAAAAATCAAAATTCTAACTCAAAAGATAGATTTTTTACGCGATTCCTACAACTGTTAAAGTAACATTGTCTTTTGAATTGCGCGCATTTCAATTTGTGTCTAATCCCTTAAAACCTGATGAATTATTCAAACGGTTATAACTCCCCGAATTTTTAAGATATGACGATGCAACGTTTTGTGTATTATTCAGGACTGGACAAGGAAAGTTTCCCTAATTGGAATTTTTATCCTACGGGGGCCGTTTAAAAAGTTAATTTTCGTACTTTTTCAAATAGACCCCCCATGGAGTTGCAACTTATCTTATCAAAAATTTCACCTTTTTTTTGAATTTTTGCAATTGGAAGTATGGGTCTAGGGGCAATCTTAAAGGAGATAGCCTATTGTTTCGATATTTATGACTCACCCTGTATACGATTACTAAATTGCGCTGGCTTACGAATAACCATTAACAGAGAAAATAATTCTTCAGAAAAAAAGTTATTTCAAGTTTGAGTGCTAGATAAAAAGTGGACGCAGGAAAAAAATAACAAACTGGAAACTCATTTTTTTTTCTCAACAGCATATGCTCATTTTGTATTCCATTTGACTTAAGCACATGTTTAAAGGATATTATATCGTGTTTAACAGTACCGCGAAGGATTTCCAGCAACATGATGAATAATGTTTGCTTTCACTTGCGAAGCGTCCATATTTTTGGTTCAAAGAAGCGATCTTTCAAGAATACAGACAAGTAGCAGCCAATACGTTTACATGCGGAGAACGAGGTCGTCGGAAAAATTCTCAAAGTCACTCAGTCATCCATAAAGTGAGCATGAAGCAGTGCCGTCATTGCACGGGTTATGTGGTGATGCACAATCTGTCTGAGTCTCCAGAAAAAAAGGTCCCGGGCAAAGGTCCGGCCCTGCTTCAGAATATTGACTTTTTTTAACAACTCGACGGCACGATAGAAAGATAAAAATTGTGGGGCGAAAGTTCTGAAAAAACTTCTATCCGGCATGTTAGTAAAAGCATTCTTTAAAATAACAGATAGACTATATAATACATTACATAAAATAAGTAGAATTGGAAAAATTGAAACTGAATCGAAAGTTTAAGCTACAGAAAGAAGTTATTTTTTCACATACACTTTTTAAAAAGCACTTTAACATTTTATTAGAAGTCAATCTCTGTTTAAAACTCTAAATGCGTTTTTCTGGATGGTGCTTTCCCTTCATCATTTCAAGTCACTAAATTATTAACTGAAGAATAGTTAAAGAAATAAGGTTCAAAATTTGAATTTGTCTCTTTTTTTACATTATTATTTTTGGCAGAACTAAAAAAAAAATATTCTTGAACATGCGATTTTTGGAAAAATATATTACGTCATTTAAAAAATAAATATTGTTAATATTTATAAAACTATTATTTAAAAAAAAAATCCTCAAACAATCTAAAATTATATTTTCTTCTTTAATTCAATGAAATAAAATGAAATCTGATGGATAATTTTTCCAGTTACAACGATTTTTAATTTCTGCATTTAAAAAAACACTAATGAGTCAAAAATCTTTTTAATTTATTTCAGTCTTAATATGTTAGAGTTTAGTAGATTTTCACACTGTTTTTACAGTACGTTGGACTTTAAAATAAAATATGATTGGCAGTATAGATAAGCTTTTCACAAATCTAGAAAATATCAATACTTAGAAAAAAAAAAATTCTTTTATTCTGAGTTTTTTTCTTTCGCGATTTTATCTTCATTTGGATAAACAAATATTTATCAATTATATACCTTTCAATAAAATGTATCCTCTCTACAAAAAATTTTTGAATCTTAATTCAATCTCTCTTGGGATTTAGCCATTTCCGATTTTAATGGAGTAGGTCGGAATCAGTGCATTTCCGAAATATATATATTAATTTAGGACTTAATTACTATGCGTCGTATAAATACATAACATATCTCATTCACAAGTGGCCTTTAGACGGGTGGTTAATCAAATGCAAAACGTTTATAATGACGTTAAGTTCGTTTAAATGCTAAATAAGAGATCTTCTATTTACAATAATAAATATGCTTGTATTGAAATGAGACGAATGAATTAGTGAATATTTGCGCAATTCAATTATAGCAGAATATAAATAGCCGTTTTTAATACTCAATAATTGTCAGATTTGTCTGTTATCAATCGCGGTAATAAATTCACAAGAAATGGAAAAGTAGATTTTTGACGGAGAAAAAAATAACACAACATATACATATCTGCTGTTAAAATGAATAGTCTGGAATATACAAGATTTTTTGTGTATGCACTCTGTATATGAACTATAGTTGTAATTACTACATACTATGCAAAATTTTAGTTTAGTTATACTCACAACACAGAAAAAGTTTTCCTTTATAAAAATTCCGTAACTAAACCGATTTTTTTAAAGCTTTTTACTCGACCTTGTATATGATCTATAAAACTGTAAAAAAAAATCAAGTAATATTTTAATTCTTATTAAATTAAAAAAGTAATCCACCCTTTAAAACAGACTTTCATTATTGTTGAGAGGCTTCAATAGTTTCTATATTGTACATTTTCTTCTGTAGACAAATTATTATGTACTATATTCCTATAAATAAAAGATAAATTATGTGTACACTTTATTCTATAATAATAGCCTTATAGATCATCTCAGTAATGTATGCCGCATTCCGCCGTATTACTTGGCATGCGGGAAAAATCGAGGTACTCCAACAAGCTAGAAAACTCGTATTTACTCACATGCCGGAAAATATGAGGTTTCGATACTTGAGTTAGGCATCTGATATATTGTGGCTTTTTAACATTTTTCAGTTTAAGGAGAAAACAACAATACTTATTTATATTTTTGTCACTTTCATTCTGTATATATATTAATTTATATTCAAGCTATTATTAGTTTTTTTTAATCTTATTATTATGCAAAATTTTCATGTTTCATATTTGTACTCCAGGATAACGATAAAATTTTAATTGAATTTTCACACAAATTTAATTTTTTTGGTATAAGTTAAGTGCATATTTCTGTTTTTATAAATTTAAATGATTATTATGTTTTTCTTATTTTATATATAATAAGAATATTCCTTTTCATGTAATAATTTATGATATTGTTTATTTCTATATTTTAAATATTCGATGGATGCTGGGGAAGAACTTTGTGTGAAATGGTATGTGACACATGAAACACGTTTTTCTAACTCTATACTGAACTCTTCTTTCCAACTTAGTCGCTACTACTGAATACAGCAAATGAACCACATTCTTTTCCCTCGCTTTTCCAGGATACCGGAAAAGTCCAGAAACTCATATTTAAAAATCTGGTCCTTCTTGAATTTTGCGGCATGCTGGATAATGTGGGGAATCAATTTCAGCATCAATTTCAATGTGCTTACAATACTGTAATATCATTCAAAAATGACACAAACGATTTTTCCTTATACACTGTAGAAACCTGATAATTTTGGAGCATTCCGTCTTGTACTAATTGTTAACCAAAATGAAGCACTTATTATGAAAAAGACATAAATACATTAATTGAATTGAATTAATGGATATTGAAAAATCTTTTTAATTTTCACTATCTCACAAATATACTGGAATTTTTATCGCCGTATTTCTGTCAATAGATTACTAAAGTTACAATTCAATAATATAAAATTTAACCAATCGATTTTGTCTCATTTAAAAGATATAACTTAAGAATTCAGGCACAAAAAGGCGGTCAAGATTAAGTAAAGCTTTTTTTCTGGGTTTGTGAATTCATTTAAGATTTCTTTTTGGCGAAGTTGTGTGAACCTTCTAAAAAGGTTTTACAAAGTTTCCAGAATGTAGTCCACTACAATTTTTAATAATATGCCAGCGCAGACACAAAGGTTAAAAATATATCCATGCGATTGCCTATTTAAATATAAATAAAAAAAAGAATTCTTCAGATGTCTTTTTGTCATATAAAAGGAGAAAGTTAAAAAATAATTACGAGCGGTAGACAATATAGATTATTTACTATGCAATAGAGAAGACACAAGAGAATTAATGTATTAATAAGTGCAAAATCTTTGGGAGAATGATAAAATTATTATATCCCTTAGATATTAGGAGACAAAGTCTTTTTAATTTAAGAGGATACATTTAATGATCTGGCAAAACTGAAAAACAACCAAATGAAAGTTATGAATAATTTTGAAATATTTCTTCCAATGTGTATTAATATATATATGGAAGTGTATTAATATATATATATATATTAATGCACTTCCAACATAAATATTTTTTACCTTAAAAGATATTTGACATAAAAAGAAAGAAATTTTATTTCGTCGCCAACCGATGATAAACTGCCAAATAAACTAAATACTCATTATTTTTTACAAACGTTTTAAAGGGATTCCGAAGATTTTTTTTTCATAAACATGTATGTCCACACGAGAAGAATATTCAGAATTTTCTGAGTTTGCCTGTATAAAGAACTTCTTTGTGAGTGGCATTGAAAACTTGTAATTGTTTAAGTATATTATTGCTTTCTAAGCATAGGCCTTTAAAGTATCAATTATGATCAGAATTGTAATTCAGAAAACTACTGTTTAAAAAAAGGAGAGTTATCTTTATGCCATAGTAGCTTTTAAAACATTTATAATAGATGCAGACTTTAAAAGACTTAAGTTAAAATCTGCTCATTTTGACTAAATTGAGTGGATAAAATTTTTAAAACTTGTTAAATAATAGTTCAGTTACCACAAAATTTATTGTTTATGTTATAAACTTATATACAAATGAAGTAAAATGTTCTAATGTTGATTTTTTGAAATGATTATAAGTTATAAACTTATATTCAAAGAACGTAGATTGTTCTTATGTTGATTTATTAAAAACATTATAAATTGTGCAATTTCCTTTGTGAATTATTCCTTTCATCAGAATTTTCAACACTTTCTGTCTTTTTTTACAAATAATTCAATAAATATACGCTCAACTACCACACAATCTAATCAAATATGTTATAAACTTATATTTAAAGGACTAAACTATTCTTATGTTGCTTAATTGAAATGATTATGAGTTACGCACATTTAGTTTATAGAATTTTAACGTTTTTTTTATTTTTTTCTATTCATAACCTTTAATATATATATATATATATATATATATATATACATACAGTAGAACCCCGATAACCCGGATCGGTGTTTTCATTTTTTTTTCAACTTTGAGAAGCGATTGGCGAAAAAGCTTTTGTTTTATTATTCAGAATACGACGATGCAACAAGTTAATGTTAAAGAAATTAGCCAATCGCTTCTCAAATTTGAAAAAAAAAGCGAAAAACCCGATCCGGATTATCGGGGTTCTACTACATATATATATACATATGCTGTTATATCTGTAGTCCTAATGTATGTAAAATGTGATTTTATTTTCGATTTCATAATATATTTCTATATTTAATAGAAGTAAAATCATATTTTTTATATTTTATATATTTACTTAGATAAAGAAAATTTTAAATACTCGGCAGTATGATTATGTCACATAGTAAAAGATTCTTAAACTATAACTTTGAAAAATTTCAAAAAAACATTTCTCTAAGGCATACAGGTACGGCAACAGAATATTAACGATTGGGCTAGTGTGATCGCTGATCATACTGAAGGTTTCGTTTAATATATCCACTTTATCATTAAATTAATAAACGAAAAATGTGCTGTTTTTGGAATTCTCCGCCAATCGTGCCAGTTAGAACAGAATATTGAATACTTTTCCTAATTGCTGCCTTGATTGCATAGCTTTTTTGATTTCTCTATCAGAATCTGCAGATTTAGTGAAGTTACACAATTAAATAAATTATGAATAAATGTAAAATATTGCAAAGCATAGCATACATTTAATTGGGAACAAACTGGTCACCAGAGGCGGCTAGTAATTTACATGGATAAGAATTTATTAAGTAAATAAATAAATCACTTCGGGTGTTAAAATATATGATAAATATGATGAAATTTGATGAAATAAAAACAAATAAGCACGTTTTTCACGTGATTTCTTTAATTCATTAATTTATATCACTAACATAATAATTTTATTTAAACTTGCGTGTAACAATTACACGAAATGAAATTTCAATTTTGAAATTTATGCTACTGCAAATTGTTTAAATTCTAAATATAGCACATTTTCAATTTTTACACCATCGTATAAGGAAAAAATGTAATTTAATTGCAATTTGTTTAAAAGTACCGCAATTCGTTTTTGACCTAATAATTTTTTTTTGTAGTTTTAAATATCAATTTTGTAATTGTGGCAACAGATGTACTCCATTTCTTTTAAAATTAAAGGTAAAAGAAAATAATAATAATTTTTATATATTTTTAAACTTGTTTGCGACAATTAATAGAAAAACAACAACAAAAAATTAATATATATTAATAACTTATATAACTTTAATACTTTAATTTAAACTAGCAGGCTAAGCCCGCTTCGCTGGTCTATTTTTCAAAACAAAACATGAATCAAACAAAATATTGAATATGATTGTGTTTTTTAAAGCAAATTCACCTCGAATGCTCTTTCACATATCTGAAAATCATACAAAACGCCATTGTATTTAAAGATAGAAAACTAATAAATGCACCAAAAATGCATTAAAATTTTGCAAACAGCTGTTTCGAATCTACTGTCGAGATTCTTCATCAGTGTAAAACTCAGCGAGCTAGAAAAAACAAAACTGAGCCAAAAATAAAAACAACAACAATGAAATCAAGGCCCGTTGACGCCAAAATATATTAAAATAATAATAAAATATTATGTTGATGTATCAGCTTATGCATTCGATAAAATTCGGGCTTTTAAGAAAAAAATATTTCAGTTGACCATTTATTGTAGAGTTTGATAGATAAATGATTCAATTATGAAAATAGCAATTTAAATATTGTCTATTCACCATACTTCTAAAATAGCGAGCATTGTGATCGCAGAGATTGACCATTGAATTTAAACAATTTTCAAGTGATTCATTTTCATTTGATAGTTTTTGAACTCTAAACCTCTCAACTGGAAGATATGAGTATATGTGGAAACCTTAATACATCCTCTATCAATATTATATTATATTTCGCAACGTACATCAGCTCTTGACAAATCTATCACAGTGTTCCGTTTTTGGAATGCAGCAGAATAAAGTTAAATAAAGTTTTCCTTAGAAAAATAAGGTGAATGTATTTTGAACGTGTGAAATTCATTTTTTGATACCGATGTCATATACGCATCACGTTGGCGTGATTGAAACAAAATGAACATTTTATGCCTCTTATGGTAATCCAGCTTTGTTTTTAATTTATTAATGAACTATTTATTTACTTTCATTTGCATTTTTAAATGATACAAAATGTTATGCTCTATACTTAGAAAAGTAAAACAGAAAATAGAAATGTATCTGTCATTTGAAAACGAAGTTTCCGTTAAAGTAGTGCCAGAAATGCATCACCCCAACGTGGTGCATATATGACATTTGTGCCTCTTTCTTACAACATGGGTGTGTGCATTTGCACCTAAATTTAGTTATTTAGCTCTATTTTTGTAATATTAACTGGAGTTTGTACAATGTATGGTACTACTTGATTATTCTGTCGAGAAAAAAATGAATAGCAGATTATACGAATAAATGTCAATAATCGACGATCGTAAGTATGATAGTAATTGATATTACACGTGATACACGTATTTTTTACGTCATAAGTGCTTTTTATTTCGACTTTTAATTTGTATCTTTTATTTATGTTTATTGTTCTTTCGTTTTTTAAAATGAATTTATGTAAGTTTGAATAGTTTGGCGAAACTGGCCGACGTGTTAATCAAGTAGCACTCAATTTACATTTGAAAATATCATATTTCACAAAAAACTCCGGCACAAACCCGGATTTGCAAGATTTCCTTCCAATAACAATGCGGCAAAATCCTCGTTTTAGAATAGCGAAGAAATGTGCATTTTAAAAAAGTATTTTCATTATTTTAAAACGAAAATATTAATAAATAAAAAAAAGTTACTATAGCACAAAACAATTTATAGAATTTCTAAAAAGAAATTGAAAGTAAATAAACAATTTATTAATACAAAAACAACTATTGCTGGGTTACCATATCAGGCAAAATAACGCCGTTTTCGCGATAGTCAGATACCTCAGTGTGTATATAATATCTGTGCCAAACAAGTTTGGAAAAAAACAATAATCGTTATTTATACAGCATGTTTAAATACTGTAGTATAGTGGGAAAAATGTATACATGACATATACCCACCACATTGGCGCGTTTTTTTTTCTTCTGATGCCGATTCGGAGAAAATTTTGTTTTCAAATACCAGTTACATATATAGTTTACAATTATTTTCTGTTATTTTAAATAGAAAATAACAATAAATTTTAAAAAGTTTAGTTAATAATTATAAAACAAAACTATTTATATCCTTTAAAAAATAAAATAAAATAAAATAAAAATTTATTAATAAATAAACAACTGCCAGGTTACCAAGTGAGGCATAAAATCGCCATTTTATTGCAGTCGCGCAAATGTGGCGCATGTTTGACAAATGTGCCTAGATTAAAATAGTTTATATAATTGGAAAAAAAAATATTGTAAATAGACAATTTATTAATAAATAGACTTCCGGGTTGCCATATCAAGCAAAATAATGACACTTTGGTGTCAGTTAATTACCCAGATGTATATATGGTATTGGCGTAAGAGACAAATCGCACCAATGTAGTGCGTATGAGATATCTGTGCCGATGCCAAATTTTTTTTCTAAAGTTGCAGTTAAATTTCTTTACAATATGTATGTATGTGGAAAGGCATTTGCCCTAAAATTTAAATATTCATTTTTGTGGTATTAACTGCTATATATGTAATTTAATTTAAATGTAAAATTTTTTCCTAAAAATGCTCTCACTCATTAAAAGAGAGAGAGAGAAAAAAAATAGTTCTTGCGAACATCGCTACGTCTTGTGTTTTTTTTTTTTTTTTTTGGTTTAGAATTGCATTGATTGGCGACAAAAGTAGATTGAAACACCCAATTAAACAAACAACATACAAATAACAATTAGAGCCTTTAAAAAAAAATAATTCTGCGAGTTTCTTCTGTAAAACACATAACGGGAAAATTAGATTAAAAAATATTTTTAAAAAAAAGAAAGAAAAAAATGATTTATGTTTTACCTAATGAAATTTTTGAGATGTTTTCTTTTAATCTGGCTCGAAAGAAATAAATAGCCAAATATTGTGTCACTTCAAAACTTTCTTTCACATTGCGTTAGTTACTTTTTAAATATTATAAATATTCTTTTTTTTTCTTTAAAGATAAATATTTTCCTTTCATAATATTATTTTGCATTAAACGGATTTCTTTCTTTTTATCATTATTTATTTTAAATCAATGAATTAAGAGGGTTTTTTTTTAAATGTTTATATTATTTTCCGTTAGAGAAAGCATTTCATTTCTTTTTTGAAATATAATTATCGCCAAAAAATTAGTTGTTGCAACCCTTCCGTCAAAAATAACCGAAAAATACGAAATTTAGTACGAAAAATCAGAGTTATCCCTGTATATTTGTATCATAAACCTCCGCAAAAATATTTCCTTTCGAATGATATAATCTGCAAAATGATCCATCGGGTAGTTTTTGAAAACACTCGTTTGGAAGTTTCAGAACTTCTGCTTTATAATATATATGATAATAGTCTTTTTAAAAATTTTATGATTTGTTGTGTGACAAGAAGTATTTAGGTGTAAGTACACAAATATTTGAACACTGTGACTTATATAGTGTTTGTGTGGGGACTCTGTGATAGACGGACAGACAGATGACAGAGACGAAAAGGGCTTCGCCAGATGAACGAAGCCTTAAAAATCATCCATTACTAGTAAACAGTCAAACTCTGATACCATTACTTTATATACTCGATTGTATTGCAAATTTAAAGTTGAAATATTTCTCTTCGTGAAATAAACATAAATAAATTTGAATTCAAATTGCTTTAAAAAAAAACCCCCATCAACAAAAGTGACTGAGGAAATATTATGTGAAACAATCGTAAATACAATTTAGTTATTATAAAAAATTTACACAAAAAAAAAAAAAAAAACACTTAAAAAAAAAGCCGCAAAGTATGAAACTGATAGCAATACCATAGACACGCTTTATTCATATTAATAACTAATATATATGCAAACAAGCAACATTGTTTCTAAAGCAGCTTATAAAACAGGAACATAATAATTTACAATGTAACATTATCAAGATTTATTGTAAAAAATACATTATTTTGATCAAAAGTTCAATGCGACAATAGTGATCCATTCGATGTTATCTTTTATTTTATAAAATCATCTGACGCCAGATAAAATTTTGATAATTTTCCTCAACAGACAAAAGTCACGCAATCAGTGCATTATATCTTAGGGGTGTTCCCAATTTTAAAATGATCTTGCCTTTCATGGTCAAATATTCATTTCCGAATAATAACTTCCACACATCACAAATGATCAAAAGGAATCGATAAAAGTTAACTTTAGAAATTGCCAAGGGAATCTGGGAGATTTATTTTATTTCCCTATGTATTAAAATATTCATAAAAAGCCTTTTTAATTTTTAAATAAGAAGCTATTTATAATAACATTTTTACAATATTAGTTTGAAAACAAAATAAGTATTCTGAATTCTGTTTAATATATAAAGCATTAATATTAATATTAATATTAACATTGAAATCTAAATATTACTTTTATTACTCTAGAATAGTGATAACCAATTGGTATACAATATTTCTCGAATTCTAATGCTTTTTTTCACCTATATGTACAAATTGTATGTTGTGTTTTTGGAAAGAAAATATGATTTTATTTGTTTTCTATTGATTGTATTTCATTTTTTATTTGAAAACTGATAAAATGTCTTTTGATGTAACATTTGCAGGTTATTAAAAAGAAAATTAAGATATGTTGAAAAAGTGCAAAGATCAACATAATTATCATTTGTAAATATATATGTGTGTGTGTGTGTGTGTGTGTGTGTGTATGTGTGTGTGTGTGTGTGTGTGTGTAACGAAAATAAATAATTTGAATAATCTAAAGATTCTTCATTTTAAAGATAACGTAAAATATCTACTTTATTTTTTAAAGATTAAAAATTTCACAATAAACTTTTCTACGCGTGAGTTTTTAGTCTGTGATCAAAGAGCAGCTATAACAGCCGAGATAGATTCTTACATAAAGATAATTTTATAATATTATTTGCAGTTATGCTCCGAATACTTTCATAATAAGTAATTATAAGAAGATCATTTCATTTAAATTATCGATTGTGCAAAATAGCTAAAACTGATATAAGCCCGTAGATATTTTGCCTGTGAGAATTTGAGGTTGGAAAAATTGTGATTGCATAAACTGGCGAAACTGAAGAAACACAAAATTTATTTTACCAACGTCATTTTTCTAGTTTTATTACGGTTTCATAGTTAAAAAATAAAAATGCAACAATTACAAGATCACTCCTGTGTATCTCTTTCATAGCCATTTTACTGATAAAAACTATGAAACATGGAAAGTTAAATTTTAAGAGGAAAGAATAAAGATTATAGACACACACATTTACAGATTTTTAATATTTTACAAATATATTTAGGAGAGTGGTAGGGGGGCTAATTAAGTTACAAGAAGAAACAAAATCTTATCTTTGTATATCGTTTGAAATCTTTGTTACGTTGAACTCAAAAATACATTTCTTTCAATTTTAGGTATTATATTTTCAGAGTTGTCGTCAAAAGTGTTGCGCAAAAATTTGTTCTCCCCATCTATTTCCGAATGTACTGAAACTAAAATAATGAAAAAATAGGGGTAGTAGTTTAAACATTAGTTTAGATATTACAGGAAAACTATTCCAATTATTCTAGGTCACATAGTTTTAGCGAAACGTGCTTTTATCGATGCACAAAAATTTCGATTTACGGACATTGGACAAAGGTGTAAAGAAGCTTTGGATGTACCTATCGCAGCTGAAGTGCAAAAGCTTTGTTAATAATTTATTTTCAAAGAAATATTGACATAAAGAATAGTTTTAGTGAAAACCGACCAATTTTTCCGTTTTTTATAATCATTTGAAATTTGAACGTCCCCACCCCCATTGAACACAGTTCAGTTTGCGCTACTTAACCACTCCTAATGATTCAGATTTTTATCTCAAAATGTAAGTTTATGTCTAAGCTTCTAAAAAAATTTTATGAGATGCAAAAAATAACGGTAAAAAAAATAGTTGCACGTTACTCTAAAGTCTAAAGCGCCCTCTATCGGCATTTTTTGAATTTTATCTTTATAATTTATTTTCAAGAGAGTACTGACATGAAGAATAATTTTAGTGAAAATTGCAAATCAATTGACCAATTTTTCCGTTTTTTATAATCATTTGAAATTTGAACCCCCCCCCCCCCCACATTTCAGTTTGCGCTACTTAACCACTCCCAATGATTTAGATTTTGAGCTCAAAATTTATGTTTACATCTAAGCTTCTAAAAAAAATTAATGAGAAGCAAAAAATAACGGTAAAAAAATAGTTTTTCGTTACTCCAAAGTCTAAAGCGCTTTCTATTGGCATTTTTTGAAATTTATCTTCATAACTTATTTTTAAGATAGTAATGACATAAAGAATAGTTTTAGTGAAACCGCAAACGAATCGACCAATTTTTCTGTTTTTTTATAATCATTTGAATTTTTGACCCTAAACTTTAATGGCGCCTATCTCCTTCGGAAGACGTTTGGGAACCTTTGTCTCCCATTTAATATTGTTTGTCTTGATGTGTACTATCACCCCTTAATGTTTGTATCATGAGTTTAGAAACATCCTGTATTTAGAAAACGATTACTTCAATGTACTATGGATTATTCTCATCGGTCAAAATAGAGATATTCTATAAAAGCGTTGGAGAGACGATGTAGCAAAAGTTTCAAATTTTTAGTAGTGTCTCTATAGAAGATCTTTACGCTCACAGTGCCATCTATGAGCGCTATTTTTAACTAATTTTTCAGATTTATGTATAAAATTCTTACGATTTTTTAATAAGCACACTACTGGTCTCATGTTTCTATCTATCACCGTTACCGAATTATAGGTTTTTAAAGTTATGGGTCCTTTGTCAAACACCCTGTATATATATACATTATACATGTGTACTATGATGATCTTAGTTTGAGCAATACCATGAGTATTGAAAATAAGATCGTGCCACAAAGAATTATATTTATTAGATTTTTTATTTATAAAATGGGCTTTTCATAATAATTGCGTCACATTCGAAAAACTTACATATGCATTATAAAATAAATACAATAAAATAAAATAAAATTGTAATTTAACAAATTACTATGACTATTTGGAAAACAATATTTTCAAAGATTATAATTTTAAACTTGTAAATGATTTATATGTTTAAAATTGCAACAATAACATTATTTTTATGATTATCAAAATGTAGCTTACGTAATAACAGATTCATATTAATATGGCTGGACATTCAGAGACGGGTTAATATTCCTGGACCAATCGTAAACAAATATTCGATGAAATTTCAATTTATTAATTTTCGGGTCGGGGGTAGGTGGGTCAACCGCCGCGGTGAGCGGCCAATTATCGCCGGCGACCCCTACCCACGACCAAAACAGTCCTAGTGTCTTGCGCGAAGCGCTGTCGCCGGCAAGTGCCCACGGATAGCGCCAAAATTCTTTACTTTACGACCCGAATAGCCTTGGACTCTAAAGAGAAAAGGGAATGAACATATATTTCGATATCATGTGCTTAACACTCTTCCCCTATACATAGTCCTTAACTACTTTTGATATGCTGATGATATATTGATGTAATGCAATGCCCAGTAGCAGTATAAAAGTACTAAACAACAAATTGTTAAAAACCGACTAATTTAATTAGAATAAATGGCATACATAGAAAGACATCGCCTTTGCGACTCCTATGACACTTTCCAAACGCCTTTCGAAGCACGCTGCGCACGATTCAAAGTTTAAACTTTGAAGAAAGGTTCCGTTATAGCTACAGTGTAAAAAGAAAAAAAAATTATATGCTGAATTTATGCCAAATGAAATTTAAGTACGCACTACATTTATAGTTAGTACTGAATTAAGATCATCATAAACAGTATAGGATATAATTATAGAAGAGCGATATACAGAACAGCAATATTTAAAATGTGTATATAAAATATTTAAAATGTAGAAAATATTTTCGGGATAAAGGCAGGGAAAAGTCGGTAGCTTCAGAGCCCCGCCCTCCTGCTAACCGTCTTTCAATATCTTTAATTTGTCTAATTGTTCCGTTAAATTTGTCCGGTTTCAATTCCTCGTATTTTTTTCCCTTTTCTATTAAGAGTCTAAGGCTATTCGGGACGTAAGTAAAGTTTTTTGGCGCTATCCGTGGTCGCCTACCGGCGACAAGGCTGTCGCGCATCAAACTAAGTCTATTCGGGTCTTAGGTAAGGGTCGCTGACGAATATTGGCCGCTCATCGTGGCGATTTTTATAATGTCTATATTCCTTTTCTATTTAGAGTTCAAGGCTATTCGGGTGGTAAATAAAGGATTTTGGCGCTATCCGTGGTCACCTACCGGCGAAAGCGCTTCGCGCAAGAGAGTGGGACTGTTTGGGTCGTAGGTAAGAGTCACGAAAATTGAAAAAATCATTAATAGAAAAGGGAAAAAAATACGAGATAATTGAAACCGGATAAATTTAAAAGAAAAATTAGACAAATTAAAGATATTGAAAATACGGTTAGGGGCGGGCGGGGATCTGAAGCTATCGAATTTCCCTGCCTTCATCCCGAACATATATATATAAGAAAACGATTACTTCAATGTATTATGGATTATTCTCATTGGTCAAAATATAGATATTCTATAAAAGCGATGGAGTGACGATTCAGCAAAAGTTTCAGATTTTTAACAGTATATCTTTAGAAGATCTTTACGCTCTCAGCGCCATCTATGAGCGCTATTTTAAACTAATTTTTCTGATTTATGTATAAAATTCTTACGATTTTTATAATAGGCACACTACTGGTTCCATGTTTCTATCTATCACCGTTTCTGAATTATAGATTTTTAAAGTTAGGGGTCCTTTGTGAAACACCCTGTATATATATACATTATACATGTATACTATGATGATCTTAGTTTGAGCAATACTATGAGTATTGAAAATAAGGTCGTGCCACAAAGAATTATATTTATTAGACTTTTTACTTAGAAAATGGAGTTTTCATAATAATTGCGTCACATTCGAAGAACTTAAATATGCGTTACAAAATAAATAAATAAATACAATAAAATAAAATAAAATTTTAATTTAACAAATTACTATGACTATTTGGAAAATAATTTTTTCAAAAATTAAAATTTTAGACTTATAAATGATTTATATATTTAAAAATACAACAATAACATTATTTTTATGATTATCAAAATGTAGCTTACGTAATAACAGATTCAAATTAATATGGCTGAACATTTAAAGTCAGGTTAATATTCCTGGACCAATCATAAACAATTATTAGATGAAATTTCAGTTTGATAATTTTCGGGTTAGGGGTGGATGAGTGGTTCAGCCGCCGCGGTGAGCGGCCAATTTCCGCCGGTGACCAATACCCAGTGTAATAATTACGTTTCATATGAACGTTACTAAACTAATAATTAATAACAGTACAACATAAATTAATAAACGACGCTCTCATACACGATCACATAATATATAATAAAACGGATCCAAGTTACAAGATTAGCCGATGTATATACAGTTAAGGTTACAGATAATAACAGTTACGTTATAATATCATGACATCCTCCTTTTTTTATAAAAAAGAAACAGTTTTTTCTTTTACAAGTCAAGTTTAACAGGTTTTTTAACAGTCCTGCCGTAACGGGTTTTTACACCAGTATCAGTTTGGCGCACAGGAGTTTCGATCTTCGGAGCAGGAGAGGACGTCAGTTTTGGCGACAGATTTGAAGAAGGAGCAGCACTTACTGGACTAGCGTCATTGGGTGTTTTTGGTGCTGCTTCACATTGGCCATGTATAGGATCAGAATTATCTGTTTCTTCAAGTATAGGATCGGAGCTATTTGGCACTTCCGGTTTCTCAGGATTAACATTTGGACGGAGAAACCAAGTGTTCCTTCTATATGTTGCACCATCTGGCGTCTTGATAACAAAAGATCTTGGTCCTTGAGCTGGAGAAATTACATCAGCAGGACTCCACTTTCTGTGACCTTTCCGAAACCATACTTTCTGACCAACAGAAATTGGCTTTTTTGCTTTTGAACCTCTATTTCTATACTCTTTCTCTTTTACTCTTTTTTCTTTAAGGTTAGAAGAGACATTCTTTATGATAGCTGGTTTTAACAATCTTGAGCTTGCTGGCAAAATTCCTCTTATTCTTCTTCCCATAAGACGCTGTGCAGGGGATCCTAACACTCCTCTAGGTGTATTTCTGTTATTTAACAATGCTAAATATAAGTCAGAACCATCTGCAGCACATTTAGCAATCAATTGTTTAGCTTCTTGAACATAACGTTCGGCTAGACCATTGGATCTTTTATGTTCAGGACTTGATACTTGCAGATTTATGTTCCACTGTTTAGCAAAATACTTCAATTCTTTAGAAATCAGCTGAGGACCCGGATCTGTGCATAAAGTTTCAGGAATACCATGCGTTGCAAACCAACATTTAAATGCTTGTATAACTGTACTAGATGATAAGTTGCTCAGTACACAAAAATCAAAATAACCCGAATAGCTGTCTGCAACAAGCAAGTAATTCTTTTTATTCAAATGGAAAATATCTGTGCCCACTATTTGCCAAGGTCTTTCTGGTACTTCATTCAAAATTAACGGTTCTTCGGGATTATCTCTTTGACGTTGTTGACAAACTTTACACTGCTTAATATATGAAATAACATCTTTATTCATGCCTACCCAATACACATTTTCTCTAGCTATACTGAGTGAATGTTGTATTCCTTGATGACCAAGATGAATAGCTTTCAAAGTAGGTTCTTTGAGCTTTGACGGGATGACTATTCGGTCACCTCTAAACAGGATATCTTCATAAATGGCAAACTCATCTCGAAAAGTCCAATACTTTCTCAGACTCTCAGGAACTTTATTTAATTCTTCTGGCCAACCATCTTGAATCATCTTAATCAGCAGGCTTAATTCTTCATCATCTTTCAGTGCTTGAATCAGTTCAGTTGTTTTAGATTCTGTCATTGGAACAATTACATGAATTTCCATCTGTAATTCAGGCATTTCTAAATTAGAATTCAGATTACAATCTCGACTCAAAGTATCAGCTATAAACATTTCAGTTCCCTTTTTATGAATAATTTCAGGACGATAAGGCATAATGTCCAACATGATTCTTTGCAGACGAGGAGGAGCTAAATGTAATGGCTTTTTTGAAATTGAAATTAATGGTTTGTGGTCTGTTTCCACAGTTAATTTTCTGCAACCCCAAACGTATTGATGAAAACGTAAACATCCAAATTTGATTGCAAACGCTTCTTTTTCTATTTGTGAATAATTCTGCTGCGTCTTATCTAATGCTTTTGCTGCATAAGCTACAGGACGCCCTTCTTGCATAATTACTGCTCCTACAGAATGTTTGCTTGCATCAACAGACAATGTTATAGGTAAATTCACGTTAAAATACTTCAATACAGGTAAATTCTTCAAAATTTCTTTCAGCTTTTCAAATGCTCTCTGTTGTTCACTTTCCCAAGTCCATTCGGTTTCTTTTTTACATAATGCTCTTAACGGTTGCGTTAATTCAGCCAAGTTCGGAACAAATTTAGCCAAGTAGGTAACCATTCCAAGGAAACGCTGTAATGATGCTACATTTTCTGGAACTTTTAACTGAATAATAGCTTCAATTTTTTCAGGATCAGCTTTCAGTCCTACATCAGTAACAATGTGTCCCAAAAACTTAACACTGTTCTGCGAAAAAATGCATTTTTCTTTATTCAGAGTTAATCCCGCTTCTGTGAGAAATTTTATGACTTCAGAGGTCAGTTCTTCTAATTTTTCTTTAGAGGAAGCATGTATCAAAATATCATCCATTGCACATTCAACATTTTCTATATTTCCTATTAGATGATCTATAATTTGCTGGAAAACTTCTGGTGCAGATGCTAAACCCATTGGCATTCTCAAATAAGAAAATCTTCCCCAAGGGGTGGCCATGGTCAGGTATTTACTAGTACGTTCAGTTACTTTAAGTTGCCAAAATCCTTTTTTACAGTCCAATTTCGTAAACCATTTAGAACCATTTATGCGAGCAGCAATTTCTTCTAATGTTTTTAACGGATAATGTCTTCTTTTCAAATTCTTATTCAAACTAGATGGATCCATACAGACTCGTATTTTACCATTCCGATGAACTACAACCATAGGGGAAACTGCAGGTGTTGGGTCACTCACCGGTTTTATGATGCCCATCCGTTGCATTCTATCAAGCTCGTCTTTAATTTTTTCTCTAATGGAATGAGGCACTTTTCTAGCAGGAAATATTTCAAGCTTAGGGTTATCGATTAAATCAATCTCATAAGTAAAATTCTTCAAACAGCCTATTTCCTCTTCATTAGCACTGGTATTAAGAAATTTTTCTGTTAACCCAATACTGTTTATGCGTTTAACTAAACCCATTTCTACACATGAATCTTTTCCCAATATAGGTTGCAACATTTCTTCTATTATTACCAATCTAGTAGTATAAGTTTTTTATTTAACACTTAACTTGGCAACTGCTTCACCTACAACTTTCATTTTATGATTGGAAAATGATACCAAAGATCGCACGTTAGAATATTTAATGCTTAAATTTGCTTTTTTCGCCAAAGAATACGATAGGACATTGCATTGAGCACCGGTATCCAATTTAAATTTTACTCTATACTTGTTTTCAAATTCAGCCATTTCATACCAATCTAATGATTCCACATTATTGGCTATACTACTTATGACTAAACTTTTTGAATTTTCATTACTTTTGCTAACTTCGCCAATTAAGCTATTTACAGTAGCTACATGTTTTTTACTTTTCTTTGAAGAGCAACAAATGCTAAAATGGTTTTCTTTACCACAAGCAAAACATTTCTTTTTATAAGCCAAACATTCAAATTTTTTGTGATGCGTATTACATCGCGTGCATAATTTACCACTGAAACTTTGCTTTTCTTTAGTATATTTATTTTTCGTACTTGTAACAGTTTTCTTTACGCTTTCAATATTTAATGGCTTATCTTTGAATGTACTCATTTGTGATCGCGCTTGTTCACTAGCTTTACAAATCTTTGTCGCTTTATCTAATGTCAAATCATCTTCTGCTAACAATTTTTCTCTATCGGAATCACTGTAAATACCAATTACAATTCTGTCAGTAACTAAACTATCATGAAGATTACCAAATTGACATGATTTACTTTTACTAAGTACTTCCGTTAAGAAATCATCAAATTTTTGATTTTCACTTTGATATAACTTATTGAATAAAAAACTTTCGTATGTTACGTTTACTTTAGGCGTGAAGTACTTTTTAAAAGCTTCAATTAGAACATTTAGCGTTGTTTTCTTATCATTGGTGAAAGTATTATAAATACTTACCGCTTCTGGTCCAATAGCTGACATAAACAAAGCTATTTGAATTTTTTCTGGCTTCTTCTCCAATTCTATGGCTGTAGCGTACCACTCAAATTGTTGGAACCAATCTTGCCACGATTTCGAAACATCGTTGGTCATTAGGCTTAGCGGCGGCGGCGGTCGAATGTTTACACTGTTATTACTGTTGTCATTTCCCGGCATGACGATTTATTATATTCGATCAATTCGGCACCATGTAATAATTACGTTTCATATGAACGTTACTAAACTAATAATTAATAACAGTACAACATAAATTAATAAACGACGCTCTCATACACGATCACATAATATATAATAAAACGGATCCAAGTTACAAGATTAGCCGATGTATATACAGTTAAGGTTACAGATAATAACAGTTACGTTATAATATCATGACACCCAGGACCCAAACAGGCCTAGTCTCCCGTACGAAGAGCTGTCGCCAGAAGGCGACCACAGACAGCCCCAAAATTCTTTACTCTACGACCCGAATAGCCTTGGACTCTAAAGAGAAAAGGGAATGAACATATATTTCTATATAATGTGCTTAACACCCTTCCCACTAAAATGATAATGTTATATATGTATAGTCCTTAACTACTTTTGATATGCTGATCATAAATTGATGTAATGCAATGCCCAGTAGCAGTATAAAAGTGCTAAACATTGAATTGTTAAAAACCGACTAATTTAATTAGAATAAATGGCATACATAGAAAGGCATCGTCTTTGCCACTCCTATGACACTTTGCAAACACCTTTCGAAGCATGCCGAGCACAATTCAAAGTTTGAACTTTGAAGAAAGCTTTCGTTATAGCTACAGTGTATAAAGAAAATATTTTTTATGCTGAATTTATGCAAAATGAAATTTAAGCACTACATTTATTGTTAGTACTGAATTAAGATCATCATAAATAGTATAGGATATAATTATAGAAGAGAGTTATACAGAACAGCAATATTTAAAATTTTTAGGTCTCCATATCTCTTTGAACGTTTAAGGTATTCTCATTCATACTTCCTTAGTTTATACAACTACACCAAACCCTATGTTATATAGTTTTTTTTTTCTTAAGTTTTATTATTCCTTTAGCAAACATTATTTTTTAATAGTATAATATAGTTAATATTTCATATATTTATTGTATAGAACTGCAGAGCGCGAGTAATACTCACACTTGAATGTTTATTGTTATAGCTTAAGTATAGAAATATACATATTCAAAGTTAAGTACTTTGGATGGAAGTACTTTTTTTTCATTTCAAAGTTATTGCATCATTCTTTTTCCAATACCTCGAAATGAATTTCTCACTAAGGGTTTAAAAACTTGTTCCAGGTCTTTTTCTTAGTCACTTTTTTAACCTCCTTTTTTCATATTCACGAAATTTTTGTGTGGATTTGTTTAAAAAGTGCGCTCTCTCAAAGAAACATATAGTTTGCTTCCTGAAATCCAGTACATTGCATACTATTATATTGTACTATAAAGGACAATTTTTCACACCTATTTCCAAAATTCTCTTTCTTAAAATGTAAGTACAATTTTCTCCTACATAATTCTGTTGTTTTAAGTTTCAAAATTAAAATTAAAGATCTTAATGTTCCAAAACAGATGCAACTTGTGTATTTAAAAGAATGTTATGACGTATGCAAGATACAGAATTCGAGAGAGGGGTATGGCACAAATTGAAGCTTTTCCATGGGAGGATTTTTATTACTCCACACGATATCCGTCTCAATATTTTCAATACCTTTGTATACAGGAAAAAATAATATTTCTTATTCTTTCCAGATTAAAAAATAAATATTCTAATAATTTCTAAATTAATTTAATGGTAATAACCCCACATACATCCAAGATGACAAAACGTAATCAATAAAATTTATGTCTATCCAGTTAATCTAGAGAAATATTTAATTTTTGCATAGATTAAATTATTCATAATAAGAGCTTTTTACATTTTTAAACAAAAATGTATTTCTAAAAACACTTAAAGAATATTAGTTTGAAAACAATCACAATATTTTAAAATCTCATTACTTTCTAAAGATTTAATATTAAACATTAATGTTAATTTCGAAATTGAATTTCCACTTCAGTAACTCGGCGCAGTGTGCTGATAACCAATTAGTATAAAATATTTCTTGAATTTTAATGTAATTATTACGAATCTAATTTTGAATATGCACTTTAAAAACTGATAAATTTTTATTTCAATCGATTATTTTTTGCTGATAGCAAAAATCCTTTTATTTATTTATTTATTTTTGTATGCACAACTGTTTCAGAATATTTAACAAGAAACATATAGTAAAGATAAAATTATCATAATCCATCATAATTTTCATTTCTATTAAATAAATGAATAATCATGTCCAAATTTTTAGGTGTGTTCGTAATTATGTAAATACGTAGCACCTATAGTTAGTTGTGTTTCAGTCCATCTGTCCATCTGTCTGTCCATCCGTCTGTCCATCCATCTGTCCGTGTATCCGTACATAACAACGCAAAAAATACTCAACCGAATCGTTTTAAATTTAAAATTTGTGATTATTACATAATTCTTTCGAGTCATTTAAAATTTTAAGAAAATCGGATGCATAGAACAATTACAGGTACAATCAAAATTATTGCGATACATTACAGTCAATAAAAAAAAAATTCAAATGCATTTTAATCGTTTGAAATTTAAAATATATCAATATTACATAATTTTGTCGAGTCATTTAAAATTTTATGAAAATCGGATGCATAGAACAATTACAGGTACAATCAAAATTATTGCGATGCATTACAGTCAATAAAAAAAAATTCAAATGCATTTTAATCGTTTGAAATTTAAAATATATCAATATTACATAATTTTGTCGAGTCATTTGAAATTTTATGAAAATCGGATGCATAGATCAATTACAGAATCAATTACACGCTGTTGAACATAATTACATTGGTAAGCATCTATAAAATAAATAATGTACTATATGTCCAATCTGTGATTTAAAGAATGTTTTATTTATTTATAGAGCCCCACACAAAAGTATTCCATTACATAATGATATAGGTAGAACATTATTTGGTGAGCGTTTTAATTATAGTTAACTATTTAAGATTTTATAAGATTGATATACGTTGCTGAGGACAAGTTATTTGCTGTATTAAAGAAAGCAGATAATATTTACTGAGACACACGAAAGATTTTGACTACTATACTGTATCCAAAATGTTGTGTACTACTACATCAAGATCTGAATAATTTTAGGTGCGTCCGTAATATATAAATGGCAAGCACCTATATTCCTCATTCAGTATGTCAGCCCGTCTGTCTGTTCATCCGTCTGTCTGCCCAAAGGTAACAAAGCAAAAACTTCCCAACCAAATCGCACGATATTTAAAATAAATAATTTTAGTGTAATTTTGTCGTAATTTTGTTAAGCTGCAATTAGGTTACGGTTAGATTACGGATCGTCTTAGATTACGAATAGGTTCCGATAAGGTATTTATTTTTCTAAATCTCCCTCAAAATTGTCCCCTTTGTTGTCTGCTAAGGACATGCCACCGTCTCGGCTCAAAAATTTTTGCTCCAGCCCCATTTCACTTGGCACGGAGAGTGGGAGTAATGTGCGGCGCCAAACTCAGCACTTTCAAAAAGGCAACTACTAAGTCCAGCAACCGTTAGCCACAATCAGCCGACCTCGGCACTTATCTGCGTCGATCGCCCCCACTCTGCCAGCTAAAATTCCATCATGTACGTTAATGGCACCTGGTGCATGTAAAATCCGTCGTGGGTGCAAAGTCCTCCAAGTTACCTATGAATTATACCTCTGGAGGTGCCTTGCCAGGTGAAGGTCTCGTCATCTGATCAAGGCTCTAAATTACGAGACCATCTTGCGGTTGCCATGCGCAGTACATCATTTATTGCCGCTTCGCGGCAATTAGGCGGTCGTCCGCCCCGATACCAGGTATCTAACCCGTTAAGCTGAGATTATTAACTCGGCAGGTAGGGGCCTGGTCATCGGTTAGAAAGAAAGAAAGGTTCCGATAAGGTGACTCCTAAGTTACATTTATGCTATATTTACATTATTATTAGGTTACATTTAAATTGCAGTTAGTTTACATACAGGTTATGATTGCATTACAATTAGGTTACGGTTAGGATTTTATCAAAATGGTGAATATTACGCATGATATGTTTAAAATGTATATTTAATTTTATGCAATGGCTCTGAAATTAAAAAAAAAACTATATATTAATATTTTAGTTAATCGCCGAGTATCGATTTCATTCACAGTATAGTCCAATTTCAGAATGATGTAATTAATTTGAAAACCAAAGTATTTCACATAAGATTTCGATGTGAAAAAAAAAATAAATAGTTACGTGACTTAACAGTGATTTTGACGGATCAATATTAACATTTTAACACCAAATGGACACATACTCCTTCTCCCTATTCTTATTGCAGTCATTTTGATATTTTCATCACTAAATATTAGCCGCTGTTGTTGTTGTTGTTGTTTCAAAGATTTTCCACACAGTCATCGACCGCGTATTTCCACATATTTCAAGTTAGATATAAAATCATACAAGTTTCAGGCCTGTTTAATATTATTATCACTGATCCGAACAACGCCGGTTGGGTCATCTCGTATTTCTGTAAACAATTGCACACGATAGTCATTTTTTTAAACAATCATGCATGATAGTTGTTTCAAAAACTTAAAAAAATGAAATCTAAATACAGTTTCAAACAAGTTTTATTTAAAAGTACATTATAAGATATGTAAATAAAAGATGTATTTTTGCAACAAATTCGGGTTGTTCGACTCATAGGAATGGGAACCGCTTTAGTAGAGATTCAACCACACTCTAAAAAGTGTAAATTTACACACAAAAATGTATAAATCGACGATACAAAAACGATTTGTTTATATGTATAAATCTGTGTGTAAATTGCCAAAATACACGCCTAATGTTTAAATTTCAAAATACACATTTCAGTGCGTAATTTGATGATAACACTAAGTGTGTAAAAGTTATAGTGATCACTCATGAAATACCCACATTAATGTGTAAATTGCGCAAGAATAGACACATATCTATGTAATATTCTTACTCATTTATCTGTGTAATCTTCAGTGATCACATGGATAAATGCGTATTATGCAAAAAACACGCATTATTGTGTTATTGTAATTTACACAGTTGTTTGCGTAATATGTAAAATACGCATATTCAATGGGGGTTCAATAACTGTTATGTCTAGTGTATATCGAATATCTGTACTGCAATGGGTGATGCATAATATCAAAGTCTAATGTCTTAATTGATTTTATGCTTAGTTTCAGAACAGTAGCTGCATTATTTATATAGTTTTGGATGGAGGAGTGAAATGGGGGGGGGGTGTAGTTGAAAGCCTGATTTTTAGCTTATGGGGCTAGATTTGTGACGGTGGATGAAATAAAATTACTGCTGTTTGGACTCGGGATCATAGTGATGTACCCACTTATAATCAACTGTTACAAATGTAGCCGCATAAGCTCCAAATCAGCCTATCACACTCAGCCCCTCCTTCTTGAAAACTCCCTCTAAATAGGTTTTTAGAACTTCACTCCTCCCTCTAAAACTATGTTATTACAGCAGCTAAGGTTCTAAAATTCAGCATACTGTCATTTAAGACATTAGTTTTCGATATTCCTCATCTGCCGTCGTAGTATAAATATTAATTCTCTGTTAATGGGAAAGTATGGGACACATTTTGAAATTTATAATTTATTTAATTATAAAATTGATTCTTCAATTTATGTTTCTATATTGTTCAAGGACATTAGAAAGTGTTTCATTTTGTATTCTATAAATCAAAATTTTGTATTTATGTCAAAAAAAGCTGATTTTATTATTTTTGTAAAAAGTGTCCCATTCCTCCCCACTCTCCTCTAAATATACACATAAAAACTGCTGGTTTATTTTCTATATTCTTCCTTGCTTCTTAATTTTATTTTTCCTTCAGTTAGATATTATTTAGTACATGCAATTAAAAATTAAGATAAAAAATAATTAATGATAGATTTTAGGCTAGTCAGATGGAATAATGATAGTTGGTAAACTTGCAATCTTCGCAGTTTTTATTTTCAGTGTTCAGACTAAATTTTTCACTTTTTATTTTTCAGACTCAAAATACATAGGCAATTATACGAGAGATACTGTGTTACATACAGTTATAAAAGTAAACTTTAAAATACTATAACAAATAGAAAAAGGTATGTAATCTTCATTTCACACACACACACATAATACCTGCAAATATTATAGCTGATTTGTTTTTATATGATATAAATCACCTATATTATATGTTGAATTGTTTTCTTTTTATAAATATTCATCGTTACAAAGAATTTACCTTAAAAAATTATCAAGACTATCAAAAAGGCTGTTGAATCATTAAAATAACATCTTTTGCATGTAAGATTATATTTAAAAATTAGTGTCTTAAAAAAAAATAGAAATATATTTTAACATTAATGAAATTTCTCGTATTTTCATAACTGAAAATTTCAGGTATTCTAATTAAAATTTTAGATATCAAACTAATTAGTATTTTAGGTAGCTTTCATTACAAAAAGTAAAAAGCTACCTATTGTAGCCGTCCGGAGGAAAGCACTTCCGGAAAATTTTGGTATATTTTCACCGATCATGACCCCCAGACCCCAAAACCACCCTCCGTTCAAATGTTGACATATATATATATATATATATATATAACCATATATATATATATATATATATATATATATATATATATATATATATATATGATTTTTGTCATGCGATAACAAAAGTATTTATGAACCGATTCGAATAAAACTTGGTATGTACATAGTACATACAAATGTCTCGACCGAGTTCTTTGGCCAGCATCATCCGCCATTTTGTTTCAAAATGGCGGCCATTTTAATTTTTTAAGAAAATTTTAAATTTTAAATTAAATGTGAAAAAATTAAAAGTTGAAAAATATTTTTCTTTTACGTGTTAGAACTTAAAACAAAGATTCCAGAACACTTTTTATTTTGTCTACATCTTAAAAAATGATTGAGTTATAGCACTTTGAATTTTTCTTATGGCTGACATTTTGAAACGATCTGATTTTTGTCATGTAATAAAACGCGCATTTATGAACCGATTTCAATGAAACTTCATATGTACATAGTACATACAAATGTCTCGACCGAGTTCGTTGGCCAGTGTCGTAAAGAAATGTCACGACATCGCTTAGAATAAAATAAAATAAAAGAAAAAAATAAAGAGAGAGAAAGAAGAATAATAAAAATAAATAAATAAATAAATAAATAAATAAATAAATAAATAAATAAATAATCTAGAAAGAGATAGAAAATGAAATAATATTAATGTATATAAAAGTATTAAAATAAATTTTTATTTTAGCTTTCGTAAACAAGAAATGATAACAATAATATGGGGGGCGCTGATTAAGGTCCCACTGATTAAGGTCCCGGTACGTCATTTTGACGTCACAAGAAACCGGGATATAAATCCAGTGCTTGAGCATTTCACTTTTCACGAAACCCTGATTAACGTCCCACTGATATACATCCCGCTATCAGACCGGGACCTAAATCCAGTCACAGAGAATTTTACTTTCGTCGAGACCCTGATTAAGGTCCCACTGATTAAGATCCCGCTATACGTCATTTTGACGTCACAAGAAACCGGGATATAAATCCAGTGCTTGAGCATTTCACTTTTCACGAAACCCTGATTAACGTCCCACTGATATACATCCCGCTATCAGACCGGGACCTAAATCCAGTCACAGAGAATTTTACTTTCGTCGAGACCCTGATTAAGGTCCCACTGATTAAGATCCCGCTATACGTCATTTTGCTGACGTCAGAGTAGATGGGACTTAAATCAGGGGGACTTAAATCCAGTGCTAAAGCATTTTACTTTCGACGGAATCCTGATTAACATCCCTATGATATATATCCCGGTACGCCATTTTGATGACGTCACAGTAGATTGAAACTTAAATCAGTGCTAGGAACACATTTGTTTTTTCGCAAGAATTCCTAATTAACGATCTCATGATATATGCTCCCACATGCCATTTTTATTTCAAAACAAATGGGATTCATGTAGGATAGGTCACTAAATGTCTGTACATATTATCATTATTATTATTAATATAAAGTATTACTATTATTATTATTATTATTTTATTTTCTCTACCTCGTGATGTTGCATTATTTAGAATTTTATTCCAAACATGTAATTTATTTTATAAATGGACAATTTTTTCCAAATCATTTCTTTAAGGCAGAGAAGTCAAAGGATACGCAGTAATCTGAAAAGTTGTGATTTCGATTTAAAGCTATTGTGCTGAACTATATTACTGAGCTATTAATATTGCGCAAAATCAATTTGAATATACTCATATGATTTCATTAAATATTTTAGACACATATTTTAATGATTAAAAAAAGACGAAAACAGATTTTGCATTTGCTAAATTATGAAAAATATTTATATATAAGATAGGATACTATAAGATTTTTGGTAAAGTTAAAATTTAATAATAATTAAAAGTAAAACTTTGAAATCTTTAAACTGTTTAAAGATTTCCTATCCCGTTGTGAAAGTTTAAGCTAAAAAAATTCATATTGTATTATGAAAATTGGTTAATAATAATTATTGTAAATTGCAATGTATTTGGGATGTTCAATATTGCTTTGGAAACATCACTAAAAGAACTGTTTACACTCTGATTAGTAATAAAAAGTTATTTGGCATTTATTTGTCAGATTGAATCTTCATTCGCATTCTGAATGCCTGGATTTTAATAAAAAATACTTCTGTAATAACGAATTTTAGCCAGATAAGCTACAAGTAAAACTATTTTTTATTACGGTTGTTCGAAATCGAAAAGTGCCGATTTCTTAGAATTTATTTTTGAATTTATATTTAGTCTCAAATGCATGAGATTCGTCGTTATGATGCAACAATTACTTATGATTCAAGATTAGAAAAAAGAAAAATATATTCGATCCCAAATCACTTGAATATCCTTCAGTTCTGTATTACTGCGGTTTTTATTTTATTTTTTTATTTTTTTTATTTTTTTTATTTTTTTTTACCAGGGCAAGTGATATGGATTTGATTTGAAGGCTCAATGAAGAGCTAACATTTTTATAAACTGTTATATTTTACGTGCATTTTGAGGAGGTACTTTACAATTAAATTGTTGTGTAATATTAAATACTAAAATAAGTTAAAGAAGGATGTGTGCATAGTGAAAAACTGCACTGATAAAAATTTCACCGTTAGATTACGGGAAAAGATTGGCAGCACAGATTCCAGCATCTTCCTGTAATATTACAGTATGTACCGTTTTCTATTTACACCGCATATGACCGTAAACCACTGTTACTTTCCAGAATGTATCTGACCATAAGTCACCGTAATTTTCCAGAATGTATCTGACTGTAAATCACCGTAATTTTCCAGAATGTATCTGACCGTAAATCACCATAATTTTTAATAATGTATCTGACCGTGAATCACCGTAATTTTTAATAATGTATCTGACTGTGAATCACCGTAATTTTTAATAATGTATCTGACCGTAAATCACCGTAATTTTTAATAATGTATTTGACCGTGAATCACCGTAATTTTTAATAATGTATCTGACTGTGAATCACCGTAATTTTTAATAATGTATCTGACCGTAAATCACCGTAATTTTTAATAATGTATTTGACCGTGAATCACCGTAATTTTTAATAATGTATCTGACTGTGAATCACTGTAATTTTTAATAATGTATCTGACCGTAAATCACTGTAATTTTTAATCAATACAAAACCCCTTAATGGATTAAAAGTTTTGACGCACCTGTTTATTTTATGGCTCTAAGAATTTTGAATATGAATTTTAAAAAGAATGATATCAAATTTTGAGTGACGCCATGCTATTAATTGAAAATTGCATTTTTGTACTATTTCATTAATCATTTTATTTTTTTTTCTATTTATAATAGCATGTGAAAAAGTTACTTTCAACATGAAAAGACATGTACAACTTTATTCACCTATGCTTTTCCACACATATCTCCCATATATTCAAAATATTTGTTTTAAAAGATATGATATAAAATTTAAGTGACGCCTTTAAAAAGTTTGTTTTAAATTTCAGTTTTTTTTTTCATTTTGATTTGGTAAAATATATTTACACATCTAAAAAACTGTTTTAAATTTATATTTCGTTGTTAAATATGTAATTTTCATTGAATCTATACTACGAATCGGAATGCATATATCTCAATAATCTGATTATCATTTGTGTCACGTTATTAAAAATTGTAAGCAATATTTATGTAAATGGTTTCTTTGTGCTAAATTATCCAAACTAAGTGAAGCGCATGTAAATGGATAATCTGACGCAAAGAAACCATTTACATAAATATGGCTTACAATTTTGATTAACATGACACAAATGATAAATCAGTTTATTGAGATAAATGCATTCCAATGCATAGTATAGATTCAATGAAAATTAGATATTTAACAACGAAATGTAAATTTAAAACAGTTTTTTAAATGTGTAAATATATTTTGCCAAATCAAAATGAAAATAAACTGAATTTTAAAACAATCTTTTAAAAGGCACATAAAGGCGTCACTTAAATTTTATATCATATCTTTTAAAACACATATTTTGAATTTATGGGAGATGTGTGTGAAAAAGCATAGGTGAATAAAGTTGTATATATCTTTTCATGTTGAAAATAACTTTTGCAAATGCTATTATGAATATAAAAAAATAAAATGATTAATGAAATAGTGTAAAAATGCATTTTTCAATTAATAGCATGGCTTCACTCAAAATTTGATATCATTATTTTTAAAATTCATATTCAAAATTCTTAGAGCCATAAAATAAACAGCTGCATCAAAACTTTTAACCCATTAACGGGTTTTGTATTGATGCCATTACTTTTTTTAGGTTAGCGATCATTGGATTGGTATAATATACATTTGTGAGATTTAATGCAGAATTTAAGAAGATAAAATCGAAAAATTAATATTTTCTTTACATTTTTTGAATAAGAAATATCCTGTATTTGTCCGATTTTAAACCCAAAACAGATGTAATTAAAAAGAAAAGAAAATTATGCTACTCTGAAGCAATTGCAACAAAAATTTTCCTTATTTATTAATCTAAATACAACTTTACTTTTAAGTCTATTTCATATCCTAAGTTACCAACTTTATGATACATTTTTGAATTCATTTTATTCGCAAAAATTGTGAAGTATTTAATGCTGAAATTGCACAATCGAAAAATTTGTTCCATTATTTTGGTAAAAGCTTTTTCAGAAAAAAAGATTTTCCAGAAATGTTCTGAAAGTTAGCGTTTTAAACCACATTTCTAGTCGGCGAATGTAATAATGTAATAAATTTAATTTTTCTATATTTCTTATTTTTGAAACTTATCCTTAAAATAAATATGAATTAATCTTTTCTTTTTAAACACACACATATATATATATGTAAATTAAAGATTAAAAAAAATTACATCATATTCTGAAAAGTTACATTGATATGGATGCTGAAAGCAAAATTCGCAGTTTCTGATACATAAATATGAAGCGAAAATGTTAACAAAGTAATTTCTTTAAAATTGGAAATTTAATTAAGATCTAAATGCATAAAAATTGATTATTTAGAGCTATAAATATTAGCTTGTTCCAATTTTTATTATTTTTTTTTAATTATGTATTTTAGTTCATTTTATATTTGCTTTAAAGATACAAAACAAAAAAAGGCTTTACTTCAGAAAACAAATATAACATAATTAGAAACATTTGTATCCTAAACATAAAATATAAATATAAAATACCAAAAACTTGTATGTTATTAAGCATAATTATTTTAATAGATATAGCATTTGGTACGGATGGGACATGCCCCATCCCTCCTGAGTCATAGTGTCCTGTCCTTACCTTAGAGCAACATTAAAATAATTAGTTTTTTTCAACAAGCATAGGATTTTTATATTTAACTTAACTGTTTATTTATAAAAGGCATATTGTTGAATTTACAAAATACTAAAAACAAAAATGAGATTGAAAATGTACATTAAACATTCGAGTAATTCTTATTTTTAGGTATTGTAAAATGGCCTTTATAAGTCTCAAACTAATAGTTGCAACTATAAAAAGACTTATAACAACAAGTATAAAACAATGATTATTCCATGTGGCGGAAAAGTCTCAAATTAAAAATAAAACATATTTTAAGAATTATTGCAGATGTCCCATCCCTTAATACTCTTCCCTAGTCACAAATTAGCACGTCATTTCTAGATAGATCCGAATGGAAAGACGAAAAAGGAGAAAGTTTAGTTTTTAATTGGGGTGATGTGCAGAAATGGAGATATCTTTTTACGGAATTCCTTATTTTTGCATATTATTTTATAAGAACTTACTGAAATATTCTATTAAATTCAATTTTTAATGCCATATAATGATTGGAATCAAAGGCTATATTTAAAAAAAATAATTTTGTACTTTTCATTTATTTTTTATGTTTTTAAATCACTGCATAATGTTTTTGTATTAATGTTTATACTTGAGTTATTATTAAAAAATAATTTTGTATCTCTCATTTATATTCTAAATCATTACAAAATATTATTCTAGCATAAATATTGGAACACATATTTCTTTTCTCATACATATATTTCTTTGAACAGAAATTATGCATTAGATTATTTCGTTTGTTAATAGGAATTGATAAAAAAATCATATATTCTGCAACAAAGTTCCTCGCTCATCCAAATCTTCGGGTCATATTGCTAGAAAGTACACAATACTTCTGCACTCAGTTTTCTTTAAATATTTTAAAAAATTAAAATGACTTTTTTTAACAGATTTTTTAAAAAAATAAAATCTTCAGGGGCTCTCTCTCTCTTTTTTTAATTTATTTTTTGCAATTTAAAAAAAAATGACTTATGGATAGTTATTATAATTGTACAATGGTTATTTAAAATTTGAATCACTAAAATGATTTTTTAAACTAAACTAAAATTTAAAAAATACAAACTTTGTATTTATTCATTCAAATTATTCTTTGCAATTGAAAAAAAATGTTTATTCAAACTGTAAATCATGTTTGTTATTATTATGAATGCTCGACGATTGTAAAAAAATACTTTTAAATTACAATGCTTTTTTTTTATTAAAGGGATTTTTCCAATTTGATTTTTAAAACTAAAATCTTTGCATTTTTTTATTCCAACATTTGTTTTCTACAATTTAAATGATAATAGAAAAATTAAAATTTGTAACATTTTCAAATCTTCTGCCATTTTGCACTTACAATCTATCGACAACAACGTGCGTACGATGCGTCACAGGGATATTGGCAATGAGATCGAAAAATAAATTTCGCCTAGAAAAAAATTTACGTCAGTTACAGACATAAATATATATCTTCACTGCTACCAGTTTGTAATGGTTTACCTCACCTTTAAACCTTAATAGAATTTATTGCATTATTCAAGTATGAAAATGGGACACGACAAAAAAGGTGGAAATTTTTTTCCATCAATACAACAGCTTTAAACTCTTATAATTTAAGTGTCATTTTAACAAATAATAAATTTAAAACTAACTCAGGTAAGATTTTTTTTTTTAGAAAGTTTTAATAATGTTTAAGAATGAGCCAAATATATCAAATCCATTTATGCGAAGTACAGTCATTAATTTTCCCAAAACAAATATTCTGAATAATTCAGCCATTAAATCCCCCCTTTTTTTCTTAAAAAAATATCTTGACTAAATTGATTTTTGCTTCAGAAATAGAACTAAAAAAAAATTACACAGAAATTACCCTACACTGTTGTATAAATGGCATAAAATAGAATAAAATAGAATATTTCCAAAAAGAAACTTCCTTTCACTTTGAATTTTCAAAATCTAAAAAAGATTTCCATCTTGAAAGACATTCAGAGCAACTTCATTTACAATAGTTTCAGATACGAAGCTCACTTTTCAGTTTATGCCTATTTTGTGCAACAATTCACAAACAAACTCCAAGGGTTTGAGTAGGCAAAATGTCCAATTATTAAATGTCTGCCCCCCCCCCCCCTAATTATCCTTCTAAAATTTTCTTTGCATTTCTGCACCAAACCAGAGAATGACCAAAATTCTCTGGTGGTGGTGGTAAAAAAAGGTGGAATTCTTTTTTTAGTAGGAATTACAAGTAATAAAATTTTCCATTAAATTTCAGTGGTGATGTAAATGTATACAAATTGGAAACTTGTGTATCATCATAAATGATAGTTATTAGGATAGTAAATGAGCATAGAATAACGATTTCAGGACCACACATGATTTCATGCTTTGGTAACATTACAGTATCCAAAAAATGTGACAACATTGTTTATTTTTGTACAAGAATATCTCTGTATAGCAGATAGATAACAAATTTGTCGACAGAAAGAGATTTTGATTTAAGCTGTTTCTTTTTAATTATGCTCCTCAAACAGAATTGCCCAGTCACAAAAATAATCATAGTTGCAGTTATTCGTACTGAAATTGGTTTTAATAAATCTAAAAATCTGATCAAGATCAGAGAATAATGCCTACAAATACATTTCAATGTATTGATAATCATAATCGATGCCACATTAAAAAAAGTAATTTTTGGACTTGAGCAACTTCAGAACTTGGAGATATTCAAACCAATCCACATTTTTGCAATTTACATTAAAGATATTCATCCATCTCATATATGTAGAAAAATAAAATATGTTACCATCTTTTTCTGACAGATTCTATAATTTAACCCTATGACCATCAAGGAATTTTCTGTATTTTCACAAAACTTATAAATCTAAGGGTATGCATTTTTTTAAATCATGGTTTGATACTATGATTACTTTGATATCTCTTACAATCATTTTAATATGATTTATGAGATCAGAAAAATGCATTCTAGAATGTTAAGGGTGTATTCAAATCCAAAATGATTAGTTTTCTTTTTTATTCATTTGATTTTTGCTATACACCCAGCTGGTATGTTGTGTTATTTAGAAACTTACATAATATGCTGTCTTTGTCAATTTTTTCATAAAAGCATAATTATTTCAAAAAATGATTTCAAATAAGCATTAACTAAATTTCTCAAAAGAAGATAGTTTAAAAAAGTCATACTGAAACAATTGTTTATGAAGCGAAATTTTAATTGTACAAGGATTAATTTTACATTAGATATTTAAGCTTCAACAAGCCATCTGAAAGCTGCAAGCTTTGTAATTAGCTTACACACTTTACTATTTATATTGCAAGGCTTTGGAGTTTTCTTAGCTTTTGATCCTTTCTGCGTATTGATATCCAAAAAGGCTCTGAAAATAAAAACATCAAAATATTAACATTACACTTTTTAAAAAATAACAGTTGTAAATATATGAAGCTATAACACAGTGGTTAACTAATCTTGTAATTTTCAAATTTTATGATAAAAGAAATTTAACTGCTTAATAAATGTGCATAAGAATGTTTACAAAATAGCATTTACAACCAAAAACTGTGTCCTTAAAACAAACTTACTTTTCTTATTTCTAAAATCACAAAAAATAGATAATATATGGATCAGCATATACAATAGAATTCAAGAGTTCTGTAACATCAATTGGCAAGAAACTCTATTTGAACATATACTTTATGGATGCACAATCTGTAGCCTGCAAATATTGTCAGTTTATATTTGGGAAAAATTAAGTTTTTGTCCAGTTTACAGGAAGTTAATTTTGTCAATATGTTACAGGAAAATTGTCATAAAAATTACGAATTATGTTATCGGATGGCAAAATGGTGGTATATAGTCGTGTATTTATTACATATACTAATTACATCAAAGCAGATAAAATTTTGATTTTTAGCTTAGCAATTTTTGAATATATTAACTTTGAAAAGTAAGCAAAGTCATAACTTAACAATGTGGAAAAATTTCAGTTTTATTAATGCAGTCATAATATCTCATATCCATTATACCATGAGAATTTTTTTATATGTATATTTGTAATAGAAAACAAAATGAAAAAAAATTGTGGGTAATTGGTAACATTTTAAAATTTAATAAAACTAAATTTAAATCATATCAAAGAAATCATAAAAGTATTCCATTCATTTATATTTATTGAATGATATTTTAAAATTATATAATGGAAACATTAAAAAAAGATCTCTAATTACATTAATTCCTGCAATTTTTATTATTTTTTTTTTAACTTTAATTTCAATGGGAAAAAATCATTTATATTGATGCCAATAAATGGCACCAAAACAAAAGTTGAAATCAGCCTACAGAGCATAATTGATGAAAAAAATGTTTACTTGAGATAATTTTTGTTGTTAATGAAAGTGAAATATGCATTAATAATATAATTAAAGGCTACAAATATTTTAAAAGCATGATTGGATATTATAACTATTTTAATGAATCACTCGGTCATTAATTTGTTTCTAAATTTGGAATTTGTTATTTTGAATGGCAATATTGAAACATTTATTTTATTTATAACAGCTAATATTTAAATTAGAACTTAATATAGTATAATTGTATATAATATGTATGTTTTATACAAAAATATGCTCAAAACACATTTCAGACAAGAATTAATCATAGCTATCATATGTTAACTTAAGTTTTCCATTAAACCTAACATGGCATTCAGCTACAATTGATTCGGAAACCAGAATGGTTTGTACCAGACTGGTTATCTACACTTTTTACTACTCAGATTTTATTATAAGTAATTAACTCTGAGCACAAAACTCCTATCAATGCTGTCTCATACCAATTATTCAATGGACATTTCTGTACAAGGTAAAATATTGAAAAAAAAGCAGCAAATAGTTAACTGGAGTTATCAACGGACAAATGATACGATAAAATACATATAAATGTCTTATAAAATCATTATCCTCACTTTTGAATAAATTCCATAGTTGCTTGTAATGTCTCTGGGTACTTCAGATTGAATACATAAAATGATCCAAACCACATGGCCACCGCAGTAACAAAATTTGTAAAATCTACAAAGTGGGAATTTCCCCAGCAAAGGATGCATTTTGACTCCGAATCATAAGGATTACCTTTAAAAAAATATAGCAGATACTAGAGCACAATAAATAATTTTTTTCCATACAAACAGTAATAAATAAGGGCCACAAGAAGTCTATTCAAACTAAGACTGAAAACTTTAAAGTAAGGTGGGTCATTCCACGTGAAATCAACCAATTTAAAGAAAACTTGTTGCATCATAGTCAGATTTTTTTTTTAATTTTTATCATAGACAGACATAGTAGTGAAACCCTAAAATCTAAAATTTAAAAGTAATTTTCACAATATTGACTGAGATATAGCCATTTGAAAATTGACCATTTTTACGAAATGGCAGCCATCTTGGAATCTTATCAGTATCTAAATATGGCTATAACTTGACAACTAATGGTTCAAAATTTATATATCTGGTACCAATTTGAAACTATTTCTACAAAGAATGCATATTTTACATCAAAACAATAGTAAATTTTTATTTCTTTATTTTTTATTATGTGCAAACTGAAAATATCACCCCAAAAAAAGGGCCGTTGTAATGGCCCATAAAAAAAATGAATCATCATAAATTTTTCTAAAACTTCGTAAAAACATTGCTCCATGTGTGTGCTTTAAATAATAAAAAAAATTGGAGAGGTAAAAACTATTGTTTTAAAAAAAAATGATTTTTTACACTTAAGGTGTCACTAACCAAATAATGCTTATTTTAGAATCTAACTATCCCTTATTTTAGAAATAATGGCTAAAATAAAATTTTCTAGCATTTAAATTAATATATTGTGTGTATATTATATAATTCACTAAAGAAATATCATTTGTAAAGCTATTTATACTAAATATTCATATATTAAAATATAAGCAAATTTTCATTTTATTCATTCAAAGTAATAAGAATGTATTTTATTAAATACATTCTTATTACTTTTTATTTCATTTAAAATATGAGAATATAATTCTCAAAACATATTTACATAAACATTAAATACTTTACTATAATGGAGTACATTTAAAAAAAAGTCACATAATATTTTCCCTGAAATATTGGAGAAATACTAGCTGTAAATCGCAGTTGAATTCATTCAATTGTGCAATTTAAATAAAATAAAAATATATAAATTACATTTATATAAATTTTACCACATAAATTTCATTTTTTAACTGGAAAAAATGTCTTAAATAGGTTCTATGTATAGGGGAGAGTGGGGAGAAATGGGACACTTTTTACAAAAATTAGAAAATCATTTTTGTTTGACACAAAAACAAAAATTTTGATATTTTGAATATAAAATAAAACACTTTCTAATGTTCTTGAACAATATAGTTAAACAATTTTATAATTCAAGAAATTGTAAATTTAAAAATGAGTTCTCATACCACCCCACTAACAGGCAGGAATGAGACAACTTTAAAACAATGTATTATAAGAAACAAATTATTCTTGTGCCGGCTATATTTACAATCTAACAAAGATAATAGGTTGATAATGTCTGTACTACATCAAATTTCAGTATCTTCATCTCTGGAAAGATAATTCTGGATTATTAGAGATGATAAGCACTCGTTCAATTTATTTATATTGTGTTGTAAATGATTATATTTTCAATGCTATAGTTAATATACTATCCTTTAAAAGTATTTGCATAATAGCAATTTATGCTCATCTTATTAAAAAGTAAGAATAAGACTTGTCCCGCCCCCCCCCCTTTGCTGGCATGTCCCATTGCTCTCTCTACCTTTTTTTTATTATAAACAGAAATGCTGCTTTTAGGCATAGTTTAAATTATGGTTAATATACAGTATAATATTCCATAAATAGAAGAACTATTACATTTATGCATAATCAAATCATTTTTACAGAAAGCATAAAAACTATATGATGTAAATTTACTTTTGATTCTTGAAATAATATTTTTCTTTATAGAGTTGCAAGCTTAAGTCAATCAGCTACTTTTTTTCAATTGAAGATTCAGGTACTATTGCTTCATCTAATGTGTGATTGGTGAAATATTTAGAATGATACATAAAGAGAAAAACCTGCTATCACATTCGTCCCACTGTCCCATTCCACCCCACTCTCCCCTATATGTAACGTAAATTCTCACTTATATGTATTGCATTTACAGGTATTTTATAATTATACATTACATTCCTTAACTTTTATTTTTCAGTGTAAAAGTTTTTCCAATTGTATATTTATTTTGGGGGGAAAGGGGGGTTTGGGGATGAATTCCTACAAAATTAATGCCAAAGAAAATTTAAATATACATTTACATTAATATAGATTTTAGAAATATTTATTTTAACCATTATTTATTAAATTAGGAATAGTTACAGATTCTAAAATGATCATTATTTGGTTAGTGACACCTTAAGTGTAAAAAATCATTTATTTTAAAACAACAGTTTTTACTTCTCCAATTTTATTATTTAAAGCACACACGTGGAGCAATGTTTTTACCAAGTTTCAGAATGATATTTTACAAATAATTTTATGCAAAACAAATTTAAATCATGAAGAGTACTTTTGTGCCTTTCTTCCTTGGAATTTCAAGTGACTGACTTGTATTACCATCCTCATTAGGTATAGATATACGATTTACATCTTCATGCGGATCAGTTTTTATTTGAGAAATATTATGATACCTGGATATGTGAGATGTTAATGATGATATATTTCTAAATTTTCTACCGCAAGAACTGATTGGACATTCAACAATTATGCAACATTTTATGTGTTTTTTTAAATGTGAAACAAGTTCGCTTCGAAGGGCAAATTTTTCATTACATGACAATACATTGCACTTAATATTGCAACGTTGCTGAAAATCGTAACATGTTTTTGCTACCTCATGTTTGTGAAACCGTGTAATGTGAGTTCTTAAAGAAAAATACGATTTCCACGATTGATGACAATTTGAAAAAAACACTTAAATTTTACGTTTGCAACATGTGAATGAATTTGGAGATGAGATAAATATCCTTTAACTGTATGGAAAATTGAACAGCATGTATTGCATTCTGCGGACTTATTTGCTTGGCTACTAATGCACAATCAAATTCTATAAATTGGACAACTGATAAACTAAATAGAGAAAGCGAACATAATAAAATTACTTACCGTATTTGTATTTCCGCTGCGACAACGTGATGTTGATTGTTGTGTTGTGTTGCATGAATGCTGCGCTATTTCATTAACGACTGTGGTTGGCTGTTACGATCGCAGTTTGTGGTCGGGAATAACAGTGATCTATTGGAATAGTACGTGATTCGCTGTTAAAGACCGTAAAAGTCTGCATACGATTCGGTCTTGGCTGTAAATGGCTGTTAAATCAAGAATGATACTAAAAAAATAATCAGTTACGGTCGATAACGGGTTGTTATTGGTAAAGACTGATATTTAGCGGGTAAATGCAATATTTACAAAAATGCAGTAATTCACAGTAAAATATGCAGTGAAGTACTGTAAAGCAACAGCTATTTTTATCAGTGTGTATAAGCTGAAAATTTCATGGTTTGGGTGAAAAGAATAGTATACAGTCATGGGAAATGAAAACAAAAAGTAAACACACCTACTTACGCTTCAACAAATTATCGTAGAAGAAAGTTATTGGTACCAAAGGATTGGAAATAAAGTCTACTTTTAAATCATGCATATAAAATTTGCTTAGGTGGGTAGGCATCTACATATTAAAATGAACAGAAACTTTATTTTTTTTTCAATGGCAATAATCAAATTTAACAACATATTTTAAATCTTTGGCTCAATTTATGCCTAGAAAAAAATGTATATTTTACTCAATTTAACGAAACATTTGGGATGGTAATAGTCGAATCCTATTAAGCCACTGAAAGGGTCTTATTGGTAAAAAAATAATATGCATTAATAGAAGAGATATATTTATTCTGTAGCATTTAATAATCGAGTACAGAACTTTAATTTAAATACAATCTATAAATTACGCTCGTTTTAAAATAATTAATTTCTCGGAAAATAATTGTACGGAATTTATAAAAATTTGAATTTAGGATAATCGAAGGGAGTAAAATCTATTTATGGCGGCAAACTTGTGCATTGGTATTGAATTAAAAAATTTTATGTGAAAATGACTTCCTAAGCGATTTTTACATACATCATTCAAAAGTAGATTTTATTTATAATCTTTTGGTAACAGCAACTTTCTTCTAAAATAATTCATTGCACGGTTGATAGGGGATGTTTACTTTTTTTCCCCATGATTGTGCGTCGAAGGTTGAAAATATCTCAAACTTTATGAGAAGTATTTTTACCAATTTTTGGAGCGAAATATTATTATTGTTATTTGCATCTGCATGTGTTTGTGAAGATTTCTATAGTATACATTTACTTTTGGATTTTCCCTGTTTCGCAAATTCGCATTTACATCTATAACTCTTTCAACCATAAACAAAATGGAGTGATAACTGAATGTTCTGTATAATAGTTCTATATTTCTAAATTTACTATTACGATAAAATATATTAACAGGTTATGCATCTTCACAAATCTTCTATGCAAAAAGAAAAAAAAATCTGCAATTAAAATTGAAAAATTAAACTCTATCCCGGTTATAATTCAATCTCAGCTATTCTAAGCAAGATTAAAAAAGTCATTTAAAACTATTAATATGCATGTGAGGAAAAAAAAAAAGTAAAACCCGTTCCCATACATTTAACATTAGCGTTCCAATTTCTTCAGGTGACTGCTCAAGCTAATGTTAATCATATGGATTGTTGTTAACGTATTTCTTACTAGGATTTTAATTATTTTTCATAGATATTTTTTCCCTTTTTTTGTTTAAAATACTTGCGGTCGGTAAAATTTATTGTGTGTGAGGAGCGGGGGGAGGGGGGAGCCTTGATCCATGTTTACTCCTGGCATAAAAAAGATTTCGTACAAAAGATTTCAACAATTTATCGCTTTAACATTTAACATACCTACAGTTTTTAATGATTATTTTCTGTTAACATTCATTTTTCTCAATGTGGCCTAGCAAGTGCCACTAGAGCCGTAACCCGCGAGTCAAGCCAGGGGGGGGGGGGGGCTCTGAAATTTTTCTGGGGGCTAACATATTTTAACAATCCATGTCTTAAGAAAACTAAATATAGCAAAAACTGATAAAATGGAACTGTCTATAGCGGAACCTGTCTAAAGTGAAACCTCTGTATAACGGAACTTTTCTACAAGGAAACAATTAGATACAAAATACTTCATGATCATCGGGAAATAAATGTATATGTTACAGGCCAAACCCGATTTTAGGCCAAACTAGATTGGCCTAGTCCAAACTAGTCTATCCTAACGCCCATCGGATAAACTAGTTTTTCCTAGTCCAAACTAGTCTATCCTAACGCCCATCGGATAAACTAGTTTTTCCTAGGCCAAACTAGTCTATCCGAATGCCCATCGGATAAACTAGTTTTTCCTAGGCCAAACTAGTCTATCCGAACGCCCATCGGATAAACTAGATTTTCCTAGGCCAAACTAGTTTGGCCGAACGGTCATTAGGATAAACTAGTTCAGCCTGCTATTCATTGGTTTGAATTAGTTTATCCTAGGCCGAACTAGATTGTCCTAGGCCAATTAAATTTGGCGTGATTTTTTTTTAATCTAAAGACCGCCACGGAGCCAACTTTCTAGTTTTGATCTAATTTAGCCTAGGCCAATGCAGTTTGACGAGATTTTAGCTCACAGACTATCAAAGTATGAGAGCTAATGTGCTCGCAGATTCTGTGTGCGTGTATGTAACCATGTACGTACGTATGTACGTAATGCGATAACTCCTGATAGAAATATCCAATTTGCTTCAAAATTTGGACATAGGTTTATCCTGATAACGAACTTTCCTGATTAGTTTCAGGGTTCATTGGCTAAGAATAAGGGAAGGGGAACAAAAGGCTAATCCGCACCCCACCCTCCTCCTTAATTTCGTTAAGTCAGTTTTCCATGCAAAAGTATCAGATTTTATTAAAATTTTAGGTACAATATCATTTTGATAAGGTACATCCATGATTAGTTGTGGGTGTTCATTGTTTACATATAAAGAAAGGAGGAATTGGGGGTAACACTCTTAATTTATGTAAATAGGTTTTTCACGGATAATTTACCGATTCGTTTCAAATTTTGGATGTAGGTTTCTTCTGATAAAGCGTTTACCTGATTAATTTTGGGGGGTTAAATATAAAGATAGAGCGGTTTATTTTTTCAATCGTGTCAGGATCTGATAGCACCTGTGCTAAAGAATGTAATGTCTACTCTTTCTCTATTTGAATATCTCATATTGTATGGTTGTGTACAGAATTTCCAAGGTGACATTCCTTCTTCGTGGAAAGGGGAATTGCCAGCTAATCCTTTACAGGTGGGCTGTTAGAGAAAAGAGAGAGCTGAGAGGCATGTCCGCCTGTCAGTGAAGTATGCGGATGGTGAGCAGATTAGTAGCATACCACTAAGCAAGAAAAGAATGGAGTGTCCAATGAGGAGGCTCCAAAGGGGTTTATGTGGGGGAAAGCAGTGATTTGGAGAGGGCAAGTTTGCCTCAGATCATTGATTCGGTACCTAGGTTTCGTACCTAGAGGTTGCTCTGTGTGGAAGAACGTAAAGTGTGCGTTTTCTGGTGCGCAAAGGACACAGACGTCCTAGTGTTCCGTGCTCTGGGCTAAGAAGTGCAGGCCCAGTATACTTGTGTTGGGAGACTCAAGGTTGAGCTCCAAAAAAGTGAATTTAAGTGTATTGAGTGTGAGGTGGAAAGTGTAATTGGAATAGTACACAACCAATCTTTACGGTATCTAATTTAATGTTGAACCGGATCACCTATATCCGAGTTGTAGTTGTATATATTTGTAAATAGCGTATTTTGTGTGTACATATATTCTTAATAAACTGATAATTCGGTTACTAGCGTAAGTCTTCATTTACACCAATCTCACAGTGGGTGACCGATATCACCTAGTAATATCGGTGGTGGCAGCTATATCTACCACGGACATTCTTCAAAGTTGTGTGGACTGAGGGGAACGTCCGACAAATCGGATAAAAACTTTTGGTTTTATGAAAATATTTTTAATTCGTAACAGATATTGGTTTTCACACACATCACTTCACGCGAAATTGTTCATATTAAAAAAGTAAATATCCGAATCCTTTTAAAAATTAGTAAAAGCTTGAATAAAACATAAAATTTGAAATTTAGGATACGGGGAGGGGTAGAGTAAGGGGGCGCTAGATTTTTTTTTTTTTTTTTTTTTTTTTTTTTTTTTTTTTTTTTTTTTTTTTTTAAAGCTCAGCGTTTTTTAAAGTTTTAGCTGCTAATTAAATATTACCATTTTTTTAAACTTTTAGAAACATAATATAACATGATGTTAAATATTTAAGAGAAAAGTTGCCCTGTCAAATACCACTATTTTCTATTAATAATTTTTGTAAAAATGTTAAATTCTTGAAACTTTGTGATAGTTTATAACACGTGATAAAAAATTGTATAAAAAGTCCCATTACGAAAGGGAAAGAGGGGGGGGGGGCAAACAAAATTAGGAAGTATAATGGAAATTCTAGGTTGGTCTATTTGAAACTTTAAGATAGTTTATGACATATGATATAAATTTATAAAAATATATTTCGCGTTTAATGCCACTATTGAAGAATAGTGATTTTTGCAAAAATCTTAAATTCTTGTTTTGAAGCACCGCGACATCGAGTAACATAGCTACTGATAGATTCTTTAGAGGAGTTTTCTTAAGATACAGTTTTGCTGGTAATAGAGTGTGCTCCCTGGTGATGGAATGTGGAACTAATGCGAGCACCCTGGTGTTGGAATTTGGAACTAATACAACGCGATTTAGGTATTTACGAATGTTGAATCGAAGAGAAAGAAACATGATGATAAATACTTAAGGAAAAGGATTCCGCATCGAAATACCGCTATTTTCTAATAGCAATTTTTGTAAAAATGTTATATGCTTGCCAGAACTTTTTGAAAAATCCGTAACAACGTCTTTCAAATTCTAATTCAATCTGAAATTTGATAAAAATCTGTGCATTAGTACTATTTGAGATATTTGAATTATCGGAGAAATCATAAAAAACTGGATAGAAGTGATACCTATTGAGCCATTTACTCTAAAAACAAAAGAATATTAATTTATATCAGGGACTAAATGAATTTGAAGTTTGATGAAAATCCGCACATTTCTTCTTGAGATAGAACTATTGCGATAATCATGAATAATGCCACATACCAGCGCCACCTGTTGCACGATTTACTCCAAAAACTAAAACGTACTTTAGTATTTTTTTATATCAAGGACTAACAGAATCTGGAGTTTCATGAAAATTCATGCATTAGATCCTGAGATAGAGCTATTGCAATAATCACGAATAATACCGTATGGCGGCGCTACCTTTCAAGAGATTTGCCTCAAAAACTACAGAATACTAATTTATATCAGGGACTTACTGAAATTCGTGCATTAATTCTTGCGACAAAATTATTTCAGGAATCGGAAAAATTGAGCACAACAGCGCCACCTATTGAACAATTAACACGAATACGTAAAAAGATTTAGTTCATATCACGGATTTACTGATTCGGAAGTTTGATGAAAATCCGTAAATTAGTTATTGAAATAGTGTTAATGCAAATTTGTAAAAACGCACTTTAGAAGCGTCATCTGTTGAACTATTTACATGAAAAAGTAATCAGTATCGATTTATATCAGGGACTATCTGAATATAAATTTTTATTAAATTCCGTCCATTAGTTCTTGAGATACAGCTATTGTGAAAATTGTAAAAAATGCAGCATATCATAGCCATGTTGAGTGATTTACTTCAAAATAGAAACAACACCAACTCATGTCATGGACGAACTGAATCTAAAGTTCGATGGAAATTTGATGGTGTTAGTTATTAAGATAAGGCTGATGCGTAAATCGTAAAAAATGCAGAACAGCAGCTCCACCTGATGAACGATTTACACCAAAAACTAATCAGTATCAATTTAGATCAGAGACTACCTGAATATAATTTTTTATTAAATTTCGTACATTAGTTCTTCAGCCGCCTCCCCACAGCTTGCGGCAGCGTACAGCAGGTGTGCTGCACGCGTACTACCGAATGCCCTCTTCCTTTTCGAATGAACTTCGAAACGAACAAAATTTAAATCATAGCAAGCGTGCTGAGCACGCACCACCGAATGTAACCCTCCTTTTCAAAAGAACCTCGAAGCGAACGAAATTCGAACCATATCCCCGCTGCCCACGCCAGTCCGATAGCGGGCGAAGTCAGCAAGTTTTAACTAAGCCACGTTATATTAATTCCTCATTCCAACAACAGGGAGCGTACTCAATTATTATCAAAACTGTATCTGAATGAAACTCCGTTAAACAACCTATTAGTAGATATGTTACTTGAGGTCGCGGTGCTTTAAAACATAGAATTTCCGTTATATTTCCTGATTTTGTTCGCAACCACATCCTCTTTCACGCCGAAATGTAACTTTTTTTTAAATATAATTTTATATCATATGCCATAAACTATCACAAAGTTTTAAAAAGTTCCAGCAAGAATATAACATTTTTACAAAAATTACTATTAGAAAATAGTGGTATTTCGATGCAGAATCCTTTTTCTTAAATATTTATCATCATGTTTTTTTCTCTTCGAAGTTCGTTCGCTTCAACATACGTCCTTTTCAAGATTTTATATAAAAGAAGGGCCCGATAGCGAGCGAAGCCGGCTGGTTTGAACTAAATCGCGTCCGAATTCCAACACCAGAGTGCTCGCGTTATATTAGTCCGTTATATTAGTCCTACATACGTACGTACATGAGTATGTACATACGTACGTACATACGTACGTACATGGTTACATACACACACACACAATCTGCGAGCACATTAGCTCTCAGACTTTGATAGTTTGTGAGCTAAAATCGCGTCAAATTGCATCGGCCTAGGCTAAATTAGATCAAAACGAAAGTTGGCGCCGTGGCGGTTTTTAGATTCAATAAAATCACGCCAAATTCAATTGGCCTAGGACAATCTAGTTCGGCCTAGGATAAACTAGTTCAAACCAATGAATAGTAGGCTAAATTAGTTTATCCTAACGACCGTTCGTCCAAACTAGTTTGGCCTAGGAAAATCTAGTTTATCCGATGGGCGTTCGGATAGACTAGTTTGGCCTAGGAAAAACTAGTTTATCCGATGAGCATTCGGATAGACTAGTTTGGCCTAGGAAAAACTAGTTTATCCGATGGGCGTTAGGATAGACTAGTTTGGCCTAGGAAAAACTAGTTTATCCGATAGGCGTTAGGATAGACTAGTTTGGACTAGGCCAATCTAGTTTGGCCTAAAATCGGGTTTGGCCTGTAACATATATATATATATATATATATATATATATATATATATATATTATTTTTTATTAAAAATAAAAACTTTTTCAAAAACTATTGCAAATTAAAAAAATATTTTTACATAATAATTAATAAGAAATTAAGAGCATGCCTATTTACCATGCGTATTATATTTATGTACGTTAATTTGACTTTTTGGTGTCTATGCAAGTGAAGCTAAGTTCAATATAAGTATCCAACATATACCCATCCAATTATCTATGAGATTTTTTACGATTTAATATTTAGTTTAAAAAATTTAATTTTACCATTTTTGTAGCATTTTTTCTCATGTTATAAATGTTTATTTTCAAGTAAGATTAGCAACTATAGCTATGGTTAATATCAAATAGTGTGTTTACATTGGCCATTATGGAAAAAAAAAAAAAAAAAAAACATAGATTTTAAAATATGAGATTCTATGTCAGAGTTGATAATATATAATATAAATATTGCAATAGTTTTTGCAGTCGGTTTTATTTTTTAGTAAAAGAATATACATACATATACAGCTCATATTCAAAATATTAGAATAATTACCTTTTTTTTAGAAATTGAAAATATCGTTTGGTAATTTAATGTTTTTTAATGAAAATATGCAAACGATATTTTTATTAAGAACTTATTGTTGATTAAACTTACTTGTTATCTTAAATTTAATATCATTTTTGAAAAGATTAATTGCAAAAAAAATTATTTTGAAAAGTCAAAATATTAGAATATTTATTCAAGTGGTTCAAAATATTAGAATATTTCACATTAATTCTCCTTTAATTATTACCAATTCTTAACTGGTGGCATCATTGATTAAATTCAGACTATTTTATTTAAAATCAGTGTTCTTTTTTGCAGTTTGTTTCTTTTTCGTCTTAAAATGGGCCGTGTGAGTGATATTCCTGAATCTACTAAACTTCGTATGGTTGATTTGTATCCGCACGGTAAAAATCAATGTTTTATAGCGAATTATTTACATTGTTCGCAATCGAGCGTTAGTAAAATACTAACACAATATTCAAAAATTTCAAAATTTCAAAATAATCGCCGAAATGGTGGCCGAAAACCAAAAACATCTGCTAGAGATGACAGGAAACTGAAGCGTATAGTTAAGAAAAACCGTTTTAAAAGTGTGCGATTCTTGCACCGAAAATGGAAAGAAGAAGGAGTTGAAGTTTCTACATCGACAATATTAAGACGTCTCCATAAATTTAAATTTGAATCTCGTAAACCGAAAACAAAACCTCTCATGACTGCAAGACAAAAGCGTATAAGATTGAATTGGTGTAAATCAAGACGTTTATGGAGCAATGAAGATTGGAAAAATATATTATTTAGTGATGAAAGTATGTTTTGTGTTTCATATGGTAATCAAGGTATTCGAGTTTGGAGAATGAAGCAAGAAGCATTTGATAAAGAATGCCTTAAACGTTCCGTAAAATTTGCTGCTAGTGTCATGGTTTGGGGTTGTATGAGTGCAGAAGGACCTGGAAAGTTATGCATCTTCTACGAAAAGGTTAACTCTCTGATATATCAAGAAATTTTAGAATATTACATGATTCCATCATCAGAAGATTTATTTGAAGATGATTTCATCTTTCAACAAGATTTAGCGTCCCCGCATACCTCGGTGTCAACTAAGAATTGGTTCCGCCAACGCAACATTAAGGTACTTCCTTGGCCACCAAATTCACCAGATCTTAATCCCATCGAAAACTTATGGTGTATAATGAAGAAAAAACTTCAAGAAAATCCTCCTTCAAGTAAAACTGAGTTAGTGGCACGTATAAAGTCTATTTGGGCTAATATTGATAGAAATGTTTGTAAACACCTTGTATATAGTATGCAAGATCGATTGGACGCTGTTATGAAAGTTAAATGGGATGCTACAAAATATTAACTACCATTTACTTCACATTCATAAGGTAATATTGTTGCGTAAAATAAAATATTCTAATATTTTGAACCAATCTAAATTTTATTCTAATATTCTGGTGTGTTTAAGGAAGCTGTATACCTAATTTATTGTGCTGTATTTTATATTTTATAAATTTTAAAATCTTATCTAAACATTCCAGATTTAATTTATAAGAAATTTAATTGCATTTACTTAGTATAAAAAATAAATAAATGATAAATAATTTTTTCTTATTACTTTTTCTCAATTATTCTAATATTTTGAATATGAGCTGTATATTTCATTTTTAGTTTTAAAAGTTAACAGTTTTTGCATGATTGTTTTGGTTTAAATTACAGACTTAATGAAACTGAATTTATTATTCTTATTTTAATTTCATATGTTAAATATTTTTAACTAACAGTAAGTCGTGGTTTATTTAATTTTATTAATATTTAGTTTTCTGCTGAATTATTAGATCATTTTAAAGTCACGGCTGTTCTAAATACGATTTAATTTAGTGATGATATAAGTTTCTCTTTAAAACTAATCTTGCCTGACCTTATTTTATTAAAAATAGGATTTATAAAACCAACTACTTAACAATTCACAATAATTAAATTTACAATTCTGTGTATAATTATATAGTTTCAAACATGAATCATTATTTCAAATATATATTAATTTAATATTTTTGAAACATAACTTGACTTTGCCCCTTAGAGACAGGAGCCTTTAAAAAAATTTTTAATGTTTTGTCACCGGTTTTTAAAAAACAAATTTGTGCATTATGAAATAGTGAATGTGCTCGGATTTAATAAGGCAAATTTTACTGGTGGATATAAACAAAGATTCAAAGCACTTTTTGGCGTCATATACATGGGTCGCTCGTCCCCAAGGGATTAATAACAGTTTTGTTAAAAAAAAAAAAAAAAAAAAAAAAAAGATTGTGATTGTGATTGTGATTTTAATTTTATATTATTCAATGCTGTTTTTTGCCGCATACGTTTTACTTGTTTTTCCTAAAATTTGTCCAACGTCATGTAAAAACAAATCAAAGTAAAGCACACTGACATAAACACCGATTTTTGAAATATGTGAACTAGAGGTCTGCACGGGCCGAAATTTCCAGGCCCGAGCCCGGGCCGGCCCGAACGAAAAAAATATTGTCCCGATCCGGTCCGGCCCGGCCCGAACGAAAAATATATTGGCCCGATCCGGCGCGGCCAGAAAGTTAAAATTTCGGCCCGAGCTCGGCCCGGTCCGGAAAAAAAGTTAAAAAATCGGCCTGAACCCAGCCCGGCTCGGGTGATTTTCTATAGAACATTGATCTTTACTCTAACGTAAGAGTTCAGACCACAAAAATTTATCTTAGTCTTTTTTTTTTTCTTTCACATTTATAATCTCTATTTATGCTGAAGTGTCATAGGCTGCGATATTTACGTTTTTAATGAACCTTTGTTTGTTGTATGTAAATGTTTCAGTTATCATTAGTATTATTAATACATTTAAAAAATTTCTAAAAATGTAAAATCTTCTAAGACATTGAAAAGAAAAAAATATGTTTCCTTCTTAACAGATGTAAATCTTTAATGTATTTTTTTTTCTCGCGTATTGTTGTATTCATTTTGCATGAATGAACATTTTAAAAGAAATTTGCATTTTTCAGTTTAAACTAAAATTCCGTTATAATAACGTTTTTTTTTTTTTTTTTTTTCTTATGAGTTTAATCCGGTTAGTTCTATTTTAAGACGCCTAGTGATCTACGATTCTTTAAAAAGAAAAAATTCAAATGTTTAATTGTAGAATAATGACGACTTAAAAGTATATGCCTATTTTGCAAAAATTTTTGGACCAAGCCAAACTTTACTAATTTATGAACAGATTTTTCCACGTCAAAAAAGTATTTTCATACGGGAAAATTCAACAGGAACTGATTATTATGGTCCGTGAAGACTAGGAAGAACGAAATCAGTCTCGGCTTCGTACGGAAACAATAAGTTAGGCTCGGCCCGGCCCGATACTCCAGGGAAAAAAATGAAGGCCCGAGTCCGGCCCGAAAAGATTAGTGACTAGGCCCGGCCGGCCCGGCTCGAATCTTCAGAAGCAAGGCCCGAGCCCGGCCTGTGCAGATCTCTAAAGTGAACAACTTTCATTAAATGTAAAATGACTGTTTATTATTAAGTGTTTTACCATTTCAATTGATCTTAAAAAAATATTTTTCTTTCACCCAATAACGAGAATATTCATGATGCATCCAAGAAATGATTTTCTTACCATTTGTTTAAAAATTTCATCTTCTCACATACAGACGCCTAAGAATTGAATACTGTTTCCCGTTTTCTTATAAATGACATATACATAGCTGCCAACTTTTACGCATTTTTCCTGCCAAAAATTTTTCTTAATAAATATTTTCTTATTTAATCTTCGAAATCTTATGATTGAACAAATAGAAAATTTCTGTACAATTTTAGTGGTAGCAAAAATGCGTAAACGTTGGAGCTATGGCCATATATCACGAGTTATAATCATTTACTACACGACGTCGAGCATTTTGTCATTAAATGCCATAAAAATCAACCGATGTCAAATCTGCCATCATTTTTTGACAGATAATTTTTCTGCTACAGAAAAATGTAAAATGCTGTTTGATTTCTTATAGTCTAAATACCTGCAAATATCTTTATAAATAAAATTATTTCACGATTATGCCGAAAAGTGACTTTTTTAGATTGGAAAAAAAGCTTATAAAACACAATCACAGCTTTATTTTTTGAGACTGAATAACCAAAATCCAAAATATCTGCTAATTTTATGCCTTTATAAATAAAACTTATGCTGCAAATGTGTTAAAATGTAGCGGATTTACACTACAAAATAAATTTAATGTATCATACACAAAATAATTGAAGATATTTTTGTTGTAATCTTATAATAAACTTAACCTTAATCATGCTTTTTTGCTTAATATGTTTAAAGTTATATGACAAATTGGAAAAAAGAAGTTTTCATTGAACACACACACACAAAAAATAATAATAATAATAAAAAAGATGAAAATTCAAAAGCAAAACAAATGAAAATACCCTTTTCCTACTTTCTTAATATATCCTTTCCAACCCCCATAACATGAAACAATTACGGGCTTTCAATTATTTTTTTTTATCCCACGTGTATAAATTGACATTTTTTATTTTTCTAATTTTCAAACATTCTAGTTTCCAAGTGATATTTTATCGTTAACTAAATCTACTAAAAATTACGTATTGTCAACAAGCAAACCATTAAAATTTAGAAACAGGTTTTTAATGTTTAAGTCAAGACATTGACCATTGCTTTACTAAGTATCGATCAACTTGAACAACATGTGTCCACTTCCATTCATCCTGTATAAGACCGTTGCTTTGTAAATATAACGATGTACTAACACATGTGGTGACCAGTTAGTGCATCTGGACTTAATTTTTTTCAGGAGAAAGAAATGTTCCTTTAAAATATGTTTCGAGAACTGCAATTTACCGCTAGCAAGATAACAGGAAACAACTAATCTAATAGGGTTCCGGATACAAATTTTCTGGCGTATTCCCATTTTATTCAAAACAGTAAACACTCTAAAAAATTTCTTGCATTTTTTTTAAGGAAAGCTAAAATATGTATTTTGTTAAAAAAAAAATAGAAAGTAAAGAAATCGTTAGAGGAGGCTCTAGAGGACGATAGGAGGGGCTCGCCCCCTTCCTGCCCCCCGTCTGGTTACGGGCCTGAGTGCCACTTGTTAAAGATAGAAAAAACATTTTCGAATGTCATACTTAGCGTGTCATACACTTTAGCTTGTACTAAGTAATACAATCTTTCCTGGAATTTTAGCTTTGTCACATGTGCAAAAAACATGTGCTCGGAAATATGTTGCTAATTTAATGTCGGTGTAATCTTTTATTTCGGTTTTCAAAGGATTTAAGCATTAGAAATAAATCAATTTTGTTGCTTTATTAGAAGCAGAAGTTTAGTATAGCCTCAAAATTAACAAAGAAATAAAAGCTGTAGCTTATTTTTCTCTATTTTAAAAAAAGTAATTATTAATGCTGCCGTTCGTATTTTTTTCCCCGCTTATTTTTAAAAAACTATTAGATAGAAAATTGTGAAAATCGGTATAAGATTGGTAGAGAAAAATTCAATAAATTCGCTGAAGCTGATTTATTAGCTGATATTAAGCTGAGAATTATTTTAAGCGCTTCTTAAATTTGAAATTAGTCAAGGTAGTTGCATTAAAAAAAGGTTTCTAGGATCAAAAATTACGTATAACAATTTAATAATCTTTCACAGACCTGACAAGTTTGCGGTGTGGAAATATTTTTTTAATTTGACTAATTTTATTTTACTTTTTACTTTTTAAAAATTTTTATTTAAATATTCATTAATTGATTAGAAAATTATTCTATATAGTTAAAAAGTCTTTTTTTACTATTGTTGCCAAATCTAACAAATCGGAATTTGTATGTCAAACGTAGTAAAATTTGTTGATGCACTAGTTTGTACTATAACTAGTTTTATAAATATTCAGATCTTGATGCAATAAGCTGTTGAATTCTTATGAAAAAATCCACGAACACGAAATGTATTACGATTATACATGTATTGAATTCAGCAATACAAAAATAATAGGACTCCATTTAAAAAAACGTTATCACCATGGAAACTTAGAATCATTACCTATCATGGGGAATCTTTCAATTAATTACGTATGGTAGGATATAACAGAAGGAAGAAACTTTATTAAGATCTTTTCAAGTTTTCATTCGATTTTCATAAACTTTTACACGAATCAACAAATTGCTGCTGCTCTAAATTACATTTTAAACATATTGTTTGGGTTTTTAAAAACTATTATATGTGAACAGGCGAGCAAACAGACTGTTGATCATATGACGCCTTTAGCGACTATAGGTGCTACATAATTATATAATTACGAACGCACTTAAGGGTGTATTCTAATCTAAACTGCTTATTTTCTGATTTAGTTTTAAATTCAGTTTTGCTCTCAAACGCATCCAACTGCAAATTTCCTTATTTAGAGACTACACAATGTGACATGCTCTCAATTTATTGATAAATGTGGAAAGTATTGCAAAAAATGCTGCCAAAATTGGCGTTTTGAACCCAATTTTCAGAAGCTGGAGAAAAAAAAAATGGTCATACTGAGAAAATAATTGTTTATAAATCAAATTCTAATGAATTGAGCTAAAAATGAAAGCACACTGCCTTTTATACATCTCTTCTATAATTAATTCAAGAAATTTTATGATTTTACTTTTAAAAATGAGTCTGAAAATATCCCAGTAAATTTCGATCTGTTGAGATTGGAAAACTATTTTTTCGAATATACCATTAAATTTTACAATTCCAATACCACTTGACAAGTTACTTATTTTTTGTTTAAGAATAATAGCACAAATGATAGTGTTGCTCTTCAATTATATATATATATATATATATATATATATATATATATATATATATATATATATATATATATATATATAAAAAAAAAAATACGAGTGAATATTAAAATAAAAAAAAGCTATAAAGCTATAGTTGAATTATTGTGTGCTATAAGACTTATAGTATAGAGAAATTTAATCAAATTTAAAATGATAGTTTAAAACGCATTGTTTTAAAAAAACATTTCTGTTGTCTTTATGAAATTCCGAGAAGCCGCAACATTGTTTATATATCCATTTTAGGCGAGCTGAATTTTAAATATTTAATTGATCTTATTTAATCCTCCACGAAAACAGCCGTTCTCTGTCGTGTCCATTTCTCTTACAAATGAAATGACGTGTTAAAGCTATTTATTTTAGATTTTTTTCAATATGTGTTTTTTAGACGGGTGTATTTTAAATGAAATGAGTGAAATGTTTACGTTTCAAATAAAATGAATGTGATAAGAATCATGGCTATCAGAACAATATTTATCGATTCATCACATGCGCATGAATAACATAAAAATACTGCTTTACCTTGCAATTGTTACAGCAGACTATCACTAAAATAGTTTATAAAATACATTGGTGTCCCCTCTCCAGAGAAAGACCGTTCCCAGGACTGAAAATAATGACAGAAATTTAAAATATCATGATAATATTTAGTATATATTTAAACTAAAATATTGTGATAATGAGAGATGTATTTACTGCTAGCTGTAACCACTGATCATGATTGGAAAGTAGGTGTTTTTTTTTTATAATATGCATTGTATAATAGGTTTATCTTACCAAGCGTGGTTTAACAAATACTTAACTTTAAAAGGTTTTTTATATTGGTTTTATCTCTTTAAAGAAGTCCCATTCCATACTCGAGTCTACAGCAAATGGGGTAAATTTGAACAAAGTTTTTTCGATTATCTTACGGCATTTTCTGGTTATACCAGCATTCTGCCAAAATGCATGCTAACGTTCTATTCATTACAATCCTGAATGTACAAAGTACTTTTTTCTCTCTCTCTTGTAATTACGTCAATGATTCTCTATTTATTCAAAGCTAATCTATTTTTTTTTCTTTTTTTAAGAAATATTATTTAATCGTAACCTTGCAAAACTTAGCGAATATTTTAGCAATCTGTATAATTTGGTGAAATTGGTCGACAGAATAATTAAATAGTACTAGAAAAGCTCATATACTATATGAGCGAAGGCATGGGTTAAAGCTAGTGTATTATATAAATAAAAATATATAAATATAATACAAAATATAATAAAACTTTAATATGTAATTTTATAATAATAATAATTTTTATTATATATTGTATAAATTATTCTATGTAGTTAAAATTATTATTAATCAAATTATATATAATCTAAAAAAAATAAACACTATAAGAGATAGATTCGGAGTTTGTTGACACTTCCTCCATCCTCCAGAAGAAGAAGAACAAGGGAAACTGAATTAAAAAAAATACATTTAAATACCTAGTGTTTATATTTTAATTCTCCATATCTCCTAAATTTTTTTTCATTGAGGCAATGACACATTTTGAAATAATTTTTAAAGCTCCCCCCCCCCCCCCACACACACACACTCAATCTCAGTCACGAGAGAGCAAAGGAGGTTCAATTTTCAAAAAATCAGCTCAATCTAGAATTTTTTTTCTAAGATTAACAATGTACGAGGGTGGTTCAATAAGTATTGTCCCTAGTATAATATGAAGTGTTTTATTTCGATATTTGATGTGAAATATTCAAACCCATTTTTTTAAATGTCTATATGCTAGATTTCAGAACCGTAGCTGCTATATTCACATACTTTTGGATTGAGCGGTAAAAAGAAGGGGGGGGGGGATGCAAGGCTGGTTTGGAGCTTATAGGAATAGCTTTCTGACAGTGGATCAGACGTGGCTACTGTTGTTCGAATGCGAGTATAAATACATAAAATGCGAGATATAAATATATAAACAACTTGCCCACGAAAAAATTGAAATGTTAATGTTAAACTTATTAGAACATCTTTCTTAAATACTAACTTTTATTTTAATAGCTTTTTTTTTTTCTCATTTCTTTGCTTAGAATATTTGAAGTTGAATTCTAACTGGGTATTTCAGCTTACATTTTCGATTTTCATTGCTGATATTTATATAAATTTAATTTCACTTTTAGTACTGGTTTCAAAAGAAAATACATTGCAACGAAAAAAAATCGAGCTCAGCTATGCTCAGAAAAAAAGTAAAACATATTAAAATGAAAACAAAAATTTTTTTTAAAAAAGAAAAAAGAAAAGAAAAAACTTTTCTGGGTTTAACATTAGTTTGCTATTTTTATTTTTATTTTTTGGTATTTCATTTACATGTGTACTTTTGTATTAAACGAAAAAAATGTCATCATTTTGCCCTTCGCCTTTCATTGACCAGAACCCCCCCCCCCCCCCCATATGTTTCTACTCTGCATGCACAAAAAGAAAAACATATCTATATATAATCCGAGCCGAATTCGTTATTTAAAATTTATACTATATTTGAATATTAAAGAATAAAGATATGTTCTTATTTTTATATAAAACATTAAAATTGGTATAGGAGATGTAACTGAAGATCGCTTTTCATAATTGAAGATTTTTTGTTATTTCAGGTTATGGTTCAAATCATTTTCTCGAGTTAGGATCAAGTTGTGGTTCCATCTTTCTATCTATCTATATCTATCTACCTATCTATATATATGTATACAGATATTATCCGATTCTGGTCAGGGGGATATAAATAGAATTTTCGGGCTCGAGTCGTATACATTTTGACCAATGCAAGACTTTAGTTGTATCCCCTCCTCTTAAAATTTGACTTTCAATGTAAATTTTAAGTAAAAACAAAAAGTACAATAAAAATTCCATGGAAAATTATTTTATATTGTGGATAAATTTAAATTGTTACTGCCTAAAAATAAATAAATTACGCTCTTGCATATCAAAAATAATTATTTACAAAATTAATTTATTAATCTTTATATTTTTTAAATTATCCTCAATATCTGTTTGCTTTTAAAATTTTGGTTTATGTTTCTGCATAGCATTTTTCAGTATTTTATAAGTATCCTAACAAATAAAAAATATATTGTTTTTATAAAAAATCTTTTTTTTTATTATTTAAATCTGTTTTTATTTTTATTTATTTATTTATTTAAATGCGTTTAAACACTGAAAATCTATCAAGAACTGCAGGTTTTTAAACGATTAATTTTTTAATTACTAATATAAGCTAGTAATAAAAAAAATATCATTATTATTACAAATTAATGAAGACACGCAACATAGTTAGTACATTAAAATTTTCTAACATATATTTTTTAAATGTTTTGTACTATATTTTTTGAAATGTAATATTGTGGAGATGAATGAATAAAAATCCTGTTTTAAATGATAAACATTTGGCCTAAATTAAAGTGACAATTACAGCAAATGATTAAGCATATTACTTTTTTCACAAATAAGTAAAAATAAATAAATAAAACAGTTTTAAATGAATCCAATCAAAATGAATTGTAATTAATAATTATAAGAAAAACGTAAGATGTGTGATGTGTCATAATGTTTTCTGACATAATTGGTTTCAATCATTAAATTAAAAAATAAAGAAAATTTGTTTTTATTTATTATTTGCGTTCAGTTGCATTCAACTAACATTTTTATTTTACAACATATATCCAACATACAGTACATAATTATCAACATATTTCCCAGAAACTACCCCTCTACCGGACAGATTCTGCAACGCTGGGCACGGGTTTTTTTCTTAAACAATAAGAAAACCATTCATCAGATTTTCCCCACCACGCAGGAAGAGGATTAGAGGAAGAAAGATTAATCGTTCTTTTAAGTAGTAGGTTTGCCTAGAGAGGACCTATTTCAACAGCCATTTTGATGCCTGGAAGAAGAAAAAGTAGGTTTTTAAAACTTTCCTGCAAAGTTTAACGTGTTTATGCTTTCGGTTTGTCTGCCCGAAAGTCCGCACTCTAACTCCAGTAAATATACTCGGATTGCCATGAAATTTTAGGAAATTACTTATGTATAACCTAGAACGATTCCTTTTGAAAATGAAGTTTCTAGCATGATTACTTTATTTACAGGGACAGTCAAAAAGTTAAAACACACTATTAAAAAAAATAATAATAATAACTTATAAGGCAGCTAAGCTTTTTCAGTAATTGCCACAATTTTCCATAGAAACTTATTATATCTTATTCCTGTAACATCTCATAGATTTTTGAGATAATAGTTTTTCACCATGAGTTCATTTTTTACTATTATTTTCGTAAGGGTTTACGCATGATGTTGATTCTAAAAGATAGTGACATTCATTCAGTAGGAGAAAAAAGGGGTATTTTTCTGTAATCAAAGTGAAAGATATTATAGTATTGGAAGCATTGCAACTTAAGCTGTCAAGAATTTTTTCGATATTAAGAATTTTTTACGATAAAATATGAAAATAGCCAATTCTTGGAAATTTATTTAATTTAGTCTTTTGCAAATACTCGGCTATATATTCCAAAAATAAATACCTACCCGGTGGGTAATAATCCTTTTTCACTATCACTGTATCCAATCCAACAGGCCAAAAAGGTTAATTTTTTTCTTCTTTTGAAAAATTTCCTTGAAATCAATAATTTATAGTGTTTGTTTAAAAAGTTCTTGAGGAAAAAAAATCCAATCAAAAAAAAAAAAAAAAATGCGTATGTAATGCTTTTTTATTTTTTATTTTATTTTATTATTATTATTTTTTAAATATTTTTAACTTTTTTTTTTTTTTTTTTTTTTTTTTTGGCTACAATCAAACACTTTTGCAAAGTTTTTACGGAAATTACTATACGCGAAATTTTTCTAAGTCTCTTTTAAGATGAGAAATTTATCAAATTATTAAGTTTAATTAAATTATTAAGTATTATAATATGTAATAAATATAATAATTATATTATTATATAATAATTATTAATATATTGCTTTAATTAAAATATCGTTAATATATTTCTTTTCTTCATTGTAATGGACTTGTCCTTGTGACAGTAAAACAAATAGCTCCGTCCTGAATCATATTTCCCTTCTAAATTTACTACAGGAAAGAAAAATTTTTAGACACAAATTGAAAAGTGAGTTATTCAAGATATAATGTTACTTTAAACAGTTCCAGGAAATCTTTAAAAAATATATTTATTGAGTTAGAATTTTATTTCTTTCCCTCGTCTGTGGTGGTTAAAAATATAATTTGCAATCAAAATCACATCCCAAAATTTCTCATAAAATTTTTATAAAAATTTAAATGATTATTATTATTATTATTATTATTTTAAGTGGGGTAGTTTAAAATTGAACTCTAAGCAATATTTTTCGAATTTCAAAACTTTTTCATTTATTTAATGAAAAATATAGTTTACAGGACTTTTTTAATATTAATTTTTAAAATATAAATTTTAAAAGGAAGTAACTTATTTTTAAAAAATCATATATTCAAAATATTTTTTTTTTTTTTTTATTTCCCGAAACATAACTATTGTATTTTAGTCAAAAATACATGTTCTAAGATTGTGCTCTTTTATTACTATTACTATTATTATTATTATTATTATTATTATTATTATTATTATTATTATGATTATTATTATTATTTCTAACTTATACTAATTTGATGCTGATAAATACTTATGAATACAAATCCCATTTGTATTCATATTCATATTTTACTTCCATGTTTAATGTACTATAATTTATTAAATTCGGTTCATGTTCATATATTCTAATAATATTAATGGTTATATATATATATATATATATATATATATATATATATAGGTATATACATCTATACATCTATTTGAAGTTATAACTATAAAATACACTGCTTTTTGATGGCATAATTTATCTTTTAGAAGGTTTTCTTCGTAAAAATCAATGACAGAGAAAAAAGAATTAAAAGCCAAGAAAACTAATCCACATCATATAATCTTGAATGATGTCTATTATGTATACACACAATAATATTCTTTAAAGGAATCTCAATTGTATTTTAATTAAAGCCTGAATTTTTTGTCGAAATTGAGTCGGTCCACATTGGGCCTCACCCGCACTGTTTTCCTTGATATTTGTACAGGCCGTGAACTGAGAAACTATGAAGAGACCGAGCCAGGCTCGAGCTGAACTTTTAATTTTGACACCGGGTCGAGTCGAAATAAATTTCTTTCGGGAATTTGAAATCGAATAGTGTTTTTCATTTTTGGTAAATAAAATATAACCTTTTTGAGATATAAGAGATTCTTATCAAATGGTTGTAGATATTTCTTCCTTGCGGTCACTTGCGGAAATCTATTCAAAACGCTAACTTTCACAGTATTTTCATAAATTGCTTGTATCAAAAAATGGATGTTGTTGTCGCCATTTGATTACATAGTTTATAAATAAAAATATCTGATGCATTTTCTAAAAAAAAAAAAAAAAAAAAAAAAAAAAGAAAGAAATAAAGAAAAAGAAATGAATTCAGAAATGTATTCGGAAACTAGATCCTTTAGATTTGAGAATGAATTTGGATTTGAAATCTTTAATAAAATGATATAGAAATATTTTTTTAAATCTACTTTTATTATACAGCTTCAAAAGTTACGATGCTTTTAATTTTCTTTTATTCTAAACCTAATTAATTTTTTATTTGAATGTTAAAATTTTAAAAATTATGTAAAGAAAGAGAAGAGGATTTAAGGTTCTTTAAAAAAATCTTAATTATACGATAAACAAGTTGGAAATTGCACGTGAAGCGTAGCAAATGAGGTGCGTTCGTACGATAACGAAGTTTTAAAAATATTACTTTCATATTCAATCTCATAAAATTGTAAACAGTGAATTACAATTAAAACGCTCATCAAACAATGTTCTCCCTATACCATTATGTAATGGAATACTTTTGTGTGGCCTTGTAAATCAATAACAAATGTTCTTTGCACCACAAACTATATAAGATGTATATTATAATATGTACTTTATAGTTGCATATGAATTTTATTAAGTTCGCATGAGTGTAACACGATTAAAATGCATTTGAAACATTTTTTCCCATTGACTGTAATGTAACGGAATACTTTTGATTGTCCCTGTAATTGATCTATGCATCCAATTATTAAAAAATTTGAAATAACTCGACAGAATTATGTAATAATTATGTATTTTAAATTTCAAACATATAGAATATATTTGAAACTTTTTCCCCATTGACCATAATGTAATTGAATACTTTTGATTGTCCCTGTAATTGATCTATGCATCCGATTTTCATAAAATTTGAAATAACTCGACAAAATTATGTAATAATTATGTATTTTAAATTTCAAACGTATAGAATATATTTGAAACTTTTTCCCCATTGACCATAATGTAATTGAATACTTTTGATTGTCCCTGTAATTGATCTATGCACACGATTATCAAAAAATTTGAAATAACTCGAAAGAATTATGTAATAATTGCGTATTTTAAATTTCAAACGATTAAAATGCATTTGAAACTTTTTTCCCCATTGACCGTAATGTAATGGAATACTTTTGATTGCCCCTGTAATTGATCTATGCATCCGAGTTTCATAAAATTTGAAATAACTCGACAAATTTATGTAATAATTATGTATTTTAAATTTCAAACGATTCGGTTGGGTAGTTTTTGCGTTGTTATATGCGGACAGACAGACGGACAGACGGACGGACTGAACGACCACTATAGGTGCTACGTATTATATAATTACGAACGCACCTAAAAACTGAATGTTTTAGAAATAGTAGAAATTGTGAAGGGGCCAGAACTTTCCGGGCCGGTTTTCACTGATTTGTGTGCGGGTCAGACCGAGCTTTTGAGTTTTATAATGAGCTGGTCTGGGCCCGGTCCTGGAAATTCCAGCCCGTGCAGGCCTCTGATTGTTTAATATAGCCTTAATTTTTTTAAAGAATAATTCCCCTCGATAAACAATGTGAAGGGATTAACTTCCCCATTTTCCACCTTTGTACTTTATCATTGAACCCCCAAAACTAATCAGAGATACGCCTTATCAAAAGCAAAAATTATCTGAAATTCGAAGCAAATCCGATAATTCTGCATAAAAACTCATTTATGTAATTTGAAGGGGCAATCCCTGATTTCTTCCTTAATGCTTAATCGTTAAACTTCCAAAACTATTCAGGGATTTGCCTTATCAGAAAGAACCCGTATCCAAAATTTGAAGAAAATCGGATAAATCTGCATAAAAACACATTTATGTAATTTAAGGACGAATATGAATCGTCTGTTCACCTTTATACTTAACCAAAGAACCTCCGAAATTATCAACGTACAGCCGTAACTCATATCCAAAATTTCAAGCTAATCGGTTATTTCTGCATGGAAAATGCATTTGCCTAAATTAGGAACGAACCTCTTTGTTCTTACTCTTTATACTCAACCAATGAACCCCGAAATTTACGGAGGTGCCTTATCAGAATGACCGTATATCCAACAATTTATGTCACAGTACAAGATATCCGACTATTTATACAGTTTCCAGCATTAGTTATGTGGCACAAATTGTCGGATATCTCGAAAACGTCTCATTTTCAATGGGTGATTACACTGAGTTTTTTAATCCTCACAATTATATCTTTTCAGCGATACCATTGTCGTTAAAATCGAGACTAAATTTTTTTGCGGTTCCCCTTTAAGGGGGCTCAGGGGTTGAAAACTTTTCAAAAAATCGATTTTTTTAATGATCTAATTTGATTATTCATTTAATTCTTAACTCAATGCAAAAAACCGCATAAAAATATTTGCATTTTTAACGGAGTTATAAGCATTTATGTATCAACACTTTCATAGCCGCATCCACATAATTTCAACTTTAAGTCGCTTTTTCTCAAAACTTGATTTTTGATGACTAACGCCAAGATTAAAAAAAAACTATTTGATAGAATGGCTTATTTTTTTTTTCATGCATATAACATTATTATCTAGATTTTGAATTAATATATTTTAGATAGTTTAATATTTTGAGTATTTTTAATGGAAAAAAAGTTGTATTTTTTAGGGTTTTTTTTTTAATTTTCAACTTTGAGAGATTTTTTAATACTGTTTTTATTAAGTGATAGTTATATCCTTAATTTATAATCTAGATTATGATGTTATATGCATGCAAAAAAAAAAAAAAAAAAAAGATTATCAAATAGTTTTTTTTTTTTTTAAATCTTGGTGTTATTCGTCAAAAATCAAGTTTTGAGAAAACACGACTTAAAGTTGAAATTATATGGATGCGGCTATGTATAAGTATTGATACATAAATGCTTATAACTCCGTTAAAAATGCTAATATTTTTATGCGGTTTTTTGCATTGAATTAAGAATTAATTGAATAATCAAACTACATCATAAAAAAATAATCGATTTTTTGAAAATTTTTCAACTCCTGAGCCCCTTTAAGTAGGCACTAGAGCTACGTGACATAAATTGTCGGATATCTCGAAAACGACTCATTTTCGACGGGTGGTTCTATTAAGTTTTTTACTGCTCACGATAAGATCTTTCCAACGATACCTCTTTCGTCAAAATCGGTGGCTTACACTTCTTGCAGTTCCCTAGTTAGTAGAAGCAGTTTGCTACTTCATTTAAAATAAGCTTAGTTTCTAATTTCTAGCTTCCCAAGTCCTAAATAATTTTATATACATTCAGAATTGAATCTTGGAAATCTAACTTGTGTAATTTTGATAGTTATAAATGTAATAAATTAACAAATACGAATGAAAATGTATAACAGATAATAGGTAAGCATGTTAATAAAATATAAAACACAAAACTATTTGTTATTTATATGCAATTGAAGTTTTAAGAAATAATACATTTTTAAAATATATTTCAATGCAAGTCATAAAATAGCATATTTATTTACATAAGAGCCTCCTTACTTTTGAGATTAATCTTCAGCTATTGAGAAAGAAAGTGAATTTAAGAAAACATATGCAAATATTCTTAGGTATCAATAATTACAGTGTAAAAAAAGATGATTTAGAGCAAAAACAAGTACAGCATTACTGAAGTAACATCACGGTAACTAAATTAGATAATATCTAAATAATTGAAATCTTGAGCAAAATTCTAGTTCTACATTTAGTAAATTAGATTTAATTTATTACAATCGTACCAATAGAATGTTTTTTTTCATTGCAATGGCAAATATAATATGTTTGTTTGAGCTTATAAATAAATAATTCCACACTAATTTAAAATTTCAAAAAAATTTATTATAAATGTATTAGTTTGCTGACCGCGTCCATAAAATTTAATAAGGAAATTTCTTCAGTTATTAGCCTCCGATGCTATTTCTTTCAGACAAGCTAAAAAATGTCGTGTCATCAGCCCTGAATTTTCTACTGAACGGATTTTGATAATTATTTTTTTAAATGAAAGCTATTTATTTGTAGTTGTGCCTATTTTAGTTATTTTTTAATTTATTTCCATTTTTATATTTTATTTTTAATTTTAAATGTTTTTTACATTATTTGTTCAAAATGGTGGCAACTCAGTTTAGCTTTTCTCTCGATAATAAAAATTTATTTTCCAAAATGATTGCGTATAGTTATGAACTAATTGAGGTAAAAAAATATATATTTACTGAGAAATAATATTAATAATGTAATTAAAATAACAGAAAATAATTTATGATAAAAATTAATGTCTAAAGCAAAATAAGAAATATTTCAAATGAGGAAAATGATTCATTCATCAACCAGATAAATGGGAATTACAATATTATTACGGGTGCCTTTTTCATATTACTAATAACAGTAACTTTTAAAAAACATTTGAAGAAAAAATGACGTCACTGTTTAAAACATCGCATTTTTACTCATAACGATATTAGGTACTACTCTGTTATCCCGTCGACCAATTTTGCCAAATTATACAAATCGCCAGGCGATTTGTATAATTTGGCAAAATTGGTCGACGGGATAACAGAGTAGTACCTAATATCGTTATGAGTAAAAATGCGATGTTTTAAATAGTGACGTCATTTTTTCTTCAAATGTTTTTTGATGTTAGCCAAATTATACATATTGACATAATTTTTATTTTAAATAACGAAAAAAACAAATATTAGTAGAATATTAATTAAAATATAATAAAAAGTCGAAATAAAAATCACTTAATGACATTTTTAACACATGAATCGTATTTAATGTCATTGAATGTGACATTTACGATCATCCATTATTGGCATTTAATCTTATAGTTTGGCGATAATTTTTTGGTCGACGGGATAACCTAGTAGTACCCGATATTACATTTCAATATTTCTTTTTCATTATGGACACTGAGATTGAGATTTTACTTTCAGATGACTTCAGTTAGTGAAAATAATGTTATAGTAAATATGATTTTTTTTTGTTTTTAATAAAACTATTTTTCTGTGAGTGCATATAAAATAAAATTTCTTGATTTCGCCGGCAATCAGATTACAAATTTAACTGAAGATTTGTGAATATTTGCATGCAAAATTGTAACTGGCAAATTTGACATTTAGTTTGTAAATATATTTATTATAGTATATTGATTCAATAATGTAATTACTTTTGCTTTTTTTAAAACCAAATCGATCGGGTCTTTTAAACATTTCACTTGTCGAATTCGACGGGATTCCACGCGTTTTATTGTTAAATTGCATTTCCTTTTACTCAGAGTCTATAAAAAAGCGATTAAACTAAATAAAAAATCCGTTTTTGATGAATCTAGTCAATGAAGAAGTAGCACGTCAAATTGTATCTCTTTATTATCCCGCAATTCCAATGTCTCAGAGAGAAATTGCTATTCAATTGGGTATTTCACGCCGTTCTGTTTGCTATTATATTGATAAACACAAGAAAATGAAGTTAGTTCATTGCAATCTAAACGGGGTCGCCCTTCTAAAAAACCTCTATCGATTTTTTTTTTTTTCTTCTAATCGGAGGCGAAACTTAATTCTGCAATGGCAGAATCTACATTCAACTTGTTATTTTCTCTTTTAAACTCGCTAAATGGGCATCAAGTAATCTGTACTTTGGTTTCCCAGCTGGATATTGATGCCCGGCATCCATCATTCGCATTACAGCTTCATTTTCTCTCTGCTCCTGTTTAAGGAGCAGAACAAAGTTATAAATGTTTAAATGATGGCTGTGAGCTCTCTTGTTTATTTTGCTGTGCCAGTCTTCAACGTTGTTTGTCGTTCTTTCTCCTGTATTTTCGAAGTGATTCCACAAAGAACTGAAAATACATCAAGATTTATAATTCTAATAATTAAATTGGGAAAAAAATATCTGATTAAATAAATATATATATATATATATATATATATATATATATATATATATTGTACCAAGAGTTGTTTTTGACTATACTATTACATTCAAAGCTGAATGAAAGAAAGATATGAGGTAGTTTATTAAATAATTAATTTACATCAATTAAAAACAAGTGATCTAATTCAGATTTCTCGGTGTACAGAATGTAAATGCATTGCATTTTTTATATAAAATCTAATATATGTGTTACATTTAATATATTTTACTATACTTCCAACTAACAGCAAAAAGCATTTATGATATACGATTTTCAGACAAATTGCATTTTTAAATATATTTCTTGCTATTTCAAGATGCAAAGCAGGCATAAAATTGCATAAAAATAAAGAAAAACGCGTGAAATGGGAAAATGAGAAATAATTTAAAATAGTATTTTAATGCCTGCCTTTTAGATAAGATTATTTTTTCCACAAAAAAAAAAAAAAAAAAAAAAAAAAAAATATATATATATATGGGGGGGGGGGGGAGAGAATCAACAGTAATACACTATATGGCCAAAGGTGACTGACCACTTGCAATTTTAGACATTTTGTGTGTGTGTGAAAATAACTTTTCCTGCCATAATTTAAATAACTGTATTTTAAATTCTCTTCAAAAATCGAAACCCAATATCTGCAATCGAAATCGTAAAAGTAAAAATACACATCGATCTCAGCTATCCAGTGCAAAAAAAATCGTATAAAAATATTGCAATGCAAGCGAGATATCATCCATTATTGTCATTTAATCTTATAATGTGGCGATAGTTTTTGGGTTGACGGGATAACCTAGTAGTACCGCTTTAGCTCCCGAACGAATTGATCTAGAGACTTGAAATTTTGTATGTACTTAGTATGCAACAAGACAAAGAAGCCTATTTAATATCAATAACCTCGGTTATCCGGAACTATTTTTTTCGTACTCTCGAAAAAATCGCTCTGATGGAAATTATATAAAAATTTCCGATTTTTTTAATTTCAAGGTATGGTCGTAAAAGGTGATAAAATAGCAAAACTTTTGCACCAAGAACGTTATCGATCGGATCATTAGTTGTCGAGATATTTAGAATCGAAAAATGAATCACGCAGATATTACGTCGAATTTTTACGTCCCTGTATTTCATTCAAATTTCGATTCAAAGATATATTTGAATGTGAAATGAGACCCTTAAGCCAACGCAGCAAATTGTTAGTTGATAGGATTGTTACTTTTTAAGAAAAAGCGTGGCAAATGTGGTGCGTGTTCTTTATTTTCTTTTTAAAATAATTTCAATTTTTTTTTTTTTTAACACAATAGATCTTTCATACCAAGCCTACAAAGTGGATGTTTTTGAGCACATTTCTCGAGGAAAGCAGAAAAACCGGTCGGAAAGCAGGAGAAAAACGGGTGATGACGTGATCGAAATCGCTCATAATGTCTCTTATAATTCTAATCGCTTAAGAATGTATAAATACATAAACCGAATAAAAGATTAGACACAAGTTCGATGGAAGAAAAATATAAAGCGTCACTGACGGACAGACGGCATTCAATCTTATAATTTGGCGATAGTTTTGGGGTCGACGGGATGACCTACTGTATCTCCCGAAAAAATTGAGATAGAGACTTGAAATTTTGTATGGACTTACTATGTGCGAGTACAAACAAGCTCCAATTATCCGGATAATATTCAGTGACCTCGATTATCCGGAATTATTTTTTTCGTACCCTCGAAAAACCCGTTATCATAAAAAATACATAAAATTTTTTTGTTTTTTTAAATTTCAAGGGATGGACGTTAAAGGCCATAAAATGGCAAAAATTTGACAACAAGAACCGAGTCCATCGGATTATTAGTTGTCGAGATATTTGCAATCGAAAAACAGGTTACGTCAATATTACGGAGATTTTTCCTGGCTCTGTATATTATTCAATTTTCGATTCAAAGGTATATTTGAATGCGAAATGAGACGCTTAATCCGACGCCGCAAATTGTTATTTCATAGGATTGTTAATTTTGGAGTTATAAGGATGCTTCGTTTAAACAATTCGTCCCTCCCGGAATAAATGTGACTGATTATATTAAATCGCTAATTATAGTGCCAATTAATGTGATATAAATTTATTATAGTGTTACAATGCCGTACAGCGCGGGGCATGAGGGGGGGAGGGGCAATCGCCCCGAGGCGCAGACATTTAAAGGCTGCCAGATATTTAGGCAGTCATCCCGTCGACCAAAATTATATTGAGTGACATTTTAATTTATTTTAAATAACGGAAATGAAAAAATAATCAATAGCATTGCCCAGCACGAGTAATCTTAAAAAATATTCAGCTCGAGTCAGACAAAGTAACTGACTTATGCCGATCTCTACAATGTACAAGTTATATTTCTGTATTGATGTTGTCAAACTAATATCAGCTCATGACGTACATTTATATTTATTCTCGTTAAAGCCATATTCAATGAAAATAGCTGATATTTTATCGTTTTGTTTAAGTCCTTATAACGGGCCGGTAGGCACGTTAAATCTTTTTATCTTAATCTTAATTTATATATTTTAAAGCCAAATATATGTTCAGTGAAAGTGATATACCTCACAGTGTATTGGAAAATTATAGGTATAGTTTGAGTGTGTTTTTAAAAAATAATTTAAATTGAATCTTAAAACAAACATGTTAAAAGTCACTCGAATTTTTATACAATTTCTTTTACATTCCATATACGAAAACATACATCAATATCCACAATTTCAAGGCTAAATATTATTAACCCATTAATGCCCAAATTATTTTTTTCATTAAAAATGAAATTTTGGGTTTCCCACCACTTTTAAAAGACAAATAAATTTTATCTTAAGTTTATTGAGGAATTTGTCTCGTGAAAAATAATGCTTATTTATCTCTGTATTTACTGGTGTGAAATATGCTTTATATTGCCTTTTTTATAAGCGTCCCTAAAAAGAGACGCTAGGCACTAATGGGTTAATTAAAAAAGGCAAATGTTTTATACTGATTAACACTTTGTGGTGCAGAGCAAATTCATTGCTTAAGTGTTGGAATTTATGATTGACAACGGAATTTGAAAACAACTTTATTTGAAATTAAGAAAAAGATATTTTGCTGGAATTCAATAAACCGAATTTTCTTTTACTAGACATGGTGACAATGTGGCGTTCGGGAATTGAAATTGAGTGGTTTCATAGTTATACTGCCGCGCCGCCATGTGTTCAAAGAAACAGCTCAAATAATTACACTTTGTTCTCAAATAAAAATCCATTAACACGAGGCTATTAAAAACTGAAATGAAATTAATAACTAAATGATCACATGTAGAAAATATTGAATATAAAAAATTGCGTAAAATTTTTTATTTAGACGTGAATTATGAAAAACTAAAAAACTTTGAAAATATTTTAATTATTTAGAGAGAAAAAAACACTTAAGGGGGCACAGGGGTTGAAAACTTTTCAAAAAAATCCTTTTTTTTAATGATCTAGTTTGATTATTCAATTAATTCTTAACTCAATGCAAAAAACCGCATGAAAATATTAGCATTTTTAACGGAGTTATAAACATTTATCTATCAATATTTACATAGCCGCATCCATATAATTTCAACTTTAAGTCGTGTTTTCTCAAAACTTGATTTTTGACGACTAACACCAAGATTTAAAAAAAAAACTATTTAATGGAATGGCTTTTTTTTTTTTTTTTTTTTTTTTTTTGTTTGCATACATGTAACATAATAATCTAGATTATGAATTAAGGATATAACTATCACTTAAAAAAACAGTATTAAAAAATCTCTCAAAGTTGAAAATTTAAAAAAACCCTAAAAAGTACAACTTTTTTCCATTAAAATACTCAAAATATTAAACTATCTAAAATATATTAATTCATAATCTAGATAATAATGTAATACGCATGCAAAAAAAAAAAAAAGAGCCATTTTATTGAATAGTTTTTTTTTTTTAAATCTTGGTGTTAGTCATCAAAAATCAAGTTTTGAGAAAACGCGACTTAAAGTTGAAATTATATGGATGCGGCAGTGAAATTGTTGATATATAAATGCTTATAACTCCGTTAAAAATGCAAATATTTTAATGCGGTTTCTTGCATTGAGTTAAGAATTAAATGAATAATCAAATTGTATCATAAAAAAAACCGATTTTTTGAAAAGTTTTCAACCCCTGAGCCCCCTTAACCCTTTAACGATCAAAGCATTTTCATTGCTAAGATGTCGAAATAAATGAATGACACCGGTAATTAAGAACAAGTATATTTCTAAATAAGAAAACGTGATTTTTCACATGCATAATAAAAGGGGTATTTTTAGATAAAAATACCGGTGTTAGTGTTGCATATCGGAATTAAAATTTTGTGGTTTCGTGGCGAAACCAATGAACGTTAAAGGGTTAAAGGGAAAAATTGAACGCCGAAAGAATAAATATAATTAATTAATTTTCAACAGTGAAATTACGTTTGAAATTATTGAATAGCGTGAATTATCACATTGCTAACAAAGCGTACACCATGAGAGTGAAAAATATGTAAGCCGGGAATCGAACCTGGAACTCTTGATATAGCGCTCCAAGCGCTCTACCATGGCCGGACTGATTTAATAGTCAGCGCATGAAGTCTGGCCGTGGCTCTACCATTTAAGCTACGAGGATGATACACGGTCTAGCCATCTCTCACTCGCATATACTGGTAAGGCTGCAACTATAATACAAAATTGAATAGTCTTCAGGAGCGCACAATTCTGAGGCGTGACCTGAGACACAAACAAACCAAGCATCGGTAACCACATATATATTTGTAATTAATTTTCAACAATGAAATGGCGCTTGAAATTATTGAATATTTATTATGTGAATCATCACATTGCTAACAAAGTGTAGACCAACAGAGTGAAAAGTGTGCAATCCGTAAAATCGAGCCCGGAACCCGTGAAATAGCGCTCTAAGAGTTCTTCTATATAAACTGTAAGGACAATACACAACCCAGCTGTCTCTCAGAAAAAAATAGGCACACATACAAATGCAATACCGTTGCAAAGGAAATAAGGTCCCTAGAGTTTCGTGTAAAAAAGAGAAAAATCAAATAACTATAAGTCAAAGTAAGTTCGAAATACATTTTTCACTGAGATGTTATCTCAAAGATTTCTGAAGTGGAAGGAGTTAACGACTTTAATCTAATTTTTAATTGAAATAAAATGGTAATCAGAGACATTTTTAAAAGTTGTTTTTTGTGATGAGTAGATACTCCTTAATTTATTTTGGAGGTGAAAATATGACATTATAAAAAGCACAAAAACAGAAAGGATGTCAGTGACCAATCCATGGATGGTTTCGAAGAAATGTCTTGAAAGAACTTTTATTGATGGAAGTCATTTTGTACAATTTTATTGATTTTTTAAAACAATTTCAGAAAAATGCCTAAAATTTTAATAAAAGTCTGAGTGATAAAATGACAGTATATAGTGTAATAACAAAAAAAAAAAAAAAAAAAAAAAAGTTTAACATTCTTGCATGAAGGAGGGGAAAGGGATGCGCTTTTTTTCTACTTTTCACATCTTAGCCATATTAATTTATTTCAACTTTTACCAATTTCCTTTGCCATACTTTCCATAGCATTTTGCATAAAGAATAATTGTAAATTAGTGAAGATACGCAATAACACATGATTAAATTAATAAAACACATTTTCATTTTTGATGATTGTAATTTACTTTCATAGTTTTCAAAAATATATCTCAAGCAAATATCAAGGATTTAAAATAAAGCATTTTTAAATGGAATTTTATTTTTAAAAAAATATTAGCAATAGGAAACATTCAAAAGGGTGCCAAAAATCTGGTACAGCGCTGATCTATACGAATTGAAATTATATTCTTTTTAATTTTAAAGAAAACTAGTCGTTAGGGTCCACCATAATACTTACCCATCATGGATATGCTATAAATATATGAAAATAAAATATGTTTAAACTATTTACAAAATGCGTTGCAATTGCAAAACAAAGTTTAAGAGTATCTTTACATATTTTTAATACACATAGTAATGCTGTCGTTATGAATTGCTGATGAACCCATTTCGATAAATTAAATGAAACGCCAAACTACTCAAGTAGTACCGAACTGCATAAAAGAAACATCCTTATAATTCCAAAAATAAAAGCCATATTGACTAACAGTTTCTTTTACATCCATTCCTTAAAATAAAAAAAATCGAAAATTTTTATATACCTTCGATCAGAACGAATTTTTCGAGAGTCCGAAAAAAATAGATCCGGATAATCGAGGTTACTGATATTCAATAGGTTTCGTCCCATTCTTACATACTAAGTACATACACAATTTCAAGTCTCTATCTCAATTTGTTCGGGAGATAGAGCGTTTACTGACACACAGGCAGACGGACGGCAAATTTTTTTGTAAAAATATGTTTTTAGGAATCTCTAGTGTCTGAAACGTGTAAATCCGCTAAAAAAATTACTTCGATTTTCAAAACGATTGCAAAACTTACCCTATACTACGTATGATGGGTAAGTAAATTAATCAGTTTTATTCCCCTTTTCCACACAAAAAATGTGTTCCACTAATAATTATGAATTTTGAAAGAAAATCTTCATTAGTATATAATTTATAACTTATTAATTAGCATAAGTACAAAATATTTCTCATTCATTTTAAATGTGACGTCATTATTTATCGAGCTCCAATAGTTCCTGATATCCATGTCCCTTGTATTTTTAACGACTACTATAAAGTAGAGCCACTAGAATTATAAAGTACCTGTTTTATTTCAACAATGACGTCATATTTTTCCAAGTGAAATATTTCATTGAAAATATCATTTCCTATTGTCCCTTTCACTGCATACTTTACAAAATGAATATTTTAGTGCACTTTGTTGATGCATATAAATTTGAACAGGGTGTAATATCGTTGACAGGTGAATGAATATTTTAGTGCACTTTGTTGATGCATATAAATTTCAACAGGGTGTAATATTGTTCACAGGGTGTAATATCGTTAAAATTCAATTGAAACGATTTTTCCACATAATGCCGTAATGTAAAGAAATTTTTGACAATCTCTAAAAACAAACTAATCATGGTAGAAACATCATTTTCAGTAGGTATCCGTGTTAAGGTAAATGTTATTAAAGTACAAAAATTTCATGGCTACTCGGATTCCTATGAAATTTACTAAAGTTAGAAAGCGGCAAGATGGACAGACAAACCAAAGGCATAATAACTTTTCAACTTTCTTGGAAAGTGTTAAAAAATAGAGTGAAAAATATATTGATTAGTATTTATATTTTCCGCCTTTTTCAAAAAAAAAAAAAAAAAAATTCTTTTAATAATTATGAGTTTTGCATAAAAATTTTCATTTGTATGTAACTTATAACTTATTAATTAGTATAAGTAAAAAATTTGCTCATTCATTTTAAATCTGGCGTCATTATTTATCTAGCTCCATTAGCTACTGATATTCATGCCTCTTGTATTTTTAACGACTACTATAAGATACCTCTTTTATTTCAACAATGACGTCACATTTTTCCATGTGAAATATTTCATTAATAATATTATTCCTTTTCATTCAATATTTTTTTCCTAATTATGCCGCCATTTTTGACAGAAAAATTCTTGTTAATGAAACAAATATAAATGTTTAATATATAACAAAAAATACCCTCTTTATTTCTTTTTAAAATATGACGTCATTTTTTATTTTCTTTTAATTTTTTTTATTTTCATTTTTTTGCACGGAAATTGCTTATTTGAAAATTTACTGACGCTGAGAAATTATCATTCCAAATTTCTATTTGGTTGACAACAAGAAAGGAAAATGGTTAAATTTTACCTAAAAAATGCCTATTGATTCTGTATGAAAAATAATGAAATTTTGAATTATTAAGGAAAATATTTGAATAAAATGAATAAAACATAGCCTATGTTCATTTCCGGGCTATAATTTATCTATAAGCAAAGCTTCAAAGTCATTAATCCATCCGTTTTGAAGCCAATTTCATTCCAACTTTCGGACACACTATCACATTTATAATATACTAGCAGCCCGCCCTCGCTTTGCTACGGATAGAGCAAGTCGCCCAGTCCCGTGCCACTACTGACACCGGAAATTGTTACTGACACTTCATCCCATTAAATTCAACTACTAAAACATTACCCTTCTTTTAGGTAGTCGGGTAAAAAGTAGCCTATATGTTGATCTAAGGTCTCAGATACCTTCATACAAAATATTATAAAAATCGATACATCCGTTCTTGAGTTATAAATGGTGTAAGGAACCCGACTTTGTTTTATGTATATACATTATAATCAAGAGTATTCGCAGAGCACGCGGTGTAAGGATTTTTTAAGGTCATTTTTATACACTTTGGGTTACATTATTGGCATTTTAGTAAGAATCCTTTTTTTTTTTTTTTTTTTTTTTTATATAATATAGCCTATGTTCACCGGAAATAGTGTAGCTTTTAGACGGTGAAAGAATTTTTCAAATCCATCAAATAGTTTTGGAGCCTATTCAATTCAAACAAACAATCAAATAAATCTTTCCTCTTTATAATATTAATATAGACAAGGCAGAACCCGTCAAATTTTGACGAAAGAAAATGTTTAAGAAGGAACTGTTTCATTAAATTATAATAAACCTACAAAATTAATTATAGTAAAAAATGCATTTTATATTGGTACGTCTAAGTCTTTAACAAACGATATTTATCGTCAAACTAACAAAATACTATTTATATAAAACGCAGTTGTAGAAATTGTTAAAATTAAACTTTAATCGCAGTAAAAAATAATAAAGACTTTTTTGTAAGCAGTAAAAAACTTTTTTGTAAGCAGTAAAAAATAATAAAGATATGTTATTAATTAAAGTTCTAATGCTAGTATTCCAAAATGATAAAAAGCAAAATTTATTCAACTTTGACTCAATCACAGAATTTTTTTTTTTTTTTTTTTTTTTTTTTTTTGTGAAATCTAAGCCCGGCATCATTTTCACCATATCAAAATTTACAAATGTACATTTCACATCTGTATTCACGTTTAAAAAAAAAATTGGCATTTTAATTTGATAATTTTGATTCAAAACTTGAAGTCTCGGTGCTATTAGCTGAAATAGATATTAAACTGTTGATATTATTTTACGTGTAAATCAAATTGTGTAAAGAAGTCAAAATTCACCGGGATTTATAACAGAAGATATTTAAATTTCTATTTTTTCCCTTTTAATGAGAAAATGGCAACATAAAGATACAGCACTCAATTTTTTCCCTTTTTTCCTTTGCTTCAAATAGAAATCGAGTACTCCTGTTGCCACAATTAGAAAGGAGTTATTAAAAGATACAAAAAAAAATTGATATTTCAAAAACAAATTAACATACAGCTTTCAAACAAATTTCATTTAAAAGTACATCTTTTTTCCTACACGATGGTGTAAAAATTGAAAATATGCAACATTAAGAAATTAAAAAATTTTTAGTAGCAAAAATTTCAATACCGAAATTCATTTAAAATTTGAAAGTGTTGCTATGCGCTAAATGACGTATGCGTTACGCACAGATACGTTTGGCCTTTATAATATAGATATAAGGATATAAGGATGTGATTTTTTTTTTAAATAAAACAAATTTCTAATAAAAGAGAACAAGATTCAAGAAAAATATGATGCCAAATTTCGTTTTTTCTTTCTTTCTTTTTCTTTTTTTCTTTTTTTTTTTTCTTTTTTTTTTTTTTGACGTCTATTTTTTTTTATTTCATCAAGACCTCTACACTAAAAAAGTACCAAAGAAACAATTTAAAAATTAAAAATAATAATAACATGAAAATATGCACGATAATTCAGAAAAAACAAACATACAGTCGGCTCTCGTTAATTCGAACTCGTCGGGACCACAAGAAATGTTCGAATTATCGGGAGTTCGAATTATGGAAAGTATGAAATGAAAACATGCTTAATATGGTCCTCTTACAAAGGAATTAATGTTATAGTGTTTTTTTTTTAACTTATTTCGTCTGTTATCACCAGAATATGACTTAATATTAAATTAGAATGTATAAATACGTAAACCAATTAAGTGATTAGAAACAAGCACAATGGAAGAAAATTTTTAAGCGTCACTGATGGACAGACGAGGCACTAAGAAAGTGGATGTCAAATGTATGGGAAAGAAAGTTATTCAAATGGTCTGAAATTCGTGAGAAAGAAAGGAAGAATGAAAAATCGGAATTCTCGTTAGTTCGAATTAAACGAAGTCAAGATAAAATGAATTAGAATTAATGAAAATGTTTAACGTTATTTTGCCATTGAAAATTTCGGGACTTCATGTTTAGTTCGAATTAAGCGAAGATTCGAATTATCTGATTTCGAATTAACGAGAGTCGACTGTATTTTATGCAAAAGTTATATATTTTCTTGAAAATATCTAAAAATTGATCATAACATAAAATATAAGGCTGCGGGCAAACAGCATTATTTTTTATTACACTAAAAGAGCAATAAATCTTTCTTTGTTTTCGAACGGAACAAAAGCTTGGTAGTTTTGAAACATCTTTAAATGATTTTTGAGGGACTGACTCTACCGAATTGACAAAAGAAGGGAAAGTTTATCTCCCCCATCTTCAGCCGTAAAGCTGTCAACTGATTTCGAGTTCGATTTCTTTCTTGAAGTTCAGATTCAGTGCACTGAAATAGCAATTTATAGGGGAGACTGGGGTACAATGGTCCACTTTTGTAAATTTTAACTGTTTATTCTTAAAGTATTGATTTTTTTCTTTTGATAAAGTACATGCATGTTACCTATACATTAAAGTTTATACTGCATCTACTCAAAAATAATAATTATGCATACTTTTTTTATATATTTTTTTTAAATAACAAGTAACAAAGTGGACCATTGTACCCCAATGCCGGGGTACAATGGTCCACAGCTTGGGGCTCTATGGACCACTTCTAATTTGAATAAAAATATATCAGTGTAGTTCATTTTTTAACAATAAGAAAGATAAACTATAACAAATTTGTTTATTCACATTTTATTATTCATTTTTATTTGTTTATTCACATTTTATTATTAATTTTTATTTGTTTATTCACTCTTTTAGCTCTAACTAAAGTAACATTTTTTTTCTTCATTTTTTTTTTAATCATTAAGTCATTATACCGGTCGCAGATTGAACAATTAGGTTTATTACCTTCTACAATACATTTTAAAGCCTGTTCCACAACTTTATGTGGCACAGAACCTCTATTGGCTTTCCTAGGCTTGTTTCTTGGCATTGCTAAAAGAAATATGAAAAATGATATATAATCTTTTTGTCCAATGATGCCACTTAAAGTTATTTATAAACCTTTATAATAAGAAATATCTAAATATATGACTAAGGAAAGTCATATCTAAATATATGACTAAGGAAAAAATATAATAAATTTTTCCTGTCTACTTTACATCATCTGTATTTTTTTAATGAATTTTACCTTATTTAATTATTACATCCAGACACAAACTAATAGGTAGATATATTTTTGTTTTTCTCATTTTATTATTTTATTTAAACATAACTCATTATCAGTGTTCTCGCTGTCGCTCGCCAATGCGCCAAATTGCGACTAAATGCTTCATTTGGCGAGTAAACAAGCGATTAGATTCGCCAAATTGCTAGTGCTCAATTTTTGCTTCTTCTTTTTTTTTCTTTATCGTTCTTCATACATTTGCATATATATTTAATGTATACACATTTTTTATATTTGTAGCGCATAGTTGAAATTAGATTAATAACAATCGCTGTCGAAATAATAAAAATTTTGGGTTATTTTAGAACATATTGAAAAAAAAAGAAAATGCATTAAAAAATCAAAGTTTTTTTCTTTTATTTATTTATTTATTTATTTATTTATTTGTGCTACACGGTGAATCTATTTTGCTAATACTTTTCTCATTTGGCGAATGTTTTTTATTTTTAATTAGCCAAATTACTAACGTTGGTCAAATGACAGCGAGAACACTGCTCATTATGGATGCATGTATACATAAGTGCAGGAATATTAAATTAACAAATCATGTGAAATTAAAAAAAAAAAAAACCCCTCAAATGCACAAAATGTTTTGTTTACTAATTTTGGTGTTCAATTTGGGTTAATTTTTAAATTTGAAAGCTTTTATTATATAGATAAATATTTCAAAAATGCATTTCACAACATGAATCATTAATTAATTCACACACAGAAATAAAATAATTTATTAATTCTTAATTTGGGCTAATTTTTATGTTTGAAAGCATATATTACACAGATAAATATTTCAAAAATGCATTACACAACATGAATCATTAATTAATCTACACACAGAAGTAAAATAATTTATAAATTCTGAATTTCACATATAATATTTAACTTTTAAAAACATAAGATACAAAACTAGGGTACAATGGATCATGGTCCATTGTACCCCAGTTTCTGATGGTCCATTGTACCCCATATGGAAGTTTGACAAAAACTTGATGATAAAAAAAGAAATTTAGAATTCTATTATTTTAGCTATAATAAATATAATAATGTATTGTCTTACCTTTTTATTTTGTCACACAATATCTTTCAAATTACAAATCTGTAATAAATAAATGAAGATATGTTTCACAGAAAATATTTACTTTTGCCTTACTCCTCCTGTGTCAAATCAATTATCAAGCATAAAATGGCTAAAATGTCAGCTATGCACATGGTTTCAAACTTCTTTTTACTACTTCATGACTGTCATCTATATACTAAAATATGAAGCTTTCAAAAACAGAATTAATATCAAAAATAGGGGGTGGACCATTGTACCCCGTGGTCCATTGTACCCCAGTCTCCCCTACATCAAAGCGCCGATAAGAAAGATAAAAAATAGTGACGCCTGACCGAAAGAAGTTAGTGCTATATGTGCCTAGCCTTTAAGCGTAAAATTTTAAAGTACAGTGTTTTCAGTATCGTAATTCTGAATGTTTCTGGTAAACAGACGGAAATTTTTTTTAACTAATGAAATAAAATGATAAATATGAATGATAAATAAAAAATGATAAATATTGTCTATATTCTATAACATCGTTATAAAAGCGCGAGAAGCTGGTGTATTTTAAAAATTATACATTTTCCAAGCTGATTTTAAAGTATGTAATTAATAGAAAGAAAGTTTTTTCATTATTATCCTAATAAATCATCAATGATGACATGAGAAATATATTCCAGATTAAAAGCACGAGGTAGAGAAAATAAAATAATAATAATAGTAATAGTAAACAATAATAATAGTAATACTTAATAATAATAATAATAATAATAATATGTTATAATACAGACATTTAGTGACCTTTCCTACATGAATCCCATTTGTTTTGAATAAAAATGGCATGTGGGAGCATATATCATGAGGTCGTAAATTAGGAATTCTTGCGAAAAAACAAATGTGTTCCTAGCACTGATTTAAGTTTCAATCTACTGTGACGTTATCAAAATGGCGTACCGGGATATATATCATAGGGATGTTAATCAGGATTTCGTCGCAAGTAAAATGCTTTAGCACTGGATTTAAGTCCCCCTGATTTAAGTCCCATCTACTCTGACGTCAGCAAAATGACGTATGGCGGGATCTTAATCAGTGGGACATTAATCAGGGTCTCGACGAAAGTAAAATTCTCTGTGACTGGATTTAGGTCCCTGTCTGATAGCGGGATGTATATCAGTGGGACGTTAATCAAGGTTTCGTGAAAAGTGAAATACTCAAGCACTGGATTTATATCCCGGTTTCTTGTGACGTCAAAATGACGTATAGCGGGATCTTAATCAGTGGGACCTTAATCAGGGTCTCGACGAAAGTAAAATTCTCTGTGACTGGATTTAGGTCCCGATCTGATAGCGGGATGTATATCAGTGGGACGTTAATCAGGATTTCGTGAAAAGTGAAATGCTCAAGTACTGGATTTATATCCCGGTTTCTTGTGACGTCAAAATGACGTACCGGGACCTTAATCAGTGGGACATTAATCAGGCGCCTCAGAAAATGAAATAATATTAATGTATATAAAAGTATTAAAAAAAATTTTTATTTTAGCTTTCGTAAACAAGAAATGATAACAATAATATGTGTTGTTTGTTTGGAAGTTTTATTATACTATAAGCTCTCTTTTAGTCAAAGCCTGGGAATAGCAAAATCACATGAGCGAAGGGATTTTCTCACCATTAGTTATAAAAGGAACAAATGTTTACGAGAAGCAATAAAACCTAGAGTCGCCATTTGTGACGTTAACGTACACAAGCAACAATGAAAGATTTACAATCAAATTTATTACTCTCGTGTGTGGTCTACTCGGGGTGGCCGGTTCGGAATTGTAGCTCCGGCAATAAATAATGGAGGAATAATGTCTAAAAATCCAACCCCGTTTCTTTTACCTGACCAATGGACAGTGAAATATATTCAAAGCCAATTGGAGTCCGAATATAATACCCAATGGGGTCAAAAGGGGCGTACAGGATCCGGAAGGAAAACGCCACACGTGTCAGTCCAGTTTTAGAATTGAAAGTGTGAAGTAAGAAAAAGATTTTTTTCTCTTCTCTCTGCTGTGAGTTTCCCGCTAAGATGAGAGGGAAAAAGAAGAAATTATGAAATAAGGCAACTTCGAAAATCGGGAGATGTGATCTTAGGCCTCCCGGATGAAGCGATGAGAAGCGAAGCTATGCTCTGCACACAGAGAACTAATCATCGACTGATTTCTAATACAAAAAAGGAATACCTGAGTTTTGCCGAGCGGACTATTTATTCATCTGATGATTGGAGCGATGAGAAGCGAAGCTATGCTCTGCACACAGAGAACTAATCATCGACTGATTTCTAAAACAAAAAGGAATACCTGAGTTTTGCCGAGCGGACTATTTATTCATCGGATGATTGGAAAGTGCGTGAAATTTGAAAAGTGCTAACTATAGTGCGTGAAATTAGAAAAGTTGCTACTATTCGTGTTAATTAAAAACAAAATGACTTGGAACTTGGCATTCGGATTTATGTTGTGTACTGACGAACTGTATGGACAGCTATAAGCCAACGTCGACCAATACCAGCAACATACTTGTAAGGTGAGAAAATTTCATTGTTCATGTGACTGGCCAATTTATTTTACTGATATAATGTTGTGTTAAAATTTTGGTTTTTAAAATTTGATTATTTAAAATTTGATTATTTTAAAATTTTAAAATTATTATTATCTTTGGGGCTCAAAATTATCAGAATTTAATGCAAACTTAATTAATAGTAAAATGAATAAATAAATAAATTAATAATACCAGTAAAATAATACGAATAATAAGAACGAAGGACTCGATTTTATAAAATATGAAAATTTGGGGCTTTGCCTATAAGTTGTGTCGTGAACTTAAGTTTTATGAGCTGCGAGGATAGCAGAATAATAGAAAATGAATAAATAAACAAACAACAACAAAAAAAAATGAAATAAAATATTTTGGATATTTCACTATAACCATATTTCAGTAGTTATTGCCTTGCATATTATATTTTATAGTGTTTGCATGATGCCAATTTATGTGTTTTAATAAAATTTTGTATATATGTACCTATTCTTGTCTTTATTCCAGTTTTCTCCCTTTATGTATTTTAAGGTAATTTCTAGATGCAGATTAGGGAATGTTAACATTTAAATTTGTAGATTTATATCTCAAGTTTTTTTATTGACTCATCAATCCCAATTTTCACAAATTCATACGTTAAATAAGGCGATCCTAATGTTATTGCAAAACGTTAATTTTAAGTATGATATTAAGGAATTAATTTCAGTAATTAATAATATCCGATCTTCGTTCACAACGCCGAAGGGATATTATTTTCATTTGCCTTCGTACTAACCACGTCACGATTGCGTACCTAGTAGGAGGTGTTTATTTTCATCACCACAGCCAGCATCATCCGCCATTTTGTTTCAAAGTGGTAACCATTTTAAATTTTTTAAAAAATTTAAAATTTAAAATTAAATGCGAAAAAATACAAATTTGAAAAATATTTTTCTTTTACGTGTTAGAACTTAAAACAACGATTCCAGAACACTTTTTATTTTGTGTATATCTTACAAAATCATTGAGTTATAGCACTTTGAATTTTTCTTATGGCTGGCATTTTGAAACGATCTGATTTTGTCACGTGATAACACGCGTATTTATGAACCGATTTCAATGAAACTTGGTATGTACATAGTAAATACAAATGTCTCGACCAAGTTCGTTGGCCAGCATCATCCACCATTTTGTTTCAAAATGGTGGCCATTTTAAATTTTTTTAAAAATTTAAAATTTAAAATTAAATGTGAAAAAATTAAAAGTTGAAAAATATTTTTCTTTTACGTGTTAAAACTTAAATCAATGATGCCAGAACACTTTTTGTTTTGTCTATATCTTAAAAAATGATTGAGTTATAGCACTTTGAATTTTGCTTATGGCTGACGTATTGAAACGGTCTGATCTGAACGATCCATCATGTTGCTTTAAAATGGCATACACTTTATGATATCGCGGAATTTGGTGACTCTCTAAATCGCTTAAAATATAACCAGGTGTAATAAAAGATGACTAATGTCTAAAAATTCCTATTAATATTCAGTCTTGACCAAAACTAGTAGGGGGAACTGGGGTACATTGATACAGTTTTTTTCTAAGATTTTTTTTGGTGTCAAGAAAGGAGAAAATTCAAGTTTTTTTTCCATGAGGTGATAGCAAAACTTGTGTAGTATGTTATAAAAATGTACAATCATTGTTTTATATAGTATTTTTGCATGTAATTTTTAAAAAATCAAAAAAAGTCATTTGTATCAATGTGCCCCATCCCCGGGGCAGATTGATACGTTTAAGAAAAATGACGACAAAATAATACCAATGCATATTTTTCATAAAAAATGAGTTAGAAAACCATTTTATATTTATTTATAAAAATTCAAATCACCCACAATTTATTTTTAAGTAATATTAAAGCAATCAAAATTAAATATATTATGACCTGATGTTCTGGCTGTTTCTTGTCTGATTGTTGGCTGTAGTAACTTTGTCCTATCTAGCACTTCAACCCCAGCATTATCTTCTTTCTTATGAAAGATGAAAAAAATACCAGTTTTACTGTTTATAAATAGGTTCATAAACAGAAAATAAAGGATAATTATATTAAAAATTCTGTTTATAATATAAGTATCATTTTCTGTTCTGCAGTTTGTTTCTCTTATTTAACATTTCTCATGTCGAAAATACTTTTTTCTCTGGAGAATCGATATAAATTCGAGATTTGCCAGAATGCCGTCCTTTTCTTTTATTAGTTCTACTAGCACTAGATGCTGGGTAAGTTCCTACGTCTTCTGTTTTCAGAAATACTATAAAATGTTCTAATATAAAGAAATAAGAGCTATTTCACTTCAATAAAAACTAATATCAGAAATTTTTCGTGAAAAAAAGGTTGGATTAAGGAGTGTATGATAAAAAAAATAATAAAAGATAATGAAAATATGAACTATTAAAGGATTTAGGCTGTATCAATGTGCCCCGTCATAAACTGTATCAATGTGCCCCATACAGCGATTTTGAATAAAATGAGTCTCAAATCCAACACTTCACAATATATCTAACAATAAATAATGAGGAACTGATAAAGAGTAGCTTTACTTACCAGGGAGAGTATTCATTTTGGTTGAAAATAGTGGAACAGTTGTATAATAGCATTTCAATTGTACAACTCAAATTTACTTTTGAACAACAAAAACAATAAATCACCCGTCCCATTTCATCAAACTGCTGAATCATTCCAAGATTTTCTGTATGTAGTTGAATACACTAGCATCACCTTTTGGAGCTGTTTTGAAACTTCCTGTAATGACCCTGTGAGCGGTAGAGGGGGTGTATCAATGTGCCCCATGTATCAATGTACCCCAGTTCCCCCTATTCAATCTTATAAAATCGCTAATTTTATAAGATTATTTCCACTAATTTGAGCTTAGTATTTTTGAAACATGTAACGTACTTTAAAATAGATAAATAAATGTATAAGTATATGAAAGCTACCTCTTCCTCCCGGCATAGCCGGAAGGACTTTTTATTTATCAACCAAAGTAAAAAATAAGAAATACTGTGATTATATCCAAATATCAATTGATGCTTATAAATTTTCGAAATTAATGCTCGTATAATTTATTTGATAATTACATTTGTGTCTTAAGCGCATAAAACTCACCCTTCGGGGAAAATTTATGTAGTCTGGGGGGGGGGGGGGCTAATAAGTTTCATTTTGAATATTCATTATGACACAAGTGTTATAATTTTTTATATACATACAATCATACGTTTTAGGTTACATTAATTCTATAATAATAGGCAAAATTAAAATGGGAAAATGTTTATTTGAAGAAAAGTCCATTACTTTAATAAACATTTTCTTCAGAATTTTTGGTCTAAGGCTATTTTAAATCAACGTATTTGTGCCCTTTTGCAATTTACTTCTGTGTATTTTTATTAAATCTATAATAAACAAGCAAAAATTATGCGTTTTTACTATGATTATTTTAGTGGAACATAGTTCTTCTGATGTAATATTTTCAAATTAAAACCTAGATGAAAATTAAATGTAATTAAGATAAATAAATATTTCTAATTTCCCAAAATTGGAAAGTGTAACGTAGAAATTCAAAAGCAACGCTATAGTTTTAATCGATGATAAACTTAGTTAACATTATAAGTTTCATAATAAAAAAAACTTACAAAGAAATTTCAATAAAAAAATAAAACTCAGATGAAATGTTTAGCTTATAAATCGCATATATAATTTATAGATATAATATACATTTGTATAATAGTTTATAAATAAACTATAATATCTTTCACACAACCGACCCGAAATTTAACACCCCCCCCCCCCCCACAAAAAATGATATTAACGTTTATTTTGCTACTCTTAAAATACATTCATAAATTCTTTTTAAGATGAAACTTTTTCAAGAAATAAAAAACTTTAGATACAACAGTTGTTAAATTAAAGAGTAAATTTCAGGAGTTAGGTAATGTTGACATTTTTTAAGGCAAGTAAATTACTCTTGAAAAATATTCTTATGTGTAAAAAAACAATCCAACATATAGAATATACATTTATACGTAAATATAAACAAATCAGATAAAAAGAATTGGAGATAGTACGAACGTATGAGATTACGTACCTTATATTTTATAGGAGAATAATGTCTACATTTTTCTCAACGCGAGTGCTTGCATTCAGTTTGCCACCACATTGTACGTGATTTGCTTTCTATGCGTGTTTGGTTGGGAAGTTTCATTTTCGATCCCGGCGTGATCAAGGTCAAGTTACTGGGCCCATCATTAGTTTTCAACTTAAACCTGATAAAGCCAAGTCGGCGATGATTATGATTTTAGTTTTTGATGCTAGATTCGCATAGTTCATGAATAGAACCATAAATTGTACAGCGAACTAAAGTTAAAATAAAATTACAAGTTATACTTTTAAATGGGTAAATGGTTACAAGCTATGAGACTTTATAATTTGGACTTAATAACTTAGGGTAAATTCAAGCATACTTATATTCGATATGCTAAATGTAAAAATAACTCAGGATACGAATTAGAATTATCTTAATTACATGAATTATATTTTATGTTACATATTAAATGAATTCAAAATAGTTTTTAGATTCTACTGAAGGATAAACTACTGTCCTTTAAATTAAGTGGGGGGGGGGGGGGAGGGAGGGCAGCAGAAAAAATTCTAATTGTACAAAAAATATAATTTAAATTTATGAATAAGCATAAAGTGGGATTATATCTCTGATATAATGCCTCTTTATGAAGTCTTTGTAATTTCACTTTAAGAATGAAATCTAACACTATTACTGAAAATTACAAGTAAAATTGTGAAAAAAACAGCGGTCAGCAAGACGGCTGAAATAAATTACGATTTAACCAAATTCTAGAATTATAAAATCAAACATTCTTATATTTGAAGTACAAATTTCAGCAGGTAATTCGGAAAACAAAAATAACTAATTAAATGAATAAAATTTTACGTTACATGTAACGAAATTTTGTTGCATTTGTCGAGATTAATTTTTTTAGCTTCTTTTAAATGTCCATATGTTGCTGAAACGGGGAAAGTGAGAGAGGTGGTCAGAGTATCTTAACGTCTACTTTAAAATTCACGCATTTATAATTTTTGTAACACATTAATTAGTGTAATTTTAGGAGTTATCTAGATTTACACATTTTTCTGAGTTTATGAACTGATAACAACTTACAAACTTAATGCCATAAACTAAACACACATTAAAATAGGTATTTTTTTTCATAGAAAAAGTGTATTTTTTGCCAAGTGGGTGATTTTAGAAATTTACACACTTACCTATGTATATAGCATTATGTGTAAATTACAATAACGTACCAATATGAGTAAATTCAGGCATTTTTCAGCATTTACACATTTGTTTGTGTCTTTCAAGTGATAAAAAAATACATACTTAATATTATAAGCTAAAATACACATAACAACAGGTAAAACTTTGCAAAAAGTGGGTAATTTTCATGTCAGGTGTGTAATTTTAGGAATTTACACACATATATATGTAAATTTGTCTAATTTACATTTTTATTTTTTAGAGTGCAGGATACACCAGCTTTGTGCTTTTTTAACAATAAATCAGGTTTTATAAGTTCGTGTGGGAAATTCCGAAACATTTTTTTTTTTTTTTAAGAAAGCATAACATTGTTCTACATTTAAATAAAGCCTTTATTTATTTATTGAAGTAGTTTTCAATTTATTATGTAATAGTAATTTAGTAGATGAAAACAAATGTTTCAAGATTGCTAATTTAGCCTTTATTTTAATTCAGAAATTCCAAATATTAAATTTTCGCTTAATTAATACCATTTATTTTTGTAATTGCCTCAAGAGATGTAAATTTTATGAATTCACTATATTCCTTAAGATTAAAACAGTAGGTCTTATTGCATTTGTTTCTTGAAATATTTATAACAACTTAATATTTTAATGTGTATTTATTATTTGCAATATTATTTGAACATAATATTTTAACGTAACCGGTAGAGCTGCTATGCTGCATTTTTCAGAATGTAGTAGCATGCGAAAGATAGAACAAATTTGGCGATTGCCTCATCTGACCAGTTATTTCTTTTTAATAGGAATTGAATGATATCACGACTGCCTATTTCAAAAATATAGATATATACATTTGAAAAATACCTTTAGTGCTTAGTATGTTTATAAAAATCTATTCATTTAAATCTTCTTCTTATGAATTATTTTTTTATGTTTAACCACTTAATTTCAGTTTTATGCTTGTTCTTAACGCAACATTCGCATTAATTTGCTTTTTTGTGGTTTATATGAAGACCACAAACTTTATTTGCATATCAATAGTACTTGGAGTCTGATGAATGCAGTTTGGTTCTACAAATTTCAGATATATTCTTTTTAATTCATTCTTCCATGTTTTAAGCATGTATATTTTATTGCAATTAATTGTTCTATTTGCATACATAAACTTTTTTTTAAATTTATTTAGCATTCAAAGATTCAAAAATATGTCCTTTTTTGTAGAAGAAATTAGCTTTAATTGAATAAGAAACATCATATAAAAATAAGCATTACAATTTCAGAAAATAAAACTGAAAACATACGAAGAATCTCTCTTTAAAATTTAAAATGGAATTTCATATTTTCTTTCAATTTATCATTCTGGTTTATGAAACATTTTACAATGCATTACATGCAGTTCACATTCATTTTCTTTAACATGAGGTAAAATATATTCATCGATTTTCCTTTGAATGCAACAATTTCGGTAAAACAATCATTTATATGTCTAAAGTTAGAGATAAATGATTGTCAAAATTTTACTATGGAATCGTAAAGTCCGTTATTCATTCTAAATTTAATGCATTCCTGTAGGCAGTGAAATGAGTTTAAAAAGTGCTGCGACGTCTTTTCAAGTCACTGGGGGATTTATTTGTATTGTGGTAATTACTACATTAATAATGCAATCAAAAATAAGATATTAAGGATTCTCTAAAAAAGTATTTTTTTGTGATTTAAAAGCTTGTTGAAAGAAAATTTACTTGGGTTTCTTTTACACATAAATTACTGTTTCTTTAAAGACTTTTTAAAAGGTTTTTGTATACGTGAAATTAAAAAAAAATCTAACCACTTTAATCTTGTTACTATGAATTACTTTTAATGTTTTTCCACTTTCCCATGGTTTTATGAATGTTATACTAATGCATTAGGAAAAAAAATATTAATGGTTTCGTAAAGAACACAACCATTCTTTTTAAGTGGATTTCCAAATGTGTACCTGATTTAAATTAACAGTTTCCAAAGCAGCCGTAAACTATTTCGATAGCAGCGGATAAAACTATGATAATGGATAAATTTTCCATTCAACAATGAATGGTAAACGCTTTATGAAAAACTATCATTGTTCGTTTTAATTTTCCGTAATTTAGTAATTTCTTTAAATAAAAGACAAATTAGCGTGTTTTTTAAACTGTGGACAGGCAGTGTCGTAGCCAGGAGTGATCTATAGTGGAGGCTCATAATTTTTTTTATCTTTCTTTGACACAAAAAATAGATAGATTAGTCCATAATTACTCTGTAGGTACAGTAAAAGCCCGATAATTCGGATTAATTCTGACCGGACCCAATCCGAATTATCAAAAATCCGGATTATCCGGAGAATTAGAAAAAAATTAAATAAAATGAAACATACTTACATAAAATCACCTTTATGTTATACTTATTGAATATTCACAGACAGTAAAAATGTTTACTTTGCTTAATTCTTTCGAAAAGATGTCAGAAAATGTTTTTTAAATATTCAAAAAACGACGATGAAATAAGTTAATATTATGAAAGTAAATCGCTTTTCAACCTTGAAAAAAAAAATGGCCAAACCGATCCGGATTATCCGAATTAACGGGGTCCGAATTAGCGGGGTTCTACTGTACTGTGTTTCTTATTAAACTGTTGTAATAACTTCATTTTATACTACGAAAATAATAATATGATGGAAATTTTGAGTGTATAACTGGTGCAAAATTAAACATCATGTTGGCTTCATATGTACAAATAGGATGAGGGAGTATTAAATTACTTATTTAAGATACAATTAAATAATTATGCAAAACTGTAAAAGGATCTCAAAATTATATTAGATTTTTGAACAGAATTCCATTTGAAATTTCGGAACAAAAATTCATTTAGTGACCTTGGAATCTTTTCCAGGGGAGGGGTCAAAATATTTTAGAGGGGCTGAGCCGCCCATAGCGCCCCCTTACCTACGACACTTACTACCTGTGTGCAGGGGTTAGCACTCGTAGCTCACAGGGACTAGAGCCGTCTATTAATATTGTCATATATATATATATATATATATATATATATATATTATATTGAAAGGTTGTATTAAAATATTACTTTAAATATCGGTTTTATTTGAATAAGAATATCAAATCAAAATAAGCATTAGAATTTCGGAAAATAAAATTGAAAATATATGAAAAACTTCTCTGAAAAATTTAAAATGGAATTTCATGTATTCCTTCAATTTATCATTCTGCTTTATGAAACAATTTACAATACATTACATGCAGTTCGCATTCATTTCTTTGAGGTAAAATACATTCATCAACTTTCTTTGAATGCAGCAATTTCGGGAAAGCAATCATTTATGTGTCTAAAGTTAGCGAAAAATGGTTGTTAAAATTTTACTCTGGAATCATTGGCAAAATTTGACCCAATCACAAATAGGAACTAATCAAATGTATCCTGGAAATTACAATATGCAAAATATGATTCCAATGCAAAACTTTGATCCAACACAAGAAAACAATACACAAATTGCATATACAGGGCAGCATCAGGTTTCGCAAATACGCAAAATAGCCAAAATCCTTTGCCGCAAAATAATGAGGGAAATAGGGAACATCAGCCCACAATTACTTTTCCTAACGAAAACAGAGACAGGCGAGGCAGACACAATAATAATAATAGGAACAGAGGGCAAAGTCATTTAAAACCGGTAAGCGGGCCTACAAAATTGAGAGAAATACAAGCCCGTAGGTCCCGTAACATTGAGAAAAAACAGGGTTATAATATAAAAAATAAATCAAACAAGGAATTAAAAATATTGAAACAAAAACAAACTAAAAAGACAATGATAAAAAAAAATGAGAAAAAAAAAGATATAACACAAAAATTGATCGCAAGTTGTAACTCGGAAAAAAACAATGAATTACCAATATGGGACTTAAAAATAAAGAAAGATTTAATTATACCCAGCCTTATTGACAGTGGGGCGAGTATAAGTTTAATATCTCCAGGGGTCTTTGAAAAAATAAAAGAGACGGATATAAAGATTAAATATTTAGCCAACGCTATAAAAATTACAACTTTATCAAACAAATCCATTCCTTTTAAACACTGTGTAAAATTTAAGTTTAGATTTAACAACACTTTCTTAAATGGCACATTTTATGTAACTAAAGATGAATTTGACCGTAATTACAAAATTATTTTAGGATATGATTTCTTAAAAAGTAATAAAATAATTATGGATTTTGAAATAATACTTTTAAACTCAATAATTCAATTATACAATTAAACCCCAATGAAAATCAAATTACGGAGGTGAATAAAATTAAGCCCGTACAACAAAATGACGACTTTCAAACAATACCAAAACAAATCAAATCCTATCAACACAATAACATTCCGAAAATTAATACACGAGTATTTGTAAAGAAAAGCATTACTTTGAGACCTAGAGAATCGAAATTAGTAAATTTAATTTTTGATGGGAAATTAAGAAACAAGCAACAATTTTTTTTCCAACCAAAATATAACAACAGGAAATTAGTAATCCAAAATTCAGTTCATGAAAACAAGGAAAACGAAAATAATTTATTCACAATATTAGTACAAAATAAATCTAAACAATACTTGAGACTTCACAAAGATCAGGAAATGGGAAAAATTACCACTGATTTTTTTATAAAAGAACAAAGTAAATCAAAAACTGATAATATTTACGAAGTAAATAACTTAAATATCACACAAATTAGAGAATTACGAAAAAAAGAACTTTCAGAGAAGGATTTTAAAATAGATCACTTAACACCGAAGGTACAAAAAGAAGTATTGAAAATTTTAATGAGACATGCTACTGCTTTCAGCAAATCATACAAAACTCTAGGAGAAACGGACGTAATAAAACCGAATTTTAAATTAATGCATGACTTTCCTATACAAACGAAACCATTCAAATTAGCGCATGATGTAAAAAAATTCGCGGAGAAAGAAATTCAAGATTTATTGGATGCAGGTATCATAGAGCCTACGAACTCAAGTTATGCTTTCCCAGTAATTTTCGTAAAAAAAAATTCTACGTCAAAAACCAATGATCAAAACTTAATAAAACTTAGAATGGCTATAGATTTTAGAGCTCTTAACGATATATTAGAAAGCGATCCGTATCCAGTCCCTAACACAAAAAATATTTTACAAAGCATCGCTGGAAAAAAAATATTTACAGTTCTAGATTTACATTCTGCATTTTTTCAAATCAAATTAAAAGAGCAGGACAAGCATAAACTAGCATTTATCACGGAGGATAACCATTTTCAAATAACACGAATGCCATTCGGAACTAAAATCTCGACAAATATATTTGCTCGTCTAATCGATATAGTTTTAGGTGATTTAAAAAAGAAATACAACATTCAATACTTTATTGATGACATTTTACTTGCCGCTGATAATATACAACAAATGCACACATTACTAGAAGAAGTACTAACACAATTAGAAAAATTTAATCTCACAATTGAACCAGCTAAAATAAAACTATACATGCAAGAAATAGACTTTCTGGGATACAAAATTAGTGAAAAAGGATATGCACCCTCAGAAAAAAATATAAAAAAAATAACAAGCTTTGCAGTCCCTACATCTCAGAAAACAGTGCGAGCATTCATTGGATTATGCACGTATTTTAAATCAACTATAAACAATTATGCAGAAATTATAGCGCCACTGACAGATCTCACTAAAGCGAATACAAAATTCAAATGGAATGACAAAGCACAGGAATCATTTGAAAAAATACAAAAAATTATCATGGAACAACCTACCATACATCCCCCAGATTTTAATAAAGATTTCTATATAATTACAGACGGATCAAAAATTGCAACATCAGGTATACTCGCGCAAAAACAAGGAGATAAAATGATACCAATTGAATTTACGGGAAGAAAATTAAAAGAATCGGAAAAGAGATATCCAAGTATGCAGATAGAGCTTTTGGCAATATACGAAACTATAACTTATTTTAGAAACATTTTATTAGGAAGAAAATTTTTTCTCCTAACAGATTCAAAAGCATTAACATACCACTTACACTTGGAAAAACAGCCGGAAATTGTAGCACGATGGTTACTTAAGCTACAGGATTATGATTTTGAAGTATCTCACATTGAAGGTATTCATAACCCAGCAGATTTCTGTAGTAGAGAAACAAATGCCTGAACTATAGCGGACGATTTAAACAAACACCTTTTTGCGGTAAATAAAAATTTGAATGCAGACAATATAAAAAAAGAACAATTAAAAGACCCAAAATTAAACGAAATTATTCAAGCTTTACAACAACAAAAAAAAGCAAAAAAATATGAAAAATACAATTTAAATAAAGAAGGAATATTAATTCTAAGAAAATCACAAAAGTCAAATAATGATGATTTATATATTGCGCCACAGAATTTAAAAGAAGATATTATAAAAAGCGCACATGTCCCACACTTCGCTTTTCTAAAAACCTATGGCATAATAAAAGAAAGATTTTTTTGGTATAGAATGTATCAAGAGATAAAACAATTCTGTGCGAAATGTATAACATGCAATACATTTAAACAGCATAAAACGATAAAAATTCCACTGAAAACAATGGATAAAAATTATATACCTGGTCATAAATTAACTATTGACGTAGTAGGAAGTTTGGTTACATTTCTAAATAGGAATAAATTTGTTTTAACTATTGTTGATACAGCATCACGCTTCCTACAAGCATTTCCACTTAGATCGACGGATACTAAGGTTATAATCAACGCATTAAATGGTTATTTCAGTACTTTTGGATTAGCGAAATATATCTCTACAGACAACGGAGCTTATTTTAAATCGAAGGATTTCAAAGATTATATGAAAAATTTAAATATTGAACTAATACCTTCGTCGGTGTACCACCCGGAGTCGCAATCTGTACTTGAACGAATACACCGGGATTTAAAAGCTTCCATAGCCTCTATGTGTAATAAAACTTACGAATGGGATATAAAACTTCCATATTTCGTACTTATGCATAATTCAACTGTACATAGAATAACAAAATTTTCTCCAAGCATGTTATTTTTCGGTAGAGAGATAAAAACGCCATTCACGAATTTTGAAGCGCATAATATGGATTCTTACAGTACATATGTACAGAATAAGCTCAAACATATGCACGATATAAGATATGAAGTTATGAAGAATCAAGAAAAGGCGGATTTGGAACTGAATAAGAATTCGAAGTTAAAACACAAAGAATTAAAATTGGGTGACGAGGTCTACATGAAAATGCTGAGAAAACCTAAGGCATTACATCAGAAATTTTCAGGCCCATATTATATTGAGAGAATTTTCAGAAATGATAACTACCTCATAAAGAACAAACATAGGCCAGACCTGAGACCTATTAGAATTCATATTTCTAAATTATTTGCGCCCAATATGGCAAACAGAACAGAAAACAAATAATCATTCCTTAGAAAATATAAGTGTAAAAAAAAAAAATAATAATAAAAGAAAATAAAAAAATAAATAAATAAAATTCCGAAAAAAAAAAAAAAATTAGACTTCAAGAATTTGTTAAAATTGTTTTAAGCGTCTACTGAAACCGTCAAAATCTTTTAAATATACAGTATTTAACATATCAGCCAAACTTAAAAAATTTTTACAATTAAACACAGAAAATTCTAAAAATGTTCGAATCTTGCAAATTACATACAAAATTAACGTTATAAAAAAAAAAAAAAAAAAAAAAAAAAAAAAAAAAAAAAACGTAGCTATATTATGGTCTTATACGAAATATATTTCGTACTTCCCGGGATGTGAGAACTTATTGCTGGTCGATAACTCGCATGGTATGGAAAATATTTTTAGGAGACTATACATAGACAAAATATATATAACAGAGACAAATAAATATTAAAAATAGGCATTACATGAATAGTCGTAATATATTACCTAATATAAAAATAAACTAGATTCAAACAAAATATATATACATATATATAAAAATTATATTTACGAATTTTTCATAACATGGTATGTCATACAAAAAGGAAAATGAAGATAGAAAAGGTTTCAGAACAATAATACAATAGGATCGTGAAATAATGTATGATAACAATAAAAACGGGAATGAAAATGAAGTCATAAACAGTAGCATGAACAGTAGTGAATTCTAGTGAAAATGCGTCTCAGAAGGAATTTCGAGCGAATAATATAGGTATCGCGGAGGTGAATATGTTTATATACATATTATATTTGGCAGTTTTCAAAGGCCAAAACATTGCAATGATAATTTTCTCACATTTAATGTATTTGTGTATGTTATTTCAATTTTTGTATTACTATGTCCATTTGTCATTACATGTATATATTTATAATAATGGTATTGTATTCTTGCACATCTTTTAATTCTAAGTGATTATATTATAAATCTGTATGTATATTATAGCTTATTTTTGGATAGAATAATTTTTTTTCTTAAAGTAAGAGGGGATAAGCTTGTCGTAAAGAAATGTCACGACATCGCTTAGAATAAAATAAAATAAAATAAAAGAAAAGAAAAGAAAAAAAACAAAGAGAGAGAAAGAATAATAATAAAAATAAATAAATAAATAAATAAATAAATAAATAATCTAGAAAGAGATAGAAAATGAAATAATATTAATGTATATAAAAGTATTAAAATAAATTTTTATTTTAGCTTTCGTAAACAAGAAATGATAACAATAATATGTGTTGTTTGTTTGGAAGTTTTATTATACTATAAGCTCTCTTTTAGTCAAAGCCTGGGAATAGCAAAATCACATGAGCGAAGGGATTTTCTCACCATTAGTTATAAAAGGAACAAATGTTTACGAGAAGCAATAAAACCTAGAGTCGCCATTTGTGACGTTAACGTACACAAGCAACAATGAAAGATTTACAATCAAATTTATTACTCTCGTGTGTGGTCTACTCGGGGTGGCCGGTTCGGAATTGTAGCTCCGGCAATAAATAATGGAGAAATAATGTCTAAAAATCCAACCCCGTTTCTTTTACCTGACCAATGGACAGTGAAATATATTCAAAGCCAATTGGAGTCCGAATATAATACCCAATGGGGTCAAAAGGGGCGTACAGGATCCGGAAGGAAAACGCCACACGTGTCAGTCCAGTTTTAGAATTGAAAGTGTGAAGTAAGAAAAAGATTTTTTTCTCTTCTCTCTGCTGTGAGTTTCCCGCTAAGATGAGAGGGAAAAAGAAGAAATTATGAAATAAGGCAACTTCGAAAATCGGGAGATGTGATCTTAGGCCTCCCGGATGAAGCGATGAGAAGCGAAGCTATGCTCTGCACACAGAGAACTAATCATCGACTGATTTCTAATACAAAAAAGGAATACCTGAGTTTTGCCGAGCGGACTATTTATTCATCTGATGATTGGAGCGATGAGAAGCGAAGCTATGCTCTGCACACAGAGAACTAATCATCGACTGATTTCTAAAACAAAAAGGAATACCTGAGTTTTGCCGAGCGGACTATTTATTCATCGGATGATTGGAAAGTGCGTGAAATTTGAAAAGTGCTAACTATAGTGCGTGAAATTAGAAAAGTTGCTACTATTCGTGTTAATTAAAAACAAAATGACTTGGAACTTGGCATTCGGATTTATATTGTGTACTGACGAACTGTATGGACAGCTATAAGCCAACGTCGACCAATACCAGCAACATACTTGTAAGGTGAGAAAATTTCATTGTTCATGTGACTGGCCAATTTATTTTACTGATATAATGTTGTGTTAAAATTTTGGTTTTTAAAATTTGATTATTTAAAATTTGATTATTTTAAAATTTTAAAATTATTATTATCTTTGGGGCTCAAAATTATCAGAATTTAATGCAAACTTAATTAATAGTAAAATGAATAAATAAATAAATTAATAATACCAGTAAAATAATACGAATAATAAGAACGAAGGACTCGATTTTATAAAATATGAAAATTTGGGGCTTTGCCTATAAGTTGTGTCGTGAACTTAAGTTTTATGAGCTGCGAGGATAGCAGAATAATAGAAAATGAATAAATAAACAAACAACAACAAAAAAAAAATGAAATAAAATATTTTGGATATTTCACTATAACCATATTTCAGTAGTTATTGCCTTGCATATTATATTTTATAGTGTTTGCATGATGCCAATTTATGTGTTTTAATAAAATTTTGTATATATGTACCTATTCTTGTCTTTATTCCAGTTTTCTCCCTTTATGTATTTTAAGGTAATTTCTAGATGCAGATTAGGGAATGTTAACATTTAAATTTGTAGATTAATATCTCAAGTTTTTTTATTGACTCATCAATCCCAATTTTCACAAATTCATACGTTAAATAAGGCGATCCTAATGTTATTGCAAAACGTTAATTTTAAGTATGATATTAAGGAATTAATTTCAGTAATTAATAATATCCGATCTTCGTTCACAACGCCGAAGGGATATTATTTTCATTTGCCTTCGTACTAACCACGTCACAATTGCGTACCTAGTAGGAGGTGTTTATTTTCATCACCACAGCCAGCATCATCCGCCATTTTGTTTCAAAATGGTAACCATTTTAAATTTTTAAAAAAATTTAAAATTTAAAATTAAATGCGAAAAAATACAAATTTGAAAAATATTTTTCTTTTACGTGTTAGAACTTAAAACAACGATTCCAGAACACTTTTTATTTTGTGTATATCTTACAAAATCATTGAGTTATAGCACTTTGAATTTTTCTTATGGCTGGCATTTTGAAACGATCTGATTTTGTCACGTGATAACACGCGTATTTATGAACCGATTTCAATGAAACTTGGTATGTACATAGTAAATACAAATGTCTCGACCAAGTTCGTTGGCCAGCATCATCCACCATTTTGTTTCAAAATGGTGGCCATTTTAAATTTTTTTAAAAATTTAAAATTTAAAATTAAATGTGAAAAAATTAAAAGTTGAAAAATATTTTTCTTTTACGTGTTAAAACTTAAATCAATGATGCCAGAACACTTTTTGTTTTGTCTATATCTTAAAAAATGATTGAGTTATAGCACTTTGAATTTTGCTTATGGCTGACGTATTGAAACGGTCTGATCTGAACGATCCATCATGTTGCTTTAAAATGGCATACACATTATGATATCGCGGAATTTGGTGACTCTCTAAATCGCTTAAAATATAACCAGGTGTAATAAAAGATAATTAATGTCTAAAAATTCCTATTAATATTCAGTCTTGACCAAAACTAGTATTCAATCTTATAAAATCGCTAATTTTATAAGATTATTTCCACTAATTTGAGCTTAGTATTTTTGAACAATGTAACGTACTTTAAAATAGATAAATAAATGTATAAGTATATGAAAGCTACCTCTTCCTCCCGGCATAGCCGGAAGGACATTTTATTTATCAACCAAAGTAAAAAATAAGAAATACTGTGATTATATCCAAATATCAATTGACGCTTATAAATTTTCGAAATTAATGCTCGTATAATTTATTTGATAATTACATTTGTGTCTTAAGCGCATAAAACTCACCCTTCGGGGAAAATTTATGTAGTCTGGGGGGGGGGGGGGCTAATAAGTTTCATCTTGAATATTCATTATGACACAAGTGTTATAATTTTTTATATACATACAATCATACGTTTTAGGTTATATTAATTCTATAATAATAGGCAAAATTAAAATGGGAAAATGTTTATTTGAAGAAAAATCCATTACTTTAATAAACATTTTCTTCAGAATTTTTGGTCTAAGGCTATTTTAAATCAACGTATTTGTGCCCTTTTGCAATTTACTTCTGTGTATTTTTATTAAATCTATAATAAACAAGCAAAAATTATGCGTTTTTACTATGATTATTTTAGTGGAACATAGTTCTTCTGATGTAATATTTTCAAATTAAAACCTAGATGAAAATTAAATGTAATTAAGATAAATAAATATTTCTAATTTCCCAAAATTGGAAAGTGTAACGTAGAAATTCAAAAGCAACGCTATAGTTTTAATCGATGATAAACTTAGTTAACATTATAAGTTTCATAATAAAAAAAAACTTACAAAGAAATTTCAATAAAAAAATAAAACTCAGATGAAATGTTTAGCTTATAAATCGCATATATAATTTATAGATATAATATACATTTGTATAATAGTTTATAAATAAACTATAATATCTTTCACACAACCGACCCGAAATTTAACACCCCCCCCCCCCCACAAAAAATGATATTAACGTTTATTTTGCTACTCTTAAAATACATTCATAAATTCTTTTTAAGATGAAACTTTTTCAAGAAATAAAAAACTTTAGATACAACAGTTGTTAAATTAAAGAGTAAATTTCAGGAGTTAGGTAATGTTGACATTTTTTAAGGCAAGTAAATTACTCTTGAAAAATATTCTTATGTGTAAAAAAACAATCCAACATATAGAATATACATTTATACGTAAATATAAACAAATCAGATAAAAAGAATTGGAGATAGTACGAACGTATGAGATTACGTACCTTATATTTTATAGGAGAATAATGTCTACATTTTTCTCAACGCGAGTGCTTGCATTCAGTTTGCCACCACATTGTACGTGATTTGCTTTCTATGCGTGTTTGGTTGGGAAGTTTCATTTTCGATCCCGGCGTGATCAAGGTCAAGTTACTGGGCCCATCATTAGTTTTCAACTTAAACCTGATAAAGCCAAGTCGGCGATGATTATGATTTTAGTTTTTGATGCTAGATTCGCATAGTTCATGAATAGAACCATAAATTGTACAGCGAACTAAAGTTAAAATAAAATTACAAGTTATACTTTTAAATGGGTAAATGGTTACAAGCTATGAGACTTTATAATTTGGACTTAATAACTTAGGGTAAATTCAAGCATACTTATATTCGATATGCTAAATGTAAAAATAACTCAGGATACGAATTAGAATTATCTTAATTACATGAATTATATTTTATGTTACATATTAAATGAATTCAAAATAGTTTTTAGATTCTACTGAAGGATAAACTACTGTCCTTTAAATTAAGTGGGGGGGGGGGGAGGGAGGGCAGCAGAAAAAATTCTAATAGTACAAAAAATATAATTTAAATTTATGAATAAGCATAAAGTGGGATTATATCTCTGATATAATGCCTCTTTATGAAGTCTTTGTAATTTCACTTTAAGAATGAAATCTAACACTATTACTGAAAATTACAAGTAAAATTGTGAAAAAAACAGCGGTCAGCAAGACGGCTGAAATAAATTACGATTTAACCAAATTCTAGAATTATAAAATCAAACATTCTTATAGTTGAAGTACAAATTTCAGCAGGTAATTCGGAAAACAAAAATAACTAATTAAATGAATAAAATTTTACGTTACATGTAACGAAATTTTGTTGCATTTGTCGAGATTAATTTTTTTAGCTTCTTTTAAATGTCCATATGTTGCTGAAACGGGGAAAGTGAATGAGGTGGTCAGAGTATCTTAACGTCTACTTTAAAATTCACGCATTTATAATTTTTGTAACACATTAATTAGTGTAATTTTAGGAGTTATCTAGATTTACACATTTTTCTGAGTTTATGAACTCATAACAACTTACAAACTTAATGCCATAAACTAAACACACATTAAAATAGGTATTTTTTTTCATAGAAAAAGTGTATTTTTTGCCAAGTGGGTGATTTTAGAAATTTACACACTTACCTATGTATATAGCATTATGTGTAAATTACAATAACGTACCAATATGAGTAAATTCAGGCATTTTTCAGCATTTACACATTTGTTTGTGTCTTTCAAGTGATAAAAAAATACATACTTAATATTATAAGCTAAAATACACATAACAACAGGTAAAACTTTGCAAAAAGTAGGTAATTTTCATGTCAGGTGTGTAATTTTAGGAATTTACACACATATATATGTAAATTTGTCTAATTTACATTTTTATTTTTTAGAGTGCAGGATACACCAGCTTTGTGCTTTTTTAACAATAAATCAGGTTTTATAAGTTCGTGTGGGAAATTCCGAAACATTTTTTTATTTTTATTTTAAGAAAGCATAACATTGTTCTACATTTAAATAAAGCCTTTATTTATTTATTGAAGTAGTTTTCAATTTATTATGTAATAGTAATTTAGTAGATGAAAACAAATGTTTCAAGATTGCTAATTTAGCCTTTATTTTAATTCAGAAATTCCAAATATTAAATTTTCGCTTAATTAATACCATTTATTTTTGTAATTGCCTCAAGAGATGTAAATTTTATGAATTCACTATATTCCTTAAGATTATAACAGTAGGTCTTATTGCAATTGTTTCTTGAAATATTTATAACAACTTAATATTTTAATGTGTATTTATTATTTGCAATATTATTTGAACATAATATTTTAACGTAACCGGTAGAGCTGCTATGCTGCATTTTTCAGAATGTAGTAGCATGCGAAAGATAGAACAAATTTGGCGATTGCCTCATCTGACCAGTTATTTCTTTTTAATAGGAATTGAATGATATCACGACTGCCTATTTCAAAAATATAGATATACATTTGAAAAATACCTTTAGTGCTTAGTATATTTATAAAAATCTATTCATTTAAATCTTCTTATTATGAATTATTTTTTTATGTTTAACCACTTAATTTCAGTTTTATGCTTGTTCTTAACGCAACATTCGCATTAATTTGCTTTTTTGTGGTTTATATGAAGACCACAAACTTTATTTGCATATCAATAGTACTTGGAGTCTGATGAATGCAGTTTGGTTCTACAAATTTCAGATATATTCTTTTTAATTCATTCTTCCATGTTTTAAGCATGTATATTTTATTGCAATTAATTGTTCTATTTGCATACATAAACTTTTTTTTAAATTTATTTAGCATTCAAAGATTCAAAAATATGTCCTTTTTTGTAGAAGAAATTAGCTTTAATTGAATAAGAAACATCATATAAAAATAAGCATTACAATTTCAGAAAATAAAACTGAAAACATACGAAGAATCTCTCTTTAAAATTTAAAATGGAATTTCATATTTTCTTTCAGTTTATCATTCTGGTTTATGAAACATTTTACAATGCATTACATGCAGTTCACATTCATTTTCTTTAACATGAGGTAAAATATATTCATCGATTTTCCTTTGAATGCAACAATTTCGGTAAAACAATCATTTATACACTCTAAAAAATAAATGTGTAAATTAGCTAATTTTACCCGAATATATGTGTAAATTTCTAAAATTACACACCTGTCGTAAAATTTACACATTTTTTTCTGAAATTTACCTGTTTATATGTGTATTTAGGATGTGAAAGTAAGTGTGTAATTTTTTATCAGTTGAAAAACTCAAACAAGTGTGTAAATGTCTAGAAATGCTTGGATTTACACTTATTTATGTGTTAGTCTAATTTAAACTTAATTATAAGTACACACATAAGTGAGTAATTTTTTACAAATGCATACTTGTCATAAAATTTACACATTTTGAACAAAAAATTACCTTTTTTTATGTGTACCTAGCATGTGAAATCAAATGTGCAATTTGTTATCGCTTGATTAACTCATACAGATGTGTAAATGTATAAAAGTACTTGCATTTACACGAATGAAAGTGTTAATCATAATTAAGGATCAACTGAATCAACGATTTTTAAGATCAAAACAGAAACTGAAACCGAATTTTGGTACTCATCCTATTTTCGGCCGAAAACGATAAAAAAAATTTTAAGTGATTAATACATACAAAATGATACAAAATTAGGTCCGTTCGTAATTATGTATGTATGTAAGACCGATTGTCGTTGTTCAGTCCATTCATTCGTCTGTCTGTCCGTCTGTCCGCATATAATAGAGCAAAAACTATCCAACCGAATCGTTTGAAATTTAAAATATAAAATTGATCCATAATTTTGTCGAGTTTTTTAAATTTTATGAAAATCCGATGTATAGTTTGATTACAGGGATAATCAAAAGTATTACGTTACATTACCGTCAATGAGAAAAAAATGTTTCAAGTTCATTTTAATGGTGTTACAGCATTCCAAACAGGAAAAAAATTATATACATTTACCGAAGCGTATTAAAATATACATTCGGTGCAATATATGGTGAAAAAACGTTTATTATTCATTTACAGAGCTACACAAAAGAATTCCGTCACATAATGATATATGGGAAAACATTGTTTTCTGCGTATTTCAATCATGTTAAATTATTTCGTATATAATTAAGTTGATATACGTTGCTCAGTTTTATTGCAAGTTACTTCTTTAATAATAAATAGAAAGCGCTAACAGTATTTACAAGCACTCACAAAAGATTTCGGATACTATACTGCACCAGAACTACTCTACGTTACAGATTTTTGCTAGAAGTGCACTTTTAGTTGTGATATGAGTTTTTAAGTGTAACCATATTTTTGCATATTACTTTGTGTATATAAATGCTGTAAATCTTATACAGGGTAACACAAAAGAATCTGTAAGAGTTACAGAGTAAAAATGTAAATAGCAGTGGTTTTCGAATCAGTTACGCATTTTCACGGTATCCCATGATAAGTAATGATTCTAGGTTTGCGATCTTGATTGCGTCCTATTTAAGAAGAGGTCCTATTATTTTCGTGTTACTGAATTGGAGATATATAATCGTATCAAATTTTATATTCATGCATTTTAGCATAAGAATTTAACAGCTAATGTATTAAGCTCAGAATATTTATAAAATTAATTGTAGTACGAACGCAGCTCATTTGCCACGTTTGACGCGCAATTTCCAATTTGTTAATGATGCTACACGCTTTCGAATATAATACAATCTATACGTATCTAAGAAGTGTATGATAAAATATACGTTCTGCACAATCGGTGGTGCAAAGAATATTCATTATTAATTTCCAGGGCCACACACAAGTATTCCATTACATAATATTATAGGGGAGATACCGTTCGGAGCGCGTTATAATACGATTAAACTATTTCACATTTTATGTACGTTGTTGAGGTTTATTATAAGTTACTTCCTGTATAATACAAAGCAGGGATGTAGTGGAGGGTATACGCGGGTACACGCCGTATACCCTTTGGATTTTTTTAAGGAACTCGGTATACCCTCTGTTTCTCAAAAGAGCTATAGCGTATACACTCTAGGGTATACCCTCTGTTTTATGCATATACCCTTTGCTTTTTTTACGACTACACCGCTGACAGAAAGCAGATAGTATTTACAGGGACACACCGAAGATTTCGGCCACTATACTGTATCCGAAATACTGTATCCATTACACCAAAAACTGAATATTTTTAGAACTTTGTCATAGCACGAACGCATCTCATTTGCTACGTTTAAAATGCAATTTTCAGCTTGTTATAAATTAATTATTGACATATAGATTCACATTTCTAACACACAAATATATATGCATGTGTATGTATAAGGTTCAAATAAAATGAAAACGTATTCCATGTATTAGTTCTTGAGATAGAGTGCCAACAAAATTTATATCACATAGAGACAGACAGAGTCACAGACATACAAACAAACATTTTATAAAAACATTTTTAACCTTATAAAATGTGTAAAATCCATTAAAAACAAGAATTCGAAAATTTTCACGAATCTAGTATTTTTTTCTTGCAAAAATAGAAGAGTGTAAAAATGTTTCAGGTTCAGGTATATATGTCAGTTTATCTTTTACGGTGATTTTTTGTCAACAATCAGCTGTCGTTAACAAAACACACTTCTGCGACACTTATACTTCTGTGGTTTCAAAAAGGAAAAAAAAAATATTAAGCCTGCTGTTTTGAACGAACAGGTGATAAACTTGAAAGTTTAGTAATGTAAGCATCTTTTGCTTTATAATTTTTGCATGCGCATATGCCATGTGCAATAGGGAAAACTCGCAGACGATTTTTTAATTAAAGACAGTAAAGTTTATTTGTTGATCTTTGGAATACACAGAGAACGAGAACATTTTGTTTGTAAAAATAGCTGTTTATGTACGTGTAGTCCGTCTAAGTTTAAAAATTTAAGCAAAAAATATTACAAGAGTATCGCAAAATTCTGTGTTTCATACAAAATGCGTCCAAGAAAGTTTACAAATGCTGTTGGTATGTGTAAAATAGATTCATGCCACTGTTTTTGTAATTAATATTGGACTATTTGTTTTCTACAAATGATTCTATGGATTACCAACAAAAAATGAAGAAATATGTCGATGGAAAATAGGTATGAAAAATATTTTTTCTGTTTGCTTTTCTTTAAATTACAATGATTTTGTTGAAATAAATAAAAATCTATGAATAATCCATATGTTTGAAGGAATGAGACTGAAATGTCATAATTATATTGTCTATTTATTTTTTTTTAAATTCTAGAAGCTTTTATTATTTTATTTTGTGAATGATTTTAATGAAAGGAATTTCAAAATATCTATACGATACACAGTATCAGAAAATATATGATTAACCCACGAAAAAAGAAATAAAAGATAAACAGTGCACAAAAATTACAATAATGCATACAACCACAGTTAAAATTCATTAGCTTTTATTCGATATATTTTTTAAATGTTTCGAGATTTTTATGAATTTAAATCTAATAAAACAAGTTTACAAACCAATTTCTAAATTTTATCGCATTCATTTGGATTTTACTTAGGGTGTTAACTATTTTAAAAAGTGGATTTAAGCTAGCGATTAAATCATTATTTTAATCAACAATTTGAAATAAAAATCAATTATTTAAATCAAAATTGATTTAAATCTAATTGTTCTAAATGACACAAACGTATTAAAATCTAAGATTAATGTAATTTGGAAAGTGTATTAAAATTAATGTAATTTGGAATACTGTATACAGTACACCAAAATCTGATAAAAAAGCTTTAAATAATTGTTTCTAATCTTAATTTCTGAGTCCTGCGAAACATTAAATACAATAACTTTGTTAAGGCATAAAAGATATTTCATTTAAATATTATATTTAAATCTAAATCTAATATAATTTGTGATGTCATAATTTCCTTTAAGTAATTAAATTGTTTATTCTTTTATATGAAATAAGCATTTAAAGTATGCTAAATTTCGGCTATATATATATATATATATATATATATATATTAGTATGCACATACATTGTGTAAGGTATGATTTATGCTATTAACAGTAATTTTTGTTACTACAAATGCAAAATGAGCTACCAATAATATTTGTTAGTTATGTTGGTTATGCCATATTGAAATTACTTATTTGCTGTTTTTATTAATTCTGTTGATTACTGTTTCATTTTGGCTATTTGTTAAGGCTGCAACACTTTGCCCCTTTTGAAATTAACAAAATGCACCCTACCTTTTAAAAAATAGTGAAATATAGCCAGATCTTTTTTGAAATAAATCCCTCCATACCGCAGTACTTCTAAATATGTGCACCTAAGACTTAACAAAAATGATAGAACTTTACATCTTTGAAAAAAGCAGGATATTATTAAAACATGTTATTTAATTGTATTTTTCAATTCGTGATTTATAGAAATATTGAAAATTAATGATTTTTATATTTATCATACTAAAAAATTATGTACTTATTTTTATTGCTACTAAGCACATTAGTAATATATTTTCTTATGTAATAGTGCCTTTTTTTTAGAACAAGCATTCTGCCCTTTTTCTTTTTAGAATAAATATTAAATACTGAATTATCGTTTATTAATTTAAGCATTACAATATGCATTATATACCTAATTAAAGATTGTAATCAATTTAAAATTAAATGCAGCAACTGATAATTTTAATAAATGTAAAATCATTATTTTTTAATATAGTTTTACATAATTATTGCAAAATATTAATGTATATAACTTTATAGTATTATATTAATTAATGAAATTACTAATTTACAGTTTTTATAATTTTTGTAGTTACTAAATAATAATTAAATTTTATTGATTAAAGTGCAAAAACATAGATTATGTTAGTAAATAAAAGTCTAATTTTTTAGAAACCTAGAATCTATTAATCTTAGAAACCTAGGCTAAACCTTCATCTATTCAATATTTCAATGCTGGAGAGAAAAAAAAATCCGATTCAAATAAAAAGAAATATGATTTAAATACAAAAATTCGATCTTTATTATTATTGCTTTTTAAATCAAGATTTTTTTACACCCTATTTTTACGGAGTTTTAAACTAATTTTTGTTGGCCGATCCGACGGGGGAACTGTCTGGTAGGCGGAGTGTTAAAATAAGTTTTGTTATTTATAACTATCCTCCATACTTGTAAATAAAATATTAATGATAATATACCAAAGTGTGATTTTATTTTATGTATGGTCTGCAATTTTATACTTCATTCACATAAAAAAAAGTTATTAACTGTGTATTCCTACTTTGTTTTTAGCTGTGTCTGGTAAAAATAAGTACGGTTATATGGATTTCTAACAGACAATTATATGGAAAAAAATTTATCACATTTCATTTAAAGCCACTATAGTAAATTCTTATAAATCCGCTTGTATTATTTTATGACGATATCAGAGTGATATTGGCCCTGGCAACATAGATTCTTGGAAAATTGTGCAAAAACGTTCATATAAGATCTGAAAAATGAGCTTTGTTTTCAAAAATGATAATCATAGATAGCAAGAGTTATTATTTTTAAATGTACAATTTTATAAATAAAAATGTAATTTTCGCAATGAATGATTAAAATTATTTTTTAATAACTAAATTTTTTAAAGTTTGAATTTTGCTTCAGTCAGATTATAATGTAAAGTGAATTACACCTTTGTATCTCCGTGTTACATAACTGCGATGTACACTAAAGTCAATGACCAGCGAGCATTAAGGGTGCATTGGAAAACATTTTTTTCACCTTCAACAGTTCGAAATTTTCTGATACAATTTCAGACTCACTTTTAGAAGTAAAAACACGAAACTTGCTGATGATACTTTTAAAGAGATCTATAAGATGTCGTGTGATTTTATTTTTTGTTAAATTCATTAGAATTAGATTTATAAACTATTATTTCCCCAGTATGACTCTTTTTTTCGTTCCCAGATCTCCCGCTTCGGAAAATTCGGTTTAAAACGTTGACTTTAACAGCATTTTTTTGCAATATTTTCTGCATTTATCAAAAAATTGAAAAGCACGGAACCTCATATACTTTCTAAATAAGAGAATTTGCCAGTTTGATGCGCTTGAGAGAAAAAACGAATTTAAAAATAAATCAGAAAAAAGGTAATTTGTATTGAAATACACCCTTAATCGGGGGTCTTATTTATTACTGCTATCATCCATCATAGCATTTTTGCCACATATGTTCTTAAAATTCTCAACATACGACGATACTGAGTTTGATCACATGAGCAGTTTTAGATCATTATTGCTAAAATGAATTTTGAATTTTGATAGCCCAGAACACATTTTTTTTCAAAGGTAAGTTCATTTATTTTACAATTTAACACTTGAAAATTATAATATGGATGTTATATTGTTATTTTCTGCTTATTACAAATTTGGAAAAAATAATTTATTATTTTTGTGTTTTAAATCATTTCTTCATGTTTAAAATCACATATTGTAACATAAGAGTAAATATTTGCAGTTTTAACATTATACAGCATTTAAAATAATTATTCGGTTTAAATACTATCTATTTCAGCGTGTTTATAATATATTTTGCTATAAAACTTCGAGTTTTTATTATTTTACATGCTATACATTTCTTATTTCATTTTATACCGATGACAAAAGACAGCTTTTCATAGATTTCAATTCATGGTTTTTCGTTTGTGATTTTTAAATTGAAGACTTTTTGTAAGCGTATTGCATTCAAAAACTACAAGAAAAATAAATAAAAACTCTAAAAAAAATATCATTTGATGTCAGAAGAAATAGTTTTTTTAACCTAGTCCGAAAAATTCAAATGTTTACACCAAATCCAATTACAGACACAGAAGCAATTATAACTTTTTTTCAGATAAATTTTTATAAAATTAAAACGCGTCCCAAACAATGTTTCCTTCTTTACCATAATGTAATGTAATATTTTAGTATGGCCCTGTAAATTAATAAAAACTATTCTCTGTACTACAGATTATGCAGAATTTATATTGTAGTATATACTTCATAGATGCAAGTCAATTTTATTATGTTCGAAAACGTGTAACATTATTAAAAGGCACTTGAAACTATTTTTATACATGGGCCGTTATGCAAGGGAACGCTTTTGACTGTCTCTATAATTGAATTATGCATCTCATTTTCATAAAAATTGAAATGACTTGATAAAATTATGCAAGAGTTGTGTATTTTAAATTTCAAACAATTCGGATTAAGTAGTTTTTGCGTTGTTATATGCGAACGGACAGATAGACAGACGGACGGATTGAATGACAACTATAGTTATTACGTATTTACATAATTACGATCGCGTACTTAGAAACAAGTCAAGCATACGAATTTGTTCTTCATGTAATTTTGTTTTGCTATTTTAAAAACTTTTTCGCAGTTTACACATCAAAGAATAAGGTAAATCTTTGTACACAAAAACCTATGTATTTTAAATATTACACAAAAATGTATTTCCCATGTTACATAGACATATGTGTAAAAACAGAATATTACACAAAAATCTGTGCATTCTGTACATAACACAAAAACATGTGTATTTTGCATATTACACAACATTGTAGGTATTTTCCTATTGCACAAAAATATATGTAAAAAAAGAGTATTACACATATGTATGTGTAAAAATAGTGCTCAGAAATATGTGTATTTCAGTGCAATTCACACATTAAAGTGTGTATTTCAAGAGTTATCAGATAACTTTTACACATTTGGACTTATCATCAAATTACACATTAAAATGTGTATTCTGAAATTTACACATTTGGCGCAATTTACACATAAATTTACACACATAGACATGTCGTTTTTGTATCATCGATTTACACATTTTTGTGTGTAAATTTACACATTTTTTTTTAGAGTGTATGTCTAAAGTTAGAGATAAATGATTGTCAAAATTTTACTATGGAATCGTAAAGTCCGTTATTCATTCTAAATTTAATGCATTCCTGTAGGCAGTGAAATGAGTTTAAAAAGTGCTGCGACGTCTTTTCAAGTCACTGGGGGATTTATTTGTATTGTGGTAATTACTACATTAAAAATGCAATCAAAAATAAGATATTAAGGATTCTCTAAAAAAGTATTTTTTTGTGATTTAAAAGCTTGTTGAAAGAAAATTTACTTGGGTTTCTTTTACACATAAATTACTGTTTCTTTAAAGACTTTGTAAAAGGTTTTTGTATACGTGAAATTAAAAAAAAATCTAAACACTTTAATCTTGTTACTATGAATTACTTTTAATGTTTTTCCACTTTCCCATGGTTTTATGAATGTTATACTAATGCATTAGGAAAAAAAATATTAATGGTTTCGTAAAGAACACAACCATTCTTTTTAAGCGGATTTCCAAATGTGTACCTGATTTAAATTAACAGTTTCCAAAGCAGCCGTAAACTATTTCGATAGCAGCGGATAAAACTATGATAATGGATAAATTTTCCATTCAACAATGAATGGTAAACGCTTTATGAAAAACTATCATTGTTCGTTTTAATTTTCCGTAATTTAGTAATTTCTTTAAATAAAAGACAAATTAGCGTGTTTTTTAAACTGTGGACAGGCAGTGTCGTAGCCAGGAGTGATCTATAGTGGAGGCTCATAATTTTTTTTATCTTTCTTTGACACAAAAAATAGATAGATTAGTCCATAATTACTCTGTAGGTACAGTAAAAGCCCGATAATTCGGATTAATTCTGACCGGACCCAATCCGAATTATCAAAAATCCGGATTATCCGGAGAATTAGAAAAAAAATTAAATAAAATGAAACATACTTACATAAAATCACCTTTATGTTATACTTATTGAATATTCACAGACAGTAAAAATGTTTACTTTGCTTAATTCTTTCGAAAAGATGTCAGAAAATGTTTTTTAAATATTCAAAAAACGACGATGAAATAAGTTAATATTATGAAAGTAAATCGCTTTTCAACCTTGAAAAAAAAAAAATGGCCAAACCGATCCGGATTATCCGAATTAACGGGGTCCGAATTAGCGGGGTTCTACTGTACTGTGTTTCTTATTAAACTGTTGTAATAACTTCATTTTATACTACGAAAATAATAATATGATGGAAATTTTGAGTGTATAACTGGTGCAAAATTAAACATCATGTTGGCTTCATATGTACAAATAGGATGAGGGAGTATTAAATTACTTATTTAAGATACAATTAAATAATTATGCAAAACTGTAAAAGGATCTCAAAATTATACTAGATTTTTGAACAGAATTCCATTTGAAATTTCGGAACAAAAATTCATTTAGTGACCTTGGAATCTTTTCCAGGGGAGGGGTCAAAATATTTTAGAGGGGCTGAGCCGCCCATAGCGCCCCCTTACCTACGACACTTACTACCTGTGTGCAGGGGTTAGCACTCGTAGCTCACAGGGACTAGAGCCGTCTATTAATATTGTCATATATATATATATATATATATATATATATATATATATATATATATATATATATATATATATATATATATATATATATATATATATATATATATATATATATATATATATATATATTTATATTGAAAGGTTGTATTAAAATATTACTTTAAAAATCGGTTTTATTTGAATAAGAAAATCAAATCAAAATAAGCATTAGAATTTCGGAAAATAAAATTGAAAATATATGAAAAACTTCTCTGAAAAATTTAAAATGGAATTTCATGTATTCCTTCAATTTATCATTCTGCTTTATGAAACAATTTACAATACATTACATGCAGTTCGCATTCATTTCTTTGAGGTAAAATACATTCATCAACTTTCTTTGAATGCAGCAATTTCGGGAAAGCAATCATTTATGTGTCTAAAGTTAGCGAAAAATGGTTGTTAAAATTTTACTCTGGAATTATTAAGTCCGTTATTCATTCTAAATTCATCAATTCATTTCTGTAGGCAATGCAATGAGTTTATAAAGTGTTGCGAAATCTTTTCAAGTGATCGGGGAATTTATTTGAATTGCGGTAATTATTGCATTAATAATGCAATTTAAAGAAACATATTAAGTCTTCTTTAAAAATATTATATATTTATGTGATTTTAATATCTCTCGAAAGTAAGTTCCCTTCATGTTCCTTTCGCATAAATAACTATCTTTTTACGGATTTGTTTAAAGTTCAATATCAACAATAAATGGAAGTTACAATTAATAATACATATATTCCATGAAATAATTCCGGCATCTGTTTATTTATTTATTAAATTTTTGAGCCATTATGAATTTCTCAAAATTTGACAAAAATATTTTTTTAAATTAGTACCCTAATTTCCTGCGTATAATCCGCGGGTCAAACAATCATTTTTTGACCCAGAAATTTTATTAAATAAAATATAACTTATTAGATCGCCGTAAATATTTGCCTTCATTTACGAAATAAAATTTCTGGGTCGAAAAAGAATTGTTTGATCAGCGGATTATAGGCAGGAAATTAGGGTAATGACATTGTTTTATAAGATTGTTCAAAAGTACTTCTATTTTTTTAAAGAAAACTTAATTTGAAATATTTTAAATATGATATATATATATATATATATATATATATAACGTTTTTAAAAGGTTCTATTTAAAGATAAAAATACATGTCCTCTTTCGTATAAATCAGTATTATTTGAATAGGAAATATCAAACCAAAATGAGCATTACAATTTCTGAAAATAAAACTTAAAATATACGAAGAAATTCTCTTTAAAATTTAAAATGGAATTTCATACATTCTTCCAATTTATCATTTTGGTTTATGAAACATTTTATAATGCATTACGTGCCGTTCAGATTTATTTTATTTAACTTGAGGTAAAATTCATTCATCGGTTTTTCTTTGAATGCAACAATTTCGGGAAAGCAATCATTTATGTGTCTAAAGTTAGAGAAAAATGATTGTCAAAATTTTACTATGGTATTGTAAAGTCCGTTATTCATTCTCAATTCATCAATTCATTTCTGTAGGCTTTGAAAGGAATTTATAAGTTGTTGCGAAATCTTTTCAAGTCACTGGGGAATTTATTTGAATTGCGGTAATAACTACATTAATAATGAAATAAAAATAATATATTAATGATTCTTTAGAAAATATAATTTTTTGTCATTTAAAAACCTGTCGAAAGGAAATTTACTTGGGTTCCTTTACGCATAAATTACTGTTTGTTTAATGAATTTGTAAAAGGTTTACATATGTAACGATTTAAGGAGAACTCGAATTATTTCCACTGGTTAAAAAGAAACACACAGTCATGGCAAGCGAGGGAAAAAACAAAATAAATAAATAAATGTAGAAGATCCAATAATTAGTCATGGGCTGCTGTAAATTCATTTATTAAATTCGTAATAATGAGGAAGGGAAAAGCTCCTTTTGCAAAAATTCCATCATTATACTTCAACCAGCCGTGCTCATCGACGAAAGAACTCCAGAATCTCTCTCCTTCTCATCTCGAGACTTCCACCTTTAAAACTAAAAAGAAAATTCTACAACTTTCTGTAATCTCAAATCATCATCCTTTTATGTAAACAGAATTCTTGTCCAGATACGAGACTATTTTACACAAACGATAAATTTATTTAAAAAAATATATTATTTAACCAATTTATAATCGACTCATAATTTCTTAGGCAGACGATTTTTATAAATGATTAATTTTAAGAGAAAAAGAAAAGAAATGAATTTATTAATGCACACATCAAAGGTTGACGGCGGAAAAATAAATAAATAGATAAAATAAAATAATGATATTTTTTGAAAGGTATGGTTTTGGAATAAATTTAATAAGATTTTCTTAAAAAGGGTTCATAAAAACATAGAAGAATTTCAGTTTTATTTCGAATATTAAGAAATAAAGTTTTAATTAAGAATATTTTTAATTAAGAGCCATCTTTTTAAATTTACGCATACTGGAATAATGTTTTTAAAGGCAAATTAAGAATTTATATCGTCTGCATACAGATTAACAGATTAGATCTAGAAACAAGATTTTAATTTAATAATTTGAAGTAAATACGGAAAATTAAGATAGTATAAAGGTTAGTTTTGGCGAAAAATTTTAAATTTGTAATATTATCCCCCCTCCCCAACACTTTGTATGAAATTGATAGTTAAATAAAACTGCAAGTTCAGACAACAGAAATATAATAATTTAGAAAAGTTAAATTTTGGAATAAAACTGTCAAACTCATGAAGCCAAGAGATGGAAGAAAAGAAAATTAACGCAATATAAAAAATATTAGCGATTAAAATAAAATAGTTAAGAGGAAATTAATCTGAATTAAATTTAGGCAAGAGCATTTCCCTGAAAGGGATACAATACTGTTACAATATCACTTACTATTTGTAAGTGCATAGGAGATAATACATACAATAACAGTAAATAAGTTATAAATATAAATAAGCAAGTGATAAAAAATATAATAAAAACAATAACAATTCGTTCTCATCGAAGTTTAAATAATTACAATAACTTAATGCATAGGTTATTTTAAATAAAGTTCTTCAAATGAAAAAAGTCTTTCCATTGTGTATAAAAGTTTTTAATGTCTCTTTAATTAAAGATCTCCAAATCTAGTTTAATCTTTGTTTTTTATGTTATGTTGGATCCAACATCTTTTAACAATCAATCAAATTTTTCTTTCAATAATATATCAATTTTTTTAATAATAAATAGCATCACTCTCAATATCAATAATAAATAATATTGAAAAATTTAAATAATAACAATAACAACCAGGGTCGTACTGGCCCACCGGGCAGCGAGGCAAATGCCCGGTGCGCCCCTCGTCACTTTTTTTTTTTTTCTTTTTTTTTTTTTTAAATGGGAGTAGTTTAAGTTATGCATTCTGAAAGGCATAAAATTTCAAAAAGTTTCATTTGGCAAATTAAAGGTAATGACATATTTAGCATTTTTATCAAACATTTAGCGCCATAGGTGGCTGCGCTGTAATTTTATATTTATTCTGCTTTTTTTGTGAAAATACAAACGATGAGAAAAAGAGGTGGAATGCCAATTTAAAAGAAAAGATTTTCATTTTAATTGGTCACATTGTGAGAAGTGACCTTGTTCAGATTTTTTCAGCGCCTTTATAAAAATAACTATAAAAATAACTAATATCGTGTTTTTGTAATCATGTTTTTGGAAGCGTGGCGCCCTTTGTCAGATTTTTTTTTCGGCGCCTCTAAAAAATAACTTTTAAAAAACTAATATCGGTTTTTGTAATCATGGCGCCCATGGTCAGGTTTTTTCCAGTGTTTCTGTAAAAATAACTTTCAAAAAACTAATATCGAGTTTTTATAATCATAGCACTCTTGGTCAAATTTTTTTCCGTCTTTATGTAAAAAAAAAAAAAAAAAAAAAAAAAAAAAACTAATATCCTTTTTTTGCAATAGTGGGCTCTTTATCAGATTTTTTTTTTCAGCGCCTCTGTAAAAATAACGTAAAAAATAATATTGTGTTTTTGTAATCATGGCGCCTTTCTTCAGTTTTTTAGCACTTTTTGTAAAAATAACTTTTAAAAAACTAATATCTTGTTTTGGGAAACATGGCGCCCTTAGTCAGATTTTTTTCAACTCCTCTGTAAAAAACCCTAAATAAAACTAATATCGTGTTTTGTAGCGCCCTTGCTCAGATCATTTTCAGCGCTCTTTAAAAAAAACTTTCCAAAAACTAATATTATGTTTTTGGAATCGTGGCGCCCTAGGTCACACTTTTTTCGGCGCTTCTACAAAAATAACTTTTAAAAAACTAATGTATCGATTTTTATAATTATGGCGCCTTTGGTCAACTTTCTTCAGCACCTCTTGTAAAAAATAACTTTTAAAAACTAATATCGTATTTTGGGAAACATGGCGCCCTTAGTCAGATTTTTTTCAACACCTCTGTAAAAAAACTAAAAATAACTAATATCATTTTAAAGTAATCATGGCGCCTCTTTAAATATAACTTTCAAAAAACTAATACCGCGTTTTTGTAATCATGGCGCTTTTGTTTAGTTTTTTTGCAGCGCCTTTTTAAATATAACTTAAAAAAAAAAAAATAATACGTTCTTTGGAATCGTGGCGCCCTTGGACAGATTTTTTTCGCGCCTCCTCGCGAGCTTTTTCAGCGCCTCTTGTAAAAATGACTTTAAAAAAACTAATACCCTGTTTTTTGAAACATGGCGCCCTTGGTCTGATTTTATGAACACCTCTGTAAGAAAAAGAAAAAAAGACCTAAAATAAACTTATATCATGTTTTTGTAATTATGGCGCCCTTGTTTAGATCTTTTTTGGCGCCTCTTTAAATATAACTTTCAAAAAACTAATATCGTGTTTTTGGAATCGTGGCGCCCTGGGATAGATTTTTTTCGGCGCCTCTACAAAAATAATTTTTAAAAAACTAATATCGGTTTTTCTAATTACTGCGCCCTTGATTAGCTTTTTTCAGCGCCTCTTGTAAAAATATCTTTCAAAAAACTACTATCGTGTTTTGGGAAACATGGCGCCCTTGGCCTGACTTTATCAACACCTCAGTAAAAATAACCTAAAATAGACATATCATGTTTTTGTAATCATGGCGCCCTTGTTTAGATCTTTTTCAGAGCCTCTTTAAAAATAACTTTTAAAAACTAATATCATGTTTTTGGAATCGTGGCGCCCCAGGTCAGACTTTTTTAAGCGCTTCTACAAAAATAACTTTTAAAAAACTAATATCGGTTTTTATAATTATGGCGCCCTTGGTCATCTTTCTTCAGCACCTCTTGTAAAAATAACTTTTAAAAACTAATATCGTATTTTGGGAGACATAGCGCCCTTAGTCAGATTTTTTCCTCTGTAAAAAACCTCTGTAAAAAAAACCTGTTTACACTTCTTTAAAATAACCTAAAAAAAAAAACTAATATCAGTTTAATGTGATCATGGCGCCCTTGTTTAGATCTTTTTTGGCGCCTCTTTAAGTATAACTTTCAAAAAACTAATACCATTGTTTTGGAATTGTGGCGCCCCTGGACAGATATTTTCAACGCCTCTACAAAAATAACTTTTAAAAAACTAATATCGGTTTTTGTAATTATGGCGCCCTTCGTCAGCTTTTTTCAGCGCATCTTGTAAAAATAACTTTCAAAATATTAATATCGTGTGTTTGTTATCATGGCGCCGATGGTCAGATTTTTTTTTAGTGTTTCTTTAAAAATAACTTTAAAAAAAAAATCATGTTTTTATAATCACAACACTCTTGGTCGGATTTTTTTCCGTGTTTATGTAAAAAAACTAATATCGTCTTTTTGTAAACATGGAGCCCTTGATCAGATTTTCTTTTTCTTTTTTTCAACGCCACAGAAAAATAACTTTCAAAAAATTATTACCTTATTTTTGTAATGCTGGCGCCCCTTATCAGATTTTCTTTTCTTTCTTTCGTTCAGCTCTTTGGTGAAAAGAACTTTAAAAAACAATTATATTGTTTTTGTAATAATACTGCCCTTTACAGATACATAAATTAGTGCTCCTAGTTCTAATAAACTGAAGCACTCTTCTCTTAATGACCTATATTATCACTAATTTATTAAATGATAATATAGGCCAGATTATGAAGAATAATTTTTCAGGAGAGTTTGCAACGGAAACTTATCTAAATTTTGCTTTTGAAAGAAGAATAGGCTAATTTTTTATATCTCTTTGAAAAGTCAATAATTTTTAGCATCCAAAAATGCCAATATCTAAGAACTGTTTTTATACTGGATCTGATCTGCTTAACCTCTTTAAACTTCAAACACCACCGCAAGTTACAAAATGAAAAACACACATGTAATCAATATAAATATATAAACCCCTGAAAATCAACGTCGTTAAGAGAAGCGCAGATGTTTGTGTTCAGTTTTCAAAGCTGTTAGTCAATAACAAGAGAGTTCCCAAAAAGACAAATTGTCATTTCAGGGGGGGGGGGGGTCAAGTTAACTGAATATGAGCTCTGCATATAACCAGTGTGACTGTAGTAATTAATATCAGGTGTGACATTTTTTATTGATTATACCGAATTCTGAGGTTTTTGGATCTCCGTATCTTTCAGGAGAAAATAGCAAATCTATTGCTTGGCACAGTCTTAGGAAAAGAGACTAGCGAAATCAGTCATATATTGTCCATTCCAGAGAAACTGGAAAAGCAAGTGTTTCTAATTTTCAGCCGATAGCCGGTACGGTATACATAAAGTGCTCTTGGGGTGAAACCTGCTTCGTTTTTCTCGTTTCATTTTCAACCGGTGTCAAGGAACAACTCCCCCTTTACATTATATGCTTGTGTCCTGAGTTATTTACTTGTTTAGTCGTAATCTTAAAGATAAAAAAAAAACTCCACAGAAACCGGAAATACATGTGTTTCTAATTTTCAACCGATCCAGTTCCAAAAAACACTTCGGCCTTTACTTTACATTATTTGCTTGTGTCCTGAGTTATTTAGATATTTAGTTGTAATCTTAAATATTTTTCTATATAAGCTCGTGCTTCGTACTTTATTAAAATAGTGTTAAGTGTACAACACTCTAAAAATTTCATCACCATTGACGTTGCATGCACTTTGCATAGCTAGATCTATGATTTGCCCATTGAAAAACAATGTGAGGTAAGATTACTTATTATTACTTTTTTATTATAAATAATTGTATCACTTTCGCAAGAGTATTAATATATATATATATATATGAAAGGATAAAACCTAAAGCCTTTTTAAAATTTAAACTTAAAATTAAAATTCAAAAACTTAAAGGTCCCAATTAATATTTTTAACTTTAATCTAAAATTTAAATGCCCCTTCTTTTAACTTTAATTCTAATACTTAAAGCTATTTTGCCCCTGTTAATGTTCTTTCCCAACCTAACATTTATTACTTTCAGAGATCATTTTTGGATGTTCTTTAAGATTAAAAAAGCTGACGTAAACGCAATTCTTAATTTGTAGGATCAGCAATGAAGCCCTGGAAAACCGCGCCTAACAACGTCATATTGCCCAGATATTTCTTAACCAATGAAAATTAGAGTAACACCCATTATTTAGTATCGCGACCTGGTAGAAATAATGCGAATTAACGGCCTTTAAATAGCGGCAGCGCCTAAAACAAGCGGCTTTTTTGACCTAACACTTGCCTAATAAAATGCTGCCCAAAGAAACGAAGTTTTAAAAGGAAAGCGTCAAGTCACAGGGACCTGGTTTCTCCCAAAGATCTGTCAAAAAGGATTAATAAACCAGGCCCCAAGTGAAAATACTGTGTCATTATTTGTATCCCAACCACACCTCATGATTCAACAAAATAACGCCGCATTGACTGTAGAACGCCCCGGCCATTCGGACGATTGATTCGGCGTGATCGCCAAAGTTCTCTCCCCGGCACTTCCACGCTGGACGCGACGGATCTCTGAGCCTCATCACCTGAAGGCACGCATCTCTCCACGACTACATCCCTCTCCTCGAATGATGACGGAATTCCCACGAACGTAGGCCAAGACTCGGGTTCCTTACATATATATATATATATATATATATAAACTGTTTAAAAAATACAATTCAAATCAAAACTTCTATATGATATCATTTTATTCTTTAAAAAAAAAAAATCTTTTTTTTATTAATAATTTACATAAATCGACATTAAACTTGCCCCGAACTAAAATAACTTACGCCATACTTAGTATTTGTATTCTTGAGAGTATATTACATAAAATATTATTGAGTTGTATTATATAATATTTTGCAATTTTGAGTTTGATACAAATAAATTTTTTAAATTGTTTTATTTTAATATTCATTTTCGATTTGGAAACAATTGTATAGTGATTGTTATTCGGATATTCGGGACAATGTTTGAATTTACTAAGTAAAGTAATATATAGTTAAAATCAAATTTTACTTTTTATTAGTTAAATAATTTTTAATAAGTATTAATCCATTAATATTCATAATATTTTAAAGTCAGCTGGGGGAGATGAGTGAAAGAGGATGTTATTGACCAGAAAATGTTCAATGAAAGATTTTATTTCTTGAGATTTATACTGCGAAAAAAAAAATTCTATTCAGAGCACTTCAAAAACAAAGTAATTTTACTTTTTAAAAGTTTAGTTGTTTACAAGAAAAAAAAAAAACTCTTTAAGTCACATTATCATTTTGTCAATTTCTTGTAAGATAAAGATTTTTTTTTTTTCTAATTTGAAATTGATTTATATGTTATATGTAAAAAAAAAAAAAAAAAGGAAGAAAGAAAGAAACTCTTTTTAAAAATAATTTTTGTAAAATATATGCCATTCTTGCCATGATTTGGAATATTTTTACACCAAAATTAGTATTTGTATCCTAGAGATTGTATTATATAAAATATTATTGAACTGTAAAAAATAATGTTTCGAACTTTGAATTTTGAGTCAATGAATTAATTTATTATTTTAATTTTAATTCGTTTAATTTTAATTTTTTATTTTTTACTTGGAAATAATTGTGTAGAGACTGATATTCAGATATTTGGGATAAAGTTTGAATTAAATAAGTAAATGTAATGTATAGTTAAAATCAAATTTTAATTCTTATTAATTAAACAATTTTCAATAAATATTAATCCATTCCATATTCATAATATTCCATATTTCTTGTGATTTTCACTATGAAAAAAATTCTATAAGACGCTTTTGATACAAAGTATTTCCTTTTTTTTTGTAATTTTAATTTTTACCAAAAAAAAAAAAAAAAAAAAAAGTCACATTTTTATTTTATTAATCAATTTCATAATAGGGGAATTTTTATATATATATATATATAGTCTAAATTTAATTTGAAACTAATTTACGTATTATTGAAGAAAAGAAAAGAAAAACAAATACCCCCCCCCCCCTTAAAAAATAATAACAATAAATCGCATTAAAAAAAAAAACTTAATTCCTATTACGGTTTGGAAAAAATTTTTACATCATAATTAGTATTTGTATCCTAGAGATTGTATTATATAAAATATTATTGAATTGTATGAAATGTTTTGAACTTTTGTGTTTTGAGTCAATGAAAAATTCGTTCAATTAAATTCGTTTTATTTTTATTTTTTATTTCGAAATAATTTTATGGATGCTGTTATTCAGATATTCGAGATAAAGTTTGAGTTATATAAGTAAATGTAATATATAGTTAAAAGCAAATTTTACTTCTTATTAGTTAAATAATGTTCAATAAATATTAATCCATTTCATATTAATAGTATTCCATATTTCTTGAGACTTGTACTGTACTTTTTAGGGCATCACAGATACATTTATTTAATATGCAATTCTTCTTCACATATGTTAACTGATGTAATACGGTTAAAGATAATTAACACAATGCTTAAATTTCGCAAATGTTTTTACTTAAATCCCCAATGTTTCTCAATAGTAATATTCGGCTTATTTAATCTATCATTAGATAACGTGAGTGAAATTACAGTGATGCAATGGACTTGAAAAATCCTGGGTCCCTGGGATCCAGAACTTCTAAAATTTTGGGTCCCTTTTTTCCCCTTTTTTACAAAAGCGGGTCCCCACTACTAATAAGTCATGTTTTTCGATGCAAAACTTGTTCACTTGCAAAAGAAAAATGAAATGCAGTAATTATTTTAATAATAATAAATAATTAATTAAAACCAGTATTAAGTTTTTTAAATTATTAAGAGAAATTTTCTTTACTTTTTTAAAAATAAATGTACAAAATATATATTTAATTATAAAAAATTGCTTTTTTGTGCGTAGAAGATAACAAGAGTCACTATTGTTAGCATTTCTTTTAAAAAAGGGCAAGACAAATTTATTGAAAAAAACATTTTTTCTAGTGAAATGAAAAAACTTGTTGAGTAAAGGGGTATTTTTAATTTAATGGGTGCTTTCAGGAGTTAAATTTACTCAGAAAGACTTGGAGCAGTTAAAAACGGATTGTGAAGCAAGAAAATCCGTTTTTGGAGAGCAAAAAAAAAATAAATAAATAAAAATAAAATAAAATAAAAAAAATAATAATTTTGAAGCAAAAAAAATAGTTTTTCGAACAGGAAAATTCACTCCCGGCATTAACTTTTTTTTTTCATGCTCCTATGACGAAATTTGTGTTTTTTCACGATCTTTTGACGAAAGTTACTGTTTTTTCGGGATTTTTGACGAAATTTGCGCTTTTTTGTGAATTTTTTGACAAAATTTCCATTTTAACGCGATTCTTAGACGAAATTTGTCGTTTTTTCGCACTCTTTTGAGGAAATCTGTCGGTTTTTTTGAGATATTGTGACGAAATTTGCTTTTTTCTCTAATTCTGACATTTGCCGTTTTTTCGCTATTTTTTTTTTGACAATTTGCCGTTTTTTCGCGTATTTTTTGACAAAATTTGACGTTTTATCATGATTTTTTGACAAAAACTGGCGCTTTACGTGAATTCTTAGACAAAATTTGCTTTCTTTTCTCGATTTTAGACGAAATTTGTCGTTTTTCGCGATCTTTTGAGGAAATCTGTCGTTTTTTTAAGATTTTGTGACGAAATTAGCGATTTTTTTGCGAATCTTTAGACGAAATTTGCCGGAAAATAATCGTTATTTCGCGATTTTTTAAACGGAAGTCGCCTTTTTTTGCGATTTTTTGACGAAATTACGCATTCTATGGGCCGTGTAAGAGCTATTTTTCTGCGTCCCGTCACCGATTTTTTGCGTAATTTATACGCTATAGAGCGTCCGCGGCATCCCTGTCGAAAATAGAGGCATATATTTTTTAAAAAGTGTGGTGGAAACAAACCCTCTAAATTGGCTTGCCTAATATCATGATTTTTTAAAAGTGCAATGTTTTGCGGAGAACTATTTTCGTGTCTATTACATTTCTGTAATTATATAATATTCTTTTGGGTGACATATATATTATAGGAATAAAGTTTTTATAACAATGTACTCGTATATTATGTAGTATGTGTGTGTGTGTGTGTGTATATGTAAAAAAGGGCGCAAATCCTTATATATATATAAATACTTTTATAAATACATCCAAAGTTATTAAGACTATATATATATAAGGATTTGCGCCCTTTTGTAAGGCAATCGGCGCCCTTGATATCCATTTTGCCACCGCCCTCTCTGTTATGCCAGTACGACCCTGATAACAACAATAATAAGTGACAGTATAATAAGACTCCATATCCTAATATTTCTCAATAAGAGTATAATTAATACTAAACTTCATTATAGAAATCATAATGATAATAATAATAAAACAAGAGTATAATCAAAAGAAAATATCACAATTTGTTTATTATTGATAGGGAAAATATTGGTTGAGGATAAAAATAATTAAATAGCAACTAAATAATTTTCTTATCTTCTAATAGCATAAGAAAGTATTTTTTGCTAGCTGAAAGTATAAATAAAAAAAAAATCATAATAATTCCAAAATCCAAATAAAATTAAATCTAACTATTTAGAAAATGGACTCTCAACCAGTATTTCCTTACAATAATTCCTCTCTGATACTCTTTTACAAAATTGTCAAATTTGGTTATAAGTTTTCAAATGCCAAATGTAGAATAATGTTTTATCTACACATGGTTTATAAACTTTAATAAGAAAATACAAATAGGAATAAAAGTTGTCATTCTTAATTGAGAAATGGAAATAAAAATAGTGTGCTTTTTTGAAAAACTCTTAATATCTGTAGTTTTCACAATCACTGAAAATCACATATTATGTTATAGGTTTGAGTAGAATCATTAGATTTTATAACTGTTATAACATAAATATCTGCTGAATAAATAGAATAATGCTAATGTCAATACATGAGTAAATATAGTTAGACTTATAGCCACTTAAAATTAATTTATCAACATCAATTTGAAAGCTTTTATAATCAAAGTGTACACCTTATGCCTGCATAAGGAGCCCTATTTAACCCCAAAAACTCCCAAAAACAAGTAATATTCTTGTAGGCCTCCAAGAACATACCAGCTGATGTTGAAAATTATGGTGATAAAATATTTAAAGACTAAGAATTAAAACTTAATCTACTGTCTTGACTTTAGTTTGACCTAGTGATTGTGATTGTATCTGAGGTTTTGTTGCTTTTTGGGTTGCTCTTGAAACAGTTTAAAATCTTCTGGTGCAAAATAGGGTCTTAATTTAGAAACATGCACAATAACGGAATTCTGTCCTGTCTCATAATTAAATTTATCTATTTCATAAGTTACATCAGAAAGTTTATTTATAATTTTGTATGGTCCAGAGAAAGTAGGTTCAAATTTTCGAGTGTTAGGGTATTTAAATTCTTCATAAATTACAGAGTCTTGTATTTTTAATGGGCATTCGACAAAATTTCGATCATAGAGCCTTTTGATTTTAAGGTGAAATTCCTGAGTTCGCGCTTTCGCAATTTTGAGGGCTTTGTCTACTGGAGTTGTATACATTTTAACTGCCTCACACAAAACCATTACCCTCCATTTTAAAAATCTGAATCAAAATTATCGTGAAAATTATAACTATATTTAGCTGCTAACTTTAACCAGAAATTTTATCTAATAAAAATAGAAATTGTAAATATCATAGTTATACCTTAAATTGTGATCAACTTTTTAATTCTATTATTTTATAAATCATAAACAGATTCAAAAATTTTAATCATAGGTAATTTCTTACTTAAAATCACAAAATTTACTGAAAAAATTAATCATATTTATCAGTCAAACTCTAGCAACAGTTTTGTACAGTTCCATATTTCTTACTGAATTTAAATAAATTATAAGAATCCGGGAACCAAAGCTCACTGTCACCAGAAATTCTAACAACTAAAGGAAAAAACATAACAGAGAGAAAGAACAAACACATTCTCTGGCAGCAATCTAAAGCAAGAAAAATGTCAAATCAAAGCATTCTTTACAATCAGAACACACTCTTTTCAAAATATTTACCGTTCGAAATTTTCGTATAAGATTTTTACAGCTTACCTAATAAACAAACCGTTTACTGCATAATTCTATCGATATTTCTTTTGAGAAATTTAATTTTGAAATCAGGGTGTTATTTGCTGGACACCCTGTACATATATAGCTTTTTTTTAAAGGTTGTGTTAAAAAAATTCTTTTTCAAGAATAAATCAGTTTTATTTGAATAAGAAACATCAAATCAAAATAACCTTTACAATAAAAAAAAAACTGATAATATACGAAAAACTTCCCTTTAAAATTAAGAATGGAATTTCACGTATTCCTTCAATTTATCATTCTGGTTTATGAAACATTTTACAATGCATTACATGCAGTTCACATTCATTTCATCTTTAACTTGAGGTAAAATATATTCATCGATTTTTCTTTGAATGCAAGAATTTCGGAAAAGCAATCATTTAAGTTTCTAAAGTTAGCGAAATATGATTGTCAAACTTTTGCTATGGAATCGTAAAGTCCGTTATTCATTCTTAATTAATCAATTCATTTCTGTAGACTTTGAAATGAATTTTTAATATGTTGCGAAGTCATTTCAACTCAACTGGGAATTTATTTGAATTGCCGTAATTACTACATTAATAATGCAATCGAAAATAATATATTAAGTATTCTGAATTATGTTTAATTTTTCCCCACTTTCTTGCTGTTTAATGTGTGTTATAATAATGCAATTAAAAATATATATTAATGGTTTCATTAAGAACACAACCATTCTTTTTAAGCGGATTTTCAAATGTGTAACTGATTTAGATTGACAATTTCCAAAGTAGCCATCGGCGTTCAGGACAGCAACGGATAAAACTATGATAACCGAAACATTCTCCATTGACTCCAGACTGAATGGTAATCGGACTATAATTAATATCGTTGTTCGTTATAATTTTTTTTGTAATTTATTAATTTGTTTAAATAAAGACAAATTACCATGTTTTTAAACTGTGGACAGGGGTTGGCACTAATAGCTCACAGGGGGCAGAGCGGTCTATTATTATTATCATAATATATATACATACTTTATTGAAAGATTTTATTAATAAAATTTTTTTTCAAGAATAAATCAGTTTTATTTGAATAAGAAACATCAAACTTTACAAAAAAAAATGAAAATGAAAATTCATCAAAATGAGCTTTACAATGTCAGAAAATAAAACTGGAAATATACGAAGAAATTCTCTTTAAAATTTAAAATGGAATTTCATATATTCCTCTAATTTATCATTCTGGTTTATGAAACATTTTACAATGCATGAAATGCCGTTCACATTCATTTCCTTTAACATGAGGTAAAATACATTCATGGATTTTTCTTTGAATGCAACAATTTCGGGAAAGCAATCATTTATATATCTAAAGTTAGAGAAAATTGATTGTCAAAATTTCAAAATGGAATCGTAAAGCCCGCTATTCATTCTAAATTCATCAATTCATTTCTGTCGGCAGTGGAATGAATTTATAAAGTGTTGCGAAGTCTTTTCAAGTCATTGGGGAATTTATTGGAATCGTGGTAATTATTGCATTAATAATGCAACAGAAAGAAGTGAATTAAGAGTTCTATAAAAAGTTTATATTATTATCTGATTAAAAACCTGTCGAAGGAAATTCACTTCTTTTTCTTTTACATATAAATTTTTGTTTTTTTAAAGATCTTTTTAAAGGTACCTCTGATATGTGAAATTATTAAAAAAAAATATTAATAAGTAAATAAACAAAATAAAATAAAATAAAATAAAATAAAATAAAATTAATTATTAAATTAAATTAATGAATATTAGGGAAGGCGTATTATACATACTGTTTTTTATGCTTTTTTTATTTGATGTTTATAAAAATAGATTATTTTAATTTGAATAATTTCTAATATAACTATGCTCTATTTAATTATGGTACCATCGCTTTAGTAATTTCAGTTCTAGCTTTATATATATTTATGAAGAAAGTTTGATGCAAGATTATGAAGCAAGTGAAGCAAGTTTGACCACGAGCTGTCGCGACAGCAGAATATAAAACTATGATAGCCAAAAAAATGCACCATTTATGACTGAAAATTAACCCGATTACAAAAAATTGTCATTTTTTGTGATAATCCTCCGTAATTTAGTAATTTGTTTAAAGAAAAGATAAATTATCATGTTTTCAGACTTCGGACGGAAGTTAGCGCGCGTAGCTTGCAGGGAATAAAGCCACCTAGTAATATATTTTTACATATATTTATATGTAAACATTTTTGAAAATTTGTATTTAAAGTTTTAAAAAATGGATACGAGCATGAAACCACATACTTTATTTGTAGCTCCATTGCATTTGTGGTCGAGTGAATCTACTTGGTGCTAAAATTTTCGATTATATACCTTTTAATTACATTTTCATTTTTTAAGATGTATATTACATTAAATTAATGGTTATTATGTATAAATTGTTTTTTGAAAGATTAAAAAATATGTCTTTTTTTGTAGAATTAATCAACTTTATTTGATTAAGGAACATCAAATCAAAATGAGCATTAAAATTTCAGAAAATAAAACTGAAAACATACAAATAATTTCTATTTGAAATTTAAAATGGAATTTCGTATAGTCCTTCAATATATAAATCTCGTTTATCAAACATTTTATACTGCATTACATACAGTTCAATTTGATAAATGTAAACTATTGCCAAATCGTTAAAATAGGATATTTGTAATTCCATATCATAAAATAACTTTAGTAGAGTAAAATTAAATGATATTAAAGTATATTCTGAGACGTTACATAAGAAACAGGAACTTTTATAAACAACTAAATAAACGATACACATTAAAAGAAAAAGCGAAATTTTCTCGATCAATTCCAAATTTCTTCATATTACAATACAAGGAGGAACAACAATCTCTTTTAGCACATTTTTAAAATATATGTGTATGAAGGTGTTTTATAACGGAAGTTTTAACTTACACAGTTGAAATTCAAATTCAAAAATGTCTACCAATATACATAAATATACTTCATTTCCTTCGATATCCCTGTGCATTACATACAATTTCTATAAACCATACAAATTATCCGAAATTTAATTCAGCACAAAAACATGCTTAAATCTACTGAAAACACAATTTAAGGCTATTACTGTTTACAAAAGATCATTATTCAAATTATTTGCATAGCCCTATGTATAATTTGAGGTAGAAAATGATAAAAACACAAATTAAATCAACACTCAAATTAAAACACATTTAAGCAATTTACACTCATTCTCAGTGATACAAATTCTTCAGCGTATATAGTCAGTAGAATTTGTGTTCAATGTAGTATGCAAAAAATTCAATATTTCAGAATTTTATATATTTTAAAAGTATTTCAAAAACATTCTAGTTTCAAATTCTAGAACTTTAAAGTGATACTATCGTTATACACACATATATATGCGATGTTTCTCCAATATCTATATAGACAAATAGAAACATCCATGTGAAAATAAAGGGTAAATCTATTCGAAAAATTTCAATATAGCATAAAAACCCATGCATTATGTGTATTTTTTAAATGTCCATGTGTAGAAATATTTTACAAAAGTAAATTAAAATATGCATTATAAATACACAAATTTATTTAATATTAGATGATAATTGAAATTGGGTTGATACGCAAAAGTGTGGAAAAAATGAGAGATAAATAATTCAAACCATATGTAAAATGATAATTAGATTTAAGAAAAAACACATTTTGTATTCTAATATCTATGATAGCTTCATTTTTTTCAAAGGCAATATTTAATTTTAACAAAATATATCAAAATTTCGGTTTAAATAATGCCTACCCACCTTATTTTAAGTTGTTTGTATAATTTAATTTTTGAATTATAATCATTCAAAATTTAGTGCTTCTAATGTTGAATTACATTTTAATATTTTTATTAATATCTCCTGAAATCATATTTCTAATGTGCTAATTTTTATGTAGCAATAATACCAAAATTCTCAAACATAAATACGTTAAATTTGCAATTTTTATAATTTTATGTTATAAATTATTAAAAATTAATAATAAAAAAAATTATAAATTGCAACCTACAATTTGTTTGGTGGATTTAGATTTATTGAGTACTGATTTATGGAAATCGAAAATTTAAAAATTTCCTTCCAAGTGATTTTTAAAATATGCTTAAAAAATGGCAAAATGGTGGTTTAATGGTCCGTTTACTAGAAGTTACTAGATATTTTGAAACTTTTTATGCGATCTTGTAATCTAGCAGTCTTCAATGATTGCCTGGAAGGATATTAAGATGCCTTGATCAAAAGGAGGAATCCTTCGGTCAAGAATCAAGTACCGAACTTCAAATTGGATACATCCTCTAAAATATGCTCATTTTTAAACAATTGATTTCACGGAAATTTATCGCATGAATCGTATAAAAATTTGTTTTAAGGCTAAATGAAGGGTGTAGTGTTTATTTATGCTAACATAGCTCGGTGCCGCTAGTGCAAAATACAAATTTAGCTGTCATTTTATTTTGCAGATGGCCCCCTAATGTAGTTAATGTCTTAATGTCATTTAAGAGAGATTTTATTTTGAAACGTTTGGAACGAATAATTTTTTTCTACGACAATTTTTTGCAGAGTTAGTAGGGGGTTTTTCCTTTTTTTCCCAAGAAAATTACCTAAAAACATTGAAAACTTAAATTAAAGGGTAATACGTAGAAATTTATTTTTGTAAATCAGTGGCGAAAATGCAGTTTTATTAATGAAGACATCTATCCTTTTTTGCCCAAATTTGGGTGGATACAGTTCTCTAAAATATTCTATACTCCTCCACAGGGCCTGAGTTATGCAGGGGTATGGAGAGGCATGCCCGGCCTTTAAGAGCCCTTCATAGTAATCAGGATTTTTACTAAAAAGTGAAAAATGATTAAAACTAGCCAAAAGGGATAAAAATTCATATACTTTCAAACATTTAGGAAGGTAAGGGTAGTCGTCCTTCCTGTGTCTGCTTCCCCATTCATCTATGCAAAAAGCAAACTACATTAGAAAATTAATAATTAAAGTTTTATTATAACAACTTAGTATTCTATTGTTTTTAAAAGAAGTACTTTATTAAATTATGTTTTTTTAAATGGAAGAGTCCTATTATTATTTTTTTAAATATTCCTTTGTTAATTGAATATTGCTATTATTTAAAAGATTATCGGAAAAGGTTTATAGAATTTTCGAGCTTTCGGGGGCTCAAAAAAGTATTTTTATATAGATTGTGCTAAAAAGCTTTGATATTTTTGAAAATAAATGAAATGCAATTTTGTGCGTTCAACTAACTAAACTAGTTTTTTACACAGGAAAAACGATTTCCAAATTCGTGTTTTCAAATTGTATATATTAACATGTCATTTCAACTGTATTTTCAATTGTATATATTAACACATCCTTTCAAAGTGCGCCATAAGCGCGCTTTGAAAGGATTATACCCTTCTTTTCCACAGATAAAATAAAACAAATAAATGATTGGAACAACCTTGTGTGGTTACCGTGTCTCCTGTATTCTTTATATAAAAAGTACAATTTAACTAATTTGTAGGCTTCTTTTTTCATTATTTGCTGTAACATTTGTAACGTAAATCAAATTTTTCGAGGGGACAAAATAGTTATTTTAATGTCCATCTGTAAAAATCTTATTAAAGATATTTTCCGCATTAAAAAAAGGTATTTTAATGAATTGGCAAAATGAAATAAAATAAAAATTCAGAAACTTATATAATATATTTTATCCAATTATATCCATTTACTTCTTGTCTAGACCTATTTCGTTTATCATTTTTACAGTTGTAGGAAAATATGAGTACGCTAAAGCTTTTTAATTATTCTTTTTTTTCTTCACAATCTTAGGATCATATAATGTAAAAAGTTGAACTTTCATAAGTGAAGAGAACTGATTTTCACGAATCTGTTATTTTCATACTCAATCATTTGTAAATTTTTTTAAGTAATTTTCATTGATGAAAGGGTTTTTTTTAGCACTTTCCAACAAAGTTGAAACCTGCTTATGCATTGAGTTTGTTTGTCCGTCTGTCAATCTGCCCATGCTTTAACTCCCGTAAATATACTCGGATTTTCATGCATTTGATAAGCTTATTTATGATCACCAAAGCATGTTTGGCATTGAGTATGAAGTATGTACGATTAATGGTTCATTTACAAAGACACGCAATTTGTATTTAATTTTTTTCATAGTTGTAAACGATATTAAAACGATATCTGCCACCATGTTTTTTTCTTAAATATAATACTACTTTACATTTATCGGCAATATTACATAATAAGCTGCCAATACATTTAATTTCTAACGTTATGGAGCTAAACTGAAGATGTTTACACTTATCTCTTATGTAGATGAAATTAGCAAACATTTTAAATGCATGTACCATTAATTGTAAAACAATTTATATCAACATAAAAATTAAAAAAATGAATTAGGAAGAATTTTTGGAATTTGTAGCTATATAGTATACTCGTCGGACCCCATATACTGTAGATTTACAAATATAATATGTAGTTTTACCTTCGCATCAGCAATGAAAAGCAAAATAATACGGATTTGGGATTACGAATACACATAAAACCAAAATCAAATGGATAAATACAGTAAAAAAAAAATCATAATAACATTATTAAAATGGTTAGATAAGGAAGAGATGTACCAGATACTAATGTTTAGATATCTAAAAAGAGCTTAAAAATGCAAACAAAAGGGAAAAAATAATACAAATGAAAATTGAAATTAATTTCATTTAATTTGACAATGCTAACCTAAACTCAACATATAAATGTATTTATATATATCAAACCAAAATATTTACAACTCATAGTCTATGATCAATTGCAAATCATAGAGATCTTCGTACGAGTTATATGTCACTATTTGAGGTATCGAAACAAAATCATGCGTTCAGCTAGTGTATGAAATCTGTAAAGAACTGTATTACTTCAAACGATCACATTCATGATGTTTTTTATGCGATCACCCTAATTTTATCGTAAAACGTACTTCGTTTATTTTCTTTTCTTTCCCAGGGAATTATCCGATATATAACATGCAAACCCTAACCATTTTTCGTATCTAATTCTTCCAGATACATGGCATTAATTCTTTTACTTTTATCTTAAGCAATTTTTTAATTCCATTACAATCAAAACCGAACATAGATATAAAGAATAAAAGACAATTTAAAAGAGGTGACAGGAATACAATCGGTAGTCTTTTTACAGAAGCGTTTTAAAAAAGGCATGCCACTATTGTAGAATAAAGCAAGATGGAAAGTAATAATAATAATAATAATAATAATAATAATAATAATAATAATAATAATAATAATAATAATAATAATAATTTTATTGTAGATAAAGTTATTTGGTTTATTCTTCACGTTACATTTTGTTTACAAGATCATTGAACTCAGCAGAACTTCTACTTTATGTGGTTTTAGAGTCTGCTAAAATATTCATACATTGGTATATCTTGATTGGAAGACAAAAAATTATCATTTGACGATATATGTGGAGAAAAGAGAGAAAAGAGAAAAAAAAGTGACAAAATATTCTAATGTACTGTTGACAATGACACAGATTCAAAATAAAGATTATGTTTGATTGGTGAGGACATTTTTAAGCGTGTGTTAATCAGATGAGTGCATTTAATTACCATTATATTTTTTACTATGTATTGCTTGCTAACAAGATCGTAAAAAATCATTTTTTGCTCCTTTTAAAGTGCTTAATACTTTTATTCTTTCACTCGTTTGACTATTTATTTTCATTATACACTGTTAAAATTATTGCTCTAGTTTGAACCAAATTTTGGTGCTGTGACGTTAAGATGGTTATAACTCGTACCAAAATTTGGAGCTTCCTATTTCAACTTCGCTCTAACTTTTGGAACTATGCTTTACCAGGAGATCCAAAAATTGGTTAAAAATTTCACCATCTTACTGAGGCAGATATATTGAGCATCAAAATTTGGTTCCAAACTAGAACATGATTAAAAACAGTAAAATGTTTAGAAATAGCCTTAAAATCTTATTTTTCTTTTTTTATTTTTTTCAATCTCACTTAAAAATGACATGTTTAATCTAAGAAATAAAATATATATTAAGCCTCCACTGCTTGCACAACAAAGAAAAATAACACAGATGTCCTCCGAAACTAAGGAATATATATTTTATAAGTTCCCTTTAGGTTATTTAGAAATGAAAACTTTTACTACATTTTATAGTTAGAGATATCAACAAACTATTAAACTATATTTTTGTTTATTCTCCTGGGGTCGTAAAAACTTATTGGATTTCAAATAGATTTTTACCAGAGACATACTGAAAACAAGTTGTGCGGTAAAGATTATTTAAAATTTTTATGTCGAATATACAATATAACCTGATTCTTTTTCATTTCACCAAAAGAGCAAATGTGGCAGGAGGTCAATGTTACACGTAGTAATACAAGAATACAAAGTAAATGTTAAATGCAAAGTAGTTACGTTACAAAGTAAACAAGTAGTAAAGTATAAAATAAATGTTGCAGCTGAATTAAATTTAATGTACTCTAGTAATTATATTACAGTGTGTTAAAAAACAAATAGAGTCTTGAGGATATTTATGCATTTTTAAAATGTCTTTATAAACAAGTTATAAGTTTAATTCAATATCTTTAATATAGTAAATTTAGTGTACTAATAACTTTTATGGCGCTGGATATTTTACAAATAGAAATATTTAATTATAAATTATTCAGTTAATTAACTTTTTTATAATACCGTCTTTCTCTAGTTTAATTTCTTATTAAACATTTTAAATTAAAAAAAATATTATAAAATTGTTTATCACTTGAAGAAAAATCCTATAAAATCACCTTATTCCCTGTTTATTATGTAATTCTTTATGATCTATCTTGTGATTATTCTATTACTTACAATTTTTTTCTAACAAAATTGTGAGCAAGCGGTTATATAATTGCCGAAACGTCAGTGAAGGCTTACTTTGGAGACACGAAATTTTTTGGTTTCCGTCAGTCAGTCAGTCTGTCTGTTCCGCGATAACTAACGTAAAAAACATCTGATTGGCTTGAAATTAAGTGAGTATGTTAGTGAGGCACTGGGATTAAGCTGTATAGTTTTTTGTTAGATTTGATTCATTCGTTCCGAAAATATAGAATATCTTCTTTTGCACAATAATGCTTTTCTATGGCAAATCCAATGATTTTCAATTTTTTTTTCCTTGAGAGAAAATGACACATTTCATTAATGGAATTCAATGATAAATGGATACTGAAATTTACCAGTTAAATTATTCGAATTGTTTTGAAATTTCGTCTATGCATTTGTCAGATTTTTAAAGTTATTACTGCAAATTTTGGAGATTTTTATAAATGTGTTCCAATAATATAAACTAATTTGGTTTAGAGATTTACTTATTTAAAATGTATTTATTTCATTTTCTTTATTTTCTCTTAATGGTTGCTAAGCAACCATTCATCTTAATCCTTGTTATATTTTAACGCTATAAATTTGAAAGCGTGTACGAAAATTTAAATGTCAAAATTGATAAATTAATTAATGTCTTTGTATCTTTGCGGATAAATAAAACATAGCCCAGAAAATTAATATAGGCTATGTTTTATTAATTTTATTGAAATATTTTCCTTAATAATTCAAAATTTCCTTCTTTTTCATACAGAATCAAGAGCAATTTTTTAGATAAAATTTAACCAATTTCCTTTATCGTTGCCAAAAAAAAAAAAAAAATCTGGAATAATTTTCCAACGGCAATAAGTTTCAATTGAGCAATTTCCATTCGAAAAATCAAACAAAGAAAAAATAAATATGACTTCAGAATTAAAATAAAAATAAAAATAGTACTTTGTTAAATATTAAACACGGAAATTTGTTTCGTTAATAAGAATTTTTCTGACAAAAATGGGGGCATAATTAGAAGTAAAAGAAATAAAAAATAATATATTTTTGACAAAATATTTTAATTGGTAAATTTTGACGTCATAATTGAACAAAAACAGGTATTTTATAATAGTCGTTCAAAATACAAGAAACATGGATATCAATAACTCATGAAAAATAACGCCATTGCCGAAACTTCAGTGAAGGTTACTTTGAAGACACGAAATTCATTGTTTTTCATCTGCTAGTCTGTTCTTCTGTATGTTTGTCTGTCCCGCTATAATTGCTACAAAATGCAATCAAAACATTTTTTTTCTGAAACAAATTTGTAAAACTCTAGATTACTGAGTTTACACTTACAAAAGTTTGGCAGGTATGTAGAAGTATGAAGGTAATGAAAAATATTTGTCCAAACTGTTACTTATCCTTATAAATCAAAATGTATAAGGAAATGCAAGATATACAATAACCATAAGCACAATTATTAGAAAGTGGCAAATTTAAATCAATTGATGCAACGGGGGGTTCAGGGGGGCGGAGCCCCCCTTAAGATATCTGCTATGTTATAATAAAAAAACAAATATAATAGATCATGAAAATTTCAGAATATCCTAACATAACTAAATTTTTAATTTACCGCCTTTGAAGGCTGAAAACTTCTAATTCTTATTTTATTCTTATAAATAATTAAGTACTATGAAAATTTTAAATTAAAGTTTCCAAGAAGTTGAATATTACCCAAAGTGTGATTATATATACATATATATATATATATATATATATATATATATATATATGCTAAGCTGACGTTGAGGCTCCTGATCTGCAGATTTACTAGTTAATTTAAAATTTCATAATGTGCATTCACTAGTTTTGGTGTTATTTAATAATTTTTATTAAATATATTTACTAAAACTTTGTTTAGTGTTAGATTAAAATGTACAATAAAATCATTTTATCATCTTCTTCTTTTGTGGAACCTTATGATTACCCTATTAAATACGACGTTCTTTAAAAAGAAATATTATGTACTCAATTAAGTAATTAATATTGAAATTCCTAAAAATACTATTCTTAATATTTTTTCACTCTATATTTAAAAGTTATTTTAAAATTTAATTTAAATAATCGAATAAAAAATAAAAATATATAAAAAATGGTTTACTTCATTTTTATTAAATTTAGTATCTCAAAAGTGAGACATATTCGATTTTACAAATCGGGCGAATGTTTCTAATAAAGAAAACCTTAGATTTTATTCTGAAAACAAGATATGTTATTTTAAAAGTTGTCTGTAGGTTCTTTAATTAGGAATCTCGCACTACATCTTATTGATGAAAGCATTATTGAAAAAAAAAATTACTTTCTTTGATATTAATATATATTATTATTTTTCAAGTAGGTTTTTTTCCATATAAAGACTGAAAACTAGCAGTTTTGAATTATTTTTTTTTCCTTAATTACAAAGAATGATCAAAACAGAACTTTGTATAAATTTTATCGTAATATTAATTCATTATAAAAACAACATTACTATCTAATATTTGAAAATAAAATGCACTACATAAATTAATCCGAGAGTAGTGACGACTTTTTTCAGAACGCACTTTGTCTTTTTGCCACCGACACCCCGCATACAACAAATGCAAAACATGAAATATTTGTCACTTATGTAAAAGAAGAAATATTTTTCACTTATTAAACGAATATGCATTTCAATAAGATATAAATTTACAGTTTTCTTAAATTATGCTTTTTATTCATGAGATTTAGAGTTATAGGAAAAAATAAAACTGAACTGACATTAGAGATTGTCACGTAGACTTTTCGCCAATTTCTACATGGCTTCTAATAATGTACTTTTAAGCAAAAACAGAGATGTCCTGTTACATCACTTAGATGGTCGAGAAACCTTTAAAGTAAGCTAAATGGTAGATCTCCATTATATTTGTAGGGTGATATAAGTTAGGAGTACATAACTTATACAGGCGGCAAAAAGACCGACATGCAACTACTGACAGGTTAATATACATTTATATATATTTAATGTCTTTTTTAAGTAAAATTAAAGAAAACGTGTGAATTAACATATTATTATTCTTCAATTCAAAAATAAAACAAAATGAAAGAAACATCAAGATAAATTTTAATGAAATGGAATTATCTTATAAATAACAAATTTGAAAATGAATTATTTTTCATTAAATTTCAATTTCATTTTTATACTCTTTGAATAAAATTTCATATTTAAAATAAAGATCTAGAAAGCATTATTTTTGTAAAATTACTTTATTGAATTTTTATCTACACCATATGGCTAAGATATGATATGCTTGATTTAGCAAATCAGTCATCTAATTTCCTGAAAAAAAAGTACTGTTGATGTATTTTTAAACACAGGATTAAATCAAGGTATTTAATGCTATGCAACTCATCTTAAAAAAGAAAAAGAAAAAAAAAGCAATTTATTTTATAAAAGGATGTATATCAGTATGAATATTATTGTACGATCTGTCTAAGTTTTCGGCATTCCTATCGTACTAAAAAGGTTACACTTTCATAGGAAGGGCAAAAACAACAAAAATAGGAACTGGCGTGCTCTCATCACTCAATGTGCATAAGTGGAATAATAATTAAAACAACATAGAAAATACACGTAATTAAAAATATGTTTAAGTGTTATAAAATATAATTTTATAATGAAAAGTAATGAAGTCTTGCACCTATGCCGTAAAGAATTATTGGTTAAAAGCAAACTTTGATACTTATCAGCGTACAATATAATTAAAAAACAGATATTAATCACACTTAAAACATGATAACACCCAACATTTCGTACTCTATATAATGATTCATCTTCAGAGGTATTATGTTGCATTAAATAGAATAATACACACTACAGCATAATGACATACAATAAACTCATTATTTATGTCAATATGTTGTACCGTTGAGTTTATTGTATGTCAATATGTTGTAGTGTGTGTTGTTCTCTTTAGTATTACATAATACCTCAGAAGGGGTCTCACGTTGAGTGTTATCATGTTTTAAATGTGATTATTGTGTGTTTTTAACTATATTGTATGCTGTTAAGTATCGAAGTTTGCTTTTAACCAATATAAATTTACAATCAGTGAGATTTCCAAAACTTGTATTTACCTATGACGGCATTTATGTCAAGAATAATACTGACAAATCTTAACCATAAGTCACGTTCTAAACACAGTTTTTCTACAGGAAAATTAAAAACAGAAAAGTTAAAAAAAGAATGTTTACACATTTATATCCTATTGAATCCCATCTAAGAATTCAAAGCTGTTTTATATATTTTTGGATAACTTGCTCGTGTAATTACCTAGAAGAAAACTCAGAATTTTTTCTTGCATTAATATTTTCTGTAAAAATACTTATATTTTTTAAGCAGATAAAATAAAAAATATTTTTCGTATAAACCCTGATGGTTTAACGACCCATCAGTGGATCACTAAGTTCAGTATAAAGTTGAATAGCTGTATTTATTGCTGTGTTATACAGTTATCCTCTGTGTAATTAGTTAACGAATGAAGAAATCATGTTTGTGAAGACATAACGTGGGGTAATATCAAATAACAGTTAGAAAACTGATTCAAGACGAAATTAAAAACTTAAATATTTTTTTCTGAGTTTATAGATGATGATGTAATTTATAGATGATGTACTTATCTTTACTCATTAAAGAACTTTGCTTATTCGTTTAAATCGCTGTTTTTTATTTTATTTTATTTTATTTTATTTTATTTTACTTTATTTTATTTTATTTTATTATTATTATTATTATTATTATTTTGCTTATGATTTTAATATGTTTTATAGTTTTATACTATTTTCACAAGCAGTTGCCATTATCCAAAAAGTGTTATTTTATTTTTTTTTTTTTTAATAAATAATTATATGCATTTTTCTTTAAATGTTTTAAATGTTTTAAATGTTTTAAATTTTAAATGTTTTAAATGTATTACGTAATAGACAAAGTTTGTTCTTTACTACATTTTTATGTATCTCAATTTTTGTTTTTATATTTCGTTTTACAAATTAAAATATTAATGATTTTTTCTTTATAATTTCGTATTTTCTATAATAATAATAATAATAATAATAATAATAATTATTATTATTATTATTATTATTATTATTATTATTATTGCTAGAACAATCTGTAAACATGATTTGACATTTTGTTAGTCGTCTTAAAGTTATTTATACAATTCCTCACTTTATTTTATTGCTTGATGTATCACAAAACCTTTAAACTATATATTTGTTTTTCCCTTGAGTCGCATAAATTTTATTGACTTTCAGATAGATTTTCTAGAATCTTGAAATAAACTTATTCTATGAAATTGATTAAATTAAAACAATATATCACTGAAAATAAAGAGTAAAGTGCGTTGTCTTTTACTGATATTAAATCACTAATCTGTCTTTTAAAGTCAACATTATTCTTATAAAAACAATAATTTGAAAGCTAACCGGATTTCTAAAGTGTGCAATTGAAGGAAATATATGCGGTTCTTGGTATTTCTATATTCTCAACGAGCCATAAGTAACTAAACAGGGATAAATGAGACAAGTAACAGTATATTGTTTAGTTTGTACATTGTAAAACCTAGCTTAAGTTGAAGATGATTCACACACTAGTTACTGGATGTAATTTTCCCATACATTTTTAATAAATGTTTTGCTCAAAATTTCACTTTTATATTAAATACTCTAGCAACGAGTGTTCAAAAGATAACAATGGTTATTTATTTATTTACAAAGAGTATTTTTATTTTATAGCCTGTTATTGATCGATTGTTTTTCAATCGATACTCCTGTAATTCGTTATCTCATCAAAAACCCAATCAAATATGCAACTGCTAAGAAATATTACGAGTTTGCCTGAAATAGTGTGTTATTGTAACTTACCGAATTTTGTATATTACACCAAAATGGATGTAAGGATATTACACAATGCATGCGTAAAACAGAAAATTACATACAAATATGTATAAAAAATGTATACAATTATATGTGTAAGAACAGAACATTACACAGGTTTATGTGTTACAATATTATGTTGAAATTTGTGTGAGAACACAAAAAATTTTAATGCAACATTTATAATTTAAAAATTTTAATACTGTAATAGATGCTGAATAGTCAAAATAGAAATTTAGAAAATCGCAGATTTCGAGTTCAAATCTTATTTCGATTAATTCGTGCGTATTAATGTAAATTTATTTAAACAAAGAATTTTTTTCTCTCGACTAGATGCATTATTCAAAACTTATGACTGAAATTAATAGGGAAAAAAACAACAACAAAATACGGAAATAATACCAGAGTAACGGTTGCCGTATTTTTTAATCTTTCAGATTATACAGAATATAATAATGAAATATTAATGACTATATTACTGACTATACAATTTTAGGATTTGAAACAATTTTAACAAAGTATGGCATGAAATAAATAAAATCCTGATTTTTTTTTTTTTTTTTTTTTTTTTTTTTTTTTTTTTTTTTTTTTTAGCAAGGTCTGTAAATAAATATGCTGGAATGTAAACAGACACACAAAGCAGTTTCATTTTTTCTGTATGCATATTTGTTTTGTGATCATAAAAACATTTTGTTCAAAATTTATATCACCAAATGCAAGTTTATATATCACATAACATCTTAGTTTTCAGAAAAATTGCAGCAGTTTTGCCTTGCGAATCCGCACAGGTGCAACAAAATTAGCTAAAAAACTCTGAAAATTTATAACAAGATTTCAGCAAGATAACGTAGACGGTAATGACACGACAGTTTGAGTTTGCATTTAAATTGCTTCGCAGGATAAATTCTTGCTGTATATAATTTATTGCAAATAACGGCAATCATGTGTAAAATTTAGATCTGTTATGACTCAAGTACTTCAAATTCTTTAGAAGTTAGTAGAAAATTTAGCTTTGTTTAGCCATAAAAACTGCCAAGTTAATTCAAAAGTTGTAATGTTGTCATACCGCATTCTCTTTTCACAACTGTTTCACAGTAAATATAATACCTGCTGATCTATGAATGCATGCGCTTCGTCAGAAGGTTCTTTCTACCATCAACAAATAAAGATAATATTTATTTCTTTAAATTAGTCTTTTTTCAATATTTGATATTAAAAGCTTTTTAAGAAAGTGGTGAAAACCGAATTAAAATTGTGTAAGGGAGGAAGTCCCAATAAAGGATATAAATCATAGCTTTGAATGGAATTAAAGTCAGAAATAATTAAATAAATATCAATTAAATCGATATTTTAAAAATATCAAATAATAATGAAAAAAATCATCTTAATATTAAAATTATTAATATAAATATAAAATGGCCGATGACTTAATTATAATTCAATAAATGAACATAAGTTTTGTAGTTTGTAATACTTTTTGTATGCAATATGTTGTAGATTATAGATGAAATGTTACTTTATAAAAAATAACTACATTTGAAGAGTTATAATAATAAATATCGTTATCTGGATTCCTTTACTTAAATAATCACTAAACATGAAAGGTCATAATGATAAGAATGCTGTGTCTATCTTGTCTTTAAGAAGAATTTTCTACAAGTTCTGCACATGTGAAGACTATTTATTCTCTCGATAGAGAGATTTTTCTTTTCTTTTCGTAAGTTTCATGAATTAAAAATTAATCTTGTGCCAATTTTAAAATTAACTATTGAAGAGAGTGGTTCATGATTAGGGATAAGATTTCCGCGTTTTTCCACACCAGTATTTCATTAGAAAAAATGTTGTTTTGCTAAATCGCCAAAAATGTTCCGATTAAATGAAAAAACATTTTCTCTAACAAAATACCGGCGCACAAAACCGCGGAAATCTCATACTTGTTTATGATCTACCTTTCAAAATTGCTGTGAATTTATGAAATCAAATTTTTCAGTGAAAAATAGTATATATATATATATATATATATATAATCAAATCCGCTGGTAATTTGCATATTTTATAGCATGCCATGCACTCAAAATCCATCCTTTTACATATTACACACTTTAATTCGTATCCATTTGCAATATAGATGTTAAATTACGTATTTCAGAGTTATCTGATAAAATTTCACATACTTAAGCCACTTAGTGTGATATAACTATCACATTGTTAGTTGTAACGTTCCGCCCCTGTGTTTTGTTTTTCTGCTAGGCACCGATTGTCACGGTTTCTCTCGCCGCATCTCGTGCCTGTATGTTGTTTTCTCGGCTTTTACTCCGGTTTCCCTTACTTAGTTGGCGCAGCAGGATACGAGCACGCGCAGGTGCTCGGTAGTACGCATGCGTCAGCTTTTTCTTCGCCTCTGGCGCGCTCCGGGAGGATACGTAGGGAGAGATGCGCCTCTTTAAACCAATGGGATTGCAGTTCAGTTTTCGCGTAATTTAAATAATCTGGTTTAATTTTTTATACGCGCGTTTTAATTTACGTCATCTTAATTTAACTAATGGTTTCAAATCTCTTTTGTTTTAACTTCTGAAGACCCCGTTTGTGTGATATAAAAAGTAATGCAACGAATTTTTAAAAAAAGAACGAAAAAGTTTTGCGTAGGATTTTGACGGTGTGTTTTTTGTCCCGTTAAAAATCCGAGGAGTGCGCTTAATTTAAAATTATCGGAATGATGATTTTATTATTCATATTCTAGGTTAATGTCATCGCAATTCTAAAATTTACTTTCGGCACATCGAATGCTAAAGGGAGAATTTCCGTGGATTTAATCGCAGTGCTAATGTAGAAGTCCTGTAAGAAGTCCTGTAGACGAACATTTCTGTATCATGAAAAGTTACATGATGTTCCTACCTGTTCATTATCTATGTGTATATATATTTTGTAATTTTAATAGTATTTCTTTATTTTTGTTATTGTGTATTTGGAGATCTCCAACCCCCCCCCCCCCACGCATATGTTTTGTATACATGTATATATGCTAAGTTAAAAAAATAATAATAATATCACTAATTGAATTATAAGAATTATTGAGTGATTGCTGAAGTGTAAAATTTTACATTTTATTTGCTGTTGTTCATATTGAATATATATATATATATATATATTTTTTTTTTACTTGTAATATATGTCATACATATAGATGCGTATATGTTTGGTGACAATAGTGGATATATATATTTTTAACACATTAACATTTTTTTTGTATTAAAATGATTTTTTTTAGTGAGATACTTTATTTGTGTGATTGGGTAGTGCACGACTCAATTACTCAAATTGTATCACATACAATTAATTTTATTTTATTATGTTGAATTTGAATTTTGAAATGTATATTTAAATGATGTAGTAATTTTTTTTTTACATATGGCCAGTTAATTTTAATTAAAGACCTAGGCAAAGGAAAAATACACAAGACTTTTATGATTGTTGCATCTGTAATTACAATTTTTTTCCAGAAGTTGAATTATGTAATATGGTACCACAAGTATTTGAATTATCATTACTTATTCATCTCATTTTTGTCTTTTTACTGAAATATGATAATTCTATGAGATTAATTGAAAGTTATGCCAGTATTATTGTATTTTGTTGGCATTGTTAGTATATACTTAATGTGTTATATGCATTGTGGATTATGAATGTACTACTTGATGTATATTCCTTTTTCTTTTCTTTCTTTTTTCGGTCACTGTACATGCACGTATAATGGACATAAGATTGTCACTGTGAAAACACTCTTCACGAAGACTCCCTGACTCCCTGGCGCCAGCAGCCGATGATTTTCAAAACATTCTTTTATTTATTTTTTTTCTTTCTTGTGCAAACTAAAAGCTGATTGGTTATTTTACGATCTTTTTTTTGTACCTTTCAGATTTCGATGTAGTCATATTAAGAATAATGATCAAGAAACATGTAATATCTGCGCGCGTGTGTAAATAATCAACTTTTCTTTTTTGTGTGTTTACGTTTTGTCTCTTATTTTTTGCTGTGGTTTTTCTGTTTTTGAAGACGGCCAAGAATTAAGATTCTGACCACCGTACATCCCTCAAGAACCCTCAAGAAAGGTAGGAAAATTTTATAATATTATTTTAAGAATATTTTTCTACTGAAATATCGAATTTGAAATTAACAGTCACTATATGCTCAAATATGCTTAACATTTATTTCATGGAGCTAAATTTTTATTCCTCGATATTCAAAATTTTGTATTCACTGTGTTGAAAAAGGTTTTAATTTCTTTTTACCCCTTTTTAACCTTTCGGTCATCCAAAATTTTATTCGGCGTGTGGGGGTATTGTGATATAACTATCACATTTTTAGTTGTAACGTTCCGCCCTGTGTTTTGTTTTTCTGCTAGGCACCGATTGTCACGGTTTCTCTCGCCGCATCTCGTGCCTGTATGTTGTTTTCTCGGCTTTTACTCCGGTTTCCCTTACTTCGTTGGCGCAGCAGGATACGAGTACGCGCAGGTGCTCGGTAGTACGCATGCGTCAGCTTTTTCTTCGCCTCTGGTGCGCTCCGGGAGGATACGTAGGGAGAGATGCGCCTCTTTAAACCAATGGCATTGCAGTTCAGTTTTCGCGTAATTTAAATAGTCTGGTTTAATTTTTTATACGCGCGTTTTAATTTACGTCATCTTAATTTAACTAATGGTTTCAAATCTCTTTTGTTTTAACTTCTGAAGACCCCGTTTGTGTGATATAAAAAGTAATGCAACGAATTTTTTAAAAAAGAATGAAAAAGTTTTGCGTAGGATTTTGACGGTGTGTTTTTTGTCCCGTTAAAAATTCGAGGATTGCGCTTAATTTAAAATATCGGAATGATGATTTTATTATTCATATTCTAGGTTAATGTCATCGCAATTCTAAAATTTACTTTCGGCACATCGAATGCTAAAGGGAAAATTTCCGTGGATTTAATCGCAGTGCTAATGTACAGTGTCCGGCATCGATTTCGTCCTTCTTCTCTCCTATGCTCAAAGGAAGAAAAATAAAGTGGATTTTTTTTAATTTAAAGAGAAGTCTTCCTTTTATTACCTAGTTGTCAATTCATGGGATTTTGGTGAGATCTAATTTTTTATTATGTTTTTGTTTTACCGACATTTTAAATTGACTATATTTAATTTCACGGCCTCATCATCTACTTAATAGTACAAATTAACTGTTTAACACCACACTATGTTGATATCAGTTTTAAGCGCTATACTTAGAAGGATTTATGCGCTATACTTAAAATGTTTACTTTTAAGTTGACGCATCAGGACATGTATTCTGCAATTTGCATACATTTTTAAACATATAGATTTTTTATGTGTAAATTTAAGAATTTATTTTTTAAACGGTGCTATTGTGTGCTTTTCTTCAGTTTTGTAATAGCTTACTTAAAAAAATAATTCATGGAATTTTATATTTTGTAACACTTTCAAGAAAATTGATTCTTCTTAAGATTGGTACTTTTATACTCTTTATTTGAAAAATTTTGGGTGTACGGAAATGTAAATTTTGCAGACATCTCAGAGGGTAAGCGTAAAGTTCAGTATTTTTTTTTTTTTTTTAAAGTCATGTTTGTACGTCCTTATTAAATACACACAATTTTACGAACATGTAGATTTTGAATCTATATAATGAGCATAGGTATTTAAAGTCTCCTCTGTGAGATTAAGTATTTGAAGTGAAATGTGAAATATTAAATTGTATAAGATAGAACGAAAATTTTCTAACTGGCATATTCAACCAGTATTTATTTCGAAAGTTCACCAACAAGTACTTCAAGGATAGTTTTTTCTGAAACATTTTCATCTATTTTTTATTTATTTATTTATTTATTTTTACAGAATTTTTTATGGAACAATAATTTAGCTATTTAATAACTTAAAGAAATGTTTTTCATTTACACTGAAAAAAAAATACTTGTAATTTTACAGATATAAAGTTGCCGAAATCTGTATGGTTATTAATATTTTGTATGTACACTGTACACGAAAAAAAATGTAAATCTACAAAATTAATTAATTAAAGTTACAAATATCTATAACTTTATAAACGAGTCTAATAAAATTACAGTTATCTTACTAAAATTTCATCAGTGACATGGGCTCCAGTCACATGAAAGATTTTGGAATCCCAGTTTTCTAAAAAAATCTTATTAACCTTACAGAATTTTTTTCAGAGCAAATCAGTATTTGTTACATGAATTTTTGCTGTTGCCGTTACATAAAAAAGTTCTTGGAATCCCAGTTTCCTAGAAAACTTTTAGTAAATTTATAGATTATTTTTTACAGTGTAGAATGAGTTAATACATTAAGTCTCTCTTTTAACCCGGCAGGACGAGTGCTTTGAATCCCAGTTTCCTAGAAAACTTTTAGTAACTTTACAGATTATTTTTTACAGTGTAGGAAATTAATTTATGCCTTTTTATTGATTTTGTATCCCTTTCAATAATTAACATATGAGTTGAATGCTTCCGTAAAATTTAGTATCTTTGTCATAAGAAACAGTATTATATTGTTACATTATTTTTTTATGTTAGGAAGACGAAAATGTCTAATACATTTTGCTATTATATCCATTATTAACTCATTAAACAAAATCCTTTTCACTCCATCTCGTATACATTATACTGGTCTTCAGATAGATTATATACAGTATTGCAGAGCTAAATTACTTATTCTTTATCATGTACTAAAATTTTGTTCATACAGTAAATATTTGAAAGAAATCATTTTGCATTAATTTATAGCCTTTCCTTTGATTTTGCATATATCTTAAACATTAAAAACAGATAAATGTTTATGTAAAATGTACTGTTTACAACTTCCAAAATATTACTAGATTTTTATCAATTATTTTTGTTTTTTATATATATATTTTTTTTTTTGTTTAAATGGAGACAAAACGTCTGCCAAATTTATTCTTATATGCATCACAAATCTACTAAATAACATCATTTTTTCTCCATCTCGCACACATTTTATTTGCTTTCATATAGATTGTATACTTTATTATATTGATAGATTGCACTTTTAAGATCCTGTAATAAAAATTCTGATACGTAATAAAGATTCTAAAGATTTCTTTATTCAGTATTTTTTATTTGATTTCAAAAGTTTTTCAAGCATTAACAAATCAGATAAAACTTTTCAGTAAAGTTGTGTTTTTAAAAGTTATGTTTTAATTTTATACAAGCTCAGACGAATACTATATTTTATTGTTAGATGCATCAATAATCCTTTAATGAACATTGTTTTTAGTTTATATCCTATAAATTTTACTCACTTTCAGATATATTGTATGTTCTATTGCATTGCTTAATTACATATTATAGACCATGTAATGAAAATTAGTCTGTGTAAAAGACTATAAATAAATATTTCTAATTCAGTGAAATTACTTTATAGCTCTTTTATTGATTTTGATATCTCTTAAACATTGACAAATCAAATGAATATTTCTGAAGTATTTATCATTCATGTCTTATGAAAAAATGCGTGTTCGTAAATCTGTAAATACGAAGCACTTATAGTCATCTAAACTATAGTCATCGTTCAGTCTGTCTGTCTGTCCACATATAAAAGAGCAAAAATTATTCAACTGAATCATTTGAAATTTAAAATACAATATTGTTGTATGATGTTGTCGATTCATTTCAAATTTTATGCAAATCTCATGAATAATTTAATTGCAGGGACAATCAAAAGTATTCCGTTCTATTACAGCCAACGGGAAAGAAATTTTCAATTGCATTTTAATGGTATTACACTCTTTAGAAAATAGTAAAAATGATACGCACCTACGAAGAATACACTAAAATATACATTGTATTTAATCCGTGCTGCAAAAAATATTTGTTATTAATTTACAGAGCTCCTTAAAAGTACTTCATTACGTAATGGTACAAGGCAAAATATTGTTTATGGCGCACTTAATAATATTTCATATTTCATATTTTATGAAATTGATTTACATTGCTGAAGTTTACTACAACTTGCCTCTTGTATAACAGAAAGCTGATAGTATTTACAGGGATGCATAAACGATTTCAGATACTCTACTGTATCTCAAGTACTGTATAGTAATATACTAACATTTCGATATTTTAAAAACTTACTTATGTGAGTTCCTTATAATGATACATTTGACGTACATTTTCCAACTTGTTTAGTTATTTAGAGACATACACTGTAAAAAAATGTCAGATATTTCTGAATATATAAAAATGTACTGTAATCGACCTCTTCTAACTCACCGAAGGTTTCGAAAAACGTTCCTTTACCTTTAAAAATCCCAGAAAACTATTTTTTTTTTCGAAATTTGAAGAAGAATTTATAAAAATTAATTTTTATTAGCTGCCCGTCTTTTACGGAAACGTTTTTAAGTAGCTTTTACAGTACAATAATCACTTTTCTTAAATCCAAATATCGCTTTTTCATATTCTATCAATTCTCAAATAAACATTTTCAGCTGCATAGCTGATTTTGTGCATGCAATTGTAGCAAAATAATGTTAATTTTGATATTAATGTTAATACTATTAATATTGTATGTTTGTCTATTAAATATGTTATCTGAATATCAAAATATTTTCGTATGAATTGGTAGCATCTCAAAAGTGATACTTTGATTTGAGAAAAGTGATTATTGCACTGTCAAAGCTACTTAGAAACGTTTCGGATAAGGACGGGCAGCTAATAAAAATTAATTTTTATAAATTATTATTTAAATTTCGAAAACAAATAGTTTTCTGGAATTTTTAAAGGTAAAGGAACGGTTTTTGAAACCTTAGGTGAGTTAGAAGAAGTCACTGCATATTTTCGTTTTTGATAACAGTACATGTTTATATATTCAGAAACATCTGACATTTTTTACAGTGTACTATATAACAAGATGCATCAAAAATCTTTCTCTTCCTCCTCATGTCATATTAATTTTTTGGCTTTTAGGTGAGACGAATTCAAAGCTAATTAATTACAATCGATTATGAGATAAATCAGATAGCAAAAAACATAATTGCTTTGATTTGTACAAATATGAAATAAATTTTAATTTTTTTGAAACAAATCACGAAAGTTGTGTATAAAAAAAGTTCAATATACGAGGATTTTATTTAAAATAATTAATAAATTGCCGACTTCATAACAAACTGTGCATTCTTAAGAACTTTCAAGAAGTTTTGCATAACTATTCCACACAAGAAGAATTCTATTTAATATTTAAATATTAAAATTCGTAAGCATTGAACTGAATTGAAGGACATTTTAGAAATTTTCGAAGATTAAATGAAACAAAAACAACCATTAAAAGTTTGTTTAAATCTGTAAACATTCTGCAAATGGTCAATACTAGGAAAACTAAAACAAAATTATTATTTTTTCAAAGAATTTTCAAGCCATAAATAATCATTAAATGTAATAGTCGTTTAATTTTTTCTTGTAAAATAAACTCTCTAAATATATGTAGGGATTAATTTTTATTTTGTGAAAACTCTTCATATTTACACATGAATTGAATATTCAGACAAATAACAAAAGTATAAAAAATAATTTTTCAAAGTATTTTTATTAAATTCCCAATATCTCCTTACAAGAAATATTTGATTTAATAAATCAGACAAATAATTATTGAAAAGAAAATACTACAGATATCGTTAAGAAAGTGGGATTAGATGCTCCATTAGCTGTTTTCTTGTTTGCATTAAGGACAGTTGAAAGGCAAATACCGTAAAATATCGATTTAAAGTTTTTTATTACATATTGTTATTTCACTATGTTTGTGTTTTCTAACGCTAAATTACTTTTATTTGTACATCAAAGAGAAGATTGAAAATGTTAGAAAATTTTATTTGGTTACTTTTAACCCCGTTAATCTTTAAAATTCACATTTCTCAAAAAGCTATATTTCTAAATTAAATGTACTATTCAAAAACAATTATGCGCTAGAGTTTTTAATTTTGAGATATCTCTATTCAAATTTTTAAATATATATATACATATATCTATATCTACACTGTTAAAAATTTTTGTTAAATAATGACGCGTTGACTGCATATTTGATATTCACTTTACCGTTTTTCTAGAAAATTTGTTAAACACGATTAATTTACAAAGATTTCGTTCGACCAATTGTAAAAAAATGCTCATTTAGCTGTTATACCTAAATACGCTCAAACGAATGCTATTTTACGTAATGTTACTTCTCTTCTAACCAATCAAAACGTTTCTCATTCAGTTTAAGAATCTGGCAACATCTGAAAAGTTGTTTGCGCGGTTGTGTTTGTTTACGATGGCGGAGCGAGCGCGAAATTCATCGTCAATCTTGTTGGATGGAAACGAAGTATGAGAAATTTCATCATTCAAGTAAGTTATTTTGCTGATTATTTTAAGGCTTATCATGTTTACTTTCATGTTGGTGGATTAAAATGCGAAATTTAAAAAATGAATTCGAATATGTAACATCGAGATGCGTTTAAATTCTGTTATCGCGATCCATTCAAAGTTGATTCAGAATAGAATTAGATAATTTTTTCTCCTGTTTTTATATTATATAAATACGATATTTCATCATATGATAGGAATCTTTTAAAGATTTGTGTGAATTTTTTTTCTTATCGCTTTTGATCGTTATTATTTAATAATAATAATTATTATTTTTTATTAACACTTACTACACTGATTTAATACGTTGAAGAGCAGTTTGTTTTGAGCGTAATAGTCCAAATAAATAATTAAATATTTATAAATTTTAGCATATGTAATCGCAATGAGATTTTCAGAGTAATGTTGCACTAAAATACGAAAAAATATGTGAAAAAAAGGGTAAACTGATTTTTTTCTTTTTTTTTTCTTTTTTTTTTAAGTAAAATGAAATTTGCCCATGTGTGGTTGAAAATAATTTTTTAAACTAAATAAACAGTCACTTGCATAATTAATAAAAATTTGTAATAGCTAAACCTGAAGCAACATTACTTCACTTTATGCTTTTATTGTCTTCATGAAGAAAAACTCATTGAATTGACAAGGAAAATGCATCATGTTTATTAGGCACACACATTAATATTTATTTGAACTTTTAATAATTTAATCATTTTGAAAATTTTCCTACTTTTCAGTTTATTACTTGTTAGTTTTAACGTTTTACTATATTGCAAGCATTTTTTATAATTTGCATTGTGTTATTGCATTCAAGTTGCTGTTTAAAATTGTAAACAAAGCAATGACCAGAAATCTGCAAAATTCTAAAATTCACACAACCACTGGTCCCAAGTTGTGAGAATTTGAGGTTGTCTACTTCATATATGATGATATATATCAATGAACCCTGCAATAGCATAACTATAAATTTAAAAAGTAAAGGGCGAGTGGGGTGGTGTGGGACACTTTTTATAAAAGTAAGAAAATCAATTTTCTTTGACACAAACTAAAATTTCAATATATAGAGGGCAAGGTGATTCACTTTTTAATCGCTCTGAACAATTTAGAAATATAATATGCAATAACTATTTTATAATTATTGAATTTCCTTCTTTTATCTTTATGACTATGTAAAAAGAATAATATCTTATCTACACAAGCTTGTGCATAGTGACATGAATATCAGAATATCTAACGCTGGCTCAGTACAGCCATCTAGCGGATCTAAATGTAAACACTGGTATATATTTGTACCTAGTATTATTGGTATTATAATATTATAAGTAATATTATTATATTACTAGGTATATAATATTATAAGTAAAGAAACTGTAAGTTTCAAAATGTGTCCCAAACCCCCTCACTATAGCAATTAATCAAAACTTTATAAGGCACAAGTTGTCTAATATCAGATAGCTATACTACAATCAAACAAGAATTGTAGGTTGATAATGTATGATGTGTCGAATATAAAATTTACAAAACCTGCTTGCCTGAAAAAAAAAATCAAGATAGTCATAGATGGCAATAAAAAATCATCAATTCAATTTATTTACATTTTGAAGTAAATGAATATGTTATAATTTCCCAGATATGTCCTGACTTTTCTCACAGGGTCCTATTTTTGTGAAATTCAGAAATTTTTCTTACATTTGTGAAGATTCTAGTCAAAATTTTGTAAATTTTAAATTATCAAGTCTTCAGGTTCAGATTTTTCATGTGAGCTAAGTAATATGCTTTTTGTGGAGTTGAACTGCTTATTTACAGTCCAGATTTTAATTTTAAATGACTAAATTTTGAAAAGTTCAATTCAAAGGGGAAAATTTCTGAGAAAGGTCTATTTAAGAAACGAATAATTTTGAATTGGTATAAACTGTTTTGCGAAGGGTCCTGTTTTAAGATAAATTATTTTGTGAAAGGTCCTTTAAACATTTTAAAATTCCCTGATATTTCCTGGTTAGTCTCGAATTTCCAGATTACTGTTAAAATAAATTTTCAATGATTATTTCTTTAACAATATTACGTTAATGCATGGAAGCAGCAATTTCAGCAGAAAAACAATATGGGACTAAACAATGCCTATTATTTCTTCATACATTATTTTTGCAGTATATTATGATTATTGCTTACTGTTGCTGAAAAATTACCAAAAATAAAAATTATTTAAAAATCTATTTCATAAAATAATAATAATTTGTATGCTTGAGAAAAGGAAGGTAAAATGTGTGCTTTTTAGAAAATTTAAACAATTGATTTAAGTATATTTTCGACAAAATCAGAATTAAGTAATAAAACTTTGAAAAAAAAAAAAAAAGATTTTTATAGTCTATATGCTGGAATTGAAAAGGAAGGTGTGATAGTTTCAAAGAAGAGGGTAAACTGAAATTTATAGAGGAATTTTAAATAAGATTTCTATTATGGAGGAATGCAATGTGGAAGATTATTCATTAATTTAACATGTATCTCAAATTATTCGATTTAGCCAAAAAAAGTTTTTTTTTTATTATTTACATACATGTTTATTGATAAAAATACACATTGTTGGAAACATAAGTAGTAGGTAAAAACATACTTAAAAATAATTGAAATTAAATAATTACAGTCAATTTTTGAAAAAATTTGAAAAAAAAATCATATTTTAATTTAAACAGTATCAGTAAGAGTCTTATAAGCAAAAAATACTAAAAAATAAACAAATTTGTATTAGTATCCCTAAACTTCTTTTTTAATATTAATATTTTAAACGATGTATCTAAAATAATTAAAATACCGATCTTGTGATAATCACAAATAAATTTAAAGGGTGAATAATTCTTACAAACAAGTATTTTATTAATTATTTATACCCTAATTGTTAAATTTATTTGAAAATAACTATTTTCTTTCATTAAATTCTGGTTCAAAATGAAGCAATAAAACAATTCTATATATTATTTTTGGGGGGGTATCCATTACTAGAATTTTGGATGTTTTAGTATATTTCTGATATTTACAATAGTACTTAGTAAGACTAAGGGAAGTGAGACTATAAGAATGATTAAGTTGTTGATTATATTAATTTAATATTGAAAAAACTGAAATGAAATAGTCAAAGCATAGCTTTTAAAGAAATTCCATAAAAGTGTTCATTTACGGCACAACTACCCTATATGGATATTATTTTTTTCTGTGTGTGAAAGAAGGGGGGGGGGGAGACGCTTGAAATTTTCAGTATTAGTTTAACGACTTCCAAAAATATTAGGAAAATTAAGAATTGTATCAGATTGAAAGAGCTGTACTCGCTTTATTAAAATACAGAAATAAGTAATGCAATGTATAAATTCTTTATTATTAATTTAAAAAAAGCTTTATACAATGCTAATGTATATAATATATGAATATATTTGGCAAAAATGTTGCAGTAATATCAGAAATATCTCGGATTTCTTTCAAAAATAGAATTATACTTCTTTCATGAAATATTTCCATCATAATATCAAGAATAACTTATTGAAGTACATACAGAATGCTATAAAACTAAAAAATTTTGTAATTTTGTCCCTACATCTGAACTTAAAGTGTCATTGTTTACATCAATGAGAATGTATGGATTTTAGGTGCCTGTGGATTTGAGGAAGTCTGCTGTCCATTTATTTTTTAAATATCAAGATTTTTTTATATTTCATATACCTCATGTTTACTTTCGAAAAGATGTTTCATAGTTTCTATATTTTATATTTATTTTCAATCTATCATGCTGCAAGATATTTTTTATATTTTCAGTTAAAAAAAGTGTTAATGAATTTTTGAATTGTTGTTGACTGTCATAATGTAGATAAGGAATTTTTGTTTCTGGCAGTGAATTTTTTACTGTCTAATTTAGGTAATTAGTTACATACAGTTTTATTAGAAAATAATCTTTTTTGGTTTTGATTTAGTTGAATTTAAGTTTAAACTGTATAGCATTGTAGAAAATAAAATATGACAAGATTACATTTATGTTAACTTTTTCTTTAAATAATAAACTAATTTTTATTTAAATTTTTTTTATTTCTGATTTTTTAATGCTTGATACTGAATCCTATTTTTTGTTTTAAATGTATAAAGCAAATTGTTTTTATTTTCAATTTTGTTCTTAGTATTAAAAAAAAAGTAATTCTAGAATATTGTTTGACATTTTTCTAGTTGAATGCAATATGTTTCTTTTTAATTTTATTTTTGCTTGAAAATATTTATTTAGTGTTCATTTTTGAAGGAGTAGCCAACCATCCTTTATCAAATTTACAAATTGCACCCTGCCCTTTTTAAAAGTAGTAAAATGCATCACTAGTTGTATCCAGATATTTCTAATAAAAGTTTCTCCATTCCATAGTATTTCTAAACCTGTGTTCTTACAATCTTGCAAAAAAGATAGAATTTTCTTATTTCTTTAGGAAAAAAAATTGAAATTATTCAATAACCTTGTAATTTATTTGTATTTTTATGTCATAAAATCATTCAAAATTAATGTTTATTGCATATTTTCCAACATTTTTTTCTTCATTAAAGTCAATAATATATTTTCTCTTGCGATAGTCCCCTTTTTCTTTCTAGTGTAAACGAGGGTTTGAAAAAACCCGGGTTTTTTTTTAAAAGCCCAACCCTCTGGGCCCACCAGTCTAAAACCCAGGTTTTTCTGAAAAAAAAACCCGGGCTTTTTCGGGTTTTATCAAGTTTTTTTTTTTTTTTTTTTTTTAACACTTTAAATTTCTAATTTTCATATACATAATAGTTAAAATCTGAATGTATCAGTGAAACCTGGGTATAATTTTGCATTAAGAATAACTTAATGTATATATTAAAAAATCAAGTTAATTTAAAAGGTAGATTTGTGTCTGATATGACTAGTTTTTTGCATTAAGGTTATTTTAAGCCAGCTATTTTGAGTTAACAAAGAAGGTTCAGAATGTTCGAAAAAAATGTACTTAGTACTAAATACAGTTTGAAGTAATTACAACTAAATCAATGACAATCAAAACTGCACTTTGCTTTTACAAAAATTGATTACTAGTAATAATTTTACGAATGAAATTATGATTAAAATACTATACTAATGCTAAATCAGAATTAGTAAGTACTTTTTATTATAACCAATTAATAGAATAAACCAAATAATTTTACAAAGGTACTTCAATAAATTAGGATTCCCAGGATATGTGGTATTTTGTTATGAGTTTCAATGGTATAACATAACATAAAACAGATTATGTATCAGTTTTTTTTTTTTTTTTTTTTTTTTTTTAAATGGAAAAAAAATTTGTTTTTGTGATACATAAAAAATTAAGTTACAATTATTTCTTTTAAAAATTTTCATTTCATGAGAATTAACATTTTTTCCCCTTGTGGTGGAGAGAGAAACTTTATAAGTGATGTATTGTTATTAAGAAATATACCTTAATATCAGTATTAAGATCTTAATAACGATATTATGAAATTAATCTTATGTAATTTAAAGTTGAAATTTCGAAAAAACCCAGTTGGTTTTTTGAGTTGGGCAAAATCATAACAACACTGTTTTAAGTTAAATATGCTAAATTTATATAGTTTCTTTCATTAATTTTAAAAAAGAAATCAGTTGAAAACTTTTTTTTCCCTTCTTTACAGCTAATTTACTTTTTGGTCATTATATCAATGCTTAGAAATTCTTTTTAAATCTGGTTCTTTTCAAATATATTTAAATTGGCATTTATCTTTACATTAAGATACCTTAGATTAAATAATGATACAATTGTAAAAAGTAAAATCTTGAAAAAAATTGAAAAAACCCACAATGGGTTTTTTCAAGTGGGCCCACACGAAAAAACCCGCCTGGGCTGGGCCCACTTGGGCGAACCCTGGTGTAAACACTAATTTATTATAGCAGTAAATTGGCTATTTTAAAAATTACTGGATTATTATTATTTTTTTTTTAATATTGTGATATTTACAATCCTTCATTATTTGAAATTTTAAAATTTAAAAAATCTTAAATCTTTTTTAAATACATTAAAACTATATTTTTTTATATTTAAGACTTTAAAAATTACAATTAAAATAAACAAATCAAAAGATATCATTTCACCACTGAAATAATAAAATTAATACTTATAATATAATAAGTATGGTAATTTGTAATTAAATCTGAGATTTTCTGCATATAGAAATGAAAACCATGGCCTGTTTGTGTTTAAAGTTATTGATCTTGAAATTCAGAACAGGCTCAATTAAAGATATTTTGATTGAAACACTTTGACATCATATCAAATATACAGAGCAATTTTAATCAAAACCAGTTTTGTTTGCCAAATGTAACCAAAAGTGATGTCTGTTTTTTAATTGCTTAGGTATACTTTAGTTCAAATTATTCTAGGGTTAAATTGCATAACATCTGTATATAAATTTAGTTGATGTGAATAATTCATCAATATTACTTTTAGTTTTTATTATGTGTAGTTTGAAATATTGAAATACAGACTGCACATTTGCAATCTTCTATTCTGAATACTAAAGGTTTCTTTTTTTTATACAATTTTCAAAGATTTTGTACATTGAAAAAACTATCTCTAAAAAAAGTAATTAAAATGAATGATTCTACTGAATCAGTATTTGTTGACCACTCTTTTTTTTTTAAATGTTTATTTTGATGCAGGAAAAAGAGAATCATCAAAATAGATATATTTGTGTTTGTACAAAATCTGCCATTATATTTAGGTTTACTTGATAAAGGGATTGAAATTTTTGTATTTTTTTTTACCGTTTTACAAGACTTTTATCAGATTGAAATTAGTTAATTTCTATTTCCCTTATGTTTATGTAACTTAATGGTACTTGGAACAGCTTTCACTTTAGAAATCAGTCATTTTCTTTGGAAAAAGTTAATGACCTCCCCCCCCCCCCAGAAAAAAAGTAAATGTTTGTACAAAAAATTAGAATATCCCTCAAAATAAAATATTTTTTAAAATTATTATTAAGAGAACAGCCAAAAGAATATTTAATGATCTAAAAAATTTGTTGCCAATATTTCAGTTACGCACTGTCTAGTGCCAAACATGATTAAAATCTTACCTACATCATTTGAGATAGTATAATATAAGAATATTGTTTAAGTGAAAAATCTCTGTTTTGGAATTTTGATACAGTAGCATTTTAAAAATAAACTATGTGCATATTAAAAAAAAAGAGGGGGGGAGGCAAAAATGTAATGCTAATTAAACATAAAGTCTATGTAACTGCAGTTTAACTGTTTAAAAAGCCTTTTTTTATTTCATTAAAAATATTTTATTACAATGCGCATTTTTGGTCATTTTGTAACACTTCTCTCTCTCCCTCTTGTAAAAAAAAAATAAGCATATTGTTTAATACATTATTATTGGGGAAAAAAAAAACTTTAAGAAATACAACAGTCTTTAATTTAACTAGGCACATACCTAAATAATTAAACAAGAATCATAGCAATATTATCTGTTTGGCATTCACATTTCCACTCTGGCATCTTAATCTTTGAATCAATGTTTCTGCATTGTCCATTACAGTAGACTCCCTCAAATTCGCACATAATTTATGAATGTAAGAAATGAAACATTCAGTTCACATACAGAGAGAGAATTTAAAATTTTTTAATTTTACCAATTCTATGTATATTTTAATGTGTATTTTCTGTTAATATTCCTGAATCCATGTGTTTTCATGAAGAAAGAATAAATTTAGTCTTGAAAAAATTCAAGATATTGCTAATATCACTGCTAATTACAATCTTCTTACCAAATATATTTATGTATTAATGAAGCTTTTTTGGTTTTTAAGTCTGGGTAAACCTGAAATAAAACCTCCTTATTTTATTATTTTGATGTGAATTACTAATGTTCCTGTGAGATAAGCTTCATTGAATCATTTAGGAAAAATAGATTTCTTCTTTACAATGAATATTTAATCATACATTATTGATTATTAATTTGACCTTTGCTTTCAATATTTTAATCATTTTAAAAATTATCTATATTTTTATTTTAGTTTATTACTTATTTTATTATATTGTAAGTATTCGTTATAGTTTAGATTGCATTATTTATTGCACTCAAATTACTGTTTAAAAAATGTAAACAAAGTAATGACAAGAAATTTGCAAAATTCTAAAATCTGCACAACCTCTGGTCCGAAGCTGTGCGGACCCCACCAGTGGCCGAGAGGTTCTGATCTCTCAAATGGTAGACGAAAGGTGCTGGGTTCGAACCCAATCTCGGCCATTGGCCTAACCGTTCGGAGTTTTTGTGGTTTTCTTTGAACCTTGTGTAAATACGGGTTAGGTTCCCTTAGAAAGACCCCCACGAAGAGCAGTCATTTATAGATTTAATTACTTAGTATTTTGGTAAAAACGGATTACAGACTATTTTGAAATTTTGATCTAAATAACAAGTCACAAATAAAAAGATAAAGTTTTGGTTTGGATCAAACATGATAATGATATAAAAAGACAAATCCTCTTCCTTTCTAGAGATATCTTAAGGTATCATGTGCCAATCTACCTCCCCCCCCCCCCCGCTTTTCCCTAAAGTGATAACATTACATTATATGTACCAGCCCATTATCAGGCTGTTCATGTATTTGCTTTTAATTGTTCATCTATTTCCTTTCAGGGTTTAATTGGAGTTCTTTGCTGCATCTTAATTTAAAGTTTATTGATGTCCTATGTTTTTCGGATGCCTGCCATTCTGATGTCTTCATAACAAGAAATCTGGTACTTATGCTTAAAAATTCTCATTTTTACATATTTGACATTTTGCTTAAGATACATAGTAATTACAACATGATTTGCTAATTTAAATTTTTATTAGCATGATTTTAATGAGTTTTTTTTTTTTAATTTGATTTAAATCAATAGTTTGAAGAAGTTGTTTTATTTAGAATTTAGATCAAGATATTTTGTAAAGAAAATTGGGTATGGCCATAAACATGTTGCACATTTTAGGAGTAGAGGAGAGAAAGAAGGCATAAATCTATGCTTTTAAAGTCCCCCCCCCCTTTTTTTTAATCAAGTATTGAATTTTAAAATAAAAGTGCAAATAGAAAAATTTTAAGTTATTAGTAAAACAGTTTACTTTCTATTAGAATAAGAAAATTTTTAGGGTAAATATAAGCTCTTTCTAATGTATTTTTTAAATCAGAGTGAGAGAATGTAGGCAAATGCAGCTTGGGGGGGGGGGGGGGAGAATCAGATATTGTATTATATTTTTAAAAACTAATAAAGTATTTTTTAATTTTTTTTTTGGTACAAATTTTGAAGTAGTTAGTAAATAATTGTATAATCAATCATTTGTTTATTATTTCATATTCATTTTGCTTCAAAGCATATGAATAATTGTTTTTCGTTAACAAGCTAAGATGATTTCTTTCTTTATCTGTTATAAATAAACTATGTATTTTATAAGATAAACTTATTCATAATTAGTTGTGTATGATTAAAAAAAACCAGATGTATCTTGCTGGCAAATAGGATTTTTTTTTCCATTTTTAAAAATTAAATATATAAATATGGTGCATCCAAACAAAAATGGAGTTCTGCTGGAGGTCTCTTCCAAAAGTTCTTTAACTCTTAGACATTATGGGATATTGTGCTTCGCAGTGTTGAATTCATACCAGATTTTTCAAATTTATAAACTGTCTTTTGTGTACTAAATAATAAACATTTGGATGTAATTTGATAAATATTCTTTTACGCAGTTATTAAAATAATAAATTTCAAATACTTCTTGGAGATTATTGTTTCTTCTTTTGAGTGATTATTTGAAATCAACATTTTTAGTCATTAGATTCAGCTGATAACAGAAGGGGAAAAAATATTATTAGAATGCTATAAATAGCAACAAATCTTTGAATACTCTCTTATTCAACATCATATTTTGATTTTAATTCTTCATGATAATCTCCTCAATCAAGAAAAAAATTCTTGTACAGTTTGGGCAAAATCTTAAAGATAGTCCTGTTATGTATTAATTGCTTTAAATAATCTGCATTTTAAAAAAATTAATTATTTTCTATTAAACATTAAATATTTTAATCTATTTTTTAATCATTTCACATGTTTTAAGCCTTTTCTTTTGAGCAATAGATATGTTCACCAATGCATACGGATTTTCATCTTATACATAAAAAAATGACCTAGACCCTCTTTATCCAAGGCTTATTGCTAATAAAGTGTTAAAAGTAGAAATTACTTATATCCATTAATCTGAAACAAATAAATTATAAAGGAAAAAGAAAAAATATCATTAGATTTTTTCTTTTTTTTTTTTTTTTTTTTTTTTTTTTGAGGGGGGGGGGGGGGTTGGAGAAACAGTTGGTTTTAAACTATGGTTAAAACCAACTGGTTTAAACCGTGCCAACCCTGATAATTTCTCAACATTTTAATCAAAATTTATCTTATTTCTGTTTTTATTCCCAAGTACTTTGATTTTGAAATCAGTTATGTTGAAAGCAGGTACACATTGATATCTCTTAGCAAAAAGTGTGGACTAATAACTATCCCTAAACATATTTACATATGACTGGAATGTCTTCAGCATTGACATGCTGACAAAACGCAGTAGAGCATGATGATAACATACATACAACTTATAGATATTTTAAAACAGGGAACAATGAAAATACAAATCTTTGGCTTTTGCAATTATCCGTATTATTCTGAAATGTAGTGTGAATATATGTACAGTCACCGCCAAAAAAATCTTGACACTTTCGATTTTTGATGTTTTGTTAAATATCTAGAAATATACACAAGGAATCATTCTGAAACTACTGGTGTGTAAACAAAATAGTACACGCCATATATTTTGACAAAGATTTTTCCCCGAAATCTAACAGGGGGACCGTCAATAAATTGAAAAAGAACGAAGATCTTTTGGATCACCCTGTCGAAACTAATGACGCAAAACAGTTTAAACTGCAGATAATGATTAAGTGGCTTATTGTGATAAGTTGTGTCGATTTTTATGAATATAGCTTGAAAACTCGTAGAGAAATTAACGTTTTTATAAAAACGCTCCAAAATTTTTCCAAGTTTTTTGCTTATAATTTTCAGAGCTCTTTATAAAACACAATAATTTTTTCAGAAAATATGACAAACAACATTGCACATAACACCCTGTAATCAGAATTAAAAAATAATAAAAAATGTTTGAAAAATGAACGGGTTTACTAAATAATTTTTTACTGCACATGCGTCAACGCTATTAAAATTTCATTTGCATATTATGTTAGTTAAATGTATAGAGCAACTTTTGTGAAAGTCTCAAAAACATAGCTTGAAAACTCTGAAAATTATCGTTAATAGAATATTGTCAAAATCCATTATTCCCAAAATGAAGCAAAAAAATGAGGGGCTGTATCCATATTCTATTGATTAGTACCTACACAGTATTGCACGTACTACTATATTTCGATAGAACTCCTTATCTTTTTGCTTTATTTTGGAAATAACGGATTTTGATCATATTCTATTGACGATAATTTTTAGAGTTTTTAAGCTATGTTTTTGAGACTTTCACAAAAGTTGCTCTATACATTTAGCTAACATAATATGCAAATGAAATTTTAATAGCATTGACGCATGCACAGTAAAAAATTATTTAGTAAATCCGTTCATTTTTCATACATTTTTCATTAGTTTTTAATTCTGATTACAGGGTGTTATGTGCAATGTTGTTTGTCATATTTTCTGAAAAGATTATTGTGTTTTATGAAGAGCTCTGAAAATTATAAGGAAAAAACTTGGAAAAATTTTGGACCGTTTTTATAAAAACTTTAATTTTTCGTCGAGTTTTCAAGCTATATTCATAAAAATCGACACAACTTATCACAATAAGCCACTTAATCATTATCTGCAGTTTAAACTGATTTGCTTCATTAGTTTTGACAGGGTGATCCAAAAGATCTTCGTTCTTTTTCAATTTATTGACGGTCCCCTGTTAGATTTCGGGGAAAAATCTTTATCAAAATATATGACGTGTACTATTTTGTTTACACATCAGTAGTTTCAGAATGATTCCTTCTATATATTTCTAGATATTCAACAAAACATAAAAAATCGAAAGTGTCAAGATTTTTTTGACGGTGACTGTAGTGTGAAATGTAGTGTAAAACAGTGAAGCGATAAAATGTAAGGCCAGGTGAGGTAATTGCAAAAAATATTATTTTAATCTACAAAAGAATTACATTGAACATGCAAACAGGCATTGCTCTCAACATTTTAAAAACAATTTCAACAATAATATTTATAAATATTACTGATAATGAAAATTTAAAATGCATATTTTGCTCATACCATGAGGGTTTTCTGAAGAAACATGAAATAAAATCCTTCATTACTTTTTTTTGTGTGTGTGTGAATTTAACTACATTATAACCTCGATCCATTGTTTTTCTAAGGGTGCGGGGGAACAATAAATGCGGGAAAATGATGAATGCGGATTACCTTCAAAACATGAAAAAACACGATGTTTAAGCATTACTAATGAATGTAATGTATACAGTATACTAATTTATTGCTTACTAAACTGTAAAATAAATAATCCGAAGTTATAGAATATTGATATTTATTTTTAAAAAATCAAAAGTTTTGCTTGGATTTTCGATTTTATTATTTTCTTTAAATCAAAAAATAAATTTTCAAGATATGCAACTTTTTTTTTCAATTATTAATGAATGTTTATTGTATAGGCTACAATAAAATTGATGCATAGTATCTTGTTATATGTACCTACATTAAAAATATTTGCACTTTTCTACATTTATTTTCTTACAGAAAAAAAAAAAAAAAAAAAAAAAAAAAAATGTGCTGTTTATGTGAATTTAGTGTGTACTATTTAGAAAAGAACAATTTACCCCCCCCCAAAAAAAAAAATAAAAAAAATAAAATAAAAATAAAAACAAAATAAAATAAATAAAAATTTCATTCTTTTAAACAGTTGCATATAAAGATACTATATTTACTGTGTGTATGTACTAATTATTGATGTACATTAAATAGTGAATTTTAAAATTATGTGTAAGGTTGTTATTGTGTGATATTAATTGTGAACAGGAGCTATACAATATAAACTTTCAAAAACTCAGTCTTACTGAAAAAGTGTCTAAAATAATAAGAGATAAGTTACAAGTTTAAAATATACATTTTATTTAAAACTTTTTACTTTTGGGTTGTATTTTCAACTTATGACATCTTTTTTTATTATCTCAGTTGGCTTTTATGAAAAACATTGAGCTTTTTTAAGCTCATATTGTATATTTTTTGTTTGAATAAGAGTGGAATTTTTCAAATCAATGAAGTATTTGGGTTTTTGATGTGGTCGTTCACAAGAACTTTTTGACATCACAATTTAAACTTGTCATAAACTGAAACGTCAAAAATCACCAACCCTGTGGTCAGATTTTAAAAAAAATAATTTATAGCCTGAAGATGATTTTTTAAAACTTTCCACAAGTCAATTTTGTTTTGAAAATTTATTTGAATGTATTTTATCTGAGTATCATTATATTATGGCTAAGTTTAATGCATTTAACTTTTTCTTTAAGGTACTCAATGTTGCTTAATCCTGTGTGTGGAACAAACTACAGCAAACCAATTGGCACTGCTATTTATATTGTAACATGGCCAACCAATGCATTATTCTACCAAAAAACAAATTATGAAAAGAAATTTATATGAATTAATATAATTATGTATTATAATATAATGTAATTTATTTATTATAATAAATATATTTCTGTGTTTTAATTGATTGTTTTGTGATTATTTCTAATTCATAATAATCTTTATCGCTTTAATCTACTAAAATAAACAATCTTAACTTTTAACTACGTTTTTTCTAAATACACATGAAGCAGTATTTTTATTGCATTTTAAATTGTCAATGGTTAATATGTAGAAGTTTTGTTAAATATTGTTTGTTGACAATTGTAAAGATTCATAAATTTATCGGATTCATTTTAATTTATTAATCTTTTTAATTTTTATTTTGAAAATTAAATTTATAAATGCAATTTATAAATGTTTTTATAGTTTATTAAATTTCTACATATTTGTTTGTGAAGGCCCATTGAGTATTCCACTTAAATACTAAATGTAAATTCATATATTTCAGATAATCAGTGACCGTGCTGCAACTATATAAGTCATTTAGAGAATAAAGTTTGAATATTTCGATATTGTCTTCAGTTTTTTGCAGTTGTATTAAATTTGTTACAAAAATTTTGGTTTTTTAAAGATATATATAGGAAATATGTTTAAAAGACACAAGTATAGTAACATGTGTATTCTTTGTACATCAACTCAATCTAAATACTATTCATAACTTATTCTGCAGTAATTTTTTTATAATTTCATTAATTCTTTACTTCCTAATGGCACTTTAAATCACTATTAAAATAACTTGTTCTACGATTCATTTGGTATATTGATTGTAATAATACAATTTAAAATGAATTATACTTACTTTACATTATTGGTTGCAAAAAACAAAAACATTTCTTAAAGGATGATTTTCCCCCCCATTTCCATCTTTTTAGCTATTTTGGCGTTGAAAGAAAAGAGGAGAGAGGGGCAGTTTAAGTTTGGAAATATTTTTATATTTCAGTTGTAACAGTATATTCAGTTGTAGTTCAGTTATATTTCAGTCAATTATATTTGTGCATTTCTTGATTCTATAAAATATAAATAAAACATTTGATTGAAGATATAAATATTGCACAGAATCCCTATGCATTCAAATTTAATTAATTTTACTTAGCAAAATTTTTCTAAAATTTATTAATTGATTGTGTAAATTTTCTAATGTAGCTTCAAATATCACAAAAAATGCTTTGGAAAATGAAAGTTTCACAAATTTATAATTGGGAACATAAAGGTTTAAAACCCCAACATACTGTAGTAAATTTCTGAGTGATTAATTGATTTATATAATAATATTGTAAAAAATAGATTTTAAGTTAACTACATACAGAATTTCTAAAAGTCTGGTATTAGTGCTCTACATTAAAAAATATATACTAAGTTTTGCAAGAATAACAAAACACTATTTTTCCATTCTTAAAAAATCACAAAAGTTTGACTTGTTAGGCAGTGGCAGTTTCAAACATTTAACTGAAAGTAAGAAAGTAAGTAGATAGATTTGTATGTTGAGAGAAAATGAAAAATTCAATTAACTGATAAGAATCTTGGAAGTAATTGTAAAATTTTGGTCAATTTTAAATTTTATTCTTTGAAAACATATGATTTTTTTTTAAATACATTGAAATTCTTGTTTAATACATATAGATAACATAATATAAAAAAGAAACTCATGTTATATATGGATAATAATCTATATTGCATGATTAAGAAATTTTAATCTAGTGCAGTAATGAATTATTTGTTATACGGCCAAACAAAAAGTTGGTTCCTGGTCGGGCATAATCAGTATTACATACTACTCTTTTTATATTTTTTTATATATTATTTATTGTACAAGAACTGCTATTTATTTATTTTACTTTTTTAAGACTGTATATCTATACATTAGTAAAGAATGAAACCAATTTGATATAATTTTACATGTACTTCTGATATTCTTGTAACATAAAATCAGAATTTTTATTTCCCATTTATTACATACATTTTTAATTTATCGTTTTATGACTGTGAGATGTTTATATACGAGCTTTTGATTATTTGATTTTTAATAAGGTCAAACATTCATATATATGTGTATTAAGCTTATATAACAAGCTGAAAATATGATTAAATAACTTATCAAAAATTATAATCAAAAGACCAAACATGTCCAGAGTGTTTTTGAATTTGACTGACAAATTCAGAGGAGTTATTGTGGTTATTTAACTGTATTATAATTTTTTTTAACATGTGACTGTAAAATATCAATGTATGATCATTTGATTTTATTATGGATTTATTAGTATATGCTTATAAAGTATGCAAGATGTTGCCGAATTTGGGTGACAAAATCATAGGGTTGATAGGCATCATGGGATGAAAATTTTTCATGGTACATGAGATGTTTTCAAACCACGCTGAGTTAGATAAAATCACAAAAATAGTTGTGAAGTGTGTGTTGAGTAGAACAAATAAATAGGAAAACATTTATTTGACCTTAGCAGCAATACAATGTATTACAATTCCACATCAGGGCATGATTCGACATGACAAGGGATTTTTACTTCTATTGTTCAAAATTACATGTGCAAATGTCATTGCACAGCAATCATTTTGTACATGTCTACTGTGCAATTACCTTTGTGGGTTCAATTTCAAACAATTCCTATAAAACTTCCTCGTCTTTTCTTTCTCATGTCAAACTGTAATGCATTATAATCCTGCTTAGGTCAAATAAATGTTTGTCTGCTTATTATTTGTTCCATTCAATGAAACACCCTTCATAACTACTTTTGAGTATTTCTTTCAATGTGGTTTGCAACCATCTATGTTCTGTGGCAATTTTTCATCCTCTTGATGCCTACTATCACCCCTCTGAATTTGCCGATCTAATTCAGAAACACCCTATATATTTTATGGTCATATATTAATAAAACCGTAATGCAGTCAAATGACCGTACATACATATTTTACAGTCATATGTTAATAAAATCATAATACGGTCAAAAAACCATACAATGTATATTTCAAGGTCAAATGACCATCTTATACAATTACGGTCAAATGACCATTTCATACAATTACGGTCAAATGACCATTTCATACAATTACGGTCAAATGACCATTTTATACAATTATGGTCAAATGATCATTTCATACAATTACGGTCAAATGACCATTTCATACAATTACGGTCAAATGACCATTTCATACAATTACGGTCAAATGACCATTTCATACAATTACGGTCAAATGACCATTTCATACAATTACGGTCAAGTGACCATTTCAGTGAGTTACGGTCAAATGACCATTTTATACAACTACGGTCAAATGACAATATATATATTTTTTACGGTCATTTGACAATATATATATAACACGGTTAAGTAACCGTTATCTCGAAATACGGTCAAAATGCCGGACAGAATGCTGCCGTTCAAATGACCGTTTTCTGACGATGAAATTTTTAACAGTGTATATCAGCATTTTTCTGGAGCGAAAAAAATTATTTTTTAAAAATGAAAAATGCGTAGGTGGTGGCAAAAGTTGCCTTTATACTAGTACGTCAACTGCGTGAAATTTTACCGCTGAAAAAAAAATGGCTTGAGTCTGCGCTTTTGCTCTAAAAATCGAAAATTTCGGTAAAATTTGTCATTTTTTGACATTTTTTCAAAAAAGAAATTTAAAAAATCGTACAGAGTTGGTTATTATTCAAAAGTGTTACTTAAACCTTTATATTTATCTGCTTAACATATTTAAACTATAAAACAATATATGTAGTCTGTATAGTTGAAGCAAATCTGACAACTTTTGGTAAAAACCAGCGTTACCTCTCTATTGGAGCATACACCGAAATGTTGTTTTGAATGCATTTCTTACCTATCTCCTTTCAAAACTATTCTATATATAAATCTTAGTTGTGGCTGCATTTCATATCCCACTCGTCTCAGTCACCCAACAATCTAGGCCCAGTGTTTTATTTATGTATTGAATTGTTATTTTTTCCCCGAAGAAGGGCATAAATTTTCTATGTATCAAAGTAGTTTACCTGTTCTTTGTTTTCACTGACATTGGATGCTACTGGTGTGACCTACTGCATGTATATTTTTATGCCTTGTATAACAGAAAAGGAAGCTGAGTAATGTATTAGGTATGTTGTTAATTGAACATATTCAGCAGTCTGTTATCTTCTTTAAATTTTCATACATTAAATAAATTATGATTGGGAGTTCTGTTACCACAACATTTTTTCACTCAATTACATTATATATATATAATGATATACCTAAACATTGTTTGTTTGAGTTCAATTTCTAGTATGTCACCATTTACTGTACCTATTAGAATGAATATATTTTGAGAAGCTAGCAGTTTAATATTATGACGATCGTCATAGATGATTGCAAACAAAATTTGAGTGTAAAGCAACGATATTTCGAAAGAAGTTTTAGTATTTGTTTTATGTCGTTTCCTGTATTGTTTCATAGTCGAGTAATTTCTAATAAGTTTTTAGACCTATTTTTTATGTGTGTATTACATTTGGTATAAAATATCCCGCAGTATAAACTTTGATTATATATTTTGTGAATGAATCTATAGACTATGATTGCAATCTGCGCTAATATAAAGCGGAAAACTTTATTCGCTTTATGAGCCGTTTTTTTCTGCGCAAGATGTTTGCTAAATTCCTATTCCTCATTTCTTCTGAGAAATATCTTTCCCTATGAATTAGCTTTGCAATCTCCGACAGAAATGTCTAGTCTGTTCTGAGTATTTTTTACTTAATTTCAGAAAATAATTTTTCAAAATTATAATCTATTTTATAAAAAATTTGCAATAGGAACTAAATAGTATGTAGACAAAGATTTTTTTATTGATCCAGTAAATTCATGTAGATTATAACATTTTACTTCAACTTCTCAAATAATTGACGCAGAGGAAATTCAATGGAGTTGAAGTAGGATATGATCCGTTATTATACATAATTCTAAGCTTACCCAAAGAAAAATGGTTCACAGTGACAAATAGAATTCTCCTAAATTTAAATGAGTACTTATAGTCGATTAGAGTCTGTACATTCTCTCAAAAAGTACTATGCATTATCAGTTTATGCACAGGACAGTTCAACATCAAATATTCTTCACTTTAAAATGGGGATCTAAAAGTTAATGGGAAATTACCTGGCTACGAAAACACTTAAAAAACGGCATAAAACTAATGCAAAAAAAGTTATTTACAACAACGTTTGCTCTACACGTGCAGGACAATTTCCCATTGCAATTCTGTCTGACGATCATCAGAAATCACTTAATCAGCTCGCTTCTCAACATATAAGAAATGCAAAAGCAGAATGAATGATGGCATATTTATAGTTTAAATACCTGAAATCATCTTTGAAGCAGGTCATTACGGAAAAAATATAATTGACTGAAAAAATGTTGTGGTAACACAACTTCCAATCACTTCATGAACTGGATGTAAGTTTGGTAAAGATAATAGATGGCCGAATAGACCCCTTTATTAATATTCCCGTACATTACTCTGCTAATCATTTTTTTTCTATAAGTTGTAAAAATATACATTAAGATAGTCACAGCAGCATGTGGATACAAAGAACAGATTAACTAGGTGGATGCATCGAAAACATGCCAAATTTTGATAAAGAAAATCACAAATCAATATATAAATAAAACACTGTACTAAGATGATCAAACAGTTGGGACGGGTGGTATATGAAATATAGCCACCTCCACGACGTATGTCCAAGGTAGTTTTCAAAAGAAGAGCTGTATTAAAAACAATTCATTGTATGTCCCAATAGAATGGAAATGCCGTTTTCTTACCAAAAGTTGTCTGTTTTGCTTAAGCTATACGGAATAAAGATATTGTTTTATAGTTTAAATGTGTTAAGCATATAAATATAAAGGTTTAACTAACACTTTTAAATAATAACCAGTTCTGTAGGAGTTATTAAATTTTTTGAAAAAGTATCAAAAAATGACAAATTTTACTCAAAATCTCGATTTTTAGAGCAAAAGCGAGACTCAAGCCATTTTTTTCAGTGGTAAAATTTCACACAGTTGATGTACCTACCCGTTTGGCACCTACCCGTTTTTGATTTTTAAAAAATAATTTGTTTCGCTCCACCCTAATCTATATCTATATCTATATCTATATCTATATCTATCTATATATATATAACCTATCTATCTATGTATCTATCTATCTATCTATCTATATATATATATGTATGCAGGGTGTCCCTAAACTCATGGTATGTACGCTAGGGGGTAATATGTTCTATTACCATCGAGACGAGTAATAGTAAATAGGAAACCAAGGGTCCTAAACGTTTTCCAAAGAAGATAACCGCCATCAAAGTTTGGGGCCCAAAATTTCAAATACACATAAAAAACGGAAAAATTGGCCGATTGATTTGTGGTTTTCACTAAAACTATTCTTTATGACGGTATTTTCTTGAACATAAATTATAAAGATAAATTTCGAAAAATGCCGATAGAAGGCGCTTTAAACTTTGGATTAACGAACAACTATTTTTTGCCGTTTTTTTCTGCATCTTATTAAATTATTTGGTAAGCTTAGACTTAAACTTAAATTTTGAGCTTTAAATATGAATAGTCAGATGTCAGTGCCATTATCTTAGTAGAATTCCCACTTCAAAAATAAATCCGGGAAGTTACTAAAAGTTTTTTTTTTTTTTCTTAAATTTGGATTTATAGAACTTTTTATGTAACGACAACAAAAAAAATATGACTTTACTATAGAAAATTATTGGTTGTTATTTTGTTTACAATAGAAAAGTATGTTTTCGTGAAATCATATTTTTCTATAGTAAATAAAAAAAATTGTAAAGATATTAATATGTTTTTCTGAAGTCTTTTGGTGGATGCCTAAAATGTTTTATGTAACTGATCCTCCGAATTACAAATGAAATTTTTGTAAGATTACTGTTATTATAGTACCTTGTTTTGTAAAGCTGCATAAAGCTGTAGCTTTGCAAAATGTAGTTTTGTATATTTACATTTTTTTTTTTTTTTTTTTGCACAGTGTACAGATAATATTGTAGAAAGCTAAAATACTTCCGTAAATTTAATACTGTAGAATTTCAATCTGTACATTTTTGTACAAGGTACCTACATAGAAGTTACCAAAAGTATCAGTAATATAATATAACATATATTCTTTTCTATTAAGTCTTCTTTATCTTAGATTTTATGTAAGTAAAAATAAGCACGAGCATAGAAAATGTAACCGTGCCGTGCTTTAGATTAATATTTTTTTATAAAATAATTATATTTAAATTTTATTTTTGATTGTGTTAATCAAGAAATAAAAGTACAAACGTATGGGAAAATATTTTAAATATCAATTTTTGTTTTCTCAATAGTATTATGTATCCACATTTTCTGAATTTCATATTGTCTTTTAAATAAGATTTTTTGGATTTAACATATCAGAACATTGATTCTGAAAGAAATTCATATATATATATATATATATATATATATATATAAGTATTAGATAGAACAGAAATTGCCTTTAGCGTATTTACAAATGAAACCTCTTACTATGTCTCATTGTTAGAAGAATTCGTAAGCTATTAAGGAATGTCTTTGTTTTTCCCTTGGGGTTGTATAAATTTTATTGTCCTTTAAAGATTTGTCTAGTATTTTGCTCGAAACTTATTTTAGTCTGTCGATAACTCCAAATCATGTAAGAGAATCAGTTGTAATGATCGTATCTATTAATAATAATGTAAAAATGGTGTAATAAAAAAAGAAATATATATTAGTTTCAATAATAAATGTTAATTAATGAAAATAAAAAATCATTACTATTATGTCAACCTATTTAAATGTGCATTTTTAAGATCAGTAATATTTAATTACAGCAATTTATAGTAATTTATATATATTTTTTGTTTTAATCAATGTCTTTTATCGTAGATACGTTTTATTTTAATGCGAAAAAAATTATCATACATATTTTCTTATAATAAAAGTCATTTAGATATAAAGATGTTTTAAACTGTGTTAAAATGTTTAAAATGAAATAAAAATAAAATCATAATAAAAATGAAATGCCTATCGAATTTTACACTTATGGTAAACATTTAAGTACAGTCACGCAGAATAAATTATATATATATATATATATATATATATATATATGTGAGTGTGTGTGTGTGTATGTGTGTGTGTGTATATATATATATATATATATATATTTGTTTTGTGTTTTTTTTAATGATGTTCTGGTTCTAATTCATTGTTATTGCACTCTTTTTTTTTACGTTTTTCATCACTATCATATATTCATATAAAACTGTCTATCTATCTATCTATATGTATATATATATATATATATGTATAACCTTTTTTATCTTTATATATAACCTTTAATTAATTATAGATGTAAATACTTATCAACTGTATCAGTCACATTTTCAGAAAATAATTATGTTCTAAATTATTTTCGGAAAATATGACTAAAATAGTTGATGAGTATTTACGTCTATTAATATATGTATATATATATGTGTGTGTGTGTGTGTATGTATATATATATATAAATTGTGAATTGAAATTATGAATAACATTTAGCATTGTGATTGTACCAAACACAACAACTTTTAATATTCGCACCGAACTCTTACAATATTAGAAATTTTTGCGCCTTTTTTCTTTCGGGATATCAAAAGGGAAGTTATTCAGTTTATAAGTTTTAGATAAATGTATGTTTTCAGTTTAAGACTCCTAATGTTAAAATCTTTATTCATTTTTAGAAAACAGATGGCAATGCGGTTAATTCATGCAACTCAACTCAACAACCTGTTTTGTAATTGGGATTGTATTTTGCGTTTCCATTCATACAGCTGCGACGATCTAGTATTAACCCCCTCCCCCCCCTGAGTTACCTGGATTCTCATAGACGTATACCATTGTTTTGTCTATATTACCATTGTTTAAATCATTTAATTTTTTTTTTTTTTTTTTTTTTAAGAGTAATGATAAAAGGAATACAGTGAAAAATTAATTTAGAATAGCAGCATAGCATTAAAAACACAGGAGAATTATGAATAAAGGTGTTGTTGCATTTTTAGTTTAACAATAGTGACTACGGTTCAAGGAGTTTTAATATTAAATGTACCCGAATATACCAGTAATTTTCTAATAAAAGTCCTATAAAGCAAACATCTATTTAGTTTACAAATTTGTGGTTTTCAATTTAAAAGATTTCGTGTCCTCTAAAATGAACTTAAGCGTGAAACTCACACACATATATATATATATATATATATATATATATATATATATATATATATATATATATATATAAGCAGCTGTGACCTGTTTTGTGCTCATACATATTATTAAATTTTCTTAGATTTCAAATAAGCATAAGTATACGTGTTACAATTTATTCTTTAAAATGTAATTAAACAAAAGTATGAATACTTTTTTTTATAATATTACTTAATTTATAGAGGTAAACGAATATGGGTGATGTAATTTTAAGAATTAAAAACATAGTCATCGTTTATTTATAATAAAATATTCTTTCTGTGAATAACTATTATTCTTATGAAAAGTGATAATAAAAAAAATCCGACAAAAATTTGAAGTTCTTAAAGAAATCCATTAGATTTTAGCTTTTTACTGTGAAATATCTCTTATATCAAGCACAAGAAAATAGCTTCCGTTAAAATATTCAGAGTTATTTTATTCTTAGGACAATCAGTGCATTACTTGCGATGCATGTATTCCCAGCGGCAATTCTAGAAAATGAAAACGAAGAAAATAGTATTAGATATGGAAAAAGTTTTACTTTTAAATATATAGTTCATTTGTAATAAAACTCTGGTTATTAACATTTGCATTATTAAAATTTTCAAATATTTGAATATTGCATACATATGCATATATATATTTCCCATATCATATGTTCCTAATTGAAATTATATTTTACACATTTAATTACGTTTGAGAAACTGCTATAAATTTAATTAGATATTTCTAATATATATTAGATATTAGATATTTCTTTCGTAACATTATTACTTTTACTTAATCCTTATAAATATGGTGTAAATTTTCGACTAAATTTAATGATCTTTTTAAAATCAAACTGGTAGTTTCAGGCAAATTCGTGATGTTACGAATAAATGTCAACATTAGAGCTTTAAATTAGCTTGTAAAAATTATACTTAAAAGCACATGAAACATAAAATGGTTCTCTTTTTGTGTGTGGGGGGTTATCAGCCTTAATATTAGAACTAAAATATTATGGTTAAAGTGATTATGGCCAATAAGATTATGGTGCGAAATGATTATAAATCGAAAAGATTATGTTGCTAGAAGATTTTTAAATAATATATTTTAAGTAGTGTGGGTGTGTATTTTTTTTCTTTCCCTTTACCCAAATTTTTTTTTATGTTTTTGTTCACTTTTTTTAAATTCTATTTTAGTTAAAACTTAGCAAAATGTATAAGTAACTTGTTTCTTTAAAATATCTTACATTATAACTCTGAGCGAATTTTTTTAAGTAATGAAAAATGTCTCTTTAGAATTTTTAAAATGAGTATTATCAAAGCTGTTTAATAAAATATTTTTAGTTTTATTTCGGTAAGCCAAAATGAAAATTTCCTATTATTTTTCTGAAATAGTAATCCGTAGAAAGTGGACATATATCATATATAGTATAGTTTCAAAATGTACTACAATTTTGGGATAAATATAGTCTGTCTCAAAAGTTTAAAGCACAAGCATAAAATGTCGATTTTCAAAGAACTATAAAAAGTTAGAATGGATAACATTTTTTTTTTTTTATTTACAGATTTTGCAACATTATTTAAATAAATAATATCAAAAATAGAAAAAATAAAATACATAATTTTAAAAAATATAATGCAAAAAATGTTATAAAAAACTGTCTCAAAAGTTTATGCACAATGTCAAAAACAACCATATTTATAATTTTTACAGAACTTTTACTAACAAATTATTTTTCCGTGATTTTGAACTAGTTCAAATAAACGTGTGTCTATCGAAATTATTAGTTTTTGTAGGGTTTTTGGTTACAAAGTATACCATTCTTTCTCAATGTCATCTTGGAGTTCTTCAATAGAGTCATATTGCTTTCCATTGCTGTAAATCACGTGGTTTAAAATACGCCAGACATTCTTAATCGAGATGAAGTCTGGACTTAAATCTGACTAATCAAGAACTTTATCTTTTTTTTTTTTTTTTTTTTTTTTTTAGAAAGCAAAGTTTTGTAGAATATGATACGTGAGTTGAGGCATTGTTTTGTTGAAAAATCCATTCAAACCCCCCAAAATGTTACAGAATGGAAGCAAATGATACTTTAGCGTCTCTTGAGTCTTTTTTGAATCTTGTCTTCCTTTTAGAAAAGCCAGAGATGTCTGGCCATTGAATACAAATGCCCCCCCACCAAACCATAGCAGATTTACCTCCTTGCTGCCTGCTGAAAAAATGCCAATGGTTTCTTGCATAAGTCATTGCAATACGCGTTCCAACCATCAGGGCCATCTAAATTCCACTTTTTCTCATTGCTGTATAAAACAGTAAGCCACTTGTCCCCGTACGACATGCGTTTTTTATCCCAGTTCTTTCTTGCCTGTTTTTGATGTAATTTAAGAGACGGTTTACAAGCCATTTCCACTTTCTCAAGCCAATATGATGTAATCACACTCTTTAATATGTCTATTTACAGTGTCTTTGGACACCTATACGTGTACACTGAGATTATTTTTAATTTGCCAAACGGAACATATTTTGTCTAGATACCAATCTCCGTATTCTCCGATCAGTCTGAACAGTTGTTATATATGGTCGTTCACATCTTGGTTTCCGCTTAAAATTATCATTTCTAGAGAGTACTTGATATATACCTAACTTTGATGTATTTAAAGCTTTTTCAATTTCAGAAACAGTTTTATTTTGCGATTTCATTTTAAAAACTTTCAAAAACTCACTTTTTGTGAATTCTTCACCCTTCGACATTTTTAAAATGGGAGGAAATAATTTTTCCACCTTTTATACTTGTATAAAAGTGCAGTATGATGTCATGAAACGTTATTACAAAATACCAATCCCGAGTTTCTAAAAAAATGCATAAAGTGCTTAAACTTTTGAGACAGCGTTTCTTTAAGAAAAAAGAAAAATTAAATGTAAATAAATATATTTATTTTAACTACCCAAAATGGCTTATTTTATTTTATTTTATTTTGATTAAATGTCGAGTATTTATTGTAAATTAGCATAAAATATTTTCTTCTTCAATTATTTTAAACACGATTTGCAAAGTGCTTAAACTTTTGAGACAGACTATAATACTCACACAAAAAATAATAATAACATTATGTGCTTGTAACATACATTTTTCAGAATTTATAACATGATTTTATTCAGTAATTCATTTCAGTAATCTGTATTGTAATCTTTTAGACATAAATATGAAAATTAAAATTCACTATAAATTAATATTAAATACATCTCAAATGATTAAAGATCAAAATTATTTTTTTTTTTCTATACTTTTATAAAAAAAAAAGTTACAGATAGAAAAACAGTATTATTTTTAAAGAAAATTTTTTTCAATTATTTATTTTTATTTATTTGAAATTCACTGTAACATTAAAACAAACTGTGACATATTTCAATGTTGTTTTTAAAAAGAAGAAACTTTATAGAAGAAAATATTAACAACAGTTTGGTGGAAAATGGCTGACATTTTGCGATTTACAGTAAATTTTTAATTATTTCGTAACATTTTTAGTATTTTATATATATGTAGAGAGAGAGAGAGAAAGAGAGAGAGAGAGAGAGATTTATAGATAAAGTGTCCCTTATGTGAGATATAAATTTTACTTTTTCTGTAATCTTTATGAAATGCAATTATACTCAAAAAAGGAAATAATGCATGCTTAAAATAATATCGGTAGAATTTTGTTTATTTATTTGATTTGATATTCTTCTAATTTTATTACATTTTCCATTATTAAAATTTTATAAATTTGAAAATTATGTTCAATTATCTATATGTTTCTATTTATATTCCTACATTATATAGTTGTTCACCTTTATGATATTACAATAGTGAACAGTGAAAGATCTGGGGATTTACAATGTAGCGCCTTAACTGAACCAACTATTACAAAAATTACAATTTCTGATAATATATTAACGTGACCGCCGTTACTGCGGAACTTTTCAACTACACTCAATCCTGGCGAGTATTTTTCGAATTTTTTGTATTATCTCTGAAGATGTATTATTTTATTAAAAACAGAGTATGTTTGTCCGTTAACTAATACTTTAGTTCACCTTAACTACAACTAACTTTTACAAAACCATGAAATGCTACAAATAGACTTGAAAATAAAAATAACATGATTACTAAATGGTGTATAAAATGAGCAAAATTTAAAAGCTATACTAACATAAAGGTAAATTTAAGAAATTTAACATTTCGATCTTCGCCTGAAATCTTCATCAAAAAACTTCTTTATAACTGCTTCTAAATAGAGTAAAACCACTTTGAAATTCAAAATTCATTATATTACAACTATTGTTTCAACCGATAATTTTATTGAAAAAAATGATTAGAAGAAATAAAGTTTGCAACAATATCATTTCATTCAAAATCCATAAACATTAATTGCACATATTACAATATTACCTTATTATTGAATTCATTCATCTTTTACTTTTCAACGTAAGATCCCACTCGTGTTTCTTCTTAGTTAAACCATTTGAATGTTTATTCTGTATTTTTGTTAGGTAGATATTGGTAATGCCTGTGTTCCTGTTTATTATTGGTTAAAGAAATAGTTGACTGTTAATATACATCACTTTTAAATTTCAATGTGGTTTTACTGTATTTGGAAGCAGTATAAAGAGGTTTTCCTCTTGAAGATCTCAGACAACTATCAAAACTTCGAACTCCTCAAATTTAGCTTAGCCTCCTTAGTCTTGAGACAAATATTACGTGTTACTACAAAAACTAATTTAAAATTATTATAAAACATGTACAAATATCCCTCAGTCTATATATCGGTGCTTCTAATACGCACGCGATTATTGAAAACGTTTAGATGTAATTTCTCAATTCTAGAAACATTTATATTAATTTAAAGAGTGTTTTTTATTGTCACCTCCAGACAACATCAGGACTGAGGGGGTTCATGTTTGTATAGTTTTTTTTTCATTAATTTTTGCACCACCATTTAGTATTCATGTGATTTTTATTTTCAAGCTTATTTGAAATTACAATACATTAGATTAAAATTGGTTTACAAAATATAATAAAACTTTACAAAATATGTTTAGTGATTGATAATAGATCAAGTTTCTAAATTTTATTTTAAGTAGATTGAGATTTTACTTTGTAACGTATTATAATAATTGTCAGAAATCGAAAATTTTATTAATATTATATGGAGTATTTCATAAGAAAAAAAAGCCGTTTGAAGCTGTTCCTTGTAATTTATACACACATAAAAACACACTTTGCACGTTTATATTTACATTCATCTTGGAATTTATAAATTTATTGTTTATAAAATAATTTTGTCAAATTAAATAAAAAGATATTTTTTAATATCACTTATTTCTTAAATAATTAAACAAGTCGGCCTTTTCTTTTGAAGTAACTAAATAATAATAATTATAAATTCTTATTCGTTTATTCGTAAAGATTTTGTTCATCAGTAAATAGTATCCTTGTAAAAAAATGTTTGAAAATTGAATTGAAAGAAACATTAAAAAATTCGGAACATTTTAAAATTACTCGAAACCATTTTACTCAAACATTTCTTTAGACTCGAAATCCATTAGATTTTAACTTTTTATTGCAAAGTATCTCTTATATCAAATACTGGAAAATAGTTTCTCGTATAATAGTCTGCGTTACTTTATTCTGAAGACAATCAATGCATTATTTTCAGGGAGTTTTACCATTTGTGTGAATTGTGTAAAGAGATGTAATTCTTGAAAATGAAAAAAAAAATCTAGTTAAGATAAAGAAAAGAAAATTTTATATTCATACATAATTTTGATTCTTTTAATGCATTTATCATTATTCTTTTTTTCCTTTTTCTTAAATTTTGTGACTAATACAGAGTTCCTAAATGGTACGCCAACAAATATTAATATTTTCTTATACAATTTTTTTTAAATTTTCCTTGCAAATTGCACATAAAACAGCAACAGGAATTGTTTTTAGCGAGAATTTTGTAGAAACTCAAAGTGAAATTTTCTATTAAATAATACTGGTGTTCAGTTCGCGGACCATTTGGGAGCCCTGATAATAGTATCTATTGTTAATTAGAATTTTTCATTACACATTTTTACTCAATTAAATTTTATGAATCTTCAGCACTTTAAATAGTGTGTCTTATTAACTTTATAGAAACCTTGCCCCTAAATTAGAGTTGTAAAAACTAACACGATGATTTCTGTTTGAATGCATTTTTCCGTTGAATCTCTGATTGTTTTCATAGCATTTTCCATTTAATATTATATTTTAAAGCCCTTATTTCATACAAAATATTTATTTCACTATATCCTGTTATAAATATAAAGTCAATATTGCTTCTTTGTAGATTTTATTATGGATTTATATATGTATGTCTTATGATAAGTATTATTGTTTTGGCTATAGTGCAGAAATTTTCTCATTCTTTTGTAAAATCAAAATACGTATTTCCAAGTATCTACTTTCATGTTCATTCAAACTCTTCTGTAGGTTTCTGAGTATTAATAATTTTGATGATTTATTTTAGTTTAGAGTAAATACAGTTTTTATTCAGACCATGAGATATGTTGATTTTATTTTAAGGGATTACATATATCTGATAAAATGGCTTTTCATTAATTTTCTTGTTCGTATTTCTTATCCATTTTCTTTAATAAAAAAATTATCTGTATATAAATTGATTACTTGAATCTTTAAAATTAAAGATTTGGTCACACTTTATATAATAAACTTGTTTTTTTTCTTTGATTTTAAAGTTATATATTCTAATTATATTTGTATGTATATACATATACACAAAATTGTATACATAATTAGATAAATAGCTACTTTATATCAGTTACAATGTAATAATAGAGGAAAAGAAAGTAGCGTTTGAAACAGCGAATTGTGTACCGATAATTATGAAAATGTTTCCTTTTTATGCAAGGGTAATTTTCATTATCTCTTTAAAGACATTTCTATAACAAGCAATAAGCTATAAGATACTGCAATAAGTACTTTTATTAAATATCCTCAGTGCAGAGATTAATCAATATCTGATGAGTTATACATAATTCACTTTAAGTGTATTTACTAAAAAAACTGGAAGAAGACGTATTAAAATATTTTTATTTTTTTCCACAATAAATAATATATTTTATTTGAAGGGTGCAGTAATTAGTAAATAACAAATTACTCGTAAAATGTGAAGTTAAAATGATTTACAATAGTTCCACTTATAACTTTTGAATATTATATATATATGTGTGTATATATAATTATATAAATAACATATATAATAAATTAATATAGATAAATTAATATATATTTATATAATTAAATATATATTTTAATAAAAATTTTATGAGTTTTGTAATTCAATTAATGATTTTACAATTTATAAATACATAACGCGCAGGATTTTTTTAAAGTAAAATGTCACAATGAACTAATTTTTTATTTTTTGACAGAATAAAAATGTAATAAGTGTTTTAAACGACCTATAGATAAAAGAAATACGTATATAAGGCTCAGGTGTTGATAAAAACTTTTTTAAAACATCCCAAAATTTTCATCTTAATCATTTATCTACCGAATTATGAATTTATGAAAAAATTACATTCTAAAGCATTATACCTAAATTCTTTAAACTAAATTAAAAGATTTACATAATCACTTATTAATTGTTTAAATAATTTTAGAAGGATTGAAGAATTTAGAAGGATTCATTAAGTTTGAAATTACGGGAATTTTATCAAAATATTATACCAAAGAAGAAAAAAGTCAGTGAAATATATCATTAAATGTTTTTTATAAATAAATGAAGATTTTTTTTTATTTTATAGTGTAGTAAACATTAAACGAAAATTTCCAAATCCATTTATATTATTGATCATTATTCTCCAATTGTAATATTTAACGTATTACTTAAAAAACACTGTAATCAAGTTTATAACATTATTTTAAAAGTAATTAAATATATAATGAACGAAATTAAACAACAATATATAAAATAAATGAATATACTTTTAAGAAATTAGCAATTTTTAAAAAAGTACATGCACAAAGGTATGTATATAAAAGAATTAACTTATAAAATTGTCCTACATTGGTTTGCCCTACGATAGATTTAAAAAAAATCAAAGTTGGTATGGTATTGAATTAAAATTATTAAAGCATTAAAATGAATAACTACTTTTTTAAATATTAAAATATACGTATGGGGTAGAAGAAAGTTTTGGGATTAGCACATCCAACTAGCTTACAGATTATTATACGTTAGAAAAATTACTGATGATAATGTTGACTGCAATTTTAAGCATTCAGAATATTCAAATTTGCTTGTAAAATGACTCGAAATTCATTACATTTTAAGTTTTTACTATAGAGAATCTGAAACACCGAAAAAAGAATGTTTTCATTTGTAGAAGATTAAATGTCTAAACTGGATTTACTTCAATATGGGACGCGGGGATATTTTATAGTTTACAAGTTATAGAGATTATTATTTAAGTCGGAATTCATTATATACTTTTATCTGGAAGATTCTTCGACAGTACTTTTTGTTCGTGCAAGTAAGCAAGATTTGAAAAGATTAAATATAAACATTTAGGTATTTTATTTAGTTATTTAATTTTATAAACTATTTATAAACTATTCAAAAAGAAAAAAATATATATTATTTACTACGTGCAAAATTTTACACGTAGTTATGAAGGAATTCTGAAAAAAAAAAATACGGGTTTCTGTACTCAAAGACTTTCATCTAAATCACAAACAACCCCAAAAAGTTAATTTGTCATTTACAAACATTTATTGCTGCAATAAACACGTAAGAATCAACGTCCGATCAAAAATTTGCTATGTAAATTTCATGTTGTGCCGACAGTATATTTATTAGGAATTAATGTGTTTATTGCATAAGTATGCAATGTATTCTATGTACTTTCAAAATGTTATGGGAGATTTTGGTTATGTTCGCAAAGTAGCTTTTAGTTTAAAATATAATTCGCAAAATGTATGCCGGTGCAATAAAATTTTTATCTCTGTAAGGATCACACGTTAAACACGTAAGAATCAACGCCCCATCAAAGCTTCGTTAGGTAAGTTTCATAATGTGCAGAAAATATATTTATTAGGAAATAATGTGTTTATTGCATAAGTATGAAATGTATCTCATGTTCTTTTAAAATGATATGGGGGGATTTTCCTTGTGTTTGCAAAGTAGCCGTTAGTTAAACATATATTGCACAAAATGTATACCGGTGTAATAGTGCCATCTACTGTGTTAGTACCCCGGTTGCAAATTCGCAAACACTCAACGTTCCAGCGCGCGTCTCGCCAACTCTTCTAGTCAAGCGCTTTGGCGAAAAAATGAAGTTCGACGTGCATACATGCATTCTACATTCTGTCGTAGTACCGTAGTTTCAAGTTTACAGATGCAAATGTTTATATTCATTTTATTTGAATATTTTGGTTACAAAATACCTAAGTAAAAGAATTTGTTTTTCGAAGATTTTTTTTCCTTTGCAGATTAATTCAATCTACATAAGCTTTTATTGATTAGACTAATGAATACTGATGTTGTTACAAAGTAAACGATGTTGCTGAAAAATTCAAACTGCATATTTCTAGCGTTTTGAAGATATAATAGTTGAAACAATAATTGACTTAGTTCATCAAGATATTTAATGCTCATTAATGAAAATAAATATTTTTCAGCATTTATGGTTCGTTAAGAGGAACACTAAAAAGAATTGTTTGCGGTGTATTTTATTTTAAATGATATTACATTTTTTTAACATATTGAAATATATATATATATATATATATATATATATATATATTGTTGATTTTCAAAGACACACAAAAGTACTCAACTACTGTACATTCAACTACAGTATAATTGCTGGAAGTACGATTTCAATTGCGGTGCGCGATTTCACATTATTTATTATCTATTTTTTCATGTTACTTGGTGTGTATAAATTCCATAGATTTTATATATACAGGGCTGTACAAAAAATTCAAGTACAATTTCGTTTATTGACGGCAATTTTAAAGGAGATGTTCATATTTGTTAAGTTTTTAACTAAATTAATTTTTAGCATACTGCGTAGTATACATACACCTTTATAGATTATATACAGATAATTCAGAAAAAAAACCTGATATTTTTTTTAACCCGCGAGTAGTCGCGACTTTTTTCACAACGTCATTAGTCGCGCTCGGTCTTTTCGCCGCTAGCCTTCCGCATACCAAATATGTTAAATAAGAAATATTTTTCTCCTAATATACGAAAATAACACTTCAATGAAGATATAAATTTGCAGTTTTCTTAAATTATGCATTTTATGCATGAAATCTGGAGTAAAAGTAAAAAGTAAAAATGAACTGACATTAGGGATTGTTACATAGACTTTTTCGCCAATTTCAACTTTGTTTCTAAAAATGTACCTGAAAGAAAAATACAGGTGTCCTGTTACTTCACTAAGGTGGTCATGAAATTTTCAAAGTCAGCTAGTAGTAGTTCATAGTAGATCGCCTTTGTATCTGTAATTTGATACAAGTTAGGAGAAGATAAGTTATATGGGCGGCGAAAAGACCGACACGTGACTACTGACGGGTTAAATGTCGATGGTAGTTGCAGAAATTGGGCTTTAAAATTGTTTATTTAGATATCATGTTCCAGCTTAGTAAAATGTAAAATTTTGTTACAGTATTCTGAATGATTTGAAAATGTTATGCTTCATACATGTTGAATGGTGATTACATATGCTTCACATTTTTCATAATCTTCTTTGGGTGCATGTTTTTCGTTGTTGTTTATTTTATTACTTTTTTCTTCAAAAATCATTGATTTTTTTATGCAGATTGTTAAGCATAGATAGTATAAAGTGCATTCTGAAGGAATAATACAGAATTCCAAGAATAGAATAAATTCAAAAATAAGCATTATAACGGTTATTTCGTTATATATTATTTCTATGCACCCCCGTTCCCTTTTCAATTCAAAATTCGTTTAAAATTATGCTTCATATTTTTTTTTCATTTCCCTCAGCCATTACTTCTTTAACTGCCAAAATTAATGCCTCTGTGTCATTCGTAAGAAATATGCCCGCACTTTAATCAACCGTTTCAAACAATTTCCAGATGTTAGCTAAGTCTGATCGGATGTTCTTTTCATTGCATTTTATGGGCATCACACAGTAAAGCGGTTAAATAGCAACTTAATGCCTCTTTTCCTTTCATGAGAAAATGCTAAAAGAATTTAACATCTGCGCATTAAAATCTGGTTGTTCTTGTCTGGGCCTCTTAACGAACACATAATGTTTGCAGTTCTTGGGTGTGAACTTTTCTTCTCGGCTGTTACAAAAACCCTTGCTGCACGTGTAGCTTAAGGTATTGGCAACCATAGGAACTTTACCCTCCTCTTTCCAGCAGGGCAGTCAAATTGAATACCGATCATACCAGCTGCGGTTTGGCTGCAATTTGTCGAGTCGTTTCCATTGTACATGGGCAAACTTTTGTATTTTGGCGACTTTGCTCTACACCAACGCTGTGTATGTTGTGTCTGTAAGACGGTCACTTCGCCCGCTGATCTCGAACGAAAAGGTTCAAGTTTGTGCCCGCAGACTCACTCTTCGATCATCTTATTGTACCTAACCTTATTATATATGGATAAAAAAAAAGTGTGACTTATTAATCATTGTGGGGTTTTTTGCTATCTTTATAACGGACATGGACAACAGTACTTTTATTCAGTTCTTTTCAGTACTGCGTTGTAATCTAGTAAAAACCATCATTTGAACTCCAACAAAGTAATCTCCTTCATATGTATCTGATACTGGTCACGGCACCAGATCACCAGTATTGTACAGTTGATATCTTTAGCATGGTGGAATTAATATGTCATTATTTTATCTTATTTTACAGTTTTCTTTACATAACATTATTGTCCACATAGATAGGTAATAACGCCAAAAAGCATTGGTCAAGAAATCTCGTCATGATAGATTGAAAATATATAACTCATAAAATATTCTTTCTTGCATAGATATTCAATAATTTGCTCTACGAAATACTACCTTTGGTTGACAAAATATATTAGGTAGCTTTCATTACAAAAAGTAAAAAGCTACCTATTGCAGCCGTCCGGAGGAAAGCACTTTCGGAAAATTTTGGTATATTTTCACCGATCATGACCCCCAGACCCCAAAACCACCCTCCGTTCAAATGTTGACATATATATATACATATATATATATATAACCATATATATATATACAGGGTGTCCCTAAACAAATGGTATATACGCAGGGGGTTATAGAACACATCAAGACGAGTAATAGTAAATAGGGAACCAAGGGTCCCAAACGTTTTCCAAAGGAGATAGCCGCCATTAAAGTTTGGGGTCCAAAATTTCAAATACACATAAAAAACGGAAAAATTGGACCATTGATTTGCGGTTTTCACTAAAATTATTCTTTATGTTGGTATTTTCTTGAAAATAAATTATAAAGATAAATTTCGAAAAATGCCGATAGGGGGCGCTTTAGACTTTGAAGTAATGAAAAACTATTTTTTGCCGTGATTTTTTGCATCTCATTAAATGGTTTACTAAGCTTAGACTTCAACTTAAATTTTGAGCTCAAAATATGAATAGTTGGAACCGATTAAGCAGCACAAATTTAACTGTGTTCAGAGGGTTGAAATTTCAAATGATTATAAAAAACAGAAAAATTGGTCGATTGATTGGCGGTTTTCACTAAAACTATTCTTTATGTCGGTATTTTATTGAAAATGAATTATAAAGATAAATTTCAAAAAATGCCGATAGAGGGCGCTTTAAACTTTGTAGTAACGAACAACTACTTTTTACGTTATTTTTTGCATCTCATTAAATGTTTTCGTAAACTTAGACTTACACTAAAATTTTGAGCTCAAAATCTGAATAGTTGGGAGTGGTTAAGTAACACAAACTGAAATGTGTTCAGAGGGTTCAAATTTCAAATGATAATAAAAAACGGAAAAATTGGTCGATTCGTTTGCGGTTTAAAATAAAACTATTCTTTAAGTCAGTATCTTCTTGAAAATGAATTTTAAAAATAAATTTCAAAAAATTCCGTTAGAGGGCACCTTAAACTTCAGAGTAACCAACAACAAATTTTAACCGTTATTTTTTGTATCCAATTAAATGCTTTCGAAAACTTGTTAAATGTTTTCGAAATCTTAGATTTAAACTTAAATTTTGAACTCAAATTCTGAATCGTTGGGAGGGATTAAGAAGCGCAAACTGAAGTGTGTTCAGGAGTTGAAATTTAACCCCCCTCCTCCTCGAACACAGTTTACTTTTGCGCTACTTAAACACTCGAAAGACTCAGAATATGATCTGAAAATTTACATCTAAGCATTTGAAAGCATTTAATGAGATTTAAAAAAAATAACGGTTAAAAATAGTGTTACGCTACTCCAATGTCTAAGGCGCCTTCTATCGGCATCTTGTGAAATTTATCTTTAAAATTTACTTTCAAAAAAACACTGATTTAAAGAGTAGATTTAGTAAAAACCGCAAACGAATCGGCCAATTTTTCCATTTTTTTATAGTTTTCCGTTTCGTTTGAAATTTAAACCCTCTGAACACAGTTCAGTTTCTGCTACTTAACCACTCCCAACTATTCAGATTTTGAGCTCAAAATTTAAATTTAAATCTAAGCCTACGAAACCATTTCATGAGATGCAAAAAATAACGGCAAAAAATATTATTAGGACGATTATTTCTTTAATCCAAAGACAAAAGCGCCCTCTATCGGCATTTTTTGAAATTTATCTTTATAATTCATTTTCAATAAAATACCGACATAAAGAATAGTTTTAGTGAAAACCGCCAATCAATCGACCAATTTTTCCGTTTTTTATAATCATTTGAAATTTCATCCCTCTGAACACAGTTAAGTTTGTGCTACTTAACCGCTTCCAACTATTCAGATTTTGAGCTCAAAATTTAAGTTTAAGTCTAAGCTTATGAAACCATTTAATGAGATGCAAAAAATCACGGCAAAAATAGTTTTTCATTACTTCAAAGTGTAAAGCGCCCTCTATCGGCATTTTTCGAAATTTATCTTTATAATTTATTTTCAAGAAAATACCAACATAAAGAATAATTTTAATGAAAACCGCAAATCAATGGACCAATTTTTCCGTTTTTTATGTGTATTTGAAATTTTGGACCCCAAACTTTAATGGCGGCTATCTTCTTTGGAAAACGTTTGGGACCCTTGGTTTCCTACTTACTATTACTCGTCTTGATGTGTTCTATCATCCCCTAGCGTATATACCATTTGTTTAGGGACACCCTGTATATATATATATACATATATCTGATTTTTGTCATGCGATAACTAACGTATTTATTAACCGATTTGAATGAAACTTGGTATGTACATAGTACATACAAATGTCTCGACCGAGTTCGTTGGTCAGCATCATCCGCCATTTTGTTTCAAAATGGCGGCCATTTAAATTTTTTTAAAAAAATTAAAATTTAAAATTAAATGCAAAAAAATTAAAAGTTGACAAATATTTTCCTTTTACGTGTTAGAACTTAAAACAAAGATTCCAGAACACTTTTTATTTTGTCTATATCTTAAAAAATGATTGAGTTATAGCACTTTGAATTTTTCTTATGGCTGACATTTTGAAACGATCTGATTTTTGTCACGTGATAACACGCGTATTTATAAACCGATTTCAATGAAACTTGGTATGTACACAGTACATACAAATGTCTCGATCGAGTTCGTTAGCCAGCATCATCCGCCATTTTGTTTCAAAATGGCGGCCATTTTAAATTTTTAAAAAAAATTAAAATTTAAAATTAAATGCGAAAAAGTAAAAAGTTTAAAAATATTTCCCTTTTACGTGTTAGAACTTAGAACAAAGATTCCAGAACACTTTTTATTTTGTCTATATCTTAAAAAATGATTGAGTTATAGCACATTGAATTTTTCTTATGGCTGACATTTTGAAACGATCTGATTTTTATCACGTGATAACACGCGTATTTATGAACCGATTTCAATGAAACTTGGGATGTACATAGTACATACAAATGTCTCGACCGTGTTCGTTGGCCAGCATCATCCACCATTTTGTTTCAAAATGGTGGCCATTTTAAATTTTTTAAAAATTTAAAATTAAATGCAAAAAAGTTAAAAATTGAAAAATATTTTTCTTTTACGTGTTTGAACTTAAAACAACGATTCCAGAACACTTTTTATTTTGTCTATATCTTAAAAAATGACTGAGTTATAGCACTTTGAATTTTTCTTATGGCTGACATTTTGAAACGGTCTGATCTGAACGATGCACAATGTTGCTTTAAAATGGCACACATTTTATGACATCGTGGAATTTGGTGACTCTCTAAATCGCTTAAAATAAAACCAGGTTCAATAAAAGATGACTAATTTCTAAAAATTTCTATTAATATTCAGTCTTGACAAAAACTAGTTTCAATCTTATAAAATCACTAATTTTATAAGATTATTTCCACTAATTTGAGCTTAGTATTTTTGAACAATGCAACTTACCTTAAAATAAATAAATAAATATATAAGTATATGAAAGCTACCTCTTCCTCCCGGCATTGCCGGAAGGACTTTATATAAAACTAAGCCGGGAAAATTAATAGAAACTTAACGTGGCGTTATTAATTCCTACTAATATAGCTTAAATTGATTATTTTTTTTTTTTTACATAACTCAAACGTGTTCATTATTTCTTTATGTTAAGTAATTTTATTTAATTCATAAACAATATTTATTAAAAAATCAAAAATCAAAAAAAGGGAGAAAAGTTCGAGTTATAAGTTGTAATTCGAAACAAAACTTTCTACAAATCTAACATTTAAAGCTCCAATTCAAGAAGGTGCAAGTTCATATTGTGAAATATTTCTCATATCAAGTATAAGAAAACAATTTTGATTAAAATGCTTTCAGATGTTTAAATCGTTAGAACAAGCAGGCGTTATTTATAGTAAAGTTAATCATCTGTATAACCGGTTTAGCAAGCAACATTTCTTGAAAATAGGAATAAAAATATCTTATTGGAAACAACCGAAATAAATATATATGTTTCATTTGTTACAATGCTCCATTGTTATATTTTTTGTTATGATTTTATTACAAATTTCTATTATTCTTTGTTATTTTATTTATTGCTATCTACATTTATTGTCTATACGTTTATTTATAAATGACTACATTTCTATTACGCTTACATCAGTATTTCTGTAATATTCATTTTGAAGTATACCTTTCTTGCAAATGTTACCAATGTGTTTGATTAGAATTTATGTTTTTTGTAAAGTGATACCAGCTAAAATTGAGAATTTAAGCTAGCTAGTAAATGTTGTTCTGAAATTAAATAATAATCATTTCACAAAATATACTATTTTAATGACTGATACTGAACAAATTTTCGATTGTGCATTTTAATTGGTTGAAAAGCATAGATTTAAAATTCACAAATAATTAATAACAAAAACTATTTTTTCATTAATTTAAATAATATAAAGTGTCAATTTCACATATTTAAAAAAACATTTTAAACTAATCAGCAGCTAAAGAGATTTATATAAATACCAGCATTAAGTGTGCAATTAATTTCGTAAAATGAAATTGAATTTGAACAATGTTTACAGACTTGGTATTTTGTGTGTATATACATATGTTATTATTATATATGCATAGCTTACATCACAAAAATGTCACTTTTTTAAATTTTTTGGACATTTAAAAAAATTAAAATATTCAATTGATAGCGCTTAAATATTTTTTCCATATCTCAAAATTTGATGTTTTACGGAGCACAATGCTGCAAACGATGCATTCAACTTACAATTTTCCCCTATTACTTAATTGTATCTTTATAAGAAGAAAGTGAATGAATCTACGTTCATAAACCATTATTATATTTGTGCATATCTCCACATGATGTGTAGAACACAACTCTGTGTTAAGGAGATGCTACTCATACCACGACGAATTGCGGAATCCCAGGATAATTTATTAAAAAACTGTTACGTGATTACTTATTACGTAACACAATTAAAATTTTTCGGTTTTCATTCTCGCAAAGTAGGTGTCTGATATCAAAGAAGTGCATTTTTAAAAACAGTACTCTAAAATTTTTCGTAAAAATTAAAAGCTGCTAAAAGCTACATTTTTTTCCAAAATATGAAATTTCAGAGTTTAAGGATAAAACTAGTACTCAAAATTTAAAAGAACATTCTTATAATAGTACACTACACAGGAAATATATTTACTGTAACAGGAAGAAAGCCGTATTTTGTTAATGAATAATAACCTTATCATTTTCCCTGTGATTTAACATGGGATTCTTCGATTTACGAAGATAAAATCTCTTGTGCTGAAGGATTCTTTTTGGCCATTTTCTACATCAATGGACTATACTGTAATATTTGGAATATATATTTTATTATATAAATAATTTTCTTATAAGCGCGTGGAATTTGAATACATACTTAGAGAATTAGTCCTAGAAATAAATTTCTATACAGAATTACAGAGAATTTAGCTTAGAAAAGAAATCGAAATTATTTTTTCTTTATCCCTATTTCCTACATGTTGAATGGCCATTGGCACAACATTATTGAGAGTATTTATGATTATTAACACAATATTATTAAGAGTACTTATGATTATTTATTCGTGATATTGATAAAGATTTGCGATACATATATTAAATAAATGCTATTAGCTAATTTATACTAAACATTTTATATTGCTTAAAATATAATTAGCTTTTTACTAGATGTAAATAATGTAACATACAAAAATAACTATCATGATTCCACAAACAAATTATTTTCCCTTATTATAATTTTAATTTTAAATATTGCTTCAATTAAATAAATTTTATACATTTTTATTTTATAAAAAGATATCGATAACGCATGCCTTTAAATCTCCGATGTTGTTTTACTGAAACATTGTTTGCATAACACTTTTTTTTTAGATAAAAATTCATTTCTCTAGAGTAAAATAAAACGAGATCAGATATTTCAGCAAAGGTTAACTGCCTAATTACTTCTCTCAGTACTTTACTGTTTTGAAAACTACTTTTTTCTTTTTTTTTACGTGACTGCATATTCTACTGAAAAATTATAATAACAAAGTTGCACATAAATAGTCACTCCCAAATTACACCTGCGACATAAATCTAGTGCTATTAGCACTTAACCTCTGTTTTCTAATCAAGTTAAGTGCTTTCATCGACAATGCGTTTGAGTTATCTAAAGTAATATTTTTCCTAGCACTTTGTTTTTCGAGATACTATTTGGATTATCTAATACAGATTTTCTGTAAAGTAAAATCTGTAACTCATATCTTCATGTTTTCCGCATTGAATATAGTATAAATTATTTATTATTAAATCCGCGTTTTTTTTTTCACTTTCATTAATGAAATGCTGTTATGAAACGTTATGTAATATTGTAGTATACAGTTAAAATGTAATATTACATGATATTTGTCATTTATTATTTTCATGTAAGATTGTTTAGTGTTTTACTACACTCTGTATTGCTGAAACACGACCATAAACGTAATTGTAACTTTTTATTTTATTCTGCAAATAGTTTCATTTTGGCATTAATTTTGAAAAAAAAATTATAATCTAAAATATTTAAAATTAATATTTATTTTTGAGAATATATAAACACGATGTTAGCTACATAAATCAAAATGCCTTTACTAAAAATAAAATTTTATTCTATTTAAATTACTTAGAAATTAATAAGAGCCTATTGCAAGTTCCCATTCACAATAGTTTAGATAAGTGTAAAGTATATTGCTATTGACTCTACTATCTTTTTTTTGCCATTAAAACGTGCAATCAAAAAATATTTTTTCAATATATTCTTTACATTGCAAGATGTTCTAAAAGATTCATTCTGCCAGCACCTCGTGTGAATCTAACAATTCCTACTCTTGGCCACAGTTTTCGACAATCAAGAAGGGTTTTAATGCTATTTTGTGATATTTTAAATGTATTTTAATTACAATTATTTTCTATTTAGGCACCTGAAAGTAATTCTATTAAAATTATTTTTCTTTTTATTTGAATGTTAATTATTTAGCAGAGTTATCTGTTTAACTTTCCTGCCTAAATGTTAATATTTATTTCAAATATTGAAATTATCAGTGTCAGCTTAACTACTTGAAATGGTTATTTTTTGTTCACCTCAATTCTGAGAATCTTCCACATGCGCTCCTCTAGTGTAAATTATATCACAGATCCTATTCGAATCATTGAACTAAAGATACTGTAAATTTCCATCCCTTATACATCAATTTATCTATCATAAAAACAAGTATATTTCGATAAAATATACTTTTAAATTCTTCCACAATTTTCATTCTATTAAAATATCAGCAAAACATCAATGTAATTCGCTACATTACTAAACGATCATGAATTTCCTGAGTGATTTAAACCAGGATTCAAACATGAACTTTTTAAAACAAACAAATATTATCTAAATATATCTTTAACCCTTTATCGGACTATGGTAATATATTTACCACTTAATTTTTAATAAAATTTGATTGATTCACAATGAATTTTTTAGTGAAATAATTTATATGAAACTGACGGAAATAAAGAAGTGTACTGAATCTTTTTCATGGCAAAGAGACTCACATCAATGAAAATTACGCTTCTTGGACATTGTGGAAACTACTCTCACAGCAACTGATGATTGTTGTATAATGTTAATTGCTCGTAAAAGCAGAATACATAACGCTATTTACAAAGAATGTCTCCGTACGGGAAAACTCCGAAAAATATGGAAAACTTACAGAATGTTCTTCACATAAGCATACGTACATTTATAATTTAAAAAAAAATTCGGTAGAAATTTTATAAAACATCCGTAAAAACATAATGAAAACTTCCTTATTTGGCGATTTTTAATCGGTTGGTGATGGATTGTAATTTCAAAAAATACTTTTTTAAGTTAAATGCACATTAAAAGGAAAAAAAGTTTTATGTTGAACTTAATTAGATAATTTAATTTAAATAACTAGGTCAGTTTTAGGTTGTTTTAAGAATAATTTTGTTTTATCAATAATTATATGTACTCATTTTCAAACTTAACAATCGAAATTTGCGCTTTAAAACAAAATTCATAATTTAAATTAATTAGAGCATGGTCTATTCAATTTTGTTGATATGGAAACATCTAGATTTTTGTTTTGAATGCGCTTAAATGATTAAAAATAATTTTTATCAATATGAAATTTTTATATATGAAAGTATTTTTTCCCGTATTTTTTAAATAACTACATCAACAAACAGTATGTATGTAATACACACAGACACACACATATACACAGTGTGATTCAAAAATGATTGGTATATTTGAAAAATCAATAAAAACTAAACGGGCAGCGATAGAAATACACCGTTTGTTGCAATATGCTTGGGACAACAGTAACTTTTCAGGCAGACAAGCTATCGAAATTAGTTACAATTTCGGACAACAGATGGCACTGCAGTCTGAAAAAATCTAAAGTACGATATTTTCTACGTATCCACCATGTTTAGGAATAATATGGCTTAGTCTCTGAACGAAATTACCAGAAACCTTTGTAAACGTGTCAGGCGGGGAGGTTTCACATGCAGAAGAGATGTACTGCTTCAATTGTTCAGTTGTTTCTGTATTGTGGCGGTACACCTTGTCTTGTAAGTCAAAAATCTCCTGTTCTAAGAAGTAAACCATTTTTTCACAGCAAACTTGCAATCTGTGAACATCACACGCTTACAGTAGAAAGACGATTTACAGAGTGGTGAACTCACAGACTGCTTTTTCTTCTATATCTTTCAAATCACCTGCAGCTCCATCTGTTGCTGAAAATTTTAACTAATTTCGAAAGTTTGTCTGCTTGAAATTTAAAGTTGTCCCAAACATATTGCAGTAAACGGTGTTTTGCTGTCGCTACTCATTTAGTTTTTATTGATTTTTCAAATATTATAGTCATTTTTAAAACACTGTATATATACATATATAAATATATATAATATGTTAAATGCTCTCATTGTTTATCTTTAAATTTATTAAATACTATTTACACACATTCAAAAACTCCAACAGTTTTCCGTTGCATTAAAATTGTTTGCTTTTGGCGAGGAAAAGTGCTGCTCGCATAATCGCGTGACGCTTTCGTCTTTTCATGCCAATTATTCGAAAGTAGTTAATTTATAACACATTTCCTTCTGTAATTTCGCCACTAATTTTGATTGATCCTTTGTTGCATACACAATTAGTTTAATTAGTATTTTTTTATAAAATTCCATTTATGGCCAGTAAAGATACCTTCCTTGTTAGCTGCAAAAGCAGTACAGCATTTTGGTAATAGGATGGATGGTGACAAGTTTAAATAATGTATCATCGAGAAATTTTTTCCACACGTAGAGAAAGAGTGAATCCATTTGACTTCAACGCATGAATATACAATTGCACACGGTGCCATTTTAGTACAATGCTTTTAATGTCCAGACACAATCCCATCTAAGTGTTGTACTAGCGTGTTCCAATAATAAAAGAAAGAAGAGCGCCACATTTATACATTATAGATCTGAAGAACGCAAAAGCGACAGGGGACGAACGAAACATATACGTGCTGCAAATAGGCTTAAGAATCCGTGCTTATCGCCACTAGTAAAATTATACCTTAAATTTTACCTTATTTAATCCTAGCATTTTCATGATTTAATAACCTACAAATTTCTGTTTTTTTAACTGGTGACAAAACATCAACAATTTCGTGAAAATCTTCCTTCGCGAAGGGGTTAAAACAATTATTAGACGCCCCAAAAGTGTGAAAGCGCAAAGTTGTGATCTGATGTTGCACATTTTGCACTATCAAATGGTAAATAACGGTATAACTTGTCTCAATCGTAATACTAGACCACCAGACAGCTTTGATCGTCAAAAACCGGATTGAATCAGGAACTAAATAGCGTATGGATTGTCCATCATTCTCTCCTAATTTAATTATTTCCGGCGCGAAAAAAATATGTTTATAAACTGCTTCAATGATATACCGACACCAGAATTCATATAAAGAAATCAAACTGCAAACTTTCTTATTTTTAGAAATGTAGCATTAATATCTCTAATCTGTTATTTAACAATCATCTAAGGGATAGATTCCAGACTCCTCGTGAAACCGTACGATGATTGTCATAAACATTTTTAAAAAGTAAAATCTTAATTAAATATTCTGACAATAAAATACAAAATAGGCGTTCTTTTTTACGAATAGTGCTCGCGAAATTGTGAAATCGAATCGATAATGTGGAGCACACTTAAGTGACACATTATATAAAGTCCAGTGATTCATTTATCAGAAAATATGTTGTAATCCTTAAAGTTTGAAACAGAAATCTTCAATGACTTATTGAAATCCTTGTCAAATCTAATGCATATCTGTGTTCACCAGTCTTAGTATTTCAATCAGCCTGCACTCTATATTAAAAATTCATCCTCTTCCTCAAAAAATAACTGTTTGAAATATATATGTACCATGTTACAGCATATGAACGTGACTTATGTTCTTCGTAATATTTTAAAATATTAAAATATTCATATTGGATGTTTTGGTGCCATGTTTTTTGTATTATGCTGAAATATATGATTAATTTCCTTTTTACAAAAATGCATGGTCATCTCGCAAGGTTTTCTACATTTTTTCTCACTCGCCTATTTTTTTCTCGGCAGTGTGACAGGTTTATTAGAAACAGAAAAACATTATCTGATTCCATGCATATTGAATAAAAGCATCTGAGATTTTAACCTCTTATATCAAATCAAAACTCCAATCATGTGCATTATTCAGCATTAGAAAACTATTCTTTTTATTAATTAAAAGCAAACTTCAATAATCATCAGCTTACAATGTAGGCAAATACAATTTTAACCACACATTAAAAAAATAAATAAATAAATAAATAAAAAAAATACATCCGACGTTTTGAACTTATTCTAACGAGTCATCTTTAGAGGATTTATATGACCTTAACGAAGAAAAATGTACCCTTAACAAAGGCAATAATATTAAACTAACAGAGTTTAATGTGTGCAAATATGTTTGGTAAGTTCTTCTCCGTTAAGGATCTATTTCGATTCAAACCGCTTAATTTCCGATTTATTATGCGTCAAACTGAGAAAGTGTCTTATTTTGAAAGTACAGAAGGTGCCGTGATTGTCTGTTCTTTGATAAATGCAGAAAATATTGCAAAAAAAGCAATTAAAACGGCATTTTGAACCGAATTTTCCGAAACGGGAGATCTGTAATCGAAGAAAAGGATCATACTGAGAAGATAATTGTTTATAAATCACATTCCAATGAATTGAACTTAAATAGTCCTTCCGGCAGTGCCGGGAGGAAGAGGTAGCTTTCATATACTTACATATATATATATATATATATTTTTTTTAATTAAGTTATATTATTCAAAAATACTAAGCTCAAATTAGTAGAACCTGATTATAAGCTTGGTCGAAATCGTAATTCAAGTGCACATACACACTCATATTGAAATCGGTTAATATATATATGCGATAACTCAGCCATTTTTTAAGATACAGACAAAACAAAAAATGCTCTGGAATCTTTGTATCACGGTCAAATGCATAAAAGAAAAATCTTTTTCAATTTCTCACTTTCCTGTACCTAATTTTTAATTTTAAAAATTTTTAAATTTTTTAAATGGCCGCCATTTTGAAATAAAATGGCGGATGGAACTTTGTATCGAACTCGATTCAGACCTCAGTATATATTATGTACACACCAAGTTACATCCAAATCGATTCATAAATACGCGTGTTATCAGGTGACAAAAATCAGATCGTTTTAAATGTCAGCCATAAGAAAAATTCAAAGTGCTATAACTCAATCATATTTTAAGATATAGACAAAATAAAAAGTGTTCTGGAACCGTTGTTTTAGGTTCTAACACGTAAAAGAAAAATATTTTTCAACTTTTAATTTTTTCGCATTTAATTTTAAATTTTAAATTTTTGTAAAAATTTAAAATGGCCGCCATTTTGTTTCAAAATGGCCGCTGATGCTGGCCAACGACCTCGGTTGAGACATTTGTATGTACTATGTACATACCAAGTTTCATTCAAGTACGTTCATAAATACGCGTGTTATCACGTGACAAAAATCAGATCGTTTCAAAATGTCAGCCATAAGAAAAATTCAAAGTGCTATAACTCAATCATTTTTTAAGATATAGACAAAATAAAAAGTGTTCTGGAATCGTTATTTTAACTTCTAACACGTAAAAGAAAAATATTTTTCAACTTTTAATTTTTTCGCATTGAGTTTTAAATTTTAAATTTTTTAAAATTTTTTAAATGGCCGCCATTTTGAAACAAAATGGCGGACGATGCTCGCCAACGAACTCGGTCGAGACATTTGTATGTACTATGTACATACATACCAAGTTTCATTCAAATCGGTTCATAAATACGTTAGTTATCGCATGACAAAAATCAGATATATACATATATATATATATATATGGTTATATATATATATATATATATATATATATATATATATATATATATATATATATATATATATATGTCAACATTTGAACGGAGGGTGGTTTTGGGGTCTGGGGGTCATGATCGGTGAAAATATACCAAAATTTTCCGGAAGTGCTTTCCTCCGGACGGCTGCAATAGGTAGCTTTTTACATTTTGTAATGAAAGCTACCTAAAAGACATCACGCAGCACCTTATCCGTCTCTTCAAAAATCCTCACAGAAATTTTCATGTTTCGACTTTTAAAAATGTGTCTCAAATTGCATCAGAAAATGTTAAGCTGTTGAAGGGGGGGAAGCGTTTCTCGAATTACCCTTAAGGTCATGTAAACCATCTGCAGTTGACTCGTCTGAATGAATCCGAAACATTTGGTAAAAATACATTTTATGTGTGATTAATATCTTTTTATCTATACGCTGGTGGGTATTGAAGTTTCCTTTTAATCAATAAAATTTTACAGCGTGAAACCAAGTTTTTTGTTGTTTTTTATTTTTAATTCTTTTCCACACATCCCCTATAACCTTATTCAGTCCGTATTAACCTTATTAACCTTATTTGTATATGTTGTGAAAAATACAACCATTTAAAATAATTTAAAACATCTGTATTAAAAAATTATTATGTTTTTCTGAAAGTTCATTTTGGATCTAAAAATCCAAAATGATGATGATGATAACAATAATAATAATAATAATAATAATAATAATAATAATAATAATAATAATAATAATAATAATAATAAAACGCTTTAATACTTGAACAGAGATTGATTACTAAATTACTGTAAATAGATTACTGTTTGGAAAAAATAATAATAAAGTGATTACAGTATTTCACTAAATAATTATAACAACGAAGTTGAAAATAAATATGCTCTCCGGCATAACGACATGCGACATAAATCTAGTCGCATTAGCATTTAACCTCTGTTTTCTAATCAACATAAGTGCTTTCATCGACAATATGTTAGAATTATCTAAAGTAATGGTTTTTCCAGCATGTTTTAGGTATATAAATAATCTAACAGGGATTTCATAATGCTATAAATTGCATTTTCATATCTTTCGTTTTAAATGTAGAAAACAATATTATTGATGTATCCAAGTTATCTTTTCTTCATTTTCATAAACAAGTGCAGATTTAAAATGTAGGTAATTTTATAGGTACTATAAAATTAAATTTGCTGTATATATTATATTTGTTCGCCACATTATATAAGTTTTCCGCTTTAGTAACATAAATAATACTCTTTGTGATATTATATTGGAAATATTCATAACGTAACACCATTATGATGAAATATTGTTGTATTGCAAATGCAATTCTCCGAAATTCGGTTATTTGAATGGTTAAATATCCGTAACCATATCAAAAGATAAAAAAAACGGAAATTGTACGTCAAACGTAGCAAATGAGGTGTGTTCATACAATAACGAAGTTTTTAAAATATTCAGATCTTGGTGTAACAGCATACAGTATAGTAGAGGAATTTTGTGTGTTCCTGTAAATATAATCCGCATTATATTATACTGAAAGAAACTTGTAGTAAACGTTAGCAACGTATATAAATTTCATAATATATGAAATATTTTGATATAATTAAAACACGCCCTAAACAATGCTACCCCTCCCCCCATGCCACTTTTGCTTTATCCTGTTAATTAATAACAAATATTCTTTGGACCACAGATTGTATAAAAGTATATTTTAAAATATATTTTATAGATGCATATCAGTTTTATTATGTTCGAATGACTGTAACTTCTTTAAAATTTACTTGAAACTATTTTTTCCCGTTGGCCGTAATATAAGTAAATACATTTGTTTGTCCTTGTAATGAAAACTATACTTCCGATTTTTATAAAATTTAAAAAGAACTCGAAAACATTATGCAATAATTACATATTTTAAATTTTAAATGATTGGGTTGGGTAGCTTTTGCTGCGTTTTATGTGTACTGATGGACAGACAGACGCATAGAACGGCGACTATAAGTGCTACATATTTACATAATTATGAACGCACCTAAAATATACAAGATGCCTAATAAAAGATGGGTAATCATTTAAGTGGTGATAATACAATTCCAAACAAACTGCTTTCATCAAAGAATGCAGGATCGGATTTAAAACATAAAGGTGCTTGAAGGCACCGAAACTGATCTTAATACACGGAGCAAAAAACACAAAAAGAACAGTAAAGTGACAAAAGCATGGTGTGAAACCACTCTCCGTAGAGTTGTAGAGCTTCTGAGTCATTTTTGATTGCAGTTTCTTTAATAAAATGTATACTCTCAATGGAATGGAGCTTTAGCGTTTGCATAGACAAAATCTCCAAATACACCAGTGACTTTACATTTTATTTCCGACATCATATATTCTTTGATGAAAGTTGTTTGTTTTGCATGTGTACTACTGCGAGCTTTTAAATTTTTATTCATCTTTTATGAAACAATCTCTATACATTCATAAAGGAAAACTTAACGAAATTCAAATTTGATATAGTCGCTGATGTAAAAAAATAGTAATAATAAATAAAATATACTGAAAAGTTTGCCTTTAAATATGCGTTTAAAATTATGCTTTTTTCTTTTTTCTTTTAAATTTTATATTGAAATATATTTGTCAGTAAATATATATATATATATATATATATATATATATATATATATATATCGATATTTAATCTCTCTATCTTAATAATGTAAAGACACCTTAAGTCTTTTTTTATATTTTCTAAACTGGAATTATATTATTTAAATAAAGAACAGTGATTGTAAAAAAATTTATTCACTGAAGAAAAAAATCACAAACTGAGAAAAATAAATAAATAAATAAACATAATTGTACTTTAACAAATTATAACGTCGATTTGGAAAATGATATTTTCAAAGGCTAAAATTTTAAATATTTATACATAAATTCTATATTTAAATTAATGATAATAATAAACATCAATTTTTTGATGATCATAACCAGTCATACATTATGTACACCATGAATCAAGCATTAATACTCCTAAACCAACTACTACTACATTATTGCTTAGAGAGAAAAATGCATCTTTAAGTATTGTTTGAAATCTTTACCACAATTTGTTTTCAGATTATTATTTATATGTTTTTATTAAATTTTTATCATGCTGGCAACAGAAGTATTCCATTTTTGGATATTAAACATGGACTAATCAGAAAAATAAATAAAATAAAATAAGTTGTGGAATTCATCCAATAAAAAGAATCAGATGTACTTGAGATTTCCCAGTTCTTTACCGAAGACAGCAACAATTTTAAAAAAAAAACTGCAAATTATTTTAACAGTGGAAAAAAATTAACTTATGGAACATATGTGTACATTTAAATAAAAATATTTTTTATGAAAATACAATTTTTCATATAATTTTTATTATTCTTTTAGATTCTGATTAGAAGATATTATATACAGTGTTGTTTGTCATATATTTTAAAAAGAGCATTATTTTATATTACTAATTTTGCAAATTATAAGCAAAAAATTTTGCAAAATTTGGGACTGTTTTTATAAAAACCTTAATTTTTCTACGAATATACATGCTATCCTCATAAAAAGGAACACAGTTTATTATAATAAGCCATTTAATCATAATCTGTAGTTTGAACAGTATTGTTACCTTATTTTGGACAGGATTATTCAAAAGATCTTCGTCCTTCTTCAATTTGTCTACGGTTCCCTATGTGATTTTAGAAAAATTCTTCCCGGAAATGTATGACCCGCTCTATTTTGTTTACAAACCTAGAGTTTTAGATTAATTCCTCATGTATTTTTCTAGATATTTAACAAAACGTCTAAAATCGCAAGTGTCCGGTCATTAATGGTCATATAGTGTATATAAAATGTTTCTGAACTCTTTTATTTTATATTCTTTCAAGTCCATTAAATTTTCAAGATTAGAAAGCTCATTCTGAAATACAATTAATCAACGCTCACGTGTTTGCACCATATATAATCATAGTTTTCTGATTCCCGCAAAACAAAGGCCATTTTTTTTTATTATTATTTATAGCAAAAGCGACAGAGAGTAAAAAAAACAAGCAAAAAAACTTTATATTTGAATTTATTTATTTATTTTTATTGAACGTTTATTAAGAGGTTATAATAGATAGGTAAACAAAGCTTCAAAGCTTAGTTCCTATTATCGAATTCGTTGTCATACCTCAAAAATGAATGAAATTCAATAATTGATTCAGTTGTTTCAGATGACGGCAAATTCAAAACGAAAAAAAAAGGCATTTAACCATGTTTAAATTTAGACAAAGAGCCGACAACATAAAAACCTAAATTATCGAGCAGAGGTGCATTAGCCAAAAATTTATGCCATTAGTGGTTCATATCTAGGTTTAGAATTGTTTTTGCAGCACAATCAAAGGTTCGAAATAATTGTACTGAAAAAACAATGTTAAGCTTACAAGTAATCACTAGTTGTGTATATTTAAATATACATACATACGTACATACATATACATACACATATATATATATATATATAATTTGTTTTTGCTTCTGCACCATTTTTTACGGCAGACGTGGTTTATTAGATTCTTCATTTACTATTCAACCGTAAAATAAGGGTTTATTTTTCTTGTATACTATACCCTAGGTTTTCGTGATCTCGTCTCTTGGACTAATTATTTTACCATTATTTTTTTTTTTCAATCTCCATACTATTTCATACTTTGAAGAACATTTTTGGTTAAAATAATAAAATAAAATAAAAGACAAAGTATACATTTACGAAAAATGAAAAGCAGGGTTATTTCAACATCAGAATCTTTGTTGTAATCTTATTTTCAACACCAGTGAAATTCACACTCGAAAATTATACAACTTACGGTGATTTCTCTCATATTAAATCCTGCTTAAATTTACTACATTTAAAAGCGACTAACATAGATGCGTTACCTAAACCTTTTCTAATTCAGAAAAAATTCGTTTTTGGTGATACAGAAAGAAAAAAACAAAAGTTTCACAAAAGTGATGGGACACTTGTGCTATATAAAAAGAAACTGCAATAAAATAAATAAACAAACATGTGAAAAAATATTATGGGTGTGTTTCATATTTAAAGTTAGTAACAATTATTACATAACATACATTTTGTCAAAATATTAAAATATTAATTTTAATAAAAATACAATTGTTCAGAACGGAGTAAAAAATGGCTCACATAAGTGATGGGACAGTTACTTTTCCATCAAATATTTATCCAAAAATTTTACTTTTTAAAAAGTTTTAATATTTTTTTGGATTTCCTTTTACTTTTAAAACATGATTTAATCTTTTTGGGATGGATTCGAGTAATTTGTTTATGATTTCTGGAGTGATTTTACCCCATTCTTCTTGAAACACCGATTTTAGTTGTTGTTTTGAAGAAATGGTGTGTTTGCGAATTCTTGCCAAATATTCTCTATGGGTTTTAAGTCTGGAGATTGTGGTGCTGTTTTTATTATTTCAGGACAGTTATATAGCAGCCAGAGTCTAACGTTCAGAGCAGTGTGCTCGGGGTCATTGTCTTGGTAGAATTTAAAATCATTATGAAGGTTCAATTTTCGTGCTGAAGATTTCAAATTTTGCTTTAAAATATCAATATACTTGTACTGATCCATTATACTGTCAATAAAAACAAGATTACCAATTCCAGTGGACGACATACACCCCCATACCATAACTCCTCCTCCACCATGTTTTACTGTTAGTACCAAGTTCTGTTTGTGAAATTCTTCCCTAGGTTTTCTCCACACCAAGATTCTACCGTCAGAACCAAATATATTAAATTTACTCTCATCAGCAAATATAACTTTATTCCAGTAATCAGAATTCTTATTTATGTTGGATTTTGCGAAAGCTAGTCTGATTTTTCTATTCTTTTCACTTACGAAGAATTTTTTCCTGGCTACTCTACCGTGATATACAGCAGATCGAATTATCTTTCTAATAGTCTCAGGATTAACAATTATTCCGTATAATGCTTGTAAATCAGCAGCAACTTTTGAAGCACTATTTCTTGGATTTTTTTTTTAATATTTCGAACGATAATTCGCTTTATTCCATTGGATAGCTTTGATGGTCGGCCAGGTCTTCTTTTATCGTAAATCATATGATTCGTTTTATATCGTTTAATGATATTGAAAACTTGTTGAACGACTCAAGTAATCTGTTTCAGCAGTTTTTCTAATAGATTTTCCACGTTCAATATGCAAATTAATAACTAATTTTCGAATTTCAGGCGAAGTTTCTTTTCGTTTAGTATTCATGGCTACACAGAGCTAAAAAACATAAAAATTCCAAAACAAACTGGAGAGAAATACTGCAGACGATTTTATAAATTATTGCCAATTGCTTTTAAGTAAAAATAAAACCCCCAAAAATATTTTTATTGCATTTTTCAGACGATTTTTGATGCATATATAATGGTGTCCCATCACTTATGTGAGTTATTTTTTGCTCCGTTCTAAACATTTGTATTTTTATTAAATTAATCTTTTAATATTTTGACAAAATGTATGTTATGTAATAATCTTTACTAAATTTAAGTATGAAACACACCCACAAAAAATGTGTACATGTTTTTTTAATTTATTTGATTATTTTCCTTTTGTAAAGCACAAGTGTCCCATCACTTATGTCAGACACTGTATGTAGAACATTAGAATCCTAAGAAAAAATATCCATAGTGCATAAACAAGAAAATCAAATTTCTGACACTTTTCATGTAATTCAGTAACCATATGTTATATGTGGTGAATCAAAACTGCATTTAAGAAGAGAAAATGATTGTTTTAAATGAAAGATTTATTCCATAGATGACATTTTTTTTCGGAGGACAGAAAGGCGCAAAGGAAAAAGTACAATTTCAAAGTGCTATAGAAATAGTAATAAAAATTAATTATTAATATTATTTCAATACCTGCAGCGGGCTTTTTTAATTATGTAATTTTATCACTTTTTTGTTAATATTTTCATTTATTAAAAATTTTTAATTTGTTTATGGTACATTAGCCGCGCAGTCTAGGTTACCCAGAAGTATTATATATGCTAATAGTGTGTTTATTAGAACACAAACTATCTGAACTTTGCATCATTGAAATTCTTCCATATTGTCAATTATTTATCAGGTTTTTTTTTCAAATTTACGTGAAAAACACAATTTTTACCTGCCGTCTAGGACTGGCATTTACACCAGATAAGTAAGAATTTTTAAATACTTTTCGTTAGAAGTCAATGAATATTATTGAATTTATAATGATTGTTTATTTGTTAGATTTTACGCAATTTCGCTTTCTATTTACAAAAGCAGATTAAGGCATAGGTATACTAGGCACAGTAAAAAATGTACCAGTATTTATAAAAAGTCTTATAAATGCAGATATATTTTTTAAAAATACTGAACGAGAATTGTGATGTGTTTATGAGGCAGTTCTCAGTACTGATTGTTTAGTGCCGACATTCTAGACATTTTTTTCTATGTCAATATGACTTTTTTAATCAATATGCAATCTTTATATTCACTGCCATGTACGCAACAAAATTAATAAAAATACCGAAAAATACAAGTAAATGTTTCTTAATTTTAGAAGATATGCATATATATTACTTCAAATAAAACTATATACACATAAAGTGCTGATTATGTTACATTTTGTACAATATTTAAGAGTTAACACGAAAACCATTATATCAAGGGATAACAATGATTTGCAAAACAAACATTATATTTATATAATATTCTTTGTAGCTTGACTCATATTACTTTCCTCCCATATTTTCATATTTTTAATGTTGTCAGCACATGAGAAAATTGTAATCTTTTTCTCTTTTAGTACAAGCCTTTTGTGCCCTTTCTCGTGATTAATGATTCTCTTGGTGACAACACATATTTCCCAGTTAATGTTAAGATAAAAGGAAGGAGTACATAAAGCTTTACAAATTCTTAAGAAGATATTAAGAGAAATAACTGGTATGGGGTATAAGCCATGCGCTCATAATAATGCTTGACACTTATGAAATGGCGTTTAGGATTTATTTTCCTTTATTACATAACCAGCTTTTATTCTCGGTAAATAAAACAGGTATTTATCAAGATAAAAGGGGTATTTGAGTAAGTAGGGTTGATAAGGGTGCCTTTGAGTATAGTTGGTTAATGGTTTACGAAAATAGTGTTTACAGAAATATGTTAAATTCAACCTAACATTTAAATTACTTGAATTTAATTCGTAAATAATGTATATTTTTTCCACAAAATCAAAAAAAACTCTATAATTGAAACATTTTTTATGCAATTTGATCATTGATAGTATGTCATTCTTAAAACTAAAAAATATGTACATATATTTATAATTTCATTTCATATAAATTACTTAAGGTAAAGTATTATTAATGATACAGGGTGGTCGAAAAAATATTTTCCCGATATATGCATCCCTAGCGTCCTAACCACTAAACTATGAATTTGAGATTCTAGATTTAATTATTTGAAGGTATGAGCTCAAGATAGTCAGTATTTAAAATAATAGAGATCTCACCGTTACAGTAAAGTTAGAAACAGAAAAAAAAATTGAAGTTTTCGAATGGTAACACAATTTTTCCCTGCAAATTCATCAGCACATTGAAAAAACATAAATGGCGTTGAATCAATACTTGTATGGCTAAAATTATTCTTTAAGATCTAACATGACTTACTTCTTAATCATTTTTTGAGCTATCCTTGTATAATTAAGGATTGTCTCTTGATTTACTAAAATCAATTCTGTCGGTGTGATAATTGCAGTTATTGGAACCAGATCTTTTTCTGAACTTATATTAAAACTTATTGCATCCTGAAATATTAAAACTAAGAATTTTATAAAGATATATAGTCTGATACATGGTGACATAGACACATATAGATAGTGATTCTATGTCATAGATAAGGCGAGTTTTTAAATCGATATAGTGATTTTTAGGTTGGATAATTATATGATATGCCAATGATGAAATCCCCCAAAATAGTTAATTTAATAAAGTTATATTGTTTCAAAAATTGTACATAGCAATTTAAATACTTTTTGCAGTCACGTATTTCTTCAAATAATTGTTTGTCCAACCATTTTCTTTTAATCGATAATATTTTATGTTTTGGCCAAATTTTTATTTATAAATATCTTTATTTCAAAAGAGATTTATTTCATATATCATTTTTTTCCTTTTTAGATTTACTGTCACCATAATAAAAAAAATCCTATCTTTCTAATCATTTATCATTTGTAAAAATAATTTTATAGGAGAATATTGAAAAAAAAGACTTAAATACAAATATTGACCAAACATTTTTCAATTTAAAATTGTCTTTCCTCCTGTATCTATATTTAATATGCAAAGTTATTTAAAAAAATCAGTTAATTTTCCGATTGTGAATGGAGACAGACAAATTTAGGTTTTAAAATCAAATTTTTATTTAAAATTTAAGAATTTGAAAAGATATTTCATTTTTTAATTTTTACCTTTTTATATCTATTGTCGTATATATATATATAAAAAAAAAACATACATTTTTAACTATTATTTATAAATTGAAAATTAAATTTACAGTTAAATATTTAGAAAAAAATAAAGAATAATAAATTAATCAGTTCCTGGAAAAAGCAGCTGATACATGAAATTACGTCTTATTTAAAATACTCAAATAACAATTATACTCAAACATTTACTAAAAAAAAAAAGAATAATAATAAAGTTAAATTCTCATAACTGATGCAGATATACAGCCTTTTATTTGTGTTATCACAAGCACAAAAGTTAATGAATTTCTCATGTAAAATAACAATGTGATTTGTATTTATTTATTTTCATGTTAACAATATAAATATCATAGTTATTTCACATTCCACTAAAAACAATCTTATGATTATCAAAAAAATCTCGACAACCTTCAGAAATTCTACAAAAATCTTAAAAAGTTTTTCAAAAGTAGCTTTACTTCAAAGCTATTTGCAGATTATATATATATCCTTCAAATATTTGCAGATTTTTTTTTAATTGCCTACATATTTTCTACAGATATTTTCTTAAGATTTTCTTTATATTTTTTAGTGGAGTAATACGACACACTAAATAACTTTTCACCATCTGTCGATCTTTTCTGAATTATTTCAATAGTCTTATTCTTAATACCATTCGTCGATTTTCATGCTTATTTAAATTAAATAATAGAATTCATTAAAGGTTATAAAATTGCAGTTTAGTAAAGTTGCATTTACTTGCAAAATAATGATATGAGTTCAGTAGAAGTATGTATAATATTTTAAAAAAGCTAGATTTTTGCATTAAGATAGAATACCGAGAGAAAAAATGTTTTTTTTAAGATAAAAAAAGTACTCATGAAATACGACTTTAAGTTACATGGAATTCAATTGCTAAAAGATGTAACACTTCAAAAACAGTAGAAATGTGTTTATTTTGACTGTTTACATATCGTTCATCCCATTTAAGTTTTTTTCAAAATAATAAAGTTATTGGTCTAAAATTTAACGGTCTATAAAGCGCAATTATTGAATTTTTCACGTATTCTTTCGATTACGCACGTAATTTTTATTTTACTTCCATGTTTAATTTCTTTTAGCAAACCGTTAATCGAGCCATAATTTTGATATATTGAATGACATTGTATCATTACATACTAACAAAAATAAAGACTGTTCTGTGAAGACTCATAAAATACAGTTCGTAATTTTTCGCATGTTATTTTCTGTGCATTTATCTTAATACACGCATAAAACGTGACCATGCAGTTTTATAGAATAGATGCTTTGTATTATTTTACTGATTAATGTTTCTCTTGGAGACGAAACTTATTTCGTATTTACTGTTAAAGTAAAGGGAATGAGACGGGTGACTGATAATTCAAGCTATCGCAATAATGCATAACACTGATGAAATATTGCTCATTATTATTACTTACCGGTATTACTTAGCTAAATGTTACATAAAGCTGCAAGTAAAATGGGTATATATCTAAAGAATAGGATGTTTAGTGTTTTAGAAAATTTGGTCAGAAGATGAGGAAAATGGATTTGACGAAAATGTAGAATCGTGAAAAAATTGCGTAACATCCCATGCAGCTTTCTTACTTCTAATATTTTATCGCAAATTAGAAAGATATGTTCAATGCGATAGTTTATACATTGGATAAAAGAGTGTGTTAAAGTGAAGATAATTTTTCAGAGAATTAAAATAAGAAATATTTGAAAAAAGAAAAAGGAAAATATTTTTAAGATACTAAAAACATTAAAATTCTTAAGTAAACGTGCAATTTTTTTTTTTAAATGTAGCATCACAGTTTAATTGAAGTTTATATTTGTAAAAATTTAAATTCCATTTTAGCAAATTTTATTTTGTTTCATAATTTTCCAAATATGACAAAATTTAGAATAAAGAAAGATCAGAAGTAAAAATACATAAAATATTTAAGAACAAAATAATAACAATAGTGCACTGCGAAAGATATTTTTACCAAATAGTACACTGCGAAATATAAGATTATATTTATATAATATTATTTCTATATCGCACTTATTACATTCTGTGCAGTTTCGCGCCTTTTCATTTTACACATGTGTCCGAAAAAAATTTAATATTTTTCCTAAGTGCAAATATTTTGGCTCTTTTTAAGTGATTAATGAATCTCTATCTAACTACATAAGTTCCCCAACCATTATTTTGAAAAAAGAAAAGGATAGAGAATGTTTTACTGAATCATACGGGATATTATGAGAAATAATTGCCACGAAATATACGCCGCTTTGTCATTATAATGCTTGGCACTTACGAACATGAACAATTGTCAAAGATACATGGATATTAGGGTGGAGCGAAAAAAAAAATTAATCAAAAATAGGTAGGTGCCAAAAGTTGCCTTTATACCAGTACATCAACTGCGTGAAATTTCACAGTACAGCTGAAAAAAAAATGGCTTAAGTATGCGCTTTTGCTCCAAAAATCGAAATTCTGGATACAATTTGATATTTTTTGACATAAAAAAAAATAAATAAATAAAAATAAAAATTCCTACAGACCTGGTTATTATTTAAAAGTGTTACTTAAACTTTTATATTTATCCGTTTAACATATTTAAACTATAAAACAATATCATTATTCTGTATAACTGGAGCAAATGTGACAATTTTTAGTATAAAATCAGCGTTACCTCTCTATTGGAGCATAAAACGCATTGTTGTTTTGAATGCATTTCTTATCTAGCTTCTTTCAAAACTACTATGAATATAACTCGTGGTGGTGGCTGCATTTCAAATCCCACCTGCACTGTAAAAAAAAAGGGTCGATCTACTAAAAAAATTTTAGTAATAATTGTAATTACTAAAAAAATTTTAGTAATCTTACTCGGTTACAAGGAATCTGTAAGAATTACTAGAAAATGCTAGCAACGAATAGAGTTAATAGTTTTACATTTTTAATAGATATTTTTAAAACTCACTTGGCGTGGCCCTGATAACCTAGTGGTCATAGCACCGAACTCCAGGATGAAAGTACCTGGGTTCGATTTGGCCGCCGCCAAATATGTACCGGATGTAAATAAAGGGATTATGAAAATCCTGTCGTAGCAGTTACTATGGATAATGATCTCTGAACTTTCCCTCTCCTTTAGAAACATGTCAAAATAAAGTAGGTAAGAATGTTTGTGCTGCCATCTTTTACGGATTTACCGAAAATCTTCCGTTTCAAAGTCTCTCTTTTTACCCACTGGATGCAGTTCGAAGGAAGCTCCTGCACTTCGGGCACACATAACGGTTACTAAAAATAATTTTGGAGCTATTACTAAAATTTGATTGGTGGCTCATACTAAAACGTTTTAAGTTAATGATACGAAAAATTCTTTTGTCCAGTTTACAAAAGAAATGTTTGCTTCATTTGCAAAAAGAAGTTTGTAATGGTTACTAAAAAATTCTGTGGAATACAAATTTACTATGAAATTTTTAGTAACCTCTTGATTTTTTTTTACAGCATGTTTCAACCACTCGACCATCTAGGCCCAGTGTTTTATATTTATATATTGAATTGTCATTCCCCCACCCCCCGAAGACGGGCATATGTTTTCTATATATCAAAATAGTTTACCTCTTCTTTGTATTCACTGACTTTCGTTGCTGCTGGTGTGACCTGCTGCACGTAAATTTTTATACCTTGTATAACAGAAAAGAAGTTTAGTAATGTATTGGGTATGTTGTTAATTGAACCTATTCAGCAGTCTATTATCTTCATTAAAATTTTATGCAATTAATACATTATGATTGGAAGTTCTGTTACCACAGCATTTTTTCAATCAATTGCATTTTACATAGAATGATTTGCTTAAAAATTGATTGTATGAATTAAATTTCTAGTATGCCATCATTTACTGTACCTATTACATTGAATATATGCTGAGAAGTTAGCTGTTTAACATTATGGCGATCATCAGAAAGGATTGCAAAGAAAATTTGCATGTAAAGCAACAATATTTCTAAAGAAGTTTTAGCATTTGTTTTATGTCGTTCTCTGTGTTGTTTCGTAGTCGAGTAATTTCCAGTAAGTTTTTAGACCTATTCTTTAGGTGTGTGTTACATTTGGTATAAAACATCCTGCGGCATAAACTTGGATTATATATTTTGTGAGAGAACGTATAGACTCTAATTGTCAATCTGTGCTTATACAATGAGGAAATTTTTATTTGCTTTAGGAGCTGTCTTTTGTGTGAGATAATTAAAAATTCCTATTCTCCAGTTCTTCTGAGAAATAGCTTTCCTTATGAATTAGCTTTATAATCCCCGGCAGAAATTTCTAGTCTGTTCTGAGTCCTTTTACTCAATTTGAGAAAATAATTTTTCAAAATTATTCTCTATGTTATAAAAAATTGCAATAGGAAATAAATAGTATGTAGACAAAGATTTTCCAATTAATCCATTTAGATTAGAAAGTTTTAATTCGACTTCTTTAATAATTGACGCAGAGGAGATTCACTGGAGTTGAAGTAGCATATGATCCATTATTATACACAATTTTAAGCTTAACCCATGCAAAATGGTTCACAGAGACAAATAGAATTCTCCTAATTTTAATTGAGTATTTATTGTCGATTAGAGTCTGTACATTCCCTCAAAAAATACTATGCATCCCAGCAAGCACATAACTTTCGGCATACGATCGGTCCGGAGCCGTCAATGTCGGTTAAGTGTCGGTAGCAGGTTGGCAACTGAAACTTAAGAATCTACTTTTTTGACAGATGGTTACGGTAATCGGTCCATTTTTGGCTATATATCGGCTAGCGACTTATACTGGCAAGTGACGCAGGACCGATATTTGAGTTCTGATAGTGGACCGTTCAGATTTGCCAACATCGGTCCGAATTCAGAATATTTAACTTTAACCGATATATATGCATATATATATCTTTCATTTTCAGAATTTTAATTGAGTTTGAATTTTGATAAGAAATGTTCATTTCATGCATTTCATTAAAAATTCTGACAGTAATAAACAGAAAATATGTCAAAAAGAACCTATATTTATTTATTTAAAAATATTGTTTTTGAAGTAATTTTTTAAATGGCTTACAATTATTTTAATCACAAACGAATTTTTAAATTATCTCCTTTCAATTGTTATTCAATATTAGGAACTTTATTATATAAAAACAGAAAAATAATTTGTAAGGTAATTGAATTCATTTTCTATTTAACTATTCATTTTCAAAGCATTTTCTTATTTTATTTTAATATTAATTACTAAAAAGTGCTTGAAATTATTTTACAGGGTAAAACATATAAAAAAAATCTACCCATTTTTTTAACATAAAAAAATCAGATTTTTTTTTCTAAAATATTATCTCACAAACGAAAAAAAATTAATATTACCATTTTATTTTAAAATTTAAAAATTATTATTGCAACAATTATTCGGAATTAAAAGTCTTAAAAATTAAATTCTCATTCTAATTAAAAGTGATTAATTACCAAGTTATTTTTTATTAAATTAGTTATTTTATGTTTTAAATATATATTTCTTATTTTTTCTACTTTATTAATTACTTTATTATTACATTTAGTAACTTTATAATTCCTAAAAAAATATAATATATAAGAATAATAATAATAATAATAATAATATATATATATATATATATATATATATATATATATATATATATATAAATTACTTTTATTTTTTATTTAATAAATATACATAATCAACAAAATAATATTGCAACATAGTCGTAAATCATAAATACTACTTTAAATCATCAAATGGCATAACATATTTTTTTATTCTATTTAAAAGTTAATTATTACCAATTTATTATTATTTAAAATAAGTTTTTCTACGTTAAAATTATACACTTTAGAAATTAACACAAAGCATGTAATTATGTTATAGTTTCTAATAAAAAAAATGTATTTGTTTATCAATACTTCTGAAACAAAAAATATTATTTTTAATTTTTTAAATATACAATTTAAGGATTCTAAAATTTATAAGAAAAACAATTCGTTTGCTTTAATTAATTTGCTAATTCATTAATTTAAATATTACCTTAATTTTTAAAATCAGGCGCATAAGACAATTACAAGTAAATGAATACACAAATAAAATAAAAACACTTTTCCAATCTGTCATTTACGTCAACGACACTCGCCATTTACGTGGCACTTACTGAAAAACCACACCCTTATTACCACACATAATCCTCCCCTTCAACAGGTCTGACTTGTCTAGTGGTTAAGATGTTCGCCTTCTGAGCTAGGGGTTGCGAGATCAAATCCCGCCTGTTACCGCACTGAAGTGTGTTCATTGGCTCTCAGATTACTTGCTAGAGTGTTTAACAGATGGCGCCACCAGAGATTCTTTTTGCTTATGCCGGACTTCAGTCGGTATTCGTGTGGTTGGCTATCGGCATAGTTTTTTGCCGATACCGGACCGGCTGCGTGCCTCATGAATCGGGCGGCATTCGTGCGGCGTATCAAAAAAAAAAAAAAAAAAAAAAAACGAAACCGGTAGCGGCAACCGGCATCGGTCCAATACCGCTGGCAGTGGCAAGCGGCTATCGTCCGATTGCTGACCGATAGCTCTGTGTTTGGTGGGATTATAAGTCCATGCCCAGGACAGTTCACCATTATATGTTGTCCACTTATAAAAAGTGGATATAAAAGTTAATGTGAAATCATCTAGCTACGGAAACACTTAGAAAACGGCATAAAATTAATGCAAAAAAAAAAAGTTATCTACAACAATTGTTGCTCTGCACATGAAGAACTAATTCCCATTGTAATTCCCTCTGACGATCACCATCACATTGAACAGCTCGCTTCTTAACATATAAAAAATGTAAACGTGGAATAAAAGATGACATACTTATAGTTGAAATACATAAAGTCATCTTTGAAGCAGATCATTCCGTAAAAAAATGTAATTGACTGAAAAAATGTTGTTGTAACAGAGCTTCCAATCACTTTCATTAACTAAATGTAAATTTGGTAAAGATAATAAATGTCCGAATGCATTTCTTCAATGATATTCCCGTGCATTACTCTGCTTGTAATTTTTTGTATAAGTAAAAATGTACATTAAGATAGTCACAGCAGCATGTGGATACCAAGAACAGATAAATTAAGTGGATGCATCGAAAACATGCCAAATTTTGATAAAGAAAATCACAAATCAATATATAAATAAAACATTGTACAAAGATCATCGAATAGTGGGGATGGTTGTGTTATGAAATATAGCCACCTCCACGACGTATGTTCACGGTAGTTTTGAAAAAAAGAGCTGTATTAAAAACAACAATTCATTGTATGTCCCATTAGAGTAGTAATGCCGTTTTCTTACCAAAAGTTGTCTGTTTTGCTCCAGTTATATGGGATAAAGATAGTGTTTTATAGTTTAATTATATTAAGTAATTAATAATAAAGGTTTCAATAGAATTTTTAAATAATAACCAGCACTGTAGGAATTTGAATTTTTTTTTTTGAAAAAGTATCAAATTTTACCCAAATTTTCGATTTTTTGAGCAAAAGCGCGCAGTATAAAGGCAACTTTTGGCACCTACCCCATTTTGATTTTTTAAAAATAATTTTTTCGCTCCACCCTAATGGATATATTTTCGTGTTTTCACAATTCAATAGATATTCACAGAATAAAATTCCTATTATTTGAAAAAAGTAAAGTCATAAATTATAACGACCGTTGGGAAAATGATATTTTCAAAGATTATAAATTTAGACTTAGAAATAGATTTTATATTTAAAGTAATAATATTATTCAACATAATTTTTACGATGATCAAATATATGGCGTACGTAATAACAGAGTTATATAATACGTGCGTCATGGATACGCGTCATTAATATTCCTGGAACAATCATAAATAAATTTTAAATGAAATTTCAATTTTATATTTTTATATACTGCAAATTTTTAAACTTCTGAAAATCACACATTTACAGTTTTTACGCTATTATATACGGAAAAAATATATTTTTGAATGGAATTTTTTTGAAAATTGAAATTGTTTTTGAGTTATTATTATCTTCATAGCTTTTAATACTTTTTTACCATCGTAGCTGCATAAGTATTTCATTTCTGTTCAAAGCATAAAGGGTAGTAGATTAATATATTTTTTGTTGACAATTCAATTTTGATATATAATTGAAATTAGTTTTCTCTAATTAAAGTTTGTGAATTTATTTTACGGAACTACAGCTATACTAGAGATACATCAGAAAATGTACTTTTATACTAAAAGTTGAATAATAAGTTAATTTAAAGCAACACTCCAATGGTTATAAAGACTTATTATATATTAAATATACTATATATAATAAATATATTAAATATATACATTAAAATGCTACATATATATTAAATTTATGATTATAAAACGTCTTCATAAAAACAACTGTATTTTTAAATTTTATAGCACACAGTATATATAAAATAATTTGCTGCAAAATTACATTACATTAACTACAAAACAGCTGAAGTATTTTTATAGTTGAGATTACACTAAACAAAATCTTCAGTCGAATTTAGAAAAAACTCAAAAATACTTTACTTTAATAATAATAATTATAATAAAAAGGAGTTTAATTTTAACTGGGTTGTCAACATCTGTGACGATGTTTTCGTCCAGTTCCTGCGTCATGAAAGCACTACACAAAAAGTGTCCACTTGGCAGTTCTTTCCCCATTATTTTGCTGAAAATTTTTAAACATTTAATAAGTACCAATAAACTTATTAATTAAATTTTCAAGGGTACCTTTTACAGAGCATAAATGCTTTATTTTACATCCGAATTGACACGCAGCGAAAATTATTTTATAATAAAATTTTCCTTTTAGAATTAAAGAAAAAATACATTTATTTATTTCCTAAGAACCAAGAAATCATCTTATCAAGTTCACGGATGAAAATCTAGGATTAGTTAAACCTCGATTCGTGTATTAAAACGCAAATGGTCTGCAAAGTCATATCTTGGTGAGAAACAACATAAAATCCGATTTCAGAAGTTGACTCATACGTTTACCATTATGTTTTCCTACTCCCAATCCTCTATATATTCATACTTTTGAGTAGAAGAAAGCCTAACCTACGACTCAACCTCTAAAATCGGGTGTGCTGTTGTTTTCCACCAATATTTGTGTTTGCAGACCGATTGCGATTTAGAATGCAAATCTAGATTTAACTAATCATAGATTTTTATATGTGAAATCAAAGAGACGATTATTTATGCTGCTGCCTCCCTGTTTATATTTTGCGTTATTACCCACCTATCTGAGTTATAACGCCATGGAAACAAACCAACAAAATACGATAAAATACTGGCACATAAATTGTCCTCCATTCTAACGATACAAACTCTATAGTTGACAAAAAGTTGACTCTAAAATTTGACAAAATCTCTTACTTAATTAATTGCGATATCAGAATGCAATAGTAACCATTTGATATTTTATTCATTTTACATGATGAAATTAGAAACATTTAATATGAATGAAATTCTTTTCATATTTTTTGTTTGTTAAAAGTGACTCTCTTGTGCATAAAGTAAAAAATAAACCCTCTTTGGAACTAATTCCAGCACTGAAAAGACGAAATCTAAGTATTAAGGTATTAAGTCAGTGGGTAGCGTTATTACACTTTGGCTCTCTACATTTTAAATCACAAACTACCTCGCAAAAACATCCAAAATCATCCGCAATGTTTTGAAAGTACATGTAAAACACCAAAAATTTATACAATAAACAAAGTATTTCCTAATAAATATATAGCCCTCAGATCATATAATTTAGCTCTAAAATTTTAGATAGGACTTTGACTTATACGTTTTTCTTCCAGTGTTAACGTCAATAAATGTAACAAATAAACTTTAATGGGTTGTTTGTGATTCAGAGGATTCACATGATGATGTCCTTTTGCGGATAAACCATAGGTGCATTCTCCCGGATTCCTTCATAATTATGCGTAAAATTAGCACTTGACCTTTATTAACCACCCTGGCATTATTTTCCCAGCACGCCTCATATTACATCGTTATAAAAAATTAAAAATTTTGCTTGAAATATACACTCGAAAACCTAATTTAATATTAGCTGAACGTGCAAGTAAGTTCTATCTTATTAATATCTTTCAAATTTAATTCACTTTAATTTCAATAAAAAACGCACAAGATGCAACATTTTCTGTTGTTGAAAAAGACTTCTTTTACTTTTTAGAACAATGGAAAATGGAGACAAAATAACACCAATGCATATTTTTCATAGAAAAATAGTTAGAAAAGCATTTTATATTTATTTATAGAAATTCAAATCACGCACAATTTATTTGTAAGCAATGTTGAAGCAATCAAAATTAAATGTATAATCACCTGATGTGTTGGCTGTGGTAACTTTGTCATATCTGGCGCATCAACCCCAGCATTATCTTCTTTCTTAGAAAAGGTGAAAAAATTAGAAGGTTTTCTCTTTATAAATCAGTTTATCAACAGAAAATAACGGATAATTATATTAAAAATTTTATTTATAATATAATTATCCTGCACTCTTCTGCAGCTTCTTTCTCTTACTTAACATTTCTCATCTCGAAAATACTTTTTTCTTCTGGAGAATCGATATAAATTAGATATTTTCCAGGCTGTCGTGCTATTCTTTTGTTAATTCTACTAGCACTAGATGTTTGGTAAGTTCGTACGTCTTCTGTTTGCAAAAATACTATAAAATGTGGTTATAATAAAGAACTATTATTTTGGTGACACCTCGTATTTCTTATCGATAAGAGAAAACGAAGGAATAGATAAAGCTTTACAGATTTCTAAGAAGATATGATAAGTAACCGGCGTGGAATACAGGTTATGCTCTCATAATGATGCATGAAAATTATAGAATATCATTCTAAAGTAATTTCGATCTATTCTCAAAAGTATTATTTACAGTAATTTAAACAAAAATTTACCGAGAGCAATAACCGTTTCGCATTTGACAGCAATTGAATATAATTTTAATATATTTTTTAAAGTAAATAATCTAAATTTAATTTGTATTGAATGACATGTAATTTATAGAAAATCACAAAATAACTTCTCATAAAAACTTAATAATGTTTTTTAATCATTACTTTTATAGCATGCATTTTCACTTTTAACAAGTTTTTTTTAAATTTTCTTTTATTTTTTTGTTTAATTCCTATATTTATAAAATATTTAAGTAAATTTTAATAAAATCGTGTATAATTACAAGATACGTAAGTTTAATTATAATCACAAGATGATCTTTAGTTTTGAGTAAACATACAGCATATAACATATAAAAAAAACCAAGCATTTCACGAGGTCACGAGAGAACAATAACTGCAAAAGAAAATATAATGATTGTATAACCATGCAAGTAATTTCTCTCATATTATTTCCGTTGCAGGTTTGCTGTGAACACATGCACAAAACACCATCATTTTCGCTTTTACTAGAAGCATTCTGTCTCCTTTCACTTGATTAATGATTTCCTTAGTTGCAACACATATTTCCAAGTTATTGCCAGAGTAAAAGCAAGGCGGATTAAAAGCTTTCCAGATTATTAAGTTAATCTTAGGAGATATAACAGCCCTGGGATATAAGCTATGCACTCAAAACTTTACCATACATACATGAAATAATATTTACAAAATGTATACACTTATTGCTTGTTAAAGTATTAAACAAATTAAATAGAAAGATTTTGATTAAAAAAATGATTTTTTGGTGTCTAAGAGTCTCTCTTTAGAAAATAAATAAAATATATTTAATTATAATAGTATAGCTTCCAGAAAAATAAGTCCCAATTTATAAGCATTATTTTCAAGTCAAAAAGAATGCCAATTACGTGTAGTAATTTATTACTAAATTAAATGTATTTTACTACGAATTAGAAAAACAAATGGGGTTTTAAATATATAAATATCTAAATTCTTAACTGAATAGCTGAGTGGAAGAACCATGTTATACTACATATACGTTATTTCGTGTAAATCTGCTGCTGTATGAATCTGTTATGAGGTATTTTGTCACATTATATATTTTAAAACAGTAGGCTAATTCTTTAAGATCAACTCAAAAATTTGGCATTTGCGCATGCATGAAATTGAATTTATTAGCCCTGCTTTTAGTGAGAGGAAATTTGAAGCAAATCTGGTTAGCTCAGTGGTTTAAGGCACGACTTTAAAGCTCTGAGCTTTTGTGGAGGACTTGATCGACCCCAACGCTCGCCAAAATAATTTATTTGAATGATGATGCATTTTATTATGAGGGATAGTTATATGATTTTTATTATTTTGTTATCATTATTATTTTGATGGATTATAATTAAATAAAATTTAACATTCAACAATGTTTTTTAAATAACAATTTTATTTCTAAAAAATTTCAAGTAATTTTAATTTAGTAATTATTAGATATAAACAGCCAATTTCCAGTTCAGGGCTTTAGAGATATATTTGTAAGAATGAAAGTTTTGAAAATCCTTACAATCCGCATTCTTCAAAAAATAAATAAAGAAATAAAGAAATAAACAACAACAAATACAACATACACACATAAAAATTGTATCCGTTGAATTAATTTTAGTTATTTTTCTGCTAAAAAGCAAGCTCTGTTAAATATCGTAAAATTCTGCTTAAAATTCTTTCAGTTGATGACTTAAGTAATTTAGACTGACAGAACCATGAAAAGCTTTTAATCAATTGGAATCACATAAATAACATAGAAATAAATCAAATTTTCAAAACTTTATTTACAGATAAATTATTTAAAAAAAAAATCTAACATTATTCTAATTAATATTGAACATGTCAAACATTATTCGCTACAACTTTAATAATATTAATATTTTTTAATATATATTTGAAAATTAAATATTTATATTTTTATCTCATATAGTTTAGTACCAGACCAGTTAATATTTTAAATAAATGGTCTGAAACAGAAAATACATCATTACAATTTTTGACAAACACATAAATTTTAATATTTTTTCAATAGTAAATAACTTAACATATTATTTTACCACAAAATTCAATTTTAAATAGTTGTTAACTTCAGAAGTTAATATCTTATAATAATGAAATTTCTATGCATAAGTTTTTCTCGTATTTCTTTTTCAATGACAGATACTTAAATATTTTCAATTAAATATTTTTTCCACGGCATAATTAAAAAAAAGTGGGTATGGTTTTCTAATTTTGTCTTACCTTGAGTTTTTACACGTATTTCTAATAGTCAGGAAAAAAAGCAGGTCATATCGAGGGATTCAGAAATATTTAAAAAACTTAAGCCAATAAAAAAGAAATATTTAAATATTTAAAAAAAAATCCCTTATGTATCATCTTAAATAATTAAATATATTGTTACTTTATATGTTGTTTCAATACGCTTTTCAATTCTAAATAGTTAATAACTTTAAAAGAAAATAAATCTTAATCATTCAAATTCTTGCATGCAAGTAGTTCTCACATTTGCTTGATGGTAGCTATTTAATTCGTTTTAAATAAATATTTTTTCTGTAACTTCACAATGTAAAAGGAAAGAAGAAAGAAAGAAACGAAAATAAATTTACAATTCCGCAAAAATGCGACTCCGTCTTTAATCAGCTTTTTAATTATTCACAATAAGAAAAAAAATCGATTTCACAAATTACAACAAACATTTGGCAGTTTTCCAATTTAAAATATTTATCTTTTTTTTTTTTTTTTTTTTTTTTTCAAATTCAAGATTTGTAAATAAATTCTACATAAAAAATAGAACATCTTCACTTATTGTAAACAAGGTATGCTTATTTTACTGGTAAAGTTAAATAAAGGTGAAACAACTCATCATTTATACAGTTATTTACTTTCTAAAGGATTTATTATTGAAAAAAGTAATAAAAGAATAAAAAGATGGTAGCTTTTTTTCCCTTTCTTAATTCCTTCAATTTCTTATATAGTTATATAGACTGTGTCTATATTATAAAGGGCAAACATATCTATGAATAAATCATACGTCCTTCTGGCAACGGCAACACTTTGAAATTTTAAATAACGTTGCATTTTACAAATTTTTGTACTGCTAATTTTTACACTTCTCAGCGTTGCATATTTTCAAATTTTTACAGTCGTTTAGAGGAAAATTGTTCTTCTAAATGTAATTTGTTCGAAAGTAGTACCGTAAAATCGGGTGAATAGGAACAGGGGGTGAATAGGAACAAAACTTCCCGGTCATATTTATAAGTTCATTATAAATACATGCGATGATATGTTTAGTTGCCAATTTTTTTATAAGAAGGTAATAACATTGAGAGTTGGGAAATTCATTTTTGACATGGTTGCAACGCAACTGGGGTGTATAAAAAAAACTTCAAGAGGATCCCCCAAAACCTCATTTTTTTCAACGTCTTCAAAACTTTGTATGTAACTACAGTATTTTTCGTATTCAAAACCTAAGAGAGGGGATTTTTAATTAATGATAGACCTGTAAAAGATATGTTGTATTAAATTCTACTTATTTCTAAACTACATAATGAAAAAATGAAAATTGGCTTGTAACATCGTAGGTTTAAGATTTACGGGGCGTGAATCAGAAAACGTTTTTTCTCATGGTTTATTTTGCTATACAGTAATAGTTTCATGTAATGTATGAAAACATAGGTATGAATATGTATTGTAACAATATTTTGTTTGTTCTAATTACTTGAATGGTTTAAATGTGCCAAGAAATTACTTGATTAAACAAAAAAGGCAACGCCTAATCTAACAAACATGGAACACGCAATAAAATAATTTAAAAATAGCAAATTAGTTAGAAAAACTGCACAGAATTATTCTCTGACATCCACAACGTTACATAAACATATCAAAATGAAAAAACAATTAAAAAAGAGAGGGATACAAACAGTACTGAGGGTTGGAGGTGGGGGCGTATTAGTAGATTATATTAATACAACAGCGATTGGGGCTACTCAATAGTTTCACTTACCCAATGACTACTAGTAAAGGATAACACAGAACTGGGCTGAATTTGTATTAAATTCTACTTCTGCAATTTGAATATAATTTCTTAAAATAAATTTTCATTTTTCTTGATTTCAAAGTTGTTTTCTATTTTTAAAAATGCATATCTTTACTTGTATATAAAATAAAGGCTTCGTTTCACAGTAACTAAGTGTTTCTATTCCTCCCTTATCATTATTATCTGTTTTTATTAACAATATTAAAGTTTGAATCGGAATAAATTAAGATTATAACATTTGTTCCGATTCACCCCTACATGCGGGGTGAATCGGAACACCATTAAAAATTTAAATAATATATATATATAAACAGTAAAAATGTTTCGTTTTTGCTTAAAAAGTAAAGAACGAAACAAGACCGAAGTTTCTAGTAGAAAAATTTAAAAATAAAAAAATTAGTTGTTGCTGTTATTTAACGTTAAAAATGAAAATTCACCCCATTTTACGGTATTTATTATTATATTTAATTTATTAATCATTTTGTAGTTTTTAATATTTTTCGCCATCATGTCAACAAAAGTGTTCCATTTGTGTTGAATGTAAAGGAAAAATAATTGCAATACAGTTTTTATTGAAAATAAATACATAAATAAAATAAATAAATAAAAACCGCACATTACTCTTAACTTCATAATAACAGCCATTTTCAATTTCTTTAAAGGAAAAATGAATGTAAGTTACGTGGCGTCCCAGTCTTTCCCAATCATTTTTTTTTTCAAAAATAAAGAAATACATAAATAAAACTGAATAAGTAAATATACATAATATTAATAACACCAATAATAAGAAATTACTCATGTCACCCTTTAAAAAACTAAGTAGATAGTTACGTTATACTTTCTTCTGCTACGCTCTTAAATTTTAAATAAATATTAACTTAAAAGAAAAAAACTTATAATTACCGTATTTATATATTGAAGAAACTGCAATATATTTATATATATATATATGCACATATATATTAATGAAAGCTGTTTAGTTCTTTTAATTAAATATTTCGTTTTTCCATTAAATGACAAAAAAAAAGTGATGTGCGTGGAGTGCAAATGTTGTCGTACCTTGAATTTTCATGATTATTTATAATTTTCAGGGAAAAAAATACCAGGAAATATTAATAGATTTATAAAGGTAAAAATTTCTGTCGGCTGGGCCTATAGGCGGATGTAGATTTCGAAGAGTGCTCATTTCAACAACAAATATATATATATATATATATATATATATATATATATATATATATATATATATATATATATATATATATATATATATTACAAATTTAAATTTTTTTCGCCAAAACTAACCTTTATACTATCTTAATTTTCTTATAATAATATTCCGTACTTACTTCAAATTATTAAATTAAAATCTTGTTTCTAAATCTAATCTGTTAATCCTTATGCTGACGATATAAATTCTTAATTTGCCTTAAAAAACATTATTCCAGTATGCGTAAATTTAAAAAGATGGCTCTAAATTAAAAATATTCTTAATTAAAACTTTATTTCTTAATATTCCAAATAAAACTGATTTCTTCTATGTTTTTATCAACCCTTTTTAAGAAAGTCTTATTAAATTTATTCCAAAACCATACCTTTCAAAAAATATCATTATTTTATTTTATCTATTTATTTATTTTTCCTACGTCAACCTTTGATGTGTGCATATTAATAAATTCATTTCTTTTCTTTTTCTCTTAAAATTAATCATTTATCAAAATCGTCTGCGTAAGATATTTAAAATTCTGAGTCAATTATAAATTGGTTAAATAATATTTTTTTTTAAATAAATTTATCGTCTGTTTAAAAATAGCCTCGTAGCTGGACAAGAATTCTGTTTACATAAAAGAATGATGGTTTGGAGGTTACAGAATGTTCCAGTACTTTCTTTTTAGTTTAGAAGGTGGAAGTCTCGAGATGAAGAAGAGAAGATTTCTTGGGTTGCTTCTTCGATGAGGACAGCTCGCTGAAATAATGATGGAATTTTTGCAAAAGGAGCTTTTCCTTCCTCATTATTACGAATTTAATAAATGAATTTACAGCAGCCCATGACTAATTATTGGATCTTCTACATTTATTATTTTATTTTGTTTTTTCCCTCGCTTGCCATGACTGCGTGTTTCTTTTTAACCAGTGGAAATAATTCGAGTTCTCCTTAAATCGTCACAACTAATCGAAAAGTCCGACAGGATTATTTATCTGTGCTGCCGTTTTTTGATATTTAAAGAAAATTGCGATGGAACGAAGAAAAGCATGCTATCGCTGAAGTTCGATTGAAGGACATTCTATATGGTATTTTCGGCTTGCTAATGAAATCGGCTGTGGAACGAAATGATGATAGCTTTGTGAACCGTCGATAATCGACTTCTCGTGAATGTTTTTGTGCCTAAATCGCCGTAATTTCTTACTTAATTAAAGTAAAAGAAATGCTCTTTCTAAAGAACTTCACAGCTATGCTTGGAAAGAATTAGTACTTGCTTCGAGTCTGATGTGGATTTCCTGAAACTTGATGTTGATCTGTGCGCACAAATTTTGATTGAGTATTCATGGTCATAGGAAAATTTTTGAAAATTAATTACTTCAAAGTGCTGAGTATGCGAAAGGTATTTGATGAGGAATTTAATGAAGAATGGATTTTATTGAAGATTTTTCGTGAATTGTAAGTTTATTTTATTAAATGTTTTGATTATTATTTCTATTCTATTTATGATTGATGGAAAGTATTTATTATTTATTTATTTATTTATTATTTTATTGATGAGAGTAATTTGAAGTTAATTTATTAATTTATTAATTTATTTATTATTTTATTATTTATTGTATGTTATGGATCTGATATAGTAATTTTGAAAAAATATGTAATTGATAGAAATTATTAACTTTGAAATTTATTGCGAATGATTTTACGATCAGGATTTAATAAAGAAAATAGAAGTGCTTCATTTATTCTAATTAGTAAGAATCAAAAAATTATGGAAGATCCTAAGTTCGTACCGTTTGACCCGAGTTCTGGAATGAACATTTTGTCGTGGTTAACTTATTTTGATACAACATGTGAAAAGGAGAAGAAAAATCTAGAATGGAATTTTAATTCTATTGCGCAATATCTGAAAGGGGAAGCGCAAAAAATTTATATCAATGACTGTTTAAATTGTACGGATTATGAACAAATTAAGAAAATTTTGATAGAAAGATTCATTCAATTAGACATCCCGAGTTTTTCTGATTTTTCAAATCTGAAATTAGATAATTTAGACAAATTAGAAACTTATTTTCGTAAAAAAGTGGAAATTGGTAGGAAATTACATCTTAGTGAAAATATACTATTACAAGGTTTAACTGATGGTTTAAAACCAGAATTCAAAAACAATATTATTATAAATCCTCCTAGTAGTACCACAGAATGGTACCGGGTTGTCAAACAATTCGTGGAAGTTTCCACCCCACTAGTTTCAAACCAAGTAATAAATCAACCATCAGCTAGACAAAATTTTCAATCTTTTCAACCAACTAGGCCCTGGATTCAGCCAGTTAGGCCCAATAATACACCTAGGAATTGGATTCCCCAAAGGCAATCTCAGTTTCAAAGACCTAGAGTTTGTCAAAATAATTATATTCAAAATTCATACCCTTCAAGACCTTGTAGGATATGCACAAATAGGGGTGTCACTAATGCTTTTCATTGGGAAAGAGAATGTATTTTTAGGAGTGAGTTGCCATCCTCTGATACTCTTCCAAGTAGCTCACAAAATAATTCTCATAATATTTGACTATTAATTGTGTATGGATGTACAAATAATTATAATTTGCCATGTGTTGTAGATACTGGCTCAACTATTGCAATATTGCCAATTAAATTTGTTAAAAAACTTAATGCTAAAATTGAGACTATACCCTCAGTTACCATTGGTCAGGCAAAAGGATTTTTACATATAAATAAAAAATGTAGTGTTCTTCTAAAAGTGGGTAAAATTAAAAAATATGTTAACTTTTTAGTATGCAATACAAATTTGGATTATGCTATTTTGGGGTTAAAAGAATGTTCTAAATTTAAATTAAACATAGAATGTAAAAATTGTATTGTAAGGCAGGGAAGGAAAATTATAACTAACAGTATATCCATACATAATGAGAGATCCCTTCATTTCAATACAGTAAATATGGACCAAGTACAACAAAACAGGGATCAATCTAATGAATTTGTAACCTCAGAATATAAAAAAAATATGAAATTAAATACTGGTAATACTGTAGCAATAGATAATTATGATAATGAAACACTGAATGTAAGTAATCATGATATAGAGTTACAATCTACTTGTGGAAATATTATGAAAAATGAAGACTGTGTTGAATATGATCACGCAATTAATGTGTATCCTGATTATAGAGGTTCCATGACTCTTCAAAATTTTCGCGATAATTCGGATTCAGATTTAACTGGGGAAATAAATTTAATTCAAGATGTAAATTTAAGGGAATTAGTTCATATTTATAGTGATATTTTTGCAAAGCATAAATATGATGTGGGTAGGATTAATATTGAACCACAACGCGTTATACTAAACTCAGACCTACCTATATCTTTGAGGCCCTACCGAACATCTCCTCTAGAAGAAATAGAAATAAAAAACCAAATTCAATCATTGTTAGCAGCCGGACTGATAAAGGAAAGTAATAGCCCCTATTCTGCCCCTGTTACACTAGTTATGAAAAGAGAGGAATGTAAAAAAACGCGATTATGTATAGACTATAGAAAATTAAATGCAATAATTAAAAATGATGCAGAACCCTTGCCCCGTATCGATGGAATTTTAGATAAATTGAGTAGTGCTCAGTATTTTTCAACTTTGGATTTAGCCTCTGGCTACTGGCACATACCAATACATCCATCCGATACAGAAAAATTAGCATTTGCAACAAATTTTGGACTTTTTGAGTGTCTCGTGCTCCCTTTTGGCATAAAAACGGGCCCTCCCATATTCAATAGAACCATTCGAAGAATCCTTAATAAATATAAAATCGACTTTGCGTGCCACTATTTTGATGATATTATAATTTTCTCTTCCTCATTAGAAGAACATTTAAACCATTTAGCTCAAATTTTTGACATTTGCAAACAAGAAAACATTAAACTTAAACTTTCTAAATGTAAATTAGGCCAAAATAAAATCAATTTCTTAGGTTATGAAATCACTAATGGAACTATAACACCAGCAAATGCCAATATTGAAACCATCAAAAATTTAAAACCTCCTTCAAATGTGAAAGAGTTACAACGATTTCTAGGTTCCATTAATGTTTACCATAAATTCATAAATAAATATGCTGAAATTAGATATCCTCTGAACCGATTACTTAAAAAAGACACAATATGGGAATGGAACTCAGTGTGCCAGGAGTCTTTTGAAAAATTAAAAAATTCTTTAATTGCTAAACCCATCCTCAAAATTTATGATCCTAAATTACCTTTACATATGTTTGTAGATGCCTCTCAGATAGCAGAAGGTGCTGTTCTTAAACAACCTGATAAAGAAAATTTCTTACATCCTATTGCTTATCATTCTAGAATTTTGAAGAGTTATGAGCAAAATTATTTCATAACTGAATTAGAATGTTTAGCTATTATAGATACTCTTGACAAATTCTATCATTACTTTCATGGTGTCAAGTTTACAATTCATACGGACCACGCATCTCTAGTATGGTTAAAGAGTGTTAAAAACTTAAGAGGTAGGCTTTTTAGATGGTTGCTCAAACTTAGTATGTTTGATTATGAGATAAAATATGAAAAGGGTTCAACAAATGTCGAAGCAGACATGTTGTCACGAAATCCTGTTTGTCATTTTAATCAACATATTAGTTTATTGCTAGATAGGAAAGAAATTATAGAGATGCAAGACAAAGACAATGTTTGTGACAAAAAATATAAAAAAGAGAATGGAATTATTATAGTTCAGAAAAAGGGATTCAAAAAAATTGTTGTACCAATGTCATTAAGAGAAAAATTACTCCATATTGCTCATGATAATTTTGGACATTTAGGGATTCAAAAAATGCTTAATTTAATATCTCCCAACTATTATTGGCCTAATATGACAATAGACATTACAGAATTTGTTAAACATTGCGATACCTGTCAGAAAAATAAAAAACCAAAACAGAAAAGATTCGGCTTATTACAAGCTATGCCAGCAACAGATCAACCTTTTGAATGTCTTTCTATTGATACTGTTGGTGGATTTAACTATTACAACTCAACAAAAAAATTCTTACACATAATAATAGATCATGCAACTAGATTTGTTTGGGCTTTTCCCTCCAAAAATGTTACCACTGAAACATACACTAACTGTTTAAAACAAATTTTCAATATCAAAGCACCTCAAAAAATACTTAGTGACAGGCATAAATCTTTCAGATCTCCAAGATTTAAGAAATTCCTTAGAAATCATCATGTTCAACAGCGTTTTACATCCGCACATCATCCTCAGACCAATGGAAAGATAGAGCGCGTTAATCAGACTATAGTTACCAGGCTTAAATGTAAAGTTAATTCCACTTCTTCTAAAATACCTTGGACTAGATTATTAAACCAAGTCATCGAAGAATACAACAATACGCCCCATTCTATCACCAAATTCCCACCTGCCTATTTATTTTATGGTCAATTGCCTTATGAATCTCCTTTAAAACAAAACTATTACCCTCCAGTAGACAAAGCCCTCAAAATTGCGAAAGCGCGAACTCATGAATTTCACCTTAAAAGTAAAAGGCTCTATGATCGAAATTTTGTCGAATGCCCATTAAAAATACAAGACTCTGTAATTTATGAAGAATTTAAATACCCTAACACTCGAAAATTAGAACCTACTTTCTCTGGACCATACAAAATTATAAATAAACTTTCTGATGTAACTTATGAAATAGATAAATTTAATTATGAGACAGGACAGAATTCCGTTATTGTGCATGTTTCTAAATTAAGACCCTATTTTTCACCCGAAGATTTTAAACTGTTTCATGAGCAACCCAAAAAACAAACAAAACCTCAGATACAATCACAATCACTAGATCAAACTAAAGTCAAGACAATAGATTAAATTTTAATTCTTAGTCTTTAAATATTTTATCACCATAATTTTCAACATCAGCAGGTATGTTCTTGGAGGCCTACAAAAATATTACTTGTTTTTGGGGTTAAATTGGGCTCCTTATGCAGGCATAAGGTGAACACTTTGATTGTAAAAGCTTTCAAATTGATGTTGATAAATTAAATTTAAGGGGTGTTTAAGTCTAACTATATTTACTCATGTATTTGACCTTAGTATTATTCTATTTATTCAGCAGATATTTATGTTATAACAGTTATAAAATCTAATGATTCTACTCAAACCTATAACATAATATGTGATTTTCAGTGATTGTGAAAACTACAGCTATTAAAAGTTTTTCAAAAAAGCACACTATTTTTATTTCCATTTCTCAATTAAGAATGACACCTTTTATTCCTATTTGTATTCTATTATTGAAGTTTATAAACCATGTGTAGATAAAACATTATTCTACATTTGACATTTGAGAACTTATAACCAAATTTGACAATTTTGTAAAAGAGTATCAGAGAGGAATTATTGTAAGGAAATACTGGTTGAGAGTCCAATTTCTAAATAGTTAGAATTAATTTTATTTGGATTTTGGAATTATTATGATTTTTTTTATTTATACATTCGGCTAGCAAAAAATACTTTCTTATGCTATCAGAAGATAAGAAAATTATTTAGTTGCTATGTAATTATTTTTATCCTCAACCAGTTTTTTCCCTATCAATAATAAACAAATAGTGATATTTTCTTTTGATTATACTCTTGTTTTACTATTATTATTATTATTATGATTTCTATAATGAAGTTTAGTATTAATTATACTCTTATTGAAAAATATTAGGATATGGAGTCTTATTATATTATTACTTATTATTGTTGTTATTATCATTATTTAAATTTTTCTATATTATTTATTATTGATATTGAGAGTGATGCTATTTATTATTGAAAAATTGATATATTACTGAAAGATGTTGGATCCAACATAACATTAAAACCAAAGATTAAACTAGGTTTGAAGATTTTTAATTAAAGAGACTGTATTCAGAGAACATTGGAAAAGACTCTTTTATACATACTATTGAAAGACTTGTTTCATTTAAAGGACTTATTTAAAATAAACTATGCATTAAGTCATTGTAATTATTTAAACTTCCATGAGAACGAACTTTTATTGTTTTTATTATATTTTTATCTCTTGCTTATTAATATTCATAACTTATTTACTGTTATTATATGTATTATCTCCTCTGCACTTACAAATGGTAAGTGATGCTGTAACATTATTGTATTTCTTTCAGGGAAATGCTCCTACCTAAATTTAATTCAGAATTATTTTCTCTTAACTATTTTATTTTAATTGCTAATATTTTTTATATTGCGTTAATTTTCTTTTCTTCCATCTCTTGGCTTCCTGAGTTTGACAGTTTTATTCCAAAATTTAACTTTTCTAAATTATTATATTTCTGTTGTCTGAACTTGTAGTTTTATTTAACTATCAATTTCATACAAAGTCTTGGGGAGGGGGGATAATATTACAAATTTAAAATTTTTTCGCCAAAACTAACCTTTATACTATCTTAATTTTCTTATAATAATATTCCGTACTTACTTCAAATTATTAAATTAAAATCTTGTTTCTAAATCTAATCTGTTAATCCTTATGCAGACGATATAAATTCTTAATTTGCCTTAAAAAACATTATTCCAGTATGCGTAAATTTAAAAAGATGGCTCTAAATTAAAAATATTCTTAATTAAAATTTTATTTCTTAATATTCCAAATAAAACTGATTTCTTCTATGTTTTTATCAACCCTTTTTATGAAAGTCTTATTAAATTTATTCCAAAACCATACCTTTCAAAAAATATCATTATTTTATTTTATTTATTTATTTATTTTTCCTACGTCAACCTTTGATGTGTGCATATTAATAAATTCATTTCTTTTCTTTTTCTCTTAAAATTAATCATTTATAAAAATCGTCTGCGTAAGATATTTAAAATTCTGAGTCAATTATAAATTGGTTAAATAATATTTTTTTTAAATAAATTTATCGTCTGTTTAAAAATAGCCTCGTAGCTGGACAAGAATTCTGTTTACATAAAAGAATGATGGTTTGGAGGTTACAGAATGTTCCAGTACTTTATTTTTAGTTTAGAAGGTGGAAGTCTCGAGATGAAGAAGAGAAGATTTCTTGGGTTGCTTCTTCGATGAGGACAGCTCGCTGAAATAATGATGGAATTTTTGCAAAAGGAGCTTTTCCTTCCTCATTATTACGAATTTAATAAATGAATTTACAGCAGCCCATGACTAATTATTGGATCTTCTACATTTATTATTTTATTTTGTTTTTTCCCTCGCTTGCCATGACTGCGTGTTTCTTTTTAGCCAGTGGAAATAATTCGAGTTCTCCTTAAATCGTCATATATATATATATATATTTATATGATTAGAGATAAACCCAGTTTAATAACTTCATTTGGCCGTTTCTGACAAATTTTTAATTTAATTTCTCTGCAAAAACTGGTTTTATCAGAATCATCTTAAGAAAAATTCAGCTAAAATGCCCATTTTGACAACATATTTTGAAATAGATTCTGCATTTATTAAAAAATCGACCAAAACAGTACATTATACAGTTCCTAAATAACAAAAAACTGTCAGTTGAATGCATTTGAGAAAAAACTTGAATTTAAAAATGAGTCATTAAAATAACCGATTTGTTGTTTGAATACATCCTTAATTCTTTAATCATGATTGCTTCGGAAAATTTTGTACGAAATACTCACTTTGACAGCATTTTTAAAAATATATTCTATCTTTATCAAAAAATTGGCCAATGCGTCATAGTATATAGTTCCTAAATAAGAGGATCTGTAAATTGGATACGTTTCAGAGCGAAAATTGATTTTAAAACGAGTCATAAAAAACGCAATTTGCTAAGTGAAAACGTCCTTAAATTTTCAAATCGGGAAATTCTGTTCAAAATACCCTTTTTGGTAGCCTTTTTCAAAATATATTCTGTCTTTATGAAAAAAAATCAATCAATGCATCACATTATATAGTTCCTAAATAAGAGGATCTGTAAATTGGATGCATTTGAGAGCAAAAATAAATTTAAAAACGTGTCAGAAAAAAACGCAATTTCTTATTTCAATACTTCCTTCAATTTTCAGTCCCGATGACTCCCGATGACTTTCGGAAATTCTCTTCAAAATACCCTTTTTGGTAGCCTTTTTTGAAATATATTCTGTCTTTATCAGAAAATTGACCAATGCGTCACTTTATACAGTTTCTAAATAAGAGGATTTACCATTTGGATGCATTTAAAATCAAAAATGAATTTAAAAATGAGTCAGAATATAAGCAGTTTGGATTTGAGGTTTTTTCTCCAACTCCTATTTGTGTTTAATTTCTTTTTGGTATAGGAATTGGTCCTATGAAAAACTTGTCAATTTAAAAGTTGTAGATATTTTTGAGAAGATGTAAAATAAATTTAATCAGATTTGATATCTTAAAAATTGACGGAGTTATGGATTTTTCTCTTTTTTCAGCGCCCTTTTTCTTTTGGTTTTAATTTTTTTTTATCGGTAAAAGTTGGTCCTATCAAAAACTTGTAAATACAAAAGCTTTAGATACTTTTAAGAACATTAACAAAAAATTTAGTTGGACTTGATATCTTGAAAATTGACGAAGTTATGAATTTTTTTCTCTCAAAATCCCTGTTTTTTTTCCCCTTGAGCCCACTTCTAAATTTGTCAAAATTCTGTCATGCATATACTTTTGGCCCATTTTTAAGAAGTAATATAAACTTTAAACCGATTCGATATCTACTTTAATTAAGAAGTTATGGCGTTTTTTTGGTTTTCACATAAACGCCCCCTATTCCGACCCCCTCGGTCCGATTTTGCCCATTAACGAACTTAGCCAAGATTTTATCTCCTTTGATTTTATGTACCAGTTTGGTGGAGATTGGTGAAGAATTATAGAAGTTATCTCGTCCATAAAAAAGTGAGATATATACATAGATACATAGATAGATAGATAGATAGATAGATAAACCGGTGCGATTGCAATAGGTAGTATTTCTTACGAAATCTACCTAAAAAAAAATGCATATAAAAATAATTAGTTTTTTCAAAAGATTTTACTCATTTCTTCCCTTTAACAATTAAATAAAACATTTGATAAACAAAGATTATTAGAAATAAGCAAACAAAATATGAGCAGGAACGACATTTATTTGTCTAGGTACTGAAAGAATGCACTTTAAAAGAAAATGCAATACTTACATAATATCGTTATTCATTTCTCCCATTTTACATTATGTATAGATTTATTATCTTTTAATGCTGTTAACATACATGCAAAATGCAAATATTTACCCTTTTAAGACAAGAATTTTCCCGTTTTCATTTGATTAATAATTCTCTGGGTGACAGCAATAATTCCGACGTTATTGCCAACATAAAAGGGACGAAAATCTAAAGCTTTACGGATTCTTAAAGAGATATTAAGAAGAAATAACTGGCAAGGGATATGAAACATGTTATAAAAAATATAACTGACAGTTATGGCGTTTAGATATTCCATCTGTTTACTTTCCAACCAAATATTAAACCATAGTAAGTAAAACAGCTACTTATCAAAAAATGTTCATTTAACTTCTAAAAATTTTTCGTCAAAACAATAAAGAGAGTTTTTTTAAATATCAATAAAATATTTTTTTAGATTATATTACATATATTAATATTTTCAATGTAATTCATAGTTACTTATAAAAAATATTTTTCATTATTCATGTATTGTTTGTCAGCTAGGTTTATTTTTAAATCGCGCCTTTGTAAAATTAATCCATTAGAATAAAATTTAATATAAAAGTATTAAAACTATGTTATAAACTTAGAAAGTTTAGTAGATAAATCTTCGTTTCGAATGAAAATTCATACAGATGTTTTAGAGCAGACATAGGAGAACATATTACTGTAACAGAATATGATGTTTTCTAGGAAATCTATTTTTAATTTCTACCATGTTATTTCTGTCCATATTTACAACATTTTTATGTTGTTAACACATGCATAAAAGGAAAACATTTTACTATTTAAAGCCTCTTACAATATTTCACGTGATTAATGATTCTCTTAGTGATAAAACGTATTTGGTAGTTATTTCTATAACAAAAATAATGAGCATTTACGAGCTTTATCGACTCTTAAGGAGATATTGTAAAAAATCATGTATACGACATATAAGCCCTTTTCTTGGGACAATGCCTGACAAATAAAATGCATATTATTTTCTTTCATTACTAACATATTATTAGCATATATTATTTTATTGTTACAAGTGTTACATTTTATTATTTTGTATTATATATACAAATTTTTTATAAGTGTAATTAATCTTTAAAAATGTTATGTTTTTTATCAATTTAATTTTTCTTATGTTTGAATATTAGTAAATAAAACGATTTAACATTTAAGATAATTCCATTTTAAATGTTATGCATCAGAAAATGGAATATAATATATCAATGATTGTCAATTTCAAAAGAAAATAGCCAGTTAGATTAATCAAAATATTATCATTATTCCATGAGTAAATTACAGAAAAACATTAAATTAAATTATCTTTTTGGTTTATTATTTTATTACATTAATTTAACTAACATGTATTCCGCAACTTTAACGAGTGAAATGTAAAATGAAACGCAGTTTAAAAAGAGAAAAAAAAAATGAGCACGGTTTCAAATATGTACAGAAAAAATGAATGCACAGGATTCATGCAAATCATAAATTTTTTCTAAGAGTATTACCAGTATTTTTTTTATTTAGAAAAATCTAAATTAAAGAGACAACATTTCTCCTTCTTTTCTTAAAAGATCTTTTATGAGAAAATATCTGTGCTCAAGATGTTTTCTGGACAACAAAATTTTATGACGGTTACGAACCCTGTATATAGCAACATACGATAGTTAAATAATCAAATTACAAACATTGATGCACATTTCCAGTTTGTTTTGGCACACAAAAATGCAATAGTTTTGTCTCTGAGCAAAGGCGTTAAGTCTATTTTAAGGCGATAAATCATTATCTTGTTGACGATGAATATCTTGCAGTTATTAAGAGGACAAAAGAAAGTGACGCACAAAGTTTTACAGATTTATAAGGAGATTAATGCTAGAAATAACTGGCATAAAAGTCACGACTTTACTATAATGGTACTTGTGGCTCATGAAAGTTTGATTTTTAGCTATTTGCGTTTAGTATCCAGCTAACTGTCATTAATTTAAATTAAACAAGTATTTATCAAAAGAAAAAAAAAGTGTATTTATCATCTGAAATTCTTTAGTGACTACATTATCTTTCGTTATTAAAATTATTATACAGAAAATATGAGTAATTTATTCTATGATTCAAATATACGCAAAGTTAATTTTAAAATAGCTACTTATTGTAAAAAACTTTTCATCATTTACCAAAATAGTTTAAATTATTTTCGATAGGGGTCATTCCAGGCAAACTATACATATCACCTGTGGCTGACAAGAAACAGTTATTAAATAGAACAATCATTATAAGTAGATAACATTCCTTTATGCGGAAATGCAAAATAATAAATTTCATGATTGTTTATTTAAGCATAAAAAAACACTTTAAAAATTGATACAATACAGTTTGTGTACATACTACTAATTTCAATTTTGGTTATAGCCTTAGGAACGGAAATAAATTATAAATGATTAACAATTAAGAATGAACAGTATGCAACAGATTATGCCTATTATCGCAAATGTGTTTTTATTCCGTAATATAAAAAAAAAGAACAATCAAAAGGAAAATGAATTTTTTCTATTATAAATTTGAATATGAAGAACAACCTTTAGAGTTTTACAATTATTTGACGTTATAGCTAAATGTATATGTTTTTTATATCGAAACTTTCATTCTTGACGTTTTATTCCTTAAAGAGAAAAAAAAATGTTGAAGGAAAAGTTTAATATTTCAATCACTCCATAGAACGCGAAATAAAGCTTTGAAAACATTTAGATAATTTGATATTATAGATAAAAATGTATGTTTTAAAGTTAGAAGATTTGATTATTGTATTCGAATTGTTTTTACTTCAAGTATATTTTAAATTAGAGTAGGAATAAAACGTTTCAGTTGAACAGAAAATTATATATTAATCTTAAATCTATACTAATAAAATCCGTGCGCCTCTGTATGTCTGTCTGTCTGCTTGAAGCCGATTACAGTTCGTAACGCGGGCGAGTTGGAAGTCGCGAGAGGTGTCCTTCGATTCGAAAAATTTCGGGAAAGTCATTTCGGGCATTTTCGAGACCGTGGGACCAAAATTAAAAAAGTTATGAATTAAAAACCGGTCGGGAATCGGTACGGAAAACGTCACACTTCCCAAACAGGGCTCAAACGGAGCTCTCCGGCAGAACACTGCGCCACCTTGCGGTGATCGACTAGAACTTTTCCCCTTTGGCTAAAAGAAGAAGCAGCCGAAAACCCCTTTTTCTCCCATCATTTTGTCAAAGAATGTATAAGAGAAAAATAACTGATTGGTAAAAAATGTTAAACACGGTTTAATTAATATAATAAGTACGACTATTTAAGCACAGCAAGATATGTTCACTAAGAGGTAATAGTGTTGCTAATTAATATTTTGAGGATCTCAGATGTAACTGGCTATTCATATATTTATTTTGGATGTGAGTATTAATCGTTGTAGCTCATTTTCATACTTTTTTCTTTTTGGTGGCATACACGAATATTGTGTAACCAAGATATGTTCACTAAGAGGTAATAGTGTTGCTAATTAATATTTTGAGGATCTCAGATGTAACTGTCTATTCATATATTTATTTTGGATGTGAGTATTAATCGTTGTAGCTCTTTTTCATACTTTTTTCTTTTTGGTGGCATACACGAATATTGTGTAAGATTTACGCGATTAATACTAATTTCTGTTAGTACAAACGGAAAACGAGCTGCCAAAATTATTTGTTAGTTATGTTGTTTGTGATATTAATGAAATTATTTTTTGCGCGTTTTTCCTTAAACCATCATGCAGACAGTTTTTAAAGTAGAAAAAAACTGATTACATATTCAGAATGTGCGTAAAAGTCTGCTTCTGATGAACCAAAAAATATGAGAAAATGTCTTATGGGCGCGCAGCGCCAACCGTGCAAAACCAAATATTTTTAACGGGACGATGGCGACCATGGAGCGTAGTGCCGGTGGGCGCGTAGCGCCCACTGTGCGGAATCACATATTTTTAACGGGATAATGGGCGCATAACAACCATAGCTCTTTAATTTACTTTTTTTGAGCTTGAGGATTCGAACACCAAGACTTGCTTATTATATACTGCTTAATATCGAGGTTCGTTTGGAAAATGTGGCCCAGGTATCGGGCGTAGTTCGCTAGTACCGATATTAAAAGCAGATGGCATCACTAAATTCGTTTTCTTGTAATCTTGCAATTTTTTAATGGACGCAGGTAAATTCTAAGCAGGGCATTCCCTGCGATGTAAAAAATTTCACTTGTTTAACCTTATTTTATTTGACCATATTTTAATTGTTTACCTTATCCATTTTGGTATCTTGGAAATCAAAAAGTAATCTTGATTTTTTAAGTATGTCATGAGCATATTGATCTTTATGACTGTGAAATGTTTTTAATGCCGAATTTTTATTTATTTATTTTTTGCGGATACATTAAATAATAAAATATAATTTTGTCATCATTTTATTAATTTAATTTTATTATTATTATTATTATTTTGAAGATGAAGAAAATAAGTGACAACTTTCAAACTTGGAGAATTCGATCTTCATATGCAATATTGCATCAAACATCAGTTTTACAGATGCTCTTTTATTCGTTTGATTTTTATAAAATTCCTATTTTTTTCGACATTCAAAAATTATCAGTATCTATAATCGATGTGAAATTAATCGAAATGTTACCTGATTGTTTTTACTCATTAAATATAATGATATTTTTCCAGAGCTTAAAATATTATGTGATAAAATTAATGTCTGTTAAATAATTTTAAGATAAAGAACTTCAAAATTTTATTTTTGGATGATTACACGCATGCCATTCTATACCATAAGTTTTTCAAATGTCCAAAATTGCTAAAATGATGTTTTAATTTTGTCAAGGTGTTTTTCAGATATCTATTTGAATGTGAATAGAATATGTGTATTAGATTTTATAAAATCGGTTACTATGTCGCCAAGACTTCTTTTAACTTTTTGCTCATATTACGTAGAATAACCCATATGATATAATACCCTACACGAATTTATTTTCCCCGTGAAATTATTTTCCAGTTTTCATATTAAAATGAAACCTCCCTGCGCGATCACATTCATTATGCAACCACTCCATGAATGATATTTTTTCATGTATTATAGCAGTAAAATTAGATGTAATAAAAAAAAAATACATCTATTTTTTATTCAAATTTTACGGAATTGCTGCCAGCAGTTATTGGCTTAAATTTAAAGATTTTTTATAGTAATTTTACCTCCATTTAGAGAACATCCCAATTGAATTCCTTCTATGAACGAATGATTTTTTTAAAAACAAATTCCGTTTTTTTCCGGTGTGCTTTAAGGAAATTTCATTAGTAAGTTGAAGAGCGCATTATTCATCAAATTTCTAAACTAAGTTTAGCTGATTTTTTTTATTATTTTCGTAATTTTTAAGAGTTTAATCCCCTCTGCTTCTTTTAAGGCAATGAACTTAACTCTATTCATGAATTATGAATGACTGTTAATAAATACTGCTTTCCTACAATTTCCTGCCCTACTCTTTCAGGAATCTCTCAAAGAAAGTGATAAAGTACACTGTTAAAAATCTTGTTCTAGTTTGAACCAAAAAAGTTTGTTTTTTGGTGCTCAATATCTGACTCCGTAAGATGGTGAAATCTTGAACCAAAATTTGGAGTTCCTATTGAAGCATAGTTCCAATACTTGGAACGAGGTTGAACTAGGAAGCTCCAAATGTTGGTACGAGATTTCACCATCTTATGGTGGCAGCTATTTAGCACCAAAAAACAAACTTTTTTGGTTCAAACTAGAACAAGATTTTTAAAAGTGTAATAAAATCGTAATTTTTTGTTCCCGTCCAAAACAAATTGCATTAATTTACTGAGCTTCGAATGAACTTCGAAATAAAACTTACAAAACATAAAATTGGAAGAAAAAAAGCAAACGTGAATGTATCAATTATTTCACTCTACAGTTTTTAACTACAGAGTTAATTACTGCAGAATTATTAATTTTGTTTTGATAGTTATACTTTAATATTTTTTCTAATGTGAAAAATTCAGTTAAGTAATATTAAATGTTACCTTTTTTGAATAATTAAATTTTAGATTGAAACACGACGTCCATTAAAACACCTCCTCTTGGAACGGCTACATTTTGCTGAAATAAAACATAGCTGCTTTCGGGGGGGTTTATTGCATTTAGTACATTTTAATTAAATAAATAATAAAATTAGTTAGTATATGGGAAAATGCTATAATTGTATCTTTCAATAAGCGTTTTATGTTTGTTTAGCGTGATTAACTGTTCTTTTGTTGACATGATGTATTTCGCATCTATTTATAGGATTAAAAAAATGTGCAAACAATACTTTTCAGATTCTTAAGAAGATAGTACAAGAACTACTGTTATAGATTTTTGGCAATAATACTTAAAACTTAAAATATATTTTACAATTTATTTTCTTTTATTAAAAGCACATTATTAGCATTTTTTTAGTACAACACTTTTTACTACAATTTTAATGTATTTTTATTTATATATTATAATTTAGACATAAAATTTACGGTATATTTATTGATTTTTTTTCTTACAAAACCAAAATATTTTACATTTTTCGTTAGTCACATGTATTGAAAGAAAATTATTGTTTTCAGTCAGAAAATCCTTCATGAAAATATTACTATATGAATAGAAAGTATGTTTTGTGAATTTTTCGAATTGAATCAAGTGTTTCTCTATTTACATAATATTTTTTCAATTATATTTCATACATTTATTTTTTTACTCTTATTTTGTTATGCTTGTCTCTTCCCTATTCTAACATTATGCACAAAAAATGCACGTTATGGTTTCTGTTTTGAAGAAAAATTTTAAGGATAGTGAGGAGACGATTGAAATTTAAATAAGCAAAAGTCAGCGAAAAAAGGAAAAAAATCAATGTGGATCAAATTGTGGCTTCATATTTCAATATGTGAGCGGAAGAGAACTTTCTTGCTTCATAAAAACCAGCAGATGTAAACAACATATGTTTTACCTTTATTTTTTTTATGAAATATGTTTTGTATTTCGTAGTTTTTAAAAATATTGCATCAATTAAATTTTTTATTCCATTTTTTTAGTATGCCTGAGGGTCATCCTCGAAAAATAATACTGTTCCATCAAGTCTTGAAGGCTGTATTATTACGTCACAAAAAGGTAGTAATGTGGTGTATTAACACATCATTAGAAAAATTTGAAAACGTTATATTGAGTAGAAATAAGAGCCATGCAAACATAGTAAATCAAGTACATTTTAAAAAATCAATTATTGTATTATTTTCGAAAAAATTAAGACAAAAGTCATAGGTGCGCGTTATACACGGAATATCTTTTTTAACGCTAAAGTAATCACAAAATATGCATATGAATTAAGAAATGTATTTAAAACAGACATTAAAAATAGAAAAATCTTACTTAATAGAAATATTGCAGCATCTTTATTGCACTCCTTACATTTTTTATAGAAAAACCTTAGTAACGTTATTTCAACACTAATTAGCAATTCTCTTTCCCGTCACATACTCTTATCCACCGTCATTTATTACCTACCCACAGTCTAAAAATGTAATTTCGTCTTCTTTTCAGGCCTAACGCAATGTTTGTTTCAATATTCTTTACTTAAATTCCTTTGGCCATTCATTTATTTACATATCAAATTTATGCTGCGCGTTATATACGAGATTTTAAAAAAATACCATTTTTTCTTCTAAAGTAAGGGGTGCGCGATATACACGAGTAAATACGGTATTCATTTTTCATTCCTCTTAAATAAAACAACAGTTCATTCCAAATGTGCATAAAATCATTTTTTATCCACTTCGCCAGTAAATCAAGCTTGTTTTCACATGATGTCTACTATACGATATCTCTTCGCGTACTTAGTTTGCTAGCTAAGTAGATAAAACAGATTTTAAGAATTTTCTAGTTGGAGTATCTCTTTTTTTCTCGAAAAAAGTACTTCGTCTACTATGGTTGTGATCCCCTCAATTAACAGTATTCATTTTTTTATGGTACACACAAAATATTTATCATAATTAAAATTAATAATAATTTTTTAAAGTGTTTAGATTTTCTGCCCATTTATTTCATTTTTCAATATTTACTAAATTAAATTTTAACATTCCATATAAATATATTTTAAATAGCGTGCATAACAGAAAAACAGAATGAAAAATACAAATTCTTGTTAAGTTCAAAAGAATAAAACAGCATAAAATGTTGTTGCTTCATGGATAAATTATATGCGAACATAAGCACTAATTACTTTCATTTTAATATTATCAAAGTTACAGCTTTAAATAAAATATTGTTTCTTCAATAACTTGTCACAAAAGTTAAGATATAAAATTAAATACGTGGCAGATATCGAGTATTTTATAAGCATATATTATATAAGCACGTACGCATACATTATATAAGAACAAATAAGGTACTCAGAGGAATTATTACAAAAGAAATATATTGCTTATATAACTGTTATAGTAAATGCTTTCGTATTATTTTCCGTCCACATTTTAAGTTTCTTAACAAATACGAAAACACAATTATTTTCTCTTTTGGCGAAAGCGTTCTATGTGTTTTTACATGATAAATGATTCTCTTGGTGAGAATTCATATTTCGCAGTTACGGCTGTGATAAAAGAAAGCGGCTCAGAAAACTATACAGATTCTTAAGGAGATATTATGAGAAATTACTCGTAAGGAATATAAGTAACGCCATCACTATAATGCTTGGCACTTGTGAAATACCGTTTAGAAGTTGGGTCTGCTTATTACAAAACTAAATGTTATTCATGTAAATGGAGCATGCATTTATCAAATTAAAAAAGGCCATTTAGCTGTTTTTCTGAAATTCTTTCGTAAACTCTAAGAAATAAATGTGCAAAGTGTACTGGTGGTAATAAAAAGCGATTTGTCTATATGTGTACAAAGCTGCGTAAATTGTCAAATGTGTTAATTTCAAAATTCCTAATTTACTGTATAACGCAATATGCAGCTTGAATGTGTGGAATTTCATCCAGTAACAAAAATAAATACTCTATAATGTATAAATTGCATATGAGTAGAGATACATCTATATAATGTTCAATACTAATATACGTTAGTACTTCTGGTTCTAATATTTTTCGATTAAACGTATTGAAAAGTTCGCCGTTATTACTTTCGTTTTTCAATTAGGCGTAGTTACATCACTTGAAATTTATTAGTAGAAAAGTTTCCGCTATTTTAATGAGCAATTGATTCAAATTACCTATTATTTGAATGCTTTTTTAATGCACTTTAATGTTAATTTTTCTTCTTTTTAATTAAATTTCTTTTAATTCTAACTTGAAAATTCTTAACGTTCATCAGTTCAGTAAACGGATAAGAGTGACGTATTTATTAGAAATGAGAGGCTAGGGAAAGGTATTATACTTTTGACCACTTATCAAAAATTATTTTTCTTAGCTTAATTATTAAGATTCAATTCATTTTGTTAATTTTATCGGAATCAGTATCATCTGTTTTATCATCTTTAATTTTTTTCAAGGTTTCTAGTTTTAATTTATTATGTTTAATTTATTCTTTTAAAAAATAGCATATTAGTAAAAGCTACAACACCATATTGTACCATCGGCTATGCTATTTATCTAACGAAAAGCTGCGTTTAAAGTAAATTAAATTTTAAATCCAAGTTAAATTTAAATTCAAGATTGAGTTTGAAAGGCATTTATCCAATGTTTATCCGACTATGTCCTATATTTGTGAAAATAATCAAGATATTGCTGCTATCACTAATAAACACAATCATTTTACAAAATATATTTATATATTATTCAAACTTTTTTGGTTATAAAGACTGGCTAATCGTGAAATAAACCTTTCCTTCTTTATGATTTTGATGTGAATGAATATCGATCTTTATGACTAAAGTTCAGTGAATAATTCAAGGAAAGTGTATCGCTTTTTTATCATAGATATTTAATTATACTTTAATTATTTACTTGTCCTTTACATTTACTAATTTAATCATTTTTTAAATGTTTTACTTTTTATGATTTTATTTTTTATTTGTCGTTAGTATTTACAGAATGTCTTGCATTCGTTATAATTCTGATTGCATTATTACATTCAAATAATTGTTTAAAAAATGTCAAAAAAAAAATAATGATAAGAAATCCACACAACTTTTGATTCAAAGCTGCGGTGATTTTCAAAAGCCTAATTTGCCTATTTTTTTATTATTTATGAACATTTGAAGTAAAATAAAATGCATTGTTAACTAATTTTAAGACAGTTGTTGCAAGCAAGTCTTGAAAGTTGACATTTTAAGAAAATCTTTTAAGAATGTTGTACCTTTACCTTGGTCATAGGAAGAACCGCATGAAGAAGATCATAGTCAGAGCTACAACACCTTATTCTTGCAAATTCCAAAGCAAGCTACTGTTTTAGGTTAGAATAAACATTTTTATCTTATTTATAGATGTCTATAGCATCCCTATTAAATTATTTCTATTAAAAGAAACATAGTACAAAAATACTATTAGTCAAAACATTAACAAATAAATACTTATGATGGAAAAGGTTTATTAATGTTCACAGAAATCCTTTCTGAATTGAATAACCCACAGACGGATGCATATGCCGTCTAGAGAAAGACCTATGCACTAAATAAACTGAAATTCATAAAATGCTTCTAGATGGCGCTTCAGCCTATGTGGACAAAAGTTCACCGTGGTCAGAGGATTACCTTTCCCGACTCTGAAATGAAAAGCCTAAGAAAGGTGTACATGAAGAAAAAAAAGTAAAAGAAAGAGATTGGAGAGGCTGGTTTATTGTATAAGTCATGAAACAAAATCAAAGGGAATCCGAAAAAGGTCAAATCATCGCAAGTGCAAATGCTTTCGTTTCCTTTTGTGCGATATTTTACTCTTTACTGCATCATATTCAACATCTGGCACATACCAAAAACACTATAAATCTCATTAGATATCATAAAGTTGGCCAATGTGATTTTTATCTTTGATTAGGAACAGTTCAAAGAATGGAATAACGTTTATTTTGTTCATGTCAAATGACTGAATTTGACAAAAAATTGGAATTAGTTCTTCAAAAATAAATAAATAAAAAAATCTATCAAGATATTAAACAAAACTTTTGTTATTTTTACTGATTACTAAAAAATATCAATATAAAGGAAGTTGCAGAGTATTAGACAGATAATAATAATCAATTTAAGCCTGTTTAATAGCAAAATATAACAATACAGTATTTATATTCCTAAATTTTAATACAGTATACATGCAATAAAATATCATATTTTAGCAGAAAATTTGAAAAATATATATTTTTTTTCATTTTTTATACATTATTGACCGATACATAGAATTTAAAGATTTTTGTTCCATAAAAATAGAAAAAAACTTCCATTGAAGGATTAAAGAGTCGTTTTTGTTTCTTTAACAGAATCAGTTAAAAAATTTTGGGTATGAAAACAGAGAATTTTTACTGTACAAAATTAACATGCTTATCTACCGGTAGAAAATTTGTTATCCCGTTTTGTATTTCCGATCTTAGCGTTGTGATGACAATTGAAATTTTTTATATGTTGACTTTTTATGCAATATATAACTTAATATTTATGATTATTCTTAACAACAAAACCTCTAAAGAATTAAAAGTTTAAAAATAATCGCTTTTTTAGGATAAAACACTGCAGTCATAAATATTTAATAAATGAAAAAAATAGGCTAAATACAATTAAACACTATATATCTATATATATACAGGGTGAGTCATAAATATCGAAACAATAGGCTATCTCCTTAAATATTGCTCCTAGACCCATACTTCCAATTGGAAAGTTTCATAATAAAAGGTGAATTTTTTTAAAGATAAATTGGAACTCTATGGGGGGGGTCTATTTTTAATAATTACGAAAATTAAATTTTTATACCGCCCCCAGAGGAAAAAATTCCAATTAGAAAATTTTCTTTATTCATTCCTGAATTGAGCAAAAAAAAAAAAAAAAAATCTCGATATCTTCAAAACTCAGAGAGTTGTGGTAATTTTAATAAATCGTGAGATTTCAAGGGATCAGACACAAATTGAAATGCGTGTAATTTAAGAAACAATGTTGCTGTAATGTGTCAAGGAAACATTTATTTTATTTATTTATTTATAGAGTAAGAATTTTGGAAGTTTTGTGATGGTTAACCATATAATTTTTAAGCATTATAACATCAACTTCTTAATATTTTTTTTCAGAAAATTTAGAGTAAATTAAAATTGTTATAGCTCAAAATATTATTTGTCGCGTTCAATTTTTTTCTTTTGATTAAATGAAAATGTCTAATTTACAATTTTGATTCAGCATTTTAAATAATATTTATTTATCTATTTATTTTAAATAAAAGTATTTAAAATAACAATATAAAGAGATGCAATTTTTTGTATACAAATCATATTTTTAAAAGTAAATTTTCTGAGGTGAAAACTCCTTTCGGCGCGTTGGACATTTTTTGAGTGGGGGGGGGATGTTAAAAAACTATTGAACTCGCTGGACTGTTACCATAAACGACGGTTATTGACTTATGTCAATTTAAAAATGAGAAATACTGAAATAGAAAATTTTAGCGCAGAAAAATGCATTTTGTTTTAAACAAAGATGGACTCCTGATGTTTAAATGCTTTTTAAAAGTTTCTAGGTGATTAACTCCGCCCTGTATAGTTTCGATTTCCGATTTTGTTTTAGTTTGTCATTCTCACCTTCTTTAATTACTGTTTAAATGCGTCAGATGATTTAAACCTCATTTTTTTATCACGTCGATTTCAATTTTTTCCCTTGTTTTGGCCCTGTCAACTTCATATTTTTCATGTTAAAATTGCTATTGCACGATACGTTAAAGGTGCCTCTAATTACGCGCAACACTAGGCGTATAATTCTAGAGATACAGCTATTGCGGAAATCGCACAAAAGCCTGTACAGTAGAACAACCTATTAAGCGATTCACACCAAAAACTAATCAGTACCAATTTTCATCAAGGGCTATGTAAATATATTTTTTATTAAATTCCATTGATTAGTTCTTGAGATACAGCGTTCACAAAACTTCGGTCATATACAGAGATACAGGAGCAATGACTCACAGATAGACATTTTGTAAAAACATGTTTTTCGGTATCTCTTAGCCCTAAAACATGCGAATCCGTCGAAAACTGGAATTCAAAATTTTCATGAATCCAATACTTTCTTTTTGTAAAGTTAGAAGAAAATAAAAATAGGTTTAAAACAATGATAAATTTTGAAGCTGAATAGTAAAAAGTAGATTTTTGAAAATATTTCGGTGTAATTTATTAAAATATATTTTCAATGATTCCGTTAACAGAAGTATCATAATCGCTATTACTATTTTTACTAAACTTATTGCCTGCGGCAATAAGTTTTTAGGAGACTTTTAATGAGAGTTTAATTAATATCACTTAATTTAACAACACTTTTAATAAGTGTTTAATAATACAGTCCAGCCAATGGGTCGCGCCAGTTACGAAGTCGTCACCAAGCTCGAGATATTGCAGACATCTAGCATATTTCAAAGAAGTTTAAAGCAAAAACCAAAACGCTTTTATTTTATATCTAAAAGTTAAAATATTGTCTTTGATCGGCATTTAATAATGCGTAAATGCATAATCAATTCCTAAATTGTATTTCAAATGAACTGATATCGCTGCGCTCAGAGGTATGCTTAAGTGGTGTAAGTCAGGAATTTTGGATTTTAATATCTTTCGGGGATTTGTAGATATCGAGATGATTTTTTTGTTCAATTCAGGAATGGATAAGGAAAATTTTTCTAATTGGAAGTTTATCCCCTGGGGGCCGTATAAAAATTTAATTTTTGTAATTTTTAAAACAGATCCCCCATGGATTTGCAACTTATCTTATAAAAAAATTCATATTTTTTAAGAAACTTTGCATTTGGAAGTATGGGTCTAGGGGCAATATTTAAGGAGATTGCCTATTGTTTCGATATTTATGACTCACCCTGTATATATATATATATATATATATATATATATATATATATATAAGTACACCAAAAGTTTAGATTAAAGATTTTTAAATTTTTTATTTAGCTTTTTTTTTATTTATTAAATATTAACGAATACAGTGTTCTATCATATTAGACTAATCTTTGAACCCTGCGATTTTTTAATATTTAATAATTTTTAATGCATTTTTCAATGCGTTTTTTTTTTTCAAATTCTATGGCAATTTTTGGAAAATGTTACTTTTATTCAAAATTTTAATAGAATTTTTCTACATATAAAATAAGTAACGATTGAAAATGGACCAAATGATTTAAAAATGGAAGAATGGAAATATGTGTAGATACCGATGTAGCAATGACAATTTGCGTAAAAATTGCGAAACCGCAAAGGGGGGGGGGATGCTATCAGGATGAATCTGCCCTATTGCAAAATATCACCAAGTTTTTCGTCATCATGTTGATATTTCTCCAGAAAGGACTCCAACTTGGAGTTATTTCCGGTATTTCGCAAAATTACTATACATTCCTATTGAAATTTATATATCATCCCTTTTGCTTGCGTTTTTAATGTTTTATGGCAGTAAGAGTTGTCCTATCAAAAGCTTGATCCGTTACGAATGTACTCGATAGCGTTTCTTACGAAATTTACTTAATATGTTAACAGTTTAGTTTCCACTCTTTTTGAATAATAATTTTATCAAAATGTTAAATTCTTATTTAAGACCACCACTCCCTTGAGTAATGTATCTACTGATAGGTTGTTTAACGGAGTTTCACTCAGATACAGTTTTGTAATGAAGACAATTCATTCCCTGGTAGTGAAATTTGGAACGTACCGAACGCAATTGTGTTAAAGTTTGCGAATCTAACAAGGCGAAATATCTTTAAAAATTAAAATAGTTTCTAACACATGCCAAAAAAAATATGAAAAAGAATAGCGTCTCCCTTTTTTTTTTTTGGGGGGGGGGGGGTGAAGAGGGAAAAGTCTCGAAAGAAAGGGCGCTAACAAAATTTGACAATAAAATAAGGTGGTCTGCCCGAAAGTTCAGGAGAGTTTATACAATATGATTCAAATTTTAAAAATAAAGACGTTTCAAAAATTGGAAGGAAAGAAGGGGCGCGTTTTTTACCAAGTAGGATATAAAAATTTAATGAGTAGAAAATAAAAGATCGTGAAGTAATACAGAATGGAAACACGAAATAGTTACTTGGGCGGTTAATGAAGACAACGAACAGGGAAGTTGCACTCTTAATGTAATAAAAAAGAATAAATTAATACAGTACTCCATCGATTTTATATGTATTGTATCACCAACATCAATTTTGAACTCGATAATGCAAGGTTATATGAATTTGTAAACAAAATATGTATATTCGATTAGTTATTAAGATATATTTTCTTTTCTAATTTGATTTTTGTTAGCTACATTTCGTTTCATCCAGCATTCTTTTAGAGAAACCGACCAATGAAGCGAACGAAGGCCTGCTTGTAATTTAATATATTACAGTAATTTTTTTTATAGAAATAGCACACTAAGCACCATCAAAATAAATACCATTGATGTTTTTTGAGAAATATTATTCCCGAGAAAATCTGCACGACAACTAAAATTTCGGTCAATCATATTTCGAGATGTCAAAACCTGGTAGGGAAAATTAAATATATACCAGTCGGTCTATTTGCTCGACTACACCGTGATAAGTGAGGCTCTGAAAAGAAGTATTAAAACTAAAAGTTACTAATTTTTGTCCATAGAATCCGAATCTGCAATTGAAAAACATATATTGGTAACCATTAAATAATTCAAAGTTTGACCCCGCCTCCTCTTAAATCCAGGAGATTATTACGGAGATGAAACTCTGTATCACTGAGCAGTTTAAAAAATATATATATATTAAACATGTTTATTTATTTATTTTTTTTTTATCTGATATGTATTTCTTGAGTTATTTGATCTTTTCCAGATTTTTGGAAACTCTGTCTCTGTATTTATGTGTGTGTGAACCTAAAAACCAAATACAGAGTTATTTTAAATTATTGAAATAATTGGAATGCATACATGTTTGCGAACGATAAGATCTAACTTTCTTAAATAATGAAGTTTGTTAAAGATTTAAGAAAATTTTGGAAAACACTTCATAATTTATGCTTAACGCAGGATTTAAAAGAAAAAAACTTGTTTCTATAGAAACAAGAATTTCCGTCGTGTATATGTTACTAATAGTGGACTTCTTTCAGCGTGAGTATAACCTCTTTTCTGAGATTAAACAAGACAAAGATATTCTTTTTAACATGTACTTGTGTCTTTATTTAACCCATTAGTATCTGAATTTTTTTCTTCGTTAAAACTCAAATATTCCATTTGAATCCACCACTTTTAAAGCAAGAATAATTTTTATCTTAATTTATCGAGGACTTTGTCTCGAAAAAGAACGTATTTATTTATACTCTTTTTTACTGGTGTGAAATACGCTTACTTGAATTTTTTTTTTTAAACTGTCCCAAAAAGGGGACGCTAGGCACTAATGGGTTGAACCGTGTACACCGCGTACGCACCGTGAAATTCGCCAGAAAAAGTCAACATTTTTAGTATTGTGCAAAAAAAGCATGATATTAGACAAAAATAATCTTTGTTAGAAAATGCTAATAAGAGGAAACTTTGATCACTTACTTTATTTATTTATTTATTTTATTTCCATAGGTTAATTTTCAAATGCAAACAGTGCTTATTATATATTATATATTTGTTAGGTGCTACTTTCAGTAAAAAAATCGACTTGTACTATTTTATTGATTTGCTACAAAGATATCTCTACCTATTTATAAATGCAAGTATTTGACTAGATCATTGGTCCATGAATGGGAAAAGGATTTTAAACGAAGACACGCCCTATAAGTCGTAATGCTCAGATTGCGTGACTTTAATCATTAGAGTAAATAATAGGTGACTTGCGCATGTTTTCTTCTTCTTGTTGTTGTTTTTATTCATCATAGTAAACCAAAAATATCATTATTGGCAAATTTTGTGACAAGTTAAGAATATTTTTTTTCAAATCAAAAATTCTTCTCATAAAATCAGTTTAGAAAAAGCTCACAATACTTAGATTTGCATCACTATAATTTAAGTTCGTTTAGAAACTGAAATTGCAAAAAAAAATAATGTATTTTTTTACATTTTAAATTTTTTGCTGATTAATAATAATACATACATTATATATATATATATATATATATATATATATATATAGAAGGTGATTCATAAATTCATACAAACTTTAAAAAAAACATGATAAAAGAAGTAATACTCCGTAAAAATTCGGTTTCCGCGTGTATGATCAGTGTGTGATGCGTGCATTTGCAGACATACTTTTTCATAGAAAATATATTTTATAGGATATTCTGTACCTTTCCACAAAAATTTAAATAATAAGTTTTAAATCATTCTCTCTATGTATATTTATTTATTTTACTTTTCATGGTTGATTCGAAGATGCAACCATACAATGTTCTACAGTATTAGGAGTCCGACGAGTCTGCTATTGTGCTAGAAATTCGAAATATTTTTTAATTCATTTTTTCATTTACTGTTGATAAATATTGTTTTACAATTAATGGATTTAAATGTATGTATATAACAATATCTATAAATGCATATATATATATATATATATATATGTGTGTGTGTGTGTGTGTGTGTGTATCAGCCACAATGTAAAAATTACACGCGCTTATCGCTTCTTTTTTTATAATCCAATTTTTTAAAAAAATAAATAGATTATATTATTATTTCAAAAAAGTTCGTAAAAAAAGGTATGCGCACGAAATCTGTCTCAAATCCCTTAAGACTGGAAGAGTTTAGCGGGGTGTGGTAATGCGCCAAGAATATTTTTAAGGACTGTTTTTGTTATAAATATATTACTAAAGACCAGCTGTCGAGTAATTTAAACAGCAATAATTAAAATTGATAAAATGAATTGCTCTTTTTCTCTAACTTTTTTGAGTTAAATGACGGCATTTTTTTTTGTTACTCATTATGGTTAATGGGCATTTTCCATTATCGTAAAAGCTTTATTATACTGATCACAATTTTGTTGTTGTAATAACAAAAATGAATCGATTCAAAAATTTCAATAACTATAATGTTTTTCTAACAATGTACTATTGTGTTTTTATTTTTAGATTTTCATTTTATTTCATTAATTCTTTATATTAAAACCCTTTAAAAAGAATATTTTTTTAGTACTCAAATTCATGTAGAGAACTTTTCGCAAATTGATTTTCGAAATTGATATTTCTTTTTATAAAGAATAATTCTTTATTAAGTCGCTATTTTTAAAACAATAAAAAAGACACTTCTTTGCATTTAATTGAAAAACTATCATCATTTATCACTGAATGTAGATTAAAATAAATCAAGATAATTATTGTAGGAAAACTTACTCATCTTCTGCTACTGAAAAAATCTCTTATTTTAAATGAAAACCTTCAAAGCATTTAGTAAAAAGTATTCTTGTAAATATATAAACGAGAATGAAAAATCATACAACAGCCATAGATTAGAAAAGACTCACCAACATCATCAGAATATTGCTAAGAAATTTCAAATTTTTATAATTTAAGATATCAAAACATGCAGTTTAAATACAATCACAGCATGCGATATTTTCCAATACACTTTTAAGCTAACGATTTTATTTTGTGTCATGTTTACGATCTATATATGCTACAAATATCCTACAGCCAATCTCATTGACGTATATAAGAAGATAGCAAATTCACATGGCTATCATGTCTTCTAAAACACTTTTCAACACATTCAGAAATCATCAACAAAACATATTTTCTTTAATAATGTGAAGAATGTTGCCTACGTAAACAAGATTTAACTAGGTGGGGAAGGACAGAATAATACTAGCCCCAGTCAACAACGCGCACAGATATCTTTAAAATTATATCCGGCAAAGTTTTACAAATTTTATGGACTGTACAGAAAATAATATTTTCCTTAGGTTAATAAGTTTGTAGTCTGTAGAAGTTGGAATGAGAAGATTTAAAACAGTAATAAAACTAATGAAATATTTAGTCATTTGGCGGTAAGACATTTGAAATAAATATTGATTATACTTATTTAGTCGAATACAATGTTTTGTTTTCTGGAGTAGAATTGGCTTCATTAAAACTCAAAGAAGTAAATTCATGATGATAGTCATTTTGAGATCAAGTTACAGTTTATATACAGTGTTTAGACTCTCAGCGGTCGCCAATGGTTAATTTCTAAACCGTTAGTCACCATATAGTTCCACTTGCAAAATTGTTTTTAAAAAGATAAGGAATAATTGGAAAATTGGAAGAATGAATCTTGAAGAAATAGAACTGAGAGGATTCAGAACCAAAAAAAATTAAGTTAATATAATAAATATAATATATAAATAAATAAATATAATATATAAATATAACTTAAGTTATATGTTTAGTTTCGTGGTGAAATAAGTCAGAGGTATAGTAGATCATAAAAATTATTAATTTCTCAATTTAGAAAGCTTTTTAGAAAAAAAAAGTAACAACAATTTTTTCACTGGTTCTACTTTTTCATTCTTCAAATTCGGAAATAGATTTTTTTAAATCTATTATTGATTGTTTTCTTTTTCCTTTTAATGTAAGTACCAGAAATTTTAATAGTTCATTAGATTAACAGAAAAACAATTTGTGAATGTGTATGGAAAAAACGTGGTAAAATAGTATGAGTTTAAGTACACACAAACACACACATACTTATATATATATATATATATATATATATATATTAGTTATAAATATATCAAAAACCTGTTACTTAGTTGTGACACACAAGATCTAAAGATACTTTTTAAAAAATCAAGAGGTGGCTTAATTTATTGAACAAGTCTTAGTATTTCGATAAAATTTAATATATAAAATATGCGAACATTATGATTTAAATACAGGATGTCCCAAAAGGTCGTTTGCAGACTTAACATGCTGGTCTGTCATATCATGATGAACAAGATATACTTAGGAAATTGTGTCCGGAAATTGAAACTGCGTCCGCTATAGGGCGATAAGTGCACGAAAACGAGAGAGATGGAAAAACAATCATTTCAGGTGTGGACATTTAAGGAGAAGGATGAATGAGTTTAGTAACGCAGAAATGGTCGACATGCATTGCGTGTATGGCGCCGCTGATGGAAGTGGACGAGCCGTGGCACGGATGTACCTCGAGCACTTCCCAAACAGACGTCAGTCCAGTCATGTTTTGTTTGGAAAATTGCACCGCAGATTGCGTGAATCATGAGCTTTCAAAGTACGTAGCCACATTGGCCGAGAACATACTACACACACACCTGTACTAGAGGACACCGTGCTACAGGAGCTTGCCATCAACACACAAACAAGTCTCCGAGAGGGCGAACGTGTCTTGGGTGTAAGTCGTTTCACTATAATGCGCATACTGCATGAGGATATGTAACACCCTTACTAGTTCCAAAATGTACAGACATTGTGCGCTGAGAATAATGCCAAACGCATTACATTCAGATACTGGTATTTGCAACAGCGGGGTGCACAGCGAGATTTTCCTTCATGGATTTTGTTTTCTGATGAATCGTGATTTACACAGAATGCTGTCCTGAACCTGCACAACATGCATGTTTAGTGCATGAAAAACCAATATGTACACGTGCCCATGCGCATCAAAAATGTTTCACGGTAAACGTTAGGGCTGGTATTATCGGTGACATGTAACATAAACACAAACAAATTTGTGAAAGATAAGCTCTTCTGGTACATGAACGAATAAGCTTTTTTTTATTATTATTAATCTAAAAACATTAGAAATTGACAAATACTGAAAAAATGCGCAAATATTGTCACATTTTTTTTTCAAATTTCTAAGTGGTTGTCATAGTCTATTAAACAGATTTCTGCATCCTTAATATATATTGTATTTTCCGATGCTATAATTGGACCTTACCTTCTACCTGAACGCTTCAACGGAAATAACCTATCGCATTTTTAGGACCTGATTCTCCTGGATCTACCTCTGGGGACACATGAAGTCCATGATGTAGGAGACACCCGTAACATCGGACATGGATCTTATCACCAGGATCGCGGAAGCGGCAGCACGTCTCCTTGACACTCTTGGCCAATTTTAACTGGTGCGTGAATCCATGCGCCGACGTTGTGAAACGTGCATTGTTGCGGATTGAAAGAATTTTGAACATTTTCTGTGATGTAATGATGTTTTGTAATATAAATCATATTAACACTGCTGTTGATATCATTTTTTTCTCCTCATCCTAACCTGCACTTTTCCCCCTTTAGCGGTCGCAGTTTGAATTTTCGGACAGAAGTTCCTAAGTAAATTTTGTTCATCATGATATGACAGACCAGCATGTTAAGTTTGTAAATGACCTTTTGGGACACCCACCCTGTATACCGCTTTCTTCATTTATTGAATCTACACGAAATTTGAACTGTATTCTTTTAGATTACCGTAAAATGGGATGAATGGGAACAGCGGGGTGAATAGGAACGAAACTTCCCGGTCATATAAATAAATTCATTATAAATATATGTGATTATATTTTTAGTTGAAATTTTGTTATAAGTAGGTAATAACATTAAGAGTTGGAACTGGGGTACATAAAAGAACTTGAGGTTTTTGAGTGGATCCTCAAAAACCTCATTTTCTCAACGTCTTCAAAACTCTGTATGTAACTACAGTATTTTTCGTATTCTAAACGTAAGAGAGGGGAATTTTAATTAATGATAGACCTGTAAACGATATTCTGTATTAAATTTTACTTATTTCTAAACTGAATAATGAAAAAATGAAAAATGGCTTGTAACATCAGAGGTTTAAGATTTACAGGGTGAATAGGAACACGTTTTCTCTCATGGTTTATTTTTCTATACAGTAATAGTTCATGTAATATATGAAAACATATGTATGAATATGTATTGTAACAATATTTTGTTTGTTCTAATTACTTGAAGAGTTTAAAGGTTCCAAGAAATTACTTGATTAAACAAAAAAGTCAACGCCTAATCCAACAGACATGGAACACACAATAAAATAATTAAAAAAAAACCATATTAGTTTAAAAAAAAATGCACAGAATTATTCTCTGACATCCACAACATTGCACAAACATCTCAAAAAAAAAAAAAAAAAAAAAAAAAAAAAACAATTAAAAAACAGAGGGATGCAAACAGTATTAGGCGCTGGGGTTGAGGGCATATTAGTAGATCGTATTAATACATGCAGCGATTGGGGCTACTCAATAGATTCACTTACCCAATGACTACTGGTGAACGATAACACAGAACAGGGCTAAATTTGTATTAAATTCTACTTCTGCAATTCGAATATAATTTCTTAAAATAAATTTTAATTTTTCTTGATTTAAAAGTTGTTTTCTAATTTTAAAAAGGTATATATTTATTTGGATATAAAATAAAGGCTTGGTTTTACAGTAACTACGTGTACCTATTACTCCCTTATCATTATTATCTGTTTTTATTAACCCTATTAAAGTTTGAATCGGAATAAATAAAGATTATAGCATTTGATCCGATTCACTCCTATCTGCGGGGTGAATCGGAACACCATTAAATATATATATATATATATATAAACAGTAAAAATGTTTCGTTTTTGCTTAAAAAGTAAAGAACAAAACAGGACCGAAGTTTCTAGTAGAAAAATTAAGAAATTAAAACATCAGTTGTTGCTTTTTTTAACGTTAAAATTGAAAAGTGTTCCGAGTTACCCCATTTTACGGTACTAAAGCACATCTGAAAATGAAAACTTCAAAATCGACTCTTTTATAATTTAAAAAAAAATCAAAGTGACAACTACTGTGACCTAATATTACTATATAAAAGAATCCCTGTTTTATTAAAAACTGGCAGATCATAAAAGATCAAAACAAAAGCTAGACGGACATTAAAGAACTTAAACATACTTACATTAAAATCGTAAAATCGTAAAATATACGGGAAAGGATAAATTTTATTGACTTTTTTAATGTAAAGCATGAAAGTATTTATTTGTTAATTTATAGCATCGGAAAATACAATATATATTACAGATGCAGAAATCTGTTTAATAGACTATTACAACCACTTATAAATTTTAAGAAAGTATGTGACAATATTTGCGCATTTCTTCAGTATTTGTCAATTTCTAATGTTTTTAGAATAATAATAATAATAAAATCTTATTCGTTCATGTATCAGAAGAGTTTATCTTTAACAAATTTGTTTGTGTTTATGTTATATTTTCATTGATTAACCCTCTAAGTGTTTGGAACGTAGTATTATGTTTACTAAGATCCAGGTTTCACAACAATACAAGCAATATTTAAGATAATATTATTCTATAGATTTAATTAATTTTCAATATATTTTAGAATGATTACTACCCTTAAGGATTACATAAATTAAAGTTTATTAAAGTTTATATATTAAGTATTATTATTATTATTATTATTATTGTTGTTGTTGTTGTTGTTGTTGTTTTCTTTTTTTTAAAGAATGTTGAATAAATTAAATTTTCTGAACATTTAAAATATAATGCAGAGAAAACAACATTACGATTTTACTTATTTGCAAAACGCTCAGAGGGTTATTGTCAGAGAGCATCTGTCTTATTTTCTAGAGTGTTTTTATGCTTATAAAGGGGTATGAGGAATGTTATAACTCACTTGGTACTTGCGTAGAAAAAATATAATTGCGACATATCTTTAATGTTTCATTATATTTCTTGTATTTCATACACACGTCTGACCGCCGTTGCCAGGGAAAATTTATTTTTGGATTCCACCTCTTATTATTGATGGCATTATTAATTAACTCTAAAAATTTTTAGAGATAAAATTATTTTCTGTAGTTCAGATACATAACATAAAAAATAAAAAAATATATATATCACAAGAATAAAAACAATATTTCTCAAACTTTCATTGCGTCTCTAAAATAAAACTTGCACAAAAAATTGAAGCTATTGAACACTTTTGAAAAAGGTTACAGCTTATTACAGATTATAGCAATTAAACAAGTTTCAAAGTTTTTTTTTTTTTTTTAATTGGGAATTCTTCATCGTAAATGACCAATTCCGATTTATGTGAAAGCTTAATTACACTTTTTGGATTTGAATAAATATGCATATAGTAATGTTTATTATATATATTTTTTTAATTTTATAAACATATATTCTGAAAATGTAAAAAAAAAAAATATATATAAATATATATATATATTAACAATAGCATGCAGAAAAAAATTAGGGGAATCAATTATTTTAATTAGATCATAAACGAAATATAGCTTTCTTCTTATATTAAATTTATGTTTTTAAGATTTATAAATATATATGTGTAAATATATTTAACAGAGATACATATTTTTGAATTTATTGTAAAATTTTTATGCTTTTTTACAGGCACTGTTTTCAGTTGAAATTAAATTTTTTTAATTTTTTAACTGAACACACATACACACAAAAATGGTAAAATGAAAATTCCCACGTCGTATATATAGCAATTTTATATTAGGCAATTAATAATATGCACAGCTATTCATTAATTTATATCGATATAAATAAGGTTTGTTTTGTGAAAGATAAAAAAAAATTATTATTTATTAAAATAAATATATGAAAAACAAGTTATGTGAAGATGCTATTATTTCCAGTAATATCTTTGTAAAGTTTCTGAAATTTCTTTATACTGAAAATACTTCCCAGAATCCATCTAAAGAACCCGAAGGCTTTATCTAACTGCTGATATGTAATTTTTTAAAAGTTTAAACATTTATGATGATCTATTTAAATAAAGCAATATTAATGTTTTGCTATTGAATGAAGCACGCATGAACACTTAACTTTTAAAAATATACCATTCTCCTTCATTAACTTTGTGTTTTTTCTCTGGTATAAAATGACTTTTTCTTTGGTATTCATTATCATTAATGAGTATTTTTCATTAAAGTGAAAGCTTAATTATATTGCTTATACATTCAACAATATTTAAAGCAAAGATATACTGATCCAGCAATTTCAATGCTTTTTATTATACTTTTTTTTTTTTTTTTTTTTTTTTTTACTTTACTCATTTCGAATATTAATTTTTTTTTTATTTTAACACCTCACTGAAAGGCATTTTAAAAAAAGATACTTTTTTCACGCGTCCTTTTTATTATTTCTATATTTTAAAAATAGTTTTCAACATAATTCTATAGTAATCTGAAAAGTCCACAATTAACATCTGTATGATTAATTCTTTTAACAAAATCTCGCAAGGTGCGTTAAAATTTATATATATATTTTATAATTTAAAAGTATTTCGCTTGTAACATGAATATTTTAAAATATTCGTTTTGCTCATTTCAGATTCATCTAAGTTGTTAAAAAATATTTTAAAAAAATGTTTAAATCCCGCATACACAAATATAATTTTTTCAACAATATACTCTATGTAAACAAGTCTTCTAGATATAACACTTTTGGCACATTGTAACATCTTTTTAGTTCTTTGGATCGTTCTTTTCTCGTTATCTTTTATTTTTTCATTTGAAATTAAAGTGAATAAAAGTTTTCCTAGTTTATTAAAACTTTTTTTCTCCATATTAAGCCTTGTTTTAATTTAAATTTAAAAACATACGTTTTATATTTGTTAAAGAGACACAAAACAATGTTCTCCCTATACCATTATGTAATGGAACACTTTTATGTGGCCTTGTAAATCAATAAAAAATGCTCTTTGCACCACAGATTATACGAAATGTATATTATAATATTTACTTTATAGATGCATATCAATTTTATTATCTTATAATGAGTGTATTATGTTCGAAAGAATGTAGCACCATTAAAATGCATTTGAAACATTTTTCCTCATTGACCGTAATGTAACGGAATACTTTTGATTGTCCCTGTAATTGAATTATGCATCCTATTTTGATAAAATTTAAAATGACTGGACAAAATTATGTAATAATTATATATTTTAGTTTTCAAACGATTCGGTTGGATAGTTTTTGCGTTGTTATACGAGGACGGGTGGACGGACGGAACGACAACTATAGGTGCTATGTATTTACATAATTACGAACGCACCTAAAAAGGAAAACATTCCTTACCATTTATGTATTATGTTAAATAATTAGGGTAAAAACTAGATAATATATGCAACAGCACTGTATTTAACAATATAAAGTTTGATTATGTAAAATTCATTAAAGCTATTTATTTGAAATTATTATTTTTTGTAAGTGACAAATATTTCATTTAATATAATCTAAAGGGAAATTAAATATACTAAGGGGACTAGTTGGAGAAATTCAGACTAGGGCGATCTGAAAGTAATTACAGAATAATTTTGTGATGTTACTGTAAGTGATATTTAAGTTAAAAGGTTATTTTTGTACCAAAATCGTACTGTGCCTACATATTTATATCTGTTCAAATTTATACAGTTTAACCAAATAAACTTTAAATACAAGAATACCAGAATAATAAATACCACAATTTTTTTTAAAGGTTTTACAAAAATGGGAAGGAAGTTTTATTTCTAAAGTAAGAATTTCCTACATGAGTTAATGTATGATATGGTGAATGTTTACGTGGTGAGTTCTTATTCAGAAGAGCAGTTACGCTCATCAGTGCAAATATTAGCATACCTTAGTAATAAATTACTTTTACCTCAAAAATACTGAGGGATATAGAAATCATATATGTTGGAAATGTCTAAAGTGAATGAAAACTTCTATGATTCAGCAGTAGAAACAGAAATCTATCACATATCATGACAGCGCTCATCCAAATAAAAACTGCAGAGACCTGGAGGACATTACGCAATCAAACACTTTTTTACACAATTTCCAAACGTGTGCGTAATGCTACATTTTAAAGAATCTTTTTTTCCGCACAGCATAATATTTGGAAAATTGTGCACATACTTGATAAATTTGGAAAGTGAAATTTCCAGACATTCGAAAATATTCTGGAGGACATTACGCAATCAAACTATTTTAAACTATATTTCAAAACGTTTACATGACGCTGTTTCATATGTCTTAATGATTTTTTTCCTTTCCACACAGCTTATCGATTGGAAAATCGGGCGAACACTTAATAAGTTTCAAACGGAATAATGCAAAACTTTCAAAAAATATTATGTAGTTTAACCTGAAATTAAATTAATGTTGAATAGCTTTTTTTGTTGTGATGTACCGTTCATTATTTTTGTATTTTTTATAAGATATTCGTAGTTGAATTTAAGAACTTAAAGAAGTCCTTTAGATATACTGGAAATTTTTTCAAAAGGAGGTGCAGCTTTGGAATATTTGGAGTTATTTTTTTTCTTACGCCTTAGGTGTACTATTTAATGATATATGGAACAAATTACTTGAATATTATACGCATTTCCTATGACATGTGAAATACTCTTACGCTATATACGTAAAGATCAGGTGCATTCCATTTTGAAAATAAAATAAAGAAAAAATTACCAGTAATAATTCTTGAGATTATCTTTTTGAAGTCAACACCCATGGCAGAATTACATTTAAAATTGAAAATTAATCATAATGTCTTAAAACATGAAGATCTGATATAGATGAGGATCTAATTAAATTTCATACAATTAAAAATTTTACAATTGAAATTTATTTTCTTGTTCTAATTTATCACGAGTATTAATTATTATTTTTATTAATTACTTTACATACAAATATCAGCATTAAGTCTTATTTTTTTTCTCTACATTTTTAAATATTTTTGTTATAATGCAAATATATTAACGAAATGGTAAATGTGTGTTTTTTCAATGAATCTATAGAGAATTGTTCGGTCTAATAAAAGCTTTGAAAAAGAAATAATCATCAACCCTGAATTAATATTTGTTTTTATGTAGAATTCTCTTTAAAACTATTATTTATTTGATTTCGTTACCAGTAAAATAATTGAAAAATTAATTGAAGAAAAAAATTCAACTCTTTTATTGTATGGAAGAAAATAAAATGATGTTAAATATTTTACTGTTTGCAGTTTTTTTCTTTGTTCAGAAGAATCCATTAAACATTTAGTTCTTTTTTTAAAAATATTGACTAACAATTTCAAACGGGTAAATTGCCTTACACTGTGATAAAACATGAAAAAGGTTTTATCTGCAAATTTGGTCATTTTTTCCTGAAAATCACAAAAACAACGGTACTTTGCTTAATGATCTGTACATGTTCTGACTTCTCTCGTAATGGCTCTTTTTTTATTTTTCAAAATAAAAAAATTACGGAATGATGGAGAAACTGATAGAAACAAAAAATATATCATAAAATTTAAAGTGTAAAAAATATAGGAAATACTTTAGGAGATAAAATTGTTTAAAGATAAAAACTTAGTCAAATTCTTATTGGAATTTCATTTGAAATCTGATACTACTTTTTAGAGTAAATTTAATATATTTTAAATTACGTATATTTCCGGTACGTGTAGAGACAAATTTAGGGTATATCAAATGTATTTATATTAAAATCTATATGAAAATAATTCAATAATCCAACATATTTTATTTGACTGTAATATAAATCTGCTATATTTATAAATTTAAATTTTTTATTAATATTTTACAGAATTCTAGTGATACTATTTTTAACAAAAAGCTTGACATGTCGGTTCAATACATCTACTTAAGGAAAGAAATGGATATTGTACATCAATCTTGACAAATGAGGTTCGTTTGTGCTATGAGTAATCTTATAGATATTCAAATCTTGGTGCAATAACTAGTGAACTTTTATGAAAGACACATGATTTCATAATGCATTATGATAATACAGGACGTTCAGACAATTAAAACCTGATTTCAAAATTAATATTTCTTAAAAAAAATAAATAAATAACGATAAAAGTATGCGGTAAACGGTATGCGAATACTGCTGAAACATCGAACTACTAAGAAATTTTTATCTCAGCGAGACTGCGTTTGATGCTATGTTTTTCACTACAGCTGTGTTTACACTAATATATTCATGTTGTTTTTTTAATTTTGCCTACTGCGTTCATAACTCTTAAAAAATAAAATAACTGACATTGTTGAAAAAAAAATTAAGCGTTTTTTATGTGTTTGAACTTTATAAAAAAAGGGTCGGAGCATTTTTTGTGTCGTCTATATCTTAAAAAATGGCTGAGATGTAGCAATTTGAATTTCTTGTGTGCACGGCCGGTAACATGTTTCACGGGCCCCTGAGCAGACTAAACATACCCCCCCCCCCCTAAAATTAAACATATGGAAATTTGCCGCTTATTTGAATCACTGTACTATTGAATCAGTCTTTTTTTAATTAAGAAAAAAACATTTGTCATTTGTTTAATCAGCACCACCTTCTTCAATCGAGTCAAATTATGCTTTTACAAACAGTGTTAATATAAAAGGTAAATTTTTTACAAGCTTGACAATCCTAATGCTTTTCATACATTTGTAAACGAAAATTTCGGCTGATTTTAGTCAGATTTAAGGAATTAAGAAATATGTCGCTATAAACATAATGCATTTTTGATTTTGATTATAATCAATTGCTAGTTGACGATCAATCGCTCTTATGTCCTTAAAATTGTCTTATGCACAAATTTTGGCTGCAATCTACTTTAATATTTTTTCGGTTATTAATGTCAAAGCTCATATTTAACTTATAAATGTTGCTAAAATGTATAAAAAACGCAATATTTTTAGGATGATTAGTACTAATGCTACAAAGTATTCAGGGTGTAAAATAACGTTATATATTTATAACTTTAAAAAGAAAATTTACGATTCTTTTACAACTTCAGTATAGAAATATTTCCCTCAAACTAATAAAATTTTAAGGAAACATTTTCCAATTAAATTTCTATTTTATTTTCCTCGATAAAAATGTATGCGTGGAAGGCTTTTTTTTCCTTCAACTAATTTTGCAAAGACATACAATGCTTTACAACATATAAATAGTAGGAGTCCCACCTAGCTTTAGTCGGGATTAAAATATTAGCTTAAAAACACCTGAAATAGAACCGTTCATTAATTTGAACAACTTTATATTTTTAAACGAAAATCTAATATAAAAATCTTGCCAGAAGCATTCTTCTGTGTTTCTTTTTTATCGACTACAAATAAATACATTTAGAATTATTTAAAAAGATATTTATTATTGTCTAAACTTTTTAAAAAAAATATGAAATAAAAATGTGACGATTTCAAACACCGTGTTTAATTTTCATGCTAAAATGCTGATATTTAGTGGTAAAAGTGCTACACATCAAGATCAATACTGACATGCGTAATTTACGATTTAAGCAAATAATTAGAAAAAAGCCCTTACCGCCTCAGAATATAGCCGTCAGGTATATTTGAAAATTAATTACTAATTTCACAAACAAAAAGTAAATCAAGATTAGAAATAAACGCATTTTCATCTAGCCGCTTTTGATGAGATTTTAATTCAATTTTCAGTAAGCGCCTTTTTAATAAGAATTATGTTACTGTGATTTCTTTTCTTCTCCAAACCTCCCCTTTGGTTTATGATTCTTTTTCTGTTGGACTTTCTCCTATGATCCAGTATAAAAGTTGTATATAATATTAAGACGATTTATAATAAATTTAATTGCATTTAATATCTTGTGAATCGACGAAGATATGATTTTTTTCGGTTTAATCCTTTTAAGGACGCCTTTTGCAGTCTGGAAACGGTTAATCTGAAGGTTCAAACTGACAAACGGTACCGGTAAATTTTTACTATAATTCCGATCTCATAATACGCATGAAGAAAAGCTTTCGACTATTTTCAAATCAGTTTATTCAAAAATTGCAGTTTGAATTAATTACTTGACCAGCATGGGAGCAGAAAAGCCTTGCCCCTGAAAGGGTTCAAACATTATTTTTTGCGCAATTTGAGCCCATTTTTAATGATGTTAAAAAAATTTCATACATAAATTTTTAGAACTTTTCTTAGAAGTAATAATAAAGCTAATTGATTTTATGTATATCCCAATTTTGAAATTATGGTTTTTTTCTATTTTCACAAACCACTTCCCCATTTCAAACTCTTTGGTCTGATTTTGGCCATTAACGAACAGGACCGAGATTTTCTGCTCCTTGATTTTATGTATCAGTTTAGAAGAGATTTATGCAAAATTATAGAAATCACGTGGTTATATACCGGAGTGCAAAAATCTAGGCGCCAGCGGGTCTCATCGCTAAAAGAAAAAAGCTTTCCTCATTGAAACTTCAATAGCACTTATGATGAAAAATGATATGCAATCGAAGATAAAATAACAATAATATTAATAATAATAAAACAACATTAATAATAACAATAATAACTTTTTTCTGCTTTTCTATTCAGAGGGTTTTTTTAAGTGTAATATTTTAAAAAAGCATATTTATGTAAAAACTCAGAAGTTTAAATTATTTTAAAATCTATTCCCATCAATTCGATATTTAAAAAGAAAAAAAAAATCATTGAAAAATCTATTTAAGCCTTATTTACCTGAGTAAAAAGTTTCTTAGACTGCTAATGTACATTTCTTTGTATTGTAGGACTTTTAGAAGAGGCGTCTACAAGCATTCTCTGTTGAACTCTTTTTAAAAGGGGTATTCAAATGCTGAAATTTAATCTCCAGCGTTGATAAGTATTGCATGAGGGAATGGGTGCAGAAGAATTACAGGGACATTTTTGTTGAGCTTTTTTTGACAATCTCAGGGACTGATCATTGTCCGTTTTTACCTGTGTCTCCAACAGAGATCCATAAAAGGACCAGCCCTGTGAAAAGGAAAAAAAAAATCTTACTAACTCGTGTATAAGTCGACCGACCCCATTTTTAACTCCCAAATTTTGTGTAAAATTCTTCGACATATACACTAGTATATACGGTATAAATAAATAAATAAATATATATATAAGTAAATGAACAGATAAATATTTATATAAAGTTTTAAACTAGGGTGGGGGTGGATTCTATAACTAATGATCGGCATGTATCTGCAAAAAAAAAATTCAGAAATTCCAATATAGGGGAAAATAACAATAGGTATAGCATTCTTTACGAAATCTACCTGTAAAAAAATATGAAGATATTTCTGGAAACGAATTTGCCTGAAAGATTAAATGTCAATATCGTTTAAAATTGAGGAAATCTTCTTAAAGATGAATGTATGTTTAAGCGTGTGTGATTTGTCTTTTCGTATTTAGATTTTAAAATCTGGGTGTAAAACTTTAAATATTTCAAAAATAAATAAATAAATAAATAAATAATATACAAGTGTGAGTTTCGAAAAATTATTTATTTTAACGGATTGTCATTTTCAGAGAGATATTGAGCGCAGATATGCTGCTTTGGTACCTTTGTTTTTTTTTTTTATGTTTTTGATTTCAATGTTTCTGATGTCAATTTTTAAACATCGGAGAAAAAAATCACAAACGGAATCGACGACGGAAATCAGTGCGTTAGTTAATGAGATAGAACTGTTGCGTAAATCGTAAAAATGCAGCAGAGTAACGTCACTTGTTGAGCGATTTGTACCAAAAACTAATCAGCACCAATCTATATCAAAGACTACCAGGATATAAATTTTCAATAAATTCCGTGCATTAGTTCCTGAAATAGAGTTTTTGCAAAAATCGTGAAAAATGTAGCATAGCAGTTCCACCTATTGAGCGATTTATACCAAAACTAATCAGCGTCAATATATATGAATGACTACCTGAATATAAACTTTTATTAAATTCCGTGCATTAAGGGTGTATTCGAAAAAATATTTTCCCACTCTCAACAGCTCGAAATTTTCTGATACATTTTCAGACTCATTTTTAAAAGTAGAAACATGAAATTTGCTAAGGTGATTTTTAAAGATGCTGTGTGATTTAATTTTTCCCTCAATTCATTAGAATTTGATTTATAAACAATTATTTTCTCACCCTGATCTTTTTTTTATTTTTCTTCTTCTTTTTTTCTTTTTCTTTTTCTTTTTTTATCTCCCGTTTCAGAAACTTCGGTTCAAAACGCCATATTTGACAGCCTGCTTTTTCTTTTGCATTATTTTCTCCATTTATAAAAAGTTCAATAACCACGACACTTTGTGTACTTTCTTAATAATATAATTTGCCAGTTTGATGCACTTGAGAGCAAAAATGAATTTAAAAATAAATCGAAAATAAGAAATTTGGTTTGGAATGCACCCTTAATTCTTGAGATAGAACGATAGCAAAAATTGTGAAAGACACAGCATAGCAACGCCACCTGTTGAAAAATGTACACTAAAATATAAACAAACATCAGTTCATATCAAGGACTAACTGAATCGGAAGTTTGATGGAAATATGTGCATTATTTATTAAGATATAGCTGTTGAGGAAATCGTAAAAAAATGCAGCATAGCAGCGCCATTTATTGATCGAATTACACCAAAATCTAACTAGCACCAATGTATTTCACGGACTTCCTGAATATAAAGTTTCGTGAAATTCTGTTTATTAGTTCTTGAGATAGAGTTCCCTACAAAATTTATGTCATAGAGAGACATTTCGTAAAAACATGTTTTTTTGGAATCTCTGACCCCCTAAAGCGTGTAAATCCGACGAAAACCGAAATTCTAAAATTTTTATGAATCCATCCTTTTTTTCTTGTAAAGTTAGAATAAAGAAAAAATATGAATATTGCATAGATCCTGATAAGAGGTTAGGTTTTCGTTTAAAAGTATAAATTCTTACAAAATTCTGTAATATATGTCTACAAATTTGAGGTTTATGAACCCCTTGAAGGGCAGTGGCTCATTTTTCATCACTTAATTCACTTAACAGCCCTAAATTAGATAAATCGGATTTTATGCAGAATTATCCAAAGTGTGTCAAATTTTGGATATTGGTTCTTTCTGATAAGGCTTATATATAGTATATAATGCCTAAAGAGATTTGGGAGTTTAATGGTTTAGCATAGAGGAAGAACGGGGGATAATCTCTCTTAAATTAAATTAATAGCTTTTTACGTAGAATTATCCGATTTGCTCGGAATTTCTGACATAAGTTAATTATGATAAGAAGCATCTCTGATTAGTTATGGGTTTTTTTTTTTGCTTATTAATACAGGGGGGGGGGGCGGGCAATTATCTCGCCTCAAATTAGATTAATCGTTTTTTATGCAGAATCACCCGCTGTATTTGAAATTTTAAATATAGGTACTTTCTGATAAGGTGAATCCTTGAGTAATTTTAAGAGTTTAATGGCAACGTATAGAAGGGGAATCGAATACAACCCCCCCTTAAATTAAAAAAATGGCTTTTTTACGCAGAATTATCGGATTTGCTTCAAATTTTGGATTATAGTTTCATTATGAAAAGGTGCGTCCGTGATTAGATACGGGTTTTTTTTGCTAATTAAAAAGTGGCGGTTGATTATAACCCCTTTTAAATTAGAAATTCAGAAAATCTTCCACGGTCTGATTACGCGTCGGAGCAAACTATTGCACAGCACAAATGAAATTTGACGCAACCAATAAAAATACAATTTGTTCATGGCATAAGAAAAGTAAATTCTAAGTGGACAAAAAATAACCGATGGTTTTTACGGGGGTCGGGAGAAGAAAGATGAGGAGAGAAGAGGGAGTCTTGTTCTCGGAGGAAAAGAGGAAGGTTGGAATGCCTGTTTTGGAAGAGAGGGATTTTTCTCTTCAGGAAAGACGCTTGACAGTTCAGCGGTTTAGCTGAGGGTCAAGGTATATTACTCCGGATATTGGAGTATGAAAAAGTGACTGAAGTCAGGTCATAAATTGAACAAAGATATCACCTCGTAATGAACAGGTGATTTGGATACGCATTGTGAATCTACGATAGAGACTGATATTCTTTAGTCATGGACTATTAACTTTATTTTCGTCTGATTGACTTTATATTGAAACTAGAATCCTTTATGACCTAATTTATTAATGTTTGTGACTGTGGCTCATGTAACAAAGAATTAATTGTTTCATTTAATAAAATGTTTGTTTTAATCATACATGATTCAGCGCCTTAACGAAGTAACCGCACCACGCTTCATTGAAGGCTTTTAAGAGTACATACTTCATATGCAATAACAAACATGTTTTAATAAACCAAAATAAGTTTTATCAATTCCATAAAAATCGGAGTGTATTTACGGGAGTCAGTGCATGGACAGACGGACAAACAAACAAAATGCAAAAGCAATTTTAAACTTTGTTGGAAAATGCTAAAAATCTACAAAAGTACTAAAAATCTTGCATGTATGTAAAAGGGCGTGAGGTTCAAATTTTGCCTTTTCCAGAAAGTAAAATTTTTGCGATTTAAAAAATATCATACATATTAGTTTTCATTGTAAACACCAAGATATTACAATGCCAAAACACACGTTAAAACTTTCTGTTTTCTTTCCATTTTTATCTGAAATTATAGTTTTTTTACGCAGACTTATTAATAGAATACATTCATACAGAAAATTCATTTTTAAAAATTTCGATAAAGTGTGTTTTGAATTTCATGTCCTCATATATATTATATAATTCTAGAGTTACATTTTAAGTGTTTTCTACAAATTTTTAGATAAATAAACCGCATGATTATTAGCGGGAATAATAAAAACTATACGCAGAAAGGATATATATCCAGGATTTACTACTCTAGACGAACCTAAAAAATATTCTAGCATTCTAGGTATGTCCTCTCTACTGTGATATCAAAATGACGTATGGAGGTAGATATCCAGGGGGTAGATATTGATTTTTCTGCGAAAGTGATATGCTGCAGCACTGGACATCTGCCCCCTTGATATCTACCCCCTTCTACTGTGTCGTCAAAATGACGTACGGGGGCAGATATACTTGGGGGTAGATGTGAGGCTCTCGTAGAAAGTGAAATGCTGCAGCACTGGATATATATAGGCAGATATAATGAGGGTAGATATCCATCTCTCGACGGAAACGAAATGTTCTTTATTGGATATCTGCCACTTTCTGATACGGGGATATATATATACTTTGGGCAGATATCAGGCCTTCGTAGAAAGTAAAATGCTGCAGCACTGGATATCTACCCCCTTCTAATGTAGAGGTCAAAATGGCGGACGGGTCAGATATACTGGGGGCAGATATCAAACACCTCTAAAGGAGAGGTCCAGGATGTTATGAATCGTTAATGAATTCATCTTTAATGAGATTTTGCTGGAATTAAGGGCCTCATAAACCTCTCATTAAAAAAAAAAATCTGTTTAAAATAAGATTTATTTCTTATAAAAGCTCGCAATTTTTTAGCATAGAACTGAAATATGTAGAACTTGATAAAACAGACTATAAATTCTTAACATAATAATGATGATGATGATGATAATAAAAATAACAATAATAATGTATTTAAATGGTTATTTTGCAAAATAAATTTTGGGAAACATATATTTTCTACACCACTTTACAGAGTTTAAAAATGAATCAGTTTGGTATAATATTTTTGTGTAAATTTATCAAAATGCTGTGGATTTCTGATCAATGAAACTTGAATTTCTTTTAAACACTTCAAATTTGAATACTTTAAAAATGAACTAATCATAAACATCTAAAAATTCATTGAAATTAACGATAGATAGAATGTCTTTTTATTTCGAATTTTTATTTTTTAATAAAACAATACTATTACAAGAGCCAAAAAATATATATGTATATGTGTATGTATATGTATCCTTATATCCTTATATATATTATAAATGTGAAAGTGTGTCCGAAAATTGGAATGAACTTGGCTTCAAAACGGATGGATTAATGTCTTTGAATTTTTGTATATAGGTAAATTATTGGCCTGAAATGAACATAGGCTAATTTTTATTTATTTTATTCAAATATTTTTCTGAATAATTCAGTATTTCACTATTTTTCATACAGAATAAATTGAAAAATTTTCCTTAATATTTAATTATCTTTCTTTTTTCGTTGCCAAAAAAAAAAAAAAAAAAAGAGGAATAATTATTTTTCTTATGTAATTAATTTTCAACTGAAATATTTTCACGTGATAAAATATAATGAAATAAATAAATGGACCCTATTCTGTTTTTCGGTTCGAGATTAAAAACCGCAATTTCACCAGTGACGTCAGAGGAATACTGTTTTTCTTCTTATATCACGCAAACGATTATATAAAATTTCTTTTACACTTAAAAGACTTTACAAGAATATAACTTCACACTTTACAAGAATATAAATATTTTAGTAGTTTTTCCAGATATTAATCCGTAATCAAAATGAACCTTTTTCTTTCTTTCGGTTCGAGGCTATAAAATTCAACTTTTTACCAATTGTGACGTCAGAGGAATACTTTCCATTAAGAATTTTAAAAATATCAATGTAACGTCATATATGAAACAAAGTATAAGTTTTCAAGTTTTCATTTTTAATAACGTAATGTAATTTTGAGAAAGTGCTAAAAAGAGACGACTGTGACGTCACATATTGAAAATAAAATAAATATCTCTGATATTGCAATGAAATGAGATTGAATTATGATATCAAAAGTTATTATTTAAAGAAAATTAAGTTTATCGTCTGAGCGTGGTTAGTTTTAATTTTAAAATGAAATAAGTTTTTTTAAAGGTTAAATATTGAACGACTAGAAAATATTAATAATTTATACATATCGTAAATGACGTAATGATCAATGAAAAAACTTTTATCATTTTTAGAAAGTAAGAAAAGCTCAACTAATCAAAAAAAATATTTTTGTGTGTTAATTCTGAAAATTATTCAATTCTGAAAATTGTTCAATTCTGAAAATATAAATAAATATCACTTTAAAAATGCACTTTCGGGCTTAAAATCTAAAGATTTAATGTAATTGTGAGAAAATACATTCTCTCAGTCAATATCTCAATTTGGCATAATGTGCTCAAATTGTACTGGAAACAGGTTTGTAAATGGATATTAATTGCACATTTTTTTAGCTCTTAAAAAGTAAAAATATGTTGTGACTTTTAAGAATGTTTTTAATAATAAAATTCTATAATTTTTTATGGTATGTAGAGCATATATGTACAAATTATACAAAAATGCCACCTAAAACAGAGTTTTGTAGTATATTTTTCCTAACACTGTTTTTTTTTTTCGTTTTACGGAAACTAACCGCTTTTTGACACTTTCTAACATAGTCTGAAAGTATTTACGACTTCAACCTGTCTGTATACCGGATGCCGAGTGCCTGGGGTCTGCCGTCTGTCTGTCCGTTTTTCAACTTGGGTAAATATAGTGGAATTCATACGAAAATAACATACGTTATTGAGATTTACCATAGCATATGCGGCATTGAATATGGACCAGGTAGCAATTATAGCTGAATCACAGGAGCACTCAAAAGGAAACTTTACATTATGGTCTAAGGCAAAAAAATCATTTGTGGTGTATTTTGATAATGTTACATAATTTTAAATGTAATGAAATTTACATGCATTTTTAAGGTTCAGAAGGGCATGGTTACTATCGAATATGTTAAATGTAGTACTTATAGTGTGCGTACATTGAGCTCAAAAGTATTTCAATATATAATGGTCTGTGAAGAAAAACCATTTGCAACGAATTTTAATAATGTTATTTTATTAAGGTTATTTTAATAATTTTGAAATTGATATCAGGTTCTGAAGAGCACTAAAATAGGATTTCTGTAGAAAATGGGGTGAAAAGATTTAACATTCACTTACAAGATTACAGAAAAATGTTCGGTAATATAATAGTCTACGGAGAAAAAAATATTCCCAGCGTATTTTAATTGCTTTGCGCTATTTCAAACATGATGGAATTAATATACTGAGGTAATCAATACAATGATAAATACTGAAATTTACTACAATAAGCTTGCAGTTAAGTATTATTTGCATCACATTTGTTGTTCATTTACAGAGACGCATAAAAGATTTTGGACCTGTGTTCAGATCTCAGATATTGTATCCAAAGTATGGTCTATTAGAAAAGATTGCTGAAGAGCTTTTTCAATTATCGTATGTATTTGGAAAACTAATGCATCCTGAAGTTCAGCTACATTTGATATAATAAGAGATGTTTGTAGAATTTAAATAAATCATGTATCGGACTATATAATAAACTGGATTGGTCCCCAGTGCAATAGCGATTCCCGGAAATATGAATGCAATAATTTTAATCGGGTTTTTTGCTTGAATAATTTAAGCTAAATATGCGGTCGTATAAATATCTGCAAGTAATATACATGATTGTTCAAAAGAACGAAAGTACGTTTCTGTCTATTATTAGAAATTGCTAAAGGTGAATTTTAATCTTCGTTATACTTTCTCTAACTAAGCAAAATTTTAACATTGTATTTAGAATATTTACAAACACATAGATCATATACACAGCTGCAGACAAGAATGTCCCGGCGAAGTTATGTATTATGGAAATTTTGGATATATTTTTTATTACCTAGATTTAACACATGATTTTTCTTTCTTTGATATGGAATTCTGAAATGCACTACAACATGATTTCTGTACAATTGGGGTGCGTTACAGTTGTTTTACAGTATAAGTGGTTATAATTTCATTTTCTATAAGTCCCCTATAAAAAAACTACTGCATAGCATTCTATAAGATAAATGTTATGTATATTTTAAATTATTGTTAATAAACCGTTTTGTTTTATTAAAGCGTTTATCTTTTTTTTTTAATGCGACGTGAACGACGTCACGGGTAACAGCTAGTATATTATAAATGTGAAAGTGTGTCCGAAAATTGGAATGAACTTGGCTTCAAAACGGATGGATTAATGTCTTTGAATTTTTGTATATAGGTAAATTATTGGCCTGAAATGAACATAGGCTAATTTTTATTTATTTTATTCAAATATTTTTCTTAATAATTCAATATTTCACTATTTTTCATACAGAATAAATTGAAAAAATTTTCCGTAATATTTAATTATTTTTCTTTTTTCGTTGCCAAAAAATAAAAAAACCGGAATATTTATTTCTCTTCTGTAATTAATTTTCAACTGAAAGATTTTCACGTGATAAAATAAAATGAAATAAATAAATGGACCCTATACTGTTTTTCGGTTCGAGATTAAAAACCGCAATTTCACCAATTGTGACGTCAGAGGAATACTGTTTTTTGTCTTATATCACGCAAACGATTATATAAAATTTCTTTTACACTTAGAAGACTTTACAAGAATATAACTTCACACTTTACAAGAATATAAATATTTTAGTAGTTTTTCCAGATATTAATCCATAATCAAAATGAACCTTTTTCTTTCTTTCGGTTCGAGGCTATAAAATTCGACTTTTTACCAATTGTGACGTCAGAGGAATACTTTCCATTAATAATTTTAAAAATATCAATGTAACGTCATATATGATACAAAGTATAAGTTTTCAAGTTTTCATTTTTTATAATACAATGTAATTTTGAGTAAATGCTAACAAGAGACGACTGTGACGTCACATATTGAAAATAAAATAAATATCTCTGATATTGCAATGAAATGAGATTGAATTATGATATCAAAAGTTATTATTTAAAGAAAATTAAGTTTATCGTCTGAGCGTGGTTAATATTTAATTTTAAAATGAAATAAGTTTTTTTAAAGGTTAAATATTAAACGACTAGAAAATATTAATAATTTATAGATATCGTAAATGACGTAATGATCAATGAAAAAACTTTTTATCATTTTTAGAAAGTAAGAAAAGCTCAACTAATCAAAAAAAAAAAAATATATTTTTGTGTGTTAATTCTGAAAATTGTTCAATTCTGAAAATATAAATAAATATCACTTTAAAAATGCATTTTCGGGCTTAAAATCTAAAGATTTAATGTAATTGTGAGAAAATACATTCCCTCAATCAATATCTCAATTTGGCATAATTTGCTCAAAGTGTACTGGAAACAGGTTTGTAAATGGATATTAATTGCACATTTTTTTTAGCTCTTAAAAAGTAAAAATATGTTGTCACATTTAAGAACGATTTTTATAATAAATTTCTATAAATGTTTATGGTATGCAGAGCATATATGTACAAATTATACAAAAATGCCACCTAAAACACAGTTTTGTAGTGTATTTTTCCTAACACTGTTTTTTTTTTTTTTTTTTTTTTTTTTTTTTTTTTGTTTTACGAAAACTACCCGCTTTTTGACACTTTCTAACATGGTCTAAAAGTGTTTACGACTTCAACCTGTCTGTATACCGGATGCCGAGTGCCTGGGGTCTGCCGTCTGTCTGCCCGTTTTTCAACTTGGGTAAATATAGTGGAATTCATACGAAAATATGAATATGAATATATAATTCATAATGTGCTCAAAGTGTACTGGAAACAGGTTTGTAAATGGATATTAATTGCACATTTTTTTTAGCTCTTAAAAAGTAAAAATATGTTGTCACATTTAAGAATGTTTTTTATAATAAATTTCTATAAATGTTTATGGTATGCAGAGCATATATGTACAAATTATACAAAAATGCCACCTAAAACACAGTTTTGTAGTGTATTTTTCCTAACACTGTTTTTTTTTTGTTTTTTTGTTTTTGTTTTACGAAAACTACCCGCTTTTTGACACTTTCTAACATGGTCTAAAAGTGTTTACGACTTCAACCTGTCTGTATACCGGATGCCGAGTGCCTGGGGTCTGCCGTCTGTCTGCCCGTTTTTCAACTTGGGTAAATATAGTGGAATTCATACGAAAATAACATAAGTTATTGAGATTTACCATAGCATATGCGGCATTGAAAATAGACCAGGTAGTAATTATAGCTGAATCACAGGAGCACTCAAAAGGAAACTTTACATTATGGTCTAAGGCGAAAAAATCATTTGTGGTGTATTTTGATAATGTTACATAATTTTAAATGTAGTGAAATTTACATGCATTTTTAAGGTTCAGAAAAACATGGTTACTATCGAATATGTTAAATGTAGTACTTATAGTGTGCGTACAGGGAGCTCAAAAGTATTTCAATATATTATGGTCTGTGAAGAAAAACCATTTGCAACGTATTTTAATAATGTTATTTTATTAAGGTTATTTTAATAATATTGAAATTGATATCAGGTTCTGAAGTGCACTAAATAGAATTTCTGTAGAAAATGGGGTGAAAAGATTTAACATTCAGTTACAAGATTGCAGAAAAATGTTCGATAATATAATAGTCTACGGAGAAAAAAAATACTCCCAGCGTATTTTAATTGCGTTGCGCTATTTCAAACATGATGAAATTAATATACTGAGATAATCAATACAATAATAAATACTGAAATTTACTACAATAAGCTTGCAGTTAAGTATCATTTGCATCGCATTTGTTGTTCATTTACAGAGACGCATAAAAGATTTTGGACCTGTGTCCAGATCTCAGATATTGTATCCAAAGTATGGTCTATTAGAAAAGATTGCTGAAGAGCTTTTTCAATTATCGTATGTATTTGGAAAACTAATGCATCCTGAAGTTCAGCTACATTTGATATAATAAGAGATGTTTGTAGAATTTAAATAAATCATGTATCGGACTATACAATAAACTGGATTGGTCACCAGTGCAATAGCGATTCCCGGAAATATGAATTCAATAATTTGAATCGGGTTTTTTGCTTGAATAATTTAAGTTAAATATGCGATCGTATACATATTTGCACGTAATATACAGGACTGTAAAAAAGAATTCAAGTAAGTTTCTGTCTATAATTAGGAATTGCTAAAGGTGAATTTTAATATTCGTTATACTGTTTCTCACTAAGCAAAATTTTAACATTGTATTTAGAATATTTACAAACACATAGATCATATACACAGTTGCAGAAAAGAATGTCCCGGTGAAGTTATGCATTATGGAAATATTGGATATTTTTTTATTACCTAGGTTTAACACATGATTTTTCTTTCTTTGATATGGAATTCTGAAATGCACTACAACATGATTTCTATACAATTGGGGTGCGTTACAGTTGTTCTACAAAATAGGTAATTACAATTTCATTTTCGCGATTGTTCATATTATCTAACACATTTTCCTGTTATTTGACTGAGTTCTTTAAGTCCCCTATAAAAAAACTACTGCATAGCCTTCTATAAGATAAATGTTATATCTATTTTAAATTATTGTTAATGAACCGTTTTGTTTAATTAAAGCGTTTATCTTTTTTTTAATGCTACGTGAACGACGTCACGGGTAACAGCTAGTATGTATATATATAGCATAGTGTAAAAAGTTAATTGAAAATGTCGAAATTACTGAAACTTTTTTAAAGAATGGGGTGACCCCGAACGTAGTTCTTAGCTATGTTTGGTTATTATCATCATTATCATCCTCATTATTATTACAATTATTACCACTATTATTATAATATTTCCTTCCTTTCAAGTTTAAGATGGAAAACTAACATGATTGCTACAATCTTTAATGAATTGCCTCTGCTTGGCAAAAAAAATCTATTGAAATTAAATAGCAATTAAATTATAAATAAATATTTTAATTGCTATTTTTATCTAGTTGATCAATCGAAGAAATCAATCGAAAATATAAAATAATAATAATAATAATTTTTAAAACATTATCTACTGTAATTAAAATTTTTTTAATAAGCAAGATAGAAATTGAATGTTTTAATTTACCGCAATTGTCTTTAAATAATAATAATAAACTCATTTTATAATTCCTTTTTCAGCAAGCAGTTCACGACATTGTGACAACAGGCCTATTACACAAACAAAAACTAGTGGGTAAATGTATGTAAAAGATGACACAAAGTGTATCGTTTAATATTTATTTATATCTTTAACTTATCTTTTATTTACTTAATAATTCCAAATTGTTAATTTATAATTTTAAAATTCTTATATTAGTGATACCACCAGCAAACTTAATTTTAAAATGATTGTAGAAAGATGTGTTTTATTTTAATGAAATCAAAAACAGCTAGATAAATTTTTTCAATAAAACCCAAAATTTTAATTTTTTTGAAAATTCGAAATAAATAAATAAATAAAAATACCGGTATAAATATATTTTTTTTCTGAAAACGAAAAAAAAAAATGTTTTAATGAAATTTAAAATGCTGAGACAGTATTTTGAATATCTGTTGAATGAAACCCTAATTATATAAACCCCTAAATTGGCAGAATATACGCAATTTCTTTTAGTTAAATCCATTTTATTATGAAAATTTCATCTTCCAACAACGTTTCTCGAACCACAGAATCGGTATACTAGCGAGACGCTTTACGTCCAAGTTAATTGATTTATGCAAAAATCTTTGAATTTAAAATTCTCTTTTAAAATTTAAATCACAAAAATGATTTTTGAAAAATAAAGTAATTAAAACAATAGATTTTTTCAATATTTTATGCTTTGTCGTTATACATGAGGTTTTAATCTGTAAGCATATAAAATTTGAAGTCTCAGACTTATATATTCTTTCTGAAAGGACGGACATAAAGAGGACAGAGACGAATAGGATTTCGTGAGACGAACGTAATCAGTGGCTTAGCCAGAAAGGGGAGTCAAAATACCCTTGATACCAGTAATGTTGTAAAGATTTCTTTGCTTTCATTAATAGCCGGATATTCTCCAAATTTGGTAAGGCGAACAAAATCTTAACAAAAGAAGAGGTATCCTTTGCATTTAGACCTCCGCTCTGGCCACGCCACTGAAAAAAAACTTTAAAAATTAATTAAAGTAATCCCACGTAAAAATCATGGTGCAATGCATTTTTTAAGGCGAAACTACTTTTAACTTAAACCTACACTGTGCGTAAATTACTTTAAGATGACAAATATACATATATAAATATATATTTCAAAAGGTGTTAAATTACTCTTAATCCTTAATACTTTAAACTGTAAAAACAGCCTTTCTTTAAGTAAATTGATCCAAATTCTTGGTATAATGTAGGACAAAACGTGGTTACAAACAATACTTCTTTTAGTAATTATTTCTATTCTCCAACAACATACCAAGAATATGGATCAATTTATTTAAAGAAACGTAATACAAGTAATAGTCCACATGCCTCGATATCTACATTTTATTTTCCGGATCTAAAAATTTAAGTTTGACTTTCAGTCCAATAACGTGACATTTGATAATTAAGATGTAATATATATTTTTTAATATATTCTCGGTCGATGGCTGTGTTTACAATTGAAAGTACTAAGGATTAAAAGTAATTTAACACATTTGAAATATTTTTTGTCATCTTTAAGTATATTTACACATAGTGTAGTTTTAAGTTTAACTTCTAAAAAATAATAATATAGTATTCTACTAATTTATTTACTTTTAGCTGGTATCTGCAAATTTGGATACCACCAAAGAGAGTAATTTAATCTAAAAAATTTAACTAATTTAAATGGTCGTATATAAAGCGAAGAATGAAATATTAGAATTAAACAGAAAGATATTGTACTTTCATTTCAATCTCGATTTTTTTTTCGCAATCCCTCAATGAAAGTCAAATTAATGTCAAAAATATCAAACTTTTAAATTTAATAACTGCGCTAACTTTCATAGAACATAAATCAAGCTTTTTGTGTTATGTCTGTTTTGATGTGTATAAATTTAAATATATATATATATATATATAACTATAGGGATTAGGTGACGGTATAAAAAGTAGATTTTAGTTTAGTTAAATAGATTTCGTAATTTTTAAGAAATCAGTTTGTTGCTTTAAACAGTGCCACAGTATAAAAATTAATTTGATACTGTTTTGTATTTGGAACTATATGTCAACGACCGACTGTTGAGAAATTAAAAGTTGGCGATAAATAATATATTGCATCCTTTATATTTCGAAATTTGAAATCAAGCTTGTCAATTACGATTTTGCATGTGATCATTCCCAACCTTTGTTCAAGATTTTAATCTGTATATTGTCGAGCAAAATTGCAGAAATTTATATATTTTAGAGGTTTCGTAATAAATCAAGTAGTTTCATCAAATAAATTTATCGTTTTCATTTAAATGTGATATTTCACCCCTGAAGCTTTTCACATAGTGTCTAAAATTTATAGTCCGGGAGCCGACCGTCGATTTTCCTATGTATCGAGTACAAGGACCGGACATACGTCAAAATGTAGGTCTCAATGTGCACATTAAGAATATCACTGGCTGCCAGGTCCTATCCTGCCGGAACCCAAGGCAGCCGCACTTTTATCACGTCAATTTTGAGTGTTTATTAATGTATCGAGTACAAGGACCAGACATACATAAAAATGTAGGTCTCAATGTGCACATTAAGAATATCACTGGCTGCCACATGCATCAAAATATAGATTTCAATGTGCACATTAAGAATATCACTGGCTGCCAGGTCCTACCCTGCCGGAACCCGGTGGCAGCCGCATTTTTATGATCTGTTTATATTAATTAATTTTGAGTGTTTGCTTATGTATGGAGTACAAGGAGCAGACATACAACAAAATGTAGGTCTCAATGTGCACATTAAGAATATCACTGGCTGTCACATACATCAAAATGTAAGTATCAATGTAAGTATCATAAACGTACGGCTGCCAACGGGTTCCGGCAGGATAGGACCTGGCAGCCAGTGATATTAATGTGCACATTGAGACCTACATTTTGATGTATGTCCGGTCCTTGTACTCGATGCATAGACAAACACTCAAAATTGACGTCATAAATGTACGGCTGCCTTGGGTTCCGGCAGGATAGGACCTGGAAGCCAGTGATATTCTTAATGTGCACATTGAGATCTAAATTTTGATGTATGTCTGGTCCTTGTACTCGATACATTGGTAAACACTCAAAATTGACGTCATAAAAGTGCGGCTGCCTTGGGTTCCGGCAGGATAGGACCTGGCAGCCAGTGATATTCTTAATGTGCACATTGAGACATACATTCTATGTATGTTCGGTCCTTGTACTTGATACATAGGAAAATCGACGGTCAGCTCCCGGACTATTAGTATAGGCTGAATAGAAATGCATTGAAGTGTAACAGCTTTTTCGGGATATACGTATTTCTTAAAACGTGACGTCATTTTATGTTAATGACGAAAACAAAAATGGATATTTGTAAGTAAATGTCATCAATGAAGAAAAACAGACCTAATTATGTTTCCTTTCTTTTCAACAACGGAAGATTTAATCTCATAATATTAAATCTATGGAAAAATTAAATCCAAAATTTTAAGCTTCTACGTTTATATTAATTTTTATATGTTTATATTAATTATATTCTGTTTATATTAATTCTTCGGGTTTTTAATACTCGCCGAGATTTTAACCCTTGCGATGTCCAACTCATATTTTTGCTCCGATTTGACGAATATTTTGAAAACTATCATGTCCTATCATGTTGCAGAGAAGCTGTAGCTATGCTCCAACAATAAAATGGATCTTAATATGATCAAAGGCGAATTTTATTTATTTATTTATTTATTTATCACCGAATTCTGCGCACGTATTTTTGTTGAAGTTGCAATAATGTATTGACAACTAATAGGTGTGTTTTAAGAAAACGAATAACGTGTACATGTACTCTAATTATTAAACTATCAAACTCAATCGATCACATATTTTCCATAATCGTGCATGCTTAAATTTAAAATTTACTGTTTTTTCAATGACAGAATTTTAGGAATACATATTTTGAGACAAGCATTATAGTGGTATTTAATACAGTAACTTACATATACCATACACTAAATTCGAGTGAATGTATAATAATTTTTGTATTATTTTGCAAACATTTACTGTAAAAATAGATAAAAGTATGAATTTAAGATAATGTCATAATTTTTATATCAAAAGATAATTTGAAATCATAATTCTTATCTTTATTGAAATTATGTTTTTCATTTAACAAAAGTGTATCTTATTTTTTTAGTAATAAAACTAACAAAAAGTTATTTATTTATATAATGACTAGTTCTTCTGTTGAAATAAAAATATTTTTTTTCAAGCAACAACACCTTTGTTGTGAAGAATGTTTAAAGACAGAAGAAAACGAAATGATTAATTAATGTTTTAATTTTAATTATGTGATCAAACATTTCTCTGTTTAGATTCATAGAGATTTATTTTTTAAACTTTTTTATTTTCGTTTTTTAAGAAGAATGTGCAATTCTAAAGAAAAATGTATTTTTTACTTTTTTCATTTAAATTATATAAATGTAAATTTAAGTTTTGATTTTTTCGAATACTATAACTATATTTTGGATAGTATTTTAAAAACTACATATGCATGCTAAATAAAATATAGATTACTATCCAATGTATCCTTTATTCCTAAAATGAAAGATTATGTATAAATAAAAATATGCAAATAAAATGTGCATAATACATTATGCATAATCTATAAAGTATAAATATGCATACCATAAACATAATTATATATACATACATTATTTATGATACGTTCAACATATTTTTAAAATTACTATTATTTTTTTCTAATTTTTAAAATTAGCGTGTTGATTCTAAAAATCAGACATGTTAAATTCATTCTATATGTGTGCATATATATTCATGTGTGTGTGTTGGATATTTTTTTGTTTACGTTTTACTTAAACATGTAAAGGAGTATTTGGATAAAAAGCTTTAATTACTGTAGAATCAGGTATTTGTTAACTGAAAGGGCAAATTGTAAAAATGAAAAAAAGCAATCTTCGTTTTAAAAAATTACATCTGCCTTTTATGTATATAAATAATACAAAAATGTAATACGTATTAACGTCCGTTGTAAAATCATTAGAACATGTCATGCAAGTTAAGAAATATGATGCTCGTTAAATACTTTCTCTTACATAACATTACATATTTGGATTTAAAAACATCCAGTGTATAGCGAGATATAAATAATGAATAAGTGAAGAAACTTCCCTTTCTGTCACATCTCCAAGTGGAGAATATAGAATTCAGAATATATTTTATTTTACCATCGAGCCTGGTTTCGTAGAAGATATTTATTTTTGACAGTATCATTCAACTTTGATTTTTTGTATGTATATCATCACAAGTAAAAGAATATTTCGAACATATTTTACTGGTAGAGGCGAATTTATCAGAAAATATTTATTTGAAAGTAAGTTTAAAATTGTAAGCATTATAAAACACTTTAGTAAAGCATAAGTTTTGTGAAAAGTTTTGTCAAACATTACGACAGTAGAAAAGATTAACTGATATTCCTAAAAGTTTCTTTTCTAAACTTCAGTCTCTAACAAGGAAGATTTCCACACTGGGTCTACTCAGAATTTGTTGAAAAAAATATCAATTACTACTAATTACTACTATTTTTTTATAAAAAAATACTAATTAACTTATGTATAACAGTAGGAAGTATATAAAAAAAGAGATACTTTCGAATATTTTCTAATAATTGAAATGTGAGTGGAACAGGAGAAAATTGACCCAAAGGAATGATGGGCCCGGGTGACAGTATTAATATCAGAAATTTACTCATGACATTGGGGCTCTTTCTTTAAATTCAAAAATCTTAGTCAACTAGTAACGGAAATAATAAAACGAAATTGTAAAATTTCTTTATTCATCTTTTTACGTTTAATTCGACTTAACAGGCAAAACACACATTTTGATTACTTTTTTTTTTCTTTTTGTACATTCTAGCAAAGGATTGATAATAAGACTTTTTGAGCGATGATGTGACTTTTTACTTTGTATCTAAATTGCAGCAAGATATTTCTTGCCTTTGAGACAAAAAAGACAAATTAATAAATGTGCATTTCATCTTAAAGTATCCTATACAAAAGGAGATTTATTTTCGAAAAATACCAGAGGTCATCCATCTTTTTGTATGTTCTTACAAATTTATTGGATTTTCTATCACAAACATATTTGTCTCATGTATTTTAAAGTGCAAGCATTATATCTGCATATATTTTTCTTAATAATTTATAAAAACTTTTGAAAAGATATGTATATCGATGGGTTTATTGTAATTATAATAATACTTTAGCAATATTTTTTATAATATAACACTAACAAGGAAAAAAATCCTGAATATATCTATATTTAAGATAGTTTGTTCATGTACAATGATATATGTAGGGGAAAGTGGGTGGCTAATGGGACTTTTTTTTTAAATATTTGGCTAGTTTGAAAACAAAAATGCACATTTTACAAATATTGTTTTTTAATTGATATTTCTTTTACAGTTAAATTAATGAAAACGTCCTAAGAAAGTAAAAAACTTTACCAATCTTTGTGTTATATAGCATTTAGTACTTTATTACAATTATTCCATTAGCCCGCATACTTCGGGTCTATTTGGACGCAGTGCAGGGCTATTGGACGTTTTGTAAAAACATGTTTTGTGGAATCTCTGACTTCTAAAACGTGTAAATCTGCCGAAAACCAGAAGCTAAAATAAATTCCGATTACAATACTTACTTTTATTCTAAATAGAAGAAATAATGAAGATATTCATGTACTCCACGAAATTTCAATTCAAAATAAAGGGTGGGAGAGCAGGGTTCTTAATTTACCATTTAGTATTTAATTTCATGTATTATATGAAGTTTTGTGCCACTATTCATAAATAATACTCTTCAAGAAATTTTTTATAGATTATTATTAAATCGAAACTGTACACTTTATACAATATTTACACATAGATGAACATAATTTTAGTTGTTACTCAGGATGCATGATTCTAAATTACAATTAAATTTCGAAACTTTTTCCTTTTAAAAATTGAAATAATATATCATTTTCTTCCACTTTTGGAAGACCAAGAAATAAATGCAGTTTACTTACTGCTTCCAAGCACAATACATAGAACCAACTAAAAAGAACAAGAAAGAATGTTTTTAATATCAGTTATCTAGTGGATCATGTGATCCTGGCGCCAGCCGTCTAGCTAAGAAGGGCAGGGTTACACGAAATTTTTCACAAACTACACCCCCTATGAACAAGGGTTCATCAAAAAGGGGATTTAAAATAATTAAAGTAGAAAATAAAATTATTCTAGAATAAAAAACTATACATAATTGCAATACAAATCAAATATATACTTACATACAGGATTTCAAATGAAATAAGAAAGTTAAATTATTTCAATTATTTTTTTCCTGACAGAAGTCTGCTACTAAAAATATAAAAATAAAAAACAATTTAAATCTATACAAATTATTATAAACACTCAAGACAAAATCAATAGCAAACAAAAGGTTTTTTTTTAAGTCGAATGCATATTTTTTTTTCTTTTTTTTTAGTCGAAAGAATATTTATTTTTGTAAAATGTCAATAGCAAAAAAGTGTTCAAAGTTTTTTTTCTTTCTTTTTTTATAAGTCAAATGCAAGTTTTGAGTCCATAAAAAACTTTTTAACTCTAGATTCAGCATATTCAAGAAAGTCATTGAATAGGTCAGGAAGAGCATCATCAGCAGATTGTCTCACCAGAGTTTCACTATTGTTCACATCATTAAAACTGCGCTCACACAAGACAGACATTTTGGAGGAGTTTAATCTTTTCCACAAATCTTGAGCAGTGGTAGAATTTTGCTCTGCTGGATCAAAACATGTCATAAATAGGTGCTGCACAACATTTATGCCATTTTTATAATCTGGGTCAACATCAGATAAAATTACTTCCAAATCCTGTAAACCCTGTAGTGCAGAAAATCTGGCTTTTTCTTCATACTGAAGAAGGCCGAAAGTAAAACATCAGTTTCATCCATAGTTGCAATCTCTCAGTTGTCATCCCCAGATGAAGTTTCACAAACTTTCACAAGAGTCCCTATTGAAAGATTCTAATTTGGTCCAGTAGTAACACAAATAACTTTAGTCAGTACATGAAATAATTGCACTGTTAGCAGGCATTCTTGATCAATTTCTCTAATATCAAGATGTTCAGCGATAATACTGAGAATCTGTTCAAGCTAAATCATATTAGATGTGTGTGTTAACAACAAATGTTCCATCAGTGGCAAGCAAAATGAGAAACCTGCAGCGCTAAAATGATTTTTAGCTGTCTGTGAAAATAAATGTAGATCATAACCATTAACAGCATTCATTTGAATATAGAACAGAAATTATTGAAAGACAATTACAGAAATTATGTTGAACAGAAATTATTTGAATATAGAAAATTCACAATTTTCAATGCTATTTCATCTAAGTCAACTTCTGCCCATGCAGATTCAAGTTCACATGTAGAATTCGATATCTTTATTGTAATAAATGTAAAAGGTTTGCTGGAGAGAAAGAGAATTTCAGTTGATAATACAGAAGATAAGCTGACAAACATTCTAGTATCTCTGAATGCATAAAAAGGACACGAAAACAAAGAAATAAGAGCTGTTGTTAGATCTTTCATGATTAATTCAGTAAATTTGTATTTTGCCAGAATCACAACAGGATGTTTTTCCTAAAAGAGGCATTCGACTTTGGTAATCGTCCACGTACCAACACCAAACCTTCATCTGACAAAACAGAATTTAACTGAGGAAGATTCGACTCTTTAGGGATACTCTTTTTATATTTCAAGCATTTAAAAACTACAAGAAAACTTTCTTCCTGCACTAGTTTTAACTAAAATTTTCAGCATGTAACATTTCCTCAGCTGATAATTCAGAAAATTTTCTCTTTTCTACCTTTAATTTTATATTATAAATAAATCTAAATACCCATGCAGTTACTGCATACATTTTTTACGGATCTATACATTTCTAGATTAAAAATGGGAATTTCATCAGCTTTATTTGTTTGAACAACGCAAGAAATGGTTGCTGCTTTTCCAGACTTCTCTTCAGAAACATCATGTAATCGTGATGTAGCAATTTTAACCCTAGGCAACTGATTTTCGGGAAGGGAAAGAAATTCAGGACTGCAGGTGGCATCAAAAGTAGCTTTGGTCATTCTATTAAGTACAGTGCTTTTATTCTTATCAAAATTTCATAATATAAAAATCTAAGATAATTGCGATCTTCTACGACAATCGATATTTGGAGAAAGGCCTTTTCAATGTCAGCCGAAAAAACAATTTCGTGTAAACGGAATTTCAAAATTATATCTGAAACATTAGAATTCAAGTTAGGGCCATGATTCAAGCATTCGTTTAATAATAGAGAATCACTATATTTGGAAGAAGCATCATAAACTATGCGCATTTTTGTTGTAATTTTGTCGTCACGGATCACAGGTTTGTGTGATAAATACTAGGAATTATTGGAATCTTTATTGGTGTACAATTCTATTACACCCTCATTAAATTGCTCTAGCAAAATGGAGTTATATTCCTTAAGTAATGAGTCATTTTTCAGAAATTTAATTATAAACCGGAAAACATCTTCTTTGCTACTTCAAGATTATTTCTAAGCAATTCACGAGAATTTTTCCACAATAATATTGTTTCATAACACCCATTTACGAATTTTAGATTTTCTTTAAATTCATTTATTACTTCAAGATCGGTAATGTTCTTTTCGTTGCTTTCAGCAATGCCAATTATTTCGGGATCCCAAAATGCTTTCAGCTGAGTGTTTATATTTTCAACCGAAACATGCAAACAAGCTATTTCTTTTTTATTTGATTCTATCTGCCCTTGCACTGTATGACCGAAAATAGTTTCTGCAACATATAACCCCTTTGTCAGTTTTCCCTCGATTCCCGTTAATATTTTCCACAAAATCAGACCCTAATAAAATATTTATTTATTTTTAACTGGTTATATCAAAATCAACGTAAGCGAAGTTCTCCTCTTTGACAGTATTTTTTTAAATATATTCTGTTTTCTAATCGACCAATACGACACATTATATAGTTCCTAAATGAGAAAAAACTGTCAATTGAATGCATTTGAGAGCAAAAATGAATTTAAAAATGCGTAAAAAAACCAATTTGTTATTTGAATACATCATCAATTCTGCAATCACGATCACTTCGGAATTTTTTTTCAAAATGCCCGATTTGATAGCCTTTTTAATCAAATATATCCCACCTTTATCAAAAAATTGACCCATACGGCACATTATAAAGTTTCTAAGTAAGAGAATATTTTAATTGGATACGTTTCAGAGCAAAAATAGGTTTAAAAATGAGTCAGAAAAAAATAATTTGTTATTTGAATACTTCCTAATTTTACATTCACGGTCGATTCGGGAAATTCTATTCAAAGTACTCACTTTGGCAGATATTTTATAAATATATTATGCCTTTATGAAAAAAACTGGCCAATGCGTCATTTTATACAGTTCCTAAATAAAAGGACCTGCCATTTGTATGTGTTTAAAATCTCCTATTTATGTTTATTTTAGCTGTAAGAATTGGCCTCTAAAAAAGTTTGTAAGTATAAAAGTTGTAGATATTATTGAGAAGATGTAAAATAAATTTAATGGTATTTGATAGTTTAAGAATTGACGAAGTTGTCGATTTTTTCCTCCCACTTTTTGGTTTTATTTTAAATTTTTTTCGTCGGTATCATATCGTCCTATCAAAAACTTGTAAGAACAAAAGTTATAGATATTTTTAAGAACATGTGTAAAAACTTTATTTGGATTTGATATCTTGAGAACTGACTAAGTCATGAATTATTTTCTTCCAAAAACATTGTTTTTTGTTCTTGAGCCCATATTTAAATTTTAACCACTTACATATAAGTATAATAAACTTTAAACTGTGTGTATATCTATTTTAACTAAGTAGCTATGGCGATTTTTCGGTTTTCACAAAACCCCCCTTTAATTCCACATCATTAGTCCGATTTTGTCCAATAATGAACTTGACCGACATTTTATGCTCCTTGATTTTGTGTAACAGTTTGGAAAAATTTGCGCAGAATTATAAAAGTTATCTTGTTCACAAAAAAATGATATATACAGTTAGATAGATAGATAGATAAACGTTTTTACTGATGGTAGTTTTGGGATCTAGGGGTCATGATCGGTGTAGATCTGCAATTTTTTTTTCGAAATTCCAACATTAGAGCGACTGCAATGGGTAATGTTTCATACGAAATCCACCTAAAAAGCATATTTCCATTTCGTCTGTTCATTTAGTTCAATTTTTTCACTTATACCCTTGGCTTCTAGGGTCTTCATATTAACTAGAAGAAAACACTCAGATAATGCTATACGATTAGCATTAACTTGCTTCAATAACCTTATCCCATTCGTCTAATATATGTACATTTGTTGTCTCTCTATATTTGTGACATTATAAAAATTTTATTTTGCAATGAACTCAAAGATCATGGCCCCCCTAAAAAACATTTACACATTATCATTTACCTGTAGTATTTATCTTGCCATAATCTTCTATTTTTTAATATTTTCCAACAAAGTTGAAAAGTATTTATGTTTTCGGTTTGTCTGACCGTCTGTCCGCGCTCTATCTCTTGTAAATATATCTGGATCGACATGAAATTTCTGCAAATTATTGACGCTTATTTTAGAACGGACCCTATTGAAATTTAAGTTTCTACAATGATTAGTTTATTTACAGGGATAGTCGAAAGATTTTGCATAAGTCAGAAATATTGAACAATGCGGCTTTATCTTCCATATAGTCTGATATTCCAAATTAGAAGCGCGTATTATTTTGTATCGTTTAAATTTTAAAAAATTATTATCTTTATTCAGAATTTTCTTCAAAACACTTATGATTTATTTGTGTTTCTTGACTTTCTCCCGAGCATTTTCTTGGCTATTTTTATTTTGCTTACTACTACTTGCATTGGATTCGAACGGTGAAATTTTGTAGTCATTTTTAAGAAAAACTGTTTCGTCTTTTATTTTCAGCAATATTTTTTGAAAATAAATGAAGAAACAATTTATTTTGACTTCGTCACAAAAATCTATTAAAGGCAATTTGCTGTACAATCTAAAAAATTTTCTCATTCCAAAAACCTGATTCGTGACGCAATCATTATCAATGTGCTAAATCGGAATGCCACAAATTTTGTTTTATTTTTGGTTTTTGAAAGGCAAAATATTCTACAGGTTACTCTCTAAATTAGCACTGCTTTGCTTTTCACTTCCTCTAGTTTAGTACTGATAGATGTAACAGAATCCGAATGTTTTTCAGTCATTTCCTTGTAATGAGAAATAAAAAATAAAAGTTTTCGTTCCATTGAATGGAGCTGAGTTCCTAAAAACTCACTTCTAGGCACCTTTTCTAACAACAAAATTATTCGTTTGGTTTCAATTTAAATTTATATTATATATATATATATATATATATATATATATATATATATATATATATATATATATATATATATCCGCCACAAAGTAAAAATAACATGCGCTTTTCAAGTATTTTTTAAAATGCCATAAAAGTGTTTAAATGGATTATATTATTACTTTAATAAAGTTCGTAAAAAAGGTATGTGTATGAAATCTGTCTGAAATCCATTGAGACTGGAAGAGTTTAGAGAGGTGTGGTATTGCGCCAAGAATATTTTTAAATACTGTTTTTGTTATAAAATGCATTACTAAAGACCTGCTGCCGGGTAATTTAAACAGCAATAATTAAAATTGATAAAATGAACTGCTCCTTTTCTAACTTTTTTTTTCAGTTAAACGACAGCTTTTTTATTTCGTTACTCATTTTGGTTAATGAGCATTTTCAATTATCGTAAAAGCTTAATTATATTGATTATAGTTTTGTTGGTGTTTAAACAAAAATGAATCGATTAAAGAAATTCAATAAATTTCATGTTTTTCTAACATCGTACAATTTTATTTTAATTTTTACATTTTTATTTTACTTCATTAATTTGTTTTCTTAAAACCGAGTAAAAAAGAATATTTTTTTAGTACTCGAATTCTTGTTAAGAACTTTTCGTAAATTGATTTTACATAATTGATATTTCTTCTTATAAATAATTTTTATTTATTAAGTCGCTATTTTTAAACAATTAAAAAAGACACTTCTTTGCCTTTAAATCAAACACGATCAACATTTATCACTGAATGTAGATTAAAATACAATCAAGATTATTTTTGAAGGAAAATCTGTTCATCTTCTGCTACTGAAAAAAAATCTTTTATTTTAAATGAACACCTTAAAAGCATTTAATAAAAAATGTTCTAGCAAATATATAAACGAGAAAGAAAAAGCATGCAACAGCCATAGATTACAAAAGACTACCTAACACCATCAGAAGCTAAGAAATTTCAATTTTTTATAATTTTAGATATGAAAACTTTCAGTTTAAATACAACCACAACATGCGATGTTTTCCAATAAACCGTTAAACTTATTATGTTAGTTTGTGTCATGTTTACGAACTATGTATGCTACAAACATCTCATAGCCAATCTCTTTAACATATAAGAAGAAATAAAATTCACGCATCAATCATGACTTCTAAAAAACTTTTCAACACATTCAGAAATAATCAACAATAAATTGTGCTTAAGTAAACAAAATTTAACTAGGTGAGGAAAGGCTGTAGCATTACTAGCCCCAGTCAACAACGCAAAGAGACATCTTTCATCTTATATCAGGCAAAGATTTACGAATTTTATGGACTGTACAAATATTCATATTTTCCTTAGGTTAACAAGTTTGCAGCCTGTAGAAGTCTTAATAAGAAAATTTTATATAGTAATAAACTATTAAAATATTTATTGGGCGGCAAAATACTTGAAATAAATATTGATTATACTCATTTAGTTGAATACAATCTATTATTTCTGGAGTAGAATTGGCTTCTTTAAGACGCTCTAAATTCATGATAGTAGTCATATTGAAATCAAGGTACAGTTTATAAACAGAGTGTCCTTTCTCAACGGTGGATAATTTGTCTAATGTCCAAAAAATGGCTAATTTCTAAACCGTTAGTATAAGTCATATACTTCCAATTGCAAAAAATGTTTTTAAAAAGGTAAAGAAGATTTTTTAAGTGATTTAGGTCAAAAACAAATTATTAAAAAAGCATGAAAATTAAATTTTTATACCTTCCCCCGGACTTATAGTAACATTTAGTAAATTTTTACCACTACTCTAACAAGTAAGACAAAAAAAGTTCTATTCCCCTGCGATTTAAACTGACCGAGTAATACTGTTTAAAGTTGAAGCATCATTTTTGCTGCAAAATAGGGGTAAGTCAAAAATTTACAGGAAATAGAAATAAACCTCAAATAAAAAATAGAACATTAAACATCGAGAATTAAATACAGTGTTATTTTTAATTTTTTGTTGATGTCTACATATTATAGCAAAATATACAAAAATTCCTGTTGGCTTGGCCTATAGGCGGGGGTAGATTTCGAAGAGTGCACATTTCAGCAACAAAAATTATATATATTAGAGATAAACCCAGTTAAAGAAATTTATTTGTCCTCTTTGAAAATTTTTTAATTTCATGTTCCTATAAGAACTGCTTTTATCAGAAACATCTTAAGCGAATCAAAAGCCCATTTTGACAACTTTTCTTGGAACGTATTCTGATTTTATTAAAAAATCGACAATACGCACATTATATAGTTAAATAACAAAAAACTGTCAAGTGAATATTTTTGAGAGCAAAATTGTATTTAACAAATAGTCATAAAATAAAGAATTTGTTATTTGATTACATACTCAATTCTTTAATCATGATCGCTTAGGGAAATTTTGTGCGAAGAGCCTAATTTGACAGTTTTTTTAAATCTATTTAGCCTTCATCAAAAAATTGACCAATACGGCACACTATACACATTTTAAATAACAGAACTTGTCAATATGATGCGTTTGAGAGCAAAACTGAATTTAAGAATGAGTCAGAAAAACGTATTTTTTTTATTTGAATACCTCAATTTTCCAATCACGATCGCTTCGTGATATTCAGATCAAAGTATCCATTTTGGCAGCATTTTTGGAAACACATTCGGCCTTCGTAAAAGAAAAAACTGGGCATTCAGTCACATTGTTCAGTTTCTAAATAAGAGGACCTGTAAATTGGATGCGTTTGAGAAAAAAATGGATTGAAAAATGAGTCAGAAGAAACGCAGTTTGTTATGCTTCTTCAATTTTTGCAATCACGATCATTTCGGAAAATTCTGTTCAAAATACCCTTTTTGGCAGCCTTTAAAAAAATATATATTCAGCCTTTATCCAAACACTGGCCAATAAGTCACATTATATAGTTCCTAAATAAGAGGAACTGCTATTTGGATGCATTTAAAATAAAAAAATGAATTTAAAAAGGAGTCAGAATATAAGCAGTTTGGATTTGGGTTTTTTTCTCAAACTCCTATTTTTGCTTAAATTATTTTTGCTATAAGAGTTGGTCCTATGAAAAACTTGTTAACATAAAAGTTGTAGATATTATTGAAAAGATGTAAAATAAGTTTAAGTAGATTTGGCAGCTTAAGAATTGACTAAGTTATAGAATTTTTTTTCTTTTTTTCAACCCCATTTTTCTTTTCGTTTTTAATTTTTTTAATCGATAAAAGTTGGCCAATCAAAAACTTGTAAATACAAATTTTTTAGATAATTTGAGAACATTTATAAAAAATTTAGATTGATTTGATATCTTCAGAATTGACGAAGTTATGATTTTTTTTCTCCCAAAAATCCTCTTATCCTAAAATTATCCCCTTGAGTCCATTTTTAACTTTATCCATAAACTGTCACACATAAACATTTGGCCCATTTTTAGAAGTAATATAAACTTTAAACTGATTTGATATCTATTGTAATTAAAAAATATCTTTTATTTTTTGGTTTTCACAAGACCCCTCCCTGCTTCCACCCCTTTGGTCTGATTTTGCCCATTAAAAAACTCGACCGAAATTTTACATCCCTTGATAGTATGTATCAGTTGGGAGATGATTGAAGTTATCGTGTCCAGAAGAAAGTGATATATGTAGATACATAGATACATAAACTTTTTTTAGTAATGGTAGTTTTGGGATCTAGAGGTCATGATCGATGTAGATCTGCAAAAATTTTCAGAAATTCCGAGATAGGAGCGATCGCAATGGGTAACCTGAGTAATATGTACTAAAAATATAAATAGAAAAATAACAGAAATTTTGTTGAATGATATTATAAAAAGCAACAGTCACAATTAACCATAGGCCACGGTTGAGATTGGACACACTGCATAATGCAGTGAATTGTCTATTTGGCTATATGTGCTACTCGGAGAGGAAACACTTTCAAAATTATAGAGGTATAATGGGAATGAACATAGATTTGTTGTTAATACATAGATATTTCTGTAACGTAGTACACTGTTAAAACTAATGTTGACATATTCCACCTTTTAGAGGTGAAAGGTTTGTCTCACTGGTGACACCCCTAAAGGAACCAGAATGACACCTTTAATTAGGGTGAAAAGATGGCACCCTTAATCCAGAGTGTACAACAATGAAAAATTAAAAAATATACAAATCGACTATTGGCACTCGAAGGATTCGAACTCACAACGTCTGATTACAAGCTCAGCGTTCTAACCGCTCGGCCATCGAGCTCATTTTCATTCACTCATAGGCATAGATTTTTCTGCCGTCACAGAAAACAGAAAGACACACGTCACAGCGCATGCGCATGGTTCCAGTCACCCGATGAGGTGCCACATTGCTGCCAATACGAAGTGCATGGCACCTTATTTAGCTCCAATCACCCAGTAAGAGACCTGTCGGCACTGCAACCACATATCCAAGCCCCTATGGCACCCTAGGGTTTCAAATGCCTCGGGTTCCAATAGACCCTAGGGCCTTTTCACCGGTTTCTCACCTTCACTTTTAACAGTGTAAGAGCCTGTAAGATACTTTTAGGACAAGGCGGTATAGATCGCGCCTCGTTCGGTCATAGTACCATTCTTCTCACCAGAATTGAAGTAGAGATACTTAGTAGAGATACTTAGTAGATTATTAGATATAAAACTGGATATGGAAAAGAAAAAACAGCCTATATAACTGTTATATCGAGCCCAGAGATTCTTAGTTAAGTAGTTCCCAGTCAGCAAGCACATTCCCAGTCACTCCATAGTATCTACAATCTCATTATCATATTTTAAACCAGATAGTTGAGGTAACAATATTTTTTACTGTTTGGTGGTTTGAATAGTCATCGGAATGAGTTATGAAGCATTTGTAGTTGGAATCACATAACAAATCGGATGAATTCTTCGATCGCCAGTTAAGTTTATTATTATTATTATTTATAATGTTGAAATAATTACATTTTATTAGCTTTAAAAAAATGCAGAGAAAACAACATTGCACTATGTGTATATATGTATGAGGAGATCCGAAAATTAGATTCCCAAACGAATGTGCACAGACGTGAGTATGAAAGACAAAAAATATAATGAAACATTAAAGATAAGACGTAACTTTTTTTCTACATAAGTTCAAAGTGCGTTCAGACATTTGTCATACTCTTTTATAAGATTTAAAAAGCACTCCTCATAAAAAAAAATGGGCTCTGCATCATTCTGGCTCCAGTAGATATGGAGGGACAGGGAATTTTAAATTGATGGTCAAAATTGGAAAAGTGTACTGTTGTACGCTATTAATGGGTACGTGGAGTATTGGGAGAATAAATACATAACCGCTATGTCCAAGTTTATGGGCCGGATTGATGTCGAAAAAAATAATGCTCAGATGGAGCAGATAATTCAGTGAGTGTCGTCAGCAAATGTTGGACAGATCGAGACCTAGACGAACGTGTAAGATCACTACTATGAACCACTGCTTGACCACAGCTTTTTAAGCAATACTGTTTCCACATACTGTTTCCACTGTTTACACGCTTCTTTCGTATGTAGAGAGCTATATTTTACTGGAGTGTTTTTTAAAGTTCATAAAGGGGCATTAGAAATGTTATAACTCACTTGGAAATTATGAAGAAAAATAAAGTTACGGCTTATCTTTATTTTTTCATTACATTTTGTGTATTTCATACATACGTCTGTCCGCAGTTGCCATGGGAAACTTATTTTTAGATTCCCCCTCGTATTATTGATGGCATTCTTAATTTAGCCCTAAAAATTTTTAGAAATACAATTATTTTTCTGGAGGTCAGATGCATAATATAGAAAATAAAAAAAAAAATATTACAAGAATACAAACGATATTTGTCAAACTTTAATTGTGTCTCTCTAAAATAAAACTTTTTAAAATGGAAATTATCAAACACTTTTGAAAAGTGTTACAGCCTTTAAGAACAAATAAGTTTTAATGTGCCTTTTTTTGGATATAACAATATCATTTTTTTTTTAAATTGGGAATTCTTTATCGTAAATGAGCAATTCCCTTTAATGTGAAAGCTTGATTACAGTTTTAGGATTTGAATAAATATGCATATAGTAATGTTTATTATATACATATTTTTTTTATTTTATAAACACGTATTCTGAAAATATCACAATTTTTTTTTTTTATCAACAAAAGTAAGCAGAAAAAATGTAGGGCGAATCATTTATTTAAATTAGAGCATACACGAAATATAGCTTTTTTCTTATATTATAATTTATGTCATTAATATATAATAATGTATATGTTTATATATATTAAACAAACATATATATTTCTGAATATGTTGTAAAATTTTCATGCTTTTACAGGTACTGTTTTCATTTGAAATTAAAAAATATTGATTTTTATAAGTTGAACACACATATACAAAAAATGATGAAATGAGAATTCCTGCGTCACATATATAGCATTTTAATATTAAGCAATTATTAATATGCACAGCTAATCATTAATTAATATCTATAAGAATAAGGTTTTTTTGTGAAAGTTAAAAAATAAATTGTTTACTAAAATAAATATATAAAACAGACATTATGTGAAGATGCTATTACTTCCAGTACTATCTTCTTAGTAAAGTTTTAAAATTTATTAAAACTAAAAATACTTTCCTGAATCCATCTAAAGAACCCGAAGGCATTAACTAACTACTGATATGTAATTTGTAAAGAGTTTAAACATTTATGATGATCTATTTAAATAAAACAATACTAATGTTGTGCTATTGAAGGAAGCACACAATAACAATTAACTTTTAAAAATGCACTCTTCCCCTTCATTTACTTTGTGTTTTTTCTCTGGCATAAATTACCTTTTTCTTGGGTATATCATTATCGTTAATGAGTATTTTCCATTAACTTGAAAGTTTAATTATATTGCTTACACTTTCAAAAATATTTAAAGTAAAAATATACTTATTCAGCAATTTCAATAACTTTATATATATATACATATATATATATATATTCTAGCATGCTTTTGATAATGCTTCTTTTTATCATATTTATTTTGAATATTATTTTTTATCACTTCACTGAAAGACAGTTTAAAACAAAATCACTTTTTATGAAGTCTTTTTATTATTTCTATAGTTAAAAAATATTTTTCAACATGATTCAATATGAATCTGAAAAATCTTCGATTAACTTCTGTATGATTATTTTTTTATCAAAAGCTGGAAAAGAAATCAATAAATAAACAAATTTATAAAACAAATGTGAATTTCTGTTAAATCTTCATTCGAAATATTGTATTGAAGAGAGTGACCAGTATTTGAACCCTCAAAAATCATATTTTTACTTTCTAGATATATTTTCTAAAAATATATACGGTTTTACGCTGCTAAAATAATGCATATGGACATACTAAAGCTATAAAGTTGTTTAATTTAAAACTATGTGTATGTACATTGACAAAATTCTATTCTGTTTGTAGTTTCCAGTGCGTTTCTAGCAAACTCTTCCGGTAGCCACGGCAAAAAAAAAAAAAAAAAAAAAAAAAAAAAAAAAAAAAAAAAAAAAAAAAAATCAGAGAATTTAGTTATTTTTTTCCTGTAAGTATAAACAGATCATATCTGAATTGCTAGTATACTGTTTAGTACATTAAACGTTGGAAGTTCTATAAGAACTAATAAAACTCTAGTCCAAAAATTACCATAACATTAAGTGGATATTGTACATGTGATAATTTGAAACATATTTCTGTATTTTTTTCTTATAAAAAAATCTTTCTTTTTTGTAACTAGTTTGTTTTTCAATCTTTGTATAGATCGTTTTATTTTATTTTATTTTATATTAAACATCACAAACAGTAAAATTTTTGCCCATAGATAGTCGCATGAAAAATTGTAAATCAATTCGATCCTGTGTTAAAATATCTATTTTCATGATTTTAAAATGTTTCGCTTGTAACATGAATGTTTTAAGATATTCGTTTTACTCAATTCAAACCTATCAAATTTGCTAAAAAATATGATAAACAAACAAAAAATTGTTTAAAACCCGCATACAAAAATTTAATTTTTTCAATAATATATTCTATGCAAGAACGTGTTCGAGGTATAACGATTCTGGCACATTGTAATTTCTTTTTAGTTACATGAAGACAGTTTTTTTCTCATTATATTCTTTTTCCATTTGAAATTAGTGTAAATAAAACTTTTTCTATTTTTTTAACCTTTTTTCGTCAATAATAAGCCTTGTTTTAATTTCAGTTTAAAAATATTTGTTTTTTTTTAAAACAATATTTTTAAAGAAGTTATAAAGAAGTGTTAAAGAAGAAAGTACGTTGTGAAACCAGAAATTTAATTATATTTATTGGTCTTAGGTGAGATTCTAATAAAATGAGACACGCAGTCCGTGGATGTGAGTTCAAAATTCTCAAAATATAAAATATTATAATCTATTTCTACTTTTCTTTTCTATTTGCTGTTTACGATTTAAAAAAGGAAAATATTCACCCGCCGTAGCTTTTATGTATTATATTAAATAATAATAATAATAACTTTTTAAAATATAACACAGTGCTGTATTTAACAATATAACGTTTGATTATGAAAATTTAATCAATGCTATTTATTTGAAATAATTTTTTCATAAGTGATAAATATCCCATATGCAATAAACTTAAGGGTAATTAAATATGCTCAGGGGACTAATGGAGAGTTTAAGAGTGGGGCGATCTGAAAGTAATTACAGATGAAAGTTGTGGTGCTACTGTAATTATTTATTTATTGTATTATTATTTTAGTTAAATGGTTATTTTGTATAAAAAATTAATAAGTAATAAATAAAAATAATGAAAAACCTTAATGTGCCTACATATTTATATATCTTCAAATTGATACAATTTAACCAAATAAACTTCAAATACAAGAATCCCGGTATAATAAATACCACATTTTTTTTATAGTTTTACAGAAATGGGAAAGAAGTTTCATTTCTAAAGTAAGATTTTTGTACTTAACTTTATTACAATTCTAATAGGAGGCATTTATTAAACAACGGAGTCATTATACAACGTTGTCAGGTTCTAACAAGACAATGCTTCATTTCGTAAATTAAAGGTATTTATTTTTTGTAATTAAGGTATCTCTAACATTCTGCATTTATTAATGGAAAATAGCGATGGATAATAGGTGATTAAAATAATCAAAAAGTGATGCGAATTGTTAATTTTATTAAAAATATCTTAGTATTTTAAAGCTTTAATCAGGCTCTTCATGAGAGAATATTTTTATGACTAATTTTCGTTTATTTATACAAATATGTTTTTGATTGTTTTCAACGGCTAATTTTCAAGCAATAGCTGGTACTGAAACAACTTCTTTTTAAAATGCGTTTTTTTTTTTTTTTTTTTTTTTTTTTTTTTTTTTTTTTTGCATGATAGTTTTTTTTTTTTACTATACCTTCTATTTAAATCTTTATATATCGAAAATCGTTAAAGATAAATGATTCAAAATTGAAACATGCATTTTTAAAATATACATATATGGATAGATAGATAAATAGATATTTAAATATGGTTTAGAAAAAAATTGCATACATATTTATTTTATTTATTTAAATTAATGTTTTAAAAATGCTGAATCAAAATTAAAGTTACATATTTCTGTTTATTTAAAAGACTAAATTTTACAAATAATATTTCAAGTTACACTGCGAAAAATATTGTCTTAATTTGAACCATATCTTAGTACTAAATAGCTGTCACTATAAGATGGTGCCATGAACCAATATTTCGAGCACCTGTTGAAGCATAGTTCCAAATGCTAGTAGGAGATTTCACCATCTTATGCTATCAGCTACTGAGCACCAAATATTATTGTTCAAATGAGCATTATTTATGACAGTGCATAACATAAATAAATTATATATATTTATGTGAAAAAATAAATTCAAAATTGAAAAATTCATCTATATGAGAAGTTTTATTATGCGATGATTACAAAAAATACTGCTAATCATCACAAAAAATAAAAATAAAAATAAATAAATAAGTACATATATATATATATATATATATATATATATATATATATATATATATATATATATATATATATATATAAATTGTAATTTAGCAAATTACAACGACAATTTGGTAAAGGACATTTTCAAAGACTAAAATTTTAAAGACCTACAAATAAATTATGTATTTAAATTAATAATAATAATCAACATCAGTGGCGCCAATTTTTGAAAAATATTGGGTTGGCTCAAAAATATTTTTTTTTAAATGGTCCGACCAGTTTCTTTTTGTTTGAAGAGTTGACAAATGGTGAAAGATGATAATTTAAAATCAAGCTATTATGTTTTAATAAAAATGCAATTTTATTAAATTATATTCTCATGCAAGACATTGATATTTACTATAATTTCATGATATCATAATTTTGCAGAAAGTGAAACATGAAGCAAAACATTTCCGTCATTTGATATTTATGTTTGTCAGTCGGAGAATTAAAACACATGGCTATTGGCAAAATAAATTCTAAAAAGAAAAATAAATAACAAAATTATAATGACAGAAATAACTAGAACAGTGAAAGTTGGGTGCAATATGAATCAAAATTGTTGGGTGGACTCTTACCTCACGGGCACGTATAAGATGGCGCCACTGATAAAAATCATTTTAGGAAGTTTATAACGAGTCATATATTACGTATGCTGTGCACTAAACATTAATATTCCTAAAACAATGTAAAAAACCCAGTAGATTAAGGATAGACAACTTTAACTGTTGACATATTAATGAACGCCTCATATTACGTACGACATGGATTAAACATTAATATTCCTAGACCCGTCAAAAAATAAAAAAATAAATAAAATGAAATTTTAGCTTTAAAATTTTTGGAATTGCAATTTTTTCAACTTCCCATCATCACACATTTTAAATTTTTACACCGTTCCATTAAAAAAAAAAAAAAAAAAAAAAAAAAAAAAAAAAATCACTTTTTAATGAAATTTGTTTGAAGTATCTATCATAAGTTATTTTAGATTTATTATTATTTTTTTAAGTTTATATTATTCTTTTTGTCATCGTGGTAACAGACATATTCAGTTTCGGATATTAAATTTGGACTAATCAGAAAACAAATAAAATAAAAAGGAGAAGTATTCTATTTTTGGACATTAAACTTGGAACAACCAGGAAACGAATACAATTAAAAAATTTGCAGAACTCAACCAATTAAAAGATTCAAATATGCTTTATATTTCCCAATTTTCTACCGTGAACAAGAACAATTTTTTCCAAATAGTTAAAAAAAAAAAACTCAATTAATAAAAAATATTTTATAATGTGTCCGAAACCACTTAACATAAAGCATTTTGAATGCCCAACTGTGCTTTAATGAAATAGGAAAAAAAAATCATGTGTTAAGGATAGATTATAAAACACTTTCCATAATTATTTGAAATCTTTAATAACACTTCATTATTTAGGAAATAAATAAAATAAGATAACTAAGCAAGCATTTTAGGAAACAGACAGAATATTTGAAAAACTGTTTTCAGAAGTTACCTTCCATGGCCAAATATGTATTCCGATTCTATTAAAAAGCCCTGTATTTGATCTGTATATATATATAGCACTTTAAGAATAATGTGTAACGGCAGATCCAAAGTCCCGTGCCATAATGAAAAATGATATCAAACTTTTAAACTTTAAAGGAAATAAAAACGAGTAAGAAAAACAGTATAAAGACAATATAAAAAAGGCTGTGGATCTCATCAGCGGTGGGCAGTTTTAAAACACAGCAAATACATATGAATGGATATGGAAAAGGACTATTATAATGTAGAGGCAGTGGGTTTCGATCAGAGTGCTACAATTTAAAAAAATGAAATGTACAAAAACATTTGAAATCATAACACTCCCCCACCGTAAAGACCACCCCACTGTATATATATATATATATATACAGTGGGGTCAAAAGTTTTCGGCCAGTCAGTTTCTATGATTTATTTACCAGAAGGTTACAGCGAAGAAGAAGCACATTTTTTTCAAAAGTTAGGAATATGTGAATGTCTTCTGACCACATCATTATTTTGATTGGATACTGAAGACACTTCATGGAAAGGGGCAGAATTCGAAACTGATGTGTGCAAAAGTTTCCGACCATTCATCATTCCTTAATTTTTTTCCATAGGTAAAGTGTTTTTTGGTCATGTTTGTGAACGATTCAAAATGAATAGTATCGTTTAAATGCAAAAATGAAATATTTAATAATTAGTGTTCGTAAATGAGTGATCATGTTGACGTTTTAGGGCCAATTTTCTTGAGATATTGCGGCAAAGTTATCGATCAGAAGCAGATTGTAAATGATGTTTAAAAATTATATAAAGATGGTCATGGCCTTAAGGACTTCAGATGTTCGGAAGACCGGACGGAATGAAAATATTGCTGAAACAAGTATTTCTACCGTATCAAGATGCTGATGTGATGCATAACTTAAAAAAAAAAAAAAAAAAAAAAAAAAAAAAAGTACCCGACTGACTTTTTCCAAGGAACACAAAGTCTGGTCAAATGAAACATATAAATACGTTATTTTTTCCATCAATCGAATTTTAAATTTTTTTGGTAGTGATGGCAGACACTACGTCCGATGGCCTAACTATAAAAGATATGATTCGACATATGTTTTCTTACAATGAAGCATAGTGGAAGGCATGTTAGAATTTGGAAAGCAATTTATTCAAAAAGTGTTGGTCCGTTATTTGAAATACTCGGCAAAATGAATGACGCAATGTATAAGGATATCTTGCAAAAGTATTTGCTGTCTTATTAGATAAACAATTGTGGTCACAACTATTTTTTAACGTGATAATGATTTAATAAATGTATGCAAGCTCGACAAGCAATGGCATTTGCACAAACAATTTTCACTTTTGAAATGGCCAGCCCAAACGCCCGAGATTAATCCAACTCAAAAACTTCGGAAATAAGTTGACAAGTGTGTGCAGAACTATAAATATTACAATTCAGCTAAAATTTCCAAAAATACGCACGAAGTGTGAAAAAAACATTCCATAGACTATCTTCTATTGTTGATTGTATTAATGTTTTGTTTCTGCGTTGCAGTACTTATTATTAAGGTATGGTGATAAAATACTAACTGTAAATGTTGCTGAAAACTGTAATTTTCAATTACGATACCATTTTTTCCAAACTTGCGAAGGTGGCCGGAAACTTTTGAGAACATTCATTTTCCGTCATAAATAATTTTCTCAATTAAATTTATTAATATTTAAATGTTCTTCCATAAATAAGTCCTTAACTATTATGTCAATAAAATGTATAAGTATCACTTTGAGATTACTCTTCCTGTGGGTATACTTACAAATTAACTAAAAAAATTTTGCTGGCCGGAAACTTTTAACCGCCACTATATATATTATATAATGGGAAAATGTAGTTTAAAAAGAAAACGCATAACATATTGAAATTTCTCTCTCAGAATTTTATATGAATAGATGAAAACATACTTAAATAGGTTTGTAAGTTTCTGCAGTGTCCTGTCCTGTAGTTTGTAAGTTCCTGTGGGTATACTTACAAATTAACTAAAAAAATTTTGTTGGCCGGAAACTTTTGACCGCCACTGTATATATATTATATAATAGGAAAATGTAGTTTAAAAAGAAAACGCATAACATATTGAAATTTCTCACTCAGAATTTTATATCAATAGATGAAAAAATACTTAAATAGGTTTGTAAGTTCCTGTAGTTTAACTGGTATCTTTATTACACGCAAATATTCAGCCAAAATTTAATTCGAATTAAACACTGGTAAAACTACTAAAATCGCATTTTCCCAAATCATCATCCATAAACATCGTGTATCCAATTCTTTGTGTGGCACTGTGCATCATTTTATCTATATTCGACACTTATTTGTTATTAAGTGAATGTCGTTATACCTAAAAATGCATAACGCATTTTAAAACCACCTTTAAGCAACTTAGTTTCATACTCAGTAACCTTTACGTATTCATTTGTATAACCCTGTATACCAATTGTAGCATTTATACCCAGCATACAGTACGCATTATTATAGTGAAGCTTTAAATCGTATATTTTAATTAAAAATGCATTTAGTGCAATCATAGCTATTATACCGTATTTCAGATAGAATATACTATCTGAAATCTTTTGTATGGTCCTGTAAACGCTACGCACTTAATATTATACATGAAATAATTTATAGTAAGCCTATCCGATGTGTCAATTTCATTTTATGATTTAAAACTAGCCCCAAACTATTTTATCTAAACATTATGTAACGGAATTCTTTTGTTTGGTCCTTTAAATGTATAATAATTATTCTTTGAACCGTATATTCTACAAAATGCATGTTTTATTGCCTTGCGTAAATGCATATAATTTTTTATGATTGAAAGGTCATCACATGTTTGAAATTTATTTGGAATTATTCTTTCCCATTGGCATAATGAAAAATTTTGTCTGTCTCAGTAGATTAACTAAACATGCTACAACCTTCATTTGAAGTAGGATTCGTGCTAGATTAAATATAAAATTTATTTAAAAATTTCAATGCGATGTGAGTATACTTTCGAGAGTTAGAGCGTGGAGAGATGTGCAGACAATCGAAATCATGAATACTTTTAAACTTTATTAGGAAGTGTTAAAAAATGCACAAAATTTTTATTTTTATGTTTGTAATTTATTTTTCTTTTGGTATGTAAATGGTTATTTCTTCCTTTTGAATATTGTTTATCATAAATGGACTTTTTCATTAGCCTCAAAGTTTAATTATGTTTATTACATTTTTAACTATATTTAGATCAAATATATTTCGATCGGACAATTTTCATTACTTCATTTTTTAAAAGGTATATTTTTATATTTTATTAATTTGATATTTTAAAACATTTTTATAGATTATATTTTTATGTAGAAAATATGTCCGTGCAATTAATTTTCATGATTGAAATTAGGGTTGTTTCCAAAGAGATTGTATTTTTCAGATTTCTATAAAGGTTTGCAAAACATTAATTTTAAACAAAATAAAATTATTTTATGTTATTGTAGTTTTTCACAACAAATATATAAGCATTTTTTTACTATTATTACCTGAAAAGAAAAGTGTGTTTTGCATTTAATAGAGGAAATTAATTAAATTGGTGTTTCTAATATTAAATATTAAAACCTTCAACATAATGTATTTTAATAAGCAAATCTAAAAATCTGCAAAATTGCGTTAGTCACAAACATAAAATAAAAACAAATATGAAATTTTAATGATGACATTAACAGAGCTACTATATTTCTTAGATTAGCTGTAAATAATATTAAACATAATAATAAGAATTTTAATTAAGTAAGCCATTTTACAAGTCCGACCTAACGTATTTTAATAAACGGATGTGAAAATGAAAACAGATTATGTTATTAAAAAATATTAAGAAAAAAATATTTACAAAAAACATTTAGCGATAAATATATCAAATAAAAGCTTTGGAATTGTGAAATTAATTTAACTATTGTATTTCTGAAATTAACTTTTGAAAATTTTGAAATTAAAGCCGTTTTTTATGGATACATCTCTTTACCCTGGAGACATATACTGATTATTGAAATAAGAAAATGCTTTTATAAACTTGGTATTTTAATCTTTTAAAATATAATTTTCTAGCTGCTGAATAATGCACATATAACAAAGTAAATAAAACACGCACTTATCCTTAATATACTTGGTTTGTTTTTTCTGATAAAATGGAGAGGTTTTTTTTTTCTTAGGAATTATTTAATATAAAACTGTATTTTCCATTGTTTTCATAGCTTAAAAATAATGCTTAGATTTCAATGGCTAAAAAGTAAAATGTAAAACATAATTTAGAGTAAAAATGTAATCAGTCCCTTAACTTATAAAACGCTAATTTTGTTTTTGTTTTGTTCAAGCAGTTTTTTTTTTCCAAAACTTTATTTCCTTTTATTAGGTTCTTACATTAAAACACATTATGTATAAAATTTTTTAATGAAAAAATGGAAGGTATAATTTTATGAGGGGATTAATTTTTCATAAAATTGTATTTCTTTTTGTTTTAAAATAATTTTTGTTACTCGGATTTCTTTAAAACAAATTAAGACATCGTTATTTTAATATATATATATATATATATATATATATATATATATTTCGGATATTTTTATACTAAATTCAAGCATTGTTTTAATTTTAAATAATGAAATGTTATTGTTATTTACTATAGACTGCAGTATATGGTCAGAAAGCAGTGTATTTCTTTATCTCATTAGAAAGGAAGGAGTGGGGCGACTATATCCTTTACAATGTATAAAATTAAAGTAAAATAATGAGATTATTAATTAGATTCCGCGTGACTTATAAAATTAATGATAGAAACGAAAATTTTTTTTAAATGTCAAATGCTTATATAAACTTTATGTTTTTGTTCTTTGAAAGAAACACTTTATTTTCATATATTTAAGAAATATGAAATAAACTACATTTTAGGCCAAAAAGTTTAAACTTCATCCTCATTTCGGGAGACTTAAATATTTTTCAGTTTCCAAAATATTTTTTGGGGTAAATATTTGATCATAGTAACAAGTTTTTATCAACTTGAAATTTTGAATTTCAAAAAAAGTTTTTTCGTGATACAGTCGAACCCCGTTATAGCGAACCCGGTATATAACAAACTCTCGGATATAACGAACTAAAATTTTGGTCCCGTCATTTTCTTATTGTATTTAATGCTAATTTATTCTTTTATAGCAAACCTCCGAAATGTTAAGAATCGGATATAACGAAACTTTTTCCATCTGATCATGATTTTATTTTAAACTTTTCCGAAATTGCGAAAAAGAATTCGACTCTAGCTTTGTAACAAAATGCGAAAATGTATGCCGTCTAGTGAAGCATGGTGCAAATAAGCGATGTATTTTTATTAAAGAATAGGATGAACTGCATTCTTTCTCTTTCATGGTAGCCATTCTGCACGTGTGATCAAGATTATGTCCGCCTGTCAATCATTTTTCATTACTCCTGTCACAGCTGCTTACTAACAATATTTAACGCCAATGTATTTATCTAACTTATTTAAGAATAATTTGAGAAATAGCAGTATTGAAAAGATCGTCTTCTTTGAAGCAAGCAGTACTCAAAAATAAAATTTCTTAAATTATAATCTCTGAAGTTCAGAGGATGATAAAAAAAGAAAAAAAAACATTTAATTGAGAAAAAAGTAAACAAACCAAAAACATTAAAATAAAACGATTTTTAAACACGCCAGCAATAACTAATGTTGGAATCCAAAGCCTGTAAAATTGTTAAGTTTATAGTATAGTCGCGCACATTCCTTTAATTGTCTGCCCATTTATCCTAATTTTTACTTATCTGAACTAGAGTCGGTGTCTTCTTGTTCGGATAAACGGCACTGTACTGTATTTTCATTTGTCTTATTTCTTAATACATCATCATTGGATAGAAAGATAGCAGCTAAAAATATACTAATTTTTTAACGGTTCGGATGTAGCGAACTACCGGATATAGCGAACAAAACTTTCGGACCCTAGAAGTTCGTTATAACGGGGTTCGATTGTATACCCTAGTAAACATTGTCTGACGACACTCCGATCGAGTGTGTTTTTCAAGGCATTCATTTACAAGAGTATATGTGATATTTTGAATGCTGTAGCAACTATCTTTTAACATGGGCTATTATTGTCATCTGCCATTGCGTTTGTTACATTTGCATTAGTATAACTACGACAATCCCGTCCCTCTGTTTTTTTTCTTTTTCCTTTTTTGTAGGTCCGCATATTTTGATTACTCTGTAAGACCTTTAAGAAAGGGGAGAATTAATCATATGCATAAAACACACGAATATATATTTATAAAACAATAAAAAACCCGTCCGCCCACAAGGTGTCAAAGAAGTCCCACATTACGATATTATTTAAATTTAATAGCAACAACAATAAGAGAATGTGCTTAAAAATGTAAATTAAAAAAAATTACATTAAAGTAACCAAATGATTATCTTGCACATCAATAGAATAGCTAAACTAACTCTACACATTAACATATTACAAATAAAGCAGAACAAATTTGTGTCTCTTGAAATAACGCATTATTCTTAATATTTTACGAAATAAATCCTAGCATATTTTTTCACAGTAAGATTACCCGATTAAAATAGTCTCTCTACAACATCACGATTACTTTCCTACTGGAGTTAATGTGTGATATGGTAAATGTTTACATGGTTAGTTCTTAGTCAAAAGAGCAATGACGTGCATCATTCCAAATATTAGCTTACTTTAGTAATAAGTTATTTTTGCCTCAATAACACTGAGTGATAATGGAATAATATATATTGGAAATGTCTAAAGTGAATGAATAGCTCTATGATTGAGAAGTAGAAATAGAAACCTATCGCATATCATGACAACGCTCGTCCAAATAAAACCTGCAGACCTTGAGAACATTACGCAATAAGACATTTTTTTATACTAATTCAAAACTTGTGCTTGATGCTCTTTGTTATGTTTCAAAGAAACTTTTTTTTCCGCACAGCATAATAGTTGGAAAATCGTGCACCTACCTGATAAATTTGGAAAGCAAAATTTCCAGACATTCGATAAATATTCTATTCTGGAGGACATTTCTATTCTGGAGGACATTACGCAATCAAATATTTTTATATTTAAAAGCATGTACTTGATGCTCTTTGATATGTTTTAAAGCATCCTTCTCTTCCACACAGCTTATCGAGTGGAAAATCGGACACACACTTGATAAGTTTGGAACGCAAGAATTCAAAACTTTCAAAAAATATTATGTAGTTTAAACTTAAGTATGTTAATGTCAAATAGCTTTTCTTTCATAGTGATCTAGCGTTCATTATTAATGTATTTTTCATAGCATATTCGTATTTAAATTTTAAGACTTTAATGAAGTCTTTCATATATACTGGTAATTTTTTTTTACCAGTACTAGGGGGGCCCCGCCCCCCTGCTCGCTATGCTCGCCAACCCCCCCCTACCCCGCGTAATCGCTTCGCGATTCCAAATTATTGGCTACCCCTGCTTGCTGCGCTCGCCAATACCCCATGAGTGGGGATGACACACAAGACATCCATAAATGAATAAACAGTTGCAGACCTTTCAAATGATGTGTCACACAATTGGTGTTGTAAAGAAATTAAAAATGTACCCCCCTGGGTGGCAGAGTGGGGGATGACACACAACACATCCATAATATGAATAAGCAGTTGCAGATCTTTCAAATGATGTGTCACACAATTGGTGTTGTAAAGAAATTAAAAATGTGACTTCCCTGGGGAGAGCAGAGTGTCGGGGGGGGGGTGACACACAAGACATCCATAATATGAATAAGCAGTTTCAGACCTTTCAAATCTTCTGTAACACGACTGGTGTTCTAAAGAAATTAAAAATGTGTCTCCCCTGGGGAGCAGAATGGGGGATAACACACAAGACATCCATTATATGAATAAGCAGTTGTAAACCTCTCAAATGATGTATCAAACGACTGGTGTTGTAAAGAAATTAAAAATTTGGCGAAATATTACAGTTATCGCCAAGTTGGCGTCACTTTTGACAACTAATTTTGGTCGCCAAATTTGGCGATATATCGCCAAGTTGGCGACAAACTTGGCGATTGTTGGCGATGGTAGCCTTTCCTCTCTTTATGGTAACCCATAGAGTGATGCATAGACGGAGCCCTTTCCTGATTGGTCTATTCGACTTATGGAAGGAGTGGACAACCCGGATTCGTTAGTTCCGGAAATCTTCCACATCAGCATCATTCCAGGAGTCATTCCTTTTAAGGCTAGTTTTTTTTTTTTTACTATAGAAGGATATCTGATATTTTTATGAATTTGGTATTTGATATTTTTACTTATACTTCGGGTGTATTATCGAATGGTATGTGGAACAAATTACTCAGAGATTAAACGTATTTCCTATGAAATTTCAGATACTGTTACATTATATACATAAAGATCGGGTGCATTCCATTCTGAAAAAAAAATTGCCAGTAATAATTTTTGAGGTTTTTTTCAGACGTCAACACCCAAGGTGTAATTTCATTTAAAATTGAAAATTAACCACTGTGTCTTAAAACATGAAGTTCTAGAGAAGATCAGATGGAGATCTATATAAATATTACGCTAACGTATGTGGGACGAAAATCGCGGTTATTTGTTGATCTTTTAATGAAAACATCCAAATAAAACGCATCTTGGCTGTGGTAAATTGGATTTATTTGCATTTTGTTCTTTCGCTGCAATTATGCAGCTTCAAAGTATCATTATTTTTGTTTTGTTTTTTTTATTCTATTGGCTAAAAAAATAAATAAAAATTATGAATTTTAAACGTTTCAGTTTCAGTTTCAAATTAAAATTATTTTATTCTAAATAAATGTGGGAAAAAGATAATATTATTAAATATATTTTAAATGTAATTATTGAAATAAAAATAATGCCATGGTACAATATTTGGCGATGCGCCAAGCTAGCACAAAAATAACGAATGCTTGATTTATCGACACAGATGTCATATACCCACAACATTGATGCGATTTTTTTTCTAATGCCAATACGGCGAAATGTTCGTTTTCAATAAAAGTCACATACTTGTATATATGTAACACTTTTCCATTTTTTTAAAAAGGAAATAATAATATTGAAAAAAGTTTAATTAATAATTATAGAACGAAACAATTTATATCATTTTAAAAGAGACAATAAAAGTAAATAAACAGTTTATTAAAAATAAAAATAAATTGCCGGGTTATCATGTGAGACATTTATTTCTCTTTTTCTACAATTGCGCCAATATGGTGCGTATATGACATCTGCGCTAATTCTTTAGCATAATCTTCCAATTTGGAAAAAAATGAGCAAGTAAAATAAATTATGAATAAACGCAATATGATTAAATGGTTAGTATGCATTTACGGGAGTCCAAACTGGTCGCCAAGGGTAGTCTAATTAAATTGTATATAATTAAATATTAAAATTCCATTTTATTTTCTCGTTATAATTCATTACGATTATTAAATAATTATTATTTTTATTAATTACTTTACATACAAATATCTGCATTAAATGTTATTTTTTCTCTCCATTTTTAAGTATTTTTGTTATAAAACGAATATATTAACAAAATGGTTAAATGTGTATTTTTTTAATGTAACTATAGAGTGTTGTTCTATTGTTATAAAAGCTTCGAAAAAGAAATAATCATCAATCCTGAATAAATAGTTGTTTTTATATAGAATTCTCTTTAAAACCATTATTTATTTGATTTAGTTACCAGTAAAATAATTGAAAAAGTAATTAAAGAAAAAAATTAATTCTTTTATTGTATAGAAAAAAATAAAATGATGTTAAATATTTTACTGTTTGCAGTTTTTTCTTTGTTCAGAAAAATCCATTAAACATTTAGTTCTTTTTTTAAAAAAAATATTGACTAACAATTTCAAACGAGTAAATTGCCTTACACTGTAATAAAACATGAAAAAGGTTTTATCTGCAAATTTGGTCATTTTTTCCTGAAAAGCACAAAAACAACGGTATTTTGCTTAATGATCTGTACATGTTCTGACTTCTCTCGTAATGGCTCTTTTTTTTCTTTTTCAAAATGAAAAAAAATGCGGAATGATGGAGAAACTGATAGAAATAAAAAAAATATATCATGAAATTTAAAGTGTAAAAAATATTGGAAATACTTTGGGAGATAAAATTGTTTCAAGATAAAAACTTTTAGTCAAATTTTTATTGGAATTTCATTTGAAATCTGATACTTCTTTTTAGAATAATTTTAATATATTTTAAATTACGTAAATTTCCGGTACGCATAGAGGCAAATATAGGGTATATCAATTATGTATTTTTGTTGAAATCTATATGAAAATAATTCAATAATACTCTAAAAAAAGGTCTCAGATATTTTATTTGTCTGTAATACAAACATACTATACATATAATTTTTTTTTTTTTTTTATATATATATTTTACGGAGTTCTAGTGACGTTGCATTTAATGAAAAGCTTGACATGTTGATTCAATACATCTACTTTCTTAAAGAAAAAGATAGAAATTGTCCGCCAAGCTTGACAAATGAGGTGCGTTTGTACTTTAAAATTGTCTTACAGATATTCGAATTTTGGTGCAATAGCTATTGCACTTTTATGAAAAAACACATGATTACATAATGTATTATGATAATACAGGATGTCCAGGAAACTAGATCCTAATTTCAAAATTAAATTTCTCAAAAACAAAGATCGATTGAATTATTCGGTAAACAGATTATCTATAAAGTAAACTGTAAAAATGTTATACAGAAGTATAAAATTCGGCTGTATAATGTATATGCTATGTTCCGGTAGTCATTTTTTCTGAACCGACTAATGGTATTCTTTCCAATATTACAAGATCTAACAGTAAGACATACTGTCTTTCGTTATTGCTATACTTTCTTATTTTTCTTGATTTTTTTTCGACTTCATATGCTTCAGTTTTAACCCGGGAGGACGCAACAGGACCTAAAAGACCAGGAGTACGTATTGTTTTTACAAATGTAACCACTACTTTTTAAGTAATTTTCAACTTATTTTATCGCAAAATTTGTAAGAATTGTCTCCGCCTCGATAAAATGACTATTATAATTTGATTTTATTGGTGGCAAACTTAAAACCATTTATACCCTGGGTAAGCGCGCGTTCTCTCGGGTTAATACAAATTGACTGCTCTTTAAGAAATTTTAAATTTATATTAGGTTAAATTGTACTGTATTTTTTTTACAGGAATAACTCGTTGATTGTCAATGTCTACAAATTATTGTGCATGATCTAAATGGTTCAACACATTCGAATTAACTTAAATTTAAACAATGAGTAATTATATAAATGCGATTACTTTGCAACATCGAACCGGTAAGGAATTTTTATTTGAGCGAGACTGCGTTCGATGCTATGTTTTTTTCATTTCAGTTGTATTTATACTAATATTTTCAGGTTGGTTTTTAAATATTGTGTACTGCGTTCTAACTCTCTTTTGAAAAAAAGTAAATGAAAATGTTTAAATGGAAATAAAGAAAATCGCTTTGAATTGGTAGTTGTACACACATGTTGATATATATATATATATATATATATATATATATATATAAGATAACGATTATGTGAGAGCTTTTATTTATTTAAAATATTTTTTACATAATTGCATTAAAATATGAAGTAATTTTCATTTATACCTGGTCGAATTGCATTGAAATGCATGAGGTTCAAGTTAGAAGAAATGACTTAAATTCGAATAAAAGTAGTTTGTTGCTACAAAGTCAAGAAATTAACAAACAATTATTTAAAGTAGTTTTTTTATTTATTTTAATACAAGCCAAACAAAAAACAAACAATCAAACCAACAAACAAACGAACAAAGAAATCAACAAACAACAAACAAACCTACAGACCAACAAACAATCAAACCAACAAACAAATAAACAAACAATCAAACGCATCCCCCCTTTTAAATTTCGAATTTTTCGGGAAATGCTAGAGATCATTTACATCTTATAAGTAATTATCAAGCTAAATTTCATGCTTGTAATCACTTCAGTAACACAAACATTGCTTTTTTAAATGTTTTTTGCTCCTGCACCCTCTTCGGATTTGTAGAATTGACATAAGATATAACCTATGTTTGGTTCTTGGCAAAAATCATAATTTCGGTACCATTACTTTCGAAATCGGTTCGGTAGTTCCGGAGATTAGCGCCTATAAACAAACAAACATTTCTTCTTTATAATTAGGCATAGATTACTTTTGAAACCGGTTCGGTAGTTCCGGAGGTCAGCCCCTAGAAAAAAACAAACAAACTTTTCCTTTTTATAATATAAGTATAGATTACTTGTCTAATAATATGTCTCACCAAATTTTAAACTTTTTAAAGTTGTTGAAGTACCAGATATTTTACTTAGAAATTATTACCCATTATTATTTTACTCTTAAATTGTCACTTCTATTTAAAGAAATATGTAATGTATAGAACACGATTATGTAAACGTTTTACTTATTGCAATAATATACCTTCTGAGAATTCAAAATCATATTTGCAAAATGATGCAATCGTGTAAAAAAGATGTATCAAACGTATGCATTTTATGACAAATATACAAAATGAATGCACGCATGGATTATTTTTGGAAACAAATGAATAAAATCAGTTTAAAATGATTGATTAGTTAAATTTTACATTACTATACTTCCAGTTTGAAACAGGCAATCCTACGCGGATTGTAGCTTTTAATCTATTCTCTTTCTTCTCTTTCACTCCACAAGAAAACAGTTATCTTTTAGACCGCGCCATCTATCGGAGCACATAGAATTATTCGAACTAAAGGAAAGGTCCAGGACGTGATGAATCGTTAATGAATTCATCTTTAATGAGATTTTGCTTGAATTAGCGGCTTTATAAATATCTAATTTTTTTAATTTTAGTCTAAATTAAGATGTATTTCTAATAAAAACTCAAAAAATTTTAGTGCAAAACTGAAATGTGTAGAACTTTAATTCATATAATATAGACTATAAATTCAAATAATAATAATAATAATAATAATAATAATAATAATAATAATAATCATAATAATAATAATAATAATATAATTTAAATTTTTAATTTGTAAAACAAATTTTTACAAACATAACTTTTCTACGCATATTTTGTGAGTTTAAAAATGTATCTCATTTGTATATTATTTTTCGTGTGAATTTATCGAAATGCTCTGGATTCCGGAATGAAATATTTGATTTTATATTGTTAAATCTTTGGGGAAAATAAATCCGAGATTTTAAGTTATTACAATTATGGAATGTTTATGATTTTCAATACTTGCCAGATTTTAACTCTAGCGACGTCCATTTTTTTTTTTTTTTTTTTTTTTTTTTTTTTTGTGTGTGTGTGTCGATTTGACGAAATTTTTGTAAAGTATCACGTTTCTGAAAGTGTATTTTTTGCTGTGAAGTTGCAGCTATACTCTAACAATAAAAGGGATTTTAAGGTGGTCAAAGGCGAATTTTATTTATTTATTTATTTTTTATTACAGAATTGTGCGCACTTAAATGTCATTTTTGTTGAAGTCGCAATAATTTATTGACAACTATTAGGTATGCTTTAGGAAAACGAATAACTTGTACAAGTACTATATATATATATATATATATATATATATATATATTAAAGTTTCAAACTCAACCAATCACAATTTTTACACAATCGTGCATTTTAAAATTTTAAATTTACTGTTGTTCCGAGGACAGAATTTTAGGGATACATATCTTGAGATAAGCATTATAGCCGCATTTAATGCAGTAACTTGCATATACCATAGAGTAAATTCGAGTGAATGTATGATAATATTGTATTATTTTGCAAACATTTACAGTAAAAATACATAAAAGTATAAATTTAAAATAATGTCATAATTTTCCTATCAAAAGACAATTTAAAATCATAATTTTTATCTTTATTGAAATCATATTTTTAATTTAATAAAAATGTATGTTCATTTTTTTGTTTGATAATAATAAAACTAACAAAAAAGATATTGATTTATACAATGACTAATTGTTTTCTTCAATTTTTTTTTTTTTTTTTTTTTTTTTTTTTTTTTCAAGCAACAACATCTTTGTTGTGAAGAATGTTAAAGGACATAAGAAAAGAAAATGATTAATTGACATTTTAATTTTAACTATGTTATCAACCTTTTCTGTGTTTAGTTGAGATATATTTTTAGAGCATTTTTATTTTTATTTTTTAAAAGAATAATAAGCAATTCTAAAGAAACATGTATTTTTCACTATTATTTAAATTATGTAAGTCTAATTTAAAGTTTTGATTATTTCGAATACTATAATTATAGTTTGAATAGTATTTTGAAAACTACATATATATAGAAAGTAAAATAGATATTATTATCCAATTTATCCTTTATGGGATCTTAAAATAAAAGTACATATAAGGTATTTGTACCCAATATGGACAGTGTTCTCAATATGGACATCCCTAACATTTTTAAAAGTTACAATTTTTATTGAGAGATCGCTCACCATGTCCGTGAAGAAAAGCAGTTGAAAAGATAATTAAGCCTGAAAAGTTAAAAAAAAAAGCGGGCTTTTCGCCATTTAGAAGGAAATTTGTTGTTTCGTGATGTGCTGATCTTAATTACAGGTAAGTGTAAATTCTTATTAGATACGGCAAAACTACATTAAATATTAAAAAGTAGAGTGTTTTAGAAAGTTGATAAAACATATTTTCGATTGTTATTGTATATATTGCTTAAAAATATGTTCTTTATTTATTTATTATAAGATTTAATAAAAATACTCCTGGTTCCCAATATGGACATTTTTTATGCCCACATTGCTGTTACAGCAGGTGAATCTTCATATTCACAAAAATAGAAAGCTAAGAAAAACTAATATCTATCACATCTATTCAATCTACATCAAAACTATTTCATAATATTTTGTAGAAACTGAGGTGCTTTGCATGGGTCTTCGAAGAGCCACAACCGATAATTACCCCCCGTTCTAAAAGGCATGTTCTGTAGATATTTAACATAACCTATCCTCCCTCGCAATATTTTACGATATATTTTTTTCTCCCCTCTCCTCTAAAATTTTATAGAAGAGTGGCTGTTCCATTCATTCTATGTGTGTGCATATGTATCTGTGTGTGTTGGATATTTTTTTGTTTGACGTTTTACTTAGCAATATAAAGGAATGTTTGGATAAAAAAGTGTTAATTACTGTAGAATCAGATATTTGTTAACTAGAAACGCAAATTGTAAACAATAAAAAGCAATCTTCGTTTTATAAAATTATATCTGCCTTTTATATATATAAACAATATAAAAATTCAATGTGTATTAACATCTATTGTAAAATCATGAGAACATGTCATGCATGCTAAGAAATATGATGCTCGTTAAGTACTTACATAATCTTACATAATATTACATATTTGGATTTCAAAACATCCAGTGTACAGAGAGATATACTCAATAAATCAGTGAAGAAACTTCTCTTTCTCTCGAATCTGCTCGTGGAGAATATAGATTTCGCAATATATTTTATTTTACCATCGAGCCTGGTTTCATATGAAATATTCCTGCTTGACAGTATCATTCAACTTTGATTTTTTTATATGCATAACATCACAAAAAAAGAATATTTGGGACATATTTTATTGGTAGAGGCGAATTTATCAGAAAATATTTATTTGAAAGTAAGTTTAAAATTGCAAGCATTATATGATTCTTTGGTAAAGAATAAGTTTTGGGAAAGGTTTTATTAAATATTCAGACAATAGAAAAGATTAACTTAAATTCCTAAAAGTTTCTTTTCTAAACTTCAGTCTCTATTAAGGGAAATTTTCAAACTGGGCCTAGAATAGAAATTACTACTAATACTAAAAAATAGAAATTACTACTAATTTTATACTATTTAATACCATTTAAAAATTACTAATTTAGTTATGTATGTAATAAAGGATCATTGAAAATTAGCGGCGGAATAACAGTAGAAAGTATGTAAAAAAACAATGATACTTTCGAATATTTTTATAATGGAAATCTGAGTGGAAGAAGGCAAAAGTGGCCCAAAGAATTGACGGGCAGCGGTTGATGGTATCAAAATTAGAAATTTACTCCTGACATTGAGGGCTCTTTCTTTAAATTCAAAAAATCTTAAGTCAAATAATAACGGAAATAATAAAACGAAATTGTAAAATTTCGTCATTCATCTTTTTATATTTAATTCGACTTAACAGGAGAAATACGCATTTTGATTAGCCTTTTTTGTACATTCTTGCAAAAGAATGCTAATAAAACTTTTTGAGCGATGATGTGACTTTTTACTTTATATCTAAATGGCAACAAGATATTTCTTGCCTTCGAGACAAAAAAAGAAAAAATTTATAAAAGCGCATTTCATCTTAAAGTATCATATACAAAAGGAGATTTATTTTCCAAAAATACCCGAGGTCATCCATCTTTGTATATGTTCTTCCGAATTTATTGGATGTTCTATCACAAACATATTTGTCTAATGTATTCTAAAGTGCAAGCATTATATCTGCATATATTTTTCTTAATAATTTATAAAAACTTTTGAAAAGATATGTATCTATATATCGATGGGTTTATTGTAATTATAATAATATTTTAGCAATAAGTTTTATAATAAGGTACCCTGGGGTAATGACGCCAAGTGCTTATATTTTGCAAAACTGTGAAATAACCAAGTAAATGACACCCATGTGCTCTGCGCAGAAGGGTTTTGAGTCATATAAATCGCAAAAAACAGCTACAAGTTAATTTGTTTCATTCTTAGGTCTTATTGCTTTTACAAGCAACTAAAATTAACGCTTGATCTAAAATTTGCGAGATAAGATTTTTGATCTAATGCCTATATTTTTTATCCAGAAATAATTTGTTAATTACATAAATTTGTAGTGTATTTCATGTACTTTCAAATTGTTGTAGAAGATTTTGGATATCTTCTCGAGATAATTTGTAGTTTAGGATTTACTGCGCAATAAGTATCCCGGGGTAATAACGCCAGGGATTGGCGTTATTACCCCGGTTGATTCACAACAGTGGCCGAACTATATCCGAAGGGTGTTTATATATTAATATGGGACAGCACTATCATCATTATTGAAATGGTAAGATTAAGGGGGGGGGGATGCCCAATACTTAAAATTAATCTCTCTATTTTATTTTTTATTATGTTATTATTATTATTATTTTACTAATGTAAAAAATAATTTTTAACTCTTCTAAACAAAACTATATCAAAATGTTTTCAAGAATCAAATTCGAACATCTTCAAAATCAGGTTTCTATTAAATTTCCACTGGATTGTTCAACTGAGTTCGAAATTTTAACTGTCCGCTTTCTCAGCGTTCGGTTTTTCAAAATTTTACAAATTTAAACTTTAACTGATGTGACAGAAATTGTAACGTATGAATGTGATGCGGTTTGTGAGACCCCAAAATAGAAAGATGAATAAAAGGCGGTAATAACTCATAGGATTGTGTTTTTGTACTAAACTTTTTAACCGACTTCAAAGAGGAGGTTATGATTTCGACCTGTATGTATTTGTTGTTCACGCATAACTTTTGCAAATATGAACCGATTGTGATAATTCTTTTTTTGTTTGAAAGCGTATGAGGCCCATGTGGTCCCATTTGAATTTCATAAAAATCTGATAATCAGAACTTTTTTAAAAATAAAAACTTTAAATTTCAAATTCATTTTGAAGCAATCGACCAATTAGAAGTGTTCCTTTTGCATGCTTTTATGTTACACTTACATAGACACACGATCTTTTCACTGTTAAAAGTTTGAAGTTTTTGCTGCATCGTTACTCCAATGCTTTTACGGAATATCTCTATTTTGACCAATGAGAATTCACCATAATACAATGAAGTAATCATTTTCTATAAAAGCGATGGATAGACGATAAAGTAAAAGTTTCAAATTTTTAACAGTGTTCAAAGTGCAAAGTCCTAACTGGACGAGGGCCAGGATTCACATAAATTTTGCGCTGTTTGCGAAACGAGATTTATTAACAAGAAAATGTACTTAAAACATTGAAAAATTTGCTAAAATTCAGGCTTCTGATTCGTTAGTCTAGTTTCGCTAACAGCGCAAATTCTACCTGGATTCCGGACAAGTTCTCTTATGCAAGAAACCGGAAATATAGCATCTACACTGTTAAAAATCTGCTGCATTTTGCTGCAACGCACTCCCCTGCTTGTATAGAAAACGGTTACTTGGCCGTGAAATGGCGCTTTCTCATTGGTTGGAATAGAGGTATTATATACAAGTGGTGGAGGGCGTTGCAGCAGATTTTTAACAGTGTAGGGGATATAGTGGGGAAATCGGCTATCTGAGGGCGTGTTCAGAGCAACTTACAAAAGTAAGCAATTTTACAGACCGATTGTAGGGCAGTACGAAAGCAAATTGTGGCATCAATGAAAACTATTCTGTTGAATTGTAGCTGACGTCACACTTCGCTTTGATTTTCATTTCGTACTTGTCTACAACCGGTAAGTAACCGGTAAGATGTGCTGAACATGCCCTCTGTAACGCTTAAAAAAGCGCTAAAATGTTCTATTCTTCATATGTGCAACAATGCTAATGAAATTTAAAGATAGAAGCGACATCTGCAGGACATTCTCTAAAAATGCAAGAATTACTGCTAGTCTAGATAATGTATCACGAAAATGCCGCAGATGTCGCTGTGATCGACACTTTGGAATTCAGTAGCATCGTTGCACATTTAAAGGATACAAATTTTTAGCACTGCTTGTATTGTAAAAAATTGAACCCTTTTGCTGCATCGTCACTCCATCGCTTTTATAGGAAACGATTACTTCGCTCGATTATGGAGCATTCTCATTGGTCAAAAAAAAAGAAATTCTATAAAAGCGATGAAGTAACGATGCAGCAAAAGGGTCAATTTTTTTACAGTGTCGATAGCAGATTTTAACTCCATGTATTCCAGACTCTCTCCTTCGAACAATGAAAAGTTCTCAAAAATGAAGGCTTATGATTGGTCAATCTTGTTCTGCTTAACAGCGAATAATCCTTCTGGATCATAACCACTGTTGCAGAAGCTAGTTTTTTTTTTTATTTTTTTCAAAGTACGAAATCTTAGCTGGAACATTTCTCGTATCCACCAAAGTGAAAGATCCACATCGACCCAGACATGAGAATTCGATATCAAAAAGCTGAAAATTCATCTCTAAAGAGCCTTACACGTTAAAGCAAGAGTGTCTGTGTATCAGGGTGCTTGTTATGCCGGATTCACAAAGTGATTAAAGTACATTGCTATGTGCTAGATTTACTTTTGGACAAATATAAATGGCGGAAAATTTTGATAAGCTTACCACTAAAATTAAGCTAGTTAACTTCTTTTACCCATAAAACAAACTCGTTAAGGCGTCTACCGCCAAGTTCTGAAATAAAAATTCTTAAATTTTCTGTACTTTGGAAAACCTCGTTTATCAAAGAACATTCTTAACTTCAAATATTACTATTTTCATATAGACGCATGTTGAATCATGGTGTGATTTTGATAATATCTTCCTTTTTAGTTTTTATGACTGAAAAGGGTATTTTAATACATACGAACATTTAGAATTACTTTGCTATGCATTGAATCATAGAAACAACTTGACATGCTCTAATTGAGTACGCGTACTTTAAACTGTAAAAAATCTGACCCTTTTGCTGCATCGACACTCCCCGCTTTTATAGAATATCTCATTTTTGATCCATGAGAATGCTCCATAATAGGTTGAAGTAATCGTTTTCTATATTAGCGGTGGAGGGACGATGCAGCAAAAGGGTCAATTTTTCAACAGTGTACCCTGTTTAAAATATCTTGAAAAATTACCTCTGTTTTTAAAGAATATCTATTTTCTGACCAATGAAAACGCTCCATAAGCGTTTTTAAATCGCTCTCATTAGTCAGAAAATAGATAGTCTTAAGTAATTTTTCACAATAATTTTAACGTGTACTGATGGATTGTTAGCTTTTCAATGCCCATTTAAGAGGTCTGTAGATTTCAATGTGGACCTTAAGAGCACACACTAGTCACGCGGTAAAAGGCGAACGCTAATGGTAAGTCTATGGGGGCTTTCTTTTCTAATATCTCGCTTAATTTTCAATATTTTTAAATGATTTTTTTTTCACAGGATAGCTGAGGACATTCTATTACCGGGCTAGTTTGTACTTTTCTGATTTTCGTTGTAGTTTATTACTGAGGACCCTCTAAATTTTGGATTCAGTGAAATTCGAGGTGTTGTGTCCTTTTTAGTCTTATAAAATCTATTTCAGCAAAATTCAGAAAAAATCAAAAACGCTTCACGTAATATTAGTGTTTAAGCTTTCCAATGATATGCTTTCCATATTTCTACTGCAATTATTCTGAGCAAAATTGGGAAAGATTTTGTTCAAAAATGCAACAGAAAACGAGTTTTAATTATATGATCTCCGCCTCAGCCAGTCTCCGCCTCTCTTGCCCTTTATTGAAAATTTGATTGGTTAACACCAATCCATTTTAGCAAATGAAAGTAACTTTTTTCCTTTCCTTGTTTTTCTTTCTGTTATTGGTTTAGGTTAACGTGTTAAAATAACATCCCCTTATTTCAAACTTTGGATTTATTTTTTCTACAATTATTGATAAATTTTAACTAAAATAGTCTTAAAAAAAATCAACGACTTCTAATTTTTTTGTTTTTATAAAACTAAAGCTATTTTTAAGTTAAAACTAACTTCCAAAGAAGGAAATTATACACTTCATTTGTATATATATACATATTTTTTTTTTCAAGTGCATACAAAAAAGTAGATTTGATACAAATTACAGTAAGCTCCTTTCTAGCAGAAAGGAAATACTGATAATTTTAAAGGATGCTTATAATTGGAAATTTTGTGAAATACATAGGTAGTATTAAAAGGAACGGGGCTATATTTGGAATTTATAAATTTCCTTATACCGCTTGCAAAATATATGAGACAGGGGGGCAGGGGTGTGCAAAGAGAAAACTGCGCCAGGAGTAAAGTTCAGTTTGGCGCCCCAGTCCCTGAACTTTTCTTGTGACAGATTAAATATGACGTTGGTAATAAAAATTTGGCGCCCCCTAAATTTCCGCACCCGGGCAACCACCCCCTTCGGACCCCTCTTTTTCGCACGGCACTGTGGAGGTACATTTGGAGGAGGCTTATTCAACACCGCGCCATCCGAAGAGAGGGGGGTGGTGCCACACTTATACTATCAACATCATTCTTGGGCTGTTACAAGAAAAAGTTGGGGGAGGGGGCGCCAAATTGAAACTGTGCCCCGGGCGCAGTTTTCTCTTCAAACGCCCCTGTGCTTGTTTTTGGTACTATACGATACTAGGCAGGCCGATTTCAGTGCAGTATTATTAAGTAAAACAATAAAAAAAATAAGCATTTTAAGTTTGAAAAACAGTTTTCATCAAAAATAAGCAGAAATTAAAGTTGGAAAATTTTAAAGATTAGTAACTTTAAAATTGTTGATCAACTTGTTTGAATCTTTAAAGAAATATTTTTTAATATTTAATACTTTTAAGGAAAACGATACACTTTTAACAGTTGTTAAAAATAGAAAATTTATCCTGCGTGATACATTTTATTTTAATATAACATAAAGGTATATTTGCAAAGACAAGGATTTGCGAAAAATTTTCATTATTTATCATAATATAAAAGTAATGAAACTGTAAGGCAAAATATAGCATTTTTATAAAGTGTGCTATTCAGCAAATTTTATTTTATAATACTTTTCAGAATTGTTTCTTCTTTGGAGTTTTTTTCGACGTTTAACAAATGCAGCATCTGTCGAGCAGAAGGTTTTTACATTTTTTTAAATCATACAATGTATCGTGGACAAGATTTGTCCAGATATTTACAAACTCTACAAGCTCGTATACATCTAATGAGTGACAATTCAATACAACATTGTAAAATTTTTAGACGATTTCGCTGTCTTTAGCAATTTTTGTTTGTCCTGGTACAAGGTTAGATCTGGAAACTCCTCAAAAAAAAGGGGGGGGGGCATTTCAGAAATTTGGAGATTTCAGTCGGACCTGCGGGTCGGGACAAATTTTTTCATTGTGGATAGAATCGGGGCTAATTTTTTTACGTTGCGGATTGGGTTTCGGTCCGATTTACTTCATTTTTCTCGTTGTTCGGGTTAAATCCTACTTTTTTTGCTGCGAGTCGTGTTATATTCTACTTTGTTGCTGCGGGTTGGGTTTGGGTCCAGTTCTCTTTCTTTGTTGCTGCTGGTCAGTTTTGAGTTTAGTTCACTTTTTTTTTTGTGTGTGTGTGTGGGGGGGGATGTTGATTACTATTTTATTGACGCTGGTTTGTTTTCGGTCAAGTTGACTTCTACTTTTTTTCTATTGGTGGAGTTGATTTTTACATTTTTCTTGCGGATCGAGTGGAAATCTACTTTTTATCTGCGCGTTGTTTTCGGGTCAAAATAATCGATTTAAAAATTTGGAGGTTCGGGAATTTTGCTGTGAGTCGTGTTTGTATCGGCTTGAACTTTTTCCTGTGGGTAGAGTTTGGGTCAGTTTGACTTACATTTTTTTCAAATTCGGTTCTGTTCCGGATAAAATTTCACTTCTGGGAGTCGCACTCTGGTTCATTGATTGGTTGGTTGAATGGGGTTTTATGGCGCAAAGTTATTTTAGGATATGCTATGCAAAGAACAAGGTGGGGATTCGGGTTGATTAGAAAGTTCGATTAAGGGATTTTTATTTTAAGCTGCGAGTTGGGTTATTAGCCTCCGATGCTTTTTCTTTCAGACAAGCTAAAAAGTGTCGTGTCAAAAAAAGTGTCGTGTCAAACTTTTACTTACCTATCATACGTAGTGTAGGGTAAGTCTTGCAATCGTTTTGAAAATCGAAAAAAAAATTTGACGGATTTACACGTTTCAGATACTGGAGACTCCAAAAAACAAATTTTTAGAAAAAAAAAAGTTGCCGTCCGTTTGTTTGCCTGTAAATGCTCTATCTCACGAACAAAGGGAGATAGAGACTTGAAATTTTGTATCTACTTAGTAAGAATGAATAGGACGAAGCCTATTTAATATCAATAACCTCGATTATACGGAACTTTTTTTTCGGACTCTCAAAAATTTCGTTCTCATGAAGTGTATATAAAAATTTTCGATTTTTTTTTTCTTAAGGAAAAGATGTAAAAGGCAATAAGATAACACAAATTTTGCAACAAGAACGAAGTCGGTCGGATTAATAGTTGCCGAGATATTTGTAATCCTGTTTTCTACATTCTTCGATTTCTCATGACCCTGTATTTTCCTCAAATTTCAATTCAAAGATATGTTTTAATTGGAAATGAGACGCTTAATCTGATGCAGTAAACTGTTAATTAATATGATTATTGTTTTTGGAGTTATAAGGATGCTTCCTTTACGCAATCTGGTACTACTTGTGTAGTTCGGTATCTTACATAAATTGTCGAAATGGGTTAATCAGCAATTCATTAATGGAGCATTACTGTGTATATTAAAAACATTTAAATATACGTTTAAATTTTGTTTTGGAAGTGCAATGCATTTTATAAATAGTTTTCACATATTTTATTTTCACATATTATATAATGCATATCCATGATGGGTAAGTATTACGGTGGCCCCCAACGACTAGTTTCGTAATCTGGCCGTTAAAACAAGACATTCATACAATTTTATTGTTAAAATGCATTTCCTTTTTCTCAGAGTCTATAAAAAAGCGTTTAAACTAAAGAAAAAATCCGTTTTTGATGTATCTAGTCAATGAAGAAGTAGCACGTCAAATTGTATCTGTTTATTATTCCGCAATTCCAATGTCTCAGAGAGAAATTGCTAATCAATTGGGTATTTCAAGCCGTTCACGCTATTATATTGATAAACACAAAAAAGGAAGTCGGAGGCGAAACTGAATTCTGCAATGGCAAAATCTACATTAAACTTGTTTTCACTTTTTTACAATAAGCCGGATAGATTTGTACTTCTTTGCTACGTATCCGATTTGAGCAGTCTGACTTAGAAATAGGTTTTACACTAGAGAGCATATACTAGATTTTCTTCTATACAAATTTTAGTATTCAAGTTAAAGATGTAAATTATATTTTATAATTCTATTAAAACACATGAATTCGTTTTCTTTCATTTGAGTTTCGGATGTTCGGGTAAGGGCTCGATTTGACATAATTTGTAATTTTTGGGTTCGGATTGATACATTATGAGTCGGGTTGACTTTAAACGTTTCGGATTCGGGACATTTTTTCTTTTAGCTTTTGACAAATTCGAATCTCGTATAAATTGGTTGATGACTGGATTTTTCAAAAGATAAGACAATTTTTCATATGAAAAACTATATGTTTGAATATTTACGAGTACATTATATCTATGTTCATTTTTCTACTTGAGCAAAAATAAAAATTATTCATATACACTGCTCAAAACAATTAAAGGATATTGCAGTTTTAGGTGGATTTTGTATCTGGGAAACTTTTTATCTGATTGATACATGGTCGACAGACATAGTAGGTTATATGAGAAGAAATTACACATGTTTGGCAGAAAAAATGCATTTTATTGCGCATTTGTGTACAAAAGGAAAAAAACACAATTTGTGCATATGAGAAAAAAAGAAAAAAAAGGTGTTTTCTTCAAAGAAAATCATTTTCAGAAGGGGGTATGGTTTCCACGGGCGGCCAGCAACGTTGAACACCTTTGAGGCATGGACTCAATGAGGCTATTAATGACGAGTTGGGGTATTCTGCCCCACTCTTCCAGAAGAGCTCTTTCCAGTTCTTGGAGAGTTTGTGGGGGTTGTTCGCGGCCAGAAACTCGTCTTCCTAGAGCGTCCCAAACGTGCGCGATTGGATTCATGTCTGGAGAACACGCTGGCCATTCCATTCGAACGATTCCTTCCTCGAAAAGGAAATCCTCCACCAGGTTTGCCCGATGTGGCCTGCAGTTATCGTCCATTAAAATGAAGTTATATCCGATTGCTGCAGCGTAAGGGACTACAATAGGTCTGAGGATCTCATCCGTATACCGGCGACCAGTCAGAGCTCCATCTCGAATGATGTAGAGGTCAGTGCGCCCGTCAATGGAGATGCCACCATACACCAACACTCCTCCACCGCCAAATCTGACACTTTCGTGCACGAACGCAGGATTATTCCTACTGCCACGGTCCCTCCAGATGAAAATACGCCTATTATCCGGATGCACAGAAAAACGGGACTCGTCAGAAAACAGAATATTGCTCCATTCATTTCTCCTCCAGTTCACATGCTCGGTTGCCCACTTCCTGTGGACGCGACGATGCCTTGATGTTAATCTAACACATACCATCGGTCGGCGAGCATACAGACCTACAGCATCGAGCCGGTTTCGGACAGTCTGAGTTGAAATCGTGGTGCCTGTAGCCGAGCGAAGGTGTTGTTGGAGAAGAGTAGCGTTCATGTTTCGGTGTCTCCGAGCTGTTAACGCTAAATACCGATCTTCATTGGGCGTTGTTGTCCGTCTACGACCTTGCCCTGGTCTTCGGCCTGCACATCCACTCTCCAAAAAACGGTTCCAGATCCTGGAAATGACACTTTGTGACACTCCAATGGCTTGCGCTACTTCGGCTTGAGTTTGGCCCCCTTCTAACCTACCAAGAATTCTCCAAGCTTCTGAATCTGTCAAATGACTTCGCTGAGACATCGTACTCATCGAAACAAAGCAATCACTGAATGCCGATCACCCTTGTCTTCATTCTCTTTTATCCAGTTGAAAGTCAAATTTCATTCGCTGCCGCTGAAGCGACGTTTTTGACGTCGAACTCAAAATGTGCATACTCCACAGTTTGAAAACCAAAAAAATTTGCATTTGTGATTCTCTTCTTCTATTTTCGACAAAAAAAAATTTCGTTTATATCTTTATTTTATATAAAACTTCAAATATCCTTTAATTGTTTTGAGCAGTGTAATTAAATGGGATACTTTTTCACAATTCCCTTCATATACAGATTGATTTTGTTTCATTTTGAATTTGTTGATCTGTTTTGTATCAGGTTATTCAGTATTGGGTCAGATTTTTTTTATTTTTTTTATATATTTATCTAGCGAGCTTGGGTTGGGTTAAAATTAAATTGCTTTTGGAGCCTGGGCATGAAAATTTAGGTTCGGGCAGACCTCTAGAAGAACGAAGTCCACGCCAGGCCTGAAGTGGAAGAAAAAATAAAGTGTGGTCAAGTTTTGCAGAAAAAAGTAAGATCCGAACTCGGAACTGTTTCCGAAAGAGTGAAGACCTGACTCCAGAATATCTAGTCTCCTCCCGGCCCGGACCGAATGAATGTTATTTTGGCCCGCCCCGGTATAAAATTCAAAAATTCGGTCCGAGCCCGGCCCGCACGTTTACACTTTTACATTTCTAGGCTTGGCCCGGCCCGGCCCGTACTGAAATCAGTGAAATCAATCCAGGCCCGGTCTGACCCGACTCAATTTCTATTATTTCGAGAAAAAAAAAATCAGATATTTATCATACAATTAAGTTTTTTTAAGATTACTACATTCATATTTATTGGGTGATTTTACACAAAATTTTACAGATAATGCACAATAAGAACATTAATGATTACTTAGGTTCTTAGCCTTTCAACATTCAAATAAAGATTCATTAGAAAATTAATATGGTTTAGAATAAAAGAAAAAAAAGTTAAAATTATCATAACTTTTGAAGCTGTGTAATAAAAAGTAGATTTATGAAAATGCTTCTTTATCATTTTGTCAAAGATTTTTTCAAATTTAGAGGAGCTATTTTTTATGCATTTCTGATTTCATTTCTTTTCGGAAACACATGAGATTAACAGGTGTTTTTATTCAGAAACAATGTAATGGAATGGCGTTGTCCATTATTTGATACAAGCAAATACAATGCGCAACACTCTGATACACAACGCACAGCACGCTATACAAAACGCTAATTTTCACAATATTTATGAAAATATTGTGAAAATTAGCGTTTTGAATCGAATTTCCGGAAACGACAACATGCGAAAAAAGAAAAATCTGAAACCGCATGACAAGAATCTCTTATACCTCAACAAGTATAACAAATATCTTATTAACCAAAAATGGAATATGCTATTCGATTGCAAATCCCTTCAATAGTCAGGCTTGTCAATTTTGTGCCTTTACAGTTAAAAATTAGTCAGAAAATGTGTCAAATTTTCGTGTTGTTGAGAAATGAATTTAAGAAACACCAAGGACTATATTTCCAAAAAGTAAGTTAACAGAAATTCTTTATTCCTTTCACATATATATTGTCTGCCCTACACGTCTTACGAACAATTAAGGGTGTATTTCGATTCAGACTGCTTATTTTCCGATTTATTTTTGAATTCATTATTGCTCTCAAATACACCAAACTTTCAAAATCTCTTATTTGGAAAGTACGCAAGATGCCGTGATTGTCGATTCTTTGATAAATGCAGAAAATGTTGCAAAAAAAGCAATCAAAAATGGCATTTTGAACCGCTTTTTCCCTAGCGGGAGATCTGGGAACGAAAAAAAGGGTCATAGTAATAAGGTAATTGTTTATAACTCAAATTCTAATGAATTGAGCGTAAAAAGACATCACACGGCACCTCATACGCCCCTTTAAGAATCCCCTCAGCAAGTTTCATGTTTCTACTTTTAAAAATGTGCCTGAAATTGTATCTGAAAATTTCGAGCTGTTGAAGGTGGAAAAGCGTTTTTTCGAATACACCTTTAAGTCTAGTTCTGACCTATCCCGACTATATGTAGAAGAACAGTACAAACCTGATCTTGGAACGTCTCCAGTTTGCCAAAAAATTATTAAACCAGTTTAGACACAAAGCAAATGTCCGATGCCGATCTCTACGCTGTACAAGTTACATTTATGTATTGATGTTGTCAAACTAGTATCTACTTGTGACGCACATTTATACTTATGGTCGTTAAACCTATATTCATTGAAAACAGTTCTCATTTTAACGTTTTTGCCGAAATCTTTATAACAAGCCGGCAGATCTGTTGAATTTTTTTGCCAGTCTGATACGGGCTGGTGCAGATCTCTAGATCTAACCAAGTCCTAGTCTCATGACTTAAAACCTGCACGGACCTACCCGGGTTGCGACAGCTTCGTCGAGTCCGATCAGGTCGCACCGTTCTCAATCTTAAACACGTTTCATTTATCCTGTAGACATCTAATACCATTTTGCCAACCCTTCATTGGGCTCAAATGGGGAGGGGGAGGGTCGCACCATCGCTTCTGGTATTCATCATATTAAAATCTTGATATTGAATCACACTTTAGCTTTTTATATGTCGGCAGATGGTTCGTAGGAATTATTACATTATTCTGCAATGAATAATAAATTTTGAAAGAAAACTTAACAGTAAAACACTGTAACATAAATAAAGCTAGAGTGAGTGTGCGGTGTCTTCCTCTGAAAAAAAACGAATAGTGAAAAAAAAGAGACTCTGTAAGTGATAAAGAAAGCGGGATCGACGGGAAACAGATGACCAATTTCACAGGTTTAATTTGATTATGTATACAAATGGAATGTTTTTATGGAAATTCTTTTTAACATAGAGTATACACGAAACAGCATTTCACTGCATTTCATGTTCAAAGTAGTGAACACAATTTAAATACGCTAGGAACAGTTTTTCTCCAAAGAGCTTTTTACAACGGAATTCTTTTGTATAACTCTGTAATTGAATGGTAAATGCTTTTCACCAAATATTAAGCAAAGTTGCAAGCAATGTTAAGTCCATCTCAGAAGTTTGTATCAATTTTAATGTTTGTAAGAGAGTAACATTATTACAACAATACATTACATCGCGAAAATTTTTTAGACCACAATATAATAGATTACTATGGAGATCCTCTGTACTTATACTGTAAGTGCTATACATATCATATTTTTTTATAACTACCTTCCAGAGTATATCAGTAATGTATATGAATTTTACTACTTTTAAATTAGTATGACGCTCCTCAAAACACCGCAAATGATTTATCCACATAGACCATAATGTAGCGGAATAATTTTCAGTGATCCTAAATGTTTCTTATGTTTCTTCAATTTTTTAAAAAGCGTTCAATTTTTCAAAAGTAATTTTTGCTCCTTAAAAAACTTAGTTTTGTGCAGAATTTGCAAAAAGTCCTTAAAAGTATTTAAGTTTTTTTATTATTTGTTAATTGAAGATGAAAATCTGAGTTCTCTGAAATCTGATTTAGAAAAAATAATCTATATCACCATCCCCCCCCCCCCCTTTATATCAAAATTTCGCCTCGCTTTTTGCTCTCATCACAGTCTTCAATATTACCCCTTCCAGAAGTATCACTTCGCTGTTTTGCTGTCTATCTCACTGTATCCATGTTTACACAATATAGCCACTTTGTTGTAACAATAAAAAATCTATCACAAAAACTCTTCCCCACTAACTAAAAATGAGATTTTCCCCTCTCACCCTATTGCTAAGTGCCTAAAATTTATTCATTGAAACTTTCTTATATGGGTGATTCTCAAAATAGGGGACGATTTCAAAAATGAAATCTTAAAAAAATTACTGTTAGCAAAATTTCTGAAAAAATAGGTGTTGTTAATATAGTATTAGGTATACTTTCCATGTAGTCAGCAGAGCTAAATATTTAAAAATTAACTTAAAAAAATAATTAGTATTTTTTGAGCCATGCTAATGACAAAACGAATTGTATGGAATAAATATATTATGAAATTTTTATTTTCTTCCTGTTTAAATATTTTTTTTCTATATTTATTAGCCTTCTTTTTCAGCAAATGGTTTCCATTTTTACATATATACATATAAGGAGAATAAAAACATTACCAAAGAGCAAACTTTGTTACATGAGCAACATTCTGACACTAACAATGTAAGAAGCTGTCTTAGTGATTTTCCTACAGATTTAATGCATATTTTAGGGATAATAAATGTAATACCTAAATTTATACGTAAAATTAAACTTTGTAAAGGATACAATATAAGCACTGGTTACATTTATGTACATAGGAGTCTTTAGCATGGACAGAAAAACCATGCTAATGACACTGATATCTGCCCATGCTAATGACAAATTTTAATTTAAATAAGATTATGAGCCATAATATAATCACAATGCAATATTCCTTTCTGGGGCTTTTTAAAACACAAAAGTTCTATGCAAATAAATAAAATAAAAATTTTAACTATAAAATAAACATGAAAATTATTATCCATTTTAATGACATACAATTGATGTAACCCCCCTAATATTCAACTTCTATTCTTAAAATACAATACATGCTTCTATTTTCTGGCTGGTTTAAAATGACTACTTGTTGCCATGGAGAAACTTTATATTTTCAAACTATTGTCATATGTGAAAATGAAATTTTGATTAATAACCAGCTGTTTTAGTATGACCTTGTTTTGAAAATCGAATATGGAGGACAAACTTTAATTCTTTTTTTATGTACTATAATTTTATTTTTAAAAAGAAATTTATTGGATAAATCCTTTCCTTGATTAATTTAAAGAAAGAATAACATTTGTTTTATTTTATAAACATGATATTAACTCTTAAAAAAGCTAGTATATATAAGGCACAGCTGCTGTGGACATCCATGCTAATGACATTTTGAACATTTATTCTGTTATTTTAAGGTGTTTTTAACTAAAAAGTGAGTAATTCTTGAGTGCAAATAATGAATAATATTAAGACAAACATATCTAAATATAAAAACATGACAGAAAACCTCTCAATTTTTTTTATATGCCGAAAGACATAAATTGTCCCCTATTTTGAGAATCACCCATATCTTATTACTTTTTAAGCCTATTTGTAAATGTTTTGAAAGGAAAATAAATAGTAAATCATCTAAAAACTTCTCCATCCCCCCCCCACACACACCAAAATAAATAATTAATAAATCTGTTTACTTCCCCCCCCCCCCCAGCTCACAAATTTTAAACCTTTAAAGTCATTGATTTTTCTAAAACTTTTACTGTAATAATAAATAATCAATCATATAGTTTTACTCTTAATTCCACAAAAATTGATGTTTTCCCTCTATGTTTCCTTACCATGCATATAAAATTTTGTCTTTAAATCTCTTTATTTTGTTTTTAACCATATTTGTTATTATAATCTTTAGTCATGTAAGGTAAGTCATCTAATAAATTCCCTGCATTCCGCTCGAAAAAAAAAAAAAATAAAATAAAATAAAATAAAATAATGAATAAATACTTTTCATTTTTTCCTCCTCAGAAATCTCCAACAATTATAGAAATAAATTTAAATCAATTATTTAGTAGATTTGTGAAATTCGAACGAAATATGATAATTCAGCATAAAAAACCTTTCTCTATATTTAAAGGGGGGAACAGTCAACCCTTTCTCTCCTTATACTTATCCATTGAATTCCTAAAACTAATCGCCCCAGAGGGATACCTTCTTTAAATATTCATGGGCTTCACAACCCCAGGCACCTGATTGATCTATCTCTTTTCCTTTTACTCTTATTTCTCTTCTTTTTTTCTTTGTTTCACTTTCGTTGTGGTTTTTCTCAGAGGTTAGGGTAATTTTGTATGAGCCGATATCACTCTGTATATCGACTAATGGAAAAATGTAAACCACCCTCGTGTTTGCCAAGCATGGCGACCCGTGTCCCTGGAAAGGGGGATCCTGGCAGTTGAGAGAAACCAACACACTGCTTTGGCCTCTGCTTCAGGTTGACGGGAGATACATATTGGTCACGTATGCATTATTCGGCTGGTCAGCTGACTTTTGTTATTGGCTTTAGGGATTAAGTGACTGAGCAATTATTTGTCATCTCGTTAATGGGGGTGATTGAGATAGGAATGTCTTATGACGGTAAAGGCCCTGGCTAACACTATTTCACGGATGTGTATCCCCTTGTTGGACTCCGTAGGGGGTGGTGTGACCAAGGTCCAAATTATTTTTTTTCTAATATAGATGTATATATGTAATATAGATATATCTTTCTTAATTTTGTTATACCTGTCCAAGATGTGCGGAAGTGGGTAACGAGGGTGACTCGTGTGAAATGTCTGCCGCATTTTCCCATTCTTGCCCAAACTGGACCTGTGAAAAAGATATTCTTACCATTAAAATAATAGAAAAACTTCCTTACCATGAAGCTCGCAAAATTGTTGAGTGTAGAATCCTATGCGTTGATGTTTCCTATTCAAGTTTATTCAAACAGCAATCAAAATACGTAAGGCACATTAGCATACCAACAGATTCCTCTATTCTACCCAGTATCTCAAAGAAACAAACCCGTAATGATTGTTGTAATATTAAGTGTTGTGCAAGCCAGAAATTAGAACGCTGGTTACCATCAGAATCTGTTTCAATAGCATACCAAACTAATCAATCATAGAAATCTTCAGTTCAATTAAAAAACTCGACCAAATTCCAGACTAATACTAAGACAGTTATATTCAATAAAAAAAACTCTGATCCTTCTGCATTCAATGTACAGATACCTAATGCTATTATCAAATTGCGAAACGATCCATGAAATAAAAGAGAATCAGACATTTCGATTCTTCACAATGGCAAACAGTGGGGAAAAAACAGCGAAAATATTGAAATATTCTAAACAGTTGATTGATTTTGAGTAAGTAGCTATTGAATCGGATTCTTATGACTCGAGTACTGATGAAGAGAATACTACCTACAAAGAATTTGTCCCTGAATAATTTTACACATTGTTTTTTAAATTCTTTGTGATTGTAAACATTGTTCTTATGTAGTATTTGCACATTTCACACTTAATTCATATTCTGACATTTATCACTTTTAACCTTTAAAGTTCTTACTTATGTAACTTTTGTATTTTAACTATCATATTTTGACCCTTTTAAACGTTTTTAATTATACATGTCATTATTGTTCTCATTAATTATATTATCTTTTTTAGCTCATTTGCTTTTGGTTCACAAAAAGCTCTGTATCACAAAAACCTACATCCAAAATTTTAAGGAAATCGGTAAATTCTGCTTAAAAAATCAATTTACCTAAATTAAGCGGGGTTACCTGCCTCTTTTCTCTCCCTTTATACTTAACCAATGAATATCCAAAACTGAACATGTAGGCATCATTAAGCATCAAAATGATCTCATATCTGAAATTACGATGAAATCTGTTAATTCAGCATGAAAATAAAATTTATCTAAATTAAGAGTTGGGATTAGCCCTCCCTTTACCCCGTATACTTATCCAATGAACTCCTAAAACTAATCAAAGAAGCGTCTTATCGCAATAGACCTAAATCCAAAATTTGAGGCAAATCGAATATTATCATGAGTTATCGCGTTACACACAGGCGTGCGTACGTACATGCATACACAATGGGCGGGCACATAAGCTTCCAGGCTTTGATAAAATGTGAAATAAAAAGAATATTGCCCAGTTAAACTGATGGCATTGAGCTCACAGGCTACGCATACTAATTGTACATTACAGCCTTGTATTTTCGTTAATTCCGTTCGAAAAAAAAAATTAAGAAGGGGAAACAGCTCTCCCCTTTCTCCTTTTTTATACTTAATCATTGAACTTCCTAAACTATCAAGTACATGCTTTATCATATTAAAAAATCGATATCCAAAATTCAGAGCAAATCGGATAATTCTTAATAAAAACCCATTTAGCATTTATATAATTTAAGAGGAGTTATTCCCCTCTTTTATACTTAACCATTAAACTACCAAAACTATTCAGAGATTTGAACGAAATCTGACAATTCTGGTTGAAAAATCCATTTATGCAAGTTAAGGGGAGGGGCATTAGAACCCCCGTTCCCCCTGTTTATACTTATTCAATGAACACCTAATAACAGCCACGGACTCGCCTCATCAGAATGATCCTATATCTAAATTTTGAACGAAAACTGTTAATTCTGCAGGAAAATCCCGTTTATATCAATTAAGGGGAGGGGCATGAGCCCCCCGTTCCCCCTGTTTATACTTATTCAATGAACACCTAATAACAGCCACGGTATCGCCTCATCCGGATGATCCTATATCTAAATTTTGAACGAAAACTGTTAATTCTGCATGAAAATCCCGTTTATATCAATTAAGGGGGGGGGGGCATGAGCTCCCCGTTCCCCCTGTTTATACTTATTCAATGAACACCTAATAACAGCCACGGACTCGCCTCATCAGAATGATCCTATATCTAAATTTTGAACGAAAACTGTTAATTCTGCATGAAAATCCCGTTTATATCAATTAAGGGGAGGGGCATGAGCCCCCCGTTCCCCCTGTTTATACTTATTCAATGAACACCTAATAACAGCCACGGTATCGCCTCATCCGGATGATCCTATATCTAAATTTTGAACGAAAACTGTTAATTCTGCATGAAAATCCCGTTTATATCAATTAAGGGGGGGGGGCATGAGCTCCCCGTTCCCCCTGTTTATACTTATTCAATGAACACATAATAACAGTCACGGAATCGCCTCATCAGAATGATCCTATATGTAAATTTTGGACAAAAACTGTTAATTCTGCATGAAAAATCCATTTATATCCATTAAGGGGAGGGGCATGAGCCCCCCGTTCCCCCTCTTATACATATCGAATGAACTCCAAAAACTAATCAGGGAAGCGCCTTATCAGGATATACCTATATACAAAATTTCAAGTGGATCCGATATTTTTATCATGAGTTATATCGCGTTACGCACATACGAACGTACATACAGAACGGGCGGGCACATAAGCTCTCAGGCTATGATAGCCTGTGAGCTAATAAAAAAAGGAAAAAATATAAATGAAAATAAAAGCATTTAATTGTTATTTCAATTTCGGATTTTTACAAAACAATGCTTTACTGAATGTATCATTAAAAAAATATTTGATATTTAGAAGTTTCTCCCCCGAATTTACTCTTTTGTTAGTACTCAAAATTTAAAACTTCTACTTTTATTATTATTATTATTTATTTATTTATTTATTTATTTAAAAATTATTGATAATCTAAATTTCCTTCCACCCGAAATTTTGAATAAATTTTTGGCCTTTCCGCTAAGAACACATAAAAAAATTTAATATTAAAAAAAATAATAATTCATTTTTTTGTCACATTTGTTACTGTAACAATGATAAATTGTGCACTATAACTAAAGGGGCCATCCATAAATGATGTACGCCTGGAAGGGGGAGGGGAGGTACGTGAAATTGAGACAGCTTATAACAAAGGGCTGGGAGGGGTTAAGAAGAAATGTGACATTACACATTTTGGTTGGAAGAAAAGAATTAATAATTAGAAAATTTAAATTTTGAAGTTATTTTGGAATTAAAATATTTTTGTGTTCATAAATTAAAGTAAAAGTTTAAAACGAAATATAATTCCATTTCAAATTTCAAAACATTACTCCTTTTAATTACTTTTTCATATTAATATTATATTATTAGTGCATATTAATTATAATTTTTGTTGTAAACTTAAATCTTATTTCATACAAAATAAGTACAGAAATTATTTTTATAGTTATTCTCGTAAAAGTCATTAAAATACACAGTTAAAGTTTAAAAACAAAATTTGAAATATGATCTATAGCATAGTGCTTTTTTTCTGAACTGCATGTATATATAATATAGCGTGACATGTGAAAAAGGGGAGGGAGGGGGTTAAAAGTATTGGACAAATGTGTGGCATCATTTATGGACAGTCCCATAAATGAATACGCTGGGGTTTCGATCTACACATACTTTCTTCGAAATTTATGTTTACCGTTTGGCACCCCCTCCCTCCTGCTCGCTCTACAGTATAAAAAATTCAATGTTTAAAATCGTTTAATTTGTTAAATATTTTTTTCCTCATTTCATGAAGATCCTACCTTATACTTCAATATCATTTAGCTTTTGTAATTCTCTTGATAAATCTCGAGTTCTGAAAAGAATTTTCCAAAATATAGTTATTTTAATATATTTGTACATAATAATTTTCGCTTCTTTCAAAATTCTTCTTTTAACTGCGTAACGTGAAAAAAAAAATAATAATAATCACGCTATATGAATATTCCATTTGCTAATTGGAGGAGTTCGTGTGTCATTTTTCAATCATTCGGAAAATGATCGAGGTGTGTGTCTTTTACAGCCGAATGAAATGATATTAGCAAAATTCAAAAGGAAAAAAAAAAAACGTACAATAATAGCTCAGAGTTTAAACTTCTAGTAATATGCTTTTCATAGTTTTACCAAAATTAGAATGAGCAAAATTACGAAAGATTTTGGTTAAAATTTTAGCAAAAACGGCCGATACTCTACGATTGAATTTAATCTCGTCTCTACTCGTACGTCAACCAATCTTCTTGAAACTGACCGCGCTACCTTTAAATATCGAATCTTGGTAGGTTGGTTGGATGACACAGAATCTGTTTCATTACGGTGCTACAATGCGAACAATTTCCAGAAATATGTCCATCGATTGTAAGGGGCTTATATGGGTTATTTCCAAATGCTGACTATTTTTCCTATAATCAAGGTTCGCACACTCCTTGGAATTTCCAAGGACTCTGGCACCACTAGAGATGTAAATTTTCCTGAAAAATATAAGTGGCGGAAAAAACCGATTTTTTACCGGGTTTTTTTCGGAAAAAAACGGAAAAATTGGAAAAATTGATTTTTCATGACTGTTTCTCCCAAATAAATTATATTTTCTTAGAGAATATTAAATAACAAACATTTTTTCACATTTATATATATTAAATGAAAATTATTTTCACTTTATATTACAAAATAAAAAGAAAGTAGCAAAGCCTGCTTTTAAAAGTTTAGTTTTTTTTTTTTTTCAACAGCCTAAGAATTTTTATTAAACGTTATTGTTCGTTATATCACATCTCTGTTGAAATGATTTTTCAGTTACATGTTTAACTACCAAATGACCTAATGTAAAAACCTGAGCCAATATGTCTGCAGTTTGGAATGAATATATGCTAATAAACATGAGCAGGGAAAGTATAATTTGGAACATAGTTACAAATATGGTTTTTTTTTTTTTTTTTTTTTTTTTTTTCATTGCAGTTGTACTTTTCTCATGCAAACTGCTCATGCTAATAAAACTATACTATGCATTCTATTTACATAAGTATAGTTTTTAAGTAAATGATACTAGTTTAAAGAAATTATTGCAGTTTTGTCATTATTATGAATATCAGTATTCAAAAAGTCCATTGTTTGTTTAAAAAAATGTATATTTTTACATTATTACACTTTTTTCTTATAATTATAATTTTATTTACTTTAAAAAATGTTTAGTTTTGGTATAGCTTTCCAATCTGAACTCAAAGTTTTGATTTAGTTTTATAATCTAAATTCAAATAAAACTAAGTTTTAGTTTGGCTTACTCAGGTCTGCAACTAAAAAATAGCATAGGATTTATTGACTGTTAGATTTTTACTCACTGAAACCAGAAAAATATTTTTTTAAAGTTTAATTAAACGTAATTTTTTTTCTTTTTATCCTGAAATCTGGTATTCTTTTCTTGAGTAAGAAACCATATTCAATAAGGTTTCCATATGATAATTTCATATTTCTAACAATGGAACTCAAAAGTTATGAAAACAGAACACTACAAATAGAAAATGCTCGCTATTTGAGGAATTAACAAAAGCAGTCACATGCAGAGATAAACTTCTACTGTGCTTTAGAAAACTACAAAAATTCAAAGTTTAATCAAGAGGGAAAGTATAATTTGGAACATAGTTACAAATATGTTTTTTTTTTTCATTGCAGTTGTACTTTTCTCATACAAACTGCTCATGTTTTTGCAACATTACTGTACATTATGGAGGTAAAATGTAGGTCAATTTTAGATTCAATACCTTGAAAAAACATTCAATTAATCAGCTATAACGAAATCTTGAAAAATGCAGCATAGTAGTGCCACCTATAGGGCAATTTACACCGAAAACTACACCAAAAAGTAATGAGCACGAAGTTATGCCAAAGATTAACTTAATCTGAAATTTTATAAAAATGCATACATTAGTTTGAGATAGAACTATTGTGAAAATTATGAATAATGCAGCATAGCAGCGCCATCGGTTTGGCGATATACACTAATAAACTAAACATCTCGAGTTTATATCAAGGTGTAACTGAATCTAAAGTTTTGTGAAATTATATGCATCAGTTTTTGAGATAGAGTGCCCATAAAATTTGTCACATACAGCCTCACAGAGTGGCAGATATTTTCCAAAAACCATTAAACCGTGTTCAGGACCTTCTAAAACGTTTAAATACACCAAAAACTGGAAGTCAAAATTTTCACGAATTCAATACTTACTTCTTGAAAAGATAGATTAAAGTAATAAAAGTAGTAAAAAACTTCAAAATTTTATGTTGAGTTTTTAATTTTATCATTTCCATTAATCTGCATATTATTGCAATAATTTTACACATGAATTAATTTTTAAAAAGAGAAGTTGCATTTAATTACATATCTAGATTTTTTTCATGTAATCAAGTTTTTGTGAAATTGTGAACTTTTTGTATATACTTGTACAAAATATATTCAGAATTTTTGAATAAGAAATTATTACTATATTTAGGTTCCTATTTAGAAATTTTTAATAAGGTTATTTACATACATATATGCAACTTAATAAGATTCAGCTGCTGTATGGCATGAGATTTTTTTTTCTTCAATCACTGCACTTGCGAAAGATTCAGTTTGTTGATTAAACATTTTCTGAAATGTCTATTTTCAAGAGAAATTTTGCAAAGGGTCTTGTGCTTCAAACAAGAAAAAAATATGAAGGATCCTTTCAAGTCATCTCAAACAGATTTCTGCTCAGAGATCAGATTACCCATATTAAAATTTTCATGTGAGACACTCAACACAAAAATAAATAAAATAAAAAGTATGAGAATGTAGCTATTACAAAATTTTTACTATATTATTTCATAAATGAAATTTCAATTTTTCCAGTTCGGAAAAATTGAAAAATAAGCCTTCGGAAAAACCCCGAAAAAAACCGGTTTTTTTCCCAATTTTTCCGGGTTTTTTTCCGACCATTCCCATCTCTAGGCACCACTATTAAAAATAAGAAAATTTACATTTAATTTTTAAATCACAACATTAATAATCCCCGCCTTCATTCACAGAATTTACGATATATTTCTGCAGTGAAACACTTCGAAAATATACTTAAAATTTAGTGGTAAAACTATGCGAACCCTGCCTATAATCTATTTTTTAAATTTCAATAAATTACTACTGAAAAATGATTCAAGAGTATTTTCACAAATGAAACCTTGACGTACTGTTTCCTTAAATTCAAGAAATTTCTTTAAGGTCCATATGCAAGAGGAATATTTTTGTGAAAATAATAGCTAGTATATATTTATGGCAATCTTCAGAAATTTAATTTGGTATAATAAATTGTAGACGTATTTTTTTTTCTTAATGAACCGTTAAATTTACTACTCTTTTTACAGGTCGTAAAGGCCAACTAGTAGCCATCACCAGCTACGCTGGGTCGGTTTTTCTAAAATGTCTCGAATCCAACGAAATATATCTAGCAGATGTGAAATAAAATAAACATTTTCTTAAATATCTAATCATATAACCATATTTGCTGCGTTATTCGTATAATCTTACGTTACCTAGTACAAAGTCGATGTTGATGACATAATAGACACAGAAGGAATAAAATCACTGATATACTAAATTTAAATATATTTTTAGTCGGTTTATTGTTCTGATTTTCCTGTTTATACCTAAAAATAATGCTGATATGTGGCGAAATATGCTACAATTTTCACCCTCCTCCCTACACACACACATTTATTACCTTCTTAGGGAAGGAATTTCTAAAGCCTCTAAAATAACTATTTAGTTATATTTTTAAAAAGTTTGTTATCCGGAATTTCTCGCTCTTAGCTAAAACGGCTAATCAGATAGGCAGAATGTCCTACGTTTTTTTTTACCTTCTCCCTTTGTACTCACTTTAGAGATCTGCACGGGCCAGGCCTAGCTCCAAAGCCAGAGCCCGGCCCGCAGGCCGGTTTCCGGTCGATTTCCATTAACGGCATTCGGGCCGAGCCGAGCCTTACTTGTGAATACTTAGACCAAGCCGGACCGGGCCTAGTCACTAATGTTTTCGGGCCAAGCTCGGGCCATATTTTTTTCCTGAACATCGGGCAGGGCCTAAAGTCCCAATAAATGATCTGCCGAACGACACCAGATGCCAGCAGAGAAAAATTGTTGGTCCTAAACTCTAGGCCGGTGCGACCCCGGTCGGGTGGCGCCAACTTTAATTTATTATCCTGGGACAGAGTCAGGTCTTAACACTTTCAGAAAAAAAGCTTTAGTCGTGTCTTATTTTTTTTCTGCAGAGCTGGATCGCGCCACACTGCTTTTTCCAGGTCGGGTCTGGTGTGGACTTCCTTCCTACTACAGGCATACACGTGAAAAATTTTTCAAGCCCAGGCTGCATCTGGTGTAAAGTCTAAACGCTCGATCTAGCATCGACACAGCCCGTATGCTGTGGCGGTTCTAAGGGGTGGGGGTAGGGCGCAAAGTCCCCCCCCTCCTTGGGCTAATAAAGGGTTTACAAAGTGATATTATGTATCCTCACGAGAAATAACTTGGGGAGAAGCTCGAGCCCGTCACGGCCTGGCACGGGTCATGCCAGTTTAAGTCGACGCGACTTGGACTGGGTAAGGTATACTCTCATTTTGAATCGGTTCGTGTTCTGATCTTCCTTTTTTTTTGGAGATTCGGGTGGTGACAGGCTTCTTTTTCTTCCAGACCGAGCCTGGTCTGGATATCGTTTTTCTTAGAAGTTTCATTGAACAAAATTTCCAGGTCGTGGATAGGCCCGGAATAAAAGCTAAATATACGGTCAGTCTCTTATCTAGATAGTATGATAAACATTACTGTTCCGATCTCAACCCGTGCAGATAAACTTTCGGTACAACTCTGATCTAGATTGTATGATAAACATTACTGGCTTGAAAGCGACAAGTGCACTTCTCTAATTTTTTCCCACGAGCCCAAATTGGATTGAAAAATTTTTTGCATGTTAATCTTGAAAATTATTAAACAAAGAAAACATGGATTTCGTTAGGGGTTGCAAAAGAAACTCGCATTTCATCAAATGGTTGCAAAAAACCCTCAAATTTTGTGAAAGGATCACGGTGAAAACGTGATTGTCTTCAAAGGATCCCATTCACGTATAGAATCGAATTTTGTTAAAGGATCGCGGAAAAACGCAAATTTTGTCAAAGGATCGCGATCAAAACTGACGTCAACCATTTACTAAGCTCAATACGCAAGAATAAAAACCGAATATGTAACAGACTCAAATCCGAAATGTATGACAATCTGCCCCGATGAACTAAGCGCAGCTAAAAAGTAAAAGTCAAACCGACTATTATCAAAATATAGTTGTTAATCGGACCCAGACCCTACCCGAAGCAAAAAAATCAGAAATTAACTTGATCCGCAGCAAACACTAGAAGCTAACCGGATCCAAACGCGACCCACAAAAAAGTAAAAATTATCCCGACCAGCAGCAAAAAAATAGAAGCGAAACGCACATAAAATTTTGTGAAATGATAGCGGAGAAAACACGAATTTCTTCAAAGGATCGTGAAACAGACGCACATTTCGTACAAAAAGTGCAAAAAAGAGCGAAAATATTATCAAAGAACTCATTCCAATCAATTCGGATCAACCCGAAACCTCACAAAATTAAAACCAAATCCTAAACTTCCCCAAATGCTCTAAGTACAGCTAAAAAGTAAAAGTCCACCCGACCAACAACAAAATGTAGCAGTCGACCAGACCCAAACCCGACCAAAAAGCAAAAAAAAATCAGAAATTAACTCGAACAGCAGCAAAGTATAGAAGTCAACCGGACCCAAATTCGACCCAAGTAGAAATTAACAAAAAATGGAAGCGAACCGGATTCAAACCCGACCCACAGCAAAAAAAGTAGACGAAACACGACCCGCATTAAAAAATGAGTTACGACCCATTCATGAGATTGGAGTTTCCAAATTTCTAAAATCGCTCCCCCCTCCCTTGAGGACTCTCCAGATAAGCCCTTAGCTTCCCTTTATTTCAAAATTTTTCTTTGCCTTTTGAACCTGTCACAATCTTTTAAATTGCACTTTCCGAAAATATCACTTCGCCGTTTAATAGACTAGACCACAATACCCATATTTGTAGCATATAAGTCACTTTATTGTAACAATAAAAAATCAATAACAAAAATTCTCCCCCCTCCCAAGACTGAAATTGGGTTTTATCACTCCTTTTCTTTTATTAAGTGCAGAAAATTTAGTTCTTTAAATCTTTCCACTTTTATGAACTTTTAAATTGATTTATAAATATTTTTAAAAGCAAATAAATAATAAGTCATCTGATAAACATCTCCCCCCTCCGCACATACACGAAAATAAATAAATAAATAATAAATGTGCTTATTTCTTTTTTCCCTCAGCTCACAAATTTAAACCTTAAAAGTCTTTGATTTTTCTAATACTTTTATTGTAATAATAAATAATCAATCATATAGTTTTACTTCTCACCCACCAAAATTGACGTTTCCTTTCTATCTTTTTTTGCAAAGCATACAAAAATTCGTCTTTCTGTTTATTATTTTTTAATACTATTTTTTAATATTTAGTCATGTAAATAAGACAAGTCATCTAATAAACTCCCTGCATCCCCCCTTCACATCACTCAAAATTTATTAGAGCTCCTTGCGGTATTTACAAAATGCTTGTAAAAATCATCAAAAATCTAAATTTCCTTCCACCTGAAATTTTGACAAAATATTTTGCCCTACTGACCTAACGTCACACATTTTTTAAAAAATTTGCGACACTTTTTCTGTCACATTTGTTACTACTTAACAATAGGAAATCGTGTTATGTCTATAAACGACGACTAGGCTGGGATTAACACCTATACCTCCTTTCTCCAAGATTTCTATTTCCCTTTCTCCCTTGCTGTTTCCCTTTCCGCAAAAAATATACAAATTTTTAAAATATTTAAATTTGTCTAAATATTTTACTCATAATTTTAAGAAGATCTTACTTTAAACCTTCAGCGCTATTTATCTTATATAAGTCTCTTGATAAGTTTCGTATTCTAAAAAGAATTCCTCCCGCCCCCCCCCCTCCAAAAAAAATAGTTATCTAAAGTACTTGTACCTGATATTTTCCCACCCCTTCATTCAATAGTATTTTTTTTATTTTTATTTTTTTTCTAATCGCGTTAAATAAATAAAGTAGTTTTTATTTTATAGTAATCTATCTAAATTAATAATTCTTTTATTTTCTGAAAATCAAACCGTTTAATTTTGGGACGCTAAAGGTAAACAGATTGAAATTCTTTTACAACTTTTATAAACTTGAAATCATCGAATGTAGTGAAAGTAATGGGAAGACAGTTGAAAAAATCCTTTAGACAAGACACCGCCTAGAAAACACGCCTTTGAGAAGAAAAATCGTCACAGATGATTGGTTCAGAAAATTCTGTTTCCTAATTGGATGATTAGATGTCAATCATTTCAATTTTAGTCCATCCTTTGAATGAGCTGAAAAAGACAGTCGGCCATCTTGATTTGAATAGACGTGTGACTATTGTGGGCTCTTAAGGCACTACACTAGTCTCAGAAAATGACCCGGATGTTAGTGTAAAGACTATGGGTGTGTTCTTTTCAAATATCTCGCTCAAATTTTAAAATATTTACATGATTTTTTTTTTTAATATAATAGCCGAGGATGATCTACAACCGGCCCATTTTTTACTTCTTCGATTTTGCTTATGTATGTTTTATATAATGATAGTTTCAATTTCAGAACCGTTTAAACCTGTTTTGAAATTTAAAATAATTTTTTTTTAAAAATCTGAAACCAAAATTGAAAAAGTAAAAACTAGGTCGGTTGTGGAATATCCTCAGCTATCCTATGCAAAAAAAAAATCACGTAAAAATGTTAAAATTTGAGCGAGATATTTGAAAAGAACGCCCCCATAGACTTCACATTATCATCCGGTTCTTTTTCTGTGCCTAGTGTGCGGCCTTAAAGTTTGCCAGATGCGATAAATTTCCGAAATGTTAAAGCTTAAATGGACAAGTTCTCGCATCCACTGAAGCGGAAATAGACATCGATACCAATCGACATCCTTAAGTTGTTGAAAAGATGAAAATCCTTTAGTATATATTTTGCTCCGGAGGAAAAAATTATCTCTACATATCAATGCAAAATAAAGTGCATAGATATGTGTAGCAAAATTATCTTTAGATTCAGATTTGGTTATAGTATTAGACACCAGGATGATTTCAGATTTTGTTCATGTAGGATTCCTCGATGTGAATATGACGACACATGGAGCAGAGTATACGATTGATTGAAAAGATGCTGGACAAAAATGAGTCATTATGGGGGTCCTTGTGGTCGAGTGGTTAAGACACCACGCTGCTAAACGCTTGAGAGCGTAGGAGACTGTGGGTTCGAATCCCACTGGCTCCGTTGCACACACTCCTTATGTGTAGCTCCCGGTTGTACTTTTCTTGCGTCGTAATATTTCCTTGTGCTATCTCGTCCTTGTATGTCCCCGAATTTGTAAAATAATATGGATTATGTATTTATGTCTGTGTAGAAATAAAGGATCATTCGGCGTACAATCGAATTCTACCAGGAAATCATCATCAAATTTTATAATAGAAAATGCCTAGCATTGCGATACATTGTTAAAAATTTAACTTTTCTGCATCGTCACTCCATTATGGAATATCTCATACATACACTGTAAAAAATTTTACCCTTTTGCTGCATCGTCATTCCCCCGCTTTTATAAAATATTTGTCTTTTGATCCATGAAAATGCTCCATGATAAGCTGAAATAATCGTTTTCCATAAAAGAGGTGGAGTGAGTTTCAAATATTTAACAATTTAGTTGGGACAAAAGCGTCCGTGAAAAAAGTATTTAGGCATCTAATGCTGTCACTCTCTTATAGATGCAGCCAAGTACAGGTTATGATTTTCGGATTCTTTGTCGAATCATTTCCGATACCTTTACTGCATTTATAGGAATTAGATTGTTGTTGTTTATCTATTGAATGATAGAGCAATTTTTGTTAAAATCTTTCTTTTTGCTTTTTCTGACTGAAGGGGGAGTACTTTTGACTACACTAGAAAAGCATTTTACTGCGTAATTTTTTTCCCAACCACCTTCGTCGTTCCAAGGCCAAGCTCGCACTCTGATTGGTTGTTGCTCTCGGCACTGTTTTCACGTAACTTGGCGATAATCATACTTGGCGTAGCGATAGACGCTTCCGTCTATCGCTTACCGTACTTTCCTTCCGAACCGAGTACGAAGTAAACCGAGTACAAAGTAAAAAGTTGTGTGTAAAAACTTTTAAAGAGTACAGCTTTCAGTAAGTCACGTTCCATCCAATCCAATGCTGCAAGAGAAAAGTTACTTTGTACTCGGCTCGGAAAGAAATCAAACTCCTCGACGGAAGCATCTATCGCTATGCCAAGTATGATAATCGCCAAGTTACATGAAAACAGTGCCGAGAACAACAACCAATCAGAGTGCGAGCTTGGGCTTGGAACGACGAAGGTGGTTGGAAAAAAAAAATACGCCATTTTACATGGCGACATGGCATTGATACATGGAGTCATTTTGCTGTTTACTCATATATGAAAGCTCTTTGCCGCGCGCTTATGTGTAAGGACACTTTACTTGAGGCATTGTCACTTTTCGATAACCACTTCCGATGTCCGTACAATTAGATGTTGACTTTAAGATTTCATGAACGTAGCTTTTCGTCGTGCCAGATCTGAAGAAGTTACCACATCCAGAAAACCTAAAGATTCACAACGATACTAACCGATATTGTAAGTGTCTTTTGAAAAGTTGACAATCAAACAGTGACAATTAAAGCGAATACATCAGAACTCAGCAAAGTGCGTTCATTAGTAATGCGTTGCACAGAGCCATCATATGTCAGTACACATAATTATGTATTACGGTATAAAAACTAAAAAGTAAGAAATGAAATTAACTTTTTCAAAAAAATGTATAACCGACTCCAAAAAAAAAAAAGCGCTAAAAAGAATTAAATAATTCTATAAAATTCTGTAATGACAAATCGTTATCCAATAACCACACATTCACTATCATGTACCGGTATAAAACGGTTAAATTTAATATATAGAATTTAATATCCACCAAACATAGGTTTTCCAGAGAATATTTTTTACAAGAGATTAATTTACATATTTTTGATTTAATTTTTGAATATATACATATAAAAAGTAAGGAATTACTTTTTGAAGTTGGGCCAAACTATCTTAAGTATAGTAAGAATTGTGGATATATTATGTCTAGTACCATAAATAAAATGGGGAAATCATTATCGATTATGATTGTTTGGCACCAACTTCAAAAAGTAATTCCTTACTTTTTATATGTATATATTCAAAAATTAAATCAAAAATATGTAAATTAATCTCTTGTAAAAAATATTCTCTGGAAAACCTATGTTTGGTGGATATTAAATTCTATATATTAAATTTAACCGTTTTATACCGGTACATGATAGTCAATGTGTGGTTATTGGATAACGATTTGTCATTACAGAATTTTATAGAATTATTTAATTCTTTTTAGCGCTTTTTTTTTTGGAGTCGGTTATAAATTTTTTTGAGAAAGTTAAATTTATTATACAAGAGTATTATACTTAATATTCACCTATTTAGTCTCTGGTGATAGTACTAAAATTCCAAATGAAACAAAATTTCGGTAGTGTTTGCAGTTAAACTGAAAATTACAAGTTAAACTAACAAATTAAGAGAAAAATAGTGGTCTACGACACCGGGAACATTAGTTAAAGGTTAAAATGCGATCCATGATTAAAATCATAGAATACTGTTCCTGCGCTAAACTTTTAGTACAGAATTAATTCTAATTAAATTTAATCTATTCAAATATTTCTAACAATATTACGAGAACTCGAAACGAAAGAGAAGTTCAATCGTAACTATAGTTAAACTGGAAAATACAAGTTAAACGCTATTTTTTTTTGGGAGGGGAGGGGGTACAGTGTTCAGTCAGATTGCTAACAGCAGTTAAAGGTTAATTTTGTTGCTAATATAGAGATAATTACATATAACCATATGAATTGTGTATAAAATTGAGTAAGAGATATCTTTGGGATAATATTTTTTAATCAAAAATTTTATTCAATTTATTAAAAATTTATTAAAGCATGCTCTTTAAAACGTCGACAATTTAACTGTAGGTTTGGAGAATCCGCATTAGTGTGGAGTTATGGGTTAAAAACTATTTACTAGATTACTATAATAGTATTAAACCTTAACTGCTGTGACAAAAATTGTCGCATAACCTACTGTGAGCGGAATGTCAGACCGCTTAATCTAACGATGAATAAAATGTTAAATTAACTTTTAGAATATTATTTTTGTATTGAATCTTTTATACAGGACTATTATAAATAAAATTCAGCTATTCAAAAGTCTCTAGAGATAGTAATAAGACTCCAAATGAAACAAAAATTTCCCAGTATCTATAGTTAAACTAAAAATTACAAGTTAAACTCTGAAACTTGAAAAACAAAGCGGTATGTGAGACGCTAACAGCAGTTAAGGTTTAACAAAAATATTCATTACTTAAATTTTAGTTATTATAAAACTTCACATGATTAAAATATTACATTGTGAATGGTTAAAACCATGCAATGTTTCTTATAATCATATTTAAGCGGGACTTTTTAAGCAAAGAGAGACACAGAATGTTATTGAAACTCCCACTCACTCCTTTTTCTTTCACTTTCACAAAAAAATCAATATTTTCTATCGCAAAGAATGCATACATGGGAATATAAATACTGATTCGAATAATCCATGCAATGTTTCTAATAATTCTATTTAAATGGTCATTTTTTAGCAAAACGTAGCTTAGAATCTGATATTCTTTTGCCTCCTCCCCCCGCCACCACCACAGCTTTCTTTTTCTTTCAGAGTCACAAAAAATTGTACATTTTCAATAGCTTAGATTGCAATTTGTCAATTTCTAGAGCTGTAGAGCTCGTATTTTTAGAATTGGGCAATCTAAATGCCATCAGTCCATCTTATTTTATAGTTTTGTTTGCATGGCGTTATTATCCATATAAGTGGGTATTAACGCCAAATAGCATTGGTCAAGAAAAAACGCCATTACATTTTATGAATACATATCTGTTAAATTATTTTATTTTATTTAGATAGTCAATGAGTTGCTGTATCAGATCCTATATTTGTTTGAAAAATACAATCTAAAACTAAGCCGTGAAAACTGGTAGAACCATAACGTGGCGTTATTACCCTAGGGTACCTTATAACACTGATAAGGAGGAGCAAAATCATGAATATATCTATATTTAAGATAGTATGTTCATGTACAATGATATATATGTAGGGGTAAATGGGTGCTAGTGGGACATTTTTTATTTTTATTACAGATATACATATCTGTTAAATTATTTTATTTTATATAGATAGTCAATGAGTTGCTGTATCAGATTCTATATTTGTTTGAAAAATACAATCTAAAACTAAGCCGTGAAAACTGGTAGAACCATAACGTGGCGTTATTACCCTAGGGTACTTTATAACACTGATAAGGAGGAGCAAAATCATGAATATATCTATATTTAAGATAGTATGTTCATGTACAGTGATATATATGTAGGAGTAAATGGGTGCTAGTGGGACATTTTTTATTTTTATTTTAGGCCAGTATATAATCAAAAATGTACGTTTTATCAATATTTTTTAATTCCAATTTCTTTTATAGTTAGATAAATAAAAACGTCCTAAGAAAGTAAAAAACTTTATCAATCGTTGTGTTATATCATCATTTTTTTTTATGCAATTTTACCATTAGCCTCCATGCTTGGGGTCGATTGGGTCACAGTGTAGGGCTATTGACCAGTTTCTAAAATGATGTTTTTGGAATCTTGGACCCCTAAAACTTGTAAATCTACCGAAAACAGGAAGTTAAAAAAATTTCGATTATAATACTTACTTCTATTTTATATAGAAGAAAGTAAAAATGCTCTTGAAGTAGACATTTTGAACGCAAATTCCCGAAGTGATAGCGCTAAAATTTGTTTGCCTAAGATGGACAGCTCAGACAAGAAAACCAGGTCTGTAGAGCACAGTGTCCCGCCCGGTCGCCTTTATTAAGGTCCTAAAAAAGTTACATAATTCAGCCACTTCTGAAACTGCTAGATTCGTGAGAGTGGGCAGTATTAAAACAAAAAATAACATAACAGGGCACCACCTGCTAGGTGCAAAAGAACCTAACGCGACAGAGGGCAGGTGGGAAAAAATAAAAAGAAACAGGAATCACATAACAAAAGAAAATAACAAAAACGGAAGCTTCCCGCCGGGGAAAATATCCCCTACGCCACAATGGGCGGATGTATGTGCGTCATTTGTAGCACTGAGAAAGGAGCAGCAGAAACTGTTGCATGCCCAGGCTACGTTGTTAGAATTGAAATTTGGAATAGGTTATTATGGATGTGTTTTTGTTTGTTTAGTAGGAGGGTGCGTGTAAGTATATTATACAGCCAGCCCTCTGTTAGAATTGCGGGACGTTTTAAGAGCCAGCGCCTCGTAAGCTAACAAAGGAAATAGGCATGGCTTGCCGTGCCCACTTCATCGCACTCACATAAGTTAGAAGAGGCGCTCTTAATTTTTTTTAGGTAGGTTATAAAAGGGCCATGGCCCGTGAGAAAGCTGGCTGTGTACAGCTTAAGGTTATAAAGTTGTAGGGAAACTTTTGGAATGAGTTCGTGTGTGTGCCTGCCTTAGTTGATGTGTCCCAGTAATCCTGCCATGATGTCAATATCCTATATCTCAGGATCTCCTTGATGAATGATTGGGGCACTGGGAGACAAAAAGTCATAATGAGAAAATAAATCATTCCAAACTACAAAAAATTTGGCTCAATTCGATGCATAACTTCATATACTTTTGGCCGGTACAATATTGAAAATGACACAAACATCGCGATTGCAGCGCCCCTTTGAGGCGGAATATTTTAAAACTTAAGGAGAACCTGCTTGCCACAGCCAAAAACATTCACAAAAATTTGGTTCAATTCTATGCATATCTTCATACACTTTTTGATGGTAGAATGGCGACATACGGACGGACACATACACACACACACACAGAGAGAGAGAGAGAGAGACACACAGACACACGTATAGACAGACATTTTATAAAAACATGTTTTTTTGGAATCTCTGACCCCTAAAACGTGTAAATCCGTCAAAAACCGGAAGTGGAAAAAAAATTCGATTACAATACTTTCTTCTATTGAAGGTAGAAAAAAGTATAAATGCGGTCAAAGTAAACATTTTGAATGGATTTTTTTGATGGGGGGGAGATTTTTAAATTTTTAAATTTTCCTCAGCCTCTAGACCAATCCGGCATAAATTTTTATATTTATGCTACTACTCTACAATATATTGCACAAATATTTAAGTAAAAGTAGTTTTTCTAAGCTTTAAAAGACGATGGTACAAAGTTGCACCGCCCCTGTCATTATTGTAGTGAAAATGACCGTGTCTTTAAAGGTTTCTAATTTGGCTATTTTCGGACGATTTTTTTTTTCGAAAATCATTATCAAATTTGCTTTTATCCTTTTGTTACAATACCATTTCAATGCTCCTCAAGCATGTTGCTGAATGCCCCAAAATCGAAATTTTTATGTAACAGAGAAATGCGTTTTTCAACCCCCTGAACGTCTTGAAAAAGGATAAAATTGTAATGTTGCTTTCTCGATATATTGTTTTAAATGCTAAGAAAATATAATTATTTCAACATTATTAAAAAAAGAAAAAAACTTATCACAAATATGAAAGTAATCCTTGAGCGTAATTATCATTTTAAATATATTGAAAATTCATTAAATCTATATATTTATACTATCTCCATTATTGCTTATATTGCAGTGAAACCTGGAGATTAGTGAACGGAATATTACGTTCCAAACACTTATTATCTTTGAGCCAGGGGCTTGTGTGATTTTATATCAGGAGACTTGATCACTCTACCAGGGAGCTAACCAAGAAATGGCAAAGGCACAAAGGCCCCCATGTTAGGGGATTGGTAAACTATATATTTTTGGATTCACCATAATAGCAGAACTTCATTTATCCATGATACTTTCAAAACGAGGGTAGTTTATGGACGCTATTGGAAAATGGCCACCGTCGTTGAGTTAGGGAGTCGTGAGGTTTCGTATCAGCGGACTAGGTAAACCTTACATTTTTGGATTCATCACAACATCAACAAGTCATTTATCCATGATACATTCAAAACAAAGGCAATTTATGGGCGCCATTTTGGAAAATGGCCGCCGTCATTGAGACAATTGCTCCTGTGATTTTATGTCGGCGATCTTGTTAAATGATACTTTTTTCGATTCACCACAACATGAAAATGACATTTATCCATGATATTTTCAAATCCAGGCTAATTTATGGACGCCATATTGAAAAATGACCGCCGTCATTGCCAGGGGCTTTCGTGGTTGATCCAGAGGCTCGTGTGATTTCATGTCAGTGGTCTTGTTAAATCATATACATACATTTTTGGATTTACCGCGACATCAAAATGACATTTATCTATATTTTCAAAGCCATAGTAGTTTATCGGCCCCATATTGGAAAATGGCCGCCGTCGTTGCCAGGAGTTTTTGTGGTTTCATGTCAGCGGGCTTGTTAAACCATATATTTTTTGGATTTACCATAACTTAAGAATGACATTTACCCATGATATTTTTAAAAACAGAGTAGCAAATAGATACTATATTGTAAAATATCCGCCTGATAAACAGGCTCATCGGAAAGATATCCTTAGTTTTGTATACAATTAAATTAATAGGGCAATTCCAGAGACAATAAGTAAAGACATGCAGAGGTCAAAGCTACAACGAAGTTCAGTCAAAGACTTGCCGCAGTTAAGAAATATTTTTTATATCAGGGCAATATTTTTTTTCTACTTGATTCGTGAAACAACCAAAATTAGTATTTCAGACAAATCTGTTCTAGATCCAGTTCTGTCTTTGAGCAAGATCCAGAAACACGAACATGATATCTCATATTTACAGAACACGATTATCAACGAATAGATAAATCTAGACATGATAATAGTATCAAATGGGGCAATAACAATTCCAGAAATTGTCGAAGACATGTTCAAAGCTCATGAGATGGGTGAAGAAGCTTACCAAACTTTCAAGAGAGGCATCTGTCTGAGGATTCAAAGCCAGAAGGGATTTTCAAACCTCCAAAGGTTTTAAAAAAAATAATACATTTTTTGACTTGAAGAAGAAAAAGAGTGCAAAGTTTTAAAAATCAGAGTTTGTTGCCAAGACAAAAATAAATCTATTTTTTTAAATGACAATCATAGCAATACGAAGACATTTCGATATGAGAACTGTCTTTTCCTAATATCTAGGGCTTCATTCAATTTCCTTAGCGACAATTGATTGTTAAATGCAGAAAACTGAAAAAGTAAACTGATGAATGCTATGACACAATTGCGACTGATGAAATAACGCATATGCTGGTGTTGCTAATATAAATGACGGAATGTGCTTTGAGCTACAATCATTTGGACAACTAGTAAAGAATATATTTTCTGAAATATTACAAAACTATACATCCTCACAAAAAATAAATGTATCTGACACATACAGACAGGTGTCAATAAAAAGAAATAAACGAAAAATATGAACTGTTGGTGATTTTTAACAAGTTATCGTCTCCGGGGGAAATAATACGAAAATGGCAGCAATTTTTATTGGATGAGAAAAACATGAAAAAAATTACTTTCATTTCTAAAGAATGGCAAAAACATTATTTGAAATGATTGAATACGCAAATGATATAGATTATCTACTGACGAAAATGATATACATTTACTAAATAGCTAGTTGAAGAATTCACTAAATTTGCCTGCTTCCAAGAAGAAGTGATAAGCAACTTTTATTTAGCGTACAACATGCTAGAGCACGGTGTCTGGATTTAGAAATATTATCTCTTAAAATGCTGATGTGGTAGTTATTGCATTGTTTTCTTTAGAAAACGATTTGAAATGCTTGGAAATGAAATGCTAAATTTGAATGCTAGGTATTTGTGAAGTTTGGATCCAATGACAGGGTAAAGAAAATAGTAAAATTTGAGTGAGATACACGGACTTCTAGGTAAAGAGGTATGTAATGCATTACTTGAAATACATTCACTGTCATACAGTAAGTGCTTGCAGACAAGGGAAAACAACGAATCGGAATATATAATTTCGAGATATACTTAAGGCACTTGATACTGAAACTGATATATAAGAGGAAACAAAGAAACATCCTGAGTCTTAAGTTTGCTATCCCTATTATGGAATGTACAAATACGGAGACATCAAAGAACTGAGCTATATTCTATATATTTTTCGATAAAAAAAGGAGTCTGTGGAGTCGCATTGCCTTTTGTCATGTAGTAATACACTCTATCTATCGGCAATGCTAACTATTTTCCACAGTGTTTTTTTAAGGAGTATCTACAGGCTGATCCTGATCTTCTATCCAAAGATAAATATGGTTCGATTTTTGGAGCAGGTAGCGAGGGAAAGGCAATCTAAAGATCCAGTAGAATAGCAGTTCTCTTGTTCCTGAAGCTGCTTTGGGACACGTGTCATGTTTGTGTTCAAGAAAATGTATCACATTTTCATATCCAAGTCCTTTTAATAAACTCAGATGTACAACCATATGTAGAATATAGAACTGTTCTATGACGATGTAAATTATTTGAACGCATGAATGTCAACCGATGATGATAGCAATGCAGAAGACTAAGATTTCTCTTATTTATTAACCCAATCAAGACCAGCATCTTTAACATGAATTTTATTTGGTTGGCAATCCTTTTTGTCATACAATTAAAATTAGTTTAGCAAATAATGGGATATTTTAAATAAATAAAAAAATATATATATTATTCTTTTTTAGTGGTATCATAAACAAGCGATAGAAGCACGTTTTAATGGTGCATATATGCACCTGTGGTCCCGAAGGGGTTAATTCTTAACAGACTAAAATACAATATATTCTCCATTACCATTTTTTCTTCGATTGCTGTGTCTTATCCACATGAAAACAGCATATATTAAAATGCAAATCAAGATTTCAATTTTCTGTCACGCACATGTGTTTTGAATTGGTTATCCGATTGAAAATATTAATAATCATATTAAAATTAAATCTTAACAAATATATAATTTGCACTGTTGTGTGTTCAAAAATGTTGTTCTTTTTATTTTTTTATTAAAATTTAGTTATGTAATAATACCAAAAATAAAAACTCAATTGTATCTATGAGCGATTGATGGCGCTCTTTTTTCAATATGGCGTCTATAAGCTACCACACATTTCATAGTATCATCGAAAAATGAAATCATTGGATCCTTGCGAATCCAAAAATGAATAGATCAGCAAGTCCCGAGAGAGGAAACCAAAAGCACTAATTTTAGCTTCTGGCTCAACGACTATTAGAGGGTTGAAAACTAGGTGTCACCTCGAGTAATCGCTGTAGTTTTCTTGCAAGGTCACAACTAACATCTACCTCCTCTAATATTTCCATAATTTTACTTATATTAAGATATACATGGGGAGGAATATATGCAATACATTTTCGATTTTACCTCTAAAAATATAACACTTAAAATTGAAAGAAATGTATTTTTGTGTTAATCGTTATGAAAGTTTTCGGACGATACACAAAAACTTTTTTTTTAAGTAACGTAATTTCGCCCTCCTCCCTGTATTTTTATGAATATATTTGTGAATGTTTAATAATCTGTAAATATGTGTGTCAAAATTATTTATCACTTCACCCAATTTGAACTTTCCATGTTCAAATTGGGTTATTTTACGAGTTAAGTTGCTGTGATGGACAGATATGCAGACGCAACGGTATCTTGTAATGTTTCCGTTTTTGTTTTTTAAGTATGGAACCCTAAAAATTAACTTTTCTAGAGGTTTTCTTGTATGACTAGTGCGTGACACATTTTTGTCTGGATATTCATTTTTTTAAATTGAAGTTTTATTCTTTCACTATTGGACATGCCTGGATCATTAAAATGTTTTTTGTGAATTAGTTCATTAGTTCTCTGACAAGTGTCTTACCCATACTATTTAACCATAATCATTGTATTACTTTTCGGAGAATATATTTCATTAAATCAGATGAAGGTTATTATTTAAAAAAACGGTGCGGTATTATTATTGAAGAAGATTATTGATAAAAACCCTTGTAATGTTATTACAAAAATACATTATAAAATTACTGTTAATAAGTTAGTTTATGTCATTGCGGCTCCAGATAATAAACTAATATCCCTGAGTTATGATATTGTCTGTGTTATACATATTTAGACTTACACTCATTAGCTCATCAATAATAATAAAAACTTTCCTATCATAATTTGACGATGATTTGACTAACATATTAAATATATTTGTTCAATATAATTCCTTTTGACTTAAAAGAATTTTCCCTTATAGTTTGTGTATTTTTATTCCATAGGAGTAAGCAAGGATGAATTTTATTCTTAAAAAATACTCCGAGTCATCCATCTTTTCATACGTTATGCTGACATTATTGGATTATTTATCATGAAACTATTTGTCCACTGCATTCTAAGAATATTTTCGTTTTTGGAAATACGCGAATGTACATAAATATGTGCAATTTTGACAATAACAATTATAATACAGATTGATATTTTAGCTTATGCGATATGAATAACGATTTTTAAAGTAATTTATTATTTTTAGAGAGTTGAGTATAATTAGAAAATATTACAAGCTTCAACTTATTGCAAAATTTTTATGAATAATATTATCACTGCGAAAAAAATATGATTTTCGTAAAATTAAGAATGTTTTAAAAATGTAAACAACTTAAATTTTTTAAATAATGTAAAAAATGTACTTTCATTAACAATACAAAAGCGCCTAATTTACAAAAAAAAAAAAAAAAAAAAAAAACAGGAGTAACTGCAATGAATTTTTGAACATTTGTGCATATGATTAATATATATATATATATATATATATATATATATATATATGTATATATATATATATATATATATATATATATATATATATATATATATATATATATATATATATATATAGTATGATTTCAAAAACCCCGCATATAGAGACAAGATAACATAAAAAATTCAGTATCAAAGTCATATTTTCCCAACCTTTTATTTTGCACTTCGAAATTATGGGAGGAAAAAATAGCGATTGCTTATAAAATAAAATTTTCGAATTTGGAAATAAAAGTACCAAAGATACACAATTGATTTGAATTTTCTTTCATATGCCAGACCCCATTAGAACCTTGGGCAACGGAAAGTTTTAAAAAAGTGCGATTTTGAATAACTATACTGGAAATATAGATTCCTGAGCTATGCAAACAGTGTAAACAACTAAGTTGAATAGACGAAATGATCAATAATTCCGACTCTCATCTTTTCTTTGTGACGAAATCATAATGAATGTGGCAAGAAATTTTCCGTTTATTTTAGGAATGGTTTCACAAATTATACTTATAATTACTAAAACGAACTTCCTGTGTTGGTACGATATTATTATTAAAGAAAGATTACTGATAAAAAAAATCCTGTAAGATTATCACTAAAAGCAACTTAGAAAACTACTGTTAACAAATAACGTCACCTCATTGATGCTCAAGATGTTAAACACCTGTCTATGAGTTTTCAATTTGTCTGTGTTATACTGATTTACTCATACACTCACTCGCTCATCAATAATAATTATAACATTCCTACGATATTTAACATATTTGTTCAATAGAATTCCTTTTGACGTAAAGAATTTTTCCTTAGAATCGGAGTATTTTTATCACATGGTAGAATGCAAGGGTGAATTTAATTCTTGAAAAATACTTCGAGTCATCTATCTTTTCATATGTTCTGCTGACATTATTGGATTATTCATTATGGAACTACTTTTCCAACATATTCTAAAAATATTTTGTTTTGGAAATGCGCCAATGTATATAAATATATACATGTTTAAAGATAACAATTCAATAAAGACAGAAATTTTAGCACATGAGATGAAAAAACGATTTTTGAAGCAACTTAATCATTCCTAATTAATTTCAAATTAAAGAATCTATGCAGATAGAGTCATATTAAAAATAATATAAACTTTAATAGATTACAAAACTTTAATATCATCAACATGAACAAACTATGTTTTTGTAACATTGAGAATTTTTAAAAGAAATGTAAACACATTAGATATTTTCGTTAACCAAAAAAAAAAAAAAAGAAACGCCTAATTACAAACACAGGAATGACATCCGCGAACATTTGTGCCTGTGATTAAAATATATGTGTAGTATGATCTCAAATATCTGGCATGCATAAACATGTCTACTTAAAACATTCAGTATCAAAGTACTATATTTATGTTTTTTTTTAACGCATCGGACTAATTAGAGGAAAAATAATAGCAATCGCGAAAAAAAAATTCGAAAGTAACAGTAAAATAATACGCAATTAAATAAGATTTTTTTAAGAATATATATATATATGTCTGACCAAACTTGTTCCTTGAATAACAAGAAGTCCAAAAATACTTGGATATCCGCAACAGAACCGCCAATAATACTACTGGCAGCTCAGGGGTCTTGAATGAGAAACTGACACAAAGAAGATATCGCATAAATAATCGTGAAAATATCGGAAAATTGCATAAAATGGATAGGAGAATCAATAACCTATTTAAACTGAAGAAAAAAATATCGATTTCGCCAATAATGAATTGCTGTTCATTTTCTCAAGCAATAAACTAAAAATATAGATTCTAGAGGTATTCGAATATTGTAAATATATAAGCTAAATATACGAAATGATCTAGAATCCCAAGTTTCTTGTTTTTTTAGATGACAAAACGATAATGAAATGTTTCGGTTGCGAGAAATTATCAGTTTATTTCTAAAATGATTCCATATACTAGAATTATAATTACTAAAACTAATATCTTGTGTTTATTACGCGTTTATGTGCACGGTATTATTATTAAAGAAAGATTACTGATAAAAAAAAAACTGTAAAATTATTACTAAAAATAACTTAGAAAATGATTGTTAAGAAATAATGTCACATCATTGCTGCATAAGATGTTAAACCCTTGTATGTAATTTTGGAAACTGCCTGTATTATACGCATTTACCCCAATTTTCACTTAGAATTTGAGTATTTTTATTGCATAGCAGTATGCTAGGGTTAATTTTATTGTTGAAAAGTACTCCGAGTCATCCATCTTTTCATATGATCTACTGACATTATTGGATTGTTAATCATGAAACTATTTGTCCAACATATTCTAAGAATAATTTGTTTTGGAACTACGCCAGTGTATATAAATATATGCATTTTTAAAGATAACAATTTTATTAAAAACTAGTATTTTAGTTTATGAGATGAAAAGAATGATTTTCCAAGCAATTTAATAATCTCAAATTAATTTAAAATAAAAAATAATGCAGATACAGTATGATTATGAAATAATATAAACTAAATAAACTAAAGATAAATATATTATCATCAACCCGAACAAAACATGATTATAGCAATAGTAATATTGTTTTAAAATGTAAACATCTCAAATATTTTTAAATAATGTAAAAAAAAAAAAAAAAAAAAAAAAAAAAAAAATTAGCATTCAGAAACATGGTAATTAAAAAGATTCGGTAACAAAGTATTTTTTTAACCTTTTTTTCATATTTCAAACTTATGGGAGAAAGAAAAATAGCAGTTGCTTTCACATTAAAAATTTCCATTTCGAAAGTAAAAGTGAGAAAAATACACAATTGAATAAGAAGGATGCAAGTTTTTTCTTTCGTATGTCGGACCATATTAGTACCTTGAACAACAAAAAAAAAAAAAATGATACACGGATAGCCGCAACAGAGCCACCAATAATGCTGGTAGCAGTTCAGTGGTCTTGAATGAGGAACTGAAAAAAAATATATCATTCGAAAAATGCATAAATTTGGGTAGCAGAATCAATAACCTACTTACACTGAAAAAAAAATATCGTTTTCAGCCATGAATGAATAGGTAGCATTTTTTTTAATTCCTGAAGTAGAAATATAGATTCACGACCTATTGGAATAGTGTAATCGGCAAAGCTGAATAGATGAAATGGTCTCGAATTCCAAACTTCTTGTTTTATAGTTGACGAAAAAATAATGAATCGTTTAAGAAATTGTCGGTTGATTTCTGGAATATTTTCATAAATTAGAATTAGAATTACTAAAACTCATTTCTTGTGTTGGTACGGTATTATTATTAAAAAGAGATTACTGATAAAAAATCCTTTACAATTATTGCTAAAAAGTAGATTAGTAAACTTCTGTTAACAAATAATTCACACTTCATTGATGCAGAAAATCCTATCCGTGAGTTTTGAAATTGTCTTTGTTATACACATTTACCCAAACACTCATTCGTACATCAATAATAATAATAACATTCCTACGTTGATTTGACAACGATATTAAACATATTTGTTCAATAGAAATCCTTTTGACGTAAAGAATTTTGCTTAAAGAATTCGACTATTCTTATTGCATAGCAGTATGCAAATGGGAATTTTATTATAGAAAAGTACTCCAAGTCATCCATCTTTGCATATGTTCTGCTGACATTATTGGATTATTTATCAAGAAACTATTTAGAATAATTTGTTTTGGAAATGCACCAATGTATAACAAAATACAAACATTCTTAAAAGTTTTTTTTTTTTTTTTTTAAGACTGATATTTTAACTTATGAGACATGATTAACGATTTAAAAAAATAAAATAATTCGAAGATTAATTTGATTTTAAAAAATAATGCACTGAGTGTACCATTATGAAATAATATATACTTCAACTGAATTAATTGATAGAAACATTGCGCAATTCGTAAATAATTTCCTCCGTTGTGCAACAAATGACAATTATCATGGCATCATAAATAAAGTTAAGTGCTCGTTAGAGTGACCTTGGAAACAGTGATTACGAGTGAACAATTACAGGTTTACAAAAACTGTCAAAACTTTCAAAATGACTCTTTTTTTATTAATAATTGTTTCTATATTATGATTTATGTATGTATCGATTTAAATTCATTCTGTTCTCTGTTTTGTAGCTTGATGTGAGCACTATCCTTTTTGCTGTGTTTGTTTTTCTCGCGTGTGAAAATTAAAGTAGAAAATGAAGAAGTGTGTATACAATAATTTGTGTGTGTGTTTTACACTTACCATATAATAATATTATACGTCTTTATCAAGATGAATTAGTGCAGTGTATAGATCAAAATGTGAATATGCCCGGTTCCCTTCTCCTATGGTGGATTTAATTGTTGGATACTTCAATGAAGAAGAATTCATCGGGTGAGTACCATTTACTCTCCTATTTAATTCTGATTAATGATAAGAAATGAAGAAAAACTATTGTATTGAGGATATAGTGACAACTCACGCCATTATTAAGACAAACGTCTTTCAATGATTATGAGAACGATTTAAAAAGATATATCAATTTGATAACATAGTGATATACTAATTTCACACAAATAAAAAATATCGAATAAAAAAAAAAAAAAAATAAAAATATAAGATTAGAATGGCCACTTTAAAAGACAATTATTCAATTGAAAAATTGACAGCAACGAATTACAGTACATGGAAATTTAAAATTGAAATGCTCTTAACTAAAGAAGAGCTGTTCCATGTAATAACCGATAATCCACCGACCCCTTTGACCGATCAATGGTCCAAAAATGATAGGAAGGCCCGGGCATTGATAAATCTAACTATCGATGATTCACAGATAACCCACGTTAAGAACCTACAAACTGCTAGACAAACATGAGATGCATTAAAAGAAATACATGAAAGATCAAATCTCACAAGCAAATTGTTTCTCCTTAGAAAGTTATATAGTATAAAATTAGCAGAAAATGGAAATATGATAAATCATATTACAAAAATAATGGAGCTCGTTGATCATTTGGCAGCTATAGGCGAAATAATTGATAATCACCACATTTCCGCGCTCCTCCTGTGCTCTCTGCCCCAGTCTTATGATAATTTAATTACTGCTCTCGAAAGTAAAGAAGAAGCACAATTAACTCCGTCATATATTAAAATTAAGCTGATTGACGAGTTTAATCGTCGAAATGAAAACTATGAAAGCATTGATAATACAGCGAAAGCTTTTAAAGCTCAGAAAAAGTTTCCAGCTAAAAAAGAATCAAAATATTGTTCGATTTGTAAAATGAGAAGCCATAACACACAAGAATGTTGGCACAATAAAAACAAAACACACACAACACAACAAAATCAACACAACAAAAATTACAAAAAACACTATTCTACATCACTCGTTTTTCAAAGGGGTGAAAACAATTTTAAGAATGAACAAGCATCGGAATCGTATAACAGGTTTAATCGCTATGAAGGAAAAAACAATACATGGAGAAACAGCGAAAACAAAGATTATGCATTTATAACACAAGGGATAGAAAATAAAACATTCATTGTGGATAGCGGTAGCTCAAGTCACATTGCATCCTCTGAATCAATGTTTACAGAGATAAAATCGAGGGAAAAAACAAACGTGACTATCGCAAACGGAAAAAAACTTATCGCTTACGGTTCAGGCGATGTAAATTTAAATACGCTGACATCGGATAATAAAATTCATAAAATAACACTTAAAGATGTACTTCTAGTACCTGAAATCGAAACGAATTTACTATCAGTCAGCAAAGCAACCCAAAACGGATGTGAGATTGTATTTAAAAATGACCGATGCTCTTTCAAACTTAACGGAGAAATCTGCTTAGAAGCACAAAAGGTAAATAACCTCTATGAAGTCCAGTTGGCTAACAAAAACCACGCGAACATTACACAAACGTGCAACAATAAAAATTGTCTAGAACTATGGCATAGAAGGTTAGGACACAGAAATCTAACATCGATTAAAGAAATTACACAAAAGGAATTAGTAAGAGGTATCCAGATAAACAATTGTAAACATAATATAGATTGCGAACCGTGTATTAAGGCGAAATTAACTGATGAACCCTATCCGAAAGTTGCTCAGTATAGAGCAAGTAAAAGGCTTCAACTTATTCACTCGGATGTTTGTGGATCTTTTCAGACACCCACGATTGGGGGGAAATCATATTTCTTGACTTTTATCGATGACTACTCGCGATTCACAATAATCTATCTATTGAAAAGAAAAAGTGAAGTCTATGAAAAACTCAAAGAGTTCATTGCGCTAATAAGCAACAAATTTGGTGAAAAACCGAAAGAAATCAGAACGGATAATGGGGGAGAATTTACATCAGATGAAATTGAGAATTATCTCAAATCAAATGGGATAAAACATCAACATACAGTCCCATATTGTGCAAGTCAAAATGGGGTGGCTGAACGGAAAAATAGGTCGTTAGTTGAGATGGCTAGGACAATGTTAAATGAATCAAATCTACCTTTAAAGTTCTGGGGGGAAGCAATCTGTACGGCAAACCACCTACAAAATAGACTGCCTACAAAAGCTAATGCAAAAACGCCATATGAATTATGGACAGAAAGACAGCCAAACTTAAGTTACGTTAAAGTATTTGGCTGCAAAGCCTTCGCTTATATTGATAAAGCCAGAAGACAAAAATTAGATAATAAAGCTGTTGAAGGTATTTTTGTGGGATACGACAATGAATCTAAGGGATACCGCATATATGTAGGAGGAAATGAAATAAAAATCGCGAGAACGGTAAAATTTCTTGAAAATAAATTCAAATACGTAAATGATAAGCCTGAAATTGAACAAAAACAAAATGAAGACGAAAAACGCAATTGTAAAAATCTCGTGGAGATAGAAATTTCGAACGGAAAAACAACACCATCTGCGTCTCAACAACAAATTGTGGAACTAAGGCGCTCAGATAGAATAAATAAAGGCGTACCTCCTGATAGGCTTATATATATTGTCAAAGACGACAAAATTAATGAACCAAAGGATTATAAGGAAGTTAAATTAATGGAAAACTCTCCGGTAAAACAGAATTGGATAGAAGCCATGGAGAGCGAAATGAATTCTTTAAGAAAAAATAAAACATAGTCAATTGTAGATCCTCCACCGAATAAGAGAATAATAGGTTGTAAATGGACTTACAAATTAAAGCGTGACAATACCGGAAAAATCCAAAAATATAAGGCACGTTTAGTAGCTAAAGGATATACGCAAAAGTTCGGAGAGGATTACGACGAAACCTACGCACCGGTCGTATCGTATACTACGATAAGAGCATTATTAATAGCGGCATTGCACCAAAACTTAAATGTTAAGCATATAGATATTAACACCGCGTTCTTACATGGGGAACTTGATGAGGAGATATACATGTCGCAGCCGGAAGGATTCGTTGAACCAAACCAGGAAACCAAAGTTTGTAAATTAAATAAGGCAATCTACGGACTTAAGCAAGCCGCGAGAGCATGGCATAATAAAATAACAGAAACACTAAAAAACATGAATTTCATTCAAAGTAAAATTGACACATGTCTTTTTACACAGAAAAGGAATAATGAAACAACCTATATAATAACATACGTCGATGACCTCTTAATTGCAGGGAAAGACGAAACCATTGAGGAAATAATCGCGAACTTAAATAAAGAGTATGAATTAAAGAATTTAGGGGACGTAAGCAATTATTTATCCATGAACATTCGAAAGTTAAACAAAAGCTACTTAATTAACCAAACTTCAAAAATTGAAGAGTTAATTAATAAATTCAATTTACAAGAAGCAAAACCATGTAGTACACCCATGGAAACAAATTACACTCACTTTAAAGATGATGACAACATTTTACCAAACAACACACAGTACAGACAAGCCATAGGTGCACTCTTATATCTTGCCACAGTGAGCAGACCTGACATTTGTGCAGCTGTCAACATCTTAAGCCGAAGGAACGAAAAGCCAAGAATGAAAGATTGGAACTGTGTAAAGCGGGTCATGAGGTATCTTAAGACAACAAAAACCTTTAATCTAGTTATAGATGGAAATTCAAAACCAACGCTAGAAGTCTACGCGGACGCTGATTGGGGTGGAGACACAGAATCAAGAAAATCGACAAGTGGTAATGTATATTTGCTAGGTAAAAATCCCATACTTTGGTCAACTAAAAAACAATCCTGCATAGCTTTATCTTCTGCCGAAGCTGAGTACATCTCAGCAGCTAATGCAGCTAATCAAGTCAAATGGCTGGTGAATTTACTTGAAGAACTCAATATCTCACAAACATATCCTATAGAACTCTTCGAGGATAATCAGTCGGCTATCAAAATGATAGAGCTTGAAAAACATTCAAGTAAAACAAAGCACATAGAACTTAGATATCATCTCATAAAACAACTGAAACAAGATGGCATAATAAAACTCGTATATTGCCCAACCAAAATAATGATAGCTGACTTATTCACAAAACCCCTGCCAAAACCTCTTTTTGAAATTCACAGGAAGAACTTGCATCTGAGTGACAACACAACTTCAGAAATTAAGGAGGAGTTGATAGAAACATTGCGCAATTCGTAAATAATTTCCTCCGTTGTGCAACAAATGACAATTATCATGGCATCATAAATAAAGTTAAGTGCTCGTTAGAGTGACCTTGGAAACAGTGATTACGAGTGAACAATTACAGGTTTACAAAAACTGTCAAAACTTTCAAAATGACTCTTTTTTTATTAATAATTGTTTCTATATTATGATTTATGTATGTATCGATTTAAATTCATTCTGTTCTCTGTTTTGTAGCTTGATGTGAGCACTATCCTTTTTGCTGTGTTTGTTTTTCTCGCGTGTGAAAATTAAAGTAGAAAATGAAGAAGTGTGTATACAATAATTTGTGTGTGTGTTTTACACTTACCATATAATAATATTATACGTCTTTATCAAGATGAATTAGTGCAGTGTATAGATCAAAATGTGAATATGCCCGGTTCCCTTCTCCTATGGTGGATTTAATTGTTGGATACTTCAATGAAGAAGAATTCATCGGGTGAGTACCATTTACTCTCCTATTTAATTCTGATTAATGATAAGAAATGAAGAAAAACTATTGTATTGAGGATATAGTGACAACTCACGCCATTATTAAGACAAACGTCTTTCATTAATAACTTCAACTTATTACAAAAATTTTAATTACTGTAACATGAACACGAACAAAATACAGTTATTGGATTATTATTTTTTTTAAATGTAAACATCATAAATATTTTTAAATAATGTAAAAAGTATTTTTTTTTAACCAGACAAAAGCGCCTAATAGATAAAAAAAATTAACTTCTAGGAATTTTTGCAACATTTGTGCATGTGAATAAATGTGTATATACTGTATGATCTGAAATATCTAGCATTCAGAAACAGGACAATTAAAAAAATTCGATATCAAATTATTATTTTCCACCCTTTTTTTTAATACTTAAAACTTACAGGAGAAAGGAAAATATGTGTTGTTTACAAAATGAAAATGTTGATTTGGAAAGTAAAAGTTCGAAAACTACACAATTAAATAAGAAAAATGCATTTTTTTTATACGCCAGACCACATTTGTACCTTGAACAACAAAAAGAAATATATATATATATATATATATATATATTTGTAATTCATCTGTCATACATTACTTGTGACTTATCCTTTATTCACAAACAATAAATTTAAAATTTTTCCTTTTACATAAAATATAATGACAAAAAAATGAAATTAACATTGTGGCAAAAGTTTAGACAATTTGTATATTTACAGAAAAATAACTACAGATTAAAATCGTTTTGCACCCACATCATTTGCAGTTAGTGCAAGGATGTAACTATTCATCGAAGAAACTAAATGCCGCGTCACTTGGGATCGATTTTGTATCAAACATGTTCAACAGCAGTTCCAAGCTCATTAAAAGTAAAGTATAGGAAAAATCTGCGTAAACATTACGACATATGATGTTACAAAGGTTTTCGATTGGGTCCAGATCAGAACTACACGCCGGCCAGTTGAGATCAGTAGTATTTTCAGAATTAAACGAAGTTATTTTGTGTGCAACATGAATAGACGCATTATCTTGCTAAAAGCCGTACTTTAGATCAGCTAAAAGTTCCCCAAATAACTAAAAATTATTTTCCAACGTATACACGTAATCTTGTGTTGCTTGGCAACCAATGATACTCGAACCCAGATACTCGAGCATTAAAGCAAAGTGAGGACCAAATCATTAAAAAGTCACCTTCTTGTTGTCGACTTAAGAAAGTCCCAGGCTCTTTATGCAAGTAGTATAATAGTATGCCCCCCCGTTTGGGCCATTCGAATTCCACTTTTTTTTCGTTACTGAATATCATAGGGTACCTTTTGGGTGCATATAATGTATGTTGAAAGCTCATTGCACTCTCGCCCATTTGTAGCGAGATTTTAAAGCTGATTGTTTTAGCATTTCCATGTAAATTGATTTACCTGTTTCTTTAATTCATCTACGAATCATGTCAGTCGATACAGAAAGTCCTGACTTACTTTTAATGTGATTAGCAATCATTATTTGTGTAAATGATCGGTTTCTGGATCTATTTGTCATCTCATTTTCTCGTCACACAAGGTCTTCCAGATTATGTTTTGTTTTGAAGGAGTCATATTTACACTATACTTCATAGACAGACAACTTTGGACGATTCAATGCTGCTGAAATCTCTGCTACAGTCTTCCCTTTCTATTCCAGCTTTTCTACTTCAATTACCTCATCTAACTGAATATTTTTAGTTCGCAGCATCTTCACTAATTGATGCTATATCGAGGTAAAATAAGGCAGATTTCGTATGAAATACTACCTATTGCAATCGCACCAGTTTATCTATCTATCTATCTATCTATATATCTCACTTTTTTATGGACACGATAACTTCTATAATTCTTCACCAATCTCCACCAAACTGGTACATAAAATCAAAGGAGATAAAATCTCGGCTAAGTTCGTCAATGGGCAAAATTGGACCAAGGTTGTCGGAATAGGGGGCGTTTTTGTGAAAACCGAAAAAACGCCATAACTTCTTAATTAAAGTAGATATCGAATCGGTTTAAAACTTATATTACTTCTTAAAAGTGGGACAAAAGTTTATGCATGACAGATTTTTGATAAATTTAAAAGTAGGCTCAAGGGGCGAAAAAAACAGGGGTTTTGAGAGAACAAAATTCATAACTTCGTCAATTTTCAAGATATCAAGTCCAACTAAATTTTTTGTAAATGTTCTTAAAATTATCTAAAACTTTTGTATTTACAAGTTTTTGATAGGACCAACTTTTACTGATGAAAAAAGGTAAAACGTAAAGAAAAAGGGCGGTGAAAAAAGAGAAAAATCTATAACTCCGCCAATTTTTAAGCTATCGAATCTGATTAAATTTATTTTACATCTTCTCAAAAATATCTACAACTTTTATATTGACAAGGTTTTCGTAGGACCAATTCGTTTAGCAAAAAGAAATTAAACAAAAATAGGAGTTGGAGAAAAAACCTCAAATCCAAACTGCTTATATTCTGACTCGTTTTTAAATCCATTTTTGTTCTCAAACGCATCCAATTTACAGATCCTTTTATTTAGGAACTATATAATGTGATGCATTGGTCAGTTTTTTGATAAAAACGGAATGTATTTCAAAAAAGGCTACCAAAAAGAGTATTTTGAACAGAATTTCCCGAAGTTATCGTGTCTGAAAATTTACGGAAGTGTTCAAATAAGAAATTTGCGTTTTTTTTTTTTATGACGTTTTTAAATCCATTTTTGCTCTCAAACGCATCCAATTTACAGATCCTCTTATTTAGGAACTATATAATGTGATGCATTGAAAGACAGAATATATTTCGAAAAAGGCTACCAAAAAGGATATTTTGAACAGAATTTCCCGAAGTCATCGTGATTTGAAAATTTAAGGAAGTTTTCACATAGCAAATTGCGTTTTTTATGACTCTTTTTAAAATCCATTTTTGCTCGCAAACGCATCCAATTTACAGATCCTGTTATTTAGGAACTATATACTGTGACGCATTGGTCAGTTTTTTGATAAAGATAGAAAATAAATTTTAAAAATGCTGTCAAAGTGAGTATTTCGCACAAAATTTTCTGAAGCAATCATGATTAAAGGTTTAAGGATGTATTCAAACAACAAATCGGTTATTTACGATTCATTTTTAAATTTAATTTTTTTCTCAAATGCATTCAACTGACAGTTTTTTGTTATTTAGGATCTATATAATGCACTGTTTTGGTCGATTTTTTAATAAATTCAGAATTTATTTCAAAATATGTTGTCAAAATGGGCATTTGAGCTGAATTTTTTTTAAGATGATTCTGATAAAACCAGTTTTTGCAGAAAAATGAAGTTAAAAATTTTTCATAAACGGCCAAGTGAAGTTATTAAACTGGGTTTATCTCTAGTCATATATATATTTTTTAATTTGGCATTAACAAGTTTTTTCAGTAATTGATGTTGATTTGTAGCATTATCTAATGTTCTCTCTCTCTCTCTCTATATATATATATATATATATATATATATATTGTTGTTGAAATGAGCACTTTTCGAAATCTACCTCCGCCTATAGGCCCAGCCGACCGGGATTTTTAATTACTTCAGACATATGACATCATAACTTGGAAATTTGCGTTTTCACATAAACAGTTGGCTAAAAATCAAAAAAGTGTCTAAACTTTTGCAATATACAAATTTTATTTTTTTTTTAGTTAAATTAAATATTATTTTATATTATGACCTTTATTTTTATTCTACATTGTTTAAAATAAATTTGAAAATAAGTATATCCATTTGTAAAACTCACATGTTCGTATTTTTCATTTCAAGGTTAAAAAACACCAGTGTCTAAACTTTTGCAGAGCACTGTACCTTTGTTGTTTCACTGTTTCTTTTGTTTAACAAGAAGCTTAATAATCGCAACTAAATTAACATAGTAAAAAAAAATTGTATAAAACCCCCTAAATTTGCAAAAACCAATTACAGAAAAGACAGATTATGTTTGAGTTATTTTGGGAAATAGAGATGAACGTGATATGATGGTAAATCTAAAACTTAAAGAACAGCAACGTTATATATATATATATATATATATATATATATATATGTATACTCGAATAGCCGCAGCAGAATTGCCAGAAAAGATAGTAGCAACTCAGGGGCCATAAACAAGGAACTGACAAAAGAAAAAATATCACTGGAAAAATGCGTAAATTGCTTAGTAACTATATCTATAAACTATTTATACTAAAAATAAAAAAACATGTCTTTAGCCAAGAATGGTTATGTTGCCATTTTCACAGTTCCTAAACTACAAATATAGATTTCAAAGCTATGTTATGGTGTAAACTTCTAAGCTGAATAGATTAAATTATCTACAATTCCGAGTCACTTGTTTTCTAGGTGACGAAACAATACTGAACCGTTTCTGTTGCAAGAAATTAACCATTGATTCATGGAATGGTTTCAAAGACTAGAATTATCATTACTAAAGCTAACCTCTTACATAGGTATGGTATTATTACTAAAAAAAGTTTATTGATAAAAAAAAACCCGTAAGATTTTTACAAAAAATAACTTAGAACATTACTGTTTGCATATAACGCCACTTTATTGCTTCATGAGATGTTAAATTCCTGTCCGTGAGATTTGAAAATGTCTGTGTTGTACATATTTATCCAGACACTCACTCGCTCACCAATAATAATAATAAAATTTCTACAATGATTTGACTATGATATCAAACACATTTGTTCAGTAGAATTCCTTTTTGGCGTAAAGAATTTTCCCTTATTGTTTGAGTATTTTTATTGCATAGCAGCATGCTAGGGTGAATTTTATTCTTGAAAAATACTCTGAGTCATCCATCTTTTCATATGTTCAGCTGACATTATTGGATTATTCATCATGAAACTATTTGTCCAACATATTTTAAGAATAATTTGCTATGGAAATGTGCCAATGTTTGAAAATATATACAATTTTATAGATAACCATTTTAATACAGAATGGTATTTTATCTCATGAAATAGGGAGAACAATTTTTAAGCAAATTAATCATTTGAAAGTTATTTTAAATATTAAAACAATGCAGATACAGTATTATTATAAAATATTATAAACTTTAACTTATTTATTATTTTTTTATTTTAATATTATCAACACTAAAATAATATGATTATTGCAATATTAAGAATATTTTTAAAAATTTAAACATCTTAAATATTTTTAAACAATGTAAATAATATATTTTCTTTAACCAAACAGAAGCGCCTAATTACAAAAACAGGAGTAACTTCTGCGAATTTTTTAAAAAAATTCCATGCGATTAAAAAAAGTGTATATTTGGATCTCAAAAATCCCCATTCTGAACATGACATTTAAAAAAATAGTATAAAAGTACTATTTTATACCTTATTTTTTTAGATTTCATACTTACAGGAGAAAGAAAAATAGCAATTGCTTACAAAATAAATCTTTCGAATTAGAAAGTAAAAGTGCGAAAAATAAACAATTAAATAAAAAAATTATTTTTTTTTAACCCTCTTTATCCCAAACCGCCCGAGACCGCCCGAGATATTTTAATTCGTATATTTCAGTTCCCACCAGAAAATTAAAACAACAATATTTGCTTTAATCAATAACAGAACATTCCGTATTTAAATAAAACGAAAGTAGCCATTGAATTTTTCTGGTGTGAAATGAACTACATAATTTCTAGAACGTGTTTTAGCATGGGAATTAAAGGGGAAAAAACTTTGATAGTCACAGCTGGATCCCCAATAATGCTAGTAGAATCTGATGTGTCTTGAACGAAAAACTGTAAAAATGCATAAATCGGATAGGAGATTCAATAACCTGTTTGCAATGCAGAAAAAAGTACCGTTTTCACCAATAATGAATGGGTAGTAATTTTCGGAATCCCTAAGCTAGAAATACAAATTCCTGAGATATGGGAATAAGGTAAACAACTATGCTGAATAATCCAAATGATCTAGAATTCTACATCTCGTGTTTTCAAAGTTACGAAGTGAAAATTAATCGTTCAGTTGCAAGCAATTATCCGTTGATTTCTAAAATAGTTTCATAAACTAGAATTATAATTACTAAAACTATCCTCTTTTGTTTCCATCTACTTTCAGAGATTTTACTTTTACTTACCTCATATTCTTCGACAGAAGCATTGCGTCTTTCAATTTATCAGTAGTAAGGATTTTTTTAATCTCTCACTTTCAAAGAACGGATAAATATAATTATTAAATATTACACACTTTTATTTATGTAAATCCTTTAAAAGAGGTATGTTGAATTTTGATAAATATTCGTCGTTCGGAAAAATTGTAAAAATATTCATATACGTATACATCAATGTATAACTGTAGAAAAAAAATAGAAACTGATATATTTTTTATATTAATTACGATTACATATCCCTAAATCATTTACATGTTCCGTGTTTTATTCATATAAGAAACGAACATTTTACAAAATTTAATTCAAAAATGTGTAACACTCCATGACATAAAAAACACACACACAGATGGTTTAATGATCCCATTCATCACTACGAGGAAAAAATAGATTAAAAAATAAACTGTGTACAAATGAAACCCTCGGAGCTTCGACAATGTTCGTCATTAATCAGTATTAAAGCTATAATCGACGGATTCTTAAATCCCTTTTTAATTTATTTTATCTCTTAAAAATTTTTGTAGCTTATACATTTTACAGAAATACAGACAGTGTTCCCGTTAAAGTCCATTTTCAGTTAAACAATTTCTGAACAGCAAGAGTTACAGTCTTAATTGTAGGGTCTAGGTGTAGTAATGTTGCCATTTGTTAATGTATGATACCGTCCATGGCGCCACTTAGTGGGAAATTACGGGAGTTGCATTCCTATCTTGAAAATGGAATGAGATAGGTAGTGAAACAAATCGATGTAAAAAGTGACATGTGATCATCGATTTTGTACGAAAAGAACACCTTGTGGGCATGAATGCGAAGAGTAGAAAAATTAAAATCTCATTAGTTGTTCGTGATTTCCTACACTGCGACTTCACGAACCATAAAATAAAGAAGACGGAATGATTATCTATCAGATAAATGTGCAGGGAAGTGTGCTTTGCAGATGACTATGATAAATCCGAAGATTTCAAATAAAGATATATTGTTACAACTAATCTAAAAAAAATGTTTTGTAGTTCGTAGATACAGTGTTTTACTTTAATTTCCAGACAATATATAAATATTTTTAAATAATAAAGGTCAAAGTTTAATTCTAGTATATTGATGATTTAAAAATTATACTTTTTGGTAAAAGTGTATAGGCCAGAACATTTCTGTTTTCACAATTTAGTCCAAGTCTAACCAACGACAAGCTGGTTGGAGACCTGGATTGAAAGTTTCTGGAAGCGCACACGATAAAAGCTTATAAAATCTGGCTTTGCCCCACCTTACCTTCCAGCCAACTAAGAAAACACAATATCTAATCAATGCTAGGCCTGGGTTTTTAGAAAAAATCATAGCAAACGCGGTAGCGTTTGGTATAATATGTTTAAAAAATAGAAAGTGCAAACAACTTTATAAAATTTCTGGCGAACCAGTTGAGATACGGCAGTGATTTTTTTTTTAAAAAAGATAGAACTCGACGAGAAGAATAAAATGATAGCATTCAAAAAATTACTGCAGCTTACAATAGTTTTTATTTAATTTTAAATAAAAAAATTAAGGCAAAAATTTTAACTAAGTCTAGCTAATGTTTTCGTGGATGGATTAACTTCGTTTTTGGTTTATTTTAATCCTCACGGTAAAACTTAAAACAGTTTTTTTCATCTTTATATGTTTGACGGTCAATGAGAAAATCGAATTTTTGTCTGAAATTTCAAGCCGAACAGAGTCTTTTTCTTATATTTGTTTCTTCTTGTAATTGTTGCACGTAAGTTTAAATGAACATAAAAATTGCTATGTATGTAACATAAATAAATAGATTAGATAAATCACGTGAAAAAAATACTTATTTGTTGTTATTTTCATGTATCATATTCACTATCTATTTTGACGAGCGAAGTGAAATATTTTTTTTTTATTTATTAAATTCTTATTTATTTAAGATACAAGCCGCCTCTGGCAAAAAGTTTAGTCTCTCTTAAATTTATGCTAGCCATTGTAATATGATACTTTTATTCATAATTTTATTTACTTGCTTATCTGAAGGTCCATATGATGAAATCAATAAATTTAGACAATCAAGGCAAGATTTTGCGGAAAAGTTCATTATCCTGTTCTGGTTGGTGTGTTTGGCGAATAAATCAAAAATGGCACAAAAGACCGAATCGCAGTTTTTTTTTAACCGCTAAAGCGGCGTAACCGTGTTTTTCCATCATGTAATATTTTATTTCAAAGACTGATTTAACACAAGATTGACATTAATATTATTATTTTTTAATTGTACAAGACAAAAAGATATGTAAAGTTATTAAGTACAAACGTTCATACCATACTTTACACAGTTATTATTTTATGAATAATTAGACATGAATGGAAAAATTTTCAGGACATTTAAAAGATAAGCGTAAAAATATGGTTTTAAATTTTTATAAACATTTATCTGAGCCTTTGAGACGTAAGGTAAGGGCGTACCGGTAAGAAATCTGGTTTGGCGCAACACAAGAGCGGTGAGTCGGGCGCTCCATGATGATTCGGATGTGAGAATTTGTCAGCTTTTTATGAAGGTACGTTGAATGATTGTAGGTCAATTAAATTATTACTTATTTTATGAATGTCTGATTAATATACATCTGTTTGCCAAAGCTTGGTGCTATTTTGGCTTCAAAAAGGGAGGGTATGTAAAATATATAAATAACTCTGAAAACAAACCTGGTGAACTTTAATTTTTGTTTTCGTACGAATTATTTCTGTTTCTATATTAAAATGCGGCTCAAATATTATATACGAATCACATTGGCGTTAATTTTTCCTAAAGCCAATTTGGCGAAAATCTCGTTTTGGAATACCCGTTACATATATATTTTTTAAAAGGTAATAACAATAGATAAAAAAAGATTTGTTTAATAACTATAGAACAAAACAATTTATATATTTAAAAAAAATATATTTATTAATAAATAAAGAACAACATCCGGGTTGCCATATCAAGCAAAATAACGACACTCTGGATTCAGTTAAATACTCCGATGAGCATATGACATTGGCGTCAGAAAAAAAAAATCGCCAACGTGGTGCGTAAATGACATCTGCGCCAAAAATACATTCCTATTTTATTTACATTATGTACGGTGCTACTTGATTATCAGGTCGACCAATTTCACCCATTTATAGAAATCGCCAAATTATTCAAAAGGAAAAATGTTGCCATTAAAAAAATTTAAGTTTAGAAAATTAATGAATTTAGGTTTTAAAAAAAAGTCATTAACGAAAAGGATTACTTTAATGCTGACGTTTACTTATGACGTCGAGACGTACCAAATACAAAATTTGATTTTGTCAGCTGATTTCGGACAAAAGAATACTAATAAAAGTTTTCATATTTTAATGCAGAATTTATTAAATCAAACCATAAAGAGATATTTGTAAGATATCGCATATGTGAATAACATTGAAGTATTTTAAATGTAATATTAGAATTTATTAAGGAGCATACAAAATATGGTACTTACGTATTAACGCCACCGCAGCAGAAGTTGCGCTAATGTGCCAATAAAGAGCAATCTTGTTCACACGCGCACAAAAAATGGCGTCAAAAATAGGCTAAAAAAGTACTAAAGTACTAAAAATGACGTCAAAATAAGCAAAAAATAGAAACATTAAAAAGGCACGAACAACAAGATCGCTCTTTATTGGCGCATTAGCTCAACTTCTACTGCGGTGGCATTAATACGTAAGAACCAAAAATATCAATGTTAGCGGAAATTTGTAAGAAGTTAAATGCTTTTTATTTAGCCAAATAATGTCGGCGGATATAACCATAAAATAACTTTAATAAAATATATTATATTTTTCTCAATATTAAGAGCTATTCGCTTATTGGCATAAAATTTATATTAAATAACAAAAGAACAAATAAATTAGTAAAACATTCATAAAAATAGAAATAAATAATCGAATTTAAAATCATTTGATCATTTAACAAACAAGCGTAGCGGATTTAATGTCAAGAAAGTGTAACATTGTATGTTCACCCATTATTGGCATATAATCTTACAGTTTGTCTATCGTTCTTTGGTCGACGGGATAATTAAATAGTACCTTAAATACATTGTTATCTCATGAGAAAAAAATGCTTGTGTATATGAAATAGTAAATAGGTTGCCAAAATATACGTTGCCAAACTTCTTTTCCCGCCAAGAATTTTTCGTTATGTACAACTACTGAAAAAGCTCCTTTATTTATTTACTTATAGTATTTTTAATAAAATGAAAGAAAAGCGTGCAAGTTAAATACATCTCACATATGTATTTTTAATTTATGTATTTTTTAATGAAAGTCATGTATTTTTAATAAAGCTAGTGACAGCTTTATATTTAAAATGAAATTATGGTGAAGGAAACCTATTTGGCGATTGTTTCGGGTAGATAAAATAAAAGTAGAAAAATAGCCGCCGGACATGTAAAAAGTAAAACAATCAGACCGGAGCTGTTGATGACAGTCACAAGACTTATACTGGTATTTATATAGGTATAATAGCAAAATTTGCAGCATCTCTGGTGTTAAACTAGGGCTCTCGAGGTAAGGCATTTGGCTGCTGAGCAGCGGGTAGAGAGTTCAAATCCCGTTTGGTGTAAATTCATTTTGTTTAAAAATGCTTTTGTGTTAAATTATTAGTCTTTCGGAAATATTCTTATGTTAATTGTTATTTAATTTCTGGAATTTTTCTTGTTCTGAATGTTTCATTCGAGAAATTACCTTGAATGTATTTAATTGGTATAGCTTTTTTAATTATTTTAATAAAGTTCTGTACTTTTTTCGTTCGAATCCATGGTTTATTTTTAATATCATGCATTTTATATGGCAATGCAATGACTATTTAAATTATTTTGATACATCAAAATTTTATGCTGGTATCATTTTATGAATTTTGGCAGCAGCAATTATTTTTCTTTTTAAGGTATTAGAAAATCTTCAGTTTTTTATCAAAAATTAAATGACTAGTATTAAAAAATGCTCTGATGAGCACCAAAAAAGGTAAATATGTTTTTAAGTATTAAAAAGTTTTTGACAAGTGCTTCTGTTAATTACTGAGCATGAGGAAGGACAAGGGATCCCTTCTTGGCTACAACTCACTTCAATGCCAACTTTGAAAAAATCATATTTGCGCGTTTTCCATATAAAAGAAATTTGCGGTTCTTTAGTAGAATTTTCCACCGTGCTTTAGATGTTAACCAGGGGTGTAGCCGTAAAAATAATATAAGATATATGCTCTAAACAGAGGGATATTCTAGAATGCGTATACTATAAGCTTTCTTGAAAAACAGTGGGTATATGGTGTTCTATTAAAATGTCCAGAAGGTATACGGCGTATAGCCTGCACTACATCCCTGATGTTAACTGCATTGTTCACTCTGCACTAATCAATTTTCTGTGCAATTATACACTTAGGGCATGCTTGGTAGCAGTGCATGAATCTGATACCTGCAGGAAGTTGGTATCTGACATTATGTCGCCTTCGCTTATATTTATGTCTAATTAAGCTGCATCTTTACTGGTTACGTCTTTACACTATACATTTTTGTAGTAACTGTGACTGATTTGTTTTCACGGAAAAAGCGCAAATACGATTTTTTCAAAGTTGGCATTGAAGTGTGTTGTAGCCAAGACGGGATCCCTTGTCCTTCCTCATGCTCAGTAATTAACAGAAGCACTTGTCAAACACTTTTTAATACTTAAAAACATATTAACCTTTTTTGGTGCTCGTCAGAGCATTTTTTAATACTAGTATATATATTCCCTGGCGATATAGGCCAGAAGAGAGTGCAAGGCAGGTTGAGCCAAAGTGTCGTGAAAGAAAACAGCCTAAGGACCCGTACAGGGCCAGATGACCAGAACACAAATGTCCCGTGGCCCTCACCGAAAGCGCCAGAAAAATTATGTTAATATAAAACGGGCCGGACCGACTGAAATTTTTAACGGGCATGGCTGGGTCGATATATAATATCACGTTTGGGAGGTTGAAAAATATGAAAAAAATCCAAATCGACATCTTTTTTTTAAATCAACTGAGTACAGAAAAAAGCCGGGAATGGAAAAGTTAAGCTAAATCAGAAGTTTAAAACAGAGGAAGGAGTTACTTACTTGCAGAAATCTTTTAAAACATTTGATTATTATAATCTTTAGAAGAAAGATGAAAATCTTTACATAAATCTTCAAATATGCTTTTCTAAATACTTTTTTTTCAACATTTCACGTCTTTAAACTTGTAGTCAAACACGCGCACACACATATATATAAATATACGTTAGATTTGTGAAATGTGTCCTGTCTTATCACTCAACAATATACAGCATAAACGACGCTCTCAAATTGAGTAACCCCCTGATGTAAAGAAACTCCATAAAAATTTAAAATAAGAAATTCCATTTCATATAACGTCAAGTAGAATAAAAGATATAAGTTCACTGTAAACGGGGACTCTGTGATCCATTTTCAAATACCTAGAATCATTTTAAAATCCTATCATATAAGAAATAGCCTGTAAAGTGGAATTCCTAGAAAGTCTGTCAATTTATTTTTCTATAAATGGTTATAACAAATGGGAAGTTCTCGTTTCGGATTATATTATCATTTTGAACTGTAAGAAGTAAAACTGATTGATTGTGCAGCGTTACTAGAAAAGAATTTAAGGGATGTTTTCTCGCATTTCCCGATTTAATTTTTAAAAGAGATGTAGTTTTGTTAATGGAAATTTCGATAAATGTAATTTTCGAGTAATTTAAAATATAGCTAATTATTCTTGAAATAATTTTTCATTTATTTTATTTTATTATTATCATTATTATTTTGAAATAAAAAATTCACACACTGATATTTAAATATTTTTTTTACATGTATAAATTTATACCTTTTATCTTGAACACACACACATATACAGGGTAGTTCAAAACTAGAGGAACAAACTGTTAAGAGAAGGGTGTGGGAAGCGTAAACGCTAGACGATTCGGAAACACATAGGAAATTAGGATCATAAATGCAATCCTAATAGTCTAAGTGTCGAGATCGCAAAAACCATATGTATCAAGCACAAAGAATTTTTTTTTGGAATGGGACACTGTAAAAAAGAAAAGTTGTATTTTTTACAGGAATCAATCATATTTTTTACAGAGAAAAATTGTTTTCTTGAAAACAGTTTTTTTTTTGTATAAAACAGATTGACTTTCATATTTTTTATATAAAACGTTGTGTTTTCTACAGGCAAAAACTTTTTAATGAAAAAATAATAATATTTCTCATAAATTAAACCGTTTTAAACTGTCGCCAAAATAGCAATTTTTTTCTGTCAATTTGAGGGGTTTTTTTTAGATTGCAGAAATACGGGAATCAAATGATCCATGTCAGAAAGATCTGAAGTGACCAAAACCAAATATGAAGTGACCATAAACCAAAAATTATTACTACTACTGGTTGACCTATAGATTTAGAATAGTGTTTTAATGCTGCCACTCTTCCATGTTTTCATAATCTTAATTGTAAGTCAAACACTATGAGCCATCCACTAGTAGTATTGATTTTTGGCTTATGCACCACTTCACTTTCGACAGACATGGATCATTAAATTCCCCTAGTTCTACCCTTCTTTAAAAAAAAATTCTTTTTCTTGTGCTTGATACCTTAGATTTTTCTGTTGTTGGCTCTTTAATTATTACATTATAAGAGGGTTGTTAGATGGATAATTAAGCTTATGAATTCGGATACCTTTTAAACTAACAAATGCATGAAAATTCTATCTGTATAAGAAGTAAAGTCCCTATAATTGAAAAGCTTTCAATTAAATTAAGAAAAATAAAATACTTTAACAATTAAATTTCTTTTAAAAGTATACAAATACATAATTTTTTTATAAATAATACAACTTTTTCAAAAGTATTTTTGCATACATTTCGCGCATCATTTTTTACATTTGAATGGTTTAAACAAACCAATATAATTTTTTTTATGAATACAAGTATTATATGCTTTCAAATGACCTAAAATGAAATAATAAAACTTGAAGATTCTTAGATATAGATACATTTAATTAAACTCGTAATATAGATTTTTTAATACAAAAAGTAATCGTGAATTCTTATTTTCTTATATTAGAACCATCATAATACGTGATTTTGTGCCTATATAAGTTTTATACATTCAGCAAAAATGTCGTCAAATTCTAGACAACAGTTTTTTAGATCTCGTGAGCGCAATGTTTAAAATTACCGTTTAAACAAAAATGATTTTAAATTTTAATTCAAATATCATAAAGACTCAAAGAGTTTTGAAAATAAATTCGGCTCTAATACGAATTTTGTATGAGGTTTGTTTGAGAATGTTTCTAAATATCATACTCAATTACAAATTATTTAAAAAAAATCGATATTTGTCAGCTTTATGGTATCTGCCTACTTTCAGTCACAATTTTTTTAATACAAAGGTTTTATCAAACATATGTGTTTTTAATTAAAACAGGGAACGAAACTTTGATTTCTTATACAAATTTCTTAATGGAATTTTGAATAACTTTTAAAATTAGGCAATATATTGTCAAAAATTATTAAAAAATTACGTTTGTTCCAAACCTTCTGTGAAGAAATTTATTCCATATATTTATTCTATATAATTTCCATTACTTTTATTTAAAGATAATAATAAAAATAAATAAACTTAAATGAAACTCTGAAAAAAATATTTATTTGTGACTAGAATAAAACACTAGATAGGCAGTATTGTTTTCGCAGATTGCCCTTGGCATATATACGCTTTTATTTAAATCTCCCTTTTAAAATGTACGTGTATAATACTACCGTGAAATACTACTAGAAATCAGGAATCTAGATTTTTATGATGTGCCGCTCTAGAGATATCAGAACCTTAAAAGTGCTATGTTATCAATAATGAAACTCCTTCATAAGGAGATTTCTAGCTCTTTTTATTCTGAACAAATAAATGTCAACCCCATTTCTATTGGAGAAATAAAAGATAATATATTTAAAATTCCGTAAACTCTAGATTGAGACACCAGAAAATCTAAGTTTACTTTTGTAAGCTCGAATTCATGATTATATACGATAATTCGAAGAGTTTGGGAGCTCACATTGATAGTGTTTTCCATGAATAATAGAACACTTTCCGTGTATAACAGCCCAAATTGTCTGCGGATATCAATCTTATAGACTATGTCAGAAATAGTCTTAGAAGAGCCTTTGCAAAGCATAATCTCTCTTTTAGAACCCGTCAAGAATCAAAAACCGACCTTATGAAAGACTGGGCTTTGTTACCAGAAACATTTATTGGCACATTCATAATCAGTGTGAGAGCTTGTTATGAGAGTTTTATAGCAGTGTACGTTGTTAGCACTCCATATTAAACTCACTTTTCCCCAGATAAATATTTTTTTCAATGATTAATGATTTAACACTTATTCATATGTTCTGTTTCTCAATTCACAATTAAAATCTTTTGCATATTTGTATGCTGCTGTATTCTTTATACTTTTGTAATATACAACTGTGCATAATTTCTCTGCAAAGCAGTAGATAGTCATGAGTTTTCACAGATTTTAGGTTCGTGACTTAGGGTCGTGGATATAAGGGTACAAGTTTGATTATTTTTAAAAAGTTAGTGCATTTTTAGTTTATAGTAGAACAAAAATATTTGCTTAGTTTGCAATTCAACATCTGGCGTTATTTATTTAATCAATAATTAAACAATCTTCAGATTATTTTTTTTCATATTTTAGACAAATCAGACAAAAATAATCAGAAAATCATTCAATGTTCACGAATGGTAATCATAAATAAAAATATTGTAAGAACAAAATTTTAAATCAATAAAGCTAGTTTCTGTAAAATTGACGAAATCTGTATACTTCTTAACTCATTATCTGTAACCCGAGGATAGTTACATGATTTTTTATTATTACAGTTAGGGAAGAAGTTCTAGGCATCCCAGTTCCTTAAAAAATATATTAGTAAAGTCAGAGATTTTTTTATTTACAGTGCAAACATTTAATTTTTTGATGGGGTTACTGGGCACATGAGATAACTGGGCAATATGATATTATGTATGTATATATATATATTTATATTTATATATAGATATATATATAGGAAGCAGGACATTTCGGTCCCGCCATTTCGGTCCTGCCATTTCGGTCCCGCCGTTTCGGTCCCGAGACATTTCGGTTCCGAGACTCTTCGGTCCCGAGACACTTCGGTCCTTAGCCAATTCGGTCCCAAGAAATTTCGGTCCCTAGCCGTTTCGGTCCCCAGACATTTCGGTCCCTTCTCCTGCAAACTGAAATTTTGTGAATTAAGATATAATTTTATAGGGAACATTGCAGAGTTTTAAACTGAAGGCCATAAAATTTTAGTATAATGCGATTATAAATGCCCGAAAACTGCACACACGTATAACTCTTGTACAAAATATTATAATTCACACAAATTTTGTATGGTAATCCTAATCATAATTGGTAATCCTAATGATAATTGGTAATCCTCATTCTCAAAACAGTCAGTAATTTTAATATAAAAATCAAATTAATAATTCATTAAACATATTTATTATTAATAACATGATTAATTTACATAATGAATTTTATTTTAAAATAAGCTCAATACATAATCCATTTTATATTCAATACATCAAAATATTTCCTAGTAGTTCTAAACTAAAATTTATCTTTTACTTGTTTATTTATTGTATTTTTAAAACTACAGAAATTTAAAACAATTAGTACAGTTAAATAAGATTTTTTTTTCTGGGAAAGTAAGAGCGAAAAGGTAATACAAATAAATAAATTAATTAATAAATTGAAGCTTAGTTTTGTCACTTAAAAATTTAAAATAAAATTATTAAAAAAATTATTATATAACATTTTAATATATTTTATTAAATTACATATTATATTTTATATGTAATATTTATATTATTATATTTTTAAATAATATTATATAAATTTTATGTAAATAAAAATAAAAAATAATTGTCTTATTAGAAAGAAATAGGCCAAGTTTCAATAAAATTAACTCACAAAAATTGTCTTCATGGCGTGAGAAGACTGTTAAAAAAAGCAATCCAAATAAATTCTATTATTAATTTTAAAAAAGGTTAGCGGAGGCAATTAAAAAAAAATCATGTCATGCCCAGTTACGAAATCACTATTGCTTTCGCAATGTTAATAATGGCAAGTAACTTATGAAAACAAATTTATAAGATGCAACTTTGTATTATAAAAATAATAATAAAAATAAAAAATTGTTCTTCAATAAATATATCTCATTCCCGAATTATTAAAGGAGAAGGTATAGACGGGTGATTTGAGGAAATATGTATATATTATAACTTGTATAGCACTGTCTAAATGAATTATTAATGGCATTTATTATCAAATTGGAAGGGAAAAAATAAGGACAATTTTTTATTATTTAATTAATTCTAATTTAAAGGTTCTAAAAAAATGTACGTAAACAGCCAAAAAAATATTTTTGGCAGTTTATATAAAATATTTTTTAGTTTATATAATTTATAGAAGTTCATATAAAATACTGATACTAATAATTAAAAATAAAATTTAAAATATTTATTCTGATAATAATAATACTATTAAAAGCAAAAGAGAATCCCCTAAATTTATATCACACCAAACAAAACTTTCAGCTCGTTGTGATTTCATTGTCACGAGTTATAAAAGTTTAAATTTATCGGACTCTTATATTCAACTTTTCATAAAACTTGTGGGGGAGAGGAGGGGGGAAATAAACATAAATAAAAAAAGACCCGAATAATGTTGAGCGTATACCATTTGGCAGGCCCACAACAATTAGAATCCGATTTATAAGATAGCGAGCAAAGTAATAACAAGGGACTGAAATGACTAAGGACGGAAATGGCAAGGGACCAAAGTCGCAGGGGACCGAATTGTCCCGGGACCGAAATGTCTCGGGACCGAAATGGCCAGGGACCGAAGTGGCGGGACCGAAATGTCGTGTACCCATATATATATATATATATATATATATATATATATATATATATATATATGTATAGCGTCGCTGTCCTTTAAGTTTTGACATTTGTCATCGTTGCACCCTCATATCTACTTCCCAAAATAACGTGTCCCAACTCAAACATAATCTGTCTTTGCGGTAATTGATTTTTGCAAATTTAGGGGTTTTTTTTACAAATTTTTATTACAATGTTCATTTAGTTGAGATTTTTCAGCTTTTTATTAAAATATTGCAAGTAATTTTATTAAGCAAACTATTTTTTTAAGATTAAGCATATTAATTCATTAATATTATTAAATATCAAAACGTATTTCCATGATGTTTCAAATATAAGACGGCTGTTCCCTTTAACCCATAAATGTCTCAGGAATGAGGTAAATGGATCATGTTGGTATCAGTTACCCAACAGTTATAAATCCTTTTTGGAAAGTACCTTACCACGGAATTAATTTCTTCGTTGATTTTTTCCAACAAGGAAATAATGTAATACCTTATCAGTATTACATAATAATTATTTTTAAAAATCATATTCGTGGTATCAAATAACGTTTCTGAAGTGAGATTGTCACACAGAGTTTATTTACGTCACAGATGAAGAGAGGGTGCATAAGACAAAATGAAATTATAAGGAAATTATCGAAGCCAATAAAAAATAGTTTTTTTCGATATTAAAACATAGTTACATTCTCAGCATATTTATTGTACATACTTTTATCAAGGCATATCAACAATTGAATGAGGTACTTATGTTCTTACGTAGCCATTTCTTCATAGATTTATCTTTTTCCTTTGTTTTTTTTCTAAAAAAATCCATATGCATTTAGTACTTGTTACCAAAAGAAAAATACAGAAGAAAACACTTAATTCCTATGTTTTTGGTATGGATAAATATAATAATTTCACGTTTAGTCCTTTTTTTAGACATCTTGACACAAAGGTTTTCCTTACAATGCAGTAGTTCATAAATAATTTACATGCCCAGGCTGATTTAAATAAAAAAAAAAATAATTAACTCTTTTATCACATAGGATCTCATATGCCATATTAAATAAAAACACGTGTGAAACACAGACCAATGTGTTGGTCAATAAAAGTTGGGTAACCCATAAAGAAAAAAAAATGATATACAGTGGTGGTCAAAAGTTTCCGACCACTTAGTTTCTTTGATTTATTTACCAGAAGGTTTCAGCAAAGAAGAAGCACAGTTGCTGCAAAAGTTAGGAATATGTGAATGACCTCTGACCACATGATCATGTTGATTGGATACTGAAGACGCTTCATGCAAAGGGGTAGAATTTGAAGTTCGCATGTGCAAAAGTTTCCGGCCACCCATCATTCCTTAGTGTTTTTCGATCGGTAAAGTGTTTTTTGGTCGAATTTTTGAAAGAATCAACGCGAATAGCATAGTTTAATGTCAATATAGAACAGTTCAACAATTATTGCTCGTAAATGAGTGATTAGTTTGATGCTCAAAGGCCTATCTTCTTGAGATATTGCGCCAAAATTATCGATTGGTAAAAATCGACAGTAAATAATATTTAAAAATGATATAAAGATGATCATGGCCTTTAGGACTTCATGAGGTCCAGAAAACCCCGGAAAATTTCTATTCTCCTGGACAGAATTATCATGAGAAAACATTTGATGTCCCATATAAACATGTCGTTGCGATATCACGCGACATATAGAACGCAGATATTTCTGAAATAAGTCGGTCTACCGTTTCAAGATGCTGACGTTATGCGGAACTTTATGGGAAATTCGGTGTTAAAAATTTTTTCAAAAGTAAAAAAAAAAGAAAAAAAAATCAACGTACCCAACTGGTAATTTCCAAAAAACACAAAGTCTGGTCAAGTGAAAACTGGCCAGAAATACTACTTTTCCATCAATCGAATTCAAACTTTTTTGTGAGGAATGGTAGACACGAATTCCAATGACCTAACAAAAAAAGATGTGATTCGACCTATGTTATTCCTTATTGAAGCATGGCGGATGATATGTTATGCTGTGGTAAGTATTTTCTTCAAAAAGTGTTGGTCCGTTACTTGAAGTCCACGCAACATGAATGATGCAATGTAAAAGGATATCTTGCAAGATTATTTGCTTCCTTATTAGAGGAAAATTTTTGGTCGCAACTATTTGTTTTAATATGATAATGGCTACAGAATGTATACAAGACTCGAAAAACAATGGATTTCGCACGAAAAAATTCGCTTTTACAAATGGTCAGCCTGAGCGCCCGACATGAATCCAATAGAAAATCTTTGGAAAGAAGATGGTAAACATGTGCGGAGCTATAAATTTTCCAGATCAGCCAAAATTTCCAAAAAAATCCAAGAATGTGGAACAAAAAGTACCATTGACAATTTTTAACCGCTTATTGTATGAATGTCACGTAGCTGCGCCGCAGTACTAATTACTAAAAGTATGGTGAAATAATACTAGTTCTAAATGTTGATTATCATTGTAATTTTATGTTACAATGCCATTTTTTTCCAAACTTGCGAAATTCGCCGGAAACCTTTGAGAACTTTGCGTTTTCATTGTACTTAATTTTGTAAACTAAATTTATTGATATTTATATGTTATTGCATAAATAAGCTCCTAACTATTATGTCAATTAAATGTATAAGTAGCACTTTGAGATTCCTCTTCATATGGGAATAAGGTACCCTGGGGTAATAACGACACGTTAAGGTTCTACCAATTTTCACGGCTTAGTTTAAGATTGTATTTTTCAAACAAATGTAGGATCTGATACAGCAACTCATTGACTATCTATATAAAATAAAATAATTTAACAGATATGTATTCATAAAATGTAATGGCGTTTTTTCTTGACCAATGCTATTTGGCGTTAATACCCACCTATATGGGTAATAACGCCATGCAAACAAAACTATAAAATAAGATGGAATAATGGCATGTAGACTGCCCAATTCTAAAAATACAAACTCTACAGCCCTAGAAATTGACAAATTGCAATTTTTTCGTGACTCTGAAAGGAAAAGAAAGCTGTTGTGGTGGCGGGGGGAGGAGGCAAAAGAATATCAGATTCTAAGCTACGTTTTGCTTAAAAATGACCATTTAAATAGAATTATTAGAAATATTGCACGGATTATTTGAATCAGTATTTATATTCCCATGTATGCACTCTATGCGATAGAAAATATTGATTTTTTTGTGAAAGTGAAAGAAAAAGGAGTGAGGAGACTTCCAACAGAATATAACACCCTGTGACTCTCTTTGCTTAAAAAGTCCCGCTTAAATATGATTATAAGAAACATTGCATGGTTTTAACCATTCATAATGTAATATTTAAATCATGTGAAGTTTTAAAATAACTGGAGTTATATGTAATAAATATTTTTGATAAGCCTTAACTGCTGTTAGCGTCTCACATACCTCTGAGTTTTTCAAGTTTCAGAGTTTAACTTGCAAGTTTTAGTTTAACTATAGATACCGGGAAACTTTTGTTTCATTTGGAGTCCTATTACTATCTCTAGAAACTTTTGAATAACTGAATTTTATTTATAATAGTCCTGTGTATAATGTTCAATACAAAAATAACATTCTAGAAGTTAATTTAACATTTTATTCATCGTTAGATTAAGCGGTCTGACAGGCCGCTCACAGTAAGTTATGCGACAATTTTTGTCATAGCAGTTAAGGGTTAATACTATTATAGTAATCTAGTAAATATTTTTTAACCCACAACTCCACACTAATGCGGATTCTCCAAACCTACAGTTAAATTGTCGACGTTTTAAAGAGCATGCTTTAATAAATTTTTAATAAATTGAATAAAATTGTTATTTAAATATATTATCCCAAAGAGATCTCTTATTCAATTTTATACGTAATTCATATGGTTATATGTCATTATCTCTATATTAGCAACAAAATTAACCGTTAACTGCTGTTAGCAATCTGACTGAACACTGTACCCCCCCCCCCCCCCAAAAAAAAAGCTTTTAACTTGTATTTTCCAGTTTAACTATAATTACAACTGAAATTCTCTTTCGTTTGGAGTTCTCGTAATATTATTAGAAATATTTGAATAGTTTAAATTTAATTAGAATTAATTCTGTACTAAAAGTTTAGCGCAGGAACAGTATTCTATGATTTTTAATGATGGATCGCATTTTAAACTTTAACTAATGTTACCGGTCTAGTAGACCACTAATTTTCTTTTAATTTTTTAGTTTAACTTGTAATTTTCAATTTAATTGCAAACACTACCAAAATTTTGTTTCATTTGGAATTTTAGTACTATCACCAGAGACTAAATATGTGAATATTAAGTATAATACTCTTGTATAAAAAGTTTAGTACAAAAACACAATCTTATGAGTTATTCCCGACTTTTATTCATCTTTCAATTTTGTGGTCTCACAAACCGCATCACATTCATACGTTACAATTTCTGTCACACCAGTTAAAGGTTAAATTTATAAAGTTTTGAATAACCGAACGGTGAGAAAGCGGACAGTTAAAATTTCGCACTCAATTGAACAATCCAGTGGAAATTTAAAACTTGATTTTGAAGATGTTCGAATTTGAATCTCGAAAACATTTTGATATAGTTTTATTTACAAGAGTTAAAAATTATTTTTTTCATTAGTAAAAAAAAAAAAAATAATAATAATAATATAATAAAAAATAAAATAGAGAGATTATTTTTAAGTATTGGGCACCCCCCCTTTAATCTTACCGATTCAACAATGATGATAATGCTGTCCTATTTTAATATATAAACCCCCTTCGGATATAGTTCGGCCACTGTTGGGAATCAACCGGGGTAATAACGCCAATCACTGGCGTTATTACCCCGGGATACTTATTGCGCAGTAAATCCTAAACTACAAATTATCTCGAGAAGATATCCAAAATCTTCTACAACAGTTTGAAAGTACATGAAATACACTAAAAATTTATGTAATAAACAATGTATTTCTGGATAAAAAATATAGTCTTCAGATCAAAAACCTTATCTCGCAAATTTTAGATTAAGGGTTAATTTTAATTGCTTGTAAAAACAATAAGACCTAAAAATGAAACAAATTAACTTGAAGCTGTTTTTTGCGATTTATATGATTCAAAACCCTTCTGCGCGGAGCATATGTGTGTCTTTTACCTGATTATTTCATAATTATGCAAAATATAAGCACTTGGCGTTATTACCCCAGGGTACCTTACTTAGAAATTAACTAAAAATTATTTGCTGGCTTAAAACTTTTGACCGCCAGTCTATATCTACATCTATATTGCAAAGAGGTAAAGTTTGTTTATATTTAGGGGGTAGTTTCAGGAAATCCTGAGCAGATTTCAAAAATAGTGGTACCAAAATGACGTTGTTCACCCCAAATAAAATAGGGGTTATATCTTATGTCGATGCCACTAATCCAAAGGGTGCAGGATCAAAATAGGTTCTAAAAATGTAATATTTGTGTTACTGAAGTCCTAGAAACATAAAATTTGGCATTTTATTTACTTATATTATATATATGGTCTCTAAGAATATTTTCTAGAAAATATGAAATTCAAAAGGTGTGGAAAAGCAATCCAAAATGTTCTAAATTGGTTTCTAAGTAACGAATCGATTAAAAACTAATGATGTTAAAATGATGAGGATAGTGCTTGCTCCAACATAGTTTATATTGGCCGGGAGCAATACCTGGCAATAACCTTATCGAGTTCACGGATGAATATCTAGAAATAGTTAAATCTCGATTCGCAAATGAAAATGCAATCGGTGAGCCAAGTCATATCTTGGTGGAAAAGATCTAAAATCTCTATAATAGCTGTGGTCTCGCAGGTTTACAATTATGTTATTCTGCTCCAAATAATCCATGTCTTCATCACTTTGGCTGCTGGAAAAAAATAATGTTAAACCAACTGGTCAACCGATAAAATAGATTTTTAGGTGTTCTTCACTTAGATATGACTTGGCATACCGATTGCGTTTTAATATGCAAATCGAGATATACCTAATTCTTCATATTCATCCGTGAACTCAGTGCTGCCTCCGGCTCAATCTTACATCAATCACACTAACCCAAAGTGGGTGCAGAAGTAAAGAACTTTCTAAAAATGCGATAATTATGAAAAAGAAAGGTCTAGAAACGAAAAATTTAGATGCTAATTAGTTATATAAATGGTCTCAAAGAACGTTTCCTTTAAAACACGAAATTTAAAAGGAGTGAAAATGTGCATAAAAGCGTTCGAAAAAACGTTATAAATGACTATCTCTGCGCAATCTCAAAAAGTACCAAAAAATAATTTGTCAAAATGATGGTGACAGCCATTGCTCTTATATAGGCTTTGCGTTATATTTATGTCACTACCACCTCGGGATTGCAAAAGCAAAATACATTCTAAATTGCGGTTTTTTAATTATAGATCTATAGACATACAAATTGGCATGGTGGTTACTTATAAGATATAAAATATCTGTAAGAATATTTCCTTAAAAAATCGCAATTTAAAAGGGAATAGAAAAATAATTAAAAAAAAAATGGAATTGTGTTTTTAAAGCAATTTTAATAAATACTGGACCAATTTAAATAATGGCGTGAAAATGATGGTGGCAACATTGCTGCAGTATAGGATATATTTTATGTAGGGTGTCTTTACCCCAAATACAATCTAAAGGCACCAAACGTTTTAAAATGCAATTTTTTGGTGCGTTCGTAATTATGTAAATACGTAGCACCTATAGTTGTTGTTCAGTCCGTCCGTCTGTCCGTCTGTCTGTCCGTCTATCTGTTTGACTGTCCGCATATAACAACGCAAAAACTACCCAACCGAATCTTTTGAAATTTAAAATATACATTTTTTACATAATTTTGTCGAGTCATTTTAAATTTTATGAGAATCGGATGGATAGATCAATTACAGGGACGATCAAAAGTATTCCGTTACATTACGGTCAATGGGGAAAAATGTTTCAAATGCATTTTAATCGCTTGAAATTTAAAATACATACTTATTACACAATTTTGTCAAGTCATTTCAATTTTTTTGAAAATAGGATGCATAGATCAAATGCAGGGACAATCAAAAGTTCTCCGTTACATTACAGTGAATGGAAAAAAAAGTTTCAAATGCAATTTAAGTGTATTACACTCATTCAAACATAATAATATTGATATGCATCATAAAGTACGTATTATAATATATAATTTGCATAATCTGTGGTGCAAAGAACATTTGTTATTGATTTACAAGGCCACACAAAAGTATTCCATTACATAATGAGTATAGGGAGAATATTGTTTGGTGCGCATTTTAATTGTAATTAACTATTTACAATTTTATGAGATTGATATATGAAAGTGATATTTTAAAAACTGCACTATTGTACGAACGCATCTCATTTGCTACGCTTCACGTGCAATTTCCAACTTGTTGTGTTATTGAAGGAGGTTGTTTCATGAAATTTGGAATGGTAGTTACTTGTTAGATATAAATGGTATCGAATAACATTTCATTGAAAATGGATGAAAATGCACAAAAAAGAATAAAAAAAGCCGATCTGTGAGCAATCTCAGATATGAATTTAAAACTTGTCATGGTAATTACTTGCAAGTAGAAAATTTCTCAAAAAAGAGTTTCGAAAAAAAACAAAATTTAAAAGGGATGAAAATTCCTGAAAGGCGTCCTGAAAATGTTTTAAATTGCAATTTCTACTTTCAGGAAATATCAAAAGTAATGGTTTCAAATTGATGGTGATTGTCCCTGCTTCAAAAAAGGCTGCAAAAATAAAAAGTGTTCTAAATTGCGTTTTTTTTTTTTTTTTTTTTTTTTTTTTTTTTTTTTTTTTTTTTTGTAGAACTTGATTTGTTTAACATTTTGAAATTTAACACGGTAATTACATAAAATATGCAAATATTTTCTAAGAATTTCAAATTTAAAAGAATGAATTGAACAAAAAGCGTTCGAAGACTGTTCTAAATTATAATTTTTACCCCTCTTTTGAAATGCCATACCGATTTAAAAAAATAGTTGTTGAAAATTGGTGGTAATAGAACCTGTTCAGTTATAAGTTAAACATTTCAGTGATATTAATGAGAGAACCTTGCGATTTTTGACTGGTTTGTCAAATTTCTGAAAGATATATGGGGAATTATCCTCAAACTCCAAATGTGTAAATAAAATACCATAGGTCATATGTTTCCATGAACAGTTTTTTTGTCAAAATTCCTTAGGGAACCGTCAACAAATTGAAAAATAGCCAATACCCTTTGCATAATCCTGAACTAATGCAGCTCAAAACTAATGCAGAAAAATCTTTCAAACTGTAGATTATGATTAAATAGGATACTGTAATAAACTTTGTTCATTTTGTATGAGAATAGCATGTGTACTCATATAGAAATTAAGGTTTTTATAATAATTATAAAATATATAAATTATAGTAACAAATTTTTTGTTTATAATTTTCAAAATTAATATAAAATAAAGTTCTTTAGAGAAAACATGACAAATAATATTGAACACAAAACTCGCTAGTGAGATTTAAAAAATTATAAAAATGTATGAATTCTTCATTACATTATTTTTCTGCACAAAAAAAATCTGGCTTTGTTTAAATAGTTTACATAAATAGACATATGTGTTTGTTTATAAACTGCAAAATATTAATGGCACTTTTATTCTTTTCTTTCATTTATTTTATTTTTATTTTTAATTTTAATATTTTGTTAACACACATTGGGTCAGATTGTTTTATTCTAATTTGTATAGTAATACTTAAGGTATCCGCAAACCTTCGTAGGTGATTTAAAATTTTTGAAATTCTCCTTTTGTTATAGTTTTATCAGTACAAAAAACCCTGAACGGGTTAAAAGCTTGTGACGCAGCACTTTATCTTATATATCTAAGAATTTTAAATTTGGGACTTAAAACTAATGATATCAAAATTTATGTGACGCTATGCTATTAATTAATGTATACATATATTCAAATTTATTCATTAAGATTTTATCAATTACATCTTTCATAAATTCAAAATATGAATCTTAAAAGATATGATATCAAAATTTAAGTGACGCCTTGACGAGGCTTTAAACAATGTTTTAAAATTCCATTTATTTATTTATTGTCTACATACATTTTCATATCTAAACAATACTTTTCATTTTCCAATACACTGTTAAATACATTACTTTCACTGAATATATATAATGCACTGAAATGTATTTATTTGAATAAATAGATTTATCTTTTGGGTTACCCTATCCAAAATCAAAAATAACATTTGAATAAATATTTTTTGCGTCATTGTATCCAAAGTAAGTTAAATAGATGCAAATAGATACAATGACGCAAAAAATATGTATTCAAATATTATTTTTGATTTTGGATAGCGTAGCCCAAAAGATAAATCTATTTATTCAAATAAATACATTTCAGTGCATTATATATATTCAGTGAAAGTGATGTATTTAACAGTGTATTGGAAAATGAAAAGTATTGTTTAGATATGAAAATGTATTTAGACAATAAATAAATAAATGGAATTTTAAAACATTGTTTAAAGCCTCGTCAAGGCGTCACTTAAATTTTGATATCATATCTTTTAAGATTCATATTTTGAATTTATGAAAGATGTAATTGATAAAATCTTAATGAATAAATTTGAATATATGTATATATTAATTAATAGCATAGCGTCACATAAATTTTGATATCATTAGTTTTAAGTCCCAAATTTAAAATTCTTAGATATATAAGATAAAGTGCTGCGTCACAAGCTTTTAACCCGTTCAGGGTTTTTTGTACTGATATCAGTGCTTTTTTTAGGTTAATAATAAAAAGATAAAAACAAAAAATTAAAGACTAATGCAAAGAATTCATTTTCATGATTTCTGAGCACCTTTAATTACCCCTCCCCCACCCACTTAAAAAAAGATATTTCATATTTTATTATTAATATATGCTGTGCTACTTGATTTCGTTAAAAACAACTCTGTAGTAAAGTACGTTAGTATAAGATAAGAAAGTAATGTACATTCAGCACTGTATTTCTAAGAAAGGATTTCATAATCTATGCTGTATGTATCATTTCTCATTCTAGTTAACAATGTTTATTCTTTACACATGATGATACATATACTGCAGATGGATTAAAATGATCAGGAATACAATATTCAGAATGTGCTGGAAAGTATTTCATAATCTATGCTGCGTGCATGATTCTTATTAACTAGCAAAAGCCATGCTTTGTTTGGATTCGCGAAGCATTTTTTTTTTATAAAGCATATATTTGAAAGTAACAGTAATTTTTAATATTATTTTTGCATCTTTATTAAACAAAAACGTTATTTTATGTTTTGGCGCATTTTAATTCTACAAATGTAAGTTCAGCCAAATAACTATCAATTTCCTAGGAATTTTCTATTTATGATGTAAGACTGGCATAAAAAAATATTTTCGAAGCAAACTTTTACAAAATATTTTTAAATTTTCAACTAAAAATTCTTTTAAAGATTTTTTTTACAATTTCTAGTAGCCACTGGTGTTTTTTAAAGTTGTTTGAAATATGCATGTTTCCAATCTTTGTAATTAACATCAAATAATCTTTGATAGCTATTTTAGAATAATATATTTGAAGAAAGCTTGAAGAAAGTTACTTCTTCAAAATCTTATTTTCTGGAAAAACATTTGAAATCTGCTCTCGTCAATACTATGAATTTTTAAGTGTAAAACTTTTTAGTCTAATTTCTTCGTTTTTATACTTGTTAGTGCATGAGAATTTTTGATATTAAAGAATTTTTCGCAAGGAAGATTTCTATTGAATGCTTAATTTTGAAGGATTTTCACTCTTGACAACGTTACGTACGTTTTTAAGCCAATTGGTGCCTATATATCCTCAATATCTACAACTGCTTCATCTAATGTTAAACCTTGGGATTTATGAATTGTAACAGCAAAAGCTAACTGCAGAAGAAATTCTTTCCTTGAGCAATTTATGCTTCCATATTTCCAGAATTCAATTACAGTAGACTCCCTCAAATCCGCAACTCTCTAAAATCCGCACATAATTTACGGATGTAAACAATGAAGCATTCAGTTCAGATATAAGGACAAAATTTTACTTTTTTTGTTTTATATCAATTCCAAATGTATTTTAATTTGTAATTTTTGTTACTATTACTGTCTTAATGTTTTCTCTTGAAGGAAAAATAAATTTATTTCTGAAAAAATTCAAGATATTCCTGTTATCAATGATAATCATAATCTTACCAAATATATATGTCTTAATCAAGCTTTTTTTTTTTTTTTTTTGTCACTAAGTGTGGCTAAACCTGGAATAAAACCTCCTTACTTTATTATTTTGATCTGAATTAGTATTGTACATTATTTATGAGGCAAGTTTCATTGAATAATTTATTCAAAATATATTTCATCTTTATAATGAACACTTAATCATACATTATTAATTAGACCTTTGTTTTTAATATTTTAATCATTTTAAAAATGATCTAATTTTTTATTATTTTAGTTTATTACTTACTTTAATATTTTATTATATTGTAAGCATACATTATAATTTCAATTGGATTATTAATTGCATTCAAATTACTGTTTAAAAAATGTAAACAAAGCAATGACCAGAAATCCGCAAAATTCTAAAATCCGCAAAATCTCTGGTGTCAAGCTGTGCGGATTTGAGAGAGTCTACTGTATTGGGGGAATTGGTACGCACCAATTCTTTTAAGTTAAATTATTGTAGTATTCAAATTTATCCATGATTATTCGCGGTATCTAGTCTGGTGGCTTGTGATTTTCTTTAATACGTGCAACAAAGTCTAAAGTCCCGTTCACTAAACCTTTTTCGGTCCACAAATAAGAACGTAACATTACTTTCGATACCAATGATAAAGTAAGAAATGGTTGAAGTCCACTTGTCATTTCTGAATCGGCCAACTTTTCCTTTAGTACATTTATAAAGAGCTTGAATCGAGGCAACAAGTTCACGCAATTCTTTTAATTTTTCATTTATATAACAAATTTAACAATTCATTTTATTTGTTTACAATTCTTTTGTTTCCACTTTACAAAAAAAAAAAAAAAAAAATCCATAATACAATTCTTTTAAAATGTTTAAGGGTCATTTGTGCAAACGATTTTGCTGAATAATGAAAACATATTTTATTTATTAAATTAATCGTGATTCTATCTATTATCACTTACTCCATGATTTATATTTTTTTTCTGAAAATATACGCGTTTCATTTTTTATTTATTTGCTAAAATGCGTCCGTATTGGAAATGCATGTAAAATAAATTAATTAAAATAATATTTTTTTAACGTTTTACTGTAAAAAAAATTATATTCTGCAAATCTACAGATCATATTTTATTTTTGTGTTTAATTTGAAGTCAAAATATTGAATAGTTTTTTTGTAAAGTGTACGACAAATTGTAATTTGAGTGGCCTAGTAGAGGATTCGCTTCGCTCATCCTAATTATGTTTCAACCTTTGTATAGGTTGGTAATATTGCAGATTGATTAAGACTATATCCGTTACAATATTCAGAATATGCTGGAAAGTGTTTAATAATCTATGGTGCACACAGGTTTTTCTTTCTTGTTAATTATGATTTGTTCTTTATATAGAGTGGTAAAATTACTGCAAATGGATTAAAATGATAGGCTTACAATAATGAAAATGTGTTGGAAAGTGTTTCATAATCTATACTGTATGTGTAACTTTTCATTCTTGTTAGTTTATTTATGTTTTGCTGTTTGCACAAAACATATATAAACTAACAGGGGGGGGGGAGAGATTTGGATGGGAAGATTACTGTACAAAGATGAAACTGATAGGTTTAAAGCATTCAGAATAAAATGGGAAGTACAGTAGACTCCCTCAAATCCGCAAACCAGAAATCCGCAACTCTCTAAAATCCGCACATACTTTATGGATGTAAACAATGAAACTTTCAGATTGGATATTTGGACAAAATGTGATTTTTTTTAATTTTGTATCAATTCCATATATTTTTTAATTTTCTCAATAATACTATATTCATGTTTTTTTTTTTTTTTTTTTTTTTTTTTTTTTTTTTTTTTTTTTTTTTTCATGAAGGAAGAAAAATTAAAAAAAAAAAATCAAGATATTGCTGATATCACTGATAATCACAATTTTCTTACCAAATATATTTATGCATTAATCAAGATTTTTTGGTTACTAAGCCTGGCTAAACTTTAAAAAAAAAATCCTTATTTTATGATTTTGATGTGAATTAGTAATGTACTTTTATAAGGCAAGTTTTGTTGAATAATTTTGGAAAAATATATTTAATTTTTATAATGAATATTTAATCATACACTATTGATCATTAACTTGATCTTTGCTTTTAATATTTTAATCATTTTGAAAATTATCTAAATTTTTATTATTTTAATTTATTACTTATTTTAACATTTTATTATATTGTAAGTATTCATTATAGTCCTGAATGCACTATTAATTGCACTCAAATTACTGTTTAAAAACGTAAACAAAGCAATGACCAGAAATCCGCAAAATTCTAAAATCCGCACAACCTCTGCTCCCAAGCTGTGCGGATTTGAGGGAGTCTACTGTATATAAACATGTTAAAGGAAAATTTTTTACTCTCGTTAATTATGCTTTGTTTTTTTGCACAGAATGGTAAAATTATTGTACATGAATGACAATAAGTTTACAATATTCAGAATGAGTCAGAAAATGCATCATAATCGATGCAGTATGCATGACTCTTCATTCTTGTTAGTTATGTTTTGTGGGGTCATCAAGGCTTCTTGTTAGTTATGTAAGGGAGGGGGAGGAGTTTGTATCGGGTTTAAGATTTTATTAAAATTTCCATGCTCTAGTCTGTACGTATTTACATAATTTTTTTTTCTAAAAATCTTGATTTGGTTAGATAATTGTTTTTTTTTTTTCGGGTTTGAATCTCGATTCAGTTTGACTTAAATTGGAATTTTCATGTTCTTGCCGAGTTGCATTTCAAGTACTAGTTTTCAATTCTGGTCAGTGGATGGGGACAAAAATTACTTTGTCTTTCTTGAACAGATTTTTATTTCCTAATTTTTTTATTTTACTTTTTTTTTGGGGGGGGGGATTAGATTGGGTTTCAGGTTATTCTGATCGGGTTTGAGATAGACTTCTATTGGAATTTCCATGATCTGGTCAATACATATCGACATAAATTGTTCTTTTTTTTCTAAAATCTCGATTTCATTATTATTTTTTTTTTTTTGGGGGGGGGGGATTGAATCTGGTTTCGGATTGACTTCAAATGGAATTTTCAGGTTCTTGTTGAGTTGCATTTCAAGTATATTATTTTGTCGCAGATAAATTGGGTTACAATTGGAATTTTTTTTTTTTTTTTTGGGGGGGGGTAGTGTTTGAACTGGGTTTAGGATAGATTTCAATTGAAATTCTTGTCAGTGTATGTGGACAGAAATTATTTGGTCTTTCTTGGACAGACTTGTGTTTCCATTGTTTTTTCCTTTTCGGGTTTGGATTAGGTTTCATGTTAACTTTCAGACTCTTGTCAGTGTGTATCGGCAGAAATAATTTTCTCTTTTCCGGATTAGGTTAAGGTTCGATGGAAATTTTTTTCAGGTTTCAATCAGGTTCAATTTAAATGGAATTTTCAAGTTCTGGTCAGGTTGCGCTTTAATGGAAAATATTTTGTCCTGTATAGATACTGGGCTCCGGTTGTATGGAATTTCCTTTTTCAGGTTCAGATTAGGTTTAAGATAGACTAATTGGAATTTCCAGATTTCTGATCACGCATATCTATGGAAATTAAGTTTTCTTTCCCAAATCGAGATATGGTTGGATATATTTTTTTTTTTTTTGGGGGGGGGGGGCGGTTGAATCTGCTTTCGGTTTGACTTCAAATGTAATTTTCAGGTTCTTGTTCAGTTGCATTTCAATGTATTTTATTTTGCAGCAGATAGATTGAGTTACTCTTGGAGGGATTTTTTTCTTTCTGGTTTTGGATTGTATAGGATAGATTTCAATAGGAATTTTTCGATTCTGGTCAATGTATGTCAATGGAAATTATTTTGTCTTTCTTGGACAAATTTATCTTTCCATTAAATTTTTGTTGGTTTAGAATGGGTTTCAGGATAACTTGTAGGTTCTTGTTGGCAGACTTGTATAAAACCAAAAACTTTCTGCAAATTAATTTTATGTTGGGTGTAATTCGCATTTTTTGCGCAATTCATGGTCATCATTCGTGTTTTTTATGCGATTTATGAATTTAATTTGCATTTTTGAGCAATTTATGGACATAATTCCCAATTTTTATGCGATTAATGAATGTAATTTACATTTTACATGATTTATGGACGTAATTTGCTAGTTAGACATAATTTGCGTTTTTTCAGCTTTCTGTCGACGAAATTTGTGTTTTTTAATCGATTTATTGACGTTATTTATGTTTTTATAGGATTTATGAATGTAATTTGCTTTTTTTACCAATTCTTCGACGTAATTTGCATTTTTTGTAATTTATGAACGTTATTAGTGTTTTTTTGCACGATTCATGGAAGTGATTCGCATTTTTTGAGTGATTTATGAATGCAATTCACGTTTTTATGCGTTTCATGGACGTAATTTGTGTTTTTTGAGCGATTCATGAATGTAATTTGCGTTTTTTATGCAATTCATGAATGCAAAACATTATTCGCTATTTTTATGCGATTTATAGACGTAATTTGCGTTTCAGCTTTCTGCTACCAAAATTCGTGTTTTTTGAGCGATTTATGAACATAATTCCCGTTTTACTACACGATTCATAGACATAATTTGTGTTTCTCATACAATTTCTGAACATAATTCTCACTTTTTTAAACAATTCATGGACGTAATTCACGTTTTGACGATTTGTGGACCCAATTCGCGTTTTTTAAACTATTCATGGGCATAATTCGCGATATTTATGCGATTAATGAATGTAATTTACATTTTACATGATTCATGGATGTAATTTGCTATATTTATGCAATTCGTAGACATAATTTGCATTTTTTGAGCTTTCTGTCGACGAAATTTGTGTTTTTGATCAATTTATTGACGTTATTTGTGTTTTTATAGGATTTATGAGTGTAATTCACTTTTTTTACCAATTGTTGGACTTAATTCGCATTTTTTGCAATTTATGAATGTTATTAGTATTTTTTTGCATGATTCATGGAAGTGATTCGCAATTTATGAGTGATTTATGAACATAATTTGTGTTTCAGCTTTCTGCTGCCAAAATTCGTGTTTTTTGAGCGATTTATGAACATAATTCCCGATTTACTAAACGATTCATAGACATAATTTGTGTTTTTCATACAATTTCTGAACGTAATTCTTACTTTTTTAAACAATTCATGGATGTAATTCTTTTTTTACCAATTGTTGGACTTAATTCGTATTTTTTGCAATTTATGAATGTTATTAGTATTTTTTTTGCATGATTCATGGACGTGATTCGCAATTTATGAGTGATTTATGAACATAATTTATGTTTCAGCTTTCTGCTGCCAAAATTCGTGTTTTTTGAGCGATTTATGAACATAATTCCCGATTTACTACACGATTCATAGACATAATTTGTGTTTTTCATACAATTTCTGAACGTAATTCTCACTTTTTTAAACAATTCATGGATGTAATTCACGTTTTGAGTAATTTGTGGACCCAATTTACGTTTTTTTATGCAATTCGCTTTTTTTGAGCGATTCATGGACATAATTCGAGATTTTTATGCGATTAATGAATGTAATTTACATTTCACATGATTTATGGACGTAATTTGCTATACTTATGCGATTCATAGACATAATTTGCATCTTTTGAGCTTTCTATCGACGAAATTTGTGTTTTTTGATCGATTTATTGACGTTATTTGTGTTTTTATAGGATTTATGAATGTAATTCGCTTTTTTTACCAATTCTTGGACGTAATTTGCATTTTTTGCAATTTATGAACGTTATTCATGTTTTTTTGCACAATTCATGGAAGTGATTCGCATTTTTTGAGTGATTTATAAACGTAGTTCACGTTTTTATGCAATTCATGGATGTAATTTCCGTTTTTTGAGCGATTCATGAACGTAATTCACATTTTTTATGCAATTCATGAATCATATTCGGTATTTTTATGCGTTTTATAGAGGTAATTTCCGTTTCAGATTTCTGCCGCCAAAATTCGTGTTTTTTGAGCGATTTATGAACATAATTCATGTTTTACTATACGATTCATAGATGTAATTTGCGTTTTTCATACAATTTATGAATATAATTCTCGCTTTTTTACATGATTCATGGACGTAATTCACATTTTAAGCAATTTGTGGACGTAATTCCTATTTTTTATGCAATTTGCTTTTTTTTAGCGATTCATGGATGTAGTTCACATTTTTTATGCGATTCATGCATGTAATTCACATTTTTTATGCGATTCATGCATGGAATTCGTATTTTTTATGCGATTCATGGATTGAATTAATGTTTTTATTGCGGTCTTTGGACAAAATTCACGTTTTTCGCGTGGTATTTTGTCGAAATGTTAGGTTTTTTTACATGATTCTTTATTGAGATACACTTTTTTTTTTACGCAATTCTTTTTCGAAATAAATAAATAAAAATTGTTTCTTCATAAAATTTTCTGCACATGGCGTGCGTCTATATTATACAACTCTGCTTGTCAGTGTGTATTGTCAGAATTTTTTTTTTTTTTTTTTCAGATCGAATTAAGGTTTGCTAACCCATAGACTAATTGGAATTTCCAGATTTCTGACCACGCGTATCTATGGAAATTAAGTTTTCTTTCCCAAATCAAGATATGGTTGGATTTTTTTTTTTTTTTTTTTTTTTTGGGGGGGGGGGGGGAGGGGTTGAATCTGGTTTCGGTTTGAATTTAAATGTAATTTTCAGGTTCTTGTTCAGTTGCATTTCAATATATTTTATTTTGCAGCAGATAGATTGTGTTACTCTTGGAGGGATTTTTTTCTTTCTGGTTTTGGAGTGTATAGGATAGATTTCAATAGGAATTTTTTGATTCTGGTCAATGTATGTCAATGGAAATTATTTTGTCTTTCTTGGACAAATTTATCTTTCCATTAAATTTTTGTTGGTTTAGAATGGGTTTCAGGATAACTTGTTGGTTCTTGTTGGCAGACTTGTATAAAACCAAAAACTTTCTGCAAATTAATTTAATGTTGGGTGTAATTCGCATTTTTTGCGCAATTCATGGTCATCATTCGTGTTTTTTATGCGATTTATGAATGTAATTTGCATTTTTGAGCAATTTATAAGCATAATTCGCAATTTTTATGCGATTAATGAATGTAATTTACATTTTACATGATTTATGGACATAATTTGTTATTTTTATGCAATTCATAGACATAATTTACATTTTTTCAGCTTTCTGTCGACGAAATTTGTGTTTTTTGATCAATTTATTGACGTTATTTGTGTTTTTATAGGATTTATGAATGTAATTCACATTTTAAGCAATTTGTGGACGTAATTCCTATTTTTTATGCAATTTGCTTTTTTTTTTAGCGATTCATGGATGTAGTTCACATTTTTTATGCGATTCATGCATGTAATTCACATTTTTTATGAGATTCATGCATGGAATTCGTATTTTTTATGCGATTCATGGATTGAATTAATGTTTTTATTGCAGTCTTTGGACGAAATTCACGTTTTTCGCGTGGTATTTTGTCGAAATGTTGGATTTTTTTACATGATTCTTTGTTGAGATACACTTTTATTTTTTTTTACGAAATTCTTTGTCGAAATAAATAAATAAAAAATGTTTCTTCATAAAATTTTCTGCACATGGCGTGCGTCTATATTATACAACTCTGCTTGTCAGTGTGTATTGACAGAATTTTTTTTTTTTTTTTTCAGATCGAATTAAGGTTTGCTAACCCATAGACTAATTGGAATTTCCAGATTTCTGACCACGCGTATCTATGGAAATTAAGTTTTCTTTCCCATATCAAGATATGGTTGGATTTTTTTTTTTTTTTTTTTTTTTTTTTTGGGGGGGGGGGGGGTTGAATCTGGTTTCGGTTTGATTTCAAATGTAATTTTCAGGTTCTTCTTCAGTTGCATTTCAATGTATTTTATTTTGCAGCAGATAGATTGAGTTACTCTTGGAGGGATTTTTTTCTTTCTGGTTTTGGAGTGTATAGGATAGATTTCAATAGGAATTTTTCGATTCTGGTCAATGTATGTCAATGGAAATTATTTTGTCTGTCTTGGACAAATTTATCTTTCCATTAAATTTTTGTTGGTTTAGAATGGGTTTCAGGATAACTTGTAGGTTCTTGTTGGCAGACTTGTATAAAACCAAAAACTTTCTGCAAATTAATTTTATGTTGGGTGTAATTCGCATTTTTTGCGCAATTCATGGTCATAATTCATGTTTTTTGTGCGATTTATGAATGTAATTTACATTTTTGAGCAATTTATAAACATAATTCGCAATTTTTATGCGATTAATGAATGTAATTTACATTTTACATGATTTATGGACATAATTTGTTATTTTTATGCAATTCATAGACATAATTTTCGTTTTTTCAGCTTTCTGTCGACGAAATTTGTGTTTTTTGATCAATTTATTGACGTTATTTGTGTTTTTATAGGATTTATGAATGTAATTTGCTTTTTTTACAGAACTCTTGGACGTAATTAGCATTTTTTGCAATTTATGAATGTTATTCGTGTTTTTTTGCATGATTCATGGAAGTGATTCGCATTTTTTGAGTGATTTATGAACGTAATTCATATTTTTATGCAATTCATGGACGTAATTTGCATTTTTTGGGCGATTCATGAATGTAATTCGCGTTTTTTATGCAAATCATGAATGCAAAATGCTATTCCCTATTTTTATGCGATTTATAGACGTAATTTGCATTTTAGCTTTCTGCTGCCAAAATTCGTGTCTTTTGAGCGATTTATGAACATAATTCCCGTTTTACTACACGATTCATAGACATAATTTGTGTTTTTCATACAATTTCTGAACGTAATTCTCACTTTTTAAACAATTCATGGACGTAATTCACGTTTTGAGCGATTTGTGGACCCAATTCATGTTTTTTATGCAATTTGCTTTTTTTGAGCGATTCATGGACATAATTCGCAATTTTTATGCGATTAATGAATGTATTTTACATTTTACATGATTTATGGACGTAATTTGCTATACTTATGTGATTCATAGGCATAATATGCATCTTTTGAGCTTTTTATCGACGAAATTTGCGTTTTTTGATCGATTTATTGACATTATTTTTGTTTTTATAGGATTTATGAATGTAATTCACTTTTTTTTACCAATTCTTGGACGTAATTCGCATTTTTTGCAATTTCTGAATGTTATTCGTGTTTTTTTGCACAATTCATGGAAGTGATTCGCATTTTTTGAGTGATTTATGAACGTAATTCACGTTTTTATGCAATTCATGGATGTAATTTGCGTTTTTTGAGCGATTCATGAACGTAATTCACATTTGTTATGCAATTCATGAATCCAAGTCGCTATTTTTATGCGTTTTATATAGGTAATTTCAGTTTCAGCTTTTTGCTGCCAAAATTCGTGTTTTTTGAGCGATTTATGAACATAATTCATGTTTTACTACACGATTCATAGACGTAATTTGCATTTTTCATACAATTTATGAATATAATTCTCGCTTTTTTACATGATTCATGGACGTAATTCACATTAAGCAATTTGTGGACGTAATTCCCATTTTTTATGCAATTTGCTTTTTTTTTTTTTTTTTTTAGCGATTCATGGATGTAGTTCACAAAAACACCCCCTTGGCTGTGCCACTGACAACAAAATCTTATGTTGGTGCAAGGAGTAATTTATTCATAGACATGAGAAAAAAGTTTTTGACAACAAACCAAAAAAAAGTACAATACAGGATTTTTACCTGGCATTCTCATAAAATTTTGAATATACCCTGCCTCCCCCCTCTAATTCAGAAGTTTTCATACATTCTATATTATATTCCATATTAAGAAGGCGCCACTTGTCTAGTTTTGTTTTGAATCAGAAAACATTATTAGCATTTTTCATTCAGGTAGAATTTATTTAGAATAGAATTGATAAAGAAAATGCACAAATTGAAAACCATCGAACAGACATGATAGAATCATTACGTAATTTTCATGGTTTTAATAATCCACATGGATGTTTCTTGTTATGCCAATTCAATCTTGCAATGTCTTAATATACAATGAATAAAGTCTGCAATAAAGTTAACCAGAGAATCTTGCAATGGATTTTTGCTGTCGCTTATTCAAATTTACTTAAGAGGAATCGAGTTAATGAAATGTTGTATAAATGTTACTTGTTAGCTTTATAGATTACTAGGTACTACTAGGTTATCCCGTCGACCAAAAAATTATCGCCAAACTATAAGATTAAATTCCAATAATGGATGATTGTGAATGTCACATTCAATGACATTAAATACAATTTGTATATTTAAAATGTCATTGATTTTTATTTCGACTTTTTATTAATATTTTACTAAAATATTTCAAATTGAAATAATTTATGAAACTGAAAATGTTTTAGCCAACATTTCACTTAAGTTTAAAACAAGCAATATATAGAAATTGTAAAGTCCATCAAGTGTGTGTAACTTTGGACCAGACATTGCACAAATATAATGTGCTCATCTTTTGTTTACATTTTTAAAAAGAGTAATTTGAATGTAATAATGTACTAGAAATCATAATGAATGTTTATATTAGAGTATAATACAGTCAACTCTGTGAAATTCACAAAATGTATTATCTGCAAAACATGTTAAAATGCAAACATTGAAAAGTGTTTTAACACTTAAACTCAAAGATAAAAGATATGCAATAATTTTATTTTCATGAAATGACAAATTTTAATAAAATAAACTGGGATTTAAGAAAATTCATGTATTTTGTACCCTGTATTTAAAAACAATACTTTAAGCAAGCCAGTAAGTTTCCGTTTATTAATTACTAGCGGCCTTCGCCCGCTACGCTGGTCGGTTTATCTAAAGAAATCTTGAAGAAGTAGTTAGATAAGGTTCAGACATACATAAAAAAAAAAAAAAGCAAGTCGATCATTCAAAAAACGTTGGGAAATATCAAATATTTACTGTAATTTTTTAAGAAAAACTAAGTTTCGAAAAAAAAAAAATTAAATCGAAAAAAAATTACACTGACATATTAATGCAAGGAAATTTTCCCAGAGAGAAAATTCGCCTTGAATACAATATTTCAAATTCTTTTAATTGCTTATAGGCGTTAATGCCAACATAGTGAAAAAAAATTCCATGCTGGGAATCGAACCCGGGCCATCAGTATGGCGCACTGACGTTCTACCGACTAAACCACATGGAACGACAGCCAGCTTGAAACTTTCTCATACTTAAGTAGACTGGCGAAAACATAACGATAGCGCGTTTTAAAATCTCACAGTGACATCTATTGGATTTTATATGTACTAAAAAACGTTATGTACTAAAAAACGTGAGCAGCGCACCTAATAGTTTCTTTTGTTTCTTTTTGTTACTTTTTTGTCTGTTGTCCGATTTTGATGAAACAAAGCCTATACACTGCCCGGGAGTGTGCATTCTTCATTAGTGAAAACCGCATAAAAATCCATTCAGTAGTTACGAAGATAACCTCGAACAAACAGACAGACAGACAGACAGACAGACAAAAAATTCAAAAAAAAATTTTTTGTGTTTCATTGGTTTTCTTTTATCGCCCTGACTCCATTTTTATCAATTATCTTCAATGTACAGACACACCGGGTCCTACTGTTTTATTATATGTATAGATGATTAATGCAAACCTATTCTTTGCTCAAGCAGCAAAAAAATTAAAAAAATAAACAAAAAATATATAGAGGTAAAATTGTTTATCAAACAATACACATAAAAATTTCCTTGGCGAAGGAGAGTAAACTGCATTTCACCCAAAATTACTGACAAAAAACAAAACAAAACAAAATGCAGTCCAGATTTTTAACTGGCATTCTCGTAAAATTTTGAATATATCCTGCCTCCACACTGTAATCCATAAGTCTTCAAAAATACAAGCAAATAACTTTATTGCAAAGTTACACATTCTGTATTAATTAATAATCCATTGCAAGATTCTCCGGTTAACTTTATTGCAGAGCTTATTCGTTGTATATTGACATTGCGAGATTCAATTGGCGTAACAAGAAACAACATGTGGATTATTAAAACCTGAAAATTACTTAATGATTCTATCTTGTCTGGTTTATATTTTTTAATTCGTGCATTTTCTATATCAATTTAATGGACATTATGTAAGAATATTACTACCTGAATGAAAAATGCTCCGTGTAACTTGCCGCGTTCGGGTTCGGATTCAAAACAAAACTAGACAAGTGGCGCCCCTAGGCGTATGAATACATGACTTTCCAACAACAAATAATTTAAAATAATTTTTGTTTGAAAACTTAAAAAAAAAAAATCATAAGTCGAAAGTATATTGAATATGTATAATTAAAAAATATTTTCCTATTTTAAAAAAGGATTCAAAATATTTTTTCCACAAAATGCAAAAATATCCAATTTAAGAAACGTAATATTTTCTTCTTACGAAAAATAAAGGCAAAATAAATAGAAATTTGATTTAGTATATATTTATTGAATGTTTTAAAGCACATGATAAGATGTTTTTGTAGTTTAAAAAACATTTATTGCTTCGATGCGGGTGTTTTAACTGTGACCATTACTACATTTGCCTTTTTGCAGTGTCTTCGTCTGCTAACCCATAGAATAACATGTAATCCGCGAGCTAATACAGTCCAATTTTCTAAGACCAATATATAACAAACAAGAGTTTTCCTAGAAACAAGGCAAGTCTTATTCCCTCTATCTTAAAGAGATTTATATTATATATAAGTTTTAATAAAATCTCCCAGCCCGTTTTCTAGATCTCATTATCAGGAACAAACACCATCGTTTTCAGTTTAAAAATGGTTATCGAGATCTAAAAATATACGGCGCGTAGAAATGTAAAAATTATAGGATAGGATTAGACTGGGAATATAAGACTATATTAAAAAAATTGGACCATTCTGACCAATATTTGCTGAGTTATTAGAAGGCGGCTTTTCCGATTTCTTTTGATGTTGAGTTAGCTGTATATATGAAGTTCCGCATCTACCCTTATGACGATGGTAGGTTTTGACGATGGTAGGTTTAAAAAAGCTGCGTCACTTGAAGGCTGCCGCCTTCTATGATAATGGCATTTACTTTAAAACTTTGAAAATTTTTTTTAGCAATTACCCATATATATTTTAGAGAGAAACATAGTCAAAGTCATGTCAGAAATTGACATTTCCGCAAAGCGTGATAGTTAAAAAATAAAACAATGTATTTATATTTAGTAAATTGCTTAATAAAGAGAGTGACTCTCTCTAGGACTTACACTGCACGTACTATAATCGATTTCTATCTCAGATGAAATGTCAGTTAAATGTCAGTTAGATGAAATGTAATGAAACATGCAAAATTTGTTCCATATTTGTCCTTTATACCAATATAAATATAAACCTATTTAATATATTATCATGAGTGTAGTCTATTTCTCCAAAAGACTCTTAAAAAGGAGTTCGGAAAATCTCGTTTCATTTCATGTATACATATTTTTTAGGGTGTTCTGCGTACAATACAAATCTGAAACCTTCATTTTGAGAAAAAGCTAAAAACCACTTTAAAACTCAATTCAAAACCTGTAAATTGATATAAATTTAAATGGCAGTAAATCGGGTTCAATTTTTGATACAGGCAAAATTTAAGCAGATCTCGATAGATAAATGATTCAATTTTAATATTTTTTGCAAAATAAAAAATAGATATTTAGATCGAAAATTATGTTTTAAAGGTGTTCGGATACCTTAAATAAACATAGCTATTCTAATAGCAATATAACCAGGGCCTGATTACTAACGGGGCACTCTCCCACCAGGAAAAAGAAATAAAGAATTTTTCCTTATTCATCACAGTAATTTTGAATGAAAAGGGCGTTTAAAGAAGACGAAAATTTCTATAAATTTTTTCTGGTGAGAGAGTGCCCCGTTAGTAATCAGGCTCTGAATATAACTAGTCCATTAAAAAAGATGTTTTGAAAATTGAAATGTTACGTTTTAAATTAAGATATTTTACTTTATTTTTTATATGTCGAAATGTAAATTCACATTTGTTGCTAAAATATTTCATTATTTTTTATTTACTAATACATAACTTTTAAAAGTTTACAAAAGAACCAAAAGTCTTTTCATGTTACAAGATAAAATAAAAAACCTTTCTCCAAAATATGAACTCTAAAACAAATACTAAATCAATACTTCCGCAAAAACAAATTTCAATAAACATTGTATCTAAAACAACTTCAGCTGATATATTTAATAACATGACCCTAGGTCATATAAAAAACAAATACCTTTCTTGTATTTCATAGTTATTAGATACAGTAAACTGCTATAGAATTAGTATTTTCTACCCCTGAAGTAGTATATATTTTATTGGTATTTGTTTTTATACAATTCCATACGATTTGAATTGAAATTGCAAAAGTTATAGATTCTTAGCTTGGAGAGATATCGAAGAAAACGAAGAAAAACTATGTTCTATTTCTTGAACTTAAAAATTGAACAGATCATAATTAGCTCTAAATATATTCTCTTTTTACTGAAAAATTCTTTTGTAATAAATTCATGAGTATGAAAACAAACAAAACAAATAATTATATAGAGAATGATTTTTTGCACACTTTCATTGTTTAATAAGGAAAATAAATGGATATATTTATATATATTTTAGTAGACGTATGTGTAGTATTCGCAATATCTATTTAATAAATAGTATGAAAGTATAGTAAAAAAAAAAATAGTATGCGGTGCGATAACGTGAAAAGCAGTATTTTTGTATATAATTAGGTAAATATGGACTTTTTCAAGACAAAAGAAAAAAAAAGATATTTTTACCCAATGTAATAAAATTCGCGATTGTCGTTCTTAATTAGAACACGATCTACAATTTTAAGTATTATTATAATTATACCGAGCGATATTAAATAAAACATATGTAAATTGTGCTAAACGCCAAATGGAATGTAGGACGCGTAATATATGTACTATGGGCAATGTTCATCTTTGCGTTACAACCAAAAAAATTGCTTTGCAGAATATCACAATTAACACTCTATTATTAATTTAAAAAATAGCACCATTTTAGTTAACATTTTGTTGTAGGAAATCAATAAATAAAATACTAGCACAATAAGCGTAATATATAATTTGCGTTGTTTTTAAAATATTTGTAATATATATTCCCCATAAATTTACAAATATCTACTTATTGCTTAGTATTTTACTTATGATTTTTGTTTATGTTATGAATTTATTTCATTTGTGTTTTCTAAACTAATCAAAATAAAGAATTACATAAAAATATTTACTGTTATATTTATGATCAGTTATGGTAGATTTATGGTCATGTAAGATTTAATGTTAAATGGTCTAGATACAGCAGTACTGTTTACTTAGTTTGTAAAACAGCGGTCGATTTTATCTTTTCTTGAATGAGTTGCAATAGGTTGTTTTAACAGTCGGATGCGTGAAATCGAAGATTCCTACAGATCAGAAAAGTTACCTGTTTGCTAATTTATATACAATAATGCAACATTTTGATGAGCCTTTGTTAATATCACTATTATCTTTATCTCAACCAAAATAATTGATAAATTTATTAAAGGAATTCGATTTTTCCAATTAAGCGAAAAGAAATTTAAGCCGGAATTCGAATCCTCGTATGATAAATTTAATATTGTCTCAGAATCAAATGCTGAAGAAAACTCTCAAAAGACACAGTGTAGCAGCAGAGCAATTTACGGTCATTTGCGAAAGAAAAATCTTGATATGCTGATCTCATTTCATTGAAAATTTTTCAAACATCCTTTGTACAACGTAAATGTTTGGCATGTAACTTCTATATTTTCTTCAATTTTAACAATCATAGAAAAATCAGTAGTTCACGCATGACAAGAGAACATGCAACAGAGTTTCAAAACTGGTCAAATAGTCCTTCCGGCAAAGCCGGGGGGAAGAGGTCGCTTTCACATACTTATTTATTTATTTATTTCTTTTAAATTAAGTTATATTATTCAAACATAAGAAGCTCAAATTAGTGGAACACGATTTCATAACATTGAATGCTAGTTTTTGTCAAAACTGAATATTAATAGGAATTTTAGAAATTAGTCATATTTTATTCAACCTGGTTTCATTTTCAGCGACATAGAGAGTCGCCAAATTCCACGATATCATGAAGTGTATGCCATTTCAAAGCAACATGATGGATAAAACAAACCAATGAGCTCGGTCGAAATCATAATTCATGTGCACATGCACACACATATCGAAATCGATTAAAATATACATTGATTTTTTTTATAAATGTCACCCACAATAGGAATTCAAACTGCTATATCTCAGGCGTTTTTTAAAATAAAGAGAAAGCAAAAAAAAAAAAAAAAAAAAAAAAAAAAAACTTCGGAATTTATTATTAAGATAAATATTTTAGAAAGAACCTTTTTTCAATTTCAAATTTTTTTGTTTGTCCATCATTATACATTTAAAAGATTTATGACAAACTTAAATGGCCGCCATTTTGAAATAAGATTGCGGATGAAGTTGTACAGTGAACTCGGTCAAGACATTGATATTTACTATGTACACAAGGAGTTATATCCAAATCAGTTTATAAATATGCGTATTATCGCGTGACAAATTTCAGAACGTTTCAAAATATCAACCACACTGGAAATTGAAAGTGCTATAACTCAACCATTTTTCAAGATATAGATGAAACAAAAACTGCTCTGGAATCTTTGTATGAAGGTCAAACACACTAGAGAAAAATCTTTTCAATTTCTTACTTTTTTGCATTTAATTGTTAAATTTAATTGAAAAAAATAATATTTCGTAATTTTGAAACAAGATGGCGGATGGAACTGGCCAGCGAACTCGGTCTAGACATCGGTATGTACTATGTACGCATCAAGTTTCATCCAAATCAGTTTATAAATACGCGTGTTATCACGTGACGAAAATCAGATAATTTTAAAATGTGAGCATCACTAGAAATTAAAAGTGCTGTAACTCAGTCATTTTTTAAGATACAGACGAAGCAAAAATTGCTATTGAATCTTAGTATAAAGGTTAAATGCATAAAAGATAAATCTCTTTCAATTTCTCAGTTTTTGCACCTAATTTAAAATTTAAAGTTAAAAAAAAATATGTGGCCGCCATTTTGAAACAAGATGGCGGATGGAACTGACTAACGAACTCGGTCAAGGCCTCATTACTTATTATGTACACACCAAGTTACATCCAAATCGATTTATAAATACGCATGTTCTCACGTGACAAAAATCAGCTCGTTTCAAAATGTCAACCATAAGAAAAATTCAAAGTGCTGTGACTCAATCAATTTTTAAGATATAGGCAAAATAAAAAGTGTTCTGGATTCGTTGTTTTAAGCTCTAAGACAAAAAAGAAAAATATTTTTCAACTTTAATTTTTTTCGTATTTAATTTTAATTTTAATTTTTTTTAATTTAAATGGCCTCCATTTTGAAACAAAATGGCGGATGATGCCGGCTAACGAACACGGTTGAGACATTTGTATGTACTATGTACATACCAAGTTTTATTGAAATCGATTGATAAATGCGCGTGTTATCACGTGACAAAAATCAGATCGTTTCAAAATGCCAACCATAAAAAAAATTCAAAGTACCATAACTCAGTCATTTTTTAAGATATAGACAAAATAAAAAGTGTTCTGGAATTGTTGTTTTAAGTAGTAACACATAAAAGAAAAATATTTTTCAACATTTATTTTTTTCGCATTTATTTTTTTTTAAATTTTTTAAATGGCCGCCATTTTGAAACATGATGGCGGATGATGCTGGCTAACGAACTCGGTTGAGATATTTGTATGTACCATGTACATACCAAGTTTCGTTCAAATCGGTTCAAAATTACGATAGTTATCGCATGACAAATATCAGATATATATATATATATATATATGTGTCAACATTTGAACGGAGGGTGGTTTTGGGGTCTGGGGATCATGATCGGTGAAAGCATACCAAAATTTTCTGGAAGTGTTTTCCCCCGGACGGCTGCAATAGGTAGCTTTTTACTTTTTGTAATGAAAGCTACCTAAAACAGACATCTAACCTGGAAGTAGTCCAGTCTATTACTTGGCATTGCATTTAATTTGTCATCAACAATGATAAACTAGTTGATAAAATGTAGACATTACGTTACATGTTTTTGACAATTGATTATATTGTAAGTCAAATTTTCTGTAATCCAAAATTTTTTTTTTTAAATTGTCATAGACTTCTTTTTATTTGAGAAAAGAATAATTTTTTCTACGTTACTATTCAGGCGTTTTGTTACACACCTATTATGCTTACTATAACATAATTAAGTTGACTAACAGTGATTTTGGAATAATTTTGTACATTTTTTTTTTTTTTTTTTTTTTTTTTTTTTTTTACAAATCTGAATAATGCCTTCAATATTGCCTATTAGAATGCAATATATGTTTTAATATTCTCAGCTAATATCTATTTATACTGATAAAAATTTTGAAAAACATCGAAAACAGATTCATTTGAACAGGACAATCATGTTCGAAAATTTTAAATACTGTAAAATAGATAAATGGCTCTTAATATACGAAAACACGTAATAACTATAGGTAAAATAATACAATAACATGTTTCTAAACGAATAAGCTTCTTAAAAACGGTTTTTATGTTAATAAACCTTGCAAATCATTATAAAGATAAAGAAATTAAATGTAAGCATTTAGAAAATGTTTGTTTCTTTTCTACGACCACTTTTTAAAAAATATTCCGAAACCACTTTACAGTATATTAATCACAATCAGATGCAACGTTGTTTCAGATCTCATCTTTTTTTAATCAAGCATTTTCAACTGCGGAATTCAATTCAAATATGTAACACTGACACAATGACATTGATTTTAATGTTAATACTGGGATTTTTTGAAATTTATTTTTTAAATATATTTGTCCAGCACACAAAATTATTACTTCAAAATTGATAGCATCTCGTTAAATTCCAGAGGGAGAAGACTGATCAATATACTTAGAAAAGAAACAAAAGAAAAGAAAATCCCTTTAAAAGAAGCCTTTGCACTGCGAGAAATATCTGAATAATGGGGTAAAAAACCCTCAGAAATATGTACATTGTAGTTACGATATCAATGTGCGTTATAGTAAACAAAATATACAGGACATTTGAAACTTTTAAAGAATCAAAAATTCTTCCTGTCAGTTTCAAGCAAACAACTTGGCCATTCTTAAAAGATTCCAGTATTTCTTTTTTTTTTTATTTTGTTTCTTGCATTACAATTGTTACTCGAATGTTTCGAAAAAATCAGGTTTTACGATGTGTGATCCAAAAAAATGTTGACAAGGAAAAGGAAAAAGTATTTATTAACAATAAAAACAAGATACAAATGGCAATCAAGGTACACATCTTGCCTTTATTTTTCCACATAGTCACCAAACATTTTTAGGCATTTGTCAGAATGTTCGACCAAATTATTTATCCCGTCCTAGTAATCAGGGCCCTGCTCATTGAGCCATTTCGCGGCAACTGTTTTCACTGCATCGTTTGAGGTGAACCGTGTTCCGGATAAGTTTTGCTTCAACGCCGGAAAAAGGAAATAGTCACTTGGAGCCAAATCGGGGCTGTATGGGGGGAGTAATTCCAAACCTCCCACTTGAAACTTTGCAGCAATGCCTGAGTCTGGCGAGCTGTATGGGGCCTGTCATTGTCATGCAGAATAATGACGCCTTTGCTCAGTAATCCAGGCCGTTTGCGTCGGATAGCTACATGCAATTTCATTAAGGTGGCACATTAACGATCGGCATTAATGGTATGGCCACGCTCCAAATACTCAATTCGGATAACATCAATCGTATCCTAGCCCTCTAAGCGTTTAACCAGTAATATTCCGTACACGAAGCTCCAGGTTTCACTGCAATATAAGCAATGTTTAAGATATTATTATTCTATAAATTTAATGAATTTTCAAAGCATTGAAGAATGATTAAGACTCTCAAGGATTACATTTATATTCCTAAATAAGATTTTTTAAGTAATATTGAAATAATCATTTTTTATTAGCAATTAAGACAAAGTGCAGAGAAAACAACATTACAATTTCACCCATTTGCAAGACGCTTGGAGGGTTAAAAAACGGTTGTCATCACTTTACCGGCAGAGGGTGCGACCTTAAACTTCTTCCTCGTCGGTGATCCAGAGTGTTTCCACTCCATCGTAGCTGTTTTGAATGTAAGGGTGAAGTGATGAAACCATCTTTCATCACCGGTAACGATGCGCTCAATGTTGGGCGTCTGAATGGTATCACTGCAGAAGTGTTAAGCTGCATATTATTCGAGTGGCCTTATGCTCCGCGGACAACGCGCGTGGAACCCAGCACAAACTTTGGAATATCGCAACTCGTCGGTTACGATACGCAGAACATTACCATAACTCAGGTCCAACTCTGAGGCAATCTCATGCACAGTTACTCGTCGATCCCTTTGGATGATTTCTTCAGCACGTGCCGTGTTGATATCCATCATTGCAGAATTTGGACGGCCGCTGGCTTCCATATTGCGGTTGTCCACATGCTCCCTGTAATCTTGATAAGAACGAAACCATTTCGCTACCTGTTGTTTACTCAGTGCTTTGTCCTCGTATACCTCAACGATTTGTCTGTGAATTTCGGATGCGGCCCCATTCTTGGCCCATAGGAATCGAATTTCGGTTCGCACCTCTATGCGAGACCACATTTATAAACGTCGTGCCATTACTGTCGCACTTAAGTGTCTGCGTATAGACGTTACTTACTCGTAGAACGCTGTAGGACAACTAGCGCCATCTGTCAACCTCCATGTGTGGAAATATTTGCTCCACAATTATTACGTTTCAAATGCTTCTGCTTGTAAACTTTTTTTGGATCAACTTACGTATGAAAAGAAATTTTGTTGATTAATTCTCCTTTAAGCTCCTTTATCCTGAGTGAAATATTACGAGGGACCAGAAAAACTAGTTTAAAATTATTATGAAACATCTTCAAATATGTAAAAGTTTATACATTGATGCTTATGATATGCAGGTATTTATTAAAAATATATAGAAGTACGTAATTTTAACAATTTTGGAAGGATTTAAATTAATTTAAATGGTGCTTTTAGTGTTTTCTACGGGCAACATCAGTTTTTTATTCAGATAAAGAGCGTTGTTTGTGAATAACATGTAGAAGCAGTTTTAAAATTTCGTTCTTTGTTATAAATTTTTTTCTAGATTAAGTAACAAATTTAAAGCCACTTTTTACAAAGTTATTATAGTACATTTTTGTCGAACATTGAATCAAGAAAATATTTATATTTAAAATAATGAGACGCTATCACTTTTTTTATTATACAATTTATACAGGAGTGTGATTCTCAAACTTCTTTGTATATCTTTGTTATGTGGGAAATTTCATTTGTAAATTTATCAAAATACATACGTAAATGTAAAGAAATTTTTGATACACAAATGAAAATAACAATGAATATAAAATTATTGGAAATCATAAAATTAGGGCGTGTTATGCTAGAAGTTTATAGCCTTATTTTTAAAATAATTTTATTTTGTAAATTAAAATTTATATAAAAAATCAATAGCATTATTAGAAATGGCATTGTTTTGTAACCTAAGCAGCTTCATGAATATCTCATATAGTATTTATATTATACTAAAAGAATTAACGTTTAAAAAATAGATTTGCGTTATTTTCCAAATCTAAATATCTCTATGTATTTTTTAATTAAGTAAATCATAATATATATGGTTATATCATTTCAAAAAATCTGATTCCTTAATGAATTCTAGAATTTATCTCCTTTCTGGTATAATTATTACAAAAAATAAATGAAATTAACTGTGCAAAAGGTGAAGAAAACTAAAGTGTTCTTTAAAGTATTCCATATAATCCAAAATGAACATAAACATATTTCCCTTTTAATAAAGAGACTCGAATTAAGGCAGCAAAATCAAACATTAATTTCTTTATTATTAAATATCTTGTAAAATCGCTAGAACATGTAAGATAACGCGTGGAAATCACATTTTCAAATATTAAGCAACTACGTGAGCAGAAACAAAATGTTAGTAGAAAATTCTGTATTTCTCAAGTATTTCGCAGTTAGTATCTAAATAGAAGAGATAATGGGAATTCACAAGAAGTGTCGTTACTCTAAAAATAACACTCCAATTATATGCATCACGAAACTTTCTTCTTTTTCGTAGTATGTGGCATTAGTTACTGGCTTGGAAAAAATGTTTCTTTGGGAATGATGCAGATAAAAGCAGTTTATGACAATGTTTAGATGTATTAGATTTACATAGCTCTTTCCACTAGTAATAAAAACAGAATCTTCGTAAATCTAAAACAATTAATGAGTTTCCTTCTTTTGTACAATGTAGAAAAAAAAAATGACAAATCGCCTTTAACCTAAAAAAATTCTAAAATGATGGGAAAATGTGTACAATGAACTCTTTTGTGTTATCAAAGGAAAAGTATTTTATATTTAAAATACCCACAAAAAGTGGTTATGATATATCTATACCATATATAGTTTAAATGAGCGCACGTAGAACACTAACGTTATTTTGGGAATGACTACAGTTGACGATGATATATTAGTTTTGTAGTTATTGACTATTGCGATTTTTCTAATTTCTGAAAATCATATATTTTCAATTTTTACAGTTTCGTACGTGGAAAAAACTTTCAAGTGCAATTTGTTTTAAACAATCACCTTATTATATTGACCAGTAATGGACTTTTTCACATTTTAAAAACATATTTAAAAAAAAGAAATAAAGTTAATTGTACAAAAGGGGAAGAAAATTAATGTGTTCTCTGAAATATTCCATGTAATCCAAAATGACTGCATTTATTTAACACATATCCTCTTTTAATAAAGAAACTGGAATTAAGGCAGAAAAATCAAACACACATTTCCTTATTACTAAATACCTTGCAAAATCACTAGAACATATAAGTTAACGCGTAAAATCACATTTTCAAATATTAAGCAACTACGTGAGCAGAAACAAAATATAAATAGAAAATTCTGTATTTCTTAAATATTTCGCAGTTAGTACCTAAATAGAAGAGATGATAGGAATTCACAAAAAGTGTCGTTACTGTAAAAAAAAAAAAAAAAAAAAAAAAAAAAAAAAAAAAAAAAAAAGATGCAGATAAAGTTAAAAGAAGTTTATGACAATGTTTAGGTAAATTAGATTTAAATAACTCTTTCTACTAGTTATAAAATAAGAGAATCTACATTTTATTTTTTGACCTTATATAATTTCAAGAATGATAGCTCTAAATAATATTTAAAGGAATTAATTAAAATCATTCATTTTTGGTCTTATATCATTGGTCATGTATTTATGCAAAATGGGTATTTAACAGTTTCCAAAATGGATGTGCAGTGACATTCAAGACAGGCATATAAATATAAATTGAGTAACCTCATTCCTAAGAATCTATATATCCAATTCGGATATTTTTTACCAGCTTTAGGTCATATTTTGTTATGTTTGTTATGATACATTTTTTTCTAGATTAACACATTCGCTGCCGATCAAGCTCCAGCGCGTGATATGGCGCCAACGTTAAGGGACCACTAACGCGCCAGCGCGTGATGTGGGATGATGTCCAATAGTCAGTCACGCGCTGGCGCTGGAAAATCCTTCACTGACTCTTTGTTATAAAAAGTATATCGGCTTCTGGGAAAAACCCACTTCTACAGTGCGGCATTAACTATCATCACACCTTCACGTTAGCGGCAGGGAACGTGTTAAGTAACATTTATTCAGCCGTCACATTGTAAGCATAGTACACTTTACTTGATACATTTGCGGAAATATTTCATGAAAAAAAGGTGAAAATTTAATGATGAAAATATTGGAATTTTAAATACTAAAACGCAATCACTTTTTAGGTTTCAAAAAAACTTATAACATAGTGTGATTCTCATAATGTAATTTTAAACCATTCTGTATAGCAATGTCAAGTGGAAAATTAAATTTGAAAACTTTGCAATGTATACAAATTCTAAAAGATTTTTTGAGAAAGAAGCTAAAAGACATTGAAAATCAAGAATACTAGAAATTATCAATTTAACAGATTTATTCAAAATTTATTGCAAATTCATAATCCTTTTTATAATAATGCTATTCTGAAAATTTAAATGTATTTCAATATTAAACAGAATTATTAACTACCGAAATATTTGATACAATATTTAACTTTTATAATATCATAAACTATATATTATTGTATTTTAAAAAGTTTTGATTGAGATAGTATTGTATTACACTAGTGGTAGGAAAAATTGGCTTTTCAAGGAGAAACAATCATGTGACTGTTACCATAGTTACTAACCTGAGATAAGGGATAAAAAAGAGGATGTTTGTCCTTGAAAAGCCAATTATTCCTACCGCAAGTATAGCGATGTCTGGGCCATTTTCATTATTGTATCATCGAAAAGTGTATGAAGTTACGCATAAAATAGAAACAATTTTTTGTGTGTATTTTTGACTAAGGACAGCATGCATTTCTTGAATTAAAAAGAGAAATCTGACAGAAGGAGGTGTTGAAATAGAGATTTTTGTGCCATTTTCATGATTATACCAGCAAAAAATGTATAACTTTATGCATAAAAATAAATAAATTATTATGTACTTTTTTGGTTAAGGCCAAATGCATGTATGTGATGTATTTCCTTGAATTTGAAAATAATCTGCATTAATGGCCACTGTGATAGTGATTTTTGTGCCAATTTGTTTAATTGTACAATTGAAAAATATAGGAAGCTATGCATAGAATGGAACCAATATTTCAGTGTATTTTTTAATGACCAGCAAGTCCTCCTTAAGGGTGTATTCGAATTTTTTTTTTTTTTCAAACTCAACAGCTGGAAATTTTCTGAGACATTTTCAGACTTATTTTAAAAAATAAAAACATGAAACTTGCTCAGATGATTTAAGAAGAGATGTATAAGAGGTCGTGTGATTTTATTTTTCACTCAATTAATTAGAATTTATATATATACCTATAAACCTAGTTTAAATGCGCGAAATTTCGCCTTATTGAAAAAGAGATTTCCTGTAAGAAAATTCTACTACCAAACGGATACCTGATCTGGTAATTCCTGGTGCCGTACGAACACTGTATGTGCATATCATTTTAGTAGTAAATGTATATAAGGACTTCAGAAGCTAATGTGTACAACTGACAAGAATTCGATTTGAAGTAAAGTGAGTTCAGAGATGTTTGAGGATAAATTTGAACACCAATAATAATTGACTGAATTGATATAGGAAACTTCCGCTTCTTTCATTGTGGTCTTTGAACTGTTGTTTCGATCAGTGTGAAAAAAGTAGAGTGCAACATTTCTTTAAATTTATTATTAATAAATTTTTATAATTAATGAATTATTAGTCGAAAAAAGTTGTTGATCTTCAGAACGCTTTATTACCTAAACTAAACTAAACTAAACTAAAAAATAAGAAATAAAAAAAATAAATAAAATTCTAGGTTGTTGTTTCACTTTGTTAATTTGTGTTTTCAATTTTCCCACCTATACCCCTTGACTTCTGGGGTGCTCATATATATCCTTTTTTAATAAAGATATACCCTTTAAGAAACAAAAATCAAACACGTTTTCCCTTACTATTAAATAGTTTGAAAAATCGCTGCAATGTATATGTTACTGTGCGAAAATAGCATTTTCAAATGTAACCAAAGAAGAAACACAAGAATCACAAATACTTTTGATCGACAATTAAAGTATGTGCTTTCAACTTCGTATTGGCCATGAAAAAGCAAAATGATACGAATTTAGGGCTACCAACCCACATAAAAACAAAATAATGATAAGAAAAACTTAAAAATAAATCATAATAACATTATTTTAATGTATAGAAAAGGAAAAAAATATATATATCAGATACTACAGTTACCCCAAAAATGGATGACCGTTATAATTACAAATTAATTAAATGCGTTATATATCTATTGGAAAATAGAATATATAGATATAGAGATAGATAAATATTCGTTTCTGAGTCTTCTAACATAAAGAACACTTTTCCAACTTATTGTTAACGTGAACAGAAACAAAATATAAGTAGAATATTAACACTTCTCCAATAATTCACAGTTAGTAACTAAACTGAAAAGATAATGGGAATCCACAAGAAGTGTCATAACTGTAAAAAGAACACTAGAATTAAATGCTTCACGAAACATTCTCATTTTTCGAGACATGTGTGATAAGTTACTGGCGTGGAAATCTTATTTGGTTTCTACAAGAGTGATACAGAAAAAGGTAGTTTATAATGAGGATTACATAAATTAGATTTGCATAACTCTTTTTATTTTTAATAAAAGTAAAATCTTCGAAATTTTAGAATAATTGATGAATTTCTTTTATTGTACACTGTGAAAAAAGACAAATATTTCTTAACTTTAAAGAAAAGTAATATGACAATGAAAAAAATATACAGTAGCTTTTTCCGCGTTACAAATAGTTTGGGAAAATGTTCCTTATGTTAGAACCCTCAGAAACCAATATTTATTTATCCCTATATCTTTATATTTCCAATAGATACGTAACGCATTTAATTAATTCATAACTCATTAATTATTCATAATTCAGTCTATGATTTTAGTCTTAAAAAGTTGTTCATTTTCAGAATGCAACGCTTAGTTAAATAATCTCTTATAATTTATTACCTTTAAAAAAAAAAAAAAAAAAAAAAAAAAAAAAAAAAAAAAAAAAAAAAAAAAACTGGGGTCATAAAGTTACGCCCATTAAGAAACAAAAACCAAACACGTTTTTCCTTATTATTAAATATCTTGAAAAATCTCTGTAATGTATATGTTACCGTGTAAAAATCTCATTTTCAAATATTACCCAAGAACGTGAACAGGAACAAAATATAATTAGAAAATTAGTGCTTCTCAAGTAAGTCACAGTTAGTAACTAAACAGAAGAGATATGGGAATTCACAAGAAGTGTCGTAACTGTAAAAAGAACACCCCAATTACACGCATCAAGAAACATTCTCATTTATTGAGACATGTGACATAATTTACTGGCGCGAAAATCTTATTTGGTTTCTGCAAGAGTGACACAGAAAAAAAATACTTTATGACAAGGTTCAGATAAATTAGATTTGCATAATTCTTTCCATGTTTAATAAAAATAGAATCTTCGAAATTTTAGAGCATTATTTTGTTTATATGCATTTTGGTAGTCCCAAATTCGTATTACTTTACTTTTTCATGGCTAATACGAAGTTGAAACCACACACTTCAATTGTAGTTCCAATGTACTTGTGATCCTTGTATTACTTCTTTGGTTCTACAAATTTCGACTATATTCATTTTAATTTATTTTTCCATGTTTCAATGTGGTAATTTTTATTAAATTTAATGGCTTATATATATATATACATATATATATATATATATATATATATATATGGGGCTTATAAATCTACTACGGTTCTGTATATTTCTGTATATTATTTCTATATTAAGGACTAACTGAATCTGAAGTTTGATAAAAAATTGTGCATTAGTTCTTGAGATACGACTATTGTGATAATGATGAATAATGCGGCATAGCAGCGCTGCCTGTTGAGCAATTTGCACCAATTTTTTCCAGTAGCTCCATTTTTTTTCTTTTTTTGAGAGTCTTACATTATTGAAAGTTTTGCGAAAATCTACACATTATTTCTTGTAATAGATGCGCCAACGGTATTTTTGTTACATGTAGCCTCACAGAATGAGACTGACTGACAGACATGTATTTTTCTAAAAAACATCAAAATGTTTTCAGGATCTTCTGAAACTCATAAATCCTTTAAAAACTGGAAGTCTAATTTTCTCACGAATCTAGTGCTTTCTTCTTGTAAAGATACAATAATTTAAAAAATGAACTTCAAACGTTTAGAGTTTGAGCATCCGTACAAACGTGCCTTACATCAAAATATGCGTTTTTAAAAATTAACGTACATAAAATTAAATAAAAAATAATATTTCAATACATTTTTTTAATGAATACGCAAGTCATATTAGGAACGAATTCAAATACTAAAATCTACTATTTAATATTTAATAAACGAATAATTTACGTAAATTTTAATTATTGCATTTCATAAATGCTATAGCTTTTTATTTGTTACAGATTGGAAGTGGATTATTGTTTGCACTTTTTTAATAAGAAAATCTCTGCAATTATTTTCATAATATCTAACAACATTTAGGAATTGTAAATATATAGAATGAACAAATAAATAAAATAGATATGCAATTCTGCTGAAAATAAATAAATACATAAATAAACCAAAAAAGGAAAGTGAATTTAGCGAAAAAGTACCTTACATACTGGCGATCGGTTGCAATTAAAAATAATTATCTTTGTAAGAATCGCCATAGAATAAAAATAATTCTAAACGCTATTCAAGCTAAAAACACTATCTGTTTGTCATAAGCTGAAGGAAACCCATGTCCGTATGTAGACAAGGTCAGCAATGAACTGAAAAAATGAAATTAAAGATAGAGGGTAGAGACTAAAAAGAGTACTACAGATGGTGATTGTTGAATGAGCACATGCAGAAGTGTTGTTAAAATGATAGAAAAGAAGAAATGAATGGGTTGAAGAGAAAAGATCAATTATCCTTCCTATCATTTTGGCAACATTTCTGCATGTGTTACTGTTCAGACCTGTTTTTCCTTTGTCAATAGGGTGAAATTCTCTCGCGTCTCATGCTTTTCTGTTAAATTCTGTCTCTTTGGTGCGTCTTATGGACACATGCCTGCATCAGCTGATGACGAGTTTTAATTGTTTTTAACTCAAAACGCGTCCAGCCTTGTTTTTTCTTTATGGAGATCCTTACAAAGATTGTTATTTTAATTGAAAGTAAATTTAATACATTTAGGTTTATAGTGATTATTATTTATTTATCTTAGGGAAAAACTAAAAATCTTTAAAGTAACTTTCAAAATTTTTCTTTTTAAATATAAATGGGATAGTAAATCTCGTTAAAATGAAAGCCTTTTTTTAAGTATTTTGAATACAGATTTAAACACACACACACAAATATACATACATATATATCTATATATATATTGGCGGAAATAGAATGTAAAAAGATCAATTATAAGAACTTATAATTGAATAATATTTCAGCCATAATTATTGAATGTGCGAAACATAGTTATTTTTTATACATGTGATTGTAGAAAATGTGATGTAATAATGTTCATATTAATCTTTATCTGAATTCATAATACGAATATTTGTTTGGAAAATTAGTCAATAATGAATCAACTAAGCAACTATATTGAAATATGACTTGAGCCCTAATTTCTTTGCATTAAATATTCGAATACATTGTCTTTTATGGCAATTATAAAATATGTAAAATTAAAATACTAAATATTTTTTTTTATTTCCTTTCCAATTAACTTTTTTTAAAATATATGTTTTACATTTTACAAAGGCCTATTTAAACAGAGAACAGAAAAATAATTTTCACTGCTATATGTCAGTAAAATTTCTGAAAATTATACTATTTTTTCCATTGAACAATTTTTGAAAGTATCACAAAAATTTGTTTCCTTAATTGTATATATATTAATTTCAATAGCGAACCAGCTAAGAAAATATAAAAATTCGTCATGAGTCTTTAAAATGTGCGCTGTAAATTTAACTATTTCTTGTATTTTAATAAATGGAAAATTGAAATTTGAAGCATTTCGTAAAATGTAAGTTGTTTCTCTTTTTTTAGGATGTTTCTTAGTCATCTCTCAATGCACCAAAAATATTTTCAATTGTTTTATATTGAGAACTAAAAAAAATTAAAAATCTAAAGCAACATGATTAAAAATATCTTCTAGTAAGCTTTTCATGTACAAAAATTCGAAAAAGTTTTACATAAAACAATTTCAACTTTTACGTTTAACAACATGCCCTTGGGCCATGTTAGGAGAAAAATATTTGTTGTGTTTTATTTTATATATTTATTAAATAACTTCAAACACATTTCTCTAATTCTTAAAGTCCTATTTTTTATTGAATGTGGTTTCCATAAATCATAAAATATTTGAACGGAAAACGAGAGCCATGTAATTAAGTCTTAGCTTGAAGTTAAATTCGGAAAGAAAATAATAATATGTAAATATTTCTTCTTACCCAGCTAAAAATGAACTGCAGTTTTTTTGTAGAAGTGAAGTGTTTTTGAGGTTTTTCTAAAATTTCTCTAGTCTTTCTGTAGTGCAATATCAACTATAAAATCACTTCAGTTAATTTGTAGTTAATTAAAGGTGATTTTGCAGTAATTTATTTTAAACATTCTGTGCGCTATTAACTTTGAAGACACTGTAGTTTTTATAAAGTCATTTTATAATCAAAAATTAAAAAATATATAAGACTTTATAACCGTAGAATCACTACAGTGAATTTGAAGTTATTATCCAACCATTAATTTTAGAAGTACATTTCCGATGCATCTCTCGTATAACTGTAGTTATTGTCCGATAAATTCACAGAATTTAATCGGAGAAAAATAATTTCAAATATGCTTCAAAATCGAACTAGGGATTTCTTATCCCATCGAACACTTCCGTAGTAAAAAAATTATTAGTTCTTACTTTATTTTGTTACTTGGAAATTACAAGTTTTAATACATTAAAATCCATTTCTTTTTTTTTTAATTCAGACATGGGCGTCGCTATCTATGCTTCCTTCCCCCTAACTTAAAATTCTTAGTTCCTTTATTATTTTAAGCTAAGAGAGAAAAAAAATTAATTTCACTAAATTACATTTCGAAATCCAGTGACGGGTACACTGTAAAAGAAAAATTCAAGAGGTTACTAAAAATTTCTTAGTAAATTTGTATTCCACAGAATTTTTTAGTAACCATTACAAACTTTTTTTTTGGAAGTGAAACAAGCATTTCTTTTGTAAACTGAACAAAAGAATTTTTTGTATAACTAACTTAAAAATTTTTAGTATGAGCAACCAAGCAAATTTTAGTAATAGCTCCAAAATTATTTTTAATAATCATTACGTGCGCCCGAAAGGCAGAGCTACTTTCAAGCTGCATCCAGACTTCTGAAACGGAAGATTTTCGGCAAAACCACAATAGATGGCAGCACCAAACATTCCTACCCGCTCCGACAGGATTTTCATAATCCCTTTATTAACGAGACACTACATACATTCGGGGCGTATATTGCGGTGGCAAGTTTCGATCCCGGGACCTTTCAGCCCAGAGTCCGTTACTATAACCACTATGCTATCAAGGCCACCCCAACTGAGTTTTAGTAAGAGCTATTAAAAATATAAAACTATTAACTCTATTCGTTGCTAACTTTTTTCTAGTAATTCTTACAGATTTTTTTGTAACCGACTAAGATTACTAAAATTTTTTTAGTAATTACAAGGATCACTAAAGTTTTTTTAGTAGATCGACCCTTTTTTTTTACAGTGTAGCGACTACCTGTGCCACCTGCATACAATGGAAATTTCTTAGTTCCTTTATTTTAAGTTACTCTAAAGGAATAAATTTTGCGAGGTTTATCAAAATCAGAGAAAAAATATATTAAGTTTCAAAAGTTATGAGGGACAATGGGCTTTTCACTCACCAGCCCCTTAATGCTAAATTTCTTCTTACTTTTGATTGTAAATTTCTTGAAAATTATACATTTTACTATGCTTTTGAAAATATCAGAAAAGAAAAATTTTGTTAATGTATATATATATTTTTTTTAATTTAGGAAGTTGCAAATACTTTCCTCTACCTTCCTCCCCCCAACAGAAAATTCTTAGTTCTTATATTTTAAGCTAAAGAAAAAAATTGAATTTTAGTATTTTTTTAAAAATCGGAGAAAAGAAATTAGTTAAATTTCAAAATCGAGTGAGGGAAAATGGCTCATCTATTCCCCCACCCCTCACGAAAAATTCTTCTTTTCTTTATTTAAATCACACTAAAAGAATAAATTTTATTATGCTTTTGTAAATTGGAGGAAAAATTGCTAATTAAATTTCAAAATCCAGGGAGGGGCGATGAGTCTACAACCCCCTCTTTAATTGAAAATTTCTTTTTCTTTCTTTCTAAGTTACTCGAAAAATTTACATTAAGTTTATAAAAAAAAGAAAAAAAAAAAAAAAAAAAAAAAAAAGGAAATTTTATTTAAATAAATTTTAAAGTCCAACGAGCTCCTCTGCTTCCTGCCCCCATACATCTCCATCTTCATAACTGAAAATTACTTGCAATTAATTTACTATTACTTCATTTTGAAATTGACATACAAATATTTGAATCATCAAATAATTTTTTAAATCGCTATTTAAAATTATTATTCGATCTAAACTTAATGAATGGTAGAAAGAAAAAAAAATACTTCATCAGTTAATTGGAGTGTATTTTCTAATTATGTATTCATTTTAAAAGCACATCAAAGTTTCTTATTTCATGCAAATATTAAATTATTAAAAGTGTTTAATATTATTTTACAAGTCATAAATATATTGAAAAATCTAGTCATTTTTTATATTAAAATAAAAAAAATCAGAAATTTCCCGTTGTAAAAAATTATTTACCAAAGAAAAAAAAAAGAAGAAAATTAAATTAATGTTCATATTTTATTTTTAGGTAAAAATGTAGATAAGTTAACAATCAAATATATCTACATAATCATTAAAAACATATGCTACATTAAAAAATAAAAATGACATAAAATGAGTCCTTATTCTAATTCAAAGTTATGAATTATGAACTTCTTATTTTATAAAATTAATTTTTCCTTTTTACAAATATATATTTCTTAAATTAACACATTTAATTACATTATAATTCCTAAAAAAATTATATTATCAGAAAAATCTCTAAAATTCGTTTATTTTTTTTTTTATTTGCAAGAAAGATTCAGAAATATTCCCTATTTAAAAAACTCACTACAATATATATATATATATATATATATATATATATATATATATATATATATTATTTTTATTTAATTTTTAAATTAAAAATTTTTTATAAATAACAAATTATTATTCTAACACAATATTATATTCTTATTTTATAAAATTAACTTTTCCTTTTTACAAATATACACTACTGTGCAAATTAATTGGGACAAACATGTTTTTTAAGAAAATTGTTCCTTTCTCGGGGATTTTCTGTCTCAAATCGGTTTCAACTGTATTTTCTTACAACGCGCTACTGCCCTTGACTAATCTAAACCAGTTCGATCACGTGATCATGACATGTCGAAAATATTTCCCTTCAGTTGCGCTTCAGTTGCTGTAAGGAGTGGTCGATTGTGTGAATTGTTTGCTCCAGATGCGCATTTAAAAAATGGATATCACTCCCAGGAAAAGGACAAGAATTGTTACCCTTAGACAGCATACCTTTATGACTGTGAGGGATATTGCTGCAGCAGTTGGAGTTGTCAAATCCAGTGTTTCTAGGATTATTAATCAGCAAAAGAATTTTGGGACATTGTCTCCAAAACGAAAGACTAAATGTGGACGCAAACGCAAGACCACACCTCGAACAGACAAATTTCTTGTACGAAATAGTAAAATGCATCCTCGCAAAACAAGTACAGATATTCAGAGAGAATTATTAGCTACTGGCGTGAGAGTGGATTCATCGACAGTTCGACGAAGGCTTATTGAAGCTCGGAGATTTGCAAGAAAACCAATCAAAAAACAGTTAACCCATGTAATGAAGAAAAAGCGTTTGGATTGGGTCAGGAAATATCAATCCTGGACTGCACAAGACTGGAAAAATGTTGTATTCAGCGACGAAACGCATTTTTTGTACAAGAGTTTCGACCAAGATTTGTCAGTCTGACGGATAGAGAATCCATCAGGGAACAACATCTTACACAAGCAGTTAAGCACCCTCAAAAACAGATGTTTTGGGGTTATTTTACTTCTGGGGGACCTGGCAGCTTAGAACCAGTTGAAGGAATCATGAACTCTAAAAAATACATCTCTGTAATAGAAAGACAAATTGTGCCTATGATGCAAATCTTCACTGGTGGTGTCTGTATCTTTCAATAAGATCTTGCTCCATGCTATACCTCTAAGCTAACAAACAAATTTTTTCAAGAACAGAAATTAACGATTTTGGATTGGCCTAGTATATCTCCGGATTTAAACCCCATCGAAAATTTGTGGAGCATTGTAAAGAGACGTGTGAGTAAAATGGACTGCTCGACAAAGAAAAGAATGATCGAGAATTTTATAAAAGTTTGATTTAGTGATGACGAGAACAAAAATATATGTTCTAATTTAGTGTAATCCATGCCAAAACGTGTACAGGATCTCATTCGAGCTAGAGGAGGACATATTTTGTATTAGATTGCTATACAAAGCATGTAAGTTAATCTATACAAATTAAACAACATTTGTAAAAAAAATTATGTTTGTCCCAATTAATTCGCACAGTAGTGTATATTTCTTAAATTAACACATTTAATTACATTATAATTCCTAAAAAAATTATATTGTCAGAAAAACCTCTAAAATTCGTTTATTTTTTTTAATTTGCAAGAAAGATTCAGAAATATTCCCTATTTAAAAAACTCACTCAAAAAAAAAAAAAAAAAAAAAAAAAAAAAATATATATATATATATATATATATATATATATATATATATATATATATATATATATATATTTAATTTTTAAATTAAAAAATGTTTATAAATAACAAATTATTATTCTAACACAATAATAAAAAATATGTTTTACCGTATCATTAAACGACATAAAATGAATTTTTATTCTAAGTAAAAAATATTAATTACCGACCCATAATTTATTAAAGTAAGTACTTCCATGTCAAAAATATATATTTTAGAAAATTAACACATCACATGTAATTACATTATAATTCATAATAAAAAAATTATTATTTTCGCAATTAGTTTAAAAATAAAATTATTTTATTAAATATTTACTGATTTTTAAATTCAGAAGAAAAACCAATTCATTTGCTTTAGCTAATTCGCTAAAGTATTTGTTTTACTCATTTAATATTAAATTGTTTTTAAAATACACGCCCACATAAACGAATTACAATAAATAAATAAATAATAAAATAAAATCACTTTAAAACATCCAATTTTTCTGCCTGCCATTCAGCTTTTGCAACAAATAACCTTTAATTGAAATGCCTCCGCTTTATACCTCGCACAACATTAAAACCCTCTCACTGACAAGCCCGTCTATAGACGTTCCCTAAGCTCCAGGTTTCACTGCAATGCAAGCAATAATTAAAATGATATAACTCAGTTGATTTAATGGATTTTTACTACATTGTGCAATGATTAAAACACTCAAGGATAACATTCATATTCGTAAATAAGATTTTTCTATAATTTTGAAAGAATCATACTTTTTTAGCAATTAAAACTAAATGCTGAGAAAACAACATTACAATTTTGCCCTTTTGCAAGACTGTCAGAGGGTTAATCACACAAGTCTCAACGGGCAAGTGGTCAAAGCGTGTCTCTCCTGTACTTGGGATCGTCAGTTCGAGTACAACTGTTTCCACAGTCAAAATCTGCTTTTGAAATGTTAAAAAGGAAGCTTACCAGTATGGTCAATAGATGGCGCCATCAGGGCCAATATTTGTGGGTGGGAGGGGCATTTAACTTCAAATTCACTGCAGAAAATTTGTAGTTATGAACTACACATTCACTGTAGTGATTTTGTGGTTGTTGTCTTCGAAAAAACTGCAGTGATTTGTGCCAATTCACCACAGTTTCGCAACTGCATTTTCTTTGCAGTTTCACTAGAGTTCATTTTTAGCTGGATAAACCAAGATAGTTATACGAATATTTTAAAATAATGGTTTACAGTGTTCAAAAACTTTCCAAATCTATTTAATATTGCTGGTTGTTACAAATAAATGCACCGAAATATGCATATTATAAATAATTTTATAAAGCGAACTAAATAAATTTGGTGTCAAAGATAAGTTGAATAAGGATAATTTAGTTGTGTTACATTTTGTCGTATAAGGGGAAAAATGTGACGGGTAGATTGGGAGAAGCTGCTTTAGATTTTGATATACGTGTTTAAAAAATCGCTTGTTGTTTTTATTCGTTTTCAATTATTTCATGTTAAATTTGAACTTTTTGTATGATTTCAAATCTTGTTTCATTTTACAGATATTATAGAAAATTTTGGAAATTTTGTTTTTTAAATCCTTGCATTTGGGTATCTACCCCCCAAAACATGGAAAAGATGGCCAACTATCTAGGAATAACATGGCTCTTAGAATTTCAATGCAAACTATATTTTTGTTAAGCAAAACATAATGAGACGAATAAAAACAACTTTATTATTTTAGACACACAAAAGTTATTTCTTTAGTTAATATTAAGAAATCACAAAAATATGAATGTAATAAACATTGGAAATTACAAAACAAATCGAAAATATCTCGTTAAACGCAGAAAATAATGTGCGTTCTTACCTTAAAGAAATTTTAAATTATACAATAATTCGGATACAATACAATATCCAAAATCTTTTGTGTGTCTCTAAAAATACTATATTTCTTCTATTATACAGGAATTGAGATGTAGTTAATCTCAGCAACGTATTTCAATTTTATAAAATGCGAAATAGTTTAATATATTTAAAACACGCCCATACAATATCTCCCCCTATATCATTATGTAATGGAATAATTTTGTTTAATTAGTCACAGATAATGTTTGTACCGCATATTGCACATAATGTAGATTTTGTCTGTATTTCATAGTTGCATATGTATTTTATTATGGTCGAAAAAAGTGTAACATCAATAAAATGATCTTCAAACTATTTTTTCCCATTCACCGTAATGTAACGGAATATTTTTTATTGTTCCTGTAATTGAATTATGCATCCGATTTTTATATAAAATTATGTAACAATTGCATATTTAAATTTCAAAGGATTCGGTTAGATCATTTTTACTTGTTATAAGCGGACAGACGGGCGGATGGACGACTATAGGTGCTACGTCTTTACATAATTACGAACAAGCCCATAAACAAATTATCACTTAAAAAACACCTGTTTTACTCAATATTCAAAAGAAATATGAGTCTCGCGTATGCCAATTTTTAAATATTATAACAAGTATAGTTACGGTGAAACCACGGTGCTAAAGAGCTATATATTCCAGCTTTTGTATTGGTGTTTTTCATACGTGACTTTCTTTGTTTCAGCAAAATCTCAGATCTGCCACAAATTGCACCTTTGTTTAGGAAATTTAAATTGCTTTTATATAACTAACAGTTTCAATGAATGCACTTGATCCTATTGTTATTTTTTTCACTTTGCTTGACATTCTGAACGCTCATTCTCATTGACTTAAAAATAAAAGAAAATAATAAAAGAAAATAATAAAAAAGGAGTTGGGAATTTGATGATCATCCTTACATCGTCTGCTTAAGATTCTCTTATTCTAATCTTTGACTTCTTGCTACCTTATTCCGTTTTAGAAAGATTTGACACACTTAGAATTTTTTAGAGGTTATTGCCATAGTCATTTAGTATGGTTTTCACTCATATCGGTCATTTAGTATTTTTTTTCTGTTTAATAGAATAACTTATTTGATCATAAATGCCTTAAAGAGATACACATTTGCGAATGTTGATAAGGGATGTCTTCATTGAGTTGACATTTGATGGCAAATGATAGTGTTTACTTATTTTGAATTAACACAAGAATGACGGACAGAATCTACTTTGTCCACTCAAATATTAATATATTTGATCTAATTATAAATTGCTTTACAACACACACAAAAGAACTCTTTTAAAATAAGCAAAGTAAAGGAGTGTTAAAAAATAACTTAAACAAATTAAAATTAAAATTCCGGTATTAAATATTTTCACTAAATTTGAGTGCTAATTACTATCTTTCTAGTGCAAAACTAAATAATCATTTACATGATTAGAATTGTTGGAAAATTACAACTCTTGCGTATTATTTAATAAGCGTGTTTAAATTAATATTGTTTAATCACACATTCGGCGTTTCCCCACTAAAAATAATCTTAAGATTATCTGTAGGAATATGCACTTTCTTCAAAAATTATACTGAGATCTTGAAGAAGTTTTGAAGAAAAAAAATTGAAGATGTAGTTTTACCTGAAAATTATCTGCAAATTTTTAAAGATATTCATTAGAAATATCTGTAGATTTTTTTCGAATGGGCCAATTCCCAACAGATTTTCTACAAAAATTTTCTTAAGATTTTCCTCAGATTTTTTCAAGAGAAGATTAAAGAAGAATTATAGATAGATTATAGAAGATTAAAGATAGGATTCTCATAAATTCGATTTTTTTTGAGTTGATTTATATATCAGAGCAAATGCTATTATCAATAAAGCTAACTAAATGAATTAGGTCCTCCAGACTTATACTGAATAGGTCTAATAGCAAAGTATTGCTCGCTTATGTCTGGTTCGATTCCTATCTCGGACATTTATTGATCGATTGGAAAATTACAACTCATATGAATTATTTAGAAATTTAAACTACCGTTATTAAAATGTATTTAGTTTAATCACGTATGCTATTTTCTCTGGATTTTCATAACTTGCGATTTATTTTGTAAACATTATTCATATACCATAGAAAATGCTATGATCAATAAGGTAAAATAAATGAATTAGGTCCTCTATATTCGTACGTGATAGCTCAGGTGACAAATCTTTGCTAACTTCAACAATTACATCCCTAATTCGAATCTTGGCCTTAGCATGTTTTACTCAGACGGCAAATTACATCTCACATGAATTACCAATCGTGTTAATATTAATGTGGTATAATTTCACATAGACAGTTAACTATATTTCCAAAACCTGCGATTTTTTTGATCTGGTGCTCTGATCGTAAGGCGTTTCCTAAATTCGTCCGGGATGTCTCAGACGACAAAGCATGGCTAATTCAACAGAGACATCTATGGTTCAAATCTTGGCGCAGACATTTTTCGTCCAATTGGAAAATTACATCTTGTATGAATTATTTGCTAATTTGAGTAATCGTGTAAAAATTAATCTATTTACAGCATTGTTTCTATTTTTAAATTAAAACTGCTGCTAAAATAATTAGGGTATATTCTTTCCCGAAATTATTACAAGATTTATTTCTATTTCATGCACAGTTTTAACAACTTGTAAATTATAGCCTAGTAATTAAAATACACAATTGCTAATACTAAATATATACTTAACGAATTATTTTTAATTAAAGTTATCATTATGTTGCAGAGAAACATATATTTAAATATATCTCTTTTACATATTTATTAACCGATAATGCGTATTATTAATTTAAAATTCAAGTAAATCTTTGAAAGTTATATTTATGTATATCATATAATTTTCTTTAAAAAAAACTTTTAACTATTTTTATGCATTAAATTAAAAAGTTTGTTATCTGTTTTGGGAATTATGGTTAATTTTTTCCAATACAGTACTTTGTCCATAAAATAGGTATGAATGTTATAGAATGTTATACCTTTTTTTTTTCATAAATTAATCTCTAAAAATTGTTTTTTTTTTTCTATTAAAAACTGTTTAATTTTATGGTTTCAGAAACATAACTAAATATCAAAAGAAACCAACGTATATTCAAGTATTTTATTATGCAGATTAATCTATAAATTCTATTTAAAGCTAGTAGTTGGGACCACCGTAACTTTTACACGTCATCTATATGCATAACATGAAATATGAAAATCAAGCATGTATAGTCTATTTATAAAATGCATCGAAATGCTAAAAGGAGATTTAAAAGTATTTTTAAATATTTTTAATGCACAGTTTGCGGGTATTGCTTGATTATCCCATTCATCCATTTCAAAAATTTTTATAAATTACCAAACTACTTACAAATTAGACAAACTGAAAATTTTTTAAATCAAATAAATTAATAAAATATTAATATAAATACAAGTAAAACGTTGAATTAAATATCAATTGATGAATTAACAAATATGTGTAACCTGTTTAATGGCAGGTGAAAGTGATGTTTACAATAAGCCATTAATGGCATTTAATCTTATAGTTTAGCCTTTTTTTTACACGAGCTTATTAAGTGGTACCGAATTTCATAAAAGAAATTTTCTTGTAACTCTAAACATAATAATCATATTAACTGACAATTTACTACGTCAGTTTAACCTTCTGATTTCCAATAAAAATATGCATTTGAATTGAAATTTGAATGAAAGGGACGGTCATAAAAAAACGAAGAAGGTGGAAAGTATGATTACAAATATCTCGGCAACTAAATATCCGATGAACTTTATTCTTCATGCAAAATTTATGTTTTTTTTAATTTATTTATTTACTTCTTAAATTAAAAAAAAAAAATCCCGTTTTTTTTAATATTTCGTTCATTATTTCGAGAATACAAAAAAATAGTTCCGTATAACCGAGTTTACTAATATTGAATAGGCTTCTACCCCTTATTACATACTAAATACACAACAAATTTCAAGACTCTATCTCAATTTGTTCGTGAGATAGAGCGTTTAGAGACAGACAGACACTCATACAGATAAACGTTTTTTTTTTTTTTTTTTTTTCTAAAAATATGTTTTTCGGGACTTCCATTGTCTGAAACGCTTAATTTCGCCAAAATTTTTCCTTTTTCGATTTTCAAAGCGATTACAAGTTATACTTTATACGTCGTTCCTTATTTCCCTTATCTTCTTAAATAGAAGAAAAAAGAAAATTTTCCCCTTTTCATGTATTTAGCTTTTGTTGCATTAGTGGCAAATTTCTATAATCTTATAACAAAGCAACGACTATAAGATATGAAGAGTATAAATTTCTGTAGAAAGAATGATTTTTATATTTTAGAACACTCATTAGCCAATCAAGTTACCAATATATTAAGCAAAAAAAAAGTTATTCTCTATAGAATATTTTAAACTTCTAAAATAGGTAAAATTTAAAAATGACCTTTGTTAATAGACTATCATATGAAATCAATTCAAATTTAATCATAGATTTAAAAGGAAAGAAAAAAAGCTATGAATTATAAAAAAAATAGCAAAGTGAAGTTATAATAATTTTGAAATTTATAAAAATGCTTATTAAATTTATTTAATATTATAGTTTACCGTTGAAAAAACAAAACTTCTGGGATCTTGCATTTACGTTTATAAAGTATTTTCCATACTGTGAGATTCTGTATAAATAGGCAATGTGTAAGACTGCTGCACACGGTTGGACAAGAGAAGGATGATGATAAAAACTTTAAAATGCAAATATACATTCATAAGGAAGGTGGATTAATAGCTAATATTTTATCATAATTTCTATGTATTATCTAAAATTTCTGTATAGTTTATATGTTATATATATTATATTTTATTGTTATCTATTTTATACCTGCTTACTGTTTAGAAAAAAAATGCAGAAGCCATAAGAAAAACTTCCGCTAGTACTGGCTTTTATTACATACCTACAGAAAAAGCAACTTCAAAACTGTTATGCAAAACCTGAAACAAGTACTTTTGTTGTTAATAGCTTTATCCTTCGACTTTTGGATTAGGCTTCATATCTAGTATATTCTTTCATGTTTCTTGGTAATCTTTGTCAGTTCTAATACAAGCAAGATATTCGTCTACGGTTATTTTTGCGAATGGTTAAAATTTGTGAACGTAGAACAAATGTGATAACCTTAGACATTATAGTCTGTAGATCGCATTATTTGGTTACAACAATTATCTATAAATCATTATCTTTAAAAGTATTACACAAAACTTGAAACAAGTATTTTTGTTCTTAATAGCTTTATCGTTCGACTTTTGGATCAGGCGTCATTCCTAGTATATTTTTTCCTGTTTCATGGATCTTCGCCAGTTGGAATACAACAAGACATTCGTCCACGGTTATATTCGTGAACGGTTAAAATTCGTGAACGTGAAACAAATGTTAACCTTAGACATTACCTTAGACATCACGGGCTTTAAATCGCATTATTTGGTTACAACAAATATCTGTAAACAGTGATCAATGGAATAATATAACATTACCTAATAAAGAAAAGCTTATGATTTTCATGAAAATATTTTCTTTTGCGACAATCAAATATGCAATAAATTTGCTTTTTAATAAACTATAGGTTTTTTTTCTTATTATTTTCTGCAATAATACAATGACTTTCAGTATAATATCTGATCTTTGTTTTGTGCTAAAAAAATTTCAATTCCTTATTAGCTACCGTGATGTCAGACATTTAGAGTTATTATCGACACACATATATTTGTTTATGAGATTTCAGAAATTGTGCAGTTATACAGCTTGGGAAAGTTACATACATTTTCTTTTAAACTGAAGTATAAAAAATATAATTCTGTCGTTATGTATAGTGTTGCTTAATTTTCTATTAATTAAAAAAAAATTAAAATTGTAAAACTTTAACCATTATTAAACCATTTGCATTTGTTTAAAGTAAATATTTTGCATATAGAAGAATACGTTTTCGTTTGAAAGTTAGGGAGTAGGGGAGGATCGGAGGTGTCGCGATTAAGTTAAATAAATAACTAGTGACAAAGAGAGTTAGGACGGATGGTCGTTGCCTATTTACTAAAATGATTTTAAAAGTAAGTATTTTAAAAATAATAGTACATTTCTTACTATTTTTGTCTTTATTAAATATCCTAGACTATTTCATCAACATTTGTCACAAACTTTTTATGGTTGTACAAGAATTATTTTTAAAAGGATGTTAGAAGTATTCTTAATATCTAGATGTTTTTTCGGGAGTTTTTTTAATTATTGTTCTTTTCCCTTTATCTGTTGTTGCTGCATTCGAATGTTAATGATATAAACAGTTAATGGAGTAAATATATTACGTACATTGTTAATGCACTAGTGTTTATTGGAATATTTTTTATGTTAATTTTTCACGAACAACAACTAGTTTGTAAAAATTGTTTTGTAAAATTTTACTTAAATTATTTCTTTATATGTTTCTTTCGTTATTCATAGCCATTTAAATGCCTTTTTCATTAATTAAACTCACATATATTTGTATACGTAATTAAATATGTTTTTTTTTGTATTAATCAAAACAAAAGTCATTTCTAAAAAGTCTCCCTAAAAATATTTTTAATCAATTCTTCCACAAACTTTACTTTAATACACACACAATCTATCGTATGTATTTAGATACTTTTTGTGGTATCGGTTTAAACAAATGCATGTTTTCAAAAAGGCTTTCTAAAAATATTTTTAATCAATTCACCTGCAGGTAGAAATACAACAAAAACCATGCTTAAAAGTAACTTGGGAAGAAAACAGAAACTTTTGCATTATTTCAAATCCTGTAAACTTCTAAAGAATTTGTTTCTTATAGCTTAAAGAAAAATTTTATTGGATTTGGTTTTCATAGAACGCAATAATATTTAAATAGTAACCGCATTGCAAAGTTAGTGAGCATTAAATTAAAATGAATTTCAAAAGTAAAATATTTTAATGTATGCTTTATTTTAAAATTTAAAACAAATGAAACATAACTTTGGCGAAAAATAAACGAACAGTGGTAATACATTATTTGAATTCTCTTGTAACAAATGTGTATCTATAAGCCAAAATTATCTTAAAGTAAAAAAAAAAAAAAAAAAAAAAGAAAAAACAGAAAGAAAAAAAGAAAAAAATCGTAATTTTGTTTTTAATACATTTTACTTTTTTGCAATACGTCAAAAATATAATTTTTTAATTATATTACTTGAGCTTTCTGTTGGATAAAAACCATAAATATTATAATTCATACAATTTTATTTTTGGATTTTTGCAAATAATAAGGAGTATTTACGATAAAAAAAATTTCTCTTCTCATTTATTATTATTATAAAATTATCTTAATGACGATAACATTTTATTGGATTTTCAGATAAAATGTTGCATTAAAATTATGTTTTAATAACGTTAAAGAAATATATATATATATATACAAAAACGCATTAAAAATATTTTTTAAATAATGTTATATATTTATTTCTGCACGTAATTCTGTTCAATATTTTAAAAATCCGTTATTATAAATGCTATTATTTTTAAGGCGTTTATTTTTAATCAACTCTGCCATAAGCTAAAATTTAATTCACAGGTATTTAAAAATAGTATTAAAATACTTTTTGTAGTGCAATTTTAAACAAAAGCGTCTTTTCTAAAAAAGCGTTCTAAAAATACTTTTATCAGTTCCGCCGCAAATAGAAACATAATAAAAACAGCGCTTAAAAGTAACATGATATATTTAACAGCATGACCTTGGGTTATGAAGAAAACAAAAACCTTTTTATTATTTTAAATCCTGCCAACTTCTAAAGAATTTGTTTCTCATAGCTGAAAGAAAAAGGACTTTTATTGGATTCTGTTTTCATAGAGCGGAATGATATTTAAACAGAAACCGATTGTAGACTTTGGCTTACTGTGTCTTAAGTCACTTTGTCTTAAAATGAAATGAGATTCAAAAATAAAACATTTTAACTCTTGGTTTATATTAAAATTTAAAGCAAATGAATCTGCGAAAAATAAATGGACTATGGTATTTTATTGTTTGAATTTTCTTATAACAAATGTGTATCTAGAAATTAAAATTAGCTGAAAACAATCGTATAGCTATTTTTTAAGTCATTTTGTTTTGTGCAATGTGACAGAAACATAATTTTATAATTTATGTTACTTGTACTTTCTGTTGAATAAAATTCATGAAATTCAAACAACAAATATACATACAAACATCATAAATATGCATAAATATTCATACAATTGTTTTTATTATTATTGTTATTGCTGCCTCTTTCCCTTTACCTATTGTTGCTGCATTTTAATGTAAATGATATGAACATCTATTGAAATTAATGCATTAAGTACATTGTTTATGCTTTTCCGTTTAAAGAATCCCGACCAGTGGCAGAGAGGTTCTAACCTCTCAACTGGTAGACGGCAGGTGCTGGGTTCGAAACAATCGCGGCCGTCGGCCTAACCGTTCGGAGTTTTCGTGGTTTTCTTCGAACCGAGCGTAAATACGGGTTAGGTTCCCTTAGAAAGACCCCCACGAAGGACACTCCTCCCCATGGGCCTATATCCCTAGCGTAGATAATTGGCCGACACAAATAATCCAATCCATCCGTTTAAAGGAATAATTTTTATTTTATTTTTTCAGGACTAACAATTACTATGTAAAAATTAATATAAAAAGTTTTCGTTAACTTACAATATATTTCTTTCTTTATCCATGTGTATTTAAATGTATTTTATATTAATTTAAATGAAACATACTTTTATATGTATTAAAATATTTTTTTTTAGTATTAATCAAAATAAAAGTATTTTCTAAAAAGTCATTCTATAAATATTTTGAATTAATTCTTCCATAAGCTGAATTTTAAAAGAAAAATATTTTATCATACATATTTAAATACATTTTCATATACCGTTTTAAACAAAAGCGTTTTTTTTTTTCTAAAAAAACTTTCTAAATATATTAAATCAATTCTACCACAAGTAGAAATATGATAAAAACCGTGCTTAAAGGTGACTTGATACACTTAACAACATGAGTTTGGTTTATGAAGAAGACAAAAACTTTTGTATTATTTTAAATCTTGTAAACTTTTAAGGAATTTATTTCTTATAGCTCAAAGAAAAAAGAACTTTTATTGGATTCTGTATTCATAGAACACAATAATATTTAAATAGAAAGCGCACTGGAAAGTTACTGAGACATAAACTGAAATGATAAAAAAAAAATATTTTAATTTATGTTATATTTGTAAATTAAGTTAAATTTTCTTGTGGTATTAAATATCACCAGATAATTTAATTTTAATAGTATTACACAAAATCTAAAGCAAGTATTTTTTTTTTATTGCGAATAGTTTCATCCTGCGACTTTTAGATCAGGAGTCATACCTAGTGTATTTTCGTTCTTTTTAAAGAAAATTTTCATCTTTAGGAATACAAGTAAGACTTTGGGCAGCTTTTACATTCGTTTACATGTAAAATTCGTAAAAGTAAAACAAGTGTGACATCAACTTGTACATAATAGGCTTTAAATTTCATTACTTGGCTACAGTCATTATCTACAAAAAGTGATCGACGGGTAAATATAACAACCCCGACTAATTCTAAAAAAAGAATTTTTTGCATGTAAGTATGTTATTTTGTGTCAATGAAATATGCAATAAATATGTTTATTTATTCTGTAACTTTAAACAAAAAGGGTCAATATCCATTTTTCTGAAATGACAGAAAACGCAGTTTATGTTTGAGAATTCATTCGTGCATCTAACTCAAATTTCTCTATTTTGAACATTGGCCCTTTTTGTTCCAAATCACAGAATTATTCTTACGTATTTTTCTTTTATTTCTCTATAATAATGCCCTGACTTTTACTATATTATCTGAGGTTTGTTTGGTGCTAAAAAAAAAATTCAAATTTCTATCAACTACCGTGATAAGAGAATGACACAGTGGTTATCAACACAAATAGCATACGATTATGAGATTTTAAAATTTCTGAAATTATTCAGTTTGGGAAAACATTATACATTTTTTCTTGTAAACGTAATTAAAAATATAAAATATTTTAGTTCTGCAGTTAAAAATTGCCAAGTCTTTCTAAAACTTTATTTTTTTAGTTCTTCCACAATATGAATTTTAAAACACAAACATTCTATCATATGATTTTAAATACATTTTCTAACTTCGTTTTAAACAATAGCGTGTTTTCTAAAAAGGCTTTCTAAAAATAATTTTAATCAATTGTAGCACAAATAGAAATATAGTTAAAGCTTTGCTTAAATTTACTTGATACATTTAACAGCATGACCTTGGGTTATGAAGAAAACAGAAATCTTCGTATTATTTTAAATTTTGTAACCATGTAAAGACAATGTTTCTTATAGCTCAAACAAAAAGAATTTTTATTAGACTCTGTTTTCATAGAACGCAATGATATTTAAATAGAAACACCATTGCAAAGTTACTGTGTTTTAAATTGAAATAAGATTGAAAAAAAATTACGTTTTAGTTTAAATTGTAGAGTAAATGAAACAGCACTTGAGCAAAATATAAAAGGTCTCAAGTAATTCATGGTTTGAATTTTCTTGTAATAAATGAGTTTCTATAAAACAAAATTTTCTAAAAAAAAACATTAAATAAAATAAAATAATATAAAATCGTATTTCTGTTGTTTTAAATCAGTTTCTTTTTTTCAATATGTCAGAAATATGTCTTTATAATTTATGTTACTTATAGTATCTGTTCGTTAAAATTCACGAATATTCATACAATAAATATACATGCACGTTTATATATATATATATATATATATATATATATATATATATATATATATATATATATATATATATATATATATATATTTGTAATATTATATATATATATATATATATATTTGTAATTGTTATTCCTCTCTCTTTAACTATTGTTACTGCATTGTAATGTTAATGATATAAACAGATATTGAAATATATGAGATTTTTACACTATTACTTATTAGCTTTTAATAGAATATTTTTTATGTTAATTTTTCACGTACAACCATTAGTTTAAAAAAATTTATTTAATTTTTTAGTTAAATCTTTTAATTACGTATTTTTTGATGCGATGTAATTAATTACCGATTTTATAAATTAAACACAAATACATTTGCATAAGTATTTAATTTTTTTTATTATTATTATCGGTCAAAATAAAAGTGTCTGTTCTAAAATGTCTTTCTAAAAATGTTTATTTTTTTTCCACAAACTGAAGTTTAATACACAAATATATTTAAATACTTTGTATTATCGGTTTGAATAAAAGCGTGTGTTCTAAAAATGTTTTCTAAAAATAGTTTTAATAAATTCTACTCTCTTAAAACGAAAGAGTGGATTTGGCTGCTCAAGAAAGAGTTCTAATTTATTGGATCGTGAATGAGTTGATTTTTAACCGATTCAGTCATCTTGGTTTGACTTTTTCTCTTTCTAATCCACTCATACAGCTTTAAAAATAAACAACTCAACTCAATAATGAAACAGCTCTTTTCCTGCGCTGATTTTCACCGCTGACTCGTCACGTGACCTTGCAAGATAAGATGGAGACTTCTTCCGCCGTTCGCTAAACAATTTGCTGAAAATGCCTTTTTTACGAAGTAAGTAAGTTTTATATAAGTATCTTACTTTAATTATGCTTTCTTTTAATAAATTTCCCTTCTCTTTTTAACAGACTAAAATTCATAACAGTATCATACCTTGAAATTAAAATGTCGTGTCACGCGGTAATATTGAGGATGTGTTTAATGCATTTCTATATTAATAATTGGTGTTACAGTGCTGCTACAAAACTTTCGTGCTTTAATAAAATAAATTAGTATATTTAATCAGAGTAAAAATTGTTAATGCAATGTAAATATCTCGTTATTTAATTGCCTTGTATTAAAGTTTTGTAATTATTATATCTTTATTCATAGAAATTTATCAAAATATTGTATTTACTTCTTGTTTGCAGTGTCTTAGTAAAAACGTGCTCCGGATTACATATATATTTATATAGAGAGGCTACATATATGGCATAATATGTAGTTTTTGAACACATTTTCCAAGATTTTTTTTTTTTTCATTCTTAATGTTGAACTTGTGTTACTGTTTTGTTTGGCAAAGTTTCATACTATTATTGGACAAAATTATTGCATGCATGGTCTGTATTATAATAATCTGCTTAATATTTATAAGTTGTTACATAATGCATGCAGAAATAATAGTTTTCTTGTGCCTGCTTCCCAGGTAGCTTTAAATCTAAATGAAAATTTATAAATAAAACGAAAACAGTGGACAAAAGTTTGTCTTTCTATACTGGTAAATGCAAGTATTATTTCCTAAATATTATGCAACGATAACCAAAAAGCAAATCCTCTTTCTCTTTAGAAAATGCCTTGTAATATCATTGCTTTCCCTTTCCCTTAACATTTTTTATGCATAGCCCAGTGGTAGAATTGATTTTAAAAAAAGTTACTGGTCCCAAAGACCAGTACGCATGAAAGTTTACTGGTCAGAAATAGTCATCAGTAGCCTGCTACATAAAATTCTATAAAATACTTTTAACCATCCCCCCCCCCCCTCTTCACACACACACTCCTACTAGAATGTAAATTAACCAAACTTCCTTTGCAGTTATACAAAATATTTGGCATAATAAAATGGAAAATTACTATTTTATAAAAAAGTATGTAGTATGTAAACTAAAACTATAAAATTGCGTATTTTATTTCCGATAATTTATTTAACAGATAGTAAGGATTAATGCAATATTTTCTTATAATTATTTTTTCAAGTAATATTTTATGGTTTGTGTTTGGTACGGTTTTCTCAGGCAGGAAAATTTATTTACTTGTCAGAGATAAAGTGGGTGTGCAGTGGTATAGCTAGGATGGGTGACATCCCGGGACAGATGCAAAAGGTGTCAAGCCCCCCCGCCTCTTCCTCCTCCTTTCCAATATATCATATTTTTTCAATCTCAATTCTACATTCTTATAAAAAATAACATTACCATTCCTTATTTACCTTTTGTCCTTCTGCATAAAAAAACCGCAGCAGTGAATCATCACTCGACCCATAGTCTGCATAAGTCAATGCCGTGTCTATACGTAGAAGAAAATTCTTTCTTTTAAAGTTTACTTTTGTTACCCACTCGTTGAATCGGTTGGTTTTTGTTCCCTGGTGCATATCTTATTTAGACACACCATTCTGTATAAAACTTCACTTTAGCAAAAAAAAAAAAAAAAACTAGCTGTATTGCATCGTGAGCTAAAAATCTCATTTTATTTCATAATTAGACTCCAAAATCTTATAAAATTGTATTTTTTATTTGCAAATAAAGATTTGGTGTCACCCTTTAGAGGATGACACCCGGGCAGGGCAATCGCTAAGACTTTTAATTGGTGGGGGAGAAGACCTTAAATTGCCAAGTAAAATTTTCATATTTGCCAACTCGTTTTATAATTTTGCCAAGTTACCACACTTAGAAAATGTAATACAGTTCTTATTTGTAAAAAGTTTAATAATATTTCCAATTAGAGTTGTAACTTTTACAAATTCTATCAAAAATAGAAAATGTACTACAATTTTTATTAAAATTTTAATTAAATTTGCCAAGTGTAACAGCATTTACGAATGTTTGGGGGGAGGCTCCCCCCTGCCCCCCCCCCTTAGCGAGGCCCCTGCACCCGGGTAATTTTCATAATCAAGAAGAATTTCTTTTACAGCTTGACTAAAATCTTAAAGATCAATGAGTTATGTGTCTCTATATTCAAAATCACCATTACATATACATGCATATTTATTGATAAAAATAGACATTGGATTATAAACTGTAACTTCATTTTAAAATGATTTAAATTAAATATTTACAATAAATTTATGTAAAAAATAAAAGAAATTTAAATTTAATTTAAACAGTATTAGCAAACTGTCTTATGTTCTAAGAATAAAGTGCTGTATACAGTGAAGAATTGATACTCTGAAAATCTTTATAACTAATCTTTTAATTACAGATTACAATATGCTCTTTATGTATTTAATGTAAATTGAAAGTAGTCTGATAAATAAAATATTCTTCTCCATAGCTATCCAAATAATAAATTTCAAATACTTCTTGAGATTTTGTTTCTTGAATGACAATTTGAAGTCAACATTTTTGGTCATAGGTTTAGTAGATAACTAACAAGGGGGAAAAAATCACTATTATTAAAATGCTATAAGTAGCATCCAATCTTTGAAAACTCTCTTATTCGACTTCATATTTTGATTTTAATGCTTAAGATAACCTCCCCAATTAAGATTGGGTATTTCCTTTACAGTTTGAAATCTTATGGATTGTGTTATGTTATTGCGTTAAATAATCTGCAGTTTTCAAAAAATTAAGATTTTTCTGTTGAATATTGAATATTTTTAATCTATTTTATATTAGATCAATTCACATGTTCGAAGCTTTTTCTAAAGAGAAATAAATATATTCACCAATGCAGACTGATTTTAATCCTATACCCAAAAAATGATCTAAACCTGCCACATCCAATGCTTATTGCTGATATAAAGTGTTAAAAATAGAAGTTATTTATATTCAATAATCGACATACATAAATTATTAAGAAAAAGAGAAAATGTCATTAGATTTCTTCTGAAAAAAAAAACAATTTTCTTTTTTTAGAAAAAAAACCAGTTGGTTTAAACTAAACCGTTGTTTAAACCAAAAGGAGTAAACAGTTGTTTAAACCATAGTTAAAAACAATTGGTTTAAACCGTGCCAACCCTGGTCTAATTGTCGTAGGTTCTATCTTGTATTATATAAATATGCAAATATATAGAAAAACAACTAAAAATCCACAAAAACCTGTATTGGTTGGGTATTTGCCAACGCTGATACATTTTGAAAGTAGCAACAAAGGTGAATTTTCAACAACATTTTATAATGTTGCTTTAAGAACTTTCATTTTAAATTTGTTTTTAAAATGGTGTTTTATTTTAAGATTGTATCAGAAGTTATGCCATGATTTAAACAAGCAGATAAGTGTAATCGCACAGGTTTTATTTATTCAATTTCCATTTTATTCATGATTGGCTGAATTTTCAGTAGTGCAATATTTATAAAGCTAAAATTTTTAGTGTATGGTTCATTTTTTGTTTAGACTATGGATGGGAAATTTTATAAAACATTTAATCTGAAAACTGCAAAATATTTTAATATGTTCATAATCATTCCTTAACATTATATTTATTGCTATTTAACTTAATTTCAATATTTTCTTTTAACACAGGAAGATGATTTCATGGAGCAGTAAAATTCTACTGTGAGGAGTCAAATTCAACAATCTTATTTAATCTCAAGGATCTTCAAGAAAGCGTCTATTTTGCCTAAGATTTTAAAAGTTGGACAAACCAGTGGACAGATTACAATATGCTCTTTATGTATTTAATGTTTAATGCAAATGGACTGTTATATTTATAAAGGTCCTGTTAAAGATATTATTGAAACTTGTTTATCTGATGTTGGAAAGAATTGTTATCAATTAATGTTAGGTTTATTTTGTTCTTGCTAAATAAAATGTTTTTGTTGTTAAATAAAATTAGTTTTTTTTTCTTTCTTGCAACATTCTAAATTGCACATTTGGCTCTAACTTTTGACATAAAATGCTCTTATGCTTTTATATTTATTTAAAAGTTAGTTGATTTAAGAAATATTGAATAAAATAAAAAATTAAAAGATTAATTAAGAAGAAATAAGTTATTCTTGAATATAAATTCAAGTTTTAACAAATGTTTTAAATGATATAAAGAACAATTGCACATGGTCAATAAATCCATTTCTCAGTTATTTCTGCATTTAACTTTTGTACTACAATATTTAGTTGAAGGTTCTTCATACAATAAAATAATTGTCCATAATCCAAATTTTAGCTATACAAGTTTTTTAATGGCATTCCTCCACATTTCCCAATTGCAATGTGCTTATATAAATGCTATGGGTAACAATTATTTTATCTAAGATTTCAAAGCCATTTCAGATTTCAAACTAAAGAATTAAAATATTTTTTTAAAATTTAGTCAGTTTAAGAAATATAAGATTTTGATTGAGATTTAAATCGAGGAATAATTACAACAAGGTATCATGGGTTGATGTTTATCCATTTAAAATATTTTCAATTTCATTTATTTAAACCCTGCACTGGCCGTGTGTGGGGGGGATACTTTTTTAAATTTAGGTTTTATGTTTTTTAATACTTTCTTTTTCAAAACTGGTTCTAAAACTCCTATTAATAATTAAAAAAAAAAAAAAAACTAACCAAAATTGCAAAAGTAAAAACTAACCCACTTGCAGATCATCCTCAAATATTCTATGCCCCCCCCCCCCCCAAAAAAGGTAAAAATTTTAAAATCCAAACAAGATATTTGAAAATAACTTCTGCATAGGATTATCTAAACTCTTAAGGGGAACAATCAGCTTCTAACATTGTGGTGCTGAAGTTGAGTCGTTGGGCTGATATCAAGTTTATTTTTTCAATATTTTTTTAGTAAGATGCCTAAGATTGGTTTATTTGATTGAAATCGTAAATTTTTAATAAAAAAATAATTGTTATTTGCAATTAAATCAGAAGCTAATGAAAAAATTAAAATTGTATATAAGCATATCTGAAGCTATAAGTATCATTAGAAAATATGTAAACTTGAAATTGCCCAAGAAAAGAAAGGAAAAATCCCATTAGCACCACAGCATCAGAAGCTGATATTCTGTTTAATGTTGTTCGGGTGCTGTTGTACAGTTATGCAAATTTAGGCAGTTTGCATGAATAAGTGTTTTCAAATTTGCAATTTTGAGATCACCAGTATTTTCAATTTAATGAATATATGTACTTTTAAATTTAACAAAAGAAAATACTGATGTTAAAAATTTCTGATTTGACAGAATAATAAAAAATTCATGTAAGCTCTATTTAATTTTGTATAACGATTCAATTGCCTTTTCCCCTAAATTGACATAGGAAACAGTTTCATTGAATTAGAAATTTAAAAAAAATGTTTTTATGATTCATTAGAGAACTTTCAGTCATATAAATTAGAATGTTTTAAGTCTTGTTAATTAAAGACTTGGAAGAAATATTGGAGAATCCATGTTACAGTTTTCCAATCTCTCTCTCTCTCTCTCTCTCTTTATATATATATATATATACCCTTGTAATGCCAATAAACAGAAATTTAAATCCGAAATGAGAATTTAATTGCAACACTTTAAAATGTGGCAATAATTCCATGTTATATTGAATTTCATTGATAAAAATTAATCGAGGATTACTGAATTTAGTTTTAAATGATGTGATTTTATTTAGACGATTTAGAAATCGCTTGAAGATTTTTGTAATTTTAAGCAATTTTGCTTTTCTTAAGAGTGAATTTATTCAATTCTACAAATTCAAGGAGTTTTGGATTAACTCTTAAATGAGTTGATTTCACTTCACTCAAATACGAGTTGGCTGCAGCTAACTCAAGTGCTACTCGATTTAATCCTAAAGACTTCATTTCACTCAAGTATGATTTGGTTACAAATCGCTCAAGTGCTACGAGATCCAGTCTTAAATGACTTCATTTCACTCAAGTATGACTTGATTACAAATCACTCAAGTACTACTGGATTTAACCTTTATTGATTTGATTTCACTCAAGTATGAGTAAAATAGAGATCACTCAATCATGAGTTGATTAAAAACAGCTCATTCACTTGAGTTGTTTCAGCTCTTCTTGAGAAGGTTCCTTTCAACATGGGAAAAGAGTGGATTTCAGCTCAACTTGAGTTAATTCAGCTTTTTCGTTTTAAGAGAGTACTCTGTAAAAAAACTGCAGCAGAGATTCTTGACAATGTCCGTAAAAATAACGGACTTTATTCCTACGTCAACGGAATTAGTCATTACATTAACGGTTTTTGCCTATAAAACACAGACAATTGCCGAAGTTGACCGTTTGTGTGAAAAACTGGATAATTCACAGTAAAATACCGAAAATTTACATTTTTTTCACAGTGTACTACAAGTAAAAATAACAAAAACCGTGCTTCAAAGTGACTTTATATATTTAACTTCATGACCTTTGGTTATGTAGATAACAAAACACTTTGCATTATTTTAAATCCTGTAACCAACTAAAGAGTTTGTTTCTTATAGCTCAAAGAGAAATAACTTTTGTTGGATTCTGTTTTCACAGAACGTTATAACATTTATATAAAAGCGGCATTGCAAAATTACCGTGTCTTAAATTGAAATGATATTTAAAAAGAAAGGATTTTAATTTACACTTTATTTTTAAAATTTAAAGCAAAAGAAACATTACATGGGCAATAAACAAAAGGACTGTGTTAATTAACCCGGGAATACTCGCGCGTCGGTCGATTCGCCGCCGAAATTCGTTAGCTTCCTATTAACCCACCTCCCCTTAAAGATACAATGGTGAAACGCCGTGTAACTGACCTTCACTGTTCGACCTTCTGTCTACAGAAATTGCAAGTCATTCCTGTGTTTTCTCATGATTTTATTGCTTTTTAAAGTTGAATTTCGGTCTGAATGACCGCGACGCGACCAGTGACGTCGCTCGAGTATTTTCTCCCAAGCATTCTTCTTTTTCCCGCTACACCGAAATTCTCAGAAGAGGGGGGAGGGGTGATCTCTCTTCTAGGGATCTCTCCGTTTCTCCTCTCTCTCTCTCTCTCTTGCTTCTTTTTCTCTTTCTGATATTTAGCTGCTAGAGTGCTTATTATTTTTACAATGTCGCGTAAAAAATTTTTAACTATTCAAGAAGCTTTGAATCTTTTTGATAATTTAGAAGAAGACTGTATTAGTGATGATGCAAGTTCATCGGATGAAGAAAATAATTCAGTTCTAAATGAAGATGAGGAAATTGATAGCCAAGAATCGGAAAATGAAGATATAGAAAACGAATGTTTTGCATCACCGTCCAATTTTTTTATTGGCAAAGATAACATTACGAAATGGGAAAAGAGTCCACCGAGATCAAATGTACGTCGGAGGCAACACAATATTGTTTCTGAAACACCAGGAGTGCGCGAAAGCGCAAAAGGTGCATTAACGGTATTCGATGCTTGGAAATTATTTTTCAATAATTCTGTTTTAAAGAAAATTGTGAAATATACAAATATTTATATAGAAACTCAACAACCTAACTTCTCTAGGGAAAGAGACTGTAAGTTAACTTCCTTGACGGAACTGAAAGCAGTATTGGGACTTCTTTATATTGCTGGCGTTATGAGATCCTCACATCAAAATTTAAGTGATTTATGGAGCGAAGATGGCACGGGCGTTGATTTTTTAAAACAACAATGTCTTTAGGAAGGTTTAGATTTTTATTAAAATGTTTACGCTTTGATGACAAGAACAGCAGAAAAGAAAGGCGTGAATTAGATAAGTTAGCTCCAATCAGGGAAATATTTTCCGAAATAAATACTCCTTTTGAAAATCACTTTACTTTGAGTGAGTACGTGACGATTGATGAAATGCTGGAACAATTTCGCGGACGCTGTTCATTTCGTGTATATATGAAATCGAAACCTGCAAAATATGGAATCAAAATGTATGCATTGGTTGATGCTATTAACTTTTATGTATCGAAATTAGAAATTTATGCTGGTCAGCAACCTAAAGGAGTTTTTGATTTAAGTAATTCACCACATGATGTGGTAAAACGTCTTGTAACACCCATATCAGGAACAGGAAGAAATGTCACTATGGACAACTGGTTCACGTCAGTTCCACTAGCAAAATCTCTTTTAGAGGATAATAATCTTACAATGATTGGGACATTGAGAAAAAATAAAAGAGAAATACCCAAAGATTTTCTGCCATCTAAAAGCAGACCAGTGTTTTCAAGCACTTTTGGATTTAATGGAGACTTAACTCTAGTATCATATGTGCCAAAAAAAAATGCATCCGTATTACTGATTTCGTCAATGCATCACGACACAGCGATAGACGAATCACAACAAATGAAGCCAGACATGATAAAGCAATATAATGCTACAAAAGGAGGTGTTGATGTGGTTGATGAAATGAAAGGATCATATTCTGTGGCAAGAAAAAGCAACAGATGGCCACTTACTTTATTTTTTTCCCTGATGAATATCGCGGGAATAAACGCGCAAATTATTTTTCAGAAAAATACGGGAAAAAAGGTTGTTCGTCGATATTTTTTAAAAGAACTTGCTTTCGACTTAATAAGGGACTATATACATGAAAAGAAACAAACAACATCATTGACAAATCCTTTAAAAAGGAAGATAAGAGAATTTTGTGGAGAACCAGAAGAAAAAGTTGTCCGATCTCCCAAAAGAGAAAGATGTAGCTTTTGCACGACAAAACAAAATCGAAAAACAAAACAATTTTGTAGACACTGTAGTCTCTATATCTGCAAAGAACATACTTATAATTTGTGTGTCCAATGTGCTAAATAATACGCTGTTTCTAATGTAGATTAGTACGTATGCTAATAAAAATCTTTTTTTTTTTTTGGATAATTCAGTTGATGTTTATACTGTAATTAGAAGAAATGGGTAAGTACTTTTCTAAAATTTATTTACTTTTAAAATGTCTACTTTGATTGACATTGAATACTTTATTTAACAGCGCCGCAGCAATTCTTTTTATAAAATCAAATTTCAAAGAATTCTTAGTGCCGAGATCTAACAAAATTAACTTTAGTCAATAATATTTAATTGTATAAACCATTTTTTATTATTTTAAATTTTAATTACAAAAGTAAAATTCATTTAAATTAAAATATACTTTAATAAATATTATTAAAAACTACAATTTAATCTTTATTTTAATTAAATAATTGCATCATTTTAACTTTGGTTGGAATTAAATATAAAACATTATCAAAATCAATGTTAGGAATAAAAAAAAATAACAATATTTAAATTTAATGTCTACATGTGAAAATTCATTCAAATTACATTATTACTGTATGTTTATAATTTTCAAGAAAATTTGTTGTATTCCTGTTTTTTTTATATTTTGATATGTATCGTAAGAAACAAATATTAGTGAATTTTGAAAAAATGTAAATAAGCAAATATATATTTACATTAATTAAGTGAAAAAGTATAATTAAAATTAATCTTTCGGCAGTTCAGTTTTTTAGAATTATCTGTAACTGTTGATTAAAATCTAGGATGGAAATTTTTAAAATAAAATATTTAATTAGAAAAAGAAAAAGATAAATTATTTATCATTTGCTTCATATATCAAAATACATATGGCAAAAAAATGTATTTTTTAAGCTTAAATGGCTCCTAGTGCCGGACCACCGTCCAAACTAGCAACTAGCTTCACTACATTGTTGTCCTTCGAAAAAGTATCCGTAATGGTTTCAAATTTATAACTAAAAATATCTTTCAATTTATTATTTAATGTATTTTTACAAATTAAGTCAAATTGCATAATATTATTTATAAATTTTGAAAAAAAAAACTTATTAAAATATTTATTATGCATTTTTTTTTACTTTATATTATGCATATATTTTTATTTGGTGCATATTTATATGTATATATTTTGTGAAAAAGTACTGAACTATCAAATATCTAAAGTTACACGTTCAAAAACAAATCAACAAAAAGAAAAAAAACACAAATTAAAAGTAGCTACTTCTTTTATATTAATAATTTCGAATAAAGGATTTTTTCAAAACAGGGTGAATTTATCTTCTTTCATTATTATTTATGGCAACAAAAAATATTAAAGATGTATTTTTTTAAGTTCAAATGGCTCCGAGTGCCGGACCACCATCACAAGCTTCGCTACGTTACTGTTCTTTAAAAAAATATTTATCATGGACTCAAATTTATAATTGGAAATATCTTTTAATTCGTTATTCATTATATCTCTTCAAATTCAGTCAAATTATATGCCAATATTGATCATTTTTGAAAATTTTGCAAATAATAATAATAATAATAATAATAATAATAATAATGTATTAAAATATTTATTATAAATTTTCTTACTTTATATTATTCATATTTTTCATTTGGATCATATATATGTATATTCATTTCGGAAAAGTTCTGATTTATGAAATATCTAAAGTTACACATTCAAAAACGCATCAAAGAAAAGAAAAAATAAAGAAATAAAAACTAACTGCTGCTTTTATAATAATAATTTCGATGAAAGAAGGTTTTTCAAAATAGGCTTGATTTATCTGCATCTTTTATTATCTATATAGAAATGGTAAAAAATGCATATATATTAAAGAATGTATATTTTAAATTCAATTTGCTCCTAGTGCCGACAAAATTTACCTGACTGCGTTGCTGGCGTTGCAAATATATATATATATATATATATATAATGAGTATTTATAAGTGAAAACTTCTTTTAATTCGTTATTTATTGTGCTGTTACAAATTCAGTCACATTATGTAATAATACTTATCATTTTTGCAAACTTTGTAAAAAAAAAAAAAGTTTTTATAACATTTATTATTTGTTTATTATTTTATATTTTTTATATATTTTATTTTGGTGCATATATGTATATATATATACATTTAAGTAAAAGAACTAGACTTCAAATACGTTAAAGAAAAAAAACCCGAAAGAAATTGAAAGTAGCAAATGCTTTTATATTATTTATTTCGTAGAAATGGTTAATTTTTATCTCTTTCTTTTGATACCTAGACAGATATGGTAAACAAAGTACGTATTTTTTAAGTTCAATTGGCTCCTAGTGCCAGACCACCTTCAAAACCAAACTGACTGGTTTCCTATCCTGTCAAAAAATATTTATTAACTTTTCCAAATTTGTAAAAAAAAAAAAAAAAAAAAAAAAAAAAAAAAAATATTATCTATTTTCCTTTTTTTTATATTTTCATATTATCATATTTTTATATTATCATATGTTTCCACTTTGTGCATATATATGTGCATTCATTTTAGAAAAAGTACTGAACTATAAAACATTTAAAATTACGCATTCAAAAGTGAATCAACGAAAAGAAATGATAAAGAAATGAAAATTAGCTACTGCTTTTATATTAATAACTTCGTTGAAAGAAGTTCTTTTTTCCAAAGCAGGGCTATTTTATTTATTTCTTTAATTATCTATATAGATATCACAAGAAAAAAATATTAAAGATGTATTTTTTAAGTTCAATTGGTTACTAACGATGGACCATCATCAAAACTAGTCTTACTACTTTTCTGTTCTTTAAAAAAATATATATTATGGTTTCAAATTTGTAGCTGAAAACAATCTTTTTATTTGCTGTTTATTATATCTCTACCAATTCAGTGAGATTATATAATAATTTTTATCTTTTTGACAAATTTTGTCAAAAAAATATAAAAAAATTTAAATGTTAAATAAATAAAAACTTAACGTAAATTTGTATTAATTGCTATATTATATATTATTTCGCATACAAGCAATGTTTACGCCTTATTTCCCCCGTTTTCGATCTTCGACAATTTCCCTCTGTTTCTTCGGTCTAACGGGAACGGCGGCGAATAGACCGAGCGCGACTACTAACGTTCTAAAAAAGGGCGCGAGTACTCCCGGGTTAAAATGTTTGAATTTTCTTCTAGTAAATTTGTATCTATAAATTAAAATCCCTTTAAAAAAATCTTATTTATGTTTTTTAAATTATTTATTTTTTTGCAATATGCCAGTTTTTTGCGGTTTTTTTTTTTTTTTTTGCATTTTAATTATTGATACGTTTTATCTTTTATTTTTCTATAATAATGCCCTGACCTTCAGTATAATATCTGATGTTTGTTTGGTGCAGAAAATTTTTCAAATCCCTTTTAGCTATGGTAATGCAAGAATGACAGAGTAACTATCGATAGAAATACATTAGTTTGTGACAAGTTAGAAATTGTGCAGTTATACAGCTTGTGTAAATTTCAGAAAATTTTCTTTTAAACTGAATTCAAAAAATGAACAATTTTAATTATGTAGGTTTAAACACTATCTACCAATAAGTATTTGAAAACTTTCAATTTTTAAAATTTTGTCAAATATTTAAAAATATACTTCTCGGATTCTTCTGAAACTTCAGGAAGATGAAGATTATGTCTGACCTCATATTTATCAAAATTCACTTGATAAGCAGGGCTATTAGGGGGCCGAAAAAAATTAAAGAACAACAGAAATATTTGGGATCACCCTATACATGAAAATGCACGAAACGATTTATCGCTGCAGATTACAAATGTGTGGATACTACACAACATGTACACTGATTTTTGTAAGAATAGCATATATGATCATGGAGAAAAATTGTTTTTTTAATTCAAAAATTCTGGTATGTTTTTTGTTTATATCATGCAGAGTTTTTGACCAAATTTAACGCAAATTTCGGAAATATTGGCAAAATTTATTAGAAAAAATATAGCGCAATTGGAATATAAATATATTAAATATTTTATGAAATATGAGTGGTTTTATGAAATAATCTTTATCTGCGCATGCGCGAACGATAAAAACGATTCTTTTACATAATTTAATAGTAAGTTCTATGGAGTAATTTATAAAAAAAAATCCAATGAAATATCGTGAAAACTAAAAAAAAAGTTATAATTGTTATAAGTAAGCTGTTTTTACATTGCTCTCTAAAAACGGCTGAATGATAAGGGATTCTCCACAAATAGAAATTTTTCATTAACTGATTTTTAGGAAAAAATTAGTACTATTTAATGAATACAATATCTAATACAATATTTCTTCTGATAAGTATCTTAACACCTGTGATAGAAAAGGAATTCTTTTCTATCACAGATATCAAGATACTTATTAACAGAAACATTGTATTTGATATTGTATACATTAAATACTAATTTGTTCCTAAAAGTTAGTTAATAAAAAATGTCAATTTGTGGAGAATCCCTTATCATTCAGCCATTTTTAGAGAGCAATGTAAAAACAGTTTACTTATAATAATGATATCTTTTTGAATTTTCACGATATTTGATTGGATTTTTTTTTTTTTAAATTACTCCATAGAAGTTACTATTAAATGATGTAAAAGAATCGTTTTTATCGTTCGCGCATTCGCAGAGAAAAAATATTTCATAAAACTACTCACATTTCATAAAATATTTAATACATTTATATTCCAATTGCGCTATATTTTTCCCTAATAAATTTTGGCAATATTTCTGTCCAAAACTCTGTCAATAATTTGTCAAAAACCCTGCATGATATAAACAAAAAACATACCAGAATTTTTGAATAAAAAAACTCTTTCTTCATGAATATACATGCTATTCTTACAAAAATAAGTGTACCTGTTGTGCAGTATCCACATATTTGTATTCTGCAGCGATAAATCGTTTCGTGCATTTTCATGTACAGTGCTCTCTTAAAACAAAAAAGCTGAAATAACTCAAGTTGAGCTGAAATCCACTCTTTTCCCATGTTGAAAGGAACCTTCTCAAGAAGAGCTGAAACAACTCAAGTGAATGAGTTGTTTTTAATCAACTCATGATTGAGTGATCTCCATTTTACTCATACTTGAGTGAAATCAAATCAATAAAGGTTAAATCCAGTAGTACTTGAGTGATTTGTAATCAAGTCATACTTGAGTGAAATGAAGTCATTTAAGACTGAATCTCGTAGCACTTGAGCGATTTGTAACCAAATCATACTTGAGTGAAATGAAGTCTTTAGGATTAAATCGAGTAGCACTTGAGTTAGCTGCAGCCAACTCGTATTTGAGTGAAGTGAACTAATTTAAGGCAAATCCAGTAGCACTTGAGAGATTTGTTATCACTTCAAGTTGGAGTGAAATGTTGTCATTTTTGATTTAATCCAGTAGCACTTAGGCGATTTGTAACCAATTCATACATGAATGAAATCAACTCATTTAAGAGTTAATCCAAAACTTCTTGAATTTGTAGAATTGAATAAATTCACTCTTAAGAAAAGCAAAATTGCTTAAAATTACAAAAATCTTCAAGTGATTTCTAAATCGTCTAAATAAAATCACATCATTTAAAACTAAATTCAGTAATCCTCGATTAATTTTTATCAATGAAATTCAATATAACATGAAATTATTGCCACATTTTCAAGTGTTGCAATTAAATTCTCATTTCGGATTTAAATTTCTGTTTATTGACATTACAAGGGTATATATATATATATATATATATATATATATATATATATATATATAGAGAGAGAGAGAGAGAGAGAGAGAGATTGGAAAACTGTAACATGGATTCTCCAATATTTCTTCCAAGTCTTTAATTAACAAGACTTAAAAAATTCTAATTTACATGACTGAAAGTTCTCTAATGAATCATAAAAACATTTTTTTTTTCTTTCTAATTCAATGAAACTGTTTCCTATGTCAATTTAGGGGAAAAGGCAATTGAATCGTTATACAAAATTAAATAGAGCTTACATGAATTTTTTATTATTCTGTTATATCAGAAATTTTTAACATCAGTATTTTCTTTCGTTAAATTTAAAAGTACATATATTCATTAAATTAAAAATACTGGTGATCTCAAAATTGTAAATTTGAAAACACTTATTCATGCAAACTGCCTAAGTTTGCATAACTGTACAACAGCACCCGAACAACATTAAACAGAATATCAGCTTCTGATGCTGTGGTGCTAATGGGATTTTTCCTTTCCTTTCTTGGGCAATTTCAAGTTTACATATTTTCCAATGATACTTATAGCTTCAGATATGCTTATATACAATTTTAATTTTTTCATTAGCTTCTGATTTAATTGTAAATAACTATTTTTTTATTAAAAATTTATGATTTCAATCAAATAAACCAATCTTAGGCATCTTACTAAAAAAATATTGAAAAAATAAACTTGATATCAGCCCAACGACTCAACTTCAGCACTACAATGTCAGAAGCTGATTTTTCCCCTTAAGAGTTTAGATAATCCTATGCAGAATTTATATTCAAATATCTTGCTTGGATTTTAAAATGTTTACCTTTTTTTGGGGGAAGGGGGGGGGGCATAGAATATTTGAGGATGATCTGTAAGTGGGTTAGTTTTTACTTTTGCAATTTTGGTTAGTTTTTTTTTTTAATATTAATACGAGTTTCAGAACCAGTTTTGAAAAAGAAAGTAATAAAAAAGATAAAACCTAAATTAAAAAAAGTATTCCCCCCCCCCACACACACATGGCCAGCGCAGGGTTTAAATAAATGAAATTGAAAATATTTTAAATGGATAAACATCAACCCATGATACCTTGTAATTATTCCTAGATTTAAATCTCAATCAAAATCTTATATTTCTTAAACTGACTAAATTTAAAAAAAATATTTTAATTGTTTAGTTTGAAATCTGAAATGGCTTTGAAATCTTAGATAAAATAATTGTTACCCATAGCATTTATATAAGCACATTGCAATTGGGAAATGTGGAGGAATGCCATTAAAAAAACTTGTATAGCTAAAATTTTGATTATGGACAATTATTTTATTGTATGAAAAACCTTCCACTATATATTGTAGTACAAAAGTTAAATGCAGAAATAACTGAGAAATGGATTTATTGACCATGTGCAATTATTCTTTATATCATTTAAAACATTTGTTAAAACTTGAATTTAAATTCAAGAATAACTTATTTCTTCTTAATTAATCTTTTAATTTTTGATTTTATTCAATGTTTCTTAAATCAACTAACTTTTAAATAAATATAAAAGCATAAGACTGCAGCATTTTGTGTCAAAAGTTAGAGCCAAATGTGCAATTTAGAATGTTGCAAGAAAGAAAAAAACTAATTTTATTTAACAACAAAAACATTTTATTTAGCAAGAACAAAATAAACCTAACATTAATTGATAACAATTCTTTCCAACATCAGATAAACAAGTTTCAATAACATCTTTAACAGGACCTTTATAAATATAACAGTCCATTTTCATTAAACATTAAATACATAAAGAGCATATTGTAATCTGTCCACTGGTTTGTCCAACTTTTAAAATCTTAGGCAAAATAGACACTTTGTTGAAGGTCCTTGAGATTAAATAAGATTGTTGAATTTGACTCCTCACAGTAGAATTTTACTCCTCCATGAAATCACCATCTTCCTGTGTTAAAAGAAAATATTGAAATTAAGTTAAATAGCAATAAATATAATGTTAAGGAATGATTATGAACATATTAAAATATTTTGCAGCTTTCAGATTAAATGTTTTATAAAATTTCCCATCCATAGTCTTAACAAAAAATGAACCTTACACTAAAAATTTTAGCTTTATAAATATTACACTACTGAAAATTCAGCCAATCATGAATAAAATGGAAATAGAATAAATAAATCCTGTGCGATTACACTTACCCGCTTGTTTAAATCATGGTGTTACTTCTGATACAATCTTAAAATAAATCACCATTTTAAAAACAAATTTAAAATGAAAATTCTTAAAGCAACATTATAAAATATTGTTGAAAATTCACCTTTGTTGCTACTTTCAAAATGTATCAGCGCTGGCAAATACCCAACCAATACAGGTTTTTGTGGATTTTTAGTTGTTTTTCTATATATTTGCATATTTATATAATACAAGATAGAACCTACAACAATTAGACCAGGGTTGGCACGGTTTAAACCAATTGGTTTTAACTATGGTTTAAACAACTGTTTACTTCTTTTGGTTTAAACAACTGTTTAGTTTAAACCAACTGGTTTTTTTCTAAAAAAAAATAAAAAAAAAAATAAAAAAAAATAAAAAACAGTTTTTTTTTTTTTTCAGAAGAAATCTAATGACATTTTCTCTTTTTCTTAATAATTTATGTATGTCAGGTTATTGAATATAAATAACTTCTATTTTTAACACTTTATATCAGCAATAAGCATTGGATGTAGCAGGTTCAGGTCATTTTTTGGGTATAGGATTAAAATCAGTCTGCAATGGTGAATATATTTATTTCTCTTTAGAAAAAGCTTCGAACATGTGAATTGATCTAATATAAAATAGATTAAAAATATTCAATATTTAATAGAAAATATCTTAATTTTTTGAAAACTGCAGATTATTTAACGTAATAACATAATACAATTTATAAGATTTCAAGCTGTAAAAGAAATCCCCAATCTTAATTGGGGAGGTTATCTTAAGCATTAAAATCGAAATATGAAGTCGAATAAGAGAGTTTTCAAAGATTGGATGCTACTTATAGCATTTTAATAATAGTGATCCCCCCCCCCTGTTAGTTATCTGCTGAATCTATGACCAAAAATGTTGACTTAAAATTGTCATTCAAGAAACAAAATGTCAAGAAGTATTTGAAATTTATTATTTTGATAGCTATGGAGAAGAATATTTTATTTATCAGACTACTTTCAAATGTTTATTATTAGTAATTAAAAGATTAGTTATAAAGATTTTCAGAGTATCAATGCTTTACTGTATACAGCACTTTATTCTTAGAACAGAAGACAGTTTGCTGATATTGTTTAAATTAAATTTTAATTTCTTTTATTTTTTACATAAATTCATTGTAAATATTTAATTTAAATCATTTGAAAATGAAGTTACAGTTTATAATCTAATGTCTATTTTTATCAATATATATGCATGTATATGTAATAAGAAAGGAAGTTAGAAAAAAAAAAAAAACCCCGGTATAAACCAAAAAAAAAAAAAAAAAAAAAAACTTTTTTAGTTTTTTATGAAAAAAAAAAGTTTTTAATACGATTATATTTTTTGTGAAAATACTATTATTGAAGTCATTAAAAGTTTATAAAATCATTTCATTCCAAAATTTGAAATTCTCCCACCGTTTCACATTCACCTGCCATATAATTCATTGTTAAAGAAATCAGGAACATAATATTTGGGAAATGATACTTGTATTTACCAGTATAGAAAGAAAAAAATATATTTGTCTACGTTTTGTTAATAAATCCTCATTTAAACCTACCTGAAATCAAGTGCAAGAAAACAATATTACTTTTAAAGCAATTTTTATGTAACAATGTAGCTAAATACTTTTAAATATTAAACAAACTATAATAATACAGACCATGCATGCAATAATTTTGCTCAATAGCAATGTAAAGCATTGCCAAACAAAACAGTAACAAAGACACACATGTTCAAACGTTAAGAATGCAAGAGTCTTAGAAATGTGTTTATATACACACTATTTTTTTTCCTTATATGCAGCAACATGTAGATCAAAATACAAGAGGACTTTGTTTTTCGTGTTTATATAGGGTTTTCCATCCCTTAACAATATTAGCAAAATTGAGAAATAGGAGTACACTAAAAAATGAGCACTTCTAACCAGCCGGTACATCTATAAATAAATTTCTATAAATACAGATGTAATAATTGCATAACTTAATTCTTCAAAACTTTTATACTACAAGACTGTTAAATGAACTAAGTATTTACATTATAAGACAATTTTTACTTCGCTTGATACACCATTATATTTCAAGGTTGTTATGTACGGTACGTATGAGTATTAACATTAATTGTTTATTAAAAAAAGAGAAGAGAAATCTATTAAAAGGGTAGTATAATGTAAATAAAATACTTTCATAGTACTTACTTCGTAAAATATTTGCTTCTTTAGCTAATAATCTTGAGGAAACCACGAACTTTTAAGATGCATCGAAAATCAGCTTCACGCAGCATCAGCGTGCAGTGCATTCGGAAATCCTCCATCTTGTATTTTGCAAGGTCAGGTCGACAGCAGCGCCAGCGGTGGATGAAAATAACGTGGGAATGATCTGTTTTGTTCCCGAGTTCACTTGCTTAGTTTCCGATCTCAATGAGTGCATTAGAAATGGAAGAAAGCAAGTCAAGAAGAGTGGACCACTTAAAAATCAGCTCATTCACGATCCAGTAAATTAGAACTCTTTCTTGAGCAGCCAAATCCACTCTTTCGTTTTAAGAGAGTGTGATCCCAAGTATTTATTTCTGTTATTCTTTAATTTTTTGTCTGCCCTCTAATTGCCCTGCTTAACAAATGATTGTTGATAAATATGTGGTCAGACATAATCTTCATCTTCCTGAAGTTTGAGAAGAATCCGGGAAGTATATTTTTAAATATTTGATAAAATGTCAAAAATTGAAAGTTCCCAAATACTTATTGGTAGATAGCTTGTATATAGCTTTGCTTAGATTTGAATAAATTAAAAAAATAAAATTTGAAGAACTTTAGTATCAAATCATTTGTATTTAATAAAAGTATATGTTTTGACATGATAGGAAAATATTTACTTTTTACGAGTAAAGAGTAGGACAAGATAGGAAGTGCTGGTATTATGTTAAATAACTAGTGGCGTAAAGAATTAATACAGAAAGTAGTTGTCGTTTTAAGCACATAATTTCAAAAGTTAATATTTTTGAAGTAGTAGATTATTTCTTGCGATTTTTGTCTGAAATGATATGCCTTTGTCTCCCAATTTCTTAGTAGAACTATGATTATGTTAGAAATCCTCAAAATTTTTAGTTGTTTTTCTGAGGGTTTTTTTAATTGCTGTTTCCTTTATTTTCTCTTTTTCCCTAGCTGCTTGTAATGTTAATGATATAAATTGCTATAGAAATAAATGACTAACACAAATTGTTAATGTTTTATCGTTTAATGGGATTTTTTGTGTTATTTATTTCGCGAACAACAATTTGTTTGTAAAAAATTTTATTTAAAATTTTATTTAAAATTTCGGTTAAATTATTTAATTATAAATTTCTTTTTTCATCCGTATGTATTTAAATAGTTTTTTTATTAATTAAACTTTTATATGCCTGTATAAGTATTAATTTTTTTATTATTATTATCGGTCAAAAAAATGTTTTTTTTTTTTTCTAAAAAGTATTTTATAAATTTTTTTAATCAATTCTACTATTGGATTTTAATACACATACATTCTATCATATGTATTTAAATACTTTGTGTAGTATCGTTTTAAATGAAAGAGTGTTTTCTAAAAATCTTTTATAAAAATACTTTTTAATCAATTCTACTACAAATAAATTTACAATAAAAGCCATATTTAATAGTGACTTGTTATATTTAACAGCATCACTTTGGGTTATGAAGAACACAAAAACGTTTGTATTATATTAAATCCTGTAAACTTCTGTTTCTTATAGCTTAAAGAAAGGAACTTTTATTGGATGCAACTTTCATAGAATACAATAATATTTAAATAGAAACCGCATTGTAAAGTTACTTTATCTTAAATTGAAATGAGTTTCAAAATTTAAAGATTCCAATTTATGTTTCAGTTTAAAATTTAAAGCAAATGAAATAGTACTTGAGCGAAAAACAAAAGGACTGTGGTATTTATTGTTTGAATTTTCTTGTAACAAATGTGCATCTATAAACAAAAATTACCTAAAAAATTCATATTTCGGTTTTTAAATCATTTTATTTCTCATAAAATGTATGCATTTTGTTCTTTCCGTTGGTTAAAAATCATGAACATTCATACAATAACTATACATTAGGGTGATAATAGGAAATCAATTCTTGAATTTTTTAATGAGGACTTCCCAAACGGTTGTCTATTGGTTAAAAAATAAATTTCTTTATCAATATGTATTAAAATAAATTTTCTATTAATTAAACAAAAATGTACTTGTGCAGGAATTTCATTTTTTTCTTTTTAACGGTTAAAACAAAAGTGTCTTTCCTATAAAGTTTCTCCAAAATTATTTTTAATCAATTATTTATGAAGCTAAATTTTAATAAAAATTCTATAATACGTATTTAAATACATTTTCTATTATCGGTTTGAACAAACGCATATTTTCTAAAAAGGCTTTCTCAAAACATTTTTAATCAATTCTACCAAAAGTAGAAATATAATAAAACCGTGTTTAAAAGTGATTTGATAAATTTAATAGCATGTCCTTGGGTTGTGAAAAAGAATTTATTTCTTTTATGTAAAAGAACTTTTATTGGATTCTATTTTCATAGAACGCAATAATCTTCAAATATGAACCACATTACAAAATTACAGTGTCTTAAATTGAAATGAGATTCAAAAATTAAAGATTTTAATTTGTGTTTTATTTTAAGAATTTAATGAATATGAAACAACACTTGGGCTAAAATCAAAACGACTGCGGTAATGCATTGTTTGAATTTTATTTTAACAAATGTGTCTATATATAGGCAAAAAAGATTTAAAAAAAAATCGTATTTTTGTTATTTATTTATTTTTTTATTTTTCCAACATGTGAGGAAAGTAATTCTATAATTATTTGAAATCATGAATATTGCCATGACTATATTTATGTGAATACCATAAATACAATAAATATACATACAACATGTATGTTTACATATGTATTTAAATATACATACAACAGTATTCCTACCATTTTTTGAATAATAACCATTAATTAATGCTCAAAACAGATATAATTCTCTTCATTTTACATTTTTTTAAATTATCATTTTAATGACGATTATGTTTTATTGAAAATTCACATTAAATATAGCTCTAAAAATATATTTTAATATTGTTAGATTAAAAAAAAATCTACATTAGAAATGAAGAAAAATATACCTAAAATATTGTTATATATTTGTTTTTGCGCACAATTCTAATCAGTATGTTTACAAGCTGTTATTATAAAATTTTATAATTTTTACTTATTTATTTATTTATTTATTTATTTACTGCGGAGTTACAATTATCATGCATGGATTTTTCTCCTGATTTCAAAGTAGAAGCCTTTTTTTGGCAAAAAGACTTTGGCTTTTCATTATTTTAATTTTCTTGTAACAAATGTGTACCTATAAATAAAATTACCTAAAAAAATCGAATGTCTGTTTTTTAACCCATTTTTTCAATATATCAGAAATATTATTTTTCATTACCAGAAATATTACTCTATTTTCTTTTGGTTAAAAATCATGAATATTCATACAGTACATAGAAAATATATACAGGGTGTCCCTAAACAAATGGCATATACGCTAGGGGGTGATAGAACACATCACGACGAGAAACAGTAATAGGAAACCAATGGTCCCAAGCGTTTTCCAAAGGAGATAGCCGCCATTAAAGTTTGGGGTCCAAAATTTCAAATACACATAAAAAACGCAAAAATTGGTCGATTGATTTGCGGTTTTCACTAAAATTATTCTTTATGTTGGTATTTTCTTGAAAATAAATTATAAAGAAAAATTTCGAAAAATGCCGATAGAGGTCGCTTTAGACTTTGAAGTAATGAAAAACTATTTTTTGCCGTGATTTTTTGCATCTCAATAAATGGTTTCGTAAGCTTAGACTTATACTTAAATTTTCAGCTCAAAATCTGAATAGTTGGGAGTGTTAAGTAGCACAAACTTAACTGTGTTCAGAGGGTTCAAATTTCAAATGATTATAAAAAACGGTAAAATTGGTCGATAGATTTGCAGTTTTCACTAAAACTATTCTTTATGTCGGTATTTTATTAAAAATTAATTATAAAGATAAATTTCAAAAAATGCCGATAGAGATCGCTTTAAACTTTGGAGTAACGAACAACTACTTTTTACGTTATTTTTTGCATCTGATTAAATGTTTTCGTAAACTTAGACTTAAACTTAAATTTTGATCTCAAAATCTGAATAGTTGGGAGTGGCTAAGTAGCATAAACTGAACTGTGTTCAGAGGGTTCAAAATAAAAATGATAATAAAAAACGGAAAAATTGGTCGATTCGTTTGCGATTTAAAATAAAACTATTCTTTAAGTCAGTATCTTCTTGAAAATGGAATTTTAAAAATAAATTAAAAAAAATTCCGTTAGAGGGCGCCGTAAACTTCAGAGAAACCGAGAAATTTTAACCGTTATTTTTTGTATCTTATTAAATGCTTTCTAAAACTTGTTAAATATTTTCGAAATCTTAGATTTAAACTTAAAGTTTGAACTCAAATTCTGAATCGTTGGGAGAGGTTAAGAAACGCAAACTGAAGTGTGTCCAGGAGTTGAAATTTACCCCCCCCCCCTCGAACACAGTTCACTTTTGCGCTACTTAAACACTCGCAACGACTCAGAATTTTATCTCAAAATTTAAATCTAAGCATTTGAAAGCATTTAATGAGATTTAGAAAAATAACGGTTAAAAAAGTTGCACGCTATTCCAATGTCTAAGGCTCCCTCTATCGGCATTTTGTGAAATTTATCTTTAAAATTTATTTTCAAGAAAACACTGATTTAAAGAGTAGTTTTAGCAAAAACCTCAAACGAATCGACTAACATTTCCATTTTTTATGGTTTTCGTTTCGTTTGAAATATAAACCCTCTGAACACAGTTCAGTTTGTGCTACTTAACCACTCCCAACTATTCAGATTTTGAGCTCAAAAATTTAAGTTTAAATCTAAGCGCACGAAACCATTTAATGAGATGCAAAAAATAACGGCAAAAATAGTATTAGGATGGATTATTTCGTTAATCCAAAGTCTAAAGCGCCCTCTATCGGCATTTTTTGAAATTTATCTTTATAATTCATTTTCAATAAAATACCAACATAAAGAATAGTTTTAGTGAAAACTGCGAATCAATCGACCAATTTTTCCGTTTTTTATAATCATTTGAAATTTAAACCCTCTGAACACAGTTAAGTTTGCGCTATTTAACCGCTTCCAAATATTCAGATTTTGAGCTTAAAATTTAAGTTTAAGTCTAAGCTTACGAAACCATTTAAAGAGATGCAAAAAATCACGGCAAAAAATAGTTTTTCATTACTTCAAAGTCTAAAGCGATCTCTATCGGCATTTTTCGAAATTTATCTTTATAATTTATTTTCAAGAAAATACCAACATAAAGAATAATTTTAGTGAAAACCGCAAATCAATCGACCAATTTTTCCGTTTTTTATGTGTATTTGAAATTTTGGACCCCAAACTTTAATGGCGGCTATCTCCTTTGGAAAACGTTTGGGACCCTTGGTTTCCCATTTACTATTACTCGTCTTGATGTGTTCTATCACCCCCTAGCGTATATACCATTTGTTTAGGGACATCCTGTATACATCATAAATGTACATACATATTCATACATTTTTTTTTCTTTTGGCATTTTTCAATTACAGTCAGTAACGGTTACATGGTCACCTCAGAGGTCCAGAAAAATTAGACCACATAAGCGGGTTGATCATACATGCGGAACAATATTACAATTATTACACTATTTAATTACAGGCTTCATCATCCGATAAGTACTGACGTTTTCTTTCTTCAGAAGAATTCCAAGCGTAACAAAGGGGAAATTACACAAGAATTTTGTCATTTACTATCTTACTAAATACTTACTAAATTTTCCAAAGGCAAAAATTTTACAAGACTATCTTAATTTATGGAACAGTGCTTAATTAAATAATTAGAAACCATTAATTACCATACTTACTAAATTTTCCAAAGACAAAAATTTTACAAGACTATGTTAATTTATGGAACAGTGCTTAATTAAATAATTAGAATCCATGAAAAAGCTTAATTATTTAATTAGAAATTAAATAAAATGGTCTGTAACAGAGGGGACAAAAAAAACCCCACATTTTTTGACATGCACTTGCAGTACAATTTATATAAAAATGTGATTTGGAAATTACACAAAAGAAATTAAATGTATTTTTTAAATAAAGACATATCAAGGTAAAATAATTACCTATAACATTGTTTAAATTGCATTTTATTTAAATGGAATTAATCGAATGTAACAGAGGGAACATGGAATGTAACAGAGACACATCTTACAAATTCAATAATCATATTTCCAATGCAATATCATTATCAAAGGTGACGTTTTGATTATTTAAAGTTGGAGTTGATAGTACTTGTTTTATTTCAAGCATATAAACCCATGCTATATATTTACGATTATATATTAAAATGAATATATATAGGACAGTTGCACCATAAAATTTAACTAATAATAACACATTGCTCAGTGGTGCACAAAACAGGAATTTTAATATACATTAGTACATATTAAAATAAAATAAAACTTTCAACGTTTCGCGCAGTCTTCTGCGGGCGTCTTCAGGAAAATATGAAATGGAAGGACTACGTTTGCATCTTGTTCGAGAGATAATATTTCTACTAAATTAAAAACTAAATTAGTTTTCCTCCTCCTTCTCCCAAAAAAACTCAGCAAATTTTGTCACGGGAACATTTTTTTTAAAAAGGGTACTTTTTAAAAAGGGAACTTCGAGTCAACACAAAGAAAGTGAAACATTAAATAAATATTAATGATTTACAAAGCTGTTTGTTCTTTTATAACTGGGCATATTTTCATTTCATATGCAATTTTTTATTCTTCGGTGAAAACAATGTAATGTGAATACTTCCTAAACGTTATGAATTTGCTCAAAAATGAAATTATAAGGGTTAAAAATCACCGTTTTTTGACATGAGTATAATAAGAAGCTGAAGCAAAAAATAAATAGTGATTTGCAAATCTGTTTACATCCATGAAGTCAAAATATCCGTCGAAAATCGCACCATCAAAACAGAAAACAAAAAACAATGTGATTTCCAGCCTTTTTTTTTTAAACATACTTAAAAATTAAAAATACTTTGAAAATTACAATATAGAAAATTATTTATCGGCCAAGAACGTAAATAAACACTTTAATCATTAACTATTGAATGTTTCAATTTCATATGAAACATCTCTACAATTAAGCCTAAGATTGCCGGCAATAATATTGCAAAAAAGAATACAGATGGAAATAAAATAACTTACGTAAAGTGAAAAAAACAATGTATTTCGATCATTATAAGATGAGTAAAGAAAAAAATTAATTATTATAGCATTGCATTAAACAGTGTCAGCGAAATGCAGTCTTATTCTTATCCCATATTTACAAACGCGCTTTGCAAATGCTTTTACAGACAGTAACTACACTCTCCTCCGATTAACCAATAGGAGGAGACTCTCAGATATCGGCACAAGTATCGATGCGTAGAGACCAATTTAAAGCATGCTGACCTTTTTTCGGCTATTCTTTTAATATATAAGATTATGTATTTAATACAATTTCAGATCGACTATATGTTTTTAGGCATGTAGTCAATCGCGTATAATTTAGGCATATAATTTTGTGCATTCCGAAAGCAAAAGCTTCATTAGCAAAATCATGTTTATGATATCTGTAGTAATACCAAGATCGAACTTGAAGAAAGAATGTTTTCTTTCTCAGAAATTCAAAATTCATTAGCTGAAAAAAGGTTTTTTTTTATTGTTTGTGGAAGGTATCTTTACAAAATTGACAAGCGTGCAAACACTGCACTGTAAACAAATCCGTTAAATTTAAGGTGCAACAATGTTGACAGCAGTTTTTGTCGTAAAAATTGCAATAAAATTAGATGTAATAAAAAAATTACCTATAATTTTACTGTAAAAAAAAATCAGTAACATTTATGGCAAAAACTGCTGGCAGCAATGCTGCCAGCGTTTTTTTTTTTTTTTTTTTTTTTTTTTTTTTTCCATAAATTTAATGGATTTTTTTACAGTGTGGATTTCTTTTAAACTAATTTTTACTCATTTATTTCAAGGAGAAGGGAATACTTTGTAGTTGATTGATAGCACAGCACTCTGAAATCTCTAAAAATGTTCGAACTCATAAAACTATCAATATAAAATATTGTACAAAATATTCAAATGTCGCAAGTAATCGCTGATAAAGGCAGTACATGTTACCAGTATACTCCCACACAGTATTGGTGTATACACAGTATACTCCTGTTCCGTATTCGGTATACAAGTAAGTAAGTTTTAGAATTATAAATGTTTAGATACAGAAGCAACTCATTTATTAAATAGTTTAATATATTGTAGAATAAAATTATCTATTTCTGTATAATTTGATTTTTATAAAGGAGGTAATCAAACGCTTCTCGATTTACATAATATGTATTAAAAAATCTTGTACATTTTATAGCATTCTTCTTCTCTACGAAAACTGAAGGCACAATGATAAATGTACGATATTTCAAAAGAACATGGAAGCGGCGCTCGATACATTATACTTACATATCGTAAAACATGCTTATTTTGATTTTTTTACGTGTTGTTAGTGAAACAATAATAGAAAAATGTATAGCTAAAACGTAAAGAGGAAGTCTTACACGGATCTACTTATCTTTAAAATTGATACCTGTAATACTTTTTTTTTCACGTTATACATTTTTTTAAAACAGTCGTTAATAACATTAAAAATCATGTTTAGATGTTAAACAGCAATTTTGCGTTCCTATAGCATTTTGGAATGTATTAAAATTATATTTTCAGACTAGCCTCGAGTCAAGATCTAACAAGATGTCCAAAGATCTCTGTTTACAATAAATTCTCTTTTCATTTAAGTGGTTAAACGCTGGGAAACTCGAGTACATGTCTTAAATTTAAATGACGTTATTTATTGATTGATCATTTTGTTAAATTAGTTATAAAATATAAAATAGAAAGAAGTGTTGAGATGCTTCTACACTCTCAAAATATTCTTGTGGCTTTACACCAAATAGTACAGCCACCTAAAGTAGAGCAAGAAACCACCATGAATAACTTGGTGTAATAAACAACCACCAATCGATTGATCTAAACAAACACCATTTAGAGTAACTAATATGTTTAATATGTACCGTCAGAAAATTTTCTGAATTAAAATTAAGTTTAGTAGCCTCTTTGCATGAAGCTATTTATTTTAAATTATGGCTGTAAGCAAATTTAAAATGTATTTTTTTAATTATTTTTCATTTTGCTACCACTTATTAAAGTACATTAAATAAATGGTTGTGTCGTTTGGTGAAAACGAAATTTCTTATTATTTACATGGCTTTAATAGTACACTAAAAAATAATTTAATGATTACATTTTAAATTTAACATTGCCATAATTACAAATAAATAACTTCACGCATTGAGACTGCTAAACTTCCTTTTAATTGAGACAATTTATTATAACGATTTATTTTTTAAACGTAATGAAATTTTATTATATCTACATGCTAAAAAATATCTTTATCGGAGGTCCCATAGTGTGTGTGGAGGGGTTGGGGGAGAGGCAGAATGGAGCTTCAGTACCTCTAAAATTTGGTATAGTCTCATTTATTATGCATGTTTAGCATTAAATTAAACTTGTTTTGGTGTCTCTGACACAAAATTACTTATTGAACATACCCGCCCCCACATGGAAATAGTGATATTTTCTATTAAAGATAATTAAGTGGTGGCCCATATAATTTTAAATATGAATTACAAATTTAATAAACAGAAAAATAAGAGCATGCCAATATGTCAATATTGCTCCAAATAGTCTAAAAATCATGAAAATACAAATATAAATTGAAAAAATGTGTTGTTAAAACAAGCTTATTATCCTTGAATTTTAAACACCCTGTTTTGTTAATACTCTTTTAATTTAAAGTTCAAGGTTTTAAAGAATCTAAAACACTATAAAATCAAAACTAAATATTTCAAAGCTCTGTACCAAAATGACAACTCTACGTGCTTATTAAGTAATTTTCATTTTTAAATATTGAAACAGGTAGACTAAAATATCATATTTTACAAGTATTAAGCATCAATTTATATATATATATATATATATATAAATTGATATATATATATATATATATCAATTATATATATATATATATATCAATTTTTAAATATTGAAACAGGTAGACTAAAATATCATATTTTACAAGTATTAAGCATCAATTTATATATATATATATAATATATATATATATATATATATATATATATATATATATATATATATATATATAATTGATATATATATATATATATATACGTAAAGCAAGTATATTTCAAAAACACGAGAATTTAGAATGACTATATCCATAAATAAAAAGTAAATATTCGTCACTTACATATTTTAAATAACATCCCAAATTTTGTTTAGAATGAAAAGAAATTCAGCAGAATAGCAGTTTTTACTTCTCTTCGTATAAATCATTCGTTTATTATATCTTGGACAAAATGTCACGTGTATTTTACTTTTATTGTTTATTTATTTATTTGTTTTTGTAAACAAAACACTATGCGGCACCTGCCTTCATAGAGCGTTTGCTTTTTATTGTTTACCTTTGATTTCGAATTATGCAAGAAAATCAAATTAATCATAGCTGTAAGTCGACAAAAAGTAGAATAAGAAACATGTCAGCAGTTTTTTAACCAGTCATATCATTACTGAAAATTTATAGGAATATCAGAAAAAATTTTTAGACGGGAAGCATGACAGCCATCAGAACATGATGACAGGACAGATGAAGAGGGCGGACTTTTTCTTTTATTTTTTGTGGTTGATTTCACTAAAGCTGGTGTAAGGCTGTAAAATTTGCTTAAAGGTGTAAAATCACACCATTTTAAAACTTTTAAACAACTTAAAGGTGTTATGTCACGAAAATAAGAGCATATTTAAACTTTTTTAGGCATTGTATAAATCGAAATTAAGTGCAATAATACTTTATTTTTTTACAGTGTATTAAATGATTCTAGACAGATTTATCTTTCGCATTGCATGCATAGTTTTGTTTAGTGAAGAATTCTGAAGGGTGAAATTCTTAAACATAAACAAATGAAAATCCTTTGTAGCATATCAAAATAAAAATTCTTAAAGTAGATTTTTTTTCAGTTCTCTACTTATTTTATTCCTAAAGAAAAAATGTAGCTCAGTTCTTCACGCTAAGATAAAATCTTAGACAACGAGGAAAGAATTTCGATTTAGTTACGTTTTCTTCTCAGTAAATATACCGTTATTTGAAATTGCATTTTTTTTTTGACAGATTTAAATTTCTATTGAAGTAAGTTTCTTTTTTCAAAAGTTATCGAGTAGTTTAAATACTCCCATTGTCTGTAAAAAAAATATTCATATAGTTATAAAAAAATAATTTTTATGTAAGACATATGAAATAAATGCTAGTATTTTTTAAGAATTTGTATTATTATATACAATTGAAAAGGTTTTATTTTACCAGTTTTCCTTGTTAATAAATTTACTCATATTTAGGTGTGTTCGTAATTATGTAGTTATATATATACGTTATTGTCAACGTATTATACGTCTGTCCGTCCGGACGAACAAATATTCTACACGTCCGTTAATTCGTCGGTCTGCATATAATGACGCAAAAATTGTCCAACTGAATCGTTTGTAATTGAAAATATAGGGAAAGATAGGGATACTTGAGCCATTTTTTGAATTTTAATTTTTTTAATTTTTTTATATTTTTTTAGAATAAAATAAAATATTGAAAATGAAAATTTGATATTTTTTCTTCAACTAAAAACCACTTTCAATTAATTTTGAACTATTTTTCTATGTATAATAAATGTTTATTTTTTGTTTTACATCGTGGCTCAAGTATCCCCATGGCGGGGATACTTGAGCCATGCTGAAGGGATACTTGAGCTACTAAGGAAAAATACCTACAAAAGTAATTTTTTTCACTTTATTTTTGCACAAACATTTTACAGAATGATAAATTATGAAACGTAAAGTCCTTCAAAACATATTGAGAAAACAAAGCTAGTAATACGATCATTTTTTGTAGTTAAAACTGGCTGTCGGAGGATAATTTCAACTTGAGTTATAACGAAGGTAGAAACATCCTCAGTTCAGAGCCATTTAAATTTGGAATCTGCAATTCTTCGTGGAAATTTCATTTTTAAAATATTAAGCACTTATCCAACAAATATTTTCACAGTTTTCTTTCTGGCATATTTCATTAGTAACCAACCATCAATAGAAGGTTTTCTTTTCACATCATCACCATCATTGACAGGATTTTCCTCTAATGGTATTGTCGAACTCATGCTTTTAATTTAGTAGCTGTCGGAATTTAAGCTAGATGTATCATTCTACTATTTCAAACACTTTTTTGATTTCACAGGAAAAGATGTTTTCTTCCTCTTTGGCTCTATGCAGGTAAGTTTGAACTGGGATTTTTGTTGCTTTTCTTGTTTTTTGTGCGCTCTTTTTACCAATTTTTCTTCAATTTTCTTAGTTAAAAAAAAGTTACACAGCAGAGGTTACGATTTCAATATAAAATCTTAATACGTTATATTAAAAAATAAATATTTTAATATGTTGGACCTAACTAATTAAAGTATTAGAGATTATAGCCTGTAAAATCGTTTTAAAAAGTTATTTTAATTTAATGAAAGTTAAATTGAAAACTATGTTTACATTTATCTAGACAGGCTATTTTGTTAGTCAAAATGAAAAATAAAATAGATATTTTCATTTAAAAAATATACATTTTTAAACATTTTTAGGTCGTTATTTTTTTAAGAAAAAAAAATAAAATGAAAAATTATTCTCCCTTTTATCCAGAAAAATATCTATTAGTGAATATAAGGATCGAATTTTATTTTTTGTTTGTTTCACCCATGTTTAATTTCTAGTGGGGATGGTTGAGGCATGGCTCAAGTATCCCCACTCTCATTGGCTCAAGTATCCCCACTATCACTATTTTTGTTTCCCAGAGTTTTACTAAATAAAGCATGCAGCTATTAGAACTATTTTAGACTCAAAATACAATTGAAATTATGCTTATTGAATGTATGTATATAGTTGCAACTTTGAACAAAACTTTGATTACAAAAAAACAAAAAAGCCATGCACCCAAATATTTACTTCAGATAGGGAAAAGACAACTATTAATCATTATACATTCAAAATGGTTCCAAGATGTGTGATTTCTTTTTTACATGTTCAGAACTATAAATATGTTATCATATTGGCAGTTTTAGAAAGAAAAATTAACCAACTGTAGAGATAATAGGGGTGGCTCAAGTATCCCCAATGCTCAAGTATCCCCACTCTCCCCTATAATTATTACTTAAAAATGTCAAGTCATCTCAAATTTATGAAAATCGGATGTATAGTCAATTGCATAGATATTTAAAAGCATTCTGTTATATTACAGTCAATGAGAGAAAAGAGTTTCAAGTTCATTTCAATGACGTTACACTCTTCTGAAAATAACAAAATTGAGATGTATCTATGAAATATATACTAAAATACACATTCTGTACAATCTGTGGTGTAAATAATAATTTTCATTAGTATACAGAGCCACTCAAAAGTATTTTATTACATAATGGTATAGTGGAAACATGTGCGTTTTAATTACATTAAACTATTTCACAATTTATAAAATTGAAATACGTGTCATAGGTCGACTACAAGCTAATTAGTGTCTAATATAAAGCATTTAGTATCTACAGGACCACAGAAAAGTATTTTATTTTATAATGGCACAGGCAGAAACACTGTTTGGAGTGAATTTTAATTATATTATAAACTATTTCACATTTTATGAATTTGATACACATTGCTGAGGTTTACTACAGTTAATTCCTGTATAATAAAAAGCATTTTATATTTACAGAGATATAAAAGATTTCGGATACTGTATTACGTCCAAATTACTATATATTTTTAAAACTTCATTATAGTACGAAAGCACCTCAATTGCTTTTTGCCTAATTTGCGGGCAATTTCCAGCTCGTTTAAATTCCATTTGTTAAATAAATTTAAGATTTTTACATACACGAAAACCGAAATTTTGCAGTTTTATTTTTTTATCATGACTCGTGCGAGGTTGAAATCTTAACTGAATACTTTGTGGAATACTTAGTTATTCGGGCATAATTTTGATATTTCAAATTTCATTAAAAATTCTTTTTTTACTCCGGATCTACAAAATCTTTTTTTTATCATTATAGGTCATTTTGAAAACACATTATATCTCTAATCATTTAAGAAATCTTGGTTTGTTTCAGCCATTTAAATGTGAAAAATCGTCTGCACAAGGCATAAAAAAATTAATCTTTCTTAAAAATTCTATTATTTTTAAAAATAAATAAATAAAATTGCATATCTATACATTCTTTTTAACAACTTTAATTGATAAAAAGTCCTTTTTAATATGTGTTTTCAATTTTTAATTAAAATTCAATTAGATAGAGAGTGTCTGCAATTCTTACAGAGGCCACCTCTTTTCTCGCATTTTGTGAGTTCAAAGGGAACCTGGCCCCTTAAAATGTAGAACCCCCTAAATAAATTATCTTTAAAACATAAAAGAATAATATTAATCATTCATAAAATAGTCAGTCTAAAAGAAACAAATTTGAATAAATACAAACAGATATTTTCTGCAATCATCTTTGCTGTATAAATGTGTCTTCAAGAATTTTGTTTAGAGTTTAAACGTTTACAATTTCAATTTTTGTTTTTGTATTATTGTAATTTAAATTGCTCATTATAATAAATATTTTTTATTATAATATATTTGTATGTTTTGCTTTAAAACAAAAAAAAAAGAATAGTTTCTGTTTTTAATGATAAAGAAAGGTATTAGGAGCTAATCAAATAAAAGTTATCATTTTAGAAGGTAGCGGGAGTGTCTAATATATGATATCACAATATAAATCTAAGGGGGAAGGAAGTTTGTCTTTTGATATAGATATCATTTTTCATCCTTTCAAAATTTTCACATTTTATTTGTAAAATGGTCCTAGTTTTAATTATATGTTATCTTTTATAGACAATTATCAACTATTATCATTACTATTATTATTTATGAAAATAGAATGTTATTCTTAAAATCGCCAAATTGTTATTTAATTATTATTTATAAATACGGCATACCAAGATGTTTGATAGTCCTATTCTTTTTTATATGTGTATGCATATATATTCAAGGTTGAGGAAACCATATGTGAAATATATTTGAAATGGAGCTTGTAATAAATAAAAGAGAACAATTAAAAATTAAAAATCTTTAAAGGACCATTAAAAAATACATGACAAAGAATGTTACTTACTTGCTTTGTTGATAAGAATTTCTATCCCCCTTTCGACACTTCCTTCGTTCGGATAACTGCAATATGATTTTAATAATGTTGTAAATTAATGTAATTTTTTTTTTTTTTTTTTTTTTTTTTTTTTTTTTTTAAACGCGAAGTTTACATTTTGTGACAAAAAGCTATTATAAGATAATAGCAATTATTTCTTTTAAGTATTATTTGGTATAAAGAAGTGATATTTTATTAACTTCTTTTCATTTGTATCAATAAAGTATGCTAAAAATAAATGTAAACTGAATTGTATACAGCTCCAAACAAAAGCAAAAAATTCTCATAATCAAAATATCTTTAGACCTTGCTAAAAATATCATTATCTAGGAGGATAGGTTCGAGGGATGATAATGTATGATGATAACAGAAGGGGAAAGGGTGTTCAAAATTATCAAAAAAGTTGATAACTGTTTGTCTGCCCAGGCTCTAACTCCCGTAAATACCCTCAGATTTTCATATAATTGATAAAGCTTATTTAGGGTGACAAATACATATTTGTTATTGAATATAAAGTACGCACTATTAATGGTTCATTCACAGGAACACTCAAGAATTCATTACATTATGGTATACAGGATAAAATTGTTTAACATTAAGTTGTTTCAAATGTATTGAAACTGATATAATTCACAGAATTTCACTACGATAACGTTAAAACAAAGCATCCGCAGCGTATTTTGTTAATTCACAAGCAAAAATTAAAGAAATTGATCACAGTACTGCCTTTACGTAATAATTGTTGGAGAAGTTGTTTTAAAATTCGGTATGCGCTTTTAAATTTAATTAGTTTTTTTTTTCATCTGACTTTTTATGTATAAATTCTATGCCTCACATACAGTGTTGCACAAAAGCATTTGCACACCACTTTCCTTATTAAAAGAAACTGAAGAAGATGATTTTTCTGGAATATATATATCTCTTAAATGAACTAAATTTTGGAATGAATGTTTTTAATAGATGCAATTCCCTGTATCAAGTACAGTGCTGCTAAAAAAAAAATGGATACATTTCTGATAGTAGATTGGAACATCTGAAATTTGATTTTGAAATGCGGTACATATTTTCATATGTGAAATGAGGCGTAATATTTTAATTTTTGAAACATACAGTTTATGTTACATTAATCTGAATGTGCTGGAAAGAGTTTCCTGAACGATGCTTGGTGCATGATTTTTTCTTACTAGTTTTCTACGTTAACATATGAAAGTTTTAGTAAGCAGATACAGCTTTCTATTACTTTACATCTAAAGTGAGAGTTTTTTTAATAGTTTTTTCTAAGATTTTTCTTTTGATTTATTTTGCTGCAATTTCAATATTCTATTTCATTTATGATGTAATATACCGTATTTTTTCAGTGCTAACGCTACTCATATTTCTTAACATAACTATAATCAAAAGGAAAATAATTTTGCAAAATTATCATCCCAAATATTTGGTTTTATCAGAGATTTGACATCAAAGTATTTGTTGAATGTCTTACAATTTGTGTAAAGTTGTATATAATAACCCCAACAAAACTGCATTTCAAGGTTTTATAATAATGGCATTGGTGATTCTCAGTAAACAAAATTTATCTGATGAAAATAATTTGATTACGTAACCTATACAATATAGACACCTATTATTTTTAATATTTGTTTAACTTAACAAATGGTTATGTTAAACATGTGAATAAAATTCCAGAATTGGCAAAGTGATTTGCTAAGATTGTACTTCTGAGTTCTACGTACTACGATTTCTACTACGATTTTACTACGATCGATTCACTGAGGGATTTACTGCGGCCCGTAGATAGGAATATATATTAGGGTGGATCGAAAAGTATAGGAAAAATTTTTTTTTTAGAAATCACTATCGGCGCGGCGTGCAAAAGTTGCCTTTTATGCATACTAGTTTACAGGGTTTTTTTTTTATTAAAATCCATTAATATCTTCGGGTGCCCCAAGCACCCCAAAAATAATTAAAAATTGAGTTTTTTATGATTTTTTTATATATTTTTTTTGTTTATTTATTTTTTCTTAATTACTTTTGGCGCGGGGTGCAAAAGCTATTTTTTATCTATCTTAGCTTACATATTTTTTTAAAATAAACTTCATCCATATCTTCCGGTGCCCCAAGCGCCCCAAAAATAGTTTAAAATTGAAATTTTCCTGAAAAAAAATATTTTTTGTTTTATTTTATTTTACTTTTTTAAATTCATGTGGCACTGGCTTGGAAAGTTGTTATTACAATACTACATAACTCTGCAGTTCCCATATATTTTTTTAATCAAAATCCATTCACATCTTTGATCCACCAATTATAATTAAAAACTGAAATTTTTACAAAAATGTATTAAAAATTATAACTTACGAAAAATACTTACAAATTTTTAAAACAGTTTAATTAATAACGTATAAGGTTATAAATAACATTAATTTTGCAACAATAAGTGACATATAAATTTAAAAATCAAAGCATTCAATCATAAAAATTAAAAAATCGAACTTACATAGAGAAAAGTTTTACATCCTTCAATTTGGAAATTTACATATTTTTAAAGTTTGTAATATTTTTTGGTATCAAAGTGTTTTATATGGCTTCTTGATTTTATTCTATTCAATATAAAACCGTGTCTCTTTTCTTGCCCAGATACAGCTTCTGATGCCTCAGACAATAGTCGAACCCATCTTTCAACCGCTTGCGTATGGCACAGATATTTTGACCATTCATTCGTTTTTACAATTTTTATCATATTCTCAATTTTTTTGCAAGGCACATTCATCAAAAGAGGTGGTTCAAAACGTCCAACTGGTTGCCAGTCAATAAGTTCAAAATAATGCTTCGCTTTGAAGTTTATTTGGGGTACTTTGAAAATTCTCACTTCTGGTGATTTTCTCTATTTATTTCTAACATAAATTAGCTTTCGCATTGCTAAAGATCTGATATGCTCTCTGTTATCTGTGAGCATTGACAATAGCAAATTTTCAGGGTGGCAAAAAAAAATTATTTCGTTGAATAACAGCATCTACGATCTTTCTTTATTTGGGTTCCAAATATCTAGGATATGTGATAAGTTTCCAAATATGACGCGCTCATTCAGTTATGGATGGCTTTGTTTTGACATGAAACCATACAGGTGCATATACCTTCATAATATATGTTGTAAGAGTAATGAGATTATCAGAAGGATTTTCTGTAGCCACTTATAACCTTAAAATTCTACACGTAGTTGTTAGCCATCTTGAGTGATAAACTGGACCAGGTTTCATTAATGCCAGATCGGAAACACATTCACCACGTGATATTGCTATGCAAATATCATATAAATATTGCTGGTCATTGTTGAGAACTCTTCTATCTATGTTGTCTTCCAAATAATAAAGTATAAAAAGTTTATTTTATACATGTAATAAAATACGATAAACGATTTCTCATCCTCTCGATCTACCTTTTACGTTATTATTCTTTAACTGTTAATTTTACTTGTATTTTTTAGCTCAAAATTTGCATAAAACTCGATTTTCGCAAATAATTAAAAGTTTTGGGGCACTGGAAGAAATTTATCAAAGTCGAAAATTATTTGAATGCATGCTAATATACTATAAATTGCATCTTTTTTATCCCGCTGATAAAATATTTTAAAAGAAATTAAAAAAACAAAAATTATAATTTTTTATAAAAATTTCAATATTTTTACAATTTTGGGGGCATTGGAAGATATGGATGGATTTATATATAAAAAAAAGATTGAACTAATATATATATACGGCAACTTTCGCAACCCGCGCCAAAAATAAATTTAAAAATATTAAAAAGCAAAAAATATATATAAAAATTATAAAAAATTCAATTTTTAACTATTTTTGAGGCGTTTGAGGCACCGGAAGATATGAATGGATTTCAATAAAAAAAACATATGTGAATTAGTATGCATAAAAGGCAACTTTTGCACCCCGCGCCGATTCGATTATCCGAATTTCGATTTTTCGATCCACCCTAATATATATGTAACATAATCGAATTTTAAGAACATGTATATGTAGAAATACGCTGGTATAGATAACTTCATGACCGGTAGCCTCAGATAAGGCAAGCATTCAAGAATATACTTTTTTTTTAAATTAAGAAAAGTGTGTAGTAGCGCATACGTACTACTTAATGAATCAATAAAAGATTTTATTCTTTATAAATAATCTTAGAAGTTTTTTTAATACGCAAGTCATTTAAGAGTTAAGAAAATAAACACCAAACGAAGGTGAAAAATTCTGAAAAATAAACTACTTTCTTAGTTTAATAGACAAACCGAATTAATACAAATGCTTCTAAATAATGAAAAGATTGTGTAAATATATAGTAAATTTATTTTTTTTTTCTTACCAGTATCACTATTTCTGAAATTAAAAGTAGATTAGCGCGATAGTAATTCATCTTACTTGTCTCAGAAAGTGAGAATTTTCCGTGAGGTGTATAATATTATTATACTTTTACAATAAAAGAATTTTTCTTGGATTATTTTAAACTGTTTCAAAATAAATGGCCTTTTTTGGAATGCGACCCGAGAAAGAATACTAGAAAGTTATATATGAACTCCAGTACGCAACCGTTATAAGTATTTGTTGTTGTTGTTTTTGCTGCTGTTTGTTTTTTCCTTTATTAAGGTGTTATTTTTTTTACATACTTTTTAATTCTTTCTTGAAAAACAAAATCATTTTATTTTTTATTTTTTTATTTATTTATTTATTTTAGAACGAATACCACATGTATCTTCCGTATACGGTATATGATTTTATTTTTTTCTAGCGGAATAATTTGGTAAAAAATAATTTATCTTGTAATGTAATCATATAATAATTCATTAAACATGGTGAAAAATATTATATAGATTAATTTGTTTTTAAATGCTCTTTAAGTAAAAGGGTTCTGAAAGTCCTGTGTTCGATTGTAGTTGTTACCATGGGTATTGATATCTGGATGAAATTTCTCTCTACTTCACAGACATATCGAAATTGAGAAGATGGTGATGTTTGGAGCTGTCATCTGTTGAGGCTTTGTCGAACATCCTACGCTGCAGAAATCTGACTTCAATCTTTGTGGATGCAGTCCTATGTAAGCTCCAGCACCAGTCTTTCCTTTCAGATACACGTCAACAACATTAGTATAGAGAACTTTATGTCTGGTTACCTAATATAAGCCATGCATTCAAGAATATACTTTTCATTAAAATTAAGAAATTAATGCATTTTCGCATACGTACTACTTAATGAACCAATAAATGATTTTATTCTTTATGAATAATCTTACATTTTTTTAATACGCATTTATAAGTTAAGAACAATCAAATAAACAAACTATTTTCTTTGATTAGCAGACAAACAAACCACAATCATATAAATGCTTCTAAATGCGGAAAAAAAATGTGTAAATATATAGTAAATTTATTATTATTTTTTTCTTACCAGTATCACTATTTCCGAAATTAAAAGTAGATTAGCGCAGTAGTAATTCATCTTACTTGTCTCAGAAAATGAAAATGTTCCGTGAGGCGTATAATATTGTTATACTTTTACAATAAAAGAAATTTTCTTGGATTACTGTAAACTGTTTCAAAATAAATTACCTTTCTGGGAATGCTACCTGAGAAAGAGTACTAGAAAGTTATCGATGAACTTCAGCACGCAATCGATATAGGTGTTTGTTGTTGTTGTTTTGCTGTTTTTTTTAAGGTGTTATGTTTTTACATATATTTTAATTCTTCCTTGAAAAACAAAATCTTTTTCTTCATCCTAAATGAAAATTGAATTTTGTTTATTTTTAAAATTTAAAGAACGAATTCCATATATATCTTCCATATAGGGTAAATTGTTTTACTTTCTCTAGTATTATTTTTCTTTGTAAAAATATTTCTCTTATAGTGCAATCATATGAATCATTCATTCAACAAAATAAAAAGTATTATCATATACATCATAAAGCAGAAGTTCTGAAACTTCGGCTTGAGTGTTTTCAAAAATTTCCCGACGGATTTTTTTTTAGATTGCATCATTTAATAAGAAATATTTTTGCTGAAGTTTGTGATTCAAATATACAGGATAACTCTAATTTTTTGCAATAAATTTCGTATTTTCGTTTTTTTTTTTCGACGAAAAGGTTGCAACAATTAATTTTTTGGCGATAAATATATTTCAAAAAAGAAATGAAATGGCTTTCTTTAATGGAAAGTAATATAAACATCTCGAAAAAAACCTGTTAATTCATTTATTTAAAATAAATAATGATAAAAAAAATCAGTTTAACGCAAAATAATATAAAACGAAAATATTTATCTTAAAAAGAGTATATTCTTAATATTTAAAAAGTAATTCAATGTGAAAAAAAGTTTTGAAGTGACACAATATTTGGCTATATATTTTTTTTTCCAGTCAGGTTAAAAGAAAAAATCTCAAAAACTTCATTAGGTAAAACTTAAGTAATTTCTTTTTGTTTTTTTTCTTTTTTCTTTATATTTATTAAATCTAATTTCCCCATCATGTGTTTTACAGAAAAAACTCGCAGAATTAATTTAAAAAATGGCTCTAATTGTTAATTGTATGTTATTTGTTCAATTGGGTGTTTCAATCTACTTTTGTTGCTAAACAATGCAATTCTAAACCAAAAAAAAATGCCCAAGACGGAGCGATGTTAGCAAGAAC